>CM010621.1:27245775-28697015 GCA_003430845.1 Xanthoceras sorbifolium
AGTCAAATTGATAAGTATCCCATGTCAGGTAACCACAGCCCAGAAGTTTAAGTTGTTACAAAAAGGGTCCAACAATAGTATTCAAGTACTCTAACAATTAAGATGAGATCAATTTACAAATCTTTCTTCGGCATCTCATTCGGCCTACAACTGTCCATCAAAACAACCAAAATGAAAGTCAATCTATCGCAAATTCATAATTTGTAATCTCATGCAATAGTAGTACTTTAATAATTAATAGTCTTGTTGCACAGAATTTTCTTGAAAATTATTCAAATGAAATCCAACTTCACAGTGACGTTTCATATTTACAATAAATCGTTGACGAATTTAACACAACATGAATGTGAATAAAAAGGAAGTAACATAAACTGAATGCATTCATATTGCCTAGGAGAACGAGATAGAAAAAATTTAAATAAGAAGCATTACATTAACATTAAATAAGTACAAAGTACACCCAGATTATAATGAAAATATAGCAGAATTCCCAAAAAGACGAAATTGTAATTTATCAATCAGCAACTTATGTTTTATAACTCCCTCAATTGATACGTCTTACCTATATAGCAAGAAAAAATGTTCACACTAACAAACAATTTATAGACCTTCATATATAACCAGAACTGTTTAAAAGTAAAATGTAATAGAGTTATATTACAACTGCAGAAAAACCAAGAAAGCTTATTCATGGTTTTATTTTAGAATTCAATTAGCATAACTTTTAAGTGATTTTCTAGAAAGGCCGTTATTTATTGCTTGTCAAAGACATTACAAATCACTGATGTAGGTGGATTTATGCTAAGAGCCTAAGACCTGCTCATGCAATTTCATACCTTCATTTTGTTATAAAATTTTGTAAAATTGAGAAAAGTTAAAAAGAAAGCATAGTTAGCTGTAATCTTGAGAGAGCCAGAATCCAATCATCCTATGTGAAAATTAATGAGAAAACAACGTGAATATATTTGAATAGAGAGACAAAGACTCCATACAGGGAAAAATGAGAACTCACTAAAGCACTGATCATTCTATAAGTAGAACCAAAATGCGGAATATATGAGCATCATTGAGGAGTAAGAGAGGAAAGTAAAATTTAATTTTGGAATTTTTTACTACGCATAGAGGCGATGCAAATATAAACTTGATATCATCACATACTGGCTGAGAAGTTGTCTTTTTTTTTTTTGTAAAAGATGACATACTGATTCCCCCAGTCACGATGACATACTGATTCCCCCAGTCACGATGACATACTGATTCCCCCAGTCACTCTTTTCCCCACTAAATTCCCTATTTTTCATACAAGTCATTTTCCATATTTCAAATCTAAAAGCCAAAAAGGACAGTCAAATTTTACCCAAGATTGTGGAGCACAGTAAATGTATAAATTTGCAGATTATATTGAAAGATAGGGCAGGAAGTGCATACTTATTTCCAACAAAGATAAAAGAACACCAACTAATAGGACAAATTGGTAATGTAAGAATAAACCTGTTGCCACGCTTGAATGCCTAGGCCCCTTTCATCCACGCCCAATCAAGGCATCACGGAGAAGAGATGGGAAATAGCGTAGCGTTTTTTCCGACCACGTATGCTGACTAGTTGCCATTATTTGTTCTAACATGGTTTGAAGATATAATAAGTGATCAGCATCTGCAATTCCTCGTGTTTTTATGGTGATGGCAAGAGTGATTATAGTTATTCTATTCAAAGTTTCTGTAAATTCAGCTGGACCCTGCAATATTTAAACAAACATAAATTGTACTTACCTCACATAGAAAGGAGAAAATCCTCAAGAAGAAAAGATTTCATTTTGCATAAGATAGTTTATACCTTTCCTTCCCTTTTCACAGCAAAAAGATCTCTTAATGACAAAATTAGATTTATGCACAAATTTTCAGCCAACCTAAACACACGATGATCTCCCCGTTTCCCCTTTAAGGCAGAAATTATTTTTGTAATATCATACATCAAGGTTTTGCTTTTTCCTTGATACCTACAAAGAGAAAAAAAAAAAAAAATCTCAACTCGTGTTTCACTCAAGTACAATCACAATTGAAAAAGATGAAACAAATGCTATTAACATCTGAAGCATCTAAAACCCTGCTGGTCTTAACAGCAAGAGAATTCCAGGGATATATTTTATGCGTAAAAGTAATTCCACAAAATGTGCCAAAGGGGTGCAACCTATTCCGTAGAAGATGCGAAAAAGACACAAAATACATAGGAAGCTCTCAAGCATCAATGCTTTATGATCAGAAAAATAGATATCCAGATGCATAAATTAGTAACCACTGATTGGAGAGCTGATTAGATTTGACAAACAGACCAAACAGATCACCTGTAGAGAGGAAGCAACCGATAGTTGATAATTTCAAGAACCAAAAGAGTTACACCTGCCTTGCTCAATAAGGAAGGATTCCTCTGTGCCAAATGCTGCAGAAAAGAAAAGTTATAATCAATGCAATCATAGTATTAGGGAACAACAATACATATAGAACAAATGAATAAAAAAAAAAAAAAATAAGAGATGTAATATGATTCTCAACAGTAAATCTGATGAAGACCGCGTTAGGAGAAGCGAGAGACTGAGACGTGAACAGTAACGTGAACAATAACGTGTCCCAATCAGTTTCCTATTTTTTAGGTTTTTGACTTTATCTTAATTTTTTATTCTAGTTTAGTTTAATTACTATTTATTTTAGGAGTTTTACTATTTGTTTTGGAGTTTTATTCCTTTTACTATTTTGTTTTCCTATTCCTTTATTAGGAGGATTCTCTCTCCTATATATAGCTTATTATCATTAGGGTGGTAAGTTATCAGATTTATCAAAGTACTATTCAGTTTTATCTTTGTCTTTTGGTTAAACAACCAGACATTATTTCGGCTTTTCTTGAGCATATACTTAAAATTGACTTGGGCTAGGGCAAAAGGCTAAATAACCTGCGTACTAGAGAATTAGGAATCCCTAAATAAGGTGACCTAATTCAAAATCTATCGGTATGTGCGTTACTTGCTTGGCAAGTTAGGGCTTGTTGTTGGATCTAGATCTAGGTCCTCAACAATTTGGTGCTTTCATTGAGAGAATTATCAATATGTCAACCAGCGAGAATGATCAACCATCAACGTCCAATCAACCCAACAGAGTCCGCTTTGAAACCATAGAGACCGACATAAGGGACGTGCGAATGGAAGTGACCAGGCTATCTACAACCGTGGGACTTATGCTAGCCAGGTTAGAGATAATTCATTAGGCAAGAGGAGTTGATCCAAGGGTTGAAGAAGAAGTTATACAAGGGGACAAACGAACTCATGGGGAAAGGGCCACCACAGGCTAATCCATTATATGAGTTGGACGATAGAGGCGATAAAAAAAGATAGAGCTCCGGCTTATTATAGACATGGGAGGACGAGTGGAACGAGGAGACCGAGTAGCCGAAAGGTGGATCGAACCAAATCAAAGGAGGCAGAAGCCTGGGGTCGGTAGGGGACCCGAAAGGGATGGGTCGAGTAGTGAAGACGAAATACGATGGGACAACCAGAGGAACTACAGAGGAAACCCAAACCAGGAGAGACCCAGAAATCGACAGTTTGAAGATAATGACTATGAGGTCGGCCGGCGAGGGAACCAAGGGCCAAGGAAACCAAAGATCGATTTTCCACACTTTAGTGGAGGGGACCCGTAGGAGTGGTTGGATAAAGCCAACCGTTACTGCCGAGTATATGAGATTAGCCGGGCAGACAAAGTAGACATTGAGAGCATTATCTTGATGGGCAGGCTAATAGTTGGTGGAGATGGTTGAAGGACCAGTATGAACATGATCGACAGAGATTGGGGTGGACAGCCTTCGAACAAGAATTCCTAGATCAATGGGGGCCATCACCGGTAACCGATCACCATGGGCAACTTACAAAACTCCGCCAAGAAGGTAAAGTGCAGAATTATATTAATAAGTGTAGGCGTTTGCAGACCATGACTAGGGACTGAACAGAAACTCACTTGATTGGGATGTTCACGGAGGGCCTAAAACCGGGGTTAGCTAAAGAGGTGAAACTGAAACAGCCAACAACTCTTCGAGAAGCAATGTGGACGGCAGAGATTCTGGAGGAGGGACTCGGTGAGAGGAGGTCTTACAAAGAAAACACAGGGAGTAAGTTCTCCAAATCCTTGCAACCCGGGATTTCTTGGAAAGGCAATGCCGAGGAAGGAAGCAGTGCAAACACCAGATCCAATGAGATGAGGAAACTATCCCAAGAAGAGGTACAAGACTACATCAAAAAGGGGCTATGTTTCAAATGCAGAGAAAAATGGGTGAAGGGTCACCAATGTAGAAACGGCAAGCTTCTCATAGTTATAGGTTCAGACGAGTCAGAGTCTGAGACCGAAAAAAGAAGATGAGACATCTAGTGACGAAGGGGAGCTAAGGGTAGCCGAGTCAAGTGAAGAAAAGGAAATGGCAGAGTTGTCTCTCAATGCAATCTCGGGGACTCCAAGACCATCGACTATGAGGCTAATGGCATAGATAGGGAGTTCTGAGGTTTCTTTACTAGTTGATTCCGGATCATCTCACAATTTCATTAACATAAATACCGTGAGAGAAACTAGGGATGAAAGGTACAGCCATAGAAGCATTTGATGTGAGAGTAGCCAACGATGAACAATTGAAATGCGATGAGGTACATCAAAATGTAAAGATGAATGTGCAGGGCATGTGAATAGTGGCCGAGCTACATGTTTTGGCACTTGCAGGGCTAGATGTGGTCTTGGGGGAACACATGGTTGAAGAGTATCAGGGAAGTAGTGACCAACTACAAGACTATGACCATGAAGTTCAAGTTGGGAGGCAAAAAGAGGTCCTGGACCACAACCTCAACCAAAGAAATCAAGCATTGTGAGGTGCATGTGATAGAGCGACTTTGCAAAGGGGGTGCCCAATGTTTTGTCATCATCAATACAACGATGGCCAAGCAACAAGAACCAAATCTGAGCAGATGGAGGTTATGAAGGAAGAGATGTTGGGACTACCTAAAGAAGTCCGCAATTTATTAGCCCTCCACCCTGCACTGCGGGTACTGGAGGTGCCGACGACTTTACCACCGGCTAGACACTTTGAACCATCGCATTACCCTAAAGGATGAGTCAAAGCCTGTCAATGTGCCCCCATACAGGTACGCTTACTTCTAGAAAAGCGAGATAGAGAAGCAAGTGGGAGAAATGCTAAAGAGTGGGGCTGATTAGACAGAGGCAAAGTCTGTTTTCATCACCTGTCTTGTTGGTCAAGAAGAAAGATTGGCACATGGCGATTCTGCACAAATTACAGGGCCTTGAATGAGGCTACGGTAAAAGATAGTTTACTATACTGACGGTAGATGAGGGTTAGACGAGTTAACATAGCGCTAGTGTCTTCACCAAGCTCGATTTAAGGGCGGGTTATCATCAAATCTGTATGAGAGAGGAGGATGTACACAAAGACTTGCTTTTAGAATCACTCAGACTCTATGAGTACCTCGTCATCCATTTGGGTGTGTAATGCCCCTTCGACTTTTCAAGCAGCCATGAATGAGATCTTCGACCACACCTAAGGAGGTTTGTGCTAGTCTTCTTCGACGACATTCTAATCTATTCAAAGTCGATGGAAGAACATTTATCTCACGTGGAAATAGTGTTGGAGATCCTGGGCCATCATCAGTTCTACATTAAAATGTCCAAGTGCGAATTCGTCAAGGATGAACTAGAGTATTTGGGGCACTTCATCTCAGAAAAGGGGGTGAAGGTGGATACACGAAAGGTAGAAGCCATGGTAGATTGGGCCCTTACCAAAAGATGTGCCAGCACTGCGAGGGTTTCTGGGGTTAACAGGTTATTACAGGAGGTTTGGTCCAAACACTATGGGTTGATAGCTAGGCCATTGACTAACATGCTGAAAAAAGACAACTTTGAGTGGACCGATGAGGCCAAGCTTGCTTTTGAGAACCTGAAGAGAGCAATGACACAGACGCCCGTGCTAGCATTGCCTGACTTTAACAAAACCTTTGAGGTCTTCATCGACGCTAGTGGGGAAGGTATAAGAGCAGTTTTGGGTACAAGTCAAAAGACCCCTGGCGTTCATATCTCAAGCTTTGGGGCCTATGATAAAAGCTTGGAGTACTTATGCCTGAGAAATGCTAGCAGTGATCCATGGCGGTGAAAGTGTGGAGACCATACCTGATGGGAAGAAAGCTCAACCATTGTTACCGATCAACAGGCGTTGAGACACCTATTGCAGCAAAAGAAAGTAACGCCCGAGCAACAAAAGTTTATGGTGAAACTACTCAAATTCGAGTATATATTATCTACCAACCAGGAAAAGAAAACAAGGTAGCTGATGCGCTTTTCCGAAAAGAAGGTAGTCCAATGATGTGGACGGTGGTATGAGGAAGAAAAGCCCAGGGCTAGCAGAATTGAGTGGGGCAGAGTGAAAAATATGGGATAAAATCCGTGAGGCCGTGAAGATGGATGCCAAGACCAAGGAGATTTGCCAGAAATTGAAGAACAAAGATGAGGGGGTCGAGAGATACAAGATAAACAACGGTCTCGTGCACTATAAATCCTATATGTATGTGTCTGATGTGCCAGGATTAAGGCATGAGATCCTTGCTCACTTCATTGAAAGCAAGGAAGGTGGTCATTCGGGTTGGTTGAGGACATACATGAAGTGTTGAAATTCAAAATCTAATTCCTTAATTTATTTTAGTTTCCTGTCTCTTATTTGTTTCCTAATTTAAATAGTTGACTAATTCCTAAATTAATGGGGATTCTTTTCTTTTTTAGGCAACAGCTTAGTTTCCTAGTAAAGTGAGGATTGTGTTCCTAGTAGAGTGAGGATTGTATAGTTGTATACTTTTATTTATACTTGTATAGTTTTCTGTCTTCAGATTAAATGGAATAAGAAAATCTTTTCCTCATATTTCTTCATGGTATCAGAGAAACCCTAGACACCTCCTGTTTTTCCCACAGCTGTCCTAGGTCAGTTTTTTTTTCGGGCAAATATTCTGCACTGTTTTTTCCAGCAGTGTACATCAGTCTTTATCTTATCCTACACTGCTTATTCCGGCAGTTTTTATCACACCAACACAAAGAATCTTCAATGGAAACTCCAAAATCCTCCTCCTCAAACGTCGAAACTGTTATGGTCAACAACAATGGGGGAGACTCGACAAACCACTACTCCTCCACACCAATCACCATATACAAACTGAATGGCCAAAACTACATCCAATGGTCTCAATCCTTCATGTTTCATGTCCGTAGCAAGGAGAAAGAAGATTATCTCACCAGAAAAATCACCCAACTAGATGAAAAAGACGCTGGTTATCGGATCTGGAAGAGAGATAACAGCCAGGTTATGTCTTGGCTAGTGAATTCAATGGAGGCAAATATAGGAGAAAATTTTCTCCTATATGAAACTGCTGCAGAAGTCTGAGAGGCTGCAAAAGACACCTATTCTCACAAAGACAACACACCAGAACTTGTGACAATTGAGGGCTTCTTGCATGATCTCCGACAAGGGGATTATCCGTGACCGAGTATTACAACAAACTCCATCAAAGCTGGCAGCAACTAGATGCTTTTGAAAAATATTCCTGGGATACTACCTCTGATCTAAAATTATACAAAAGATCATAGAGAATAAACGGGTCTACAAATTTTGCTTGGGCCTGAATTCAAGTCTTGATGCTGTAAGAGGAAGGATATTCAGCACAAAACCATTCCCAAGCTTACGTGAAGCTTTCTCTGAGGTCCGAAGGGAAGAGAGTAGACGCCATTTGATGTTTGGAACAGAAAAATCAGCTGGTGGTAGTGAGTCATCGGCCTTGGCTGTTCGAAACCAGCAGCAACCACACAAAGGGGGAAGGCCGTGGTGTGAGCATTGTCGCCGCCCTGGTCATACCAAATAAACTTGCTGGAAAATCCATGATAACCAGCCGATTGGAAGCCGCGTCAAGATAGCAAGGTTGTAGAAAGCGCTAGGCGCTAGTCGGGCGGCGACCTACCGCCTAGCGCCTAGAAAATTAAGCGGGGATTAAGCGGGGATTAAGCGGTTTGCCGGAAGTCGACCGGTTGTCCCATCGGAGGCCGGCCGGAGGCAAATCGGAGTAATTTTTAAGTGAAAAATAAAATCTAAATCAATAAATTTTAAGCAAAATTCAACCAAATCAATAAATTTTTAACTAAAATACCAAAGCCAATCAAACATAATATGTTAATAACGTAATAAATTAACAAACATAAAGATAAAGTAGAAAAATTAATTTACAACTCTAACTAGTAAGTTCATAAGCTCATAAAACAATAAAACATAAGTTGTAAACATTAAACATTAAACAACATAAAATTTAAAGAATTCTACCTAAACAAACACTAAACTAATTATCTAAAGAATTCTACCTCAAATTTATAATTAAAAATTTCTAAAAACAATTCTAAAACCCTAAATAGTAAAATGGTACTGCCAAGGGAGGAGGAGGTCACGATGGTGGGAAGAAAACCGGCGACGGCGGAAGGAAGGAAACGGCGACGGCGGACGGAACAAATGAAGAAGAAGAAATGAAGAACGAAGGCTGTTGATGGCGAGCAGTGAAGAAATCAGAAATGAAGAAGAAGAAGAACTCGCGCAGGAAGAAGAAAGAGGCAAAAAAAATAATAATAAAACAACCCCAAAACGACGCCGTTTTGGGGTTGTTTTATTAAACCCCCAAACGGCGTCGTTTGGGGGTCAGATTTTAAAAACAAAACACTAACCCCAAACGACGCCGTTTGGGGTTAGGTTTTTTTTTCTATTTTTTTCTTCTTCTTCTTTCCTCCTTCATCTTCCTCGGCTGCGCGACTGGTTTTTTTTCCTTCCCTCTTCTTCTTTTCTTCCGCCGCCGCAGCACCAAGTTTTCTTCTTCTTCTTCCTCCGCCGATGTCGACGGCCGCTTAATGGACCGCTTAATGCCGAGTCGCGGCGGCGAGGCGCCGCCTAGCGCCTCACCGCTGCTTCGGCGGCGCTTAATGCCGACTTTTGCATCACTGCAAGATAGAGAAAGTGGAGGTAACCACGTCTCCAACAATAATGAAACTTCTCCCATCACAACTGATTCAAATCCTTTCAGCAAGGAACAGATGGATGTTCTACAGAGAATCTTCAATCATCAATCACAGAACTCTATGAACTCTGTGATTGGGATTGGATCATTAGCCCAAAAAGGTAATTGTCTAAGTGCATTGAGTATTAAACATGAGAAGGTGAGTCCATGAATTGTAGACTCTGGTGCATAGGACCATGTGACTGGGGATGCAAGTGTTTTTCACAAATATAGTCCATGTCTCGGAATATTTTCAGTCCGAATTGCAGATGGATCTCTATCAAAAGTAACTGACATTGGCTCAGTAATTATATCAAAGGATCTAAGTCTCAACTCTGTCCTTTTGGTTCCAAATTTGGATTGCAATTTATTGTCTATTCGCAAAATTACTCAAGATCTTAAATGCACTGCTAAGTTCTCTGCTAATTGTTGTGAATTTTAAGACTTGGATTCGGGGAAGATGATTGGCAATGCTGAGCTATGTTCTGGGCTCTACTTCCTCAAAGTCTACCCTTTTCCTGGAAAACAAAGTCAAAAGACAGAATGTGTCTCCTTTAAAAGTCAGGTTGCTATCTCTCCTAGTGTTAAATCCAATAATGATAGGATTGTTATGTTGTGGAACTACCGATTAGGCCACCCTAATTTCCTGTATCTTGAAAAACTTTTTCCATCGTTATTCAATAATAAAAGTCCTAAGTTTTTTCAATGCGAGATTTGTCAATTCTCCAAGCATACACGAATTTCTTTTCCTACTCAATCATATAAAGCATCTTGTTCGTTTTCAATTATTCATAGTGATGTCTGGGGTCCATCTAGGGTAAACAATATCTCAGGGGCTCAATGGTTCATATCGTTTGTTGATGATCATACTAGGATAACCTGGATTTTCCTCATGAAGGAAAAATCCGAAGTGGGACAGATTTTTCAAAATTTTAATAACATAGTGCAAACTCAATTTCAAACAAAAATTCAAATTTTGCGAACCTACAATGGTAAAGAATATTTTAACTCTATTCTTGGGAAATATCTTTTAAATAGTGGTATAGCACATCAAAGTTCGTGTGTCCATACCCCTCAGCAAAATAGAATTGCTGAAAGGAAAAATCAACACCTTTTAGAAGTTGCTAGATCACTAATGTTTTCAACAAATGTGCCTAAAAAATTTTGGGATGTTACAGCTGTATTATTAGGTGTACTATGTTACAGCTGTATTATTAGGTGTATTACAGCTGTAATACACCCATCTTATTAGGTGTATTACAGCTGTACCTTAGCTTAATTCTAAGCTTAATTCTAGGGACTTAATTTGCATAGTTTTGTATATATATATGTGTATCATTCTTGCTAATTTGGATATGAAATACAATTCTTTCCATCACAAATAACATGGTATCAGAGCAATTAGGAGTGCAAAATTAGGGCTTTTTGTTTTGGGTCTCTTGCATAAACACAAATTAGGGTTTAGTGTATTTTAGGGTTTCATTTTCGTAACCCTATTTGGAGTGGTTTTCTGTTCTCACCTACTGTCCAGAAAGGCAGCCCAGCTGCCGACCGGCGTTCTCCCATTTTCCGGTGCCCAGAAGCAGCGCGTGAGCCCACGCACCACCGCCTCTGTGCTGCGACTCCTCTGGCAGTTTTCCACTGCTGTTCCGGTGGTTTTCAGCTGCTTTTTCAGTGATTTCCCTCTGCTTTTCCGGTGGTGCTGCGGTCTGCCACTGTCAATACGGCTTCAGTGCTTCATCGATTTGTGTTCGTCAAGGTTTTCTTGATTTTGTCTCTGTATTTGCTGCCTTGCCTTTGTGTTTGTTGCGTTGCTTTGTGTTCGCTGCCGTATATCTCTATTTAGGAGTTATGGCTGAGAAGAAATCTGTTGTTGTGTCGGATATGGTACCTGTGATGTCTAAAATCATGGACCATAAGCTAAATGGCTTGAATTATTTGGATTGGAGCAAGACCGTTCGACTTTATCTAAGAAGTATTGACAAAGATACTCATTTGACCGACGATCCTCCTAAAGATGAGTCAAGGCAGACGTGGCTTAGAGAGGATGCTCGCTTATTCCTGCAGATTCGGAATTCTATTGATAGCGAGGTAATTGGCTTGATCAATCACTGTGAATTTGTTAAAGAATTGATGGATTATTTAGATTTCTTATATTCTGGTAAAGGGAATCTTTCTCGCATATATGAGGTGTGCAAAGCATTTTACCGTGCAGAAAAACAAGATCAGTCCCTTACGAATTATTTTATGGCATTTAAGAAGACTTATGAGGAGCTTAATATGTTACTGCCTTTTAGCCCTGATGTGAAGATTCAGCAACGTCAACGAGAGCAAATGGCTATCATGAGTTTCCTTGCTGGTCTGTCCTCTGATTTTGAGACTGCCAAATCACAGGTTCTTTCTGGTTCTGAGATCTCCTCATTAAATGAAGTATTTAGCCGAGTACTCCGTACAGAAGGTACTCCACCTGTTTTACTCAGTGGTGCTTTGGTAAGTCGAAGTCATAATTATGAGTCTGGGAGATCAACCAGTCAGAGTGGAAACAAAGGAGGAGGCTCACAAGGGTTTGAAACTCGGCAACAGGATTCTGAAGGAATTGTGTGCCATTACTGTCATAAGCCAGGACATATGAAGCGTGATTGTAGAAAGCTTCAATACAAGAATCAGAAAGCTCACTCGGCCCACGTTGCATCCACTAATGATCATTCTGAAAAATCAGTGCTTATCTCTGCAGATGAATTTGCCAAGTTCTCACAGTATCAAGAATCACTAAAGTATTCATCTCCTTCTGTCACTGCTATTGCTGATTCAGGTAAACCAAATGCGTGCTTTCTTTCCTCGTCCTCCAAATGGGTCATTGATTCTAGTGCCACAGATCATATGACAGGTAATTCTGGTCTCTTTTCTACTTTTCAATCACACACTTCCACTTCTACCGTTACTTTAGCCGATGGGTCACCATCTTGTGTTCGTGGGTCTGGCACAATTACTCCTACCCCTTCACTTCCTCTATCGTCTGTCTTACATCTACCTAATTTATCCTTTAATTTGGTCTCTGTAAGCCAGCTTACTCGCAATCTTAACTGTTGCATCTTATTTTTTCCTGATCATTGCTTATTTCAGGATCTTATGACGAAGCAGATTATTGGTAGAGGTCATGAATCTGGAGGTCTCTACATTCTTGACACATCAATACCGAAATCTGTTGCTTGCTCTGGTGTAACATCTCCCTTCGAGGCACATTGTAGGTTGGGTCATCCATCTCTTCCTTTGCTCAAGAAACTTTGTCCACAGTTTAGTAAGGTGTCTTCATTAGATTGTGAGTCGTGTCAGTTTGCAAAACATCATCGTCTAAGTTCGAGTCCAAGAGTCAATAAACGTGCTAGTGTTCCTTTCGCATTAGTTCATTCCGATGTTTGGGGTCCTTGTCCTATTTTGTCTAAACCTGGATTTAAATATTTTGTTACTTTTGTGGATGATTACTCTCGTGTAACTTGGTTATATTTAATGAAGAATCGTTCTGAGTTATTTTCTCTTTTTTGTGCTTTTTGTGCTGAGATTAAAACTCAATTTAATGTTTCAATCCGTACTTTGCGAAGTAATAATGCCAAAGAATATACGTCAACTTTATTTCAATCTTATATGGTTCAGAATGGCATACTTCATGAAACTTCTTGTGTTGACACTCCATCTCAAAATGGAGTGGCAGAACGTAAGAACAGACATCTTCTTGAAACTGCACGAGCCCTATTATTTCAAATGAATGTTCCTAAACCTTTTTGGGCTGATGCAGTTTCTACAGCATGTTTTCTAATTAATCGCATGCCATCATCTGTTCTCCATGGTGAGATTCCTTACAAAATCCTTTTTCCTAATAAGTCACTATTTCCTGTTGACCCTAGGATATTTGGTAGCACTTGTTTTGTTCGGGATGTTCGTCCGCATGTCACTAAGTTAGATCCCAAGTCTTTGAAGTGTATTTTCCTTGGTTATTCTCGTCTTCAGAAAGGTTATAGATGCTATTGTCCTAGTCTTAATAAATATCTCGTCTCAGTTGATGTTACCTTCATGGAAGCCACACCCTATTTTTCGTCTTCTCCTCCCGCCCGTCAGGGGGAGGATGATGATTTGTTAGTCTATTCTATCACATCCTCCGAACCTGTCTCTGAAGCAGCACCTGCCAAGCCTCCTATTATTCAAATCTACTCCAGGCGTACACCTCCTGATTCATGTCCTGCACCTACTCCTTTGTCATCAGATCCAGTTCCGAGTGATGATCTTCCAATTGCGTTACACAAAGGTAAACGCCAATGTACTTATCCTATTTCTTCTTTTGTTTCTTATCACTGCTTGTCATCTTCCTCCTGTTCTTTTATTGCATCTCTTGATTCTATCTCTATTCCTAAAACTGTTCATGAGGCCATATCTCATCCTGGTTGGCATCATGCTATGATCGAGGAAATGAATGCTTTAGATGACAATGGTACTTGGAACCTGGTCGATTTACCTTCAGGAAAACGGGCTATAGGATGTAAATGGGTGTTCACAGTTAAGGTAAATCCGGATGGGTCAGTTGCTCGATTGAAAGCCCGTCTTGTCGCTAAGGGATATGCTCAAACCTATGGAGTGGACTATTCTGACACTTTTTCTCCTGTTGCTAAATTGACATCTGTTCGGTTATTTATTTCTATGGCAGCTACTTATCATTGGCCTTTGTATCAACTTGATATCAAGAATGCTTTTCTTCATGGTAATCTTCAGGAGGAGGTGTATATGGAGCAACCTCCTGGTTTTGTTGCTCAGGGGGAGTCTGGGCGAGTTTGTCATCTTCAAAAATCTCTGTATGGTTTGAAACAGAGTCCTCGTGCTTGGTTTGGAAAATTTAGTCAGGCAGTTGAAAAGTTTGGTATGATGAAAAGCAAGTCTGACCATTCTGTGTTCTACAAACAATCGAAAGCTGGTATCATTCTTTTAGTTGTGTATGTGGATGACATTGTCATTACTGGAAGTGATGCTACGGGAATCTCATCTCTTAAGTCTTTCCTTCATACTCAGTTTCACACAAAAGACTTAGGGATGCTAAAATATTTCTTGGGTGTTGAAGTCACAAGGAGTAAAAACGGTATCTTTTTATCTCAGAGAAAATATGTTCTTGACTTATTAACTGAGACAGGAAAATTGGGGGCAAGGCCTTGTAGTGCTCCAATGACTCCAAACATGCACCTTACAGGAGATGGAGAAATAATTGAAGATCCTGAGAAATATAGAAGATTGGTTGGAAAGCTGAATTATCTTACAGTGACTCGTCCAGATATTGCATATTCTGTCAGTGTTGTTAGTCAGTTCATGTCATCTCCAACAGTTCATCATTGGGCAGCGTTAGAACAAATTTTGTGTTACTTGAAAGGAGCACCCGGACTTGGTATCTTGTATGCAAATCATGGACACACTCATATTGAATGTTTCTCAGATGCAGATTGGGCAGGTTCTAAAGTGGATAGAAGATCCACATCAGGTTATTGTGTTTTCGTTGGAGGAAATTTGGTCTCATGGAAGAGTAAGAAGCAGAACGTTGTGTCACGATCCAGTGCAGAGTCAGAATATAGGGCTATGGCACAGTCTGTGTGTGAAATAATGTGGATATATCAGCTCTTGACTGAAATAGGTCTTAAAACCTCGGTACCAGCAAAATTGTGGTGTGATAATCAAGCTGCCCTTCATATTGCATCTAATCCTGTGTTTCATGAGCGAACTAAGCACATTGAAATTGATTGTCATTTTGTTCGCGAGAAAATTCAGCAAGGTCTGATTTCTACAGGGTATGTGAAGACTGGAGAACAATTAGGGGATATCTTCACGAAAGCTCTAAATGGGGTTCGGGTTGATTATCTTTGTAACAAGCTGGGCATGATTAATATCTATGCTCCAACTTGAGGGGGAGTGTTACAGCTGTATTATTAGGTGTATTATGTTACAACTGTATTATTAGGTGTATTACAGCTGTAATACACCCATCTTATTAGGTGTATTACAGCTGTACCTTAGCTTAATTCTAGGCTTAATTCTAGGGACTTAATTTGCATAGTTTTGTATATATATATGTGTATCATTCTTGCTAATTTGGATATGAAATACAATTCTTTCCATCACAAATAACATGGGAAGAGGCTGTACTTACAGCAGGTTATCTTATAAACAGAATGCCATCAAGAGTCCTAAACTTTCAAACTCCTTGTCAAGTCTTACTAAAATCATATCCCACTACTTGGATCATATCTAATATTCCAACTAGAGTATTCGGGTGCACTGTGTTTGTTCATGTCCATCCACATCAGAGGGGCAAACTAGATCCCAAATCCACCAGTGTCTGCTCATTGGTTACTCTTCTAATCAGAAAGGGTATAAGTGTTATTCTTCTAATACAAAACAAATTTTTTGTTCCATAGATGTAACATTTTTTGAAAACCAATCTTATTATCCTAGGACTAATATTCAGGGGGAAAGTGATAAAGAATATCAGGGTTGGCAGTTTTGGGAGTCTTGGGAGTTTGATAAATCACTAGAGTCTAAATCTCCTACACTAGAGTCAACACCTCCTACATTAGAGTCTCAATCTCCTACTCGGTCTCCTAGTATTCAGCCACCTGGTACTCTTAATAACAGTCTTAGTATTCAGCCACCTGTTCCAGACCAACCTGAAAACAAAAATGAATTAAGTGTGTATACCAGGAAAAGGAAGACTCACACAGGAA
Organism: Xanthoceras sorbifolium; assembly: GCA_003430845.1. NCBI lineage: Eukaryota > Viridiplantae > Streptophyta > Magnoliopsida > Sapindales > Sapindaceae > Xanthoceras > Xanthoceras sorbifolium. The sequence continues at coordinate 27,261,637 of CM010621.1, forward strand.
TGGAGCAGCTAACATTTCTTGAGCAAATCCAAAATTCTGAACCGGATTTACAAGTTCAAGAGATAAAACCAACCACTGGTGAGGACACCTCAGGTAATATCAGATCTGATTCCACTCTAAATGATGATTCTAGCTTAGAGCAGCCTATTGCAATAAGAAAAGGGATCCGAGAATGCAAAAACCGTCCCCTTTATCCATTGCAGAATTATTTGCCATATAAGGGGTTATCTCCTCAGTTTTGTGCTTTTACATCTAACCTTTCCAGTATAGAAATTCCTAACACTATACAGGAAGCTCTAAAAGTACCAGAATGGAGAAATGCTATAAATGAAGAAGTCCAAGCTCTAGAGAAGGATGGAACTTGGGAATTTACGGAACTACCAAAGGGAAGAATCCGGTTGGATGCAAATGGATCTTCACCATAAAATTGAAGGCTGATGGAACTGTGGAGAGGTTTAAGGCTCGTCTAGTTGCAAAGGAATTTACTCAGTCATATGGAATTGACTACTAGGAGACTTTTGCACCAGTTGCTAAGCTCAATACAGTGAGAGTTCTTTTATCCTTGGCTGCAAATCAGCACTGGTCACTGTATCAACTGGACATCAAGAACGCTTTTCTAAATGGGGACTTAGAAGAATAAGTCTACATGGAAGTGCCACCTGGACTCGAGACCCAAGAAAACTTCAACAAGGTCTGCAAATGGCAGAAGTCATTATATGGTCTTAAGCAGTCCCCTCGAGCATGGTTTGATAGATTCACGAAAGCTGTAAAATGATGTGGATATGGGCAATGTCAAACAGATCACACCTTATTTGTCAAACACTCACCTGAGGGAAAAATAGCTATCCTCATTGTCTATGTAGATGACATCATTCTAACCGGAAATGATGAAGATGAATTCTCTTGTCTAAAAGGGTTCCTAGCTAAAGAATTTGAAGTCAAAGATCTTGGCAATCTAAGATACTTTCTTGGTATGGAAGTTGCTCGTTCCAAGAAAGGAATTTCAGTTTCACAGCGTAAGTATGTTCTTGACCTGCTCAAAGAGACCGACATGAGTGACTGTAAACCAGCTAAGACACCTATGGATTACACTACCAAATTAGGTAGTGAAAGAGAAAGTGCACCGGTGGATAAAGGAAGGTACCAAAGGCTGGTAGGAAAACTCATTTATCTCTCTCATACCAGGCCAGACATTGGATTTCCAGTGAGTGTTGTTAGTCAATTCATGAATAATCTAACCGAGGAACACATGAATGCTGTTACGAGAATCCTGAGATACCTAAAGATGACACCTGGTAAAAGACTATTCTTTGCCAAATCCACAAAGAGAGAGATCGAAATTTTTTCAGATGCAGATTAGGCAGGGTCTGTTACAGACAAAATATCAACTTCTGGGTACTGCACATACGTATAGGGAAATCTGATTACTTGGAGAAGCAAGAAACAATCAGTGGTAGCTAGAAGTAGTGTAGAAGCATAATTTAGAGCTATGGCTCATGGCATATATGAAGGATTATGGTTATATCGAGTTATGGCTGAACTAAAAATTTCTGTTGAAGGACTTATGAAAATGTTCTGCGACAACCAGGCTGCTATAAGCATTGCTAAGAATCCGATCCATCATGATAGGACCAAACATGTGGAGATAGATAGACACTTTATCAAAGAGAAGATAGAAGAAGGTACAGTAAAGCTACTGTACACTCCAACAGCTCTCCAAACAGCCGACCTACTTACAAAAGCTCTACCAAGAGTTCATTTTGAAGACCTCTGTTGCAAGCTGGGTATGATCAACATCTACAACCCAACTTGAGGGGGAGTGTTGAAATTCAAAATCTGATTCCTTATTTATTTTAGTTTCCTGTCTCTTATTTGTTTCCTAATTTAAGTAGTTGACTAATTCCTAAATTAATGGGGATTCTTTTCTTTTTTAGGCAGTAGCTTAGTTTCCTAGTAAAGTGAGGATTGTGTTTCCTAGTAGAGTGAGGATTGTATAGTTGTATACTTCTATTTATACCTGTATAGTTTCTGTCTTCAGATTAAATGGAATAAGAAAATCTTTTCCTCATATTTCTTCATGAAGATCAAACACTTTTTCTACTGGGAAGGACTCAAGAGTGAAGTGAAGAAAAAAGTAGTGGAGTGTGATACATGTCAAAAGGTCAAGTATGACTCACGGCGACCAATGGGGCTACTATAACCTTTACCCATTCCTGAGAGGATTTGGGAAGATTTGACTATGGACTTCGTCGAGAGGCTGCCAAGTAGCAAGGGATTCAAGGCGATTTTGGTGGTAGTGGACAGGTTAAGTAAGGGTGCTCACTTCATTCCATTAAAGCATCCTTTTACAGCTAGTAGTGTAGTTAATTCTTTCATTAATAATGTGGTTAAACTTCACGGCTTCCCTCGAACCATTGTTACTGACATGGGACAATTGTTCATGAGTTCCTTTTGGAAAGAGTTATTTAAACTGCAGGGTACCAAGCTTAAGGCGAGTTTATCCTATCATCCGCAGACCGATGGACAGACAGAAGTGGTGAACCGTACTCTAGAGCAATATCTGAGGTGTTACTGCCACCATGAGCAAGCAACTTAGAAGGACTAAATTCCATGGGCAGAATATTGGTACAACACAACTCACCATGCTACAATCAACATGAGTCCCTACGAGGTAATTTATGGCAGAACACCACTGGGGCTGAGCACTTATGAGATTGGGACGGCGGCCAATGATGAAGTAGAGAGAGAGTTGATAACTCGTGATGAAATTATGGCCAAACTGAAAAAAGAATTGGAGAGAGCTCAAGCAAGAATGAAGAATTACTATGACCAAAACCGCAGGAACGTGTCATTTGAACCAGGTGACTTGGTATATCTCAAGCTTCAACTATATTGGCAGAAGTCCTTGAAGAAAAGGTTCAATGTGAAGTTGTCACAGCGATATTATGGGCCTTTTAAAGTGCTAGAGTGCATTGGAAAAGTCGAATATCGATTGGAGTTACCACCAAACTCACGACTGCATTCGGTTTTTCATGTTTCATCCAGTGTTCTAAAAATCGCTAGGCGCTACCTGTGCGGCGGGGTAGCGCCTAGTGCAGGCGGCTATGCGGCCAATTATTCGGCGCCTAGGCGATTCCTCGGTGACTGCACTGTTCACCCTTAAATTTTGATGCCCAACCGTTAGATTTTTAACATAACTTAATATTTTGGAGATTTTTTATAAACTAGAGGGGTAAAAAAAAATATAAAATTAAAAGGTAGAAAATAAAAAATATTTTAAATTATAGGGGTTAGAATATAATTATTCATTATTAGTGGCAAAAAATAAATTGAAATACCACTTGTTATTGGAATAAGGAAAAAAAAGGGAAAAAAAAAGAGAAATCTTGCCATCTAGGTGTCATCATGTCCCATTCCCATCTAGCCTCCTCTTTTTTTTTCTTTTGAAAAGCCCCATTGTAAAAAGTCTGGTCAATAAAGAAAAATAAAACTTTTTTGACCAAAAATTGCTACAGTGGGATTCTTTCTCTCTGAAAGTAGCATCTGCTACTGTACGAGGAGGGGGGCTCTTCGTCCAACCCTCTGATTTCGCTGCACGACGAGGCAAAACCGGCGAGCAACCACCTTAACGGCGGCGGGCTGCCGGGGAGACAGTAGGCGCCGCTTAGGCAGCCTCAGCCTAGGCGGCTATGCGGCCGCCGAGACCGCCTAGGCGCCCGAACAGTGTCATCTGTGCGGCCGGGCACACAACAAGGCCAATTTGGCCTTGTTCGGCGCGGCCAGCGGCCGCCTAGCGCCGAGGCGGCTAGGCGGCCGAACAAACCGAATTTTAGTTCACTGGTTTCATCATTGAAGAAAAAGGTGGGGAGCCCAGAATTGATTGCGGAGGATTTGCCGTCATTCGATGACGAAGGAAGAATGGTGTTGAAGCTGAAAGAGGCGCTACAATATAGGCATTGGCAACGCAACCGTCCAAAAGAAAAGGTTTGGCAGGTGTTAATACAAGGAGGGGCCTTCCCAGGGATGAGGCGACTTGGGAAGATTATGATGACATAGTTTCAAAGTTCCCAAAATTTTCCCTTGTGGGCAAGGGCATACTTGAAGAGGGGGGGGATTGATGAAGACCGCATTAGGAGAAGCGAGAGACTGAGACGTGAACAGTGGCAACTCATGAACAGTTCGTGTCCCAATCAGTTTCCTATTTTATTTCCTATTTTTTGGGCTTTTGACTTTATCTTAATTTCCTATTCTAGTTTAGTTTAATTACTATTTGTTTTAGGAGTTTTACTATTTGTTTTGGAGTTTTACTCCTTTTACTATTTTGTTTTCCTATTCCTTTTATTAAGAGGATTCTATCTCCTATATATAGCTTATTATCATTATGGTTGTAAGTTATCAGATTTATCAAAGTACTATTCAGTTTTATCTTTGTCTTTTGGCTAAACAACCATAGACATTATTTCGGCTTTTCTTGAGCATTATACTTAGGATTGGTTTGCCTTAGGGCAAAGGCTAAATAACTTGCGTTATAGAGAATTGGGAATCCCTAAATAAGGTGACCTAATTCAAAATCTATAGGTGTGTGCGTTACTTGCTTTGCAAGTTAGGGCTTGTTGTTGGATCTAGACCTAGGTCCTCAACAAAATCAATACATCAATATCTTCCGCTATTAAAAAAAACAGTGAATGGGAGAATAGTGTAAGCACTAAATTCCTGAAACCTACAAGTTGACTGATAAGAATAAAAAAAATTCCAACAACTTAACACTACGAAAATAAAACATGTCATGAAGATGATAAGCCACTTCAGTACACAGTTTGCAGGACTTTAAGAAAGGCAACTGATCATCTAAAACAGAAGGGTTTTTGTTATAATAGCGTATGAAATGTCAAGTGATCTTCTGATAATCTACAGCAAAACTTTTACTCTTTGAAGATTAAAATTTGTCCCCCGAAAGTAGCCAATACTGTAATGAGCATAAGCACAATCATTGGGCTGTGTACCTCACAGCCAGTACTGAGCTTGAGGTAGCAGGAAGTGTGGCCAAGCCTAACATTTAACGTTGTAGATGTAGGTTTATCTGGCAGCATGGAAGTACATAAACAGGTGATACATGCCACAGATCTCCATAGGTGTCACTATATAAATTCTTGCAACAGAGTCCAAATAGTAATGGTCAACCATGAGCCCCAATATAGAACTTGATTTGAATTTAGTTGGATTTTTGGTTTATACTTGTAAGGTCAGCTAAATGTGGGCTCCTTCTACCTTGTATTTTATTCCTTTTAACGGTAAATTTCTCTTAGGTCAAAAAACTAATGGTACATGGAGTTTTTGTTTTAGAGCACGCCACCTTATTTTCTCCTTTGATTATAGTGGAAATTTTAATCATGTTCACCCAACCCTGTTGGCCGAACCAAGTAAATCATTTATATTTCCTTGTTTGACAGTATGATTGTTGCTATTATACTGTTTTATTTGCTCCATCTAATCCAAATTCAAATCATGGGTTTATCACAGCATAAATAAATAAAATAGTTTCAAAAGGAACTCGTGATATTCTCTCTCCAAAACTACAAAAGCACAATTATCAGCAAGAAAGAGTGAATATCTGCAGAAGCAATAAAGGTAAATGAAATTACACTGAAGTGTGAACGAAACAAAGAGTGAGGTGAAAGTAACAGCAATCTAGTATAAGTTTCAACCATCGCAATACTAGGCACAACCTGCATCAATATAAGATTAAAAAAAGAAAAAAAAATCAAACAGAAATATTAGTACAAACAGCTACGTTGTGACAATCACATCTCAATAAGCAAAGGTCAAAGGTGAATAAAATCAGGGATTCCTCATTCACAAGGAAAACAAGCTTTTCTTTGAAGCCGTTAATTGTCAGAAAGTGCTTAACATAACTTGAAAATCAATACATAAATTTGCTACTGATGTTTTGAAAACTATAAATAAATATTTTTCTCCTCTTTTCTAGAGTGAGTGTCTTGATTCCTTTTTGCAAAATGTTTAAGGATATTCAGTTAACATAATAGCATCTCATACTATTTTAAAGTTGGCCTTTAACAAAGAAAAGGCTATCCTTGAGGTTGATGTAAGGTTATTCTTAGAGTGCTCAAGTATACTATTCTTTGGGTCCCTCATTAAAAGTTTAAGCTTTTAGATCTAACAATTATCTTATATGATTCAAAACTAATTAATCCAGAAGGTCCTATGTTTAAGTCCCCCCTTGTGCTTTCTAAAATGTTTAGTTGATTTTGTTCAATATATATATATATATAAGTTTGGTCTACGTGACAAGTCTATTCGTCTTGTATATGATAGGGTGTGTTAGAGAACTTAATATTTTATTTGAATCCTTACATACAACCTTAAGCTTTCAGGTTTTGTAGTAACTTAGCATCAAAGTCATTTTACTAAGAGAGCCTATCATATACAAGACGAAACACACACATATATTCAGCATATGGATATTTGTTTGGATTTGGACTTGGATCAAATGACAAACTCATTAGTCTTGCATGTGAGAAGGAGTGTTTAAATACTAATTTCAATTATAATTGCAACAAACTTCAAGAGTACCTGCCCAGCAAACAAAGAATCTTCCATTTGGTAGGCCAACTTCAAACACAAGTTCAACGAAAAGCCAGATAATAATGACATTGGCAATGGGCTTACTTCGCGCATCACCATTAACCTTTCATTGGGCTGTAGATTTGATCCTGGTAGCAATTCTGTAGCTCCAGCAGAGGATAACCAACTCATAACTGTTTCACAAGCTGGCTGTGCCATGGTGTAGGACACAACCCAAAACATCCCAATTGATCTATCATCCATATTCATATAATCCATCATACGTTCCCCTGAAAAGGAAACTAAAATTGTTACACGCGAACTAAAATGTACTTTTTCCCTCATGAGCTTGCTTGACAACAGGTAAAGATGAAACCATCATGCTCAAACAATACCCGGATATATATTTAAAGTGAAGGATAGTGTTTATTCTCCGAGGTAATGCCAAATAGTGTAATAAGTCAAAGTATACGTGGCTTTCTTACACTTGTTTTTTTACTATTTCTGTAAAACACAATATATGTGATAAGGAAAACATCTGTGGATAATTACTAGTTTAAAATCTATTATAAAAGCAACTCAATTTAGAAACCGCATTGTTATGAATAAAGACAACTTGTAAAATCTCATTTTTTTTAAATTTATTATTAAGGGCGTATTTGAGATCTTTTAAAAACTTTTGAAGAATTTGTGAGGACTTAAAAGATATATTTTAAAAGTTATTAATTAAAATTGTAAATTACTAAACGTTGAGGGATAAAATGAAAATTTTACATTTCTATATATATTTCTCTTCTTCCTCGCGACAGCATCTCTCTCGCTCTGATACCATTTTTCTGTCACGACCCGGGCCCTAGGCCGTGGCAGAATTGTAAATAAAATCAATGGTTTATAACTTGACTTTATTAAAATTTCATAAAAACCACAGTTAATTTTTTTGGATACTTCGGAGTATCAAACAAAAATCTTTCAAAATTTCAAAAGTAATATCATCACAAAATAACCCCACAGATATGTGATCACCTGTTAGAATTCATGGATTCAATTCCAAGATAATAATCATACTGAAACATGCATCAATCATGAAGTCCTAATCATCCACAACTAAAAGATTTGCACATCAACATGCATAACTCATAAACTGAGTTATCTCAACATTGTTATAGGTCCATAACAAGTACAAATCCTTTAATTAATATAAATCTCAAATAACATAAATTTAATCACTAATTTTAGAAATCTAATCCTTAGATCTCACAAGCCTTCACCCACTTCAACTAACGATCTTCTAATCCGCGTTGGGCGCTCCCTGGGGGGAAAAAGAAAATAAAAAGGGGTGAGCTAAAGCTCAGTAGGGTCTAATCCCTGATAATGTATGTGAAAAACATCATTTTTATAAAGTCATGGGATAATCCTGCATGGTTAAATACATTGACAAAATTTAAAGTAAACAGTAACACTTTCTTTCAGAAAGCAATATTATCACGTCCGCTAGTCATACCCGGTGGCCTATCATTTTAAATAAAGCATTCACACTTGAGATAAAAACATTTGGCTCATCGTGACCCTGGTACCAACCTCACATACAAGGTGAACGTACCAGAAAATACCCTGCGCAGTACCCCGACATAAAGTTGTATAATAACATATAATATAATATAATGACTAGGACGGTTACCATTTCAAATCACCAAACAATTTAAATAAATCCACCATGCATCCCATATGTAAACTCATCATTAGTTTTAATAAAATTTTGGCAGCATAACGGCTGTTTTTATAAAAACCCCAACATGCAAAACCTGCATAAAAATCATATTTCCAACACAGTTCATTCCAATTTAATTCTCAAATCAATTCCACAATTTAAATAAAGATTTCCTCAAACTTTCACAATCAATTTATATCAAAACCTTATAGGGAAAATATTCTAAAAATTTAAGTTTGAAACCCCTACCTCGTGTAAGCTACCAGTTACTTGCAGTGGCCTCGATTTCAAGCCTAATTATCCCGATCAGTAAAATCTATACGAGAATATAATTATTTAATTTATATACGGCTGCCATAAAATACAATTAACCTCAAAATAATATCCTACACTTAAAACGAGTCCGTAAACGTGTTCGGTGTCAAATTCTGAGTTCAGGAGGTCGGAAACTTACCCCCGCCGTATGTAGCGGCCGGCAGCGACATTCTGGCGACCTCCAAAAATGGTCGGGTTTTGTTCGTCTTGTCTCCCTCGTCAATGTTTATAACTGTGGCCGGATTGGGAAATGGCTAGAATCGCCAGAATCGGAGGATTTCCGAATTGAAAAATCACTCACTTTCTCCACCAAATTGGAGACTCAAACGGCCATGAAAATCTTCAAAGTTGGTACCAATAGATTCTATGTCGCAAGAGCTTTCTATTGGTACCAAGAACGATCGAAACGAAGGCCGGATGTGGCCGGAATAAGTGGTTGAAGTTGAGAAAAATGGAGAAGAAAAAAAAGAAAAAATGGAAACAGAAAGAGAGAGATGTTGTCGCGAGGAAGGCCTTGTAGGTCACCTTTGTGTTGGGCTGAACTAGACGAACGAATTACTATTGGGCCAGAGATTATTAAGGAGACTACGAACAAAGTAAGGAGTATTCAAGAAAGGCTTAAAGTGGTCCAGAGTCGCCAAAAGAGTTATGCTGATCTTCATCGTCGTGAAGTGGAATATGAGATTGGTGAATATGTTTTCTTGAAAGTGACACCTATGCGAGGTGTGACTCGATTTGGAGTTAAAGGCAAGTTAGTTCCTCGATACATCGGACCATTTGAGATTATCGAGAGGTTAGACAGGTTGCTAATCGCTTAAATTTGCTAGCTCAGTTTAGACACGTTCATAATGTCTTCCACGTATCCATGTTGAGAAAGTACACCGCAGACCCATCTCACATTGTTCCCCACTCGGAGATTCCTTTAAGAGAAGACGTGACATATGAGGAACAACCCGTACAGATCCTGGCGAGAGAGATCAAAGTGCTGCGAAACCGAGAAATCCGTATGGTTAAAGTGCTGTGGCAAAATCATACGGGAGATGAGGCTACTTGGGAGTTAGAATCTGAAATGTATAATAAATACCCTCACTTGTTTGAAATTCAGCTTGAGGTTGTACTTTGAATTTCGGGACGAAATTCTTTTAAGGAGAGTAGAATGTAAAATCTCATTTTTTTTAAATTTATTATTAAGGGCGTATTTGAAATCTTTTAAAAACTTTTGAAGAATTTGTGAGGACTTAAAAGATATATTTTAAAAGTTATTAATTAAAATTGTAAATTACTAAAAGTTGCGGGATAAAATGAAAATTTTACATTTCTATATATATTTCTCTTCTTCCTCGCGACAGGATCTCTCTCTCTCTGTTTCCATTTTTTCTTTTTTTTCTTCTCCATTTTTTCTCAACTTCAACCACTCATTCCGGCCACATCCGGCCTTCATTTCGATCATTCTTGGTACCAATAGAAAGCTCTTGCGACATAGAATCTATTAATACCAACTTTGAAGATTTTCATGACCGTTTGAGTCTCCAATTTGGTGGAGAAAGTGAGTGATTTTTCAATTCGGAAATCCTCTGTTTCCGGCGATTCTAACCATTTCCCACTCCGGCCACAGTTATAAACATTGACGAGGGAGACGAGACGAGACGAACAAAACCAGACCATTTTTGGAGGTCGCCGGAAAGTCACCAGAATGTCGCCGCCGGCCGCCACGTACGGCGGGGGTAAGTTTCTGACCTCCTGAACTCAGAATTTGACACCGAACACGTTTACGGACTCGTTTTAAGTGTAGGATATTATTTTGAGGTTAATTGTATTTTATGGCAGCCGTATATAAATTAAATAATTATATTCTCGTATAGATTTTACTGATCGGGATAATTAGGCTTGAAATCGAGGCCACTGCAAGTAACTGGTAGCTTACACGAGGTAGGGGTTTCAAACTTAAATTTTTAGAATATTTTCCCTATAAGGTTTTGATATAAATTGATTGTGAAAGTTTGAGGAAATCTTTATTTAAATTGTGGAATTGATTTGAGAATTAAATTGGAATGAACTGTGTTGGAAATATGATTTTTATGCAGGTTTTGCATGTTGGGGTTTTTATAAAAACAGCCGTTATGCTGCCAAAATTTTATTAAAACTAATGATGAGTTTACATATGGGATGCATGGTGGATTTATTTAAATTGTTTGGTGATTTGAAATGGTAACCGTCCTAGTCATTATATTATATTATATGTTATTATACAACTTTATGTCGGGGTACTGCGCAGGGTATTTTCTGGTACGTTCACCTTGTATGTGAGGTTGGTACCAGGGTCACGATGAGCCAAATGTTTTTATCTCAAGTGTGAATGCTTTATTTAAAATGATAGGCCACCGGGTATGACTAGCGGACGTGATAATATTGCTTTCTGAAAGAAAGTGTTACTGTTTACTTTAAATTTTGTCAATGTATTTAACCATGCAGGATTATCCCATGACTTTATAAAAATGATGTTTTTCACATACATTATCAGGGATTAGACCCTACTGAGCTTTAGCTCACCCCTTTTTATTTTCTTTTTCCCCCCAGGGAGCGCCCAACGCGAATTAGAAGATCGTTAGTTGAAGTGGGTGAAGGCTTGTGAGATCTAAGGATTAGATTTCTAAAATTAGTGATTAAATTTATGTTATTTGAGATTTATATTAATTAAAGGATTTGTACTTGTTATGGACCTATAACAATGTTGAGATAACTCAGTTTATGAGTTATGCATGTTGATGTGCAAATCTTTTAGTTGTGGATGATTAGGACTTCATGATTGATGCATGTTTCAGTATGATTATTATCTTGGAATTGAATCCATGAATTCTAACAGGTGATCACATATCTGTGGGGTTATTTTGTGATGATATTACTTTTGAAATTTTGAAAGATTTTTGTTTGATACTCCGAAGTATCCAAAAAAATTAACTGTGGTTTTTATGAAATTTTAATAAAGTCAAGTTATAAACCATTGATTTTATTTACAATTCTGCCACGGCCTAGGGCCCGGGTCGTGACACAACTAGCCGTGAGAAATGATAAAATTTGGCAACATGATTCCCCTTAAAAGAATAGGATAATGAAGAAGACAACTGAAGAAAAATAGACAAATACACCAACGAACCAACAGAGAACAGGCTCTTAAGACTGGAGAAAAGAGACAGCTACCATCATTGCCATTGCAACAAGGAGGCAACTCTTGCCCCTCATCCTCTCTTTTTCTGTGGGAAACACCTAGTTGAGATTCTAATCTAGGATGTGTATGAAGAAATCTAGGTTGTCTATTTTTCCTGTTTGTTTAAGTTGGTCATGTACTTTAGATCCGGAGTCAACATTTGGGTCAAAACACTAATGCTCTATAAGAATATCGTTCAAAGCCTAATTTAACAACGAGTGATAAGTCACTTCATCCTGAAATTGTGAGCCATACCTCTATACTTTGCTTTGGCATTACGGGCAACGCCATTTCACAAAATTAGCACTAGAAAAATACAATGTACATAATGAAATCAGTTCTTAACTAACTATGATTCTACACAAAAGCACAAAATATACATAAATAAATTGTACTTGAAAGGGCTATGTATTAGCAAAAGTTAAAAATTTGTATGGCAACAGATCTTTCTATCATAAGTAAAATAATATCCCGTTAGATTTTCCATTTTGTGAATTCTCATTATTGAGGAAACACTATCAACAGGATGGAGAAGATTCAATCAGCTGTAGTCCTCTCTCTTATCAGCATAGTTGGAAATTAATTCTCATGCATCAATTAGAATAAGGAAACTTAAGCAACATAAGGATTTATTACAGGAGATCTCCAAGGAAAGCCTTCAGTTGAAATTGTGAAACACTAGGCAAAACTTTAATCATGGTAATTGACAGTACAACTCCAAAAGATGGTGTCTATCTTGCTTATGATATAGGAGAAAATTCTGAGTGGACCCTAAAGTGAAAACTAACACTCTTAAAGACATAAAAGGAGGCCTTGGGGGTCTGTGGATTTCTATAAATATATGAGAAATATATGGAGACAAATTTCAATAAATTTAAATTATTCATACATTTAGAGAGACCATAATGTTGCAGATGCTTTAAAAAATATTGTTCCTGTAAAGACGGCTACATAATTTGGCTTCATTATTTTGCTTAAGAATTAAGATAATTCTAAGGTGATAAATATTGGAGTTGTGTTTCTGAGATGTATTGTTCTATCTGTATTGATAATAAATTCTAACAAATTAGAATTGAGTGCAAATGATTATTTATGCAACCCACTTTTGAAGTACCAACAAATATCCATATGACTTGCAACAAGCAGAAACCAAGGCAGCATGATATAACCACATAATCGTAAATGGAAGAGAACCAAAGCAGTAACTGAGCAGCAAATTCAAAAGTCACAACTTCATCAGTGGTGATAACCACATTGTTGAATAATTTTGACTCTTACATACCTTTGCTTACTTGCCTCCACCATTCATCTATTTGCTTTCCTTTCTGAAGCTGCTCATTATTCAAATATTCTCGCGTTGATGTGTTCAATGACCAAATACGTAAGTTTTGACAACTGCTTATAAAATCAAGCAAGATACTTTGGGGGTTATTAGGATCAGCACCTCTATCTTCTCTATGAAATGATAGAATCTTTCTAGTAGTCTCCACCTACCAAAAAGAATGGCAATGTCTGAGTTGGGGGGTATCAATTTACATATCTTTTTCAAGAATTACAATTCAATGCAAAGAGCCATACAACTAAATAAAAAAACATATATGCTTTCCGAACGTAAACTAAATGCCCTCAAAAAGTGAGTGTAGCTAGACAAGAAATTATTTAATAACATTAGAGTGTTTAAGGAGACATGCAAACTAACAATGGTAGAAACGAAACGAAACAAGTATATAATCTCAAAATCAACCTTTCTAGTATCCGAATTTAAAGCACTCATCACAAGCTCAACACGAATAATCTGTGCAAGCAGCCAAGTAACATGATTCGTTCGAAGAATTTGGTTATCACCATCTGTAAGACGTGAAACTAGCTTGTCCACAAAATCCACAAAATCAATGCATCCACTTTTCACAAGAAAAAAGAATATATCTGAGAAGACAAGCCATTCCTGCCAGCAATTTATTTCTGCAGTAATAAAAATTGAGTAACAAATTAGCTCACAAATATATAACAAAATAGAAAATCCCCACAGAATTATTAGACCACAGATCAAACATACAAATTAAATAGCAAGGAAAATGTAATAATATGTTCCCTGAAAATAATGGACTACTATGACTGCCATGACCACTACTTCTCTGTTACTTCAATGTTCCTAGCATGTTCAAAATATTTAAGGGACTGTACATGCTTTCAAGCTTTCAAAATAGAATTTTGGATGTAGCTAGTGCAGAAACAGGACACTGTTCTCTTATATATAGATTCTTTTTGTTCGTCTTCTTAGACAACTTGTTCACTTTTTTGTACCAATTTTTCATTTAATATATTCAAACTACATTTTTCTTTTTTCTACAAAAACAAGAAAAAAAAAAAAAAAAAAAGAAAACTAGCATGCAGTATAACTTAAAAAGTTCAAAAGGGTATATTAACATGTACGGAAGAGAACTGACATTTTCAAATCAATAAGAACTGAATAACATCTTTTGGCATCAGACAAATGCATTGTACGTTTGCATATAGAGAATAGTTGGATAAGTTTGCCACATCAAATCATACTTTACTGAACTGTATGATACTAGATTAGACTGGATGTACTAGATTAAACTTAGTATTTACCATGTTTGGTGGCACATCAGAAAGTTCAAATTAGCTAATTGTTCATATATTGGAAGATAAATTTTTTTTTTTTTCAAATTACACAGAATATCTAATTTTAAAAATAAATAAATTGAGAGAGCCGATGGCTTCCTCAAGGAGGAAGCGACCCTCCTCTTTTTCTTAGGAGGAGATGCGCTGGCCTCCTCCAATTTTTATTTTTATTTAATCACTTATTATTTCATTAAAATATTTTAATTTATTAATTTGATATATATTTCAAACTGAATTATGTTAAAGTATATTTAATTAAATTTTTTTTCTTCATGTTTAATAGGATTAGCTTATCCTATCCCGTGTAAGTTCAATGCCACTCCAATAGGTTAATTTTATCCCATTACACCCTATTAAATAATACCTTCAGAAATAATAGCATGGTGAACAAATCAGCCAAACACAAGTTTCGAATAAATTACTAAACTACAGTATTTTAATCCAGTGTAATTAAGGCATGCAAATACACCTAATAGAACACAATCAGAAAAGTGTCCAACCTTCCTTGAATACATTTTACTTAAACAAGATCGAAAGACTGACAAGTAAATATAAGGAAGAGACTATTGCCTGCATTGGTCAACTTTAATAGTTCGACAATTCGATCAATTACCGCCTCAGAAATCATCTCAGAAGTAAAAACAGCACCAGGGGTAGGCCCTTGAGCAGGATTTCTATAGCAAGGAGCCACAAGAAGCACACGCTTCCACCAATCAGGCGATGGAGTAGTGCGAATCGCATGTCTTACACAACGCATAGCTCTCTCCCAATCTAAGCTTCCTCTTTGGATAGAAGTTGCAAGTTCCTATACCAATAAAAATAAAATAAAATATTAAAACTAAGTTAACACATACATGGATTCTGCTTGCTATAAAATTGCTTCTTGTAAGCAACATATCCATGAGTAATTTCAAATCTTGAAAACTCAGTCTCTTTTAGAGGCAGAAGAGGTTTCCTAGCACTACAGGATCCCAAAATAAAGTAACCTTGCAGGTTCAGGTTCAGAATTAGCATCATAAATTAGTATATACAAAACGCATCATCAATTATTATAAACAGAGGTTTTGATGTATCTATAGTTTTTGGTTTTGAAGACTGATTTTTTAGGACCTTTAGGTGTGCCCTGATGCTGCCTTGTTGTATAACCTTTTCACTTCCTTCATGGACAGTTTAGTTGTTCCTCTTTTAATTAATAGAATTTAAATTAATAATAACAATAATAATAATAACTTTCATTGTGAAAAGCATATGAGCTTGATTTTGTTTTTAGAGATTGTTGACATAATGGAGGGCCAAAGGAGCACAAGCAAGGAGAGTCTCAGTGAAATTAAAAATGAAATTCTAAACTGGCCATTAACTTAAAGTTTACAGAAAAATGAAGAGGTTAAAAAGATATCAATGATTTCTTCACTTTTGTTAAGACCGTGTTGGAAATCAAAGCTTTAATGCGTGAAGGAACACATGCTGCCTAGTAATTTCTTCCGTCTTTTTTCCTTCCATTTCAGCTTATTCCACTTTCAGTTATAATTTTGGGTCATTATATGACTTTGACTTCAAACTAGTTGCTCTTCATAATATCTGGCAAATATGTTCCTACAAAATTTTCAACTTTCTCATCTTCACATGCTAGCATATTCTAATCATAATCATATCCAAAGCCTAAACCCTTTCTTTTATAATCACAAACCGCAAATCCAAATTTCCTCTTATCCTAGCCCACTAATTAACTTGAGTAATCTTTGAAAGAGGACCTTAACTAAACAGACAAATATAGAAGAAAAAACGGTAAAAGATTTTCCCATGTAGTTGAATCAAATATACCAAACCACTTCCTACAATTTGATTTATTATCTGCCATTCATGATTTTGGTAACTGGTAAATCAAGGTGTGTGTATTGCATTTCTGATTTATTCAACACCAATACCTTAAACCAAGATGGAACCATGGTCCAAGAAAACCAAATCAAGACTTAAATAATATATGCACGCATAATCACTATTGCATGTGTAAGTATACATGTATATAACCATAAATTCCAAAAGCTTCAGCCAATAAATAAAGATCAACAATAGTATTTAAGGTCCAATAAGATAGATGCATACATCATACGTGCTGATTTAACTTTCATTTTTTTTTATATCCAGAAATGCTCTGATTTTTTATTCTTCACCAACTTCTAAAATGAGAATTATTATTGTACCATAAAATCTTGGTAGTCAAGAAACTTGAGGAATATAATTCTCAGGTTGGTGATCTCATGGAGACTCGAACAGATGAACCCCTGTCTATTGGTAGGAAAAGGAAAACCAAAGATCTTACAACTAAACCCAGCCTATGGAGAAATCAGATAATAAATATTTATACCTTAAGTCAAGATATCAAATGTCAAAGAACTATTTCTGTTCAGACTTCTGCCTTCTAGCGAACATAAGAAAATAACATATATTTCACCCATGCTTATTGAAAAACCGACCAACCATGATCTTATTCCCACAACTAAAACATAACAAACAGGCCACAGAATACCCATCTTTGTTCTTTCTCACACATGAGCACATGAGCACTCGTATTGCAGATTTGTAATAATGAAAACCATAAGAAACATAAAAGAAGAAGATAAAACATAGTAATTATTGATCTTCTGAAAGGGTAACAAGACCCAATTCAACGAATCGTAATTGTGACAAAGTAGCATTTCTTTTATCCAAGGAAAACACATTTGCAGCTACAGATACTAAACTATAGTCTTATTCCAATATTTGCCATCTACAGGCAATAACCTCGGGACAAAATGTCATTCACTCATTTGTATAAAATGGTAGAAAAGGAATGTTCATGATCAAATAAAACAGTAAGATATGGGCTTATGTCCCTTAAATACTGCTAATTGAAAATTCATATGCCGCGTCAATGATATTAATACAATTTTACTGAATTAAAACATTGCAATATTTTACTTCCATAATGCATGTAAATAAAAGTCATCACCTCTCCATGTAATGGTTCTCCAAGCACACTTGGATATGTGATGGGTGAATAGCGCAAGTTCGCCACTTGTTCAACTGAAGTATTAGGAGTTGACAGAATCCGAACAGTCCCAAATGTAGGGCAATGAAGGTGTTGATCCAACATCTGCATGTGCATAGCCATCATATCTCGCCTCCTATGAATCTCCAAGATAAGTGTAAATAAAGCTTCATCATCTGGTATATTCTCTATAAACTGCAACCCACTACGCAGTAATTCATAAAAAGGCACTCGACATCTATCCTCCTCGACTAAGAGCCAAATTACGTCCAAACAGCTGTGCAGCCATTCGATCAGAGCCTTGTCAGGTCTCCAGGATTTTCCATCAGCTTCATCAATTCCCTGCTGTCTTTGATCCCAATTAACCAGCCAATTCAGCATATGGTAGAAAATATCGGCATGAGTGACAGGTTTCAAGTTGAATTCAAGACCAGTTAGAATAATCTTACAACATAGTTGACGTAGGCTACTATTATCTCTTATAGATGAATTCACCCTTGTTATCTCAGATGATTTTACTGGAGACATAGTTAATGGTTCTATTGCTGACTGGGCAGGGGACCCGATACCATGAACTGAAGGTAACGGAGATGCAGGATTAGAGGATTGATAATTAGAAGAATTGGGAATTGTGCTTGAAGTCGGGAGCATCCCAGACTGTGATAAACTAGATGATGAAACAGCAGGCATCGCTTGACTTCCCTGACCTGCTGACATTTCTGCAGAGGAGACAGAAGAAAGAAGTAATGGCAAAAAAGTATCCCAGTTAATATAGCCTATAGTGCACAAGCTCCGCATAGCAAAGAGAAGAAACTCTGCTCGTGGTACATGACTACAGCATGGCACAACCAGAGAAATAAGAACAGATTCTGTCACAGCACGCAGTTGATCTTGATCCTGTATAAGAATGACACAACATCAAGATATAAGCTCAGTATCACCGTTTACAACTAAGAACCCTCATTTTAATTCCTCCACTTACAGTAAATTGACTTTGTAGTTGCTCAAAATCTAAAAGGAACTGCTCATTCCGAGGAGGGAGGTCTCTGTTAATAGCAAGCACCCGTTTCTTTGTCTTGTTCCTGAAGGAGAAGTTATTTCAGAATTGATCAAACTACTTTCACAGAAGGCAACTAAGCCTAGAATCAACTTCAAAAGGACTTGACCAGTTTGAGCAATGCTGAGTGCAAGGCACAAATAGTTAGCATGGACATGTGAATTACAATGACTACGAATAAGGTCTATATCATTAGTTTTGTTAACTTTGTAAATCAGAACCACAGTGATATCAATACACCTGCGTCACATTATCCCAAACCTATTTTTCTTCTCTCATGCCACTGTCTATATTACTGTTTTTAACCATTCTTATTAAAAGTTTTTTCCAAGTAATCCAATATATGGCTCCACTACATCAAATTTGAACTAGTTAAAATATTAAAGACCAAAACCAGACCCTCTTTTACTCATTCTCGGTACACAACCAGACGTTTCACTTGCAAATAACCTAACAAGAATTATCAATTTAATTGCAAGGGTTTCAAATGGAACGACCATGTCAAATTTAATCAATGAAAACCGGAATTGTGTTCAATTAATTCATTAGACAGCTAAATATTTACAATAATACAAACAAAATAAAAAATAAAAAAAAAAACATAAACCCTACAAAATTAAGAAAAAATTTCTTAAACACAGTACACAAATGAGAGAGAGGGGGGACATACGGAGGTTCTCGGGTTGACTCATCTTGTTTTTGGCGGTTACTTCTCTGCAAAACAAAAAACAATTAAAATTTGAAAAATAGTAAGAAATAAAATTGAGAAAAAGGAGAAGTGTAGTGAATATACTCCCAAGTAGAGATTGAAGAGATCGATAATAGCGGGTCGGGCCGGGTGGAGGTGGTAGGCCCGTGAAGTAGAAGAAGCTGATGCTGATGCTACTGATCTAAGGTTTTGATCCATTTTTGTGTTTTTCTTTTAGTTGTCAGAATTCATTTCAGGCGGGTCTCGATTGAAAAATCCAGCTCTATATATACTGGGTTTCAAGACAGTGGAGACTTCTTTTTTAAAAATAAAAATAAAAAGTTGTGGGAACTGGGAACATATAGAGTTAAAAAGTTATTGTTACTCGTCAATATATTCTTGACTGCGCAGGGGAATACGTAATATAATGTATAAGAATAGGGCTAATTGCACTCATACCCTAAGGTTTGGCTATTTTTACATATATTAGTAACTTTAACTTTTATTGCACAAATATTTCCTGAAAAAAGTTGATCAAACAGTTGACTAACTACTAAATTAATTTTTTAAACAAAAAGACCATTGTACCTGTTGACATGCAAATTTGGTCAACTGAATTAATAGTGAATGATAGTAATTTTAGGGGTGAAAAATGAATTAAACAGGTTGACACAGTGATTTTTAAAGTGGTTCAGCTTAAAGAAATGTCTATATCCACTGTTCTTAGTATTCAAGTCGAGCTTGCTTATGTGTTTTTTTTTGAAAAAATTGGTAACCCTTGTAACAATGATGATCCGTCCCTTTTATAGTGTGAAGAGATTGGAGTCACCATGTTTTACATGGAATCTAATTACATAAATTAGGGACTAAATTATATTCTTTAATAGTCTTGATTTATCTTGAATATGATTGCTGGAATTAGGGAGTTTGAGATTGATTGGGAGTCTACTAGTTGACTGACTGCAATCCCTTTATTCTCGGGATTCTTCCTTTAATTGGGGCTTTGAGCTGCATGGCTTGCGGGCTGAACAATGTTTATCTGTGACCAGGCCGTTTGTAAGAGGTGGTACTTGATTTCTTCGAGTGTCTTTATGCTGGTCGTTTATATAGAGTTTTCTCCTTTGGGTTTGTTGGATCGGGGCCCAATCGTTATGCAGCGATCCATTGGCCTCCTTCGTTTGTTGGGCCTCTTGGATATTTTGGTATTTTTGAGCCTGTTTAGGCCTAATGTAATTTGACGCATAACAGTACCCTTAATGAAAAATATTTTAAAAAAAAACTTCATCTAACAAGATGGATGGTGGAGGTCCCATACCTTTAAATTTTAAAAAATAATAATAATTTAAAGGTGGAGATCCCATAGGGGATCTGTGGAGATCCTTCACCTTCAAATTTAAAAAAAAAAATCAAGGGTCTCCACCTTGAGAACGATGAGACCAAACTTGGTCTCCATCGATGGAGATCAGTCTGGTCTCCATCGAAGACTCATCTGGGATCTCACCTTAAGAAACGATAGAGATCAAACCCGTTCTCCATCGATGGAGATCAGTTCTGTCTCCATCGAAGACTCATCTCTGTCGACGATCGATGGAGATAAGATCACCCATACCACCTGCAATAAACCCCCCCAGAAAATAAAAGGAAAAAACAAAAAAACAAAAAAATCATGCCACAAAAAACCTAATAAGCCAGACACCACCAACACACAACAAGATCCACTAACCAACTATCATCACAACAAATCACCACAAATAGAAAATAATAAAAAAACAAAAAGATTGGGATAGAGAGATGAAGCGATAGAGCCCGCCTTTATGGAGCGTCCGGCTGCTATCTCATGAAACCGCCAGAGCAAGGCCGGCGCATTCCGACGGTATCCATAGGGCTCCATGTAACACCCCTGACCCGGACCCGGTCGGATCGACCCAGGGAGCCGCTAAACCGGTTTTCAAAACCTTTCTTTAAATTCTAATCGACAATTTGAAAAATCAAATAATTACAGTTTGAAAATCCTTTATTCATAGTAGCTCATTAAAAAAATTTTTGTTTTGAAAAAATTTTGCCAGATTTCCTCTGTTTTTCCTGACTTCCCAGAAAATCCTGTTGCCAACAAAAACTCAATAAAATAATAATAATAAACACTTAAAATCTCCTTTTCTCAATCAAATGCGCACACTACCATTTAGTGCGACTTTCCAACAAAAAGTTTCAAATAAAACAATTCATAATTTAATATTTACAAACCTCTGAAAGTAAAAATATAAGCATTAAAACAATTATTTACAAAACAAATACATAACATTTTTAAACGTTTCTGTATATGCATGCATAGCGAAATATAATATACAAAACTATATAACTACCCAAAATATGGTGACTCTGATCCTCAGTCTGCAGCTACCTCTTCAGTCTTTTCCTCCCTCGGTATCCCTATTACCTACGCGTGATGAAATTAACACGCTAAGCAATAATGCTTAGTGGGTGTACACTAAAATACAATTTTAATGTAATATAACACAATAAATCTAAGATTCAGAAATTCAGAAATACATATAGAACGAATATTAAATTTCAAATTCTGAAACTATGTAAAGTAAATTATTTCAAAAATTTCTAGATTTCAATCTCAATAATATTTTCTTATTTCCATATTCAAATTCATAGTTTTCAGTTCTTAATTGGGCCTCTGATACATATTACAGGGTTTACAGGACTGGATTACGGGTTTACAGTCGGTTTCCCATTTCCAAAATGAAATGGTATCCGTATATTCACAGTCGGTTTCCCATTTCAGAATGAAATGGTATTAGGATTTCACAGTCGGTTTCCCATTTCAGAATGAAATGGTATCCGTAGAATCACAGTTGGTTTCCCATTTCAGAATGAAATGGTATCCGTATATAATCATCATAATCATCAGGAATATCGATGCAGTACTGCTAAATGTACCCAATTGACATGTCAATCTCCTATATCCATATTTCCCTATACATATATCAGGGCCGTAATTCAGGTATTCCAGATTTCACAAATCATCAAAAATTCTCAATTTTTAACTTTAAAATTCTTACAACACAATAAAATAAATTTTATAAAATAGAAATCCTCTCAATCATTCATTTATAATCAAATTCAAATTTTCGATCAAATTCAAATCAATACACACATTTACAAAATCCAAATATATCATCAATAATCATATAAAAGAGACTCAAAATTATATTCAAACTTATTTCACAAATCAATATCAAATCAAATTGCCCCAAAATCGTTTCATTAATTAATCACAAACAATATATATATATATATATATATATATATATATATTCAAAACCACTTTCAATTATATTTCACATATTACTAATAAAATCAAACCATATTAAAATCAATGCATAAAATCAATTTTTTTTTCTTATTTTCGAATTTAAAGCATATTTCGAGAATACATAAATCAAATCAAAGCTAAATTAATTTCAAACTGTAAATTCAAATCAACGGAGTTCAAATAATTCGAAATCAATAAAATTCGCTAAATCCGAAATATTCGGAAAAAAACTAACATACAAAAATTAGTGTACACCAAACCTGGATAATTTCCTAACACTTTTCTTTTCCTTTTCTTTTTCCTCTTCCTTCCTCCTCTTTTTTCTTCTTTTCCTTTCTCTTTTCTCCTTTCTTCTCTTCTTCTTCTTCAGCCTTCTTCTTCTTCTTTTTTGTTTCTCCTCTTTTCTTCTTTTTCTTTTCTCCACTGCCTCTCCTTTGTTTCTTCTCTCAATGTTCTGTTTTGTTTGCTTTTAGTTTAATAGGTGCTGTGTAGATTTTTGTTTTGTTTTGACTTTTCAAATTTTTTTTTTCCACTAACACTATATAATTACAAATTGCTCCCTTGAGCTTCTTAAAATTCTACAATGGCATAAATTTACTCTTAATCACATGTAATTTACCAATCCTTCTTTAATTATCAAACTAACCCACCAGTCGCATTCCATATCAATAATATTCCAAAAATATTCCACACTTATCCAATTAATAAATTGACTTCACCAATATTCAATTGGACCTATTATTCTCCAAATGCACTATGAAAATAATATTTATAAGTAGTTACTATTCGTTTATATACTATGTATCGACTATATATATATACTTTTCACCAATTTAAATCACATACTTAACTTTTGCATGCTCAATAATAATTAATAATAATCCAAGGATATTTATTCTGTTTACAAAAAATTAGGGGCGTTACACTCCATCTTCAGATTTTTGGAGAAATATGGAGATGGAGCCAAACCCTTCTAATGGACCAGATATGATCTGATCCATTTTTATTTTTTTTTAAATTTTTTTATTGTTTTAATGGTTTAATGGGAAAAAAACAAATTTGCCCTTGCTACAGTAACTTCACGTTAACTTTTTGGTTAGTCAATTGTTTAATCAATTTTTTTTCAGGGGATATTTTTGCAATAAAAGTAAAAGTTTTCAGCATGTGCAATAAGACCAAACCTCAAGGGATATAAGTGCAATTAGCCCTTTAAAATAATCTGTGAACTGCACTAAGAAATAATTTAATCTAAAGTTAATTAGTGATATTCCATATAGGAATAACCTCCACGTAGTTATAAAAAATTTTGATCCCAATATGGGCCAGTTATAAATATAAACAAATTCTACATTGTAATAAGTTATAATTTTTCTAGGTTTCATTTTAAGGAATTTACCTCCACATAGTAATAATTATCTGTATATTGTAAAAAACAAAATATGTTATGTTATGTTAAAGGTTTATGATGAAATAAAATATTTTTCTCAAGTTGTTTGTGATAATAATTTATTTTTTTTAGAGTTGTTACCACATATTTGAACTTGCAGGTACATAATAACTCGTCAGCATAGACATCTTCTTGTTGAAGCCAAAATATTTCTTAACTTCTCAAGCATGTGTAGAGCTTCTTGACACGAAACTTTTTGTATTTTCGTACTATCTTCCTCAGGATTATCTTCTTCCTCTTCTTGTTTAATTGCATTAATGATTTCTTCTTCAGTTAAAGCATACATGATTTGTTGCTCATTTGGATGATTGAGGAAGACATTAATATCCATTCGATTAGCAGCGAAGTTGTTGAATCTAATCACAACAATTTCGCAATCTCTTTGATTCTCCACATCCACTTCATTTGTAACTTGCAGTTCATTGACATTGGCAGTCCTAATTTTGCAGTGCTTAAAATAATTGGCAATTGTTTGTGGCTTCACATCAATTGACCATGAAGCAACTATATTTATAAGGGTGAATTGCACTCAAGTACCCTGACGTTTATCATAATTGCACGTTTAATGCCAGTTTTGTCATAATTGCACTCGAATACCCTGTAATCCGTTGACCACCGTTAAAGTAACGGTTGACCAAACGGATTCAGGTAAAATGACGAGACTGCCCCTGTAAAGGAAAAAACAAAAAAAAAATAATTGAAAAGTCAGATGATCTGGGTTTGCGTTCGAACCCAAATCATCTGGGTTCCCGTTCGAACCCAGATCATTTAGGTTCAAATGCGAACCCAGTTTGCTGGGTTCGCGTTCCAACCCAGCAACTGGGTTCGATCGCGAACCCAGATCATCTGACTTTTTAATTTTTTTTTCCTTTGCAGGGGCAGTCTCGTCATTTTACCTGAATCCGTTTGGTCAACCGTTACTTTAACGGTGGTCAACGGATTACAGGGTATTCGAGTGCAATTATGGCAAAACTGGCATTAAATGTGCAATTATGATAAACATCAGGGTATTTGAGTGCAATTCACCCTATTTATAATTCCATCAAGGACACTTCTCTTTGTTGGTTCTAAGACACGATCTTTTATCTATTTCAAAAGTCAGCGATTAAAATACTGGCGATAATAACCTTTGAAACACACGGCTGGATTTTGGAAGTGCTATTTGGTGGTAGGAACAGAACAATTGTGTGATGAAGTGGGGGGAGATTCTCTTTTTTGCCATGTGCAGTACAATTATCCATGATAAGCAAAACACTTCTATCCAAACGGCTATTAAACCACTTAAGTCGTTCTATAAAAAACGAACCATTCATAGAGGGCAAACTCCATTATTGGGTACTTTACCATCTTTGAATGCTTTGCGTTTGGGTTCAACAATACTTCTTCTTGAATGAGTTCGGCTGATCGTTTGAGTATCTTAGATATCGTTGCTTATGATACCTTAAGACCATGAGTATCTTCTAACCACTTTGTAAGATCTTTTTGCTTCCAATTGAGGTTTGATTCTTTCATTTTGCACAACTCAACACGAATATTTTCGGTCAATTAAGTTCGTATATTAACTTTGGGTGGTATAGTTGATTTGCTAGAGGAAGAAGGAAAGCTATATCACTTGAATTGGTTGAAGATTGCATGGTACAATGTATAGTATTTATAAAGTTTACATTGAGAGAAAAACATTAAAGAGAATGCAAATGTTTCGACTTTTAAAATGACTTCACATATTCCCAACACTACATAGATACATGTATTAGTTTTTTGAAACTATGTGTAACACCCCCTGACCCAATCCACTCGGACCGAATTAGGGAGCGCTACTATATACCAAAATCTAACTTTTACTTTTATATAACCATGATTTAAAACTACATTAAACGCATTTAAAAATAGTCTAAATAAATTTTCGAAAATTTTGTTAGAGTTTCCTCTATTTTTTTGGCTTTCCAAATCCTGTTTACAATTAAAATTCATAAAAGTAACACTTCTAAATTCTCAAATCACTTTTGCGACTTGCCAAATTAATTTATCACAAGATAATATATATATATATATATATATATATATATATATATATATTCAAAGATCATAAACATATACTAAAATATTTTCACAACGGAACTTCCTCAAATATGTACAAATAGTTTCTGTATATATATGCTGTATCAAAACATATATACTTATTACAAAAGGACTACCAAAATATATGTAGGAACGATGTGACTCCGGACTCTATTCCTGCAGTCTCTACTCTTCTTTGTTCTTGTCTCCCTTGAAACCTCTGTTACCTACGTGTGAGAAAACTCAACACGCTAAACAGTTTGCTTAGTGGGTGTACACAAAATTGTAGATCCAAATATACTATAGCAAATAATGTTATCTATTTATGGAAAATATCAATAACATATATAAATCATATATAGGGCTCATGTCAAATCAAATTATATATTCAACAAATATAGTATTCAAAATCAATCAACAGACAAAATCTTCATAATTTTTCAAATGCTTTCATATAGCAAATCAGTTTTCAGACTTGGCTCCTGACATACATAACATAAGTTATCGGACTAGATTACGGGTTGTTCGGCATCGGACACACAAACGAGGCTACCCGCCGAACATCAAATCAGAATGGAACACCAACGGAATCACCCGCTATAAATGTCCCATAACAGAATTCAGAACCCTAGGACCGGCACTTGGGCCTGTACATCCAAAGGGTGGCACAAACAGATCAAAGCTCCCTACCCTAGGACCGGCACTTGGGGCCTGCACTATCCATAGGGTGATACATCAAAGTATATCGGCACAGTACTGTTCAGACAGAAACCCAATTGACATGTCAACCTCCTATATCCATATCTATGTTCATATACATCATTGCCATTTCACAAAACGTTTTCTCAAATTCAATGTCAACATATTGCATTTCTTTCAGAATCGTCGAATTCAACTTTCAACTTATTCAGTTTCAATTCATATCGATATATCTATATTTTTGAAATTCAAATTTCATCAAATATCATATAATGGAAATATATGAATATATTTCTAAATCAATAATCACATCAAATCAATCCAAAAATATATTCAAACGTATTTCATAATTCCATATCGAATCAAAATGCCCCAAAATCATTTTCCAATACATTTCACAAATATTAGATAATGAAAATCACCTTCAACAATATATTTCTATAACAATATTATAATCAAAACGTATTAAAATCAATTCAGAATATTATTCACAATCAATAAACTATATTGTAATTCAAATTAGTTCAATTTCAAACAATAAATTATAATCACTAATAACTCAAAATTAATTAAATTCAATCAATCCAAAATATTCTGGAAAATTGAAAATTCGAAAACTCGGGTACACCGAACCTGAATACCCTTTTCTTTCTCTTTTCCTTCTTCTCCTTCTCTTTTCTTCTTCCTTTTCTTCTTCTTTCTCTTCTTCTTCTTCTTCTTTCGCTTTCCTCTCTTCTCTCTTCTTTCTCTCCCGTTTGCTCTGTTCTGTTTCTGTTTTGAGAGCTTTGCTCTAATCTGTTTTGTATTTGAAATGGCACCACTTCACCGCTATATTTTTTTTTTATAATTTTTGAGCCATCGCGACCAGTGGTCGCGCTGCTAGGTCGCGGTACTCACTGGTCCAGTTTTGCTACTTTCATCGCGAGCATCTACTGCGAGCTCTGGTCGCGGTCTCTAATCGAGATACTCACTGGTGGAATTTTCCACCTTCAGCACGAGCAGCTATCACGAGCGCTGGTCGCGAGCCTGATCGCAATACACACTGTCCAATTTTTCATCCTTTTTTTCGTGCACTGTTTTGGACCATTTCAATTGGTCCACTTGGAAACCCATATATATACATACATTTAATTACATTTTCCACCCTTTCAAAGCATAAATATCACATTCACATACTCAATATTAATTCAACAATACTTTTCATATTTATGCGAAATTAGGGACGTTACACTATGTCTGCTTGAATTGGTTGAAATTGCATAGGTTGTGGTATACCATGTAGCACCCCCCGACCCGACCCGGCCGGACCGATCCGGGGCGCGCTACTCGGACTTTCAAATTCTTTCAAAACTTCATTTTACATTTTAAAATCGTTGTGAGCCCATAAAACATTTTAAACTTTTTACGAAAATCCGGCAAAGTACTGTTTGTTTTTCGGACTTTCCAAAAACCTGTTTTCTACAAATCAATTCAATTCCAATTTCAATAACACTTCAATATCAATTTCGAACAATTGCGCACTCTGCCGTTTAGTGCGACTTATCAATCACAATTTATAAAATAAAACAAACAGACCTTGATATTTACAAACAGTTTTAATAATAAGAGACATAAATCACAAACTAATTAATTACAAAACATTTTACAAAACGTATTTACAAATTTCCTGTATATGCATGCTTTCAAAATATATATACACATAACATAAATATAGCTACCCAACTGTACAATCTCTGTGACTCGGTCTGCAACTTGCTCTTCCTTCAATCTTTCGCCTCCTCTGGATTCCTGGTACCTACGCGTTAGAAACAAACTAACGCGCTAAGCATAAAGCTTAGTGGGTGTACTAAAAAATTCAATTGAATAAATTACAATATAATTATTCTTTAAAGAAACAATAAACCACATTATGAGTTTTATTTCTAAATCACTTTCAAAACAATTAAATTTCAGAATCAAAGCATTAAACACTTTCAATCACTTTAATTTCAATAAGGAGATCAATATACAAATGCTATCAATAAAATCATTCCGCACACTTTTCAATTTCAATCAATTTTGGCCCACTAGAATACTAAACATTCTAGGACTGGAATATGGGTCCACGTGATTGTCCGAGATTGCCCCGCAACAACAATCACTAATATCATCACGATTGTCCGAGATTGCCCCGCAACAACAATCGCTAGAATCATTGTGATCGTCCGAGATTGCCCCGCAACAACGATCACTAAATCGGTGTGATTGTCCGAGATTGCCCCGCAACAACAATCACACAATAATAACGGCGCAGTACTGCTAGGTAAAACCCAGCTGGTATACCAACCTCCTATATCCGTTTCTATGTCTAAGTATCCTAGGGCCGTTTCGGTAAATAATTTTCATAAGCAATACTTAATAAATATACATTTCGCACAATATTTCTCAAGAATATCAATAATATTCATACAAAATATAAATCATGTATTGTTAACAAAATCGACACAATCGGAATACGATCAAAACGCGATCTAGCATAAAATCAGTTCAAAATCAATAATAAGTGCATCAATCATCAATTTTTCATATAAAGCAAACACTTTTCATACCAAAAATCGAAATCGAAAACTATGAACGAATTCGAAAACGAAAATAAAAACGAGGAACGAAATCGAAAACTAAAATGAAAAAGTAAACGAAAGACAGCTCGAAACGATTTCGAAAACGAGAGTACACCTACCTCGGTACCGTTTTTCGTTCGACCAACCGCGGTTCCACGATTTCTTTCCCTTCTCTTTTTCCTTTCTTCTTCTTCCTCTTTTTCTTTTCTTTTCTTTCTTCTTCTTCTCTCTTCTTCTTCTTCTTTCTTTTTCTCGCTCTTTTCTCTCTCTCTCTCTCTGTTCTGTGATAATTTCTGGCTTCCTCGAGAAGCCACTTCTTTTTTTTATATTTTTTTTCGCCATCGCGACAGCCGTCGCGACCTGTGGTCGCGGCACCAGGTCGCGATACTCACTGGAGTGCGCGCACCGCCTTCGTCGCGAGCGCGCCCTGGTCGCGCGAATGGTCGCGTTGCTCACTGCCAGGTTTTGCCATTTTCATCGCGAGCAAGCCATCGCGACCTGTGTTCGCGGTGACTGGTCGCGGTACTCACTGCCAGATTTTGCATTTTTCACCGCGAGCGAGCCATCGCGACCTGTGGTCGCGGTGACCAGGTCGCGATGCTCTCTGGTCCAGTTTTTCAATTTTTCATTTTTCACTATTCAATCCGGTCCGCTGGAAATCATAAAATAACCATACATTTAATTACATTTACACCCCCTCAAATAGTAAAATTTTATTTTCACATATTTCATATATATCAAAAATTCATCACCCGAAATCCGGGATGTTACATACCATGTATAGTATTTATAGAATTTATATTGAGAGAAAAACATTAAAGAGAATGCAAATGTTTAAACTTTTAAGATGACTTTGTATATTCCCAACACTACATAGATACATGTACTAGTCTTTTAAAACTATGTCTATCTCTTTTATCAATGTTTATTCATTGGATTTGATATGCTCAATTAATTAATTATTAATGTAGTGCATACTTTACATCTATACCACTTGCATTAAGGATAGCTAAATCAAAACAATAATTTTTCTAACTACACCTTTATTAAGTTATAATCTCCTCACAATAATAAAATTAGTCTAATCCCAACATTATGACTGTAGAGAGGTTTTACTGTAGTTAACTGGAGGATGAATATTACTGTCAAAACTGTTGTAAGATTCAAAATCAGTATACATGTATTTGATAAATTTACTGTTAATTGCTATAATTTTATATTATAACTAAATATTTAATTCAAATATTTCTACTTGGTATTCAAAACCAAACCAATTTTTTATCCAAATATTTAGTATAAAATAAAATCAAAGTCTCTAAAATTATATTAAATACATTTTTAACAAAAGGAAAAATAAAAGACAACCTCGTCATATCTTTAAAAAATTTAAAAAAAAAAGAAAAAGAGAGAAAAAAAATTGTTTTAAGTATTCTAAATTAAAAAGAAATATAAAAATTTTGGTTGAGGATGATGTTGTAACATTAAGAAAAAATGGAAAAGCTAAAACTTTGGAATTATATGAAGCGTTTAATATGATGAGTTAACTATTAAAATTGATTGACAAGATAAGGTCGGTCCATTGATTTGTCCCTCACACTTACATCGTTAAGGTTGTGAGTTTGAGTCGTGTACCTTACCCAAAATCTCTAATTAATTGTAATTGTTAAAAAAAACCATTAAAATTGATTTATGTGAACTTAAACTTGGACATAGTCGTCTTTATGTTAAATTAATAAGGTTTTTTTAGCTATTAAAAAAATTCATTAAATTCATAATAAATTATTTCATAATCACTTTATAAAAGTAATCCCTTACCTACTTTTAAAACCTGCCAAATTAGCTCAGATTATCAAATAATTATATATATTTTTTAAGAGTATCAAATAATCATTTTTAGAAGTTTTATTAGACACATTCTTTATACATAAATTATTCACTATAAGTATTTACAATTAAGGTAATTTGTATTCCCCCAATGTTCAAGACAACTCGTTATCACGTATGTATAACGGCAAGGGAGAAAATGTCTATTTCTAAAAATATAGCAGGATAATGATGTCCCAAATGTTAGGGGGAAAGATACAAATTACCCTTTATAAATATGTGTGAAAAGATTTTTTTTTTTCTCAATATTTATTAACGGGAAAAATATTAATAGTATTTTCTTCAAAAGAAAATAGTAATTATTGATTATAACTTTCAAGGGAAAAAAAAGAAGAAGTTGTTTATGAATTTTTTGAAAAGTACATAGAAGTTTTTTTTAGAAAAGAAAAATAGTGTACAAAAAATGCATCTATATCTAATTTTTCTATTTTGAACCGACACCAAATGAATAACAAATCTATAAAAACATATCGAGATCAATATATACTTCTTAATTGCACAAAGTAAAATGTAAACTCTTCCCATAAATGTGGAATGAAGGTGCATAATAACTCACTTAAGAGTGGATGTACAGACAAAAGTTGATAAGACTCATTACTAAGTCTCTTACATTTATACATTGAGGTTGTAGTATCTCGTTTTGCTCCCTCAAGTCTCAAATTTGTACTTAAATAAAATAGATGTTCAACTTATATTTAATTTTGAAATCACAATTTTTTTCTTATCAAACTGAGAGAAGGTTCTGTAATTCCAATGTATAAAATTTGAGATCGTTTTTACTGACATTTTTAAAGATAAAGAGTGATAAAAATGTCTAATATTATATTTTGGGGCAAATTACACACCTTGAGGTTATAATAATCGAGGGATTGGATTGGACAATGTTTATGTCATTGAATTGAATTAGACTAAATTAGTATTATAATATGTTTGGTACATAATAGATTGGACTAAAAATAATACTGTCTCTTTTTAAGTGTAATATGAGATTGGATAAAATCATATTGGATTGAATTAATTTTCACATAAAATAAAATAATAAATTACAACCCACCTATCTGAGGTATCTCTAATTACAAGTGGAATCAACTTTTAGAGAAATTGACTGCAGATCCCCTTACCGTTAATGTTGACCGTTAACAAAGACAGTTAACCATTAAACACACATAAATTTTAGGATAAATTACATCTCATATACTTAAGGTATCCCTAATTACAAGCATAATCAAATTTTAGGGAAATTAATCGCAGACCCTACTGCCGTTAGCATTGACCGTAAAAAAAGACAATTGATCATTAAAAATATGTAAAAATAATAATAATAATTTTCCCATAGTTAACAAATCTAAAATAAAATAAAAGTAAATATATTTTGACTATAAATAGATAGTGGAGATCCATTCATGAAACAAATTTAAAAATTTTAAAAATTAAAATAAAATTATATTAAATCTAAGATCTTCACTATGCATATTGAGATTTATCTAAAAAAAATTAAGGATGTGGCGGAATCTCCACCAGATCCACCTACCCTTAGTTGTTCACGAACCACGTTCGCGCACCTGGTTTTGTGAACCCATCTTGAATTTGGGTTCGCGATCCATTGCGAATCCACCATGGTTCTCACATTTCTCTCTCCCTTCTTCGTTTTTTTTTTCTTTTTTTTAAATCTCCACAGTCCATTCACAGATGAACGGTGGAGATTTTAAGTTTTATTTTATTTTTAAAAAAAATTAAAATAAATCTCCATGGTCACTCCCTCACATGCCAAACCAACAGGCATGGTACGTGGACCAACTCTAGGGATGACCACAGTTATGAAACCGCCGGTTCTGGTTCCGGTTCGGGAGTCGGTGCCGATTTTTTTTTGAAAATATTTAAAAAGATAAAATTGAAAAATTAGAATATTCTAAAAAAATAAAAGTGGGTAACCCCGAACCCAAAGCTACGATAAAATTTAAATAAAATTATGGTAATATCATAAAAGTGAAATAAAATTTAAATAAATAAATAATAAATTTGGACTTACACTTAATTTTACCTCAATTAAGCTGCTTATGTATCATCTAGGAGGAATCAAAGCCTACGTAGTTTTTTTACCTTTTATTTACCTGATCATGAATCTTCACTCGTTCCTTCGGTACCTGTGGTATCATCGTTATCGAAAAAATCGTTGTCATTGGATGGTTGGTCCATTTCTTATTGCCTTATTTGCGCCTTGGTCCAGTCGTCAATACATACCTGGACTCAACAATGATCGTCTCTCGTCCAGAACATTTCCGCTGGCGCTAAATTCTTATTCCACTGTCACGGTCGAGATAGGGGTTCCAAGAATTTGTTTGGCTATGATAGCCAAAGTTAGAAAATTCTTCTCATGATCCCTCCACCACTATTGAATGTTAAAGTCATCGTTCTCCATAAACTCGAATGCAGTCTTTAAGTAAACATCAACCTCTGAAGTTGTAACACCCCCTGACCCGACCAGCTGAGATTGACCCAAGGAGCGTTACCCGGTTTTCAAACTTTTCTAAATTCTATTTATAAATTGAAATCTTTGAAAAACCAAATATCTTGCATTTTTAAAATCCTTTATAATGAGCCCATCAAAACTATTTGAAAAATTTTACCAGAGTTTCATCTGTTTTTCTGACTTTCCAGAAATCCTGTTTTTAACAAAAACACAAATAGTATAATATCAACACTTCAAAAGCCATTTCTCAATCATATGCGTACTCTGCCGTATACTGCGACTTTCCAAACATTTTCAAATAAAACAATACATTATCAATATTTACA
Organism: Xanthoceras sorbifolium; assembly: GCA_003430845.1. Lineage (NCBI taxonomy): Eukaryota > Viridiplantae > Streptophyta > Magnoliopsida > Sapindales > Sapindaceae > Xanthoceras > Xanthoceras sorbifolium. The sequence continues at coordinate 27,295,675 of CM010621.1, forward strand.
ACCTTTGAAAAACATAAACCATTAAACAAACATTTACAAAACTTATATATATATATGAAAAATTTACAAACTTCTATATATGCATGCTTAACTGAATGATATACAACCAAAGTTCAAATATAACTACCCAAAAGTATGGTGACTCTGAACCTCTGACTGCAGCTACATCCTCTTCAATCTTTTTCTCCGCTAGTATCTCTATTATCTACGCGTGATAAAATTAACGCGCTAAGCATATCGCTTAGTAGGTGGACACTAAATATAAATTTCAGAATTCACAAAATAACTTTTCAAAATAACATGTCATGATAATATCATATTCAAACATATTATTATTACTAAGCAACACCATTAAATAAATAAATCCTACGAAATCAATTTCTCAATTCTCTTATAAATATTTTATCCAACTCATTTCAATTCTGGCCCTTTGGTATACTCAACATAATTTTCTGAACTGGAATATAGGCCGTTCGACATCGACCACTCGGTGGCTGCCCGTCAAACATAAGTCCCAACCCTAGGACCGGCACTTGGGGCCTTTTCCATCCAAGGGTGGTACGTATAACTCCCTACCCTAGGACCGGGTACTCGGTATCCTTACGGAGGTACATAATATCAATATCATAACTCCCTACCCCAGGACGAATTTTTAGGGAGGTACGTAATGTCAAGATCAATATCAATATCGGTGCAGTACTGCTAAAATAACTCAGCTGGTATATCAACGTCCTATATCCGTTTTCTATGTTCAAGTATTCTAGGACCGTTTCACAATACACAATTTTCCAACATTCATATCAATTCATTTTATTCATTTCGAAATCAACAACTTTATTCGAAACTCTAAATCAAATTCAACAAGTGTAATTACCAAACAATATTCGTAAATCATATATATTTGACTTCTTGAAAATTTTACGATTATTTTATACAATATTCTGAAATAATTTATTTTAACATAATCGTTATAATCGAAATACGATCAAATCAAAATATTCAAATAAAGAAACGTATGAATATATATCCACCAAAATATTCAAAAATCTCATATTCAAATCAAAACACATATTAAGTTTATAAAGATTTCAGAAATTAGTGTACACCAACCTGGATACCGTTTTTACGAATTTTTCTTTTTTAGATTTACTTTTTCTTTCTCCTATCTTCTTTTTCTTCCTCATCTTTTCCTTCTCTTTCTTTTTCTTCTCTTTTTCTTCTTCATTTCTTCTTTCTTTCTTTTTCTTCTTCTCTTCTTCTTCTTCCTCTTCTCTTCTTCTTTTTTCTTTCTCTTTCTTCTTCTTTCTCTTCTTCTTTTTTTTCTTCTTTCTCTTCTTCTTTTTCTTTCTCCCGGTCTATCTCTCTCTATTTCTGATTTCTCTTGCTTCTTCTTGAAGCTTCCACCGTCATCTATTTTTTTTTAATAAAATTTTGATCATCGCGACCGCTCCTTGCGACCTGTGGTCGCGTCACCTGGTCGCGGTGCTCACTGGAGTATTTTTACCGCCTTCATCACGATCAGCCATCGCGGTGTCTGGTCGCAATGTTGGTCGAGATGCTCACTGCCCAAAATCAGCATTTTCACCTCGAGCTGCTCATCGTGATCCCTGGTCGCGGTGCTCACTGTCAACTATTTCTTTTTCCTTTATGCACTCTTTCTGGACCACTCCACTCGGTCCACTTGTTTACCTAAAAATTAATCCAAATAAACACATTACATCATTTTTACATAATTAACAATAATTATGGGCACTTTTCATAATTAATAAAAATTACGGATGTTACAGAAGTAGAGGTTGATGAAGACCCATGTCGTATTTTATTTGTTTATTTACCGTGTTACTATTTGGAGAATGGGATCTATTAGGGGTGATCTCTCTCTATCTTAAGTCAGTCATTTCTACCTGCTCTGGGTAACTTCCCTTATAAAGGAAAACAAGTCACATCGATTGAGCTGTTGATGGAATGAATGGAATTAAGGGCAGCTTTCAAACCTAAAACAGGTCCAGGTCTTGGAATCGGACTAGGAGCAACTATTGAATTTGTTAATGGCGGTGTGATAATGCCAGTCAAAAGGGAAAGATGATGACTATCAGTTCTTACTCTTTTTTCAAAGGAAGCGAGTGAAGTCACAGTCATAAAGTCTTTCTTTAACTGTAATATCTAAGACATGGGGCTAATCCCTACTTTCCTTCTCTTTTTCCTTTCTTTTTAGAGGAGAGAGTGGCCTTCAGCTCATCTCACGATGCCGTTAAACTCAGCTATTCTCTTCCACTCAGAATGGCGTTAGCTAATGGAACCAAATCAATGCTTTCCCCGCTCGTTGACCAATGATAGTACAGAGTCGGCTTCTTTCTTTTTGTAATCGGATATGAAGCTGCCTACTTTCAGAACCTTAGCTTGTGATATCGGCGATTGAAGGCTATGCACTAACGCTCTCTTATCTATTAGCCTAAGCGTTTTCGCTAACTCGCTTGCCTACTATACTATACCTTACTATACAATACATTAGTAGGGTAGGCTTTGCTAACTCAGCCGCTTACTTCTCCTAATTTATTGTAAGTAGATCGAGAGGTCGTTCCGCCCCTTGTCCCCGAAGATGGGTAATATGTTCTCAAAAAATCTTGCTCCAATCTGACCTAGCTGGCGAGCGATCCCAGTTCGCGGCAGAGAACAAGACAGCAAGCGAGCGTACCTTTCTTCGCTTCTTCTCCACCAAGCACGGAAGTTTAAGGATAACTGTAGGTCGGTGGCTACCTAAGGAAACTCCGATTCGATCCGCCCCCCGGCTGGGAGGCATTTACCTCATCCCGATCACAAGGAGAGGTTCACCATGATGGGGGGTTGTAACATCCCTAAGTTCGAGAAATTAATTTTGAATATGTGGATAAAATATTTGTGAGTTGAGGGGTGTAAACGTAATTAAATGTATGTTTCTTTTTATGGTTTCTATGGTTTCCATGTGGACCAGATGGAACGGTCCAGAACTGATGCATGAAGGAAAAGGAGTGAAAAACTGGGGCAGTGTGTACCGCGACCACAGATCGCGCTGACTGACTCGCGATGAAAAAGGTGAAAATCCTGACAGTGAGCATCGCGACCACCAGCGCGACCAGGGTACCGCGATGAGTGATCGCGATGAAGGCGGTGGAGTTGCTCTAGTGAGCAACGCGACCTGGTGGCGCGACCACAGGTCGCGATGACCGAAAGATTATAAAAAAAAATAAGTCATCGCAGAAATCCCTAGAAAAACAGAAAAGGGGAAAAAGAGAGTGACTGAGGGAACAAGAGAGAAAGAAAGAAAAGAAGAAGAAGAGAAGAAGAAGAAGAGAAGAAGAAAAGAAAAGAGAAGAAGAAAGAGAAAAGGGGAAAGAGAAAGGAAAAAAGGGAAATTCAGAAGAAAAAATACGTAAAAACGGAATCCAGGTTGGTGTACACTAATTTCTGAACTTGTTATAAGTTTCATTATATATTTTCAGTTGAATTTCCATATTTTGTCACATAGAGTTTGAGAAGTTATTTATGGATTTTGTATAATTATGTCTTGTTTACGCATATTGTTTACGAATATTGTTAGAAACTGTCTGAAAAATAATTAGGGAATATGATAGTATAATGAAATTTTTATGTTTTCAAATAAATTGTTTTGCGAGTAATGTTTGGAAACGATTTTGAAAAAAAATCGTATATAATTATTGTTTCGTAAATACTATTTGGAAATAATTTGGAATATATTGATATGAGTATAAATGAAAGTTTTGGCTTTGTGAAAATAATTGTTGATGTTTGAAAGTTTGATTCGTGAATAACTGTTGATTAATTGGAAAACGAATATAAAGTGATAACTACGGTATCTCGCGGGGCAAACCTGGCAAGGTCCAGTTTAAGCGAATCCCGGAGATAGCCATTTCACTGTATCTATGACTGTTGCATCTCGCGGGGCAAACCTGGCAAGGTCCAGTTTAGGCGAATCCCGGAGATAGCCATTGTACTGAGAGTAATGCCTGTTGCATCTCGCGGGGCAAACCTGGCAAGGTCCAGTTTAGGCGAATCCTGGATATAGCCATTTCACTGTATCCATTACTGTTACATCTCGCGGGGCAAACCTAGTATAGTCCAGTTTAGGCGAATCACGGAGATAGATATTGTACTGATATTCCTGACAGTTACATCTCGCGGGGCAAACCTAGTTTAGTCCAGTTTAGGCAAATCCCGGAGGTGAACGTTACACCGATGTTACAGATATAGAAATGTATGATGAGTGTATGGTTAGATGAAGAATGAAAGTGAATAAAATATTACAGACTGAATAAAATAATTATAAAAGAACTGAAAACTAAATGTTGTATGCTTTACTGATTGAATTTAGATGTTTTTATTAAACTATTTTTATATGACTTATTTCAGAAAGTTAAAATTGAAATGTTTTTATACGATCATATTTGAATATTTTTATTATGAAATGATTATTGATTTTGATACTTGAGTTTAGTGTACACCCACTAGGCATTATTGCTTAGCGCGTTGATTTTATCACGCGCAGGTATCAGAGACACAGGAGGAAACAAAGAATAGAGAGGAAGTAGCAGCAGATTGAAGGTCCAGAGTCACAATTCTTTTGAGTAGTTACAATTGAATTTTAATTGTATATTGTATTTCGTGAAGCATGCATATACAGAAATCTGTAAGTCGACATGTAAATATATGTTTTATAATAAGTGCTTTAGGATTGATATTCTGTTCAAATGTTTGTAAATATTAATTAGATATATTTTATTTGAAACTGTTTGGAAGTCGCACTAAACGGCAGAGTGCGCATTGATTTGAAAATTTGAATATAGAAGTGTTGGAATTATATTGTATTATATTTGTTTTATTGAAAATAGGTTTTGGGAAATTAGAAAAATAGAGGAAACTCTGCTAAAATTTTTGAAAGTAAAATTTGATGGGCTCACTAGAAACATATTTTTAAAATATAAGTTATATGATTTTCACTGGTTTAAAATTTATAAAGTAAATTAAGTAAAGTTTTGAAAACCCGGTAGCGCTCCCTGGGTCGATCCAGTCGGATCGGGTCAGGGGGTGTTACAAGGGTACTTCTTTTTTTTCCCTTTCGGAAAGAATGAAATTCGTAAGGGACCATCCTTTTGTTGTGGCATGCTCATCAGATTTACGTATTCGCAAAGGGCCTCAGGCCCTGCTTAGTTGATTGACAATGCCAAAAGCTTGCGAAACTAAGTAAGGCCTTTTGAATTGAATTTTAAGATGAGTAAACGGCTTTGCCCCTTTCCAGTAGGGGAGCGAAAGGTTAGACTTAACCTTAGAAAGTCAGCGAACTGCAGTTCTTCTATGTAGGTATGGCGTTCCCCTCTTGACTTGACTCTCCTAACGTCGAGCTAAGTAACTTCGTAACCTTTGCGTAGCGTAGTAGAATGAAGGCTATACACTAACGCTCTCTTATCTATTAGCCTAACCATCTTCGCTAACTCGCTCGCCTACTATACTATACCCTACTATACAATACATTAGTAGGGTAGGCTTTGCTAACTGATCGGTCATTTATTATTATATATTTACGACCCTTGGATCGTTTCTTTTTATTGTATTTTTAAGTATTTTTGGTACGTTTGATGTATTTTGTGAGTATGTGCAAATATTAGGTGAGCCCCGTGAATTAATGCGAATACACGATGAGTCGAGGCAAAACCGGGCAATTCGGGACATGTATTCTTAGTATGAGGCATACGAGCTTATCGAGGAAGCTTTGGTGGATCAAATTGAAGATGTACCGTACACGTGAATAGTACATGGTAAACAGTAATGCCACCGTGAACAGTGATGCCGCCATGAACAGTAATGCCGCTTTGAATAGTCAAACGCGGGCGCCGCAGTCAATATTCAATGAACAGTACCGTGCACGCGTGAACAGTACTTATGAACAGTACCGTATACGAGTGAACAGTTCATGAACAGTACATGACATCTCCTATAAATAGCCCCCATTTGTGAATCAAAAGGAAATCAAACAGAGAGGAAGAGGATCGAAGAGAGAGAGTTCGTCTGGGTTCGTTCCAGCAGCTCTTAACTGTGGCCTAGGGCCAATTTTCACCATGTTTTACCCTCCAAATCACAAAGCATCATCACCAAACACCAACACAAGATTAGTTTTACGAATTACATCGAATGTTCATCAAGAGAAGACGAAGATTTGCGGAAGAGAAGTCTCAGCCGGACCAAAGCAGATTTCGACTCTACACGTCTCTGAATGGGTTGTATCACATCCCTTTTCCTATCTTCGTGTTATTTCGATTATATGAGTAGCTAGTTTTGTTGTTAGGTGGTTTTCGGAACCATGAACAAATTTGGATTTTATTGATTATGAATATATTTTGTATATTATTTCATGATATTGATTGTAAGCGTATTTTATATTATTACTTTGTGTTCAATTCTTGTGTTTTGCTATTGCGAAAGTAGATTGCATGCTCTTTGATGAGAACCAATTTGATATTTATTGTAATACATTATATTAATTTTGAGCGTATTTTATATTAGTACTTTGTGTTCAATTCTTGTGTTTTGCAATTGCGAAAGTATATTGCATGCTCTTTGATGAGAACCGATTTAATATTTATTGTAATATTATATGAGAAATTATTGAAATTACAATAGGGCTTGATTGACTCAAGAATCAATACTAGGTTAGTTTCGATAAGAAATTACTTAATTAACATTTGTATTAGATTAATTATGGTTTTCAATTAATTGCACTCTAGGAGCAATAGGTGTATTTGATTGAATTCACATACCATACCATTGCGGGAGAAATACAATGTGGTGTGGCCTTAGTTGAAGATATCTTATCATGTTAACAACATGCTTCATAATAGTCAATATATTTCCTTATTCGGAATTGGAACCGTATGACCACCTAGCATTATCTTCCATTTAATCCGCCTCGCTTTATTTTATCGTTTTAGTTAGTTAATTTAGTTTATAAAATAAAAACCCAAAACAACTTGATTTATTTTACCGCTTTAGTATAATCTCTAGTTTTAGAATTAGTTCCACCACTTCCTTGTGGATTCGACTCCGTACTCACGGAAATATTATTACTTCGACACATCCTACACTTGGAATTTATTTTCAAGCGTTTGAGCGTGTCACTAACTCAGCCGTTTACTTCTCCTATTGTAACTCAGTCGTTTACTTCTCCTAATGTATTGTATAGTAGCGCCTCCTTTTTGAATAACCCATTCTCATTATCTTTCATAAGTTAAGTAGGCGAACCTATAGGTCCTTAATAGCGTTGATAAAGAAGAACAACCGTAATCCTAGTTCACTAGTAGTAGAATGAAGGCTAAGTACTGACGCACTAACACTCTCTTATCTATTAGCCTAAGCGTAGTAGAATGAAGGCAAAGGTTTTTTTGCGTAGCGTAGTAAAATGCAGGCTAGGCACTGACACTCTCTTATCTATTAGCCTAAGCGTCTTCGCTAACTCGCTCGCCTACTATACTATACCCTACTATACAATACATTAGTAGGGTAGGCTTTGCTAACTCAGCCGCTTACTTCTCCTAATGTATTGTATAGTAGCGCCTTTTCCTTTTTGAATAACCCATTCTCATTATCTTTCATAAGTCAAGTAGGCGAACCTATAGGTCCTTAATAGCGTTGACAAAGAAGAACAGCTGCAATCCCAGTCGACTTCTTTCTTTTCGTAATCGGATATAAAGTTAGGCTTTGAGCTTTCTTGCTTTGTCTGCCTTGGACATCTTCATAGTTTTGATTTGACTTTCTTTATGCCGATAGGACATACCTATAAACTTGGTTTGATTTATTGGTTTATTATATATGCATGAATTCCATGGTTTGATTTTGCCTCTTGCTTAGGAGTTATTTGCTTACACCCGGTAGGACATGGTTAATCTGCTCTTTCATCTTGAATGGGACAAATTGTGAATCTACTCCTGGCTTATGAGGAAAAAAGGGCTTTTTGATGTTGTTTTGCCGTTCATAGTTTAGACTAACAGATTGGACCTAACTTCGTAAATGTGAAAGTGACTTTATTTTGAAAATCTTTTAAACATTAATGTTCAATGATGGACTGTATATAGCAAAGTATTCATCATACAATTGATAAAATAAATTCTTAATATTATTAAATATACTAACAATATCAATATCATATATCTCTAAACATTGATAATAAATAGTGTAATATTCAAGTAAATTATCTAATTTACATATAGGGTCAAAATATAAAGCAATTGCATAAATAATAGGAATATCCTTATAATAACCTAACCATTTAAATTTCATAACTTGAACACAATTATCTAATAAATCATCATTTGCACACTCAGAAAATGCACCAACAATATTAATGACTTCTATAAAAAATAAATGTGTAGTAGGATATTAAATACTAGATAAAGTATTATTAGTATCATTAAAAACTTTTAATAATTCACAATTTTTTGTACAAACATCTCAATGCATAGGATACAAATTAATACTACTAATATTATATTGCATAAAATTAACTAATAATTCTCTATATTCATAACTTTTACAAAGCAATTTATACATAGAGTTTCAATGAGTTGGAACATCACGGGAAAATCTAATTGGATATTTCCTATGAGATTTGCAAAATCTAGCTCATTGTTTCATGGTATTAGAATGTTTCCATAAATAATAGAGAGCATCCCTCATTGATTTAATATATTCTTGAAGTATTTGTAAACTCTTTTTTACACATAAATTTAAAACATGACAAACACGAAAAATATACCGCCAAAATAAGGGTTACATAAAGTATATAATTGTGGAATAGCGGCAGTACTGTTTGCAGCATTATCAAAACAAATTGCAAAAATTTTGTTTTTAATCGAATATTCTTCAAAAATAATTTTCATCAGTTTATATATATTATTAGCAATATGAGAATCATCAAAAATTCTAAATGCATTCTTTTTTGCATCACCCATGCATCATCAATAAAATGATAGGTGACACCTAACTATGCATGTTTTTGCCAATGATCACTCCAAATATCAGAACAAACAGAACACGACCTCCTTAATTTTTAAAATATTTAACTAAAGCCCTTTTATATTTTTTTTTTATATAAATATCATACATTGTATTTGTACATTTAAGAGTATTTCTAGGTGTAACACCCCCTGACCCGACTCGTCTGGATCGATCCAGGGAGCGCTACTGGGTTTTCAAATACTTTCTTAATTCTTTTTATAAACTAAAAACTATATAAAACCATATAAAATCCTATAAATTTGCAATTTAAAAATATTTTTCTAGTGAGCCCATCAAACTCATTTTTTCAAAAATTTCGGCAGAGTTCCCTCTGTTTTTCTAATTTTCCAAAACCTGTTTCAAATCAATCTCAAATCAAATAAAATCCACAACAACACTTCAAATATCCTTTCAACCACATGCGCACTTTGCCGTTTAGTGCGACTTCCAAACAGTTTTAAAATAAAACAATTCATAATATACTATTTACAATCCTTTGAAATGAAAAACAGAAATCATAAAACAGTGAATTACAAAATACAAATATATAACACCTTTACATATATCTGTATATGCATGCGTATTAACTATAATATACAGGAATATATGTCTACCAAAATGTGATGACTCTGGATCTCTGTCTGCAACTCTCTCTTCAATCTTTTGCTTTCTCATTATCCCTGTTACCTACGCGCGATAAAAACCGACGCGCTAAGCATATAGCTTAGTGGGTGTACACTAAAATAAATTTCAATATAATATAAAACACTAAATCTTAATTTCAGAACTTCAGAAAGATATATACATAAAACAACAAATCTTAAATGCAGCATTTTAGAAATATCTATATGGAACAATGAATCAGATTTCAATCTCTAAAACTATATAAAATAAAGTATTTCAAAAGTTTCTGGATTTCATTCGTAGTAACATTTCTTTATTTTCCACATCGTCTTCTGGTTCTCAGTTCTCAATTGGGCCCTTGATACACATAACAGGGTTTACAGGACTGGATTACGGGTTTTACAGTCGGGTTTTCCCATCTTATAAGAAATAGTATCCCTATATAAACAGTCGGTTTCCCATTTCACGAGGAAATGGTATCCATATCTTTTCACAGTCGGTTTTCCATTTCAGAATGAAATGATATCCGTATTTTACAGTCGGTTTCCCATTTCACGAGGAAATGGTATCTATATAATCAATATCAGAGGCATCATAAATTATGGTGCAGTACTGCCATGTATTCACCCAACTGACATGTCAATCTCCTATATCCATATCCCTATACATATATCAGGGCCATAAAATCAAAATTCAGAGAGTACAGATATTTTAGTCACTTTTCAAACAACTTTACAATAATCAAATCCAAAATCAATATGCATGGATAATTGTAAATAACAGAATACAGAAATAAATCATTTCCGTACTTCAAAATCATTTTCAAATATTAATCACAAATTAATTCAATCAAAACTTGGGAATAATATAAAAGATTACATAATTAGTTCAATATACGAATATACGAAAGTCGTAAACGTGATTCTAAATGCTTTAAGTCAATAAACAATATAAAAGTTTTCATAACTGTGTGTACACTAACCTGAATACCGTTTTGCGATAATTTTCTTTCTGGATTTTCCTTTTCCTCTTTTTTTTTTCTTTCTTCCTCATCTTTCCTTTCTCTTCCTCTTTTCTTCCTCTTCTTTTCTTTCTCTTCTTTCCCTTCTCTTCTTCTTCTTCTTCTTCTCTTCTTCTTTCTTTTCTTTTCCTCTCTTCTTCTTTCTTTTCTTTTCCTTCCTCACTCGTTTTCTGCTTCTGTTTTTCTGTTTGGCTTCCGCGAGAAGCTTTCTTTTTTTATACAAATTCGGTCATCGTGACCTGTGGTTGCGCCACCTAGTCACGGTACTCACTGGAGAAGTTCCACCGCTTTCATCGCAAGCACCCATCGCAGTATCATGGTCGCGCTGGTGGTCGCGTTGCTCACTGCCCGAATTTGATATTTTTCATCGCGAGCTAGTCAGCGCGATCTGTGGTCGCGGTGCTCACTGCCAGAAATTTCATTTTTCACCGCGATCAGCTCATCGCGATCTCTGGTCGCGGTACTCACTGTCCACTTTTTCCTTCACTTCATGCAATCTTTCTGGACCGCTCCATCTGGTCCATCTGAAAACCATAAAAATAAACATACATTTAATTACGTTTTACACCCCTCAAATCATACATTTGTATATTCATAAACTCAAAATTAATTATTCAAAATTTGGGATGTTACACTAGGTACCCTACATACAGCGAAATTTAATGCTTTATAATAATAATTTATAAAACCTAATTTTTCACCAAAACTAAAAGATAAATGTTCTACAGCTACCATCATAGTTAATTCTTTATATTGCAAGCATCACTATATTTAAAAAATGGATGGTTGGGAGATGCGTACCTGAAAATTTGTTGTTGTTCGCGTGATTGGGTTGCTTCGGCTCAATGATTAGTGTTGATGTGTTTCTAGTATGAGTTGTATTCTCTAGATTTATTCTACTTTAATTCTTTGGAATAGTAGTTGCAACTTACGACCCATTGTCTGGATTCTTTTTCCACCTTCTTCATATGACTCTAAATAGTTTAAATTTATACTTCTTTACATCATCATCACCAAAATTGGGCATATTTTGAGATTGGCTAGTATCAGGGTGAGACTGGGAATATGGGGGCCTTGAGGAGTGGAAAAGAGTTCAGAAATATGTACAGAGGGATTAGAATTTTGAAATTCATTACCGTACAATTCTACTATATATGCTTGCTGCTGCAAAAATTCGTGATAATTTGACTCATTGAATAAAAAATCACCTGGCCCTTCTATATTTTCTTCAATTTTCAGAGGAGACTTGCCTCTGGAGGAGACTAATTTTCTAGATCCAGAACTTGACATTGAAAATTTAAAATTTGAAAATAATAAATATAAAATTAAAATTAATAATTGAAAGAAAATTAAGAGAATTGAGAGTTATAAGAGAATTGAAATAAATTGAGAATTTGAAAGAGTAAGAATAAAAGAGAATTGAATTAATTGAGAATTTGAGAGAGTAAGAATAAGAGAGAATTGTGTGAATGGGAGGGGGGGGGGGTGGTTTATATAGATTTTAGGAGAGGGGCCAATTTGGCCGGTGGTGCCAACTTTTGTTGGCTGCAATTGCAGCAGCCAATCGTTGGGGCATGTCAAGCCCCAACGGTTATATTAATTTTTTTTTTTTTTTATAAAAAATGTTTTGGCCCAACAGCAATTTTATTGTTGGGCCACATACTGTTGGGGCCTGCTAGGCCCCAACGATTATATTATTTATTTATTTATTTTTTTTTGAAATTTCGAATCGAGCTGGAGCCGGCGATTCTACCTATTTCGCCAACAGAACCCACGGTTCCGGTTTCAAAGAAGCAGGAACTGAACCGGAACCTAGTCATTCGGTTCCTATTAGAAACTAACCGGTTGGGTTCGAACCGTCCGGTTCGAACCCAACTGGGGCTATCCCTAACTAAGCCCAAACACATATTCAAACCTACAAGAAATTTTGAAATAAATATAAATTCAATCACGTGGGGAGATTTGAATCTAAGACTCCTAGTTCAAACCAAGCTCTGATACCATGTTAGTGTCCAACAAACCTAAAAGTTTAATCTGATAGGAAAATACCCAACTAATGATATAAACGGTAGAGGGTTCTGTAGTTAATTTCCCTAAAAGTGGATTACGCCTATAATTAGGGATACCTCAGATAGATGGACGGTAATTTGTCCTAAAATTTATATGTTTTTAACAGTTAATTGTTTTTTTTACTATTAACGCTAACGACAAGAGGTGTGCAATTAATTTTCCTAAAAGTTAATTCCGTCTGTAATTAGAGATACCTCAGGTATATAAATTATAATTTGTCCTAAAATAAAATTATTTTAAAGTAAATTAAAATTATTTTTAAAAAAATAAATAAAACTATTTAAAATTAATTTTAAATAATATAAAAATCATTTAAATCAAATAAAATAATTTATTTAAATTACATTTAGTCAAAAGTTATTTTTTAATAAAATAAAATACTTAAATTATTTTTTAAAATTAAATAAACTATTTAGAATTAATTTATATAAAATAACATTTATTTTTTATATTAAAATACATAATATTTGAAAAATATTTTAATAAAGTGTATTGAATAAATATAAAATAATTTAATTAAATAAAATAATAAAAAAGTAAGAGAGGAAAGATGACACAAACTCAAATACTTTAATAAAAATATATTGAACAAATATAATTTAATTACATAAAATAACAGTAATAATAAAAAGTAAGAAAGGTGAAATGAGAGACTATTAGCAGAATAAGGTAGGATTGTTTCAATCTCAATATGTCTCAAACATATAATTCAGCTAAAATTAGTTCAATCTTATTCTTGTTTGTGTGCATCAAACGTGCCCCAAAAGGATAGTATTCAACAAATGAATTTAATTATTCAGATATTATCTATCATTAGTTGATCAATATTAACTTTAAAAAGAAAAAAAAAACTATCACCATCCAATGTGGCTCGATGGTAAACGCACTCATTCAATCTGACAATATTCCAAGTTCGAGTCACTAGCACTGCAAATGATATATATATATAAAAAAAAAAAACTACATAGACAGTTAACTTTAAAAAGATAAAACTGCTTTGAATTAGCTTTTTTTTTTTGAATAATTACACTAAAGTATCATGAAGTTAAGTGTATAAGCTCATAGATCAAACAGTTGCCATTTGAGATTAAAGTACCATTAACTAGTCAAATATAGTGAATTGTCCAAATTGTCTTTGGTTTTAATTAAAAAATATTTAAAACCAACAAAAATATTCTAAAGACATCCTCGTAATGGAGGAGATTTGGAGACGGAGATTTTTGATGGAGCAGGATCGCTCCATGAAATGAAGCGTTTTTTGTTCTTCTTGTTTATGGTAGTTTTTGTGATGGTGTTCATTGTGGTTTTTGTGGAGGTGTTTGTGATGAGAGAAGATGAAAAAGAAGATGGATTTTGGTATTTGGCCTTTTCTTTTTTTGGTAAAGAGGAGGGCCAAGTCTAGAATAAAAACACAAGAGACCTACTTAGGAGGGTAAACCATCCTGCCTGGTAGTCGAGACACCTCTACAATCCTCCATAAATGCGGCAGCAACAGGAGGAGGATGTTCCTCAACAAACAAACAATTAGAATCCAAAGACTGTGTTTCCAAAAAAAAAAAAAAAAAGAGAATCCAAAGAGTGCCCCATAAAAGCCAGCCTATCTGCAACATTATTAGCCTCTCCGAAGATGTGCATCACAGAGCAAGACCAGTCTCTCCTGATCAGCAACTCCTTACAGCTATTAATCAAACTAAAACATGGGTTGTTCTCATTCAAATCGTTGTTGAGAGCATAGACAACATTAGCAGCATCACATTTGATCACAACTCTCCGAAAGCCAATATTCCAAGCACACTGCAACCCCTTAAAGGCTCCCCACAACTCAGCTTCAAACACACTACCAACACCCTTTTTCATAACGAATCCCTTAGTCCAGTTACCATCTGCATCTCTAAGAACTCCCCCTGCAGAAATACAGCCTGAAATCTTATTTCTGCTACCATCCACAATAACTTTAATCCATCCCTCCATGGGAGGCTTCCAAGCAATAGCAAAAAGATGAATACCATAATAGCTTGATACGAAGTAAACTTAATATTTTTGTTTTTGGTTTTTATTGATGTTATTTAATTTTTTACAATATTTCTAATCTTTTATATATTTTTTAATACTTTTTTTATAATATTTTTGATTATTTATTTTTATTTTTTTAAATTAAAAACATATATAATTTATATATTTTACTATGTTAGATCGAACAACTATTAAGTCTAACAGTTGACCGTTAAGTCAATAGTACTTATGAGCCAAAACGACGAAATTTTGGTGTGCAAGCACGTACATGATATAATGAATTTCATGATGCTTTAGTGCAATTATCTATTTTTTTTTAAAAAAAAAAAAAACTACACCAATATTGGACTCCACCGCCAATGTAGATTTAATCTATTTCGTGATGGAAGGAGATTCAGTTTTCTTCTACCGTAAAGAAGATCATTTTCTTCTACCGCAAAGAAGATCATTATCTCTTCCGGTTGTAGTAGATTGATTGATCTACTTTGCAACAAGAAGAAATTATTGATCTCCTCCCAATCCCATTGTAAAGGAAATTGAATCCTAATATACAATTTTTTTTAATTATTATTTTTGGAATGTAGTTCTGAAAAATTACAAGGTTATTTGAAAAAAAAAAATGGGGTAGATATGTAATTATAGAAAGTTTTGATATCATTTTAATTTTTTTTTTATTTGATATGTGAAAGTTCATTTATCCCGCCATTGCAAATCTAGGTGGGCGATTAGGTTTCTACTATTTTTGGGCTTGTTTAAATCTCAATTAAAAACAATAAGCACAAATAAAAAGGAGTAAGGAGAAGAAAAGATTGACACACGATCTTTTGCATAAAAAGTTCAACAAGATAAAAATTACTAGATCAAACTCTTTTGATTATTTAGTTGTAAAATACTAGTTGATGAAATGTGCATTTTTAAGTGGATTTTTCCAATCGCACTTCTCTGGAATTATTCTATTTTATCTAGCCGTAACGATTTTACTAGTAATCCCCGACTCAATTGCTTACTTATTTTATCTTCCACACAAATAGTAAGTCTTCTCGGTTGCTTGCTAATCCTTGCCTTCCATAACACAAACAACTTCTCATTTACCCACCAGCTTCGTCTTTAAAAAAATTACCAGTCTTCAATCTTATTTGCTTGGTCTTCTTCCAATTAATATTATAAACTAATAATATACTTTCTCATTGCTTTTGAGTTTTGGCATATTAAATTTAAATTTATACATAAATATATTTATAGCATGATTTTATTTAAAAGATGTATATAATCTGGTATGCCATTTATTATAGCTTTTCTCATTTTTGTCACTGATTGTTTCAGCGATAGGGAATAATTCTCAAATTTTTTTTTTTTTTAGACTTCTAAGGTTTGAATCCAAGACCTCCAATTTGAATGAAGCGCTCCTTGCCACCTGAACCAATCATTGGAGGTTATTTGCTACTTTTTCATGTAATACTAAACCTCAAATGCAATTATTAATTGAAACACTAATCTATATATAATTATAAATTCAAAAAGTAAAATTTAACTGTTTAATTTTATATATCTTTATGAATATGAGATAGAAAAAATGAATTTAGTTTATATTAACTTCAAATATTTCATATTTGCTTAATTAACTTTAACATATATTCATCCATCTCTCAATTTAATTGTAGGAAAAAAGTAAAATGAACTAAAAATAGATAAAAACTTTTTGATTGAAAGAAATAAATGCAGAGACGTTGTTACACATTTAAATGAAAAATTTATATTAATTTAGTGTTATAAGAAAATAGGGTTAATTGTAACCCTAAAAATAATCTCTAAATTTAATAATTCCATAATAACCCTAAAAATTTCCACAATTACATATCTTGTTAAACTAATTCTAAAATAATCTCTAAAATTTTTAATATTATAAAATATTGTACTAAATAATAAATTACCGACGATTTGAGAAGACAAACCATTAGGAGTGGAGTTTTGCTTCAATTCGTGGCACAAACTGGAGGAAATAAGATCTCTTGAGGAGATTATCGACGATCTCTTCCACACGACGAAGGATACCTTCAATAATTTCCTCTAGTCGGTGGATGAGATTACTTAATGAAATTTTGACAAAGGATCTTAACTGATGGTGGAATTTTTCTTTTTTAATTTTGTTTTAACTAACTTAATTGTTTAATTAAATAAATAATAAATACTTCATAATAAACAAATATTCTTGGAATGATATGGTGGGGCATTTTATTTTTTCAAAGGTTAAGCCGATGAAAGATTAAATTTAATAGATCAACTTCAAGGGCAATATACGTTTCATGTATCTTTCTTAGTAGTGGACTGGTAATGGAATCTTTTGTAAAGTATTTTCTCAGCATCCAAAAACCACAGAAATTAGTATAGTATTCATAAAGTGGGTATTATCCTCGTGGGGGTAGCATGTTCGAGAATAAGCAAAATCCAACAAACAAACAAAAACAGGACAATAAAAAAGCCACAACCATGTCCGGAATATGACCGTTAATTGAATCCAGCTTAGCATGCCATGTCAGCTCTGCATATGATGTTTCAATTTCCTCGTAGACCGTGACTTTAATTAAAACCATTGCAGTTGCATTGATAAAAAAAGCCTGATGTAGTAGTAATAGCAGCAGCACAAGTGTGCTCTCTGTGGTAGGCCACAATTGTTACTATGCAACTGCATGTTAATCTCAGCCGTTGGATACCCTGACATACAATCTTGATCAGAATCTGGTAGAAGGAAAGTAATCCCCTCTATGTAGTCCCCACATTCTAGTCCGCATTCACTCTCTTACAGGACAAGCCCATCTCTCTCCCTCTCTCTTTCTGTCCCTTTGTCTTTACAACTAAACTGAACACTCCTGTTTTAGTTTTTTAAGTTCTAAAAACACTCCATATAATAGTCCACTATGTTTTTATTTACATGGTTTAAACTTGAAAACATACCTCAAAAGAAGCTCACTTTTTTCTCTCTCTAGAGTCCTTTTTCTAATAAAATATTTCCTTTTTTTTTTTTTTTGGGTTTCTGGGTTGGTCTCGATTTCCTTTTCGAGGTTTTGCAGAGAGAAACTCATAGCTTGAGTTTTGAATGGTTTTGAAAGGTTGAAGATTTGCTTAGAAAGATTCAATCTTCTCAATGGCTATGAATATGATTCTTCTTCTTCTTTCTCTCTTGACAGTCTCTGCTGTTTCTGCTGATGAAGGTGAGTTTTTTTTTTGCTCATGGTTTTGCTTTCATTTATCAAACATTTTTCTTGGTTTGCATAAGCTGAGCTGTTCTTGTAAAATTCCAAACAAGTTTTTAACTTTCTTTTGCTCATCTGTCAAAGAACAGATTTTTATTCTAATGAGAATGTTAGCTTTTACTGTTTTAATTTACTATTTGTTTGTCCTTATTTTCTTTTCATTTGGAGTTAAATCAACTTGCTCTTCATTTCTATGCACTAATGTGTTTCTCTGGTGAATTTGTTACCATAGCTGAAAATGAGCCATTTTTCATGATTAATCCCTATTCATCAATGGCTTTCTTGTGAATAATTCGAATGAAAATGTTCTTTTTTGATTTTATCATTGACTAATTCTCTGGTAATTTTGACCCTAGAAGGAGTTCATTTATGAAATCTCCCTGCAGATTATCTTCATTAATTTGGATTTGGAGTGGGATGTGGATTTTGGGAGTACTAATTGAAACATGCTCTGCTATAAATAATTGTTGATGTGTTTAATGATGGATTTGGTAAGTCATTAATATGTTGGCTAAATGTAGAAAGAGTGGGGTTCAGGTTATATCATAGTTTTCAATGGAAACTGCAAGGATGGTATTGGTGATGAGACACAGAGGGGGAGAGAGAGAGTACATATTGGTCTCTTTGGTAATTTCACTATACTGTCATAATGGTAGAAGCCTCTGCTGACAAATCTTTTCTATTGTTCGAAATCTTTGATATCTTCTCTGCCTTTAATGGGAACCTTAGCCATTTTGCTCACCAGCTCATGTGGCACTACTTTCCTGCCTAAACTCAGTAGAGCATGTTGTAGGACCAAAACACCCCTTAGCCTGGGGATGTTATATGTCAATTACCAATGAACTGAGGTCCTATAAATCTACTGCAAAGGGTTTTATTGTCATTTCACCTGTCTAGGAATATAACATGATGTAGAGTTGGTCTGCCAAATTATTATATGCATACAGCCATCACCTTATCAGTTGTTAGGCTGTTACTCATTACTTCACTTCTGGTAATGGAAGTGCACTAGTTTTAAGTGACATGGCAATTTAGAGTATCAACCAATTCATATAATCATAATCAGTTATATATAAATGGTAAAATGCTGATTATAGTTCTATTTAATTCATTGAAATTTGCACGAAGACTTTAATTTATAATTATCATTAGAGATGGAAAACTGAGTTTTCACTGACTCATACCGTTTGATTCTAGTCTGATGCTTACAACCAATTCAATTGACCAATCTTTAAGGTGACATTGTCTTCCCCTTATAAGTCTAAAATCCTAGCTATTTTATTTGACATTAGATTGTGACAGTATGCTGTGTGTTGTCTCACCTATCTGCCTGCTATCTCTATTTGTTTAATTTGGTCTTATGTATAAGAAATTTGCATCATCTCTATCTCGCACGAAAGTTAGCAATAATCGGAAAACGACTTTAACCTGTTACGATTTAACACAAGGTGTTCAGGTGGTGAGCAGAATTCTGTGCCAAATGGAACCCACCTTAATGAATATTTTGAAGTATCTCTCCTGTTGGGGACCATGCAAGTTGTCCTCATAGCATTATATATAAGCCTAACCATGTAAGAACCATTTACATTATGGTTCCAGATTAATCTAACTTTCTTTTTACTTGATAGAATCAAAAGAAAAACAAAACTCTCTAATCTCATCCACAGTGCAACAATGTAGGTGAAGAAACTAAAATTTTCCACTTAATGTTGAAATATGAGTTGGATTTCTAACTGTTCCCCGTTATATATAGGAGCCAAAAGTTCCCATCATAGCTGTTTTATCTTATTATCTTGTCT
This sequence comes from Xanthoceras sorbifolium, assembly GCA_003430845.1. Taxonomy (NCBI): domain Eukaryota; kingdom Viridiplantae; phylum Streptophyta; class Magnoliopsida; order Sapindales; family Sapindaceae; genus Xanthoceras; species Xanthoceras sorbifolium. The sequence goes on from CM010621.1 coordinate 27,315,495, forward strand.
ATTTGAAGAAGAGGAACAAAGGGGAATCCGGACCAAGCAATTAGATATGTGAAGTATTGCCCTCCACCAGAGCACTGCAAAACAAGCCATACAATGTTGTCTAAATATCCTTATGTTGTTACATATATGGTCAAGGACGGTGATTTTAATTTTCATATATAATACATGTCTATTTTATTTCTTTTAGTTATTAAACTTTAAATCTAGGATTGAAGGGGTGCTTAGAGCCCCATATCTGTTGACTCCATCATTAATTTCATTCTATCTGACAATTAGGGAATTTCGAACCTTGATTTATGATCTCAAATTAACATTGTCAAGGTGGGTTTTCTGTTTATGCCAATCTCTAAAACTAGCAGCTGTAAAGGGGTAGCCTTTCTGATCTAAAGAAACAGACTTCATATGCTTCCATTATAATAGCTTAAAGTGTCAAATGGGGTCTGAATCTATATTGATCCTGGGGTGATGCCAAAGGTGTAATATAGGCTTGAGGCCCAAGCACCTACTCTGTCATGTTGTGACTTGTGAGGCACGTCTTGGTCGATGTGATACCTCTTAAAGTTAAGTGGAGAAAAAAAAATCAAATAGAAAAGCACTATATGCTGGGCTATTTGCTTTCATATGTAACATGCTTCTGTTTCGTGCACTTTTTTCTCCCCATGTGAAATTTGGTGGTCAGTGCTAATATCAGTGGCTATTCAGAAATTTGTGAAATCAAGTGCATGATGATCATAAACAATAATGCTTTTTGTAAGATGTAACATGGGAAATTTGCTAGTATAAACCTGCTCTCTTGTGTAACTTGCAGATGCTTTCATTGGTGTTAACATTGGTACAGACCTCTCAGACATGCCAAGCCCAACTCAGGTGGTGGCCCTTCTCAAGGCTCAGAATATCAGACATGTCAGGCTATATGATGCTGACCGAGCTATGCTTCTTGCACTTGCCAACACTGGGATTCAAGTAACTGTTTCTATTCCCAATGAACAACTCCTCGGTATTGGTCAATCCAATGCCACGGCAGCGAACTGGGTTGCTCGCAATGTTATATCCCACGTCCCTGCCACCAACATCACTGCCATTTCTGTTGGATCTGAAGTTCTAACTGTCCTCCCAAATGCTGGTCCGGTCCTAGTATCTGCCCTAAAGTTTATCCACTCTGCCCTAGTTGCAGCTAATCTAGATGGTCAAGTTAAAGTCTCTACCCCGCATTCTTCTTCCATTATCCTTGACTCCTTTCCTCCTTCCCAAGCCTTTTTTAATCGCTCCTGGGATCCAGTCATGGTTCCTCTGCTAAAATTTTTGCGGTCCACAGGTTCTTATCTTATGCTCAATGTATATCCTTATTATGATTATATGCAATCTAATGGTGTTATTCCATTGGACTATGCACTTTTCCGGCCCCTCCCTCCCAACAAGGAAGCTGTGGATGCTAACACACTCCTCCATTATACCAATGTCTTTGATGCTGTCGTGGATGCAGCATATTTTTCAATGTCCTACCTAAACTTCACTAATATTCCTATTGTAGTGCTGGAGTCTGGTTGGCCCTCAAAGGGTGAATCATCTGAGCCCGATGCAACGGTTGACAATGCTAATACTTACAACAGTAACTTGATCAGGCACGTGCTTAACAACACAGGAACACCTAAACACCCTGGGATTGCTGTTAGTACTTACCTTTATGAGCTTTACAATGAGGATTTGAGACCTGGGTCGGTCTCTGAAAAGAACTGGGGGCTTTTTGATGCCAATGGAATACCGGTTTATATCCTACACTTGATAGGTGCTGGTACTGTATTGGCAAATGACACTACGAACCAAACCTTCTGTGTGGCAAAGGAAGGTTCTGACAAGAAGATGCTACAGGCTGCATTGGATTGGGCTTGTGGTCCAGGGAAAGTTGATTGCTCACCCTTGTTGCAGGGTCAGCCATGCTACGAGCCAGATAATGTGATTGCACATTCAACATTTGCTTTCAATTCATATTTTCAACATATGGGTAAATCTCCTGGGACCTGTGATTTCAAAGGGGTGGCGACAATCACTACCACTGACCCAAGTACGTAACCAGTGACATTGCTAATTAACACATTATATTGTGAAAATGTATTAATTGGTGTGCATTGATTGGCAACAACTTTCGTGGGGAGGAATAATACTCCCAGTTGGAAAGTTATTACAGCCCCACAATCAAAACAATTGCAATACTTGCACATGATCATGCGTACTAATAACATAGATTTGTTTACCGATTACCTATCTTTGTTTGAAATTTCTTTGCTTACACTTGCTGAAAACTTTATCAAAATGGACATCTGCCCTTCGTACATAATATGTTGAAGTTATTTTTGCTTATCTTGATTTCTTGGTTTATCGTTGATTAACATGTATCTAATTATTGAGGTTCTTTTCATTGGCTCAGGTCACGGTTCTTGTATCTTTCCTGGGAGGTATGCTCCAAAGCTTTAATGCATTAATATCATATTATTGCGTATGATTTTAATCATTTCATTAGTTGGCCACCATCCTTGGTCTCAAAGCTTATTATTACTTTCCTCCTGTTAAGTCCATCTCATCTTAACATATTGAGAATAGGACTTATAAGACTTCCATCAATAATATACTAAAGTTTCTTTGCACTGATTGTTTTACGATTGTAGTGTTGGAAGAAACGGAACCATCACAAACGGAACATCACTGGCTCCTTCTTCAAATTCAACCAGTTCGGGCTGCCCATCACAATATGTCTACCTTGGTGATTTTTTAAGAAGCTCTGTGATTATCGGTGTTGCATTTCTAAGTGTAATTTTCTTGTAGCGCACACGAATTAGTATTTTGTGCAACTATTTGCCAGCAGTTGGATCTTTTCGGATCATTCCATTGCATATCTGTTGGAAAAACTTGCAGTATACCCAATTTTGTTCCTCCCAAAAAGGAGATGTGCAGGGTGGCAAAGTTGATTGAACATATGGCAGGCTAGTAGTTCTATGATGAGTTCATTGGATTCTGTACAAACAAACCAAAAGGATTTGTTCAGGATTATTATTGTATCTACCTTTTTAGGTTGCATTTGGTTTTTTAGGTTGCATTTGGTTGTATTCTTTGAACTGGATTCTCAGGTTTGAATTTTAATCTTAGCTTGATGTTCATTTGATTACATAAATATTAGCAAATTATCCTTGTCTTCTATTCTTCTGTTTTATATCCTTTTCCTTTTCCTTTTTTTTTTTAATTTTTTAATTACGTGGTTTAGCTTGACCTTTCAAGTTCTTTTATTAGTTTAATTTGATATCAAGATGAAGTTGAAGAAATCTGAACCATTGAACTGAAATTTATTTATATATCATCACTACACAATAAGACTTTGTACAACTCATTATTCAAGATGATTGTACAAATTTCTGATGAATTTTGCATGACAAACATCAGATACGAACATCACAAACAAACCCATTAGAGACTGGACCTGGGCAGCTGCTTTGAAGATCATGTTGCCTACAACTGTTACAGAAACTACATTTGGGAAGTGAAAGCCAACAACCTGCACACAAAACATCAGAGCCAACATCTCGTACCATCTCCTCAGGTTCCACACACCCACCACACACTACACACCTTGGAATGCAAAGATTGCATCCTCTGCAAACAGCCTGAAGTTTAAACATACTACAAAGCTTGCAAGTCGCCCTCGAACAGTCGAAGACCAGCCTTACTTCATCACACCTTGGACATATTTCGACATCTATTTTACGATCACATCCTTGGTTCACAGGGGAGTTTCTGTATTGATGATACAGGATACGCTTCTGATTTTGCTGATTCTTATTTGCTGGGTCGGGTTTGAGATGGGATTGAAGTGTTATGAGGTGGTGTTTTGTGATATTGTAGATGCCATTTATGTGTAAAGCTTTTAATGTGTGGTTATGTTGGGATAATATCTCCACCGCTCTTGTGACTCCCTCTGCGGTTAGGCCAGTGCATCCTGGTACGTAGAGCTGAGTCCGAATACAACAAAACAATTTTAATATTTGAGAACATATCCAGACATTTGGTACATCTTATATATGTACATTCATCTAACGGAATCATTACGTGTATATTAAAATACACACGGTATAGTTCTATGAGATAGATTTTTCCAGACATATACTTCGATACATCGAATGCATTTTTAAAACGGTTTTCTATCAGTAATCATACTTAAAATTCTTTATTTTTCTTTCAAACATGCAAAGAACTTCTACTGATTACGTTTGTGATTTTCATGAGTTTTTGAATAGTATGGAACACATAAAGAACAAAGAAAATGATTAAAATAACCTCTAACTTCTATGTAATTTTCTTTTCCAGTTGCTTTCTCTTCTCTTGTGCTTGTTTTTCATTATTTTTTGAGAACAACAAAGACACTCCACCCAATCTTACCAAGCTTGCAAAGCTCAATATTGTCTCGATTTTGATAATTTAGAATTTCCACAATCTGATTAATTTATTGATGGTAGGAAAAAGTGCAGCCCAAAGCCCCAAACTTGGGTAAATTTTAGCCATATAGTTGGATTCAGCAGCAACAAAGCAATCAAAATTTCAATGAAATAACCTTAGAATTTATCAAATCATGAATCATCTATAAAATTAAATAAATCAATATATTAATTATAATATTATTCTATATAAGATAAATATTATTTTCTCAAAATAAGACCAGAAAACCCACCAAGAATATTCATATCAAAAAACACAATCACAAACAAAAAAAGTTTTGGAGTAGAATACCTGGTCGATGAATGGATTGTTTTGAATGACTCGTTGGAGCCCAACATCAGTGATCTTCACACAATTGATAAGGGACAAAGTTGTCAGCCTACCGTCTGATTTGGAAGTGATTTTCATCAGAGCCTCATCAGACACCCTCGAGCATAGAATCTTTGGTACGAAGATGTTGAGCCATGGCAGGACGTCTCTGCTCACTGCTTCTCTCAGTGCAATGCACACTTCACTCATGACCAGAAGCTCGTAGAGAGGAAGATAAGCCAAGATCAGAAACAGAGCTTCGTGGGGTTGTTGCTCTGCTTCTCTTATTTGCTTCCCATGATGATCACAACTGATATGGGAATCTGAGGAAGAGGGAATTGACAAGTTTTGCATAGAGTTTTGAATGGATTCATGTTCTCTCTTCTTCTTCTCAGAATTTGAATTCTCCATGGTTGTTATGGATTTAGAAATGATAATATTAATAATTGAATTCTATGGGAGATTTATTATATTAAATTAAAATAAAAAGAGTTTTTCTCTTACATGGTTGGTTGGTTGGTTGGATGGATAAGACATATGAGAGACACACAAGTCGTGTTTTACTTTGAACCGGCATGACCGGAGCCCCACTTGACTTGCTTTCCGACATTAGAAATAAGTGGTGGCTTTCCACAAGTTAGCCAAGTAACATATGTCATGTAAATGGCAAGTATTTGGACACTTGTCAAACTGAGGGCTTTCGTAGTCTCAAGCATTTGCCATGTGGCGATATAGATTTCAACTTTTACTTGGAACTATCTCCCATGTAAAAATCATGAAAAATAAAAGAAATTCAAATAGAAATATGAAATAAGACAAAGGTTTGATATTTTTCATTTTTCTAGATTTTTTTTATAATTATTCAGTTGAGGAGTTTCCATAAAATTAAATTATAAAAATAGTTATTAATAATTATATTTTTATATATGATTAAAAATAATTTTTTTTAATTATTTTTAGCAGTTCTCACTTGATTATATTGATAAATAAAATTTTATAGTTCCATCCCTCACTCTAATAATTGTGTATTTAAACTTTCAATTGATCTTAATTGAGTTAATATCATTCTTAGCTTTCAAAATCTAATTTGACAATATCATTAACTAAGTTCTTTCCACACACAATTTCAAAAAAAGAAAAAGAAAAAAAGGATTCTTTCCACAAAAATTTCATATATTTTTTTTTTAATAGTTTCTCTTATAAAATCTTTTAATTCTCTAAAGTTGTAAAGAGAGAAGTGTGATTCTTTAATTAAGTATAATAAGAGACCACGAGATGGCTTAGTGATACTGGTAAAGTAAGTCACTATTGTAACTATCGTAAAATATTTAATTATTGAGACTACTCCAACTTAACTATTTTGCAAAATAAATGAAGGCAAGTATTGGTCGAACCACTATATATCAATCCTAATTTTATATATTCTATCTCTTAATTACTTGCTATTTTTTATTTTGATTATTGCTATTGTTCTAAATTGCATCATTATCATTAGTATTCATACGTTATTTTTGTGTGTGAATTACCTTATGGTTTTTGGTTAAAAAATATCTTTAGAGCGTATGAATAATATTTTTTTTACTGTGAATTGCGAAATATCTATTTCTAATTAGTATAATCTAGGAGACTAGAAAGAGATTGAGATTCAACCATATGAAATATTGACAAATCAAATTGAAGCTCAAGAAAGTTGAACCATTGAATTGAAATATCTTCATTTGAGATCATACGTGGTAAGTTGTGAGAAAGTGTCTGTCTTCAGAACGTTATAAATACTCATATAAGTTCATTTGAAAATGTTAGCTACTTTTTTACATTTTTACATTTCTTTCATTTTATAGTCCAGATGGAAAAGTTGAGAGACATGCTCTTTTATATTAACTTGGACGTCGAAGTGTGGTAGCCGGACCACCACCGACCACCATCTTAACCCCAAGCTTTTACTTATCTTTGCAGACTTCTTCCAGGAGGATTTTTCAGGAATCAACCCAGAAAAGTAGCACAAATACTCACAAAAGCTTATCAGATATTTTTGTCTATCATTTTGATTAAGTTTCACGTATATTGATTATAAGTACTTTAAATGTTAATTTCAATATTATTTCTTGGTGTTGATGTTACTATTTTTTTGAGTATTTGATGTATTCTATTTGAAGAGATGTCCTAGACATTTTCTCAAGGAGATGTTCTGATATATTTCTCTCTTTACTTGTTAACTTTAAGTTTACTGTAAAATTTTGAGCTAACAGTTATATTTGTATATATGACTAAAAATAATTTATTACATATTTATTAGACCATTTTTAACAATTCTCACATTATTATATTGATAAATAAAATTTTATAACTCCATCCCTCACTCTTAACAATTGTGTATTTAAACTTTCAATTGATCTTAATTGACTTAATATTATTGTTAGCTTTCGAAATCCAATTTGACAATAACATTAACTAAGTTCTTTCCACATACAATTTCAAAAAAAGAAAAAAAGAAAAAAAAAAAGGGTTCTATACACAAAAATTTCATATTTACTTTTTTATAAGTGTTTCTCTTATAAAATCTTTTAATTCACTAAAGTTATAAAAAGAGAAGTGTGATTCTTTAATTAATTATAGTAAGAGATCACGAGATGGGAATTCTCTTAGTGATGCTAGTAAAGTAAGTCACTATTGTAATTCTCGTAAAATGTTTAATTAGTGGAACTACTCCAACTTAGTTATCTTATAAATGTATAAAGACAAGTATTGGCCAAAGCACTATATATCAATGCTAATTCTATATATTCTCTCTCTTAATTACTTGCTAATTTTTATTTTGATTATTGCTATTGTTCTAAATTGCATCATTATCATTAGTATTCATACGATATTTTTGTGTGAATTACCTTATGGTTTTTGGTTAAAAAATATCTTCAGGACATATGAATAACATTTTTTTTACTGTGAATTGCGAAATATCTATTTCTAATTAGTACCATCTAGGAAACGAGAAAGAGGACGAGATTCAACCATACAAAATATTGACAAATCAATTTGAAGCTCAAGAAAGTTGAACCATTGAATTGGAATTTAAGGAGATTTAAGAAAGACCTTATTTTACTAAGGGTTTGTTTGGTTAGGGTTTTTAAAAATCCGTTTTTGACTTTTTAGGCTCAAAAGCTCTTTTAAGATAGTTTGAATATTTCCATAAAATAATTTTTTTAGGAAGAGCCTATAAGAAGTTAAAAGTTCAAATTAAAAGTCATACCAAATAGAACCTAAGAAGAAGCATATTAACTTTTTACTCCTCAAAATTTTAAATTATGTTAAAATTATGACAACCGTGAGTTAAAACTTCACTGGAGTAGGAGCCTTTGCACATAGTAATCGGCGACTTGTGTACCAAACTAAAAAAATTAATTTTAAAATTGAATTTTTGAAAAAATAAAAAAATGATTTTTACAAATACAAAAATAAAATAATCTCTACCGACATTGGAGATGGTCTTTGGTCGTCGATCTTCATTTGAGATCATTGGTTGGTCAATCTCCAGCAGAGATCGACAACCAAAACCATTGGATCTCCTCCGATAAAGGAGATCAACGATGCCCTTTGGAGGAGATTATTGGTGGAGGTCATCTCAACTGACTACCTTTTTAATTTATAGAAAAATGTAGAAAGGTTTGGATTTCCACGTGGGCTGTGCAGACAACAGACTTGATCAATAACTGAAAAACTCTTTGCTTTATGTTCCTATCGTTTAAACTTTCTTTATTGCTTCTCCATCATTTAGATTCATCTGATTATTATTATTTAGTTTGATTTTTTATGTTATTTACAACAGTTATCAGTATAATTGCATGTAAATAAAAAAATCTTTTATTTATTTATAATAGTACAATCACAATATTATAAAATAAAGAAAAGAACCAAAAGTTCTATATTAGAAATTTTAATACAATAAGAATTAAAAATTCTATAATAAAAATTAAAAGATAGACATTACAATTATGTAAAATAATGAAAATGTCTGAAAATATAATGAAAGAAATGTGTAAAATGATGTAAGTGGGAGAAAATGTAATGGAGGAAAAATGTATTTTTGTTTCATTAATCTTGTGAGGTATATATACATGAAGATATAACACATAAAATCTAACACCCACCTAATATTCACCTAACATTCACTTAACATTACATAAAGTCTAACTCTCACCTAATATTCACCTAACATTATATAAAGTTAAGAGTACAACAAATACTCACATAATATTCACCTAACATTACATAAAGTCAAGAGTACAACAAACACTCACCTAACATTACATAAAGTCAAATATACAATTAAGATTTACTAATACTCCCCCCCAAGTTGGAGAGTGAATATCATGAAGTCCCAACTTGTTACGTAAATTCACAAACTGATCATTTCCTAAAGCCTTCATAAATATATCAGCTAATTGCAAGTGTGAAGAAACAAAAGAAGGATTGATTATTCCGGCTTGTACTTTTTCTCGTACTATATAACAGTCTATCTCAATATGCTTTGTACGCTCATGAAAGACAGGATTCGTAGAAATGTGTAAAGCTGTCTGATTGTCACAAAATAATGGTGCAGGAGTTGTTTGAGGAACCTTTAGTTCATGTAGTATGTAACGCAACCAAGTTAACTCAAAACATGTGTTAGCCATTGCTCGATATTCAGCCTCAGCTGATGATCTAGAGACATTGGCTTGCTTCTTAGATTTTCATGATATGAGAGAACTTCCAAGGAAAATACAGTAGCCTGTAACTGATCTTCTTGTGGCACGACAACCTCCCCAATCTGAATCACAAAAAGCTTTCAAAGTTAAACTGTTTATGGAGGGAAGTAGTAATCCCTGACCAGGTGTACCTTTGACGTATTTGAGGATTCGAACTGGCAGCATCCCAATGAGGCATTCTAGGTTCTTGCATAAACTGGCTCAATGTACGAACTGAATAAACTATATCGGGTCTCGTCACTGTAAGATATATCAATCTGCCAACTAGTCTTCTGTACTTTGTTGGATTATTTAGCAATACTCCATCAGTGGGAGTAAGTTTCAAATTCTGCTCCATTGAAAATTGTTGGGACATGCACCTAGGAGTCCAGAATCTTGTAAAATGTCCAACGCATACTTTCTTTGTGACATAAAAATACCTTTTTTGGAGCGAGAGAATTCAATACCAAGAAAGTATTTCAAGTTTCTAAGATCTTTGATACGGAAGCGTTTACGAAGGAATCTTTTGAGACGTTCCATTTCATGTAGATCATTTCCTGTGAGAAGTATGTCATCGACATATATAAGAATTGCTGTAAAAGAAGTACCTTGAGTCTTGGTGAAAAGGGAATAATCAACCTTTGATTGTTGATAGCCGGCCTTTCTGATAGTATTTGAAAATGTGGAAAATCAATTTCTTGATACTTGTTTAAGTCCATAAAGAGACTTATTGAGCCGACATACAGTGTTCTCCCCCTGTCGGCGGAGACCAGGTGGAGGTTTCATGTAGACAACTTCATGGAGTTCACCATGGAGGAAAGCATTTTAAACGTCCAATTGGTGGATGTGCCAATGACGAGCAGCAGCAACAGTAAGAAGACAACGAAGTGTTGTAAGCTTTGCTGTTGGAGAAAATGTTTCTTGATAGTCAATGCCCTCAACTTGATTGTATCCCTTAGCAACAAGGCGAGCCTTGTAGTGTTCAATGGTGCCATCAGATTTGTATTTGATTTTGTAGACCCATTTGCAACCAATTAGTTTGTGGCCAATAGGCAGAGAGATTAAGCTCCATGTGTTGTTGAGCTGCAAGGCTTCTAATTCTGTATTCATAGCTTGTCGCCAATGTGGATTAAGGACAGCTTGAGCATAATTTTTCGGCTCAGTGTGATCTGTGATGTTCACTAGAAAAGTAGAATGGGAAGGTGAAAAACGTGAGTAGGAAAGAAAATCAGAGAGTGGATATCGAGTACTTGGTATAGGACTTGGTGCAGAGGTAGACTGATGTGCCTGAGATGACATCAGGAAATCTCTATGCCATGTCGGAAGTCGCTTAGGTCGTGTTGACTGTCTCGGAGGTGGAATAGTAGTAGTTTCAGAAGGAATATTTGATGGGTCTGAAAGTCGTGGTAAGGTTTCGGCGTCTGGTGTGTTTGTGGAAGGTTGATCAATGCTGGAGGGAACAACAGGTGTGGGTGAGATGGGTTCATGTGTATTAGATGTTGTTGTTTGCTCGGATTGGTGAGGATTGGTGTTAGAAGAGCATGGTGGCGTGATAGGCTGCATTTCTGTGGTCTCAGATATGAAATTAGGCACCACAAAATCAGAAGTGGATGGGGTTGAGATAGATGAAAAAGGGAAAATGGATTCATGAAATTTGACATCATGACTGACAAAAATTTTTTTGGTTTCCATGTCATATAGTTTGTATCCCTTTTGCCCGGTTAGATATCCAACAAAGATGCAACACTTGGCACGATGTTCAAATTTTTGAATGGGATGTACAATAGTTGCATAGCATAGACAACCAAAAACCTTTAAGTGATCAAGTGATGGCGGGCGACTATATAGCATTTCAAAAGGTGTTTTATTGGAGAGCAATGGTGATGGCAACCGGTTAATGAGATAAACTGCAGTTAAAACACATTCACCCCAAAAATGTAAAGGTAAATGGGATTGAAAAAGTAGTGCTCGTGCCACAGTGAGAATATGACGATGTTTCTTTTCAACGACTCCATTTTGCTGTGGGGTGTAAACACAAGTGCGTTGATATTCAATGCCATGAAGTGTAAAATTTTTTTTCATAGATAAAAATTCAGAACCATTGTCTACTCTAACTGCTTTGACATAGGCATGAAATTGAGTGTGAGCAAAATCAATAAAAGATTTCAAAATGTTTTGAGTTTCAGACATGTGCTGCATAAGGAATATCCATGTGCATCTTGTAAAGTCATCTACAATGGTAAGAAAAAATCGTGCCCCTGAGTGTGTATGAACTTTATGAGGACCCCAGATATCACAATGCAATAAATCAAATGGAGCATGAGTTGATATGGAGCTTAATGGAAATGAAAGTCTTGTTTGTTTTGCCATGGGACAAACAGTGCAATTATTATCATAAGAAATATTGTTTGAAGATAATAAGGAAGAAGCTAATTTAAGACGAAATGGTGATGGATGTCCAAGACGCATATGCCATAGATTGGAAGGCTGTGAAATTTGATGACAGGTTGACATCCTTTGCAAGGGAGGCATGTAATAGAGACCACTATGTTGTTTACCCGAGCCAATCATCTTCCCCGTAGCCAAGTCCTGTAGAACACAAAAGGTAGGAAAAAAAAATGGCACAACAGTTTAGGGCAGAGGTAAGTTTGCTTACAGAAATTAGATTTAAGCGAAAACTAGGAACACATAAAACATCATCTAAAGTGATGTTAGAATTAAAAGATACAGTGCCAGTTGAAGTGATTAATGCTGTAGATCCTGTTGGTAAATTAACAATAGGTATGGATGATGATTGTGTTTTGGTGAGAAGTGTGGAATCAGAAGTGATATGATCGGTGGCTCCACTATCTAAAATCCATGACTTTGTAAATACAGAATTAATTGAAGCATTAGAAAATGGATACAGACCTGTCGCATTTGCATAAGTGTATTTATTAACAGCACCATGGTTTGAACTCATCATTGATGAAGACGAGAAAGCTGTTGAAGTTGCTCAATGAAAATTTTGTGCAAGGCGTTGTTCGGATCAGAAACTTGGCTCTGATACCATGTAAAATAATGAAAATGTCTGAAAATATAATGAAAGAAATGTGTAAAATGATGTATGTGGGAGAAAATGTAATGGAGGAAAATGTACTTTTGTTTCATTAATCTTGTGAGGTATATATACATGAAGATATAACACATAAAGTCTAACACCCACCTAATATTCACCTAACATTCACTTAACATTACATAAAGTCTAACACCCACTTAATAAATTAGAAGAAAGTGATTATTCTTAATACCGGAATGATTCCATAACAATTCCAGAAGTGAATGTTAACATATATGAAAGGTATGAATTTAGATAATAAAATGTCTGCTATTGAAAAATAAGATGGAGATATATGTCTTGCTGTTTTTTACCCTATAAATATAAGACCCACTCGTAGATAATTATTATATTTTTAAGTAGCAAACAAAGTAGCAGTAGTGAGAATATGTTTGTTGAATGATTTGGGTAATGTAGATGTAGGTAGTGTGTATGGTGTAAGCAGCGGATAGCCTGATACAAACCACCTCTAGCAATTCCTTTTCAGTTTCAGTAGAACACTCCTCTGCATCTTGTCCTTGACAAGGCAAAAAATGTTCGTGAAATTCAGTGGTTGTTTGCAATATATGGCATCAATAATATTACATTTTTCAAATAAATGTGTTTATGTGATCTAAGGTGTGGAGCTCAAATAAGATAGTTATGTCTGTCCAGTTTGATTGGCCTTTTTGGTTTCTGATGACTACCGTTTGAGAAAACAAATCAATTTACAGAAATTTGTACAACCAAAAAGAAATATGTGTACATTCATATCAATTGGACATAATATATATACTCCATACAACTCATTACTCATCATCACTGTACACAATTCTGATGAATTTTGCATGACAAACATCACAAACAAACCCACTAGTAGAGCCTGGACCTGGAGGACTGCTTTGAAGATTGGTATGTTGCTTACAATAAGGCCTGTTACAGAAATTACATTTTGGCAGTAAAAGCCAACAATCTGAACACAAAACATCAAAGCAAACAGCTAGTTCCATGTCCTCAGATTCCACACACCCACCACACTCTACACACCTGGGAATGCAAATATCACATCCCCTGCAATCGGCCCGAAACGAAGCCTTCCTTATCTGCTTGCATACCGCCCTAGAACAATCGTAAACCAGCCTTACTTCATCACACCTTGGGCAGATTTCGACATCAATATTACGATCAACTTCTTTATTTAAAGGGGAGTTTCTGTATTGATGATACAGAAAAGGGCGCTTCTGATTTTGCTGATGATTCTCATGCATTGGTGGGTTTGGTTTGAGACGGGATTCAAGTGTTTCGAGGTGGTGTTTTGAGATATTGTAAATTCCATTTATGTGAAGAGTCTTCAAGGTGTGGTTTTGTTGAGATAATGTCTCCACTGCTCTTGTGATTCCCTCTGGGGTCAGGCTAGTACATCCTGGTATGAGCAGCTGAATCCAAATACAACAAAAATAAACAATGATGTAATTGAGCTTCATGTGACAATGAGAGAAATGTTCTAATAGAAGGAACGTATCATATCACTTGGATACTCGCTTAATAACATCCTCACATACATGCATTTCTATATAAATTTAACTACACTAACACCATCATAATATGTTTTTGTATTCTTAAGAGTAATTTTTTTTTAATAATAAGTACCAAACATATTCTTTTTTTTTTTTTTTAACAATTACAATTAATTCGGAATTTAGGGAGGAGAACACGACTCGAACTCACAATTTTAAGAGTGTAAGTGTGAGGGGTAGGTAAACCACTGAACCGACCTCACCTTGTTAGTACCAAACATATTCTTAAAAATGTTTTTATAATATTAAATATAAACCATACACTCTAAATCCTATATATGAAAAAAAATAATTAATCAATAAAATTAATTTATAACATTTTAACTAAGATATACGGACACCCATGCAAGAATGAAAGAAAAATTAGATAAACATTCTTTTCTCAAAATAAGACGTAATATCCACCATGAAAATCTTATCCAAACCAAAATAATGTACAGAAAATAAAATAAAAACAAAAATATATGTACAAGTTTTGGAGTAGAATTGAATACCTTGTCGATAAATGGATTGTTTTGAATGACTCGTCGGAGGCCATCATCAGTAATCTGGACACATCTGATCAGAGCCAAAGTTGTCAGCCTACCGTTTGATTTTGATGTAATTTTCATCAGAATCTCATCAGACACCCTCGAGCTGAGAGGCTTTTGAACGATGATGTTGAGCCATGGCAGGACGTCTTTGCTCACTGCTTCTCTCAGTGCCATGCAAACTTCACTCATGACCAGAAGCTCGTAGAGAGGAAGATAAGCCAAGACCAGAAACAGGGCTTCATGAGGTTGCTGCTCTACTTCTCTTATTTGCTTATCATGATGATCAGAACTGATATGGGAATCTGAGGAAGAGATAATTGACATGTTTTGCATAGAGTTTTGAATGGCTTCGTGTTCTCTCTTCTCATCTGTGTCTGAATTCTCCATTATTATTTTGGATTTGGAGATGATAATTGGACTTTGTTAGAAGAAACTTTTTGTTCTTCTTATTCTAGAAGTATTATGTAGTAGTAGCAGGACATTCAAAAGTAAAGGATTTTACTTGGTTGATGGAGAGACAGCAAGAGCAAGGGACAAACAGCCTCCAGAGTCAAATTTCTAATGTCCATCCATTAGTTAAAGAGCTAATTGCATCGACTTCCCCTAAAATTTTACCAACTACAAATATAGTCAATTTTATCGTTCATTGACAAATATCTTCCCTCCCTTACTAAAATTTGGTCAAATATAATAGTTGACCATGGGAGGTCTTTGTTAAAAAATCCAAAAGTTGACTAACGGGAAGGGAGATCTTTGTTAATAAACCAACAATTGGCTAATGAGAGGGGATATCTTTATTAATAAATCCAAAAGTTAACTCCGTCTATAATTGAGCAAACCTCAAAGGAGGTAGGCGTTATTTACTCTTAGTTAAAATTAACAAATACATTATAAATAATATATATATATATATATAAACAAAACAAAAAAAACAAAGGCCACCTCCACTGACGAAAGCCATTGATCCCCTCCGTAACGGAGAGATCATCGGTGGAGGCCAGGTCCATTAGCGATAACATCGTACATAACACTTTTCCCTTGGATGATCGTCATTTTGTCATTTGTACTTTGCTAGGAAAATCCAGTGGGATAAAACATGAGCAAAGGTAGCCGTTGATATGCTAGACCAAGGTAATATATATATATATATATATATATATATATATATGATGATCAGGATTTGGTGTTTGGATGTGTTTAAGCATGTACCTTATTAAAAACATTGCTAGTAAAATTTAGTGGGATAAAATGGTCAAAGGAAAAATAGCATAGTGCACATAAAATTACTATTTCCTTCAAAATTTGCTTTCCTTGATGGAACGCTCCCCTTTACAAAAATTCTTTATATTAATTTTGTAATGTGTAGAGCAAACGCATGCCAATATTATTTAATACAACTTCTCAAATGTTAATGTAACATCCCTAATTTCGTATAACTATGAAAGTGTAGTTTAATTAATATGGAGTATGGAATATGATATTTATGATTTGAAGGGTGGAAAATATAATTAAATGTATGTATATTTTTAAGGTTTCCAGGTGGACCGGTCCCGAAAGAATAAATGAAAGAGAAGGAAAATGTTGATAGTGAGTACCGCGACCACTCACCGTGACCAGAGATCGCGATGAGCAGCTCGCGGCGAAAATACTGATTTTTGGACAGTGAGCATCGCGACCAACATCGCGACCAGACACCGCGATGGCTAATCGCGATGAAGGCGGTGAAATCACTCCAATGAGCGCGGTCGCGATGGCCAAAAGTTTATAAAAAAAAAAATAAGAGGCGGTGGGAAGTTTCAGGAAAGGAGAAAAAGAAATAGAGAGAGAGAAAGGGAGACCGGGAGAAAGGAAAGAGAGAGGAGAAAGAAGAGAGAGAAAGAGGGAAAGAGAAAGAAGAGAGAGAAAGAGGGAAAGAGAAAGAAGAAGAAAGGAGAAAGAGAAAGGAAAAAGGAGGAGAAAAAGAGAAAAACCCAGAAGCAAAAAGGCGCAAAAACGGTATCCAGGTTGGTGTACACTTTGATTTGAAGTGTTAGTTTTCGAATTCAAACTAATCAGTTGAATTTTTTTTTAATAATTCGTAAGTTTTAATTTAAATTGATTTGTGAATAACTTTTGAAAATAATTTTGAAATGTTATATATGTGGATTTTGTTGATTTTGATAATGTTAGTTTCCAGAATATATTGTTATAATTAACTTCCGGTTTCGATATATATTATGTTTTGAATACTTTGGTTTATAAATAGTTGTTTGATATTGATTTTGAAATAGCATGATATTGATTTTGGAATAATGAAGAGGGTTTCTGTTTTGTGAAATTTATTTAATTATGCTATAGGAATTTTAAAGTCGAAAATTGAGGATTTTGATGATTTTTAATTTCGTAATATATATTGACATTAGTAAATCTCTGTTTTCAAATATGTTTTGAATATTATGTTTTTCATTTATTGATCGATAGTGATTTTGGATTACGATGTTACGATTATTAAATTATGAAATATATGCGATTATGATTTTGGATTTATTGAAATTGATTTAGATTTGCGAATTAAGTTGTTGATTTCGAAATGAATAAAATGATTTGAAATGAAAATTGAAAACTTGTGTATTGTGAAACGGCCCTAGGATACTTGGACATAGAAAACGGATATAGGAGGTTGGTATACCAGCTGGGTTATTTCAGCAGTACTGCACCGATATTGATCTTGATGTTGATATTATGTACCTCCCCAAGGATTCGTCCTGAGGTAGGGAGTATGTACCTCCTTAAGGATTCGTCCTGGGGTAGGGAGTATGTATCTTCCTATGGATTCGTCCTGAGATAGGGAATTATGTACCTCCCTAGGATACCGAACTCTCGGTCCTAGGGTAGGGAGTTATATTCGACTGACAGCCACTGAGAGGTCGAACGACCCATATTCCAGTCCTGAAATTATATTGAGTATACCAAAGGGCCGGGATTGAAAAGCAATGAATGAAGTTTATGGAAAAGAATTCCGAATACTTTTATAAGATTTACTGAAATTAGTGAATATCATTGAATTTTGATATAGAGTTGATTTGAAATTTTACTTATGAAAAGATATGTTGATTCCTGTTGATATTTAGATTTGAACATTTTATTTATTGTTCTTATTGGATAGAGTATTATTGACTTTATATGAGAAAGGTTTTGTTTAATTATACGTTTTGTAAATATGATTATTTGATTTACTTTGAAAGGTGTATTCGATATACTATGATTTGTATTTGTTTTATACACGTTATAAATGAGATTATGTTAAATTTGTAAATTCGATTTGTATACACCCTACTAAGCGATATGCTTAGCGCGTTGATTTTTATCACGCGTAGGTAAAAGAGGTTCCAGTGAATAAAGGACTGAAGAATTGAGAGCTGCAGAAGAAGAGTCAGAGTCACATTACTTGGGTAGTTTTATTTAAACTTTATTTGTAAATTAATTACTTAAGCATGCATATACAGAAGTTTGTAAAATGCCAATATATGAGTTTTGTAAATATTTGTATAATAGTTTATGTTTTATAATACTTTATAATTTATATTTGTATATATAATTGATGTATGGTTTTATTGAAAATGTTTAGGAAAGTCGCACTAAATAGAAAGGTGCGCAAATGGTTGATTGAGAAAAGAAATTTGAAGTGTTGAAAATATATATATTGTTTGAGTTTTTAATGTAAACAGGAGTTTGGGGAAATCAGAAAAACAGAGGTAACTCTGTCGAAATTTTTAAAATGAATTTGATGGGCTCACTAGAAAGGAATTTAAATTATAAATTATTTGCTTTTCAAATTATAAACAGAATTAAGAAAAGTTTTGAAAACTCGGTAGCGCTCTCTGGGTCGATCCAGACGGGTCGGGGCAAGGGTGTTACAGTTGATGTTACTAATATTTTAGTAAATAGATCTGCAAGATTAACTCTAGATTGAATCTGCTTAACATCAGTTTATTTATTTTATTGAAGTTCATGAATATAAAATTTTTTAGGAGAAATATGTTTGGTTCTATATCCCTTGATATATCCTCCTTTAACCTGAGCAATACAAGTAATATTATATTCGAAGATTAGTGTCAGCTTTGTGTTTAGTCCATAACGAATCTTAAACAAACACATTCTGTAGTAGCTAAAATCTGTCAAGCCCAGTCACAAAGTAAGGGTCCAGCCCAAAAGCCTATCTACGCGCCAGGCCCAATCATGTCTCAGCCCAGAGCCAAGGGGACCATCCTACATGGCCCAAAGCTTGGGCAACCAACGGCCCAGGATCCATAATAGCTTCGTCGCACGACATCCACGAGGCCATGGTCGCACGACACTCGATTAACGACGACCACTTGACTCCACTACGGCCCCACACCTCAGGGTCTCCCGTGTCGCACGACACCCATGTCGCTCGACCATGAACCTCCTTGAGCCTACGTAGGTCCAATCACGACCTACATGAATAGGCCCAGGCCTGCAACCCGACCCATCAAAACTTTGAAACATAATGACCGAGTCAAGAAAGCACCCATATCTTCCTTAATTTGGGGCAATGAATCAGGGAGATGATTCACCATCCCCAATTGGTGAATCACCACCCCTATAAATAAGAGCAGTTGTAACACCCCCTGACTCGACCCGTCTGGATCGACCCAGGGAGCGCTACCAGGTTTTCAAAAATTTTCTTAATTCTGTTTATAATTTGAAAATTAAATAAAGTATATCTTAAAATCCGTTTCTAGTGAGCCCATCGAAATTTATTTTAAAAATTTCGGCAGAGTTTCCTCTGTTTTTTTGATTTTCCAAAACCTGTTTTCAACAAAAGTCCATAACAATATAATTTCAACACTTCTAAATCAAGTTCTCAAACAAATGCGCACTCTCCTGTTTAGTGCGACTTTCCAAACAGTTTTAAAATAAAACAGTTCATAATTCACTATTTACAATCCTTTGAAAATGAAAACAGAAACCATAAAACAATTATTTACAAAACATAAATATATAACACAAATACTAATTTCTGTATATGCATGCGTATCTAACCATATTATATAACAGTATATATATCTACCCAAAAGTATGGTGACTCTGTTTCTCTGTCTGCAGCTAACACCTCTTCAGTATTTTCTTTCCTCGGTATCTCTGTTACCTACGCGTGATAAACATCAACGCGCTAAGCATATTGCTTAGCGGGTGTACATTAAAATAAATTTCAATGTAATATAAAACAATAAATCTCAAATTCAGAAATTCAGAAATATATATATATATATATATATATATATATGTATATATAGAACAAACTTTATATTTCAGTTACGGAAACTATATAAAGTAAAGTATTTCAAAAGTTCCTGGGTTTCAATCTCAATAACATTTCTTTATTTTCACATCATTTTCTGGCTTTCAGTTCTTAATTGGGCCCCTGATACACATAATAGAGTTTACAGGACTGGATTACGGGTTTTACAGTCGGGTTTCCCATCTCATATGAAATGGTATCCCTATATAAACAGTCAGTTTCCCATTTCAGAATGAAATGGTATCCGTATTTTTCACAGTCAGTTTCCCATTTCAGAATGAAATGGTATCCGTATTTCACAGTCGATTTCCCATTTCAAAGGAAATGGTATCCGTAGAATCATTATCATAGGCATCAGGAATATCGGTGCAGTACTGCTATATAAATACCCAATTGACATGTCAATATCCTATATTCATATTTTCCTATGCATATATCAGGGCTGTTATTCAGGGTTTTCAAATATCATATCAAATTAGTTCCTTATTTTCAAGAATCAACGATTACAAGTTTCAATCAAAATCAATAATTATAAAACCAAACAATATTCGTAAAACAATAGTTGTAAATCAGGTTTTGAAAATATACGATCTCATTAAAAATTCCATAATATCAAAATATTCTACAAACAGTTCCAACAATATACGAAAATGAAATACGAGTATATGAAATCCATAAATATATTTCCAAACTTACTAAATCAAAAACACATATCGAAAATGATTTCAGAAACGAGTGTACACCAACCTCGATACCGTTTTACAACAGTTTCTTTTCTGAATTTTTCTTTTTCCTTTTTCCTTTCTCCCTCCTCTTTTCCTTTTCTTTCTTCCTTTCCTTTTTCTTCTTTTTCTCTTCTCTTCTTCTTCTTCTCTTCTTCCTCTTCTTCTTCTTCTCCTTCTTCTTCTTCTTTTTTCTCTCTCTTCCTTTCTCTCTCTTCCTTTTTCTCTCTTTCTTTCTTTTTATTTCTTTCTTTTTTTCTCCTCTCCCGTTCTCTCTTTCTATTTTTCTGATTGCTTTTTCCTGAAGCTTCCACCGCCTCCTTATTTTTTTTATAAAATTTCGATCATCACGACCTGTGGTCACGCCACCTGGTAGCGTTGCTCACTGGAGTGATTTCACTGCTTCCATCGCGATCAACCATCGCGGTACCTGGTCACGACGTTAGTCGCCATGCTCACTGCCCAAATTCGATATTTTCACCGCGAGCTTCTCAGCGCGATCTGTGATCGCGGTGCTCACTGCCTAAAATCACCATCTTCACCGCGCGCAGCTCATCGTGATCCCTGGTCGCGGTACTCACTGCCCAGTTTTCACCCTTCTCTTCATGTATTATTTCTGGACCGTTCAATCTGGTCCACTTGAAAACCTAAAAATTAATCCAATAAACACATTACATTATTTTTATGTAATTAACAACACTTTTGGGCATTTTTCATAATTAACGAAAATTACGAATGTTACAGCAGTACTCTTCCAAAAAGGCTCATATGGAAACTGGGGAGAAAACGATCGACTAAGCAACACACAGTACATATAAAGCATTTCCCGACTGAACTTCGCCATCTCCGATTGTCCCACGATTGCGGTCCGGCCAACCGACGTTACATCGCCTCCGATCATGAAGGTCTCAACCCCCCGGATTAAGGGAGTATTTCTTAATCTTCATTGTTTTCAACCTCTATTCATCTACTAGCACTCGCTAACTTAACCGTCGGAGTGACTTTAGCCGGCACCACCCCGGTGTCCGAGACGTCCTACAGGTCACATGCGTTCTTTTTTTGCAGGTTGTAGTGCCCCGTGTCTTTCAAGCGATTTTTGAGGACTACACATTCTCAACTTTCTTCATGGAGTGCAAAGATTTCATAATGATTGGATGATGTAGCAATAAAAGTACGTTTGATGGAACATCATGAGATTGATATGTCGTTATGGCTAAATACATATCCCCTTCGAGAATAAGCTTTGTACGTATTAGACAGATTTCTAGCATCAACATAACTATAAGGTAATTTATAGTAATAAATGCTAAGGTAATTTATAGAATAAGGTAATTTATCACACGGGGTGACGTTTTAAATACTCGAGGTAATAAATGATAATTAATAGAGGCAGCTGTCAGATTTAAATGGAGGGTCGCTCAGGGTGAAGAGACGTTTGAAATTACTTGGTTTAAATGGAGTGCAAGGATTTCATAATGATTGGATGATGTAGCAATAAAAGTACGTTTGATGGAACATCATGAGATTGATATACCATTATGACTAAATACATATCCCCTTCAAGAATAAGCTTTGTGAGGATTAGACAGATTTCTAGCATCAACATAACTATAAGGTAATTTATAGAATAAAGTAATTAATCACACAGGGTGACGTTTTAAATACTCGAGGTAATAAATGATAATTAATAGAGGCAGTTGTCAGGTTTAAATGAAGGGTTGCTTAGGCTGAAGAGACTTTTGAAGTTATTGGGTTCTCTCCGTTTTCCCTCTTTGAAACGTGTGAAGGCTAATAACAGTATGCTACGTGTTCGTCATGCTAGAGGTTTTTAGAGTTTCTTAGAAGGCTCTAGTTTTCATTCTCTTTCCCCACTTTCGCATTTTCATAATTTTCTATTCCTTAAAGCAAAAGAGTGTTTTCTTTGGAGAACTTCAGGCGATTCTGCATCCTCTCATCTAAATCTAGCAAATATTTGGTGTCTCTTTTTTGGTTCCTACTGCAATCTTTTAAGGTATGGCTCTTCTTACATAAATCTTTCCAAATACATGACTTTGCTTGGAATGATTTTGTGCGTTTTTCCGTTTTGTAACTGTAATGATTGTTGTGCTTTCCCTCGTAGTGTTCATAATGTTATATTATTTTGAATTATCTAGAAAAATTGACTCTAGATCTTGATGGATTAGCTTAGATAGTAAAAAAAGTTTTCTCGAGCGGAGATATTTTGTGTCGAGCATAGTTAGGAGAATTTGTGTGAGTGTCAATTGTAGTTGACCTCAAGTCGAGTAGAGACCCTATTTAGCATTTCACTAGGTAGATGTCTTTGATCTCCTTTTGTTCTCATTTAAGTTCTCTTTGCTCGATAGTGTTTGAAGTCATGTCGAGCCTAGACGAAGATTCGGTCATGAGGGAGATCGAAGATTATGCTGGGTAACCTACCTCTAGTGGTGAGTCGCTCGACAGTGAGCTTTAACCCTTGTCTACTGTAACGGCTATACATATAAATGTTACATTTATACGGCTACAAGGTTTCTACAGCAAAGGGACCCTAGTGCTCAGCACGAGATTGGGGTATGGAATGTGGGGAGACTAGGGTCGTCGACGAGGTTAATGGCACTAACCTGGTGATCAATGCTGTTCCATCGACGTCGAGGCCTCTGCGGTTGTTGCCGAGCAATCCCACATCGAGGCTCGATGAATCTAATCTATAGATGATCTGATTCCATGTAACATCTCTAATTTCGAATAATTAATTTTGAGTATATGAATAGAATATTTATGATTAGAGGGGTGAAAATGTAATTAAAGGTATGTATATTTTTATGGGTTCCATGTGGACCAGATGGAGCGGTCCAGAAATAACGCATGAAAGAGAAGGAAAAGTTGGCAGTGAGTACCGCGACCAGGGATCGCGCTGACTAGCTCGCGATGAAAATGTGGATTTCGGGCAGTGAGCAACGCGATCAACGACGCGACCAGGTACCGCGATGGTTGATCGCGATGAAAGCGGTGAAATCTGTAACACCCCCTGACCCGACCCGAGTGGATCGACCCAGGGAGCGCTACCGGGTTTTCAAAACTTTCTCAATTCATTTTATAAACCGAAAACCGTTGTGAGCCCATCGAAATACACTTTTTACAAAAATTTCGGCAGAGTTCCGTTTGTTTTTCGGATTTCCCAAAACCTGTTTTTCCACAACTCAAATCAAATACAAATTCAATAACATTTCAAATATCATTTTCAATCAATTGCGCACTCTGCCGTTTAGTGCGACTTTCCAACAATAGTTTATAAATAAAACGATTCAGAAGTCAATATTTACAAACATTCTGAAAATGAAAGACAAAAATCATAAAATAATTAATTACAAAACATATTTACAAACTCTCTGTATATGCATGCTTACAAAATCTATATACAACAATAGAACTACCCAACTGTAGTGACTCTGGGACTCTGTCAACAACTCTATCTCTCTCTTCAGTCTTTGGCCTCTTCAGGATCCCTGGTACCTACGCGTTAGAAACAAAACTAACGCGCTAAGCATATAACTTAGTGGGTGTACACTAAACTCAATTATGAAAAATCATAAATAACCTTTAATAAGAAACAAATCACAATATATATATATATATATATATATATATTTCAATTCTAATCATTTACAAATCAATTTAACTTCAAAATCAAACCATAAAGCAGTTATAATCACATTAACCTCAGGAATAAAATCAACATGTAAAATCAATGAATAAAGTTACTCAATTCACTTTTCAATTCACTTCAAATCTGGCCCGCTAGAATACTCAACATACTAGGATTGGAATATGGGTCGAACTCCCACCCTAGGACGAATCCTAAGAGTGGTACGTATCTCCCTACTCTAGGACCGAGGGTACGGAACCTAGAGAGGTACATAACTCCCTATCCCAGGAACGAATCCTTAGGAAGGTACGTGTCTCCCTACCCCAGGACGAATCCGTGAGGAGGTACGTGTCTCCCTGCCCCTGGACGAATCCATGAGGAGGTACATAATAATCATCAATAGCATATCAATATCGGTGCAGTACTGCTCACTGAACCCAGCTGGTATACCAACCTCCTATATCCATTTCTATATCTAAGTATCCTAGGGCCGTTACGATAAACTATTTTCAATATTCACTATATTTACAATCAACGGAAACATTCGAGTTCAATAACATAAATTTTTCATGGGAAAATCAACATTATTTATACAATAATCGAAAACAAATAATTTCCATGAAATCGAAGTAATGAAAATACGATCAACAATAAAATCATTCAATGAAAATAAAATCAACACATAAGAATGAAAATCTTCGAATAAATCTCAGATTCAAACTAAAAATACTTAATACTTTTTGTAAAGAGTTCGAAAACGGAGGTACACCAACCTGGATACCGTTTTTCGTTCGACTATCGCGTTTCTACGATTTTCTTTTCCTTTTCCTTTCTCTTTCTCTTTCACCTTTTCTTTCCTTCTTCTTCTCTTCTTCTTCTTCTTCCTCTTCTTCTTCTTCTTTCTTCTTCTTTCTTCTTTCTTTCTTCTTCTTTCTTTCTTCTTCTTTCTTTCTCTCGGTCTCTCCTCTCTCTTCTCTCTGTTTTGTTTTGTGGCTTCTGCGAGAAGCCAAATTTTTTTTTATATTTTTCGGTCGTCAGGTCGCGCCACCAGGTCGCGGTACTCACTGGAGCGTTTTCACCGCCTTCATCGCGAGCACACCTCGCGGTACCATTGTCGCGCTGGTGGTCACATTGCTCACTGCCAGAATTTGACATTTTCATCGCGATCTGTGGTCGCGGTGACTGGTCGCGATGCTTACTGCCAAAAATCACATTTTTCACCGCGAGCAGGTCATCGCGATCTGTGGTCGCGGTGACCAGATCGCGATGCTCACTGCCTCAATTTTCCTTTTTCTTGCATCATTTTTTTTTTACCGTTCCATCTGGTCCACCTGAAAATCATAAAATTTATATTCACATATATAAAATTAATTATCCGAAATCCGAGATGTTACAAAATCCCTCCAGTGAGTAACGCGACCAAGTGGCGCGACCACAGGTCGCGATGACCGAATTTTTATAAATAAAAAAATAAGAGGCGGTGAAGCTTCTCGAGGAAGCAAACCAGAAAAGAAAGAGAGAAAATGGGAGAGGAGAAAAGAAAGAAAAAAGAGAGAAAGAGAAAGAAGAAGAAAGAGAAGAAGAAGAAGAAGAAGAAGAAGAAGAGAAGAAGAAGAAGGGAAAAGGAAGAAGAAGAAAGGAAGGAGAAAGAAAAAAAGAGGAGGAAAGAGAGAAAAGAAAAAAGGAAAAAGGAAAATCCAAAAAAGAAACTGTCGAAAAACGGTATCCAGGTTGGTGTATACTGTTATTTTGAGTATTCGTTTTCAGACTCAAATTGATTAGTTGAAATTTTAATGATTCGTAAGTTTTGATTGAATTTATGAATAATATTTGAAAATGATTTTGAGTTACAGAAGTATGATTATGTGAATTTAATGATTTTACGTTTCGTTTTCTATTATTTGATATATTTTTTTTGGAATATGTTGTTTTATAAATGTTGATGGATATTGATTTTTGGATTGATTGAGAGAATTTTGGTTATATGAAATTTATCTAAAAATTGAAATAAAATATCCGTAAACTCTGAATTTTGATTTTATGACCCTGATATATGTATAGGGGGAAAAATGGATATAGGAGATTGACATGTCAATTGGGTGTATATATAGCAGTACTGCACCGAGATTCCTGATGCCTATGATGATGAAATACGGATACCATTTCCTTAGAAATGAGAAACCGACTGTGAAATATAAATACCATTTCATTTTGAAATAGGAAACCGACTGTGAGAACATATGGATACCATTTCCTTGTGAAATGGAAAACCGACTGTTTATATAGGGATACTCATTTCATATGAAATGGAAAACCCGACTGTAAAATCCGTAATCCAGTCCTGTAAACCCTGTTATGTGTATCAATGGCCCAATTGAGAACTGCAAGCCAGAAAAGGATGTGAAAAATAGAGAAATGTTATTAAAATTGAAATCCAGAAACTTTTGAAATACTTTATTTTATATAATTTCAGTAATTGAAATATGATAGTTGTTTTATATTTATATATATTTCTGAATTTCTGAATTTAAGATTTATTGTTTTATATTATATTGCAATTTATTTTAGTGTACACCCACTAAGCATTATTGCTTAGTGCGTTGATGTTTATCGCGCGTAGGTAACAGAGATACCGAGGAAGGAAAAGATTGAAGAGAGAGTTGTAGACAGAGATCTAGAGTCACCACATTTTGGGTAGTCATATATTTCTGTATATTACGCATGCATATACAAGAATATGTAAATGTGTTATATATTTATGTTTTGTAATTAATTGTTTTATGATTTCTATTTTTTTCATTGTCAAAGGATTGTAAATAATGAATTATGAACTGTTTTATTTTAATACTGTTTGGAAAGTCGCACTAAACGGCAGATAGCGCATTCGTTTGTAAATGATTTTGAAGTGTTGTTTATTATACTGTTTGAGTTTTTATTTGAAACAGGTTTTGGAAAATTAGAAAAACAAAGGAAACTCTGCCGAAATTTTGAAAATAAATTTTAATGGGCTCACTAGAAAAGCATTTTAAAAATACAATTTATTTGATTTTCAATGGTTTGCAAATTATAAAGTGAGTTAAGAAAAGTTTTGAAAACCCGGTAACGCTCCCTGGGTTGATCCAGACGGATCGGGTCAGGGGGTGTTACATTCCAATATGGAATATCGGAGTCTGTCGAGCTCAGACTTTCGGCCTCATTTGAGCGCCCTAACTGGGATATCCCAAGTTGGACGTGCTTCTACGAATTGCCCTTTCACCATAGGCTGCAATTTTCGGTGCCTTTTCTATGTCGCCAGCTCCTACGTTTCTTCGATTTGGTACAGAGTTAGCTAATGCCAAATGGGTGAAGGTTGCTTCTTGCAGTCGAGGTCTTTCACGAGAAGAGATAGCGTCTATTTACACTCGAAAACCTCTTCTACTCGTACTACCTGAAGGAGCACGATACCAAGATAGGTCGGTATGTTCTGACTACTTGACCTTACCATCCTCACGTGATTTATGATCTCACGATGAACGATCATGGGTGGAAGAGCATGTACATTTTAACAAAAGGTACGCTATGGCAGAGTCATTCGATGATGGCGCATATACGTTCGTCGTGGAAAGTCGCTGGTGGGCTCTATATCAAGTCAACTGTAGGCGTATTCAGATCTTAACACGAAAGGTATACCATTTCCCAATCTTAAGGATTTAATTAGTTACGCTTGGGTTCGATATAGCTTCAAGCTACTCTATGGAACCATGTTTCTCACGCCTATATCTGAAGTCAAATGAAAATTCACCACATATTCAATGTCGAGCATGAAGGTCAACATTCTTGGTTCTGGCAAAATGTTGAGGCGTTGACGTGAGAAGGCAGCAGCGAACGCACAAAAAAGGAAGCAACCACAGGCGAGCTCGTATGCCCTAGCGTCGGTGTCTTAAGAACAGTCTCATCTTCCTCTGTCGAGCCTTACCCCTGAATCGACCTCTTATCCCGCCAAGAAAAAGCAAAAGGTTATTGATGTCGAGGCACCCGAGCCCAACACAACATCTCCTTCCCTGCAGAGGTTTCTGCCATCTTAGACCCGAAGTCGTTACTGGACGGGGTCAATAAGTTTCTCTTCTCTGAAGATGCTGCCCGTTTGAAAGACATGAGTGCAACAAAAGTGCTCGACTAGGGGATCTTCAGCTCATTCCATATAAGTTTTGTTCCTTCTTTTTTCTTTTTTTCGCGAGTTTTTCTCTAACATGGTTTTTTCTTGATATGTAGGCCTTGAAGCTCAGCTTCATTTAAAGAAGGAGCTCGTGTCGAGCACAAGGAAGCTTTTTGACTTTAAAGAGATGGACATTACCCTTAGTAGAGAGAACAACTCACTGAAGCTCTCTGAGGCAAGAGCAAAGATGGTTGAACAAGAGAGCTTATCAAGGGTTGATGAGGTCAATCATCGAGTGGCGGAGCTGCAGGCTGAACAAGAGAAGCTTCAGAATGATCATTAGGTCGAGGTTGAAACCTCGGCCGAGAAGGTAGAGGCCCTCTTCGAAAAGGTAAAGACTGTAGCTAGTGATGCGATCGTCAAGACTAAGCCGAGCTGATGCTAAAGTATAAAGAGGGAAAGGCTGACCTATGGCGTCCTGATGAAGTTATAGTCGCGTGGGCGGCTGCAGAGGAGGAGGAGGACGAGCCCTCGATAAGAGATTAAGCTATGGTGCAGTCAACCACCAACGACGTGCAAGTTGACCAGGCAGAGGCGAGTCGAGGAAGGCACCAGGAAGAGGATGAAGAACAGCAAGGCCAAGAACGAGTGTAAATTTGTAAGGGCAAATTTCAATAAATTATCCTCACATTAGGTGAAATTGCAACTAGATTGCACTTTTACTTAAATGACAATGAAGCGGTCCAGAAAGATTCCATGAAGTGAAAGGAAAAAGTAGACAGTGAGTACCGCGACCTCTCACCTCGATCACAGATCGCGATGAGCTACTCGCGGTGAAAAATGAAATTTTTGGCAGTGAGCACCGCGACCACAGATCGCGCTGACTAGCTCAGTGGTGAAAATGTCAAATTCGGGCAGTGAGCAACGCGACTACCAGCGCGACCATGGTATCGTGATGGGTGATCGCGATGAAGGCGGTGGAACTTCTCCAGTGAGTACCGCGACCAGGTGGCGCGACCACAGGTCGCGATGACGGTCGCGACGACCGAAATTTTATAAAAAAAAAATAAGAGGCGTGAGAAGTCTGGAAAAAAAAACAGAAAGAGAGAGACCAAGAGAGAAAGGGAGACCGAGAGAGAAAGAAAAGAAAAAGAAGAAGAAGAGAGAGAAGAAGAAGAAGAAGAAGAAGAAGAAGAGGAAGAGAAGAAAAGAAGAGGAAGAAGAAGAAAAGGAGAAAGGAAAAAGAAAAGAAAGAAAGAGAAAGAGAAAGGAAAAAGAAAATTCAGAAGAAAGACTGTTCGAAAAACGGAAACCAGGTTGGTGTACACTTCTTTTCGAAACCTTTGTGTTTTTGATTTGAATCTAAGTTTATTTGAATATTTTGATGGATATTTGTTTATATAATTCTTGATTTGAATATTCTGAATATTCTGATTTAATTCAATTTTTTATTTACAACAGTTATTTTAAAATAAATTGTTTGAGAGTATACTTGTTGATTTCGAATGAAACGGACAGTTTTGATATGAAATGTATGGATTATGTATTACTAATATTGTTTGAAAATGTTGATTCTTGACTTTTATTTTGATTATTTGTGAAGCTGTTGATTAATTGAATATATATATATATATATATATATATATATATATATATATATATATATATATATATATATATATATATATATATATATATATATATATATATATATATATAACAAGTTGATGACTGTTGCATCTCGCGGGGCAAACCTGGCATGGTCCAGTTTAGGCGAATCTCGGAGATAACTATTGCACTGATATTGATGATTGTGGCATCTCGCGGGGCAAACCTAGTATGGTCCAGTTTAGGCGAATCCCGGAGATAGACATTGCATTGTATCCATGATTGCTGCATCTCACGGGGCAAACCTGGTCTAGTCCAGTTTAGGCGAATCCCGGAGATAGATATTGCACTGATATTCATGACAGTTACATCTCGCGGGGCAAACCTGGCTTAGTCCAGTTTAGGACGAATCTCGGAGGTGAACGTTACACCGATGTTACAGATATAGAAATGTATGATGAGTGTACGGCCAGAATTGATAATGAAATTGAATAAAATGATTATAAAATAATTGAAAACTGAATTTCGTATGCTTTATTGATTGAATTTAGATGCTTTTATTAAACTGTTTTTATATGATTTCAGTGAGAAAGTTAAAGATTGAAATGTTTTTATACGATAGCTTATAGCATTGTAACCTTTTATTATGAAATGATTATTGATTTTGATAATTGAGCTTAGTGTACACCCACTAAGCATTATAGCTTAGCGCGTTGATTTTATCACGCGTAGGTATCAGAGACACAGGAGGAAACAAAGAATAGAGAGGAAGTAGCAACAAATTAAAGGTCCAGAGTCACCATTCTTTTGAGTAATTACAATTGAATTTTAATTGTATATTATATTTCGTTAAGCATGCATATACAGAAATCTGTAATTCGACATGTATATATATATATATATATATATATATATATATATATGTTTTGTAAATAAGTGTTTTATGATTTATATTCTTTTCAAATGTTTGTAAATATGTGTTATTTGAAACTGCTTGGAAGTCGCACTAAACAGCAGAGTGCGCATTGATTTGAAAATTTGGATATAGAAGTGTTGGAATTATATTGTATTATATTTGTTTTATTGAAAACAGGTTTTGGGAAATCAGAAAAATAGAGGAAACTCTGCCGAAATTTTTTGAAAAATAAAGTTTGATGGGTTCACTAGAAACATATTTTTAAAATACAATTGATATGATTTTCACTGGTTTGTAATTTATAAAGTGAATTAAGTAAAGTTTTGAAAACTCGGTAGCGCTCCCTGGGTCAATCCAGACGGGTCAAGGTCAGGGGGTGTTACAACCCTCATCTGACAAAAAAAAAAAAAAAGGTTTGCATTTGAAATACCCTCAATGCCCTTACCCATCCCATCAATCACCATCACAGCAGCGGCTCACGTCTCCACATACTTTTGCCGCCATTTTCCCTGCACCATCACAACAGGTACTCACACCTTCCCACTCCCACTCCTCAGACCATTCGCACCCTTTTCTCTCTCAACCGTACCTCTCTGTCTCAACTCTATCTTTTTCTCTCACATTTCTTTAGGTTGTTTTCGTACACGATTTCGCCCCAAAAACTTCAGGGAGTGTTGCATGTTCTGGAACACTCAGTGACCATTTAAGGTATGTAATCTGGTTGTTTTGAACTTGTGCTTTGGATTGTATCTCTCTCTCTCTCTCAACTCTGTCTTTTTCTCTCCGATTTGTTAGGGTTATTTGATTTCACTCCAGAAAGTTGAGGGAGTGTTGTATTGAAGTGGCTGAAAAGGTATGTAATGTGTTTATTTTGAATTATTCCTTGTACTGTATTTTGGTTGTCTCTCCTATTTGTGTGTTTTTTTATTTTTGCTATGGGTTTGTTTGGGGCTTCGAAAGCATTGTAAGGTATGTTGTTACATTTCTATGTTGTTTAGGTTATTTTAGCCCTTATTTTTACCCAAAAAAAAAACCCTAAAGAAACGATTTCATTCCTACAATACATGTGAGTCTTCTCTCAAAATTAATACCTCTGTGCCCTAGATCTGTAAAACTCTAGATCAGTCACGTTCTCTGTCGCTTTTGGCTCTAAAAGTTCCAATATTTTTTCGTAATTCTTTGCTTGGAGAAGTGGGTTTGTGACGGAAGAGCAACAAAACATGGTTAAAGGTACTCACTTTCTGTTTCAATGATTTCACTTTTTGTGTTTAGTTAATTGGGTTTGTGAGTGTTTTCAAGATTTTTGATTGTGCTGAAAGGATTTTGAGTTTCCTTAGGTTGTGATTTGTGAATGCTGTTGGGGCCCTTTTTCATAGTGGAAGGTGTGTCATATGTTTGCTCAAGAACTGTCATTTTGAAGTTGTTATGCTTGAACTGTCATTTTGTGTACAATTTTAAGGGTTTTTATTGTTGCAAATATGTTACTTTCTTGAGTTAGTAGGGGGAGTATGTTGTTAGTGTAAAAATTAGGTTGCATTGAATCTTGAATTTTAGTTGGAAAAGTTATTCTTGCTGAGACTTTGGGAAAGATGGGTATAGAAAAATGGGATAGTGGAATAGTGAAAATGCAACATTTTTTTAGTAGTTACTATTGATTTTCGAGGCCGGTGTTATTGGAAGTGGTGTTGGTTCATAATAGGTTGCATTTGTTGTAAACCCTCTGCTATTGAAGATAGTAAAGATAGCCTCACTCTGCAGGTTGTAATTCACCTAATATGAAGATAGTAAACATTAATTAAGAGTATCAAGGCTCTTAAGAATATAGTTATTTTTTTTTTCTATTTTTCTTGGTGATTTTTATTTATGTAATTCTGGTTTTTAGTGTTCTATATTTCTCTGTCACATTTTTCATTTTCTGTTTAATCTACTATATTTTTGTATAATTTCTATCAAAGTATCAGTTGGGGTCATCATGAAATGTTATATTTTGAAAGAAATGATTGGGTTTTGACTGATAAATGCTGCATTGTAAGTTAGATGGTAAAAGATATTGGCACTTGGCAGTCCTATGATGTTCTGTTAAGAACACAATTGATATTTGTGGTGTTTGTTGTCTGTAGTAAATTCGGTTCCAATTGTCATGTGTCTTGGAGAAACCCTGTTTGGCTGCTTTAGGTGATTTTGATATGGTAAAACATGGAATTAATTGTTGGATATCTGTTCTTCTTGGATTATATTGATATTTTTTGTTTGATTTTTCAATTTTAGGTATTCAAATTATTTTGTGTGACTGTGTGTGTTTTCAGATTGCTTATTTTTTGTCTTAGGAAATTTAGAGTTTTTATTGTGAGTAAATCATCTATGTTTTTGTTTATCGTTATTTAGTTGACATTTATCGTTGTTTAGGCACTTGGTAGAGTTGTTTGATATTTATTTTTCAATTTCACTTTTCTTGTATGGCCAGCTTCAAATATGTTTATGGAAATTTTGGTAGATCATCTAAGGGTGGTTTGTGGAAAATTTTGAAGTGTGGCGTGTTGTGTTGCTATTATTCGAAGTTTGGGGGAAGTTCAGCTGGAATCGAGATTTATAGAAGTGTTTGAACTTGAATTTTTTGTTGGGTGTTTGTTCTTGTTGGATTATATTGATATTTTTTGTTTGATTTTTCAGTTTTAGGTGTTGAAATTTATTTCTGTGTTTATTGTTGGGTGATTTATATTGAATTTATTTAAGTTTTATTTGAATTTATTGTTTGGTGTTTTATTATTGGATTATCATTGTTTAGTTGATGTATATTGGCTGGAAACCTACACTTTCCTTATACGCATTAAGCGTTTGGAATATTTAGGTATAACAACGCCACGTACGTCTAGGATCCATGTTTTGTTTACTGCTGGGGATCTGATTATATTCTTCTAATCTTTCATTTTTCAGGATGGGATTTATGAATATAAGTGCCAAGTTCCAAGGGACTCAGTCAGCCTTTGTGATTGATCAACCGAAAGAATACACTCTAAGTGCTCTTTTTGATGATGTGTACCTGTCCACTTGTTCCAAACTTCCAGATCCATTTTAGAAGTTTAAAGCTGAGGTTAAGTTACCATGGTCTTCAGAGTACAAATTGGTTGAAGATGACAGTGAATAGAAGCAAATTTTGAGCAGATTCTTTGAATTGGATATTAGGTGTGTAAGGGTAGACATTAAGTTGTTACCCTTGGACACATTACCACCACTTGGACTCCTTTAATGAGCAGTGTCCATATCCTGAAGATACTTGTACACCTGAAGCTGAGTTTGTTCACATATCAGATGATGAAGATGTTGAGTACCCAGAAGATGGTACTTGCAGATTCATATTCAGATAACATGGCAGGATTCAGAATATTCATCAGAATCCAATTACAATCCCGACAGTTGTGAGGTTGTACAAGAAGATGATACAGGTGATTCTGATGCTGAGACTGCTCCTGCAGCAACTGTTGATGGTGAATACTACAATAGAGATAACAATAGGAATGATTCAGCTGATGAACAACTGTCTAATGCTACTTCCTTTAATTGGGACAATGACTTCATGTTGCACGATTCCGACAACGAAGATACCGCTGGTCAGACAAGTGAAGCAGCAAAACGAGGCAAGGGAAAGCCCTACAATAAGGATGGCAGTGGGAAGGTGAAGTTAGAAGTTGGGCAGATGTTTAATACATTTACCACTTCAGACAGGTACTAAAGGACTATTGTGTCCAAGATGGGTTTGAACTGAAGAGAATCAAGAATTGTAGCTGGAGATATACTGTTACTTGTGCAGTTGAAGGTTGTTCTTGGCGTATACATGCAAGTCATGTAATCGACAAAAAGACATTTATGATCAAGACTCTAAATGATAGACATTGCTACCAAAAAGTACACCAAAATCAGGAGGCAACAACAGCTTGGATGGTAGCTAAGTTCAAGCGTATGATTGAGAACACCCCTGAAGTGAAAATCAGTTTTCTCAGCAAGGAGATCCACCGAATTTATGAGCTGGTTGTCCCTTCATACACACTGTACAGAGCAAAGAACAGGATTCTTAACAAGACTGACAAAGAGCACATAGAATCTTACTCGAAACTGCACAGTTATGGTTTTGCTGTTCGGGCACGAAATCCTGGTTTTAAAGTCAGTTTGAGGACAATCACTCCTACACTCGATGGTCCTAGCATTTTCCAGCGGTTCTTTCTGAGTTTCGAGGCACAAAAATCGGGATTTTTATGGGGCTAGCGGGCCATTCTTAGGGTTAGATGGCTGCCATCTCAAGGGAAGTTACAATGGTGTGCTGCTTTTAGCTATAGGCATCGACGCAAACAATGGAGTGTACCCCGTGGCATTAGCTGTGTGTGAAGGGGAGTCAAGAGAGAGTTGGTCCTGGTTCTTAGAGCAGTTGTATAAGCATATGGGCACCGAAGAGCGTAGAAAAGTAAGTTTCATGACCGATCGACAGAAAGGAGTCATTGCTGCCTTGGAGACACATTGGCCAAACTCATCGCGTACGTACTGTGTTAGACACATAATTGCAAACATGCATGCAAAGTTTAGGGGTGATTTGAATGGGTTGTACATATGGCATGCAGCAAATTGCACTAACCTAGGGGATTTTCACATAGAAATGGAGAAGCTCCGAGCTGTGAGCACAAATGCCTACAAGTACATGATGGATATCCCACAAAAACATTGGTGTATGCATGCTTTTGATAAGCATGTTAAGTCTGAACATACTACCAACGTCACTGAGGCATTTAATTCTTGGGTGGACAAGTATCGACATTTGCCGGCATTGTTGTTGCTCGAGAACGTAAGACGCGAAGTTATGAAATTAATTAATACAAGGTTTAGAGCTGCACAGAAGTGGACATCTAGTCTTATACCAATGGTGAACTCTAAGATAGCTGAGAGGCTTAACGAAGCAAGGTTTGTGGATGTTATGTGTGCAAGCGAGCACGAGTTTGAGGTGAAGGACGAACAAAAAATTTTGTACTGAACTTGCAAACACAGAGTTGTGACTGTGGTAGGTGGGAAGTCACCGAAATCCCTTGCAAGCACGCATTAGCTGTCATAATAGCCAAGCGTTTGAATGTGGAAGATTATGTGGATAAGTCATTGACTAAGGCAGCCTATTTGAAAGACTTATGGATATATGTTATCCATCCAATACCAGACCAGTCTCATTGGCCCATTGTTGGGGAGCGAATCAGTTTTGCCCCCATCGAAGAAAAGGCTACCTGAGTGCCCCAAAAAAAATAGAAAAAGAGCAGTAGACGAACTAGCAAAAAAGAAGAGAAGTACACGTTGAAAATGTAGGAAATGTGGGGAGGTCGGCCATAACATTAGTACTTGTTCGAATCCAACTGTAGGTGCACAGAGGCCCAATCAGAAAATATGTTTCAATTTTTTTTCTTACTACAAAGTTATTTGATGCCTTACTTTAGATGGTAGTTTTGATGTCTTATTGCACAGTTCATATTTTTTCTAACCTTACTGCACATTTCATATTAACTTAATTATTTTTTTTCTTTGGTTTGGTAATCAGAACCCAAAAGGTGGAACAAAGAGAGGGAACCTTGAGGTTGGCAACACCTCAACCTCAATAACTAGGAGAAAATTGAATGTATATAATCCTGCAGCAGAATTATTTTTTTTTTACTTTCTTTAACTTAAACATTGAGTTTCTATGTCTACTTTTATATATGGAAACTGCCTTATACATGTGTTTTTATTGCAGCTAGGTGATTCAGCTAATGGACCTGAGATTCAGAATGTATAATAATATTTATTTTTCTGTTTTACATATTGATTGCTTTCAGTTTTTTAATTCATTTTGGTTTAAACATAAAATATGTTTCTTTATAACACCTACAACACTCTGCAGGTTGGACAACCATCCTCCCATACTCAAGCTGTACCAGAATCATCCTCACAGCCCGTCACAGAAAATGCACCACTGTTTGACAGTCAACAACGAACCCATCACACTAGGAGCATATCAAATCCAGGTATTATTCATAATATTTACATGTTTTCAATATAGTTAAGATTCAATTGTATTTAGTTAATGTTTTGAATCGGGTTTTTTTTGTTATTATGTATAGGTACGGTGGCTGGATTAACATGGACTGGAGTCCTACATTCTGAAGATGTTATTATATAACAAACTTTAGTAATTATTATATATATATATTAGTTATAAGTATGTATGTGCCTAAGTGCATTAGTCCTAACTGTGAGTATCTACCATGGTTGGATTGATTTTTTGCTTTGTGGGATGGGTAGTTGGAAGTGGTTGGTATTTTGCTTACTGGACAGCATTTGCTTTTTTGGATATATTTGTTAATGTTATGGTTCACTGGTGCAATGTGGGAGTTAGAAGGAGTGAGTGTGTATATAGTATTCACATTAGCTTCCATGACATTTGTTCATGATTTTTGCACATATTTTGCTCATAGGTTCACAGCATACCTCTTTTGGTCTATAATGGATGGGTATAGAATGGGATGGGTATAGAAATGCACATGTTTAACTTCACAGTTAGGAATGTATTTTTTGCAAGATGTGCTGTGTAAGGTACCAGTCCAGATTTATCATTCAAATTGGTACCTAAGCAGTATATTTTTGGATAATTGTTATATTTTGAGGACAATCATTTTACTAATGCAAATTATAACAATTTATTCCCTTGTTTCTCAAGTTTGATATGTTTTGATACTCTTCCAATTATTTCAAATTTTATTATTATTTATTATCTGTTGGAAATTTTAAAATTCATAGTGCATGAGAAAGTACATATGTATGTGCCTCATACAAATAATATGCAAAAAAAGTTGAAAGAGATCTAAACTAAATTTTTGAATGCAAATGCTGTAAACAATCTGCATACCCCTCTATTTGTTACAATTAAGAAAGTTTTAAAATTCATGGTGGATGAGGAAGTAAAATATTTATGTGTCTCGTACAAATATTATGCAAAAAAAAAAACTCTAAAAGAGGATGTAAACAATATATTTGAGCGCAAGAGTAGTAAACAAGTTGCATTCTCCTAAATTTATGACCATTCCTTAATAAAAGACCGTTGTGGATCAACGGTCAGCAATTATTAATGATTTAAAAATTTTGTTGCCTTTGTTTGCAAAATTCAATTCATATTGAGAGGGTATATGGTTATTTTCTTTTACTGATTCAACATATCAAATCAACTTTAATATGTCAGAGGGGTAAAATGGTACTTCAACTATTTCCATTCTAACAGCAGTTAAGTCTAACAGTCAAATGTATGGTTAAGGGTACTTCATTATCATTTAAGCAAAAGTGCAATCTGGTTGCAATTTCACCTAATATGAGGGTAGTTTATTGCAATTTGCCCAATCTGGTAATAATATTAGTTTAAATTTTTTGCTAAGTGTCAATATGTCGAACGTGGCCTCGTGCCTTTTTTTTTTTTAGGGCAAATTGTAATGAAATACCCTAACATTTGGTCATATTGCAATGAAATCGCACTTTTCCTTAAACTACAACCAAGTACTTTCGACTAATTAACAATTTAATCCCTAATGTATTTAAAAATATAATTTTTGATCTGTTTTTATTTTTTTAACTCACATGGTCCTTACCTTTTTCAAAATATATCAACTTAGTCCCGGTCAATATTTTAACAGTCAAAATTGATATAAAGTATAAATTAACCATATCATCTTTTTTTATTAAATTATAATGATATTTTTACCTTATAATTTTTGAACAATTTTACCTATTTGAATAATTCAATAAGAAATTGATGTATGTTATAAAAAATTAATTTTTTTGAAAATACTTAAAAGTGATTAAATAATAAAATAAATATTATAAAATTATTAAAAATAAAAAATAATTATAAAAATATTATAAAAATTAGAAAAATATTAAAAGTAATATTATTTATTAAAAATAAAATAAATTCAAGATTGAATACTTATAAAACTCAAAATTTACTAATTTAAATACACATATATATATAATAAATTTATATATATATATTACAGTTTTATTATTATATTTTTATTTTTATAATATAATAATAAATGTATATATAATGTATATATACTATATAATATATTCCAAAATATACTAAATTTTAAGTTTTATAAGTATTCAATATTGAATTTTATTTTTATTTTTAATAAATGATATTATTTTTAATTTTTTTAAATTTTTTATGAATTTATAATATTTATTTTTTATTGAATTAATTTTAAGTTTGTTTTAAAAAATAATTTGAATTTTTATAACACATATCAATTTTTTATTGGACTATCCAAATATGTAAAATAGTTAAAATGTAAAAACGTTGGAGGGTAAAATCGTCTTGCTAATTTAATAAAAAAAGGGTAAGGTGATCAATTTATACTTTATGTCAGGTTTGACCGTCAAAATTTTGGTCATAAAGACTAAATTGATATATTTTGTAAAATATTATAACTATATGAGTTAAAAAAGTAAAAATAGATTAAAAAGTGATATGTTTAAAAAAAATTAGAGATCCAAATTAATAATTAGCCGAGGTATTTGATTATAGTTTAAGGAAAAATACGATTTTATTAAAATATGACTAAATATAATGATATTTTATTACAATTTATTCTATTTTTTAATATTTTTTTGCAAGGCCACGTGCCTTTTATCATTGAACTGGGCCAAAAGCCTTTCTTTCATTTCCGCTTATATCTTGGCACGGAAGGCCGCCATGGCCAAATTATATAAAACAAAGTATGACAATCAACTATTAGAACTATTAGGGCATACATGAAACTGCTTTAAATTGGACTAGATTAAGTTTTAGTCTCATATTTGGTATGTCACTAAACTATTTTAAGTGGGACTAAATAGTTTTGGGTCCACAAAAAAAATACACACTTTACTTCACTATCTCTAATTTGTCCCCTCTCTAATTTGTCCTTCATAATCCTGTCATTAAATCATCTCTAATGGGTATCTTTTTTTTTTTCATCAAAATGGAAATACAAAATAGAATATTCTAAGAATATTTCATCCCCATAAATTCACAACTCCAACAATTTTTCATTTTACAATCTCCAAATAAAAAAATATTATTATCTTTTTACTTTTTAAATTATTTTTTTAACTTTCTCTTAATTATTTTATATAATAATTTACTCACTTAATATATTTACAGCTAACTATTTTACATGTATCAATTTTAATCTAAATTTTTTAATAATTAATTCTTTCATCTACCTAATTTTCTCTACCTATGTTTACACCTAATGTGTTCATTTATAGATATTAATATAATTGTTTTTATTTTATTAAATTATTTTAAGTTAATTATTATATTAAATAGGTAATTATATATATATATATATATATATATTGAAGTTTTGAAATAATTCATTTTTAAATAAAATAATTATTAGGTTATTGATTAATAAATATATATAATAAATAAAAATTTTAAAATAATTAAATTATAGTCAATATTATACTCACTTGAAAGATCTCAATAAAATATTTCTAATGATATAATTTTTATGTTAATTACATTTATAGTCAATATTGTTGTTTCTATGTTTTGAGATTTTAAAATTATCTG
Source organism: Xanthoceras sorbifolium (assembly GCA_003430845.1). Taxonomy (NCBI): domain Eukaryota; kingdom Viridiplantae; phylum Streptophyta; class Magnoliopsida; order Sapindales; family Sapindaceae; genus Xanthoceras; species Xanthoceras sorbifolium. The sequence continues at coordinate 27,356,138 of CM010621.1, forward strand.
CATATGTTAGATTATTATTTGTTTAATTTATATACTATTTGTATTTATATGAGTTTGCACATTGTATTTCATTTTCGAATATTGAATAATATAAACAAAATGATATTTGAAAGTTAAGGATAAAGTTGCATAATTAATTGAAGCGACATAATTGGTTGTTATTTCATTTTGAACTAATGTCATAAAAAAAATTATCAATAATGTTTTATATTTAAAATTTTATAAAATAAAAAAAATAATCCGAAAAATAGTCCGAAACAACATCAAACACAGGTCTGGATTATTTTAATAGTCCAGCTCTTAGTCCGATTCAGTACCAAACATATGTCAGAATTTAGTCACAGTCCAGACCAAACTAGTCCAATCCAGTCTAATCTCAGAACTTAATCCAATCCAAACAAGTCCTATCTGCCAAATGAGCCCTTAATTATTTTAAGGGCACAAATAACTCAAGAGTGGGAGGAGATCTCCTCACACCATCGGAAGAGATGGGCGAATTTACAAATTGCTATTGTTTTTTTTTTTAAAAAAAAAAAAATTTTAATTGGTGATTTTTTAAGATTTAGAAAAAATTTTAGGGTAAATTTTTTATTTTTAAATTTCATGTCATGTTAGTCCTAAATTGTAAATGAAGGTATTATTTTACTTTTTATGGTTTAACGTTAAAATATTTGTATAATCAAAGAATTATGCATATTGATGTTAATAAAAGGCTAAAATTAAGACAAATGATTAAATACAAGGTAGAGTTCTCCCACCCTCATCCCTATTTGGGGGAAATGGAGTTCGGAGAGGTATATCCCTTTTCTCATTTTTCCCCTTCCACCTTGTTTGATTTAAAATAAATGAAAATATTTAAACATGTCAAACAATAAATAAATAAATAATCCATCATTCAAACATTAAAATAAAATTATTTAAACATTATATAGTAAATAGTAATCTTATTATTCTATTACATGATTAAACTTCAAATAAACTTTGAAGTTCATCCTTCGAGTTGCTGGAAGAGAGTGAATTAAGTTTAGAGAGTTTAAAATTAGGGTAAGAGAAATATACACTTAAAAAAGAAAGGGAAAAAATCCTACCACATTGAATCTATGTACATCCATTTAACTAAATCATACCGTGCGTTTATTATATTATATACATGATATGATTAAATTAGATGCACCATAGACTCTCCACCAAACAAGACAATTTAATCATGTTGTCAAATGCTTGTAAGCACCTAACAAAACTAACATGCCACAAATTTTTGATGCATCAAATTTTCAATTGAACAGAGCAAAGGAATATCTCAAACGTATAAGAAGAATACACCCCTTCTTTATGCTATAAAGATTTAGTAAATTCATCATTACAACAACAAATTTGACAACAGTTTTTAAAAAAAAAAAAAAACACGGACGCTTGTGAATTTTGTGGCTTCCAATTTTACAATTTATCAACACTGGATTTCATTAACCACTTGAGACGTGTAAAAATACAAATTTTGAAATTGTATCAATGATCTAAAGGTTCGACAGCAGTCTTGAAGAGAAGGATGTAAACCTTATCGATTGAAAAATACAAGAAGCCTCCTAAGGAATGCGTAACATAGGAACCAAAGCTGGTTCCGACAATGCAGTGCCAAGCCGGACCATATGAGGAGTCAAATTCCTGAAAATCCAATGGAAAATTATCATGTTATGTCCATATACAAAAGAAAAAAATGTTCTAGTGATTTTGGTAAATTGAAGGCTAAATAATCCAAAATAGGAGGTAGTATGCCAATGCCACTATTTAATTGAAAAATGTAAATGTTGACAAATGTTTTAAGCTCAGTTTCATCGGTTGCAATTTTGTGGAAGTAAAACTACAATCAGTGACCAGAATAGTACCCTTGTCATCTCAATTAGTAATTTAAAACAGACAACTGAATAGGTAAGCACACTACCATTTATCCCATTGATCGAAATTTGAGACATCAATGCACAGAGTCAACTGAAGTCATTTTGAATGAAAATGTAAAGTAAAAGGCTCAAGCATTTTCATAAATGACAGAGACTTGCAAATACCAGCCATGCAAATCATATTTACATGGATAGGTCACCCTAGAAGCTGTTATCAGACTGGAAAAAGTCTAAAATATATCCAATGCACCGTGCATCTTCCATTCAATTTATGCATTATTCGCATCCCACATGACATAAATTGAATGAAATATACACGATACATCGGATACATTCTAGACTTTTTCTATTTAGCTGATATTAAATTTGTGGTGTCAAAACTTATATAATCTTACAGTTGAAATGTTCTTCTATTGGCAATGGGTGGCAATATTAGTGCAACATTTGGGTTTCACAAAGGTGCCACCTGGGACTATCAGTGCAACATAATTAAAACGGGTCCATTAAACTTGAAGTTTTGCTGAAGTCCATAGGTGTTTAATAAAACATAATAAAATTAGAATTTTCTTTAATAAACAATGGTGGGTTAGTGCAACATTTTAGAAGTCAGGAGCTAAGTGCAACCTGCTCAAACAATAGGGTGAAAAGTGATTTTCACACTTTAAACAAAATGTTTTGTGATTATGCACAATCGCAGTTGACCAGTTGCATTCAATAGATGAGGAAAACATGATATCAAAGATGAAGAAAATAAATATGAGAAGTAGAAAATCTAACTGCTAGAGGCTTTCATTCTGACTTTAGGACTAACCAAACATGAGATAAAAAAATATTATACAGAATTAATTTTCACGGCAACAAGAGGCGTAACATATCATTATAGACAACTTTGCTTCCACATGGCCTAGTTACAGGCCAGCAAAAAAAATCTTTTTAATTTCTAAATTTTTTTCTGGAAAGTGTAGAATAGCATTGGATATCCACTACATTAATAGTCAATTAACATAAACATACAGAGTTCTGATCATTAATAGGTTGTCTCAATGATTCCAGCATCTCCTCTCAAAAGTGACTAACTTGATGCTATAGATTCTTTAAATTTTCAAATATGTCTCACTTTTATTGAGTGGTTTTAATAGTCTCATAAACACCTTAATTTCTTTCCACTTAATGGAAAAGAAAAATTAAACCGTACACGTTAAATGAAGAGAACATGAAATTCCCTCATATAAAACTAAATATATAATTCAGCTCAATCTAATACCACTTTTCCGATGGGAAACCATATCCAAGTTTATTCAAAGCCCTTCATGGTCAACAAATAAATATATAAAACCATTTCAAGGACTAAGAAACAGAGAACATAATCAAGAATATACAAGGAAATCAAAGAATATGTTTCAAATAATAATCTAAAATAACAAACCAGTGTAGCCAACTACATATATAGATTGCTTAATACCAAATTACTCTCAAATTTCAATGATGAATAAATCCACTCAATCCTAGACTATAAGAAAGATCAATGCTGTAGTGGATTTGAACACAGAGAAACAACAGGACAGCCAGTTAAAGATCAAGATTACACTAGAACTTTCAATATTCAAAAGTCAAAAATACAACTAGAACTTTCAAAAGCTACCAAGTTAAAGATCACAATCAATAAAAATAATACTAACATATATTCTCCCATATAAACACTCAAAAATCAAATATTATTCTTAGACCAGAAAATAAAAATCATAATAAAAATCAAAAATCAAGTTAGCTCAGCTAGTAAGGTCTCTTGTATTCATACAAAAGTCTTGGATTCAAATCTCGCTCCCATCGGTGTAAGGATGAGTTCGGTTTGTATATGTTGCAGTATATATATATATATATATATATATATATATATTGCAACATAAATAAACAAATAAAACTAACTAATATTGAAGTGCAAGCTAAAACAAAAAAAATCTAAGGTCAAAACTGATAAATAGTAGAGAAAAATTAAAGAACAGAGAGAGTCGATCAAGACCCAAGCTTTTTTACCTTCTTTAGAGAAAGAGCAAGGCGTTTACTGTCAAGTTTGGCAGGCATGGAGTCAAGCAGATCACGAGCACACTTGAACGCTTTGTTTTGCAAATGGAGTGGCATATCAGACGCTCTAACGCGTACGTTGAGGTGGTCATTTTGATTTTGCTGTTCTTTGGCTTTCTTCTTCTGTATCAAGCTGCTCAAGAACTTGCTCCTCCTCTCCAGCTCCTCCTCCGCAGCGTCCATTTTCAACAACACTGTCTTCTCTCACTCTCTCATCACTACAAAAACCCAAAAGAAAAGAAGGGAAAAAAAAAACCCCTTCCTTGTTGTCACTCAATTCTCTGTATAAGTGGGTTACTATAATAGGTGTTCGATGAAAAGCCTGAGAGAAGGACAAACAAAAGAGAGAACAAAAGAGAAAAAGTTTGAGAGAGAAGAAGCAACAAAGCTATCGATTGTAATGGAATGTAATAAATTAGTAGTATTATTAGCTTCGGTTTTCTCTTTAGAGAGAGAAAGAGCTTTAGTCGTCGTTACTTTTTGGTTACTTTTCATTTCATGTGATATTTCTTTTAGCGTATCGACGAGGTCGTTGTTGGGTTAGGGGTAGGAGACAAATTGGTATACTTTTGAAATGTGATTAGTTGAAAATGTTTTCGTGCGGTCTCACGAGGAGGAAGAAGAAATATAACTCTGAATTTATAATTTTATTTATTGAAGAGCTTATCAATTGTCTATTCTCAATTTCGTTGTACGAATTCCTACTTAAAACTACTTCATTAATGTATTTTTCTTTTTTATTAAATTGATGATTATGATACCCCTAGAGGGGGATATGGTTAGGTGGATGAGAAATGAAAACTATTAGCCCCACGAGAAGTTTGTGAATAAGTGATTGTTTAATAATTGAGTAAGGAATATTTATCTTTTTGCTAAATAGAATGTATTAAACTTATAATTCATAAAATGTTTTTATGAATATCACCTAAGTATCATAAATAAATTGTTCTTGGTTGTTCAATCATTTGATAATCAGAGTCATTATTTGATAAATGATCACTATAAGTCAGACTCAATAGAATTTGATCAATCCTTTTTTCTGTCATTAAGGAGGAGAATTGAACCAAGAATTATCTTTCTTTATCATCAATCCAATCACTGTTCGCGACCCAAAAGTTTATTTTATCATGAATACAATTATTGTTTACCATTTTTCTTTTTTATGAATAGATCTCTTCATTTGTATAACTTAGATGTTTTGTATTTCTCAAAAAAGTTGAGCAAAAGTTCATGGGTTTTGTTACAATTCCATTGATGAATTAGTGAATAAAAATAGTTTTCAATACAACGTATGCATCTTGCATCGTCTATCACAATAATTGTAATATGATATATGTAATGGTGATCACAAAAGAAGATAACTTGTTCAATTTTTTCTCATTAAGTGAGATCCGTATTTATTTATTTATTTATTTTTAGGAAAGCAAAGCTTCATTTACCACTAGGAGAAGAAAACTAAACACAATCAGCATCTGCTAGCTTGACAAGCCAGCTAGGGAAATTGTTCTCCCAGATTGTGTTACACATTGAACATAAAGCTCTTTTGGCAATGTCATGAGCCTCTTGGAAAATAGGAGAGAGAAACGGAAACAAAAGAGCAAACTAATACCCTAATATCAAAAACCACATTATCCGCTTCACATGTAGAAGTCAACTTATCAACACAGAGATTAATGACATTAAGAGCATCATATTCAATCAAAGGGGGGTCAAATATGCGTCTGGACAGTTTAAGCCCATCAAGAATGGCTTTTGCTTTTGCACCTTCCACTTCGAAACAACTCTGCATAGAAAATTCAGCAGCTAAAGCAATAGAGCCATCTGCTCTTCTCACCACAAAACCCAAGCCAGTTCTTCCATTAACAGAATTCACTGCTGCATCCACATTCAATTTGAAGAAGCCAGTTTCAGGAGGTTTCCAACAGCAGCACTCCTAGCAGCTCCCAGCACCTCTCTCGTAGTAGTAGGTTTACCCACCCTGCTCTCCATCTCCTCGCCGCCAATAGTTGAACCAACTAGCACACCCCCTACCAAAGCCAGAAACACCACTGTCAACAGGGCCACCCAGGAGCTCCAGAAACTCTCCTGCAAAGGTCTAAAAATTAGACTGCCCTCCACTATCACAACCATGGAACAACAAGTTCCTCTTCCTCCAAGCTAGCGAAGCAGCCACCACAAATCGAGTAGCAACCTTCAGATTCTGCATAGAGAAAATAAATCTTAACCTGTCCAGAAAATCCACAAAAGAGAATTTTTGGAAGACTAGTAAAAAGGGGACAACATATCCAATCAGCCTTTAATCTAGGACAACCCTAAATAACATGATTCGAGGAATCGAATCCCTCATCGCACATAGTAAGATCCGTATTTAAGTTTTATAGTTAAACATGAGATTTAAGAAGTTTGAATATTAATAATTTATACGTAGGAAATACAAATTGATATGTGTTGATAATTTTATATTGTGAAATTGAATGTTAAGTTTTAAAACTTTATTTTAATTTTTAATTACGAATATTATTGAAACTAATGGTTACTCCTGAAATTTATGACATGACCTTAGCAGGAGCGAAGCTCGTGTGATCTGACAAAATCTTTGTCCAGATTTGATTTTGGAATGGTAGAGTAGTTATAGCTGTTTGTGTTTTGATGTCAGGCAGTGTACTGTGTATAATAAATGTTGGGCATAATTTATCGTACAAATAGTTAATGATATTGTTTTTTTTTAAAAGTATTTCATGTCTTGTTTGATAATTTCATTTGATTTTACAAAATTTCATGAACAGATCCTAAATTTTATATTATATAATAATTCTATTTATTTTAACTAAATATTATAAAATAATAAAAAACAACTTTAAACATAATTCTTCTAATAATAAATTTTATATTATTGAGTCATATTAACATAGTACTTTAAAACACATAATAAGGATTAAAATTTAAATAAATAATTTATTTACCGTATTTTTTTTACATATACATTTTTTATAATATTATAGTTTTAATGATATTTCTGAATAATTTTATTATAACAACAAATGTTATATTTACTTATTATAATAATAATTTCACTTTTTTAAAATTATTTTACTCTACATTTATTTAAAAATATAAAAAAATTATATTTAATTTTTAATAAATTAAAAAAAATTGTATTAATATATTAAAAAATAAATATAAACTAATTTATTTAAATTTTTTTATTATTATCGTGTGTTATTTAAGCAGAGGTGGATCTACTCTTCTGGAGTCTTAGACGGTTTGAGAAGAACAATTTCTGATGCCGCCTGGTCAGGCCAGGTCCCACTCTCCAAAGTGAAATGGAAGTGGGGCCTACAGAAACGTAGCAGAAAAAAAGCCTGCAATTGCGGTGCAGAAGAAGGGTGTGTGGGGCCCGCTACAACTCATTAAAATTTTAAAAAGCTTGGTCAATGATCGGGTCTTCTAGTTAGTGGCAGTGCAGTGGTTCGGTTCCCTCTTTTGGCTTTTTGAGCTCTGTTTCTATCCAGGTTTTGTCCGTTAGGGTTCGAATAGTATCACATCACTTGCCATTTTACTCATATTTTTTAGGGGAATTATTATTTGGTCCCTACGTTTTGGAGAATTACCAATTTTTTAAATGATTTATGATTAATGGTACACTTGGTCCTTAACGTTTAGAAAATGTATCAATTTGGTCCCTCTGTTAGTCAACCGTTAGTCAAACTTAACGGTTCCAGAGATATTTTCGTCTTTAAATCTATCAATAACTCAACAGTAAATTTTTTTAGTAAAATAACATATATATCCCTAGTTAAAAATTTAAAATAAATTAAATTAAAAAAATTAAAAATTTCAAAATGATCTTCTATAGATCTCCATCGTCCATCAATCTTGATGAACGGTAAAGATTATATTGAATTTTTTTAAAAAAATAAAATTTAAAATTAAATATTTTTTTAATTTTTTTTTAAAAAATTGAAATTGAAAATGGTGGAGATTGGATCTCCACCAACCCAAAAAAAAAAAAAAAATTCAAACTAAAGAAGATGAACGAACCCAGAAACTGGATTCCTTCATCCTCAACGAACCCAGTTCTGGGTTCGTTGAAGATTTGACTGGGTTTATTGAAGGATCTTCAACGAACCCAGTTTCTGGGTTCGTTGAGGTTCGACGAACCCAAATATGAGTTCGTTGAGGTTCGACGAACCCAGATATGAGTTCATTGATCCTCAACAAACCCAGAAAACTGGGTTCGTTGAGGTTCAATGAACCCAGATCTTGGTTTGTTGAGGATGAACGAACCTCTGGGTTCGTTCAGGTTCTTCAAAGTTTGAAAATTTTTTTGTTTTGGTTGGTGGTGATTCAATCTGGATCTGGATCTCCACCATATTCATTTTCAATTTTTTAAAAAACAAAATTTTTTAAAAAAAATTATATTTTCACTTTAATTTTTTTAAAAAATTTTAATATAATCTTCACCGTTCATCAAGATTGATGGACGATGAAGATCCATTAAAAAATATTTTTTAAAATATTTTAAATATTTAAATGAAATGACCATATTATCCCTCTATTTATTAATAATAATTTAAAATTTTGAGGTTAAAATTGTTATTTAACTCATTTAAATAGTATTAAGGGCAAACTGTCTTTTTATCAAGGTTGACTGACAGAAATTTAGTCAGAGGGACCAAATTGATATATTTTTTAAAAGTTAAGGAGCAAGTATACCATTAACCATAACTCATTTAAAAAACTGATAATTATGAACCAAAATGATAATTCCCCTATTTTTAGAATAATAAAATATAAAATAAATCAAATTTATATTGTTAAATGAAGTGAGATCCCCAAGTCCAAGGTCCCAAATCAACACCTCTGGTTTCCCCATTGTAAACTCCTCACAGATATCACAGATATTCTTCTAAACACATGTGCCGTGATATTAATGGAGCAAATGTATAAGCTTTATTCCACCAAACGCGTGCAAATATAATGAGCTATATGAGAGAATGTTAAGAACAGAATTTAGAATTAATATGGAATTTAAACATCAAAATGAATCATGGATCCTAATAAAATTCAAATGACATAGAGAAATGTTTGCAAATTCCACGTATGCATATACAGTCATTCAATTTTACAAGATCACAATAATTAATCAACGCAATGATGGAAAATATATCCTAGTCAAGATCCTTACAATTTCATCCACGTATGTATTTATTTAAGTTTAAACCAATAACTGAAACAGAGTGAAACGGAAGGATCACCGTGCCGGGACCACTGCTTGCCGCAGATATGGTAAGAAAAGAGACCGGAGCAGGTGGAGGCGGCGGCAAACTTGTTTGATCTGCCATGGAAAGGGAAAAAAAAAAAAGTGATCTCCACTCTATCCAAAATATAAGAAGGTTACATAACTTAATGGGCATGTAGGGACCTCCTCATGTTAGACAAAAATTGATTCATCCAACATAAGTCACCGATAAAATGTATAACTGGATTTGGATACATCAAAATGATATATCAACATAATTATTATATATTAAATATATTAATATAAAATGCTTCAGAATATTTTAACATTAACCATATTTATTATCCGAATGTTTAGAATAACAAAATTAATGATTAGTCAAGTACATGTGACATAGAAAATAAATACAACACATAACTCCATGACAGTACTGTTCCTTAAACTTTACTATAGAGTGAGTAATCACTGTTTCTTTGCATGTGTTCCTCCATCATCAACGGGGCCGTTGGACCCATTGACACTCAAACATTTTCATGTCATCCTATACCAATATTGTCAAAGCATTAAGGCAAAACACAAAGACAGCCAATCAAGAAACCTATAAATTTTTCCGATAAAGATTCTTATAGTTATTCCTTGACGTCAGTAGATAAACAACAGCTTCATATAGACTTAGATTAATATATATTTTCATGCGTCAGCTCGTAAGTCTGTTTATCGTGGTTTCATATTCCAAAGCACCATTCATATCTACAATTTTCTAAAAATCTCTAATAATAACTCTTTAAGAATAGATAAAACAAAGTTTTTAACGAATTTCGAGAGAGCTCGCGATATTCTTGACAGAAGGCACATGACTCGAAGCAAAATCATCAAGCAATCCCCACTAGGGCAAGTAGTGCTGACTGCTGCCTCATTTGGAGCGATATAGAAACAAGAGTAAAAGCGTGCATGAACAATCATTCAGGCATGCATGCATGCTATAATAAATTATGGTACTCCATTAATTCACTCCACAAGCAGCAAATTAATTAATTATTAATCACCACCATAATAGCTAGCATGCATGCATCTTTAATTACTAAATAAAATTTATTAAAACCTTTACAAGTATGTGTATATGTTTAACTTAACAGTAATTTTACTTACGTGAAGATCCCTTGTCAACAATCTCTGAAATTCGTCCAAAAGTGACGCATGGACACCAAAATATCAAGCCAACATGTTAATTATAAAGGATAAAAGAAAAAAATACAATAAGGTCATAATCCAACTTTTAAAACTCTGATTGATTACCACAGCTCAATATAGCTCAGTGGTAAAAATATTCATTTAGTCTGATAAGGTTCGAGTCAACAGCACCACAAATGTTATAAAAAAAAAAAAAAAAAATCTCTGGTTGATCTTCTTCATAGCATAAATCTCACAACAATCATACAATTAGGAAAGGGATGTAAAGGCCCTGAGGGCCAAGGCCCCTCTCCTCTGGGCCGATGGACATGTCCAAACTACTCATTTGGGTAATTTGATCCGTACAGGGTGATAGAGAATTATTAGAGTTAATTTGGATTGATTAAGGAAATATATGTAAAAGAAAAAGGGTTAGGAAATATGTAGCATAACCTACATAAATTGTAATAGAATATTCTAATATTTTGTCATATTGCAATAAAATCGCACTTTTATTTAAACTATAATGGAGTGTTTCAGATAATTCTCAATTGGGTCCATAACATATTATGAAATATTACTTTTGATCTGTTTTTATTTTTTGACTCATATGGTCCCAAAATTTTCCAAAATATATTAATTTTATTTCTGTAACCAAATTTTGACAGTCAAACTTAATACAAAGTAAAAATTAATTATTTTAAACTTTTTTTAATTAAATTATTAAATTACAATGATGCTTTACCCTTTAACTTTTTCACAATTTTACTATTCCGAAAGTCCAATAAAATATTGATATGTGTTATAAAAATTTATTTTTTAAAAAAAATTTAAAAATGATTAAATAATAAAATAAATATAATAAAATTTATTAAAAATAAAAATTAAATATAAAAATATTATAAAATTTAAAAAATCTTAAAAGTAATATTATTTATTAAAAATATAATAAAATTTAAAATTAAATATTTATAAAATTCAAAATTTAGTAATTTAATACACATATATATAATAATATATATATATATATATATATATATATATATATATATATATATATATTACAGTTTATATATGTAACATCCCCAATTTCGTATAAATATGAAAGTGTAGTTTAATTAATATGGAGTATGGGAATGTAATGTTGATGATGGAAGGGGTGAAAAATGTAATTAAATGTATGTATATTTTTAAGGTTTCCAGGTGGAGCGGTCCAGAAAGAATGCATGAAAGAGAAGAAAAATGTTGGTAGCGAGTACCGCGACCAGGGATCGCGATGAGCAGCTCGCGGTGAAAAATGATGATTTGAGGCAGTGAGCACTGCAACCAGGGATCGCGATGAGCAGCTCGCGGTGAAAATACTGATTTTGGGCAGTGAGCATCGCGACCAGACACCGCGATGGTTGATCGCGATGAAGGCAGTGAAATCATTCCAGTGAGCAACGCGACCACGTGGCGTGACCACAGGTTGCGAGGAGCAGTCGCGATGACCGAATTTTTATAAAAAAAATAAGAGGTAGTGGGAAGTTTCAGGAAAGGAGAAAAAGAAATAGAGAGAGAGAGAGAGAGAGAGAGAGAGAGAGAGAGAGAGAGAGAGAGAGAGAGACCGGGAGAAAGGAAAGAGAGAGGAGAAAGAAGAGAGAGAAAGACGGAAAGTGAAAGAAAAGAAGAAGAAAGGAAGAAGAAGAGAAGAAGAAGAAGAAGAAGGAAAAGAGAAGGAAGAAAGAGGAAGAAAAAAAAGAAGGAGAAAAGGTGTTAGGTCGAGTATTTTCTAGGTTGGCTAATTCCGTACAAAACACTCTTTGGTTGTAATTGTGTTTAGGAGCTTTCGTTGAAGGCATCAAGATCATCGATTCATTTGGTAAGTTGCTCTCAATCTCACAAAGGTTTTTAGGATCTCACACACTCACAACATATCATTCATTATGTTTCTAGGCATCTCATTCATCATTGACATGGTCTATGATGCATAGTTCATTGTATTGCATTCATATGTTATGTTCTGCAGATGCATCCTATAGATGGTCCCATATCTCCACCTTCCTATCCGAATTTCAAAGTTTATTCTTCATGAAAGTTGTTGGTCTATGTGTGTACTTACTTCTGTCAGTTTTTCAGAATTTTCTGGGCGGCACGTCGCTAGATATTAGATAGAAACTGGACATAGGTCAGTGCTGGAAAAACAGGGGAGACAGTTTTTGTTTGACATGTATGTGGTCCAATATGTCACCCTTCCTGTCAGAATTCTAAATAGTGTCATTCATGAAAGTTGTTCATATATGTCTCTACCTTCTTCTCTAATTTTTTCAGAATTATCTGGGTGGAACGTCTCTAGATAATAGCTAAACACTAGACATAGGTCAGTGCTGAAAAAACAGGGAAGACAGTTTTTGTGTGTCATGTATGTAGTCCAATATGGCACCCTTAATGTCCGAATTTGAAATGGTGTTCTTCATGAAAGTTGTTCATATATGTGTCTACTTTCTTCTGTTATTTTTTCAGAATTTTCTGGGTGGCGTTTATCTAGATATTAGCTTGAAACCGAACATAGGTCAGTGCAGAAAACTGAACCCGACCCAACATGTGTGTCCGACCCATTTTGTATGGCAACCCGACCCGTGGCTCTTCCTATATATAAATGCCACTTCGTCTTTTTCATCAGAAATCCAGAAAGAAGAACCCTAGCAGCTCTCTCTCTTCATACTCTCTCAACTCCAATCTCTCAAAACTCACCCAATCTCTCTTGTATGTCCATGGAATCAAACTAGAGACTTGTGGTAAGTGTTTTTCTTATATGTTGAAATTGTTTTATGCTTCATATCATTTAAAACTCTTTGTTGTTATTGAATGAGAGTTAGATATTGATTGGATGTTGAAAGCTTGTGGTTTTTGTGTTTAATGCATGATAAGGCATTTAGGAAGTTAAATTAGTACCTAGATAACTTGATGTTGTGATTTAGAATGCATTTATCTTGCTTGAATGAATTAAGCATCTATCTCACATGTGGTTAATGGATTGGTACTAATCTAGGTTGGATCAAGAGTGTTAGTTGTTGTTATAATAATTTACTTGTTGTTAGAATCACATTCATATAAACATGTTGGCTGCCTTGTAGAGTTCATGCATTGAATATGTTTGTTTCATGACTTGAAAGTGTTGAATTTGTTGCAAAAATTGTTAGGTCTTGAAATGTGTTTATGCTAAGTGTTATTTAAGTAGATTGTGTGCACTAGTTCACTTAGCATCATAGGTTGTATTAGTCATGCATCCTAATTGTATGTTCATGCATCATTGAACACTTAGACAATAATCCTTTGTGTTATTGGAAGAGCTTGTGTGACTTTGGTGAAGTCTTGTGAACAAGCTCAAGGTTTGCTTCTTGTGCAAAAGTTGCATTTGTGTGGAATTTCACTAGTTGGCTCTTGCGAGACGATAGGTGTAGGCTCACGCCAATAGGAGTGTGAATTCTAGGATAGCTTGAGGATATACGTTTAGTCACCTAGTGGATCTTGGGAGATCATTAGGGAAAAGGCCTGCGGGTAGACTAGAACGGGATAGTCCAAGAGGAGTGAGTCCTTGTAATTTCAACTTGAGGGTGTACTGCATTTATTACTAGTGGATTGTCCGTTAAGTGGCCAAGAGTGGTCCCGTGGTTTTTGATCCCTTGTTGGAAGGGGTTTTCCACGCTAAAATCCTTGTGTTGATTTTGTTTATCTCTTCCGCATTTGTTATGTGTTTATAATTGTTGAATTGATCTAATTAAATTGTTGGTAATCAAAAAATTGGGTAAGAACCTATTCACCCCCCCTCTAGGTTCATATAGACCGTTGCACTTAAACTTTCAATTGGTATCAGAGCGGGTAGCTAGACATACATAGCTAGATCTTTGGGTGTTTATTTGCTTGTTTGCTATTTGTGTGCAATTTTTGTCTATTCTTGATCCCATGGACTCCGTAGTAAGAGAGGGTGCATCCCATACCAAACCTCCACTTCTAAATGACACAAACTACTCATTTTGGAAAGTCCGCATGAGAGCATACTTGAAGTCCATAGATGAACATGTATGGACAAGCATCGAAGAGGGGTACACACCTCCCACAACCACAAGTGAAGATGGGAGAAGAACAGATTACAGTTTGGCAACTTGGAATTCAAAGGGGTTGAACGCTATTTTCTGTGGCGTTGATGACAGTCAATATAGGCATATTCAAAAATGTGAAAGTGCCAAGGATGTAGCACCCCCCGACCCGATCCGGCCGGACCGATCCGGGGCGCGCTACTCAGTCTTTCAAAACTTTTCAAAACTCATTTTTCGTTTTAAAATCATTGTGAGCCCATAAAATATTTTAAAGATCCTTTTCAAGTGAGCCCATAACAATAATTAACTTTTTGCGAAAGTTCGGCAGAGTACCGTTTGTTTTTCGGACTTTCCAAAACCTGCTTTTACACAAATCAATTCAAAATTCACATTTTTCACACAAACACTTCTATCACTTTCAATCAGTTGCGCACTCTGCCGTTTAGTGCGACTTTCACAATTAGTTTATAAAATAATAACAAATCAGACTTAAACATTTACAATCATTTTGATAATAGAATACAGAAATCATAAACTAGTTAATTACAAAACATTTTACAAAACATATTTACAAATTCCCTGTATATGCATGCTTTCAGAATATATACACATAACAAAAGTATAGCTACCCAACTGTACAATCCTGTGACTCGGTCTGCAACGTGCTCTTCCTTCAGTCTCTAGCCTCCTCTGGATTCCTGGTACCTACGCGTTAGAAACAAACTAACGCGCTAAGCATAAAGCTTAGTGGGTGTACTAAAAACTCAATTAAGTAAATTACAACATAATTATTCTTTAAAGAAACAATAAACCACAATATGAGTTTTATTTCTAAATCACTTTCAAAACAATTAAATTTCAAAATCAAAGCATTAAACACTTTCAATCACTTTAATTTCAATAAGGAGATCAATATACAAATGCTATCAATAAAATTATTCAGTACACTTTTCAATTCCAATCAATTCTGGCCCACTAGAATACTAAACATATACGGACTGGAATATGGGTCAAGCTCCCAACCCCCAGGACGAATCCTGAGGAGGTACGTATCTCCCAACTCTAGGACCGTGGGTACGGAACCTAGAGAGGTACATAACTCCCTATCCCAGGAACGAATCCTTAGGAAGGTACATTAACTCCCAACCCCCGGGACGAATCCCGAGGAGGTACGTATCTCCCAGCCTCTGGACGAATCCAAGAGGAGGTACATCAATATCATCAATATCAATCAATCAGTATCGGCGCAGTACTGCTCAATAAAACCCAGCTGGTATACCAACCTCCTATATCCATTTCTATGTCTACGTATCCTAGGGCCGTTTCGATAAACGATTTTCACAAACAAATACGATATAATATAAAATCTTTCCGAATCTTTCCGAAATCAACAACTTGTAACGAAATCAACAATAATCATATAAATATTCAAACGCATCAACAATAATCATATAAATATCGAAATCAACAATAATCAACCATAGATCCACAAATCATCGATTTTACATATAATATAAACATTTTTCATACGAATAATCGGAATCGAAAACTTTTAACGAAATCGAAAACGAAAACAAAAACGAGAAACGAAATCGAAAACTAAAACGAAAAAGTAAACGAACTATTTCTCGAAACGATTTCGAAAACGAGAGTACACCTACTTGGAAATCCGAGTTTTTCGTTCGAGAATCGCGGTTCCACGATTTCGTTTTCCTTTCCCTTTCCTTTCTCCTTCTTCCTCTTCTTCCTCTTTTTCTTTTCTTTTCTTTCTTCTTCTTCTCTCTTCTTCTTCTTCTTCCTTTTTCTCGGTCACTCTCTCTTCTCTTTTCTGTTCTCTCGACCTCTCACTCTCTTTCTCTTTTTCTCAGCTGTTTTCTGTGGCTTCCACGAGAAGCCAAATTTTTTTTTATATTTTTGTCGCTACCGCGACCGCCGTCGCGACCTGTGGTCGCGCCACCAGGTCGCGGTGCTCACTGGAGTGCGCGCACCGCCTTCATCGCGAGCGCGCCTTGGTCGAGCGAGAGCTCGCGCTGCTCACTGCCAATTTTTGATAATTTCATCGCGAGCAGTCCATCGCGACCTGTGGTCGCGGTGACTGGTCGCGGTGCTCACTGCCAGGTTTTGCCATTTTCATCGCGAGCAAGCCATCGCGACCTGTGGTCACGGTGACTGGTCGCGGTACTCACTGCCAGATTTTGCGTTTTTCACCGCGAGCGAGCTGTCGCGACCTGTGGTCGCGGTGACCAGGTCGCGATGCTCTCTGGTCCAGTTTTCCAATTTTTCATTTTTCACTATTCAATTCGGTCCGCTGGAAATCATAAAATAACCATACATTTAATTACATTTACACCCCCTCAAATAGTAAAATTTTATTTTCACATATATCATATATATCAAAAATTCGTCACCCGAAATCCGGGATGTTACAAAGGAAGCATGGGAAATCCTCCAAATCACACATGAAGGAACTACAGCTGTCAAAAGGTCCAAGCTTCAAATGCTAACATCTCAATTTGAGAGTTTTCGAATGGAAGAAAATGAGACCTTTGCAGAATTTGAAGCCAAGCTCACAGACATCACCAACAAGAGTTATATGTTGGGAGAAGTCTATTCTAGCTCGAAGATTGTTAGGAAGATTCTAAGATCCTTGCCCGAAAAATTTCAAGCTAAAGTCACAGCTATTGAAGAAAGCAAGGATGTTGATTCCATGAGAGTAGAAGAACTTGTTGGTTCCTTGAAGACTTTTGAAATGGGATTGAAACCAGTCAAGAAACACAAAAGTATAGCCCTCAAAGCAATCAAGGAAGCTGAAAATTCAGAAGATGATAATGATCTCAATGAAGCCGAGATTGCCATGTTTGCTAAGAGGTTCAAAAAATTCCTCAAGACAAACAAAAAGAAGGGTGAGAACTCCACAAGAACCAAAGATGCAAAGAAAAGCTTTTCAAAGAAAGTTGACACCTCAAAAGAAAAGATCAATAAGAGAGGCGTCCAATGTTATAAATGTGGAGGCTATGGGCATATCTCAACCGAATGTGCCAACAATTTGAAGAAAAATAAGAAAGGTAAGGCAATGAAGGTATCATGGAGTGATAGTGATGAAGAAGATGATACAAGCTCCACAAGTTCAGAGGAGCTAGTGAGTAACTTCACTGCCTTTGTTGCAAGTCATCATAGCAATGAGGAAGAAGCTAGTGAAGGTGAAATGAGCATGAGTGAGAGAGAGGAATCAGATGAAGAAAGCCTTGAGGAAGCTTTTAATGAGTTATATGCAGAAAGCCTCAAGATAAAGAAGGAAAATGTTTCTTACAAGGTTAAACTCAAGATTCTTGAGAAAGAGAAGCAAGAGGCATTATCAAGGGCTCAGATTGTTGAAGAAGCCATCCAAAAACTCAAGAAAGAAAAAGAAGATGATGATCAAAGAATTATTCTAATGAAGAAGGAACTGAGTGAGAAAGAGAAGACCTTGCAAATTGTGAGACATAGGGAACAAGAATGTCTCAAGGAATTGGAGGATGCAAGGAAATCAATCGAGGGGCTGACTTTGGGTGCACTAAAGGTTGATTAAGTAATTAATCTTGGCAAGGCTTATGGAGACAAGAGAGGCATAGGCTATGAAATTGAAGAAATCACTCCTTCGTCAAGCAAGACAACATGTTTCAAGGGAGAAAATTTGAAGCAAACACTTGAACAACCAAGGATAACAAGCAACCCCAAGAAAGCACCTCTTAGACAACCACAAGCATAAGGTAAAGTTTCTAACACCACATCATTCCGACGCCGAAGAAATGAATGGCAACCAAATCATCAAGGTAAATTTTCTAACTTCATTCCTATTTGTCATTTTTGTGGTAGGAAAGGGCATATTAGACCTAGATGTTTTGATTACATTCAATTGTGCCATAATGAAATGGAATCTAGGGATTGTCACTTTGAAAGATTTTCTAGACAAATACCTAATAATGTTGTTAATTCTAAACCACAAGAAAAGAACTTGAAAAAGAAAATGAGAAAAGCATGGGTTAGAAAAGATGATTTCATATGTTATGCTGCTCATTATGCCTTGAAAGCCATTAATGCAAATTCTTGGTACCTTGATAGTGGTTGTTCTAGGCACATGTCCGGAGATAAAAATGTTTTTGAAAATCTTGTGATGAAGGATGGAGGATGGGTCACTTTTGGTAATGGTTCTAAGAAAAAGGTGATAGGTAAAGGGTCAATTAAAATTTCTGGTTTACCTAGTCTTAATGATGCTCTTCTTGTTGATGGATTGCAGGCAAACTTGATTAGCATTACACACTTGTGTGAAAGTGTACATGCTGTCAACTTTTTTAAAGATACTTGTGCAATCTTGGACTCTAAAGGAAATGTTATTTTGCAGGGAAAGAGAACTGATGATAATTGTTATTGTATTGATGTTAAAACTCTTAAATGCAATTTGACTAACCATGAATAGGTTGAACTTTGGCATCAAAGACTTGGTCACTTGAATTTCAAGGACCTAAAGAAACTTGGAAAGATGAATGCTGTGAGAGGTCTTCCTAAGCTAGGAAAGAAACAAGAAGGTGTATGTGGACCATGTCAAATTGGGAAGCAAACAAAGGGGATACACAAGAAAAATAAAGGTACAATGTGCAAACGTCCCTTGGAGCTTCTTCACATGGATCTCATGGGTCCTATGCAAACCGAAAGCCTTGGAGGTAAGCGGTATATCTTTGTGTGTGTTGATGACTTTTCTAGATTCACTTGGATTGATTTTCTTAGAGAAAAGTCAGACGCTTTTGAAAAATTTAAATCACTTTGCATTAAGCTTCAGAATGAAAAAGATCTTAAAATCAAGAACATTCAAAGAATTAGGAGTGATCATGGAAAGGAATTTGAAAATGCTAGCTTCGGTAATTTTTGTGATAACCTTGGTATTTTTCATGAGTTTTCTGCTCCTAGAACTCCTCAACAAAATGGTGTTGTTGAGAGAAAGAACAGGGTACTGCAAGAGATGGCTAGAGTTATGCTCAATAGCAAGAAACTTCCAAGGAATTTCTGGGCTGAAGCTGTCAATACTGCATGCTACGTTTCAAACCGTGTTTTCTTGAGACCCGGCACTAGACAAACTCCATATGAGTTATGGAAAGGAAAGAAGTCGAATATAAGCTACTTTCACACATTTGGGAGTAAGTGCTACATTTTAAATGATCGTGACCAACTTGGTAAGTTTGATGCTAAAAGTGATGAAGGTATTTTTCTAGGATACTCTTCTAACAGTAGAGCATATAGGGTATTCAATTCAACTACTCATACTATTATGGAATCATCTAATGTAGTTGTGGATGATGCAGGAATTGTGTCTAATATTGATGATGACTATGTTGTTGAGAATTCTGAATGTGCAGGTTTGGACTCAAATGTGAAAGAAGAGGAGACTGAAGAAATGCCAAATCAAACAGATCCTGCTCCTTGGGTTAGGAGGTCTCATAAAAAGGATGACATCATAGGAGATGTGAGTGAAGGAGTACGAACAAGAAGACAGCTAGCTAATCAAGTTAGCTATGTTTGCTACACGTCTCAATTCGAACCCAAGAAAGTTGAAGAAGCACTTCAAGATGAGTTCTGGATTGGTGCCATGCAAGAAGAGCTCAATCAATTTCAAAGGAATGATGTGTGGTTTCTCGTCCGTAGACCTAAGAGTACCAATGTCATTGGTACAAAGTGGATTTTCAAGAACAAATCGGACGAAAATGGAAATGTAGTGAGGAACAAAGCAAGACTAGTTGCTCAAGGCTACACACAACTCGAGGGAGTAGACTTTGATGAAACCTTTGCTCCAGTAGCTAGATTGGAATCTATTAGACTTTTATTGTGTGTTTCTTGTGTATACAGGTTCAAACTACATCAAATGGATGTGAAGAGTGCATTTCTAAATGGAGTTCTTCAAGAAGAAGTATACGTTGAGCAACCAAAGGGATTTGTAGATCCACATCATCCAGAGCACGTATACAAATTAAAGAAAGCACTCTATGGATTGAAACAAGCTCCACGAGCATGGTATGAACGTCTCACCCACTACTTGCTTGAAAACAAATACATAAGAGGTAGTGTTGATAAAACCTTGTTCATCAAATGTGAAAATGGTGAGTTATTCATAGCTCAAATTTATGTTGATGATATTGTGTTTGGTTCCACTAATGAAAAGCAAGTGAGTGACTTTGTTAATGTGATGACTCGTGAGTTTGAGATGAGCATGGTAGGTGAGCTAACGTATTTCTTAGGTCTACAAATCAAGCAAATGAGTGATGGGATTTTCATTTCCCAAGCTAAATATGCTAAAAACCTAGTGAAAAGGTTTGGGTTAGAATCGGCAAAACACTATAACACACCTATGAGCACTTCATTGAAATTGAGTAAAGATTCAAATGAAAAAAGTGTTGATCAGAGTCTGTATAGAAGCATGATAGGAAGTTTGTTGTACTTAACAGCTAGTAGACCTGATATTTCTTTGAGTGTTGGTTTGTGTGCCAGGTATCAATCAAATCCGAAAGAGTCACATCTCACAGCTGTGAAAAGAATAATTCGATATGTCAATGGAACTTCGGACTTTGGAATTTGGTACTCTTTTGACACTAACCCTAACTTGGTTGGCTTTAGTGATGCAGATTGGGCAGGATGCAGTGATGATCGAAAAAGCACAACTGGAGGATGCTTTTATCTGGGAAACAATCTTGTGTCCTGGTATAGCAAAAAACAAAACTCTATCTCCTTATCAACTGTAGAGGCAGAATACATTGCAGTAGGTAGTGGTTGTACACAACTTCTATGGATGAAACAAATGTTGGAGGATTATGGTTTGAAACAAGGTACTCTGACAATTTATTGTGACAATACCAGTGCTATAAATATTTCCAAAAATCCTGTTCAACACTCTAGGACTAAGCATATTGACATTCGACATCATTTCATTAGAGAATTAGTCGAAAGCAAAGTAGTGTCCTTAGAGCATGTGTCCACAGAAAATCAACTTGCTGATTTGTTTACCAAACCTTTGGATCATGCTAGGTTTCAGTCACTTAGTAAATCCATTGGTGTATGCTCTCTTCATTGATTGTGCCATGTCATTTGTAACATGTGTTGTTCATGTCTAAGAGTGGACTAGTGTCATATTTGTGTAAAATGATCTGTATCATTTATCTACTCTTAAATTCCTGACATTAGCCCTTCAAATCTTAATTGCAATTGACAAAATACCCATATTTGGACTTGTATAAGCAATTGTGTGAATGTTGTGTGGCTATTAAGCTCATCCAGTTTCTGAATGTCAAAAGATTTCTCATTGCTCTCAAATGTTTTTTGAAAATAGTTTTCTTGTTGAGAAATGTATAATTGGATTAATAATGGCTTGGTAAACAAAAGGTTGGAAATGGCTATGCCCTCTGGAAGAGTGAAAGCTACCTCTACAATATGCTTGAAACAATATCTTTATCTCCAAGTTAGAGGAGAAGGCTACCTCCTTAGGTGCAATGAAAGCCGCCAATGCCTTTGGAAATTAAAATTAAAGTTGAAATACAAGAAAAGGAAGAAAAGAAGCAAAAGAAAAAAAAAATAGAGAGAGAGAGAGAGACGAGCTTATGTTGAATGATAATGTAAAGCTGTTTTGTAGTTGATATCAAAATATTTCCTTCAAAAGCTTCTTTTTGAAATTTTGCGACTTTCTTGAGACAGGATGATATATATTTATATATATATGTGCTTGCATGTATATTGGTCACTGATTGTGGGCAAATGTTAATCTGTTAATGAAGTGATGATTGTGTTTGTGTTTTTGAAGTTGAGATGGGACTTGATATTTGTTGTGGTGCATATTTGTGACTATTGGTTCCTTAAGGATATGACTCTCATGTTACTTGTGTATGGCATTCAAGAGGAGTTGGCACGTGTATTTTCTTGTCTCTTGTGCGATTTTCCCATATCTTTGTCTACTGTGTTCTTCCTTTGCCTCTCCCGTGACAAAAAGGGGGAGAAGTTTGTATTGTTGTGTAGTACTCAGGGGGAGAATTTGAGGGGGAGACACTTGTGTTCATTGTTTTGTGTTTGTTGTTAATGATTATGTTTATCTACAGGCGTTTATATGAACCGCACGGTGTCTACTAACGTCTTTTGTTTTGTGTTAGTGTGCTTTCTTTTGTTTCAGGTTCACCTTGACTGGAAATGATCTTAAGCTTCAAGTTTTTAGTTTTAAGATCATTCATTGTAATTTTGTGAGGTTGTATTTGTGAGTTCAAACTTTGTATCATTTTGTATATTTGTGAGGTTTGAGGTTTTGTCACGAAATAGCCAAAGGGGGAGATTGTTAGGTCGAGTATTTTCTAGGTTGGCTAATTCCGTACAAAACACTCTTTGGTTGTAATTGTGTTTAGGAGCTTTCGTTGAAGGCATCAAGATCATCGATTCATTTGGTAAGTTGCTCTCAATCTCACAAAGGTTTTTAGGATCTCACACACTCACAACATATCATTCATTATGTTTCTAGGCATCTCATTCATCATTGACATGGTCTATGATGCATAGTTCATTGTATTGCATTCATATGTTATGTTCTGCAGATGCATCCTATAGATGGTCCCATATCTCCACCTTCCTATCCGAATTTCAAAGTTTATTCTTCATGAAAGTTGTTGGTCTATGTGTGTACTTACTTCTGTCAGTTTTTCAGAATTTTCTGGGCGGCAGTCGCTAGATATTAGATAGAAACTGGACATAGATCAGTGCTGGAAAAACAGGGGAGACAGTTTTTGTTTGACATGTATGTGGTCCAATATGTCACCCTTCCTGTCAGAATTATAAATAGTGTCATTCATGAAAGTTGTTCATATATGTCTCTACCTTCTTCTCTAATTTTTTCAGAATTATCTGGGTGGCACGTCTCTAGATAATAGCTAAACACTAGACATAGGTCAGTGCTGAAAAAACAGGGAAGACAGTTTTTGTGTGTCATGTATGTAGTCCAATATGGCACCCTTAATGTCCGAATTTGAAATGGTGTTCTTCATGAAAGTTGTTCATATATGTGTCTACTTTCTTCTGTTAGTTTTTCAGAATTTTCTGGGTGGCGTTTATCTAGATATTAGCTTGAAACCGAACATAGGTCAGTGCAGAAAACTACACCCGACCCAACATGTGTGTCCGACCCATTTTGTATGGCAACCCGACCCGTGGCTCTTCCTATATATAAATGCCACTTCGTCTTTTTCATCAGAAATCCAGAAAGAAGAACCCTAGCAGCTCTCTCTCTTCATACTCTCTCAACTCCAATCTCTCAAAACTCACCCAATCTCTCTTGTATGTCCATGGAATCAAACTAGAGACTTGTGGTAAGTGTTTTTCTTATATTTTGAAATTGTTTTATGCTTCATATCATTTAAAACTCTTTGTTGTTATTGAATGAGAGTTAGATATTGATTGGATGTTGAAAGCTTGTGGTTTTTGTGTTTAATGCATGATAAGGCATTTAGGAAGTTAAATTAGTACCTAGATAACTTGATGTTGTGATTTAGAATGCATTTATCTTGCTTGAATGAATTAAGCATCTATCTCACATGTGGTTAATGGATTGGTACTAATCTAGGTTGGATCAAGAGTGTTAGTTGTTGTTATAATAATTTACTTGTTGTTAGAATCACATTCATATAAACATGTTGGCTGCCTTGTAGAGTTCATGCATTGAATATGTTTGTTTCATGACTTGAAAGTGTTGAATTTGTTGCAAAAATTGTTAGGTCTTGAAATGTGTTTATGCTAAGTGTTATTTAAGTAGATTGTGTGCACTAGTTCACTTAGCATCATAGGTTGTATTAGTCATGCATCCTAATTGTATGTTCATGCATCATTGAACACTTAGACAATAATCCTTTGTGTTATTGGAAGAGCTTGTGTGACTTTGGTGAAGTCTTGTGAACAAGCTCAAGGTTTGCTTCTTGTGCAAAAGTTGCATTTGTGTGGAATTTCACTAGTTGGCTCTTGCGAGACGATAGGTGTAGGCTCACGCCAATAGGAGTGTGAATTCTAGAATAGCTTGAGGATATACGTTTAGTCACCTAGTGGATCTTGGGAGATCATTAGGGAAAAGGCCTGCGGGTAGACTAGAACGGGATAGTCCAAGAGGAGTGAGTCCTTGTAATTTCAACTTGAGGGTGTACTGCATTTATTACTAGTGGATTGTCCGTTAAGTGGCCAAGAGTGGTCCCGTGGTTTTTGATCCCTTGTTGGAAGGGGTTTTCCACGCTAAAATCCTTGAGTTGATTTTGTTTATCTCTTCCGCATTTGTTATGTGTTTATAATTGTTGAATTGATCTAATTAAATTGTTGGTAATCAAAAAATTGGGTAAGAACCTATTCACCCCCCCCCTCTAGGTTCATATAGACCGTTGCACTTAAACTTTCAAAAGGAAATCCAGAAAAGAAAAAGACGTAAAAAGGGTATCCAAGTTAGTGTACACTGATTTTTGAAATCGTTATAATTTTCGTTATATATTTTGATTTGAATTTCCATATTTTGATGAAATGAGTTTGAACATTTATTTACGGATTTTGTACACTTATATTTCGTTTACGAGCATTGTTGGAAATTGTTTGAAAATAATTAGGGAATATTATAGTATAATTGAATTTTTATTATATTGTATTATTTCGAATAAATCGTTTTGCGAATAATGTTTGGAAACGATTTTGGAATAATTTAATATAATTATTGATTTGTAAATGATATTTGAAATTAATTTTAGATTATATTGATAGTAGTATTGATGAAAGTTTTGGATTTGTGAATGATTTTGACAATAATGTTAGATTATTTTAGTATCATTGAATTTCTGTAATATCGTATGTTTTCAAATACAACTGTTTTTACGAATATTGTTTGAAATAAAGATTGAAATTAATTGAATTTTGCTAATTCAAGTTGTTGATTTCGAAATGAATAAAATGATTTGATATGAAATATGTAAAATTGTGTATTGGAAACGGCCCTAGGATACTTAAACATAGAAAACAGATATAGGAGGTTGATATACCAGCTGGGTTATTTCAGCAGTACTGCACCAATATTGATCTTGATGTTGATATTATGTTCCTCCCCAAGAATTCGTCCTGGGGTAGGGAGTATGTACCTCCTCAAGGATTCGTCCTGGGGTAGGGAGTATGTACCTCCCCAAGGATTCATCCTGGGGTAGGGAGTATGTACCTTCCCAAGGATTCATCCTGGGATAGGGAGTTATGTACCTCCCTAGGATACCGAACTCTCGATCCTAGGGTAGGGAGTTATGTTCGACTGACAGCCACTGAGAAGTCGAATGACCCATATTCCAGTACTGAATTTATGTTGAGTATACCAAAGGGCCAAGATTGAAAAGAAATGAATGAAGTTTATAGAAAAGAATTTCGAATACTTTTATAAGATTTACTGAAATTAATTGAATATCATTAGATTTTGATATAGAGTTGATTTGAAATTTTACTCATGAAAAGATATATTGATTCCTGTTGATATTTAAATTTGAACAGTTTATTTATTGTTCTTATTGGATAGAGTATTATTGACTTCATATGAGAAATGTTTTGTTTAATTATACGTTTTGTTAATATGATTATTTGATTTGTTTTGAAAGGTGTATTTGATATACTATAATTTGTATTTGTTTTATACACGTTATAAATGAGATTATGTTAAATTTGTAAATTTGATTTGTGTACACCCACTAAGCGATATGCTTAGCGCGTTGATTTTATCACGCGTAGGTAGAAGAGGTTCCAGTGAATAAAGGACTGAAGAGTTGAGAGCTGCAGAAGAAGATCCAGAGTCACTATATCTTTGGGTAGTTAATACTTTTGTATATTATAATCAGTTAAGCATGCATATACAGAAGTTTGTAAAATATATGAGTTTTGTACTTATTTGTATAATAGTTTATGTTTTATAATATTTGTAAATATATAAATTATGTATGGTTTTATTAAAAATGTTTGGGAAAGTCGCACTATATGGAAGAGTGCGCATGTGATTGAAAAATAAGATTTTGAAGTGTTGAAAAATATATAGTGTTTAAGTTTTTGATGTAAACAGGATTTTTGGAAAATCAGAAATATAGAGGGAACTTTGTCAAAATTTTTAAAATGGATTTGATGAGCTCACTAGAAAGAATTATAAATTATTTGGTTTTCAAATTATAAACAGAATTAAGAAAAGTTTTGAAAATCCGGTAGCGCTCCCTGGGTCGATTCAGTCGGGTCGAGTCAGGGGGTGTTACATTTAAGTGGTATCAGAGCACGGTTTAGGCGTTTCTGGACCAAACGAGTAATAGTCTGTATATGCATGCATTGTATAAAGACACCTATAGGCGGATGTGACTCTAATCTGCATATTCCTCTTTTGTCTTATAGAGATAAAGGAAGAAAGAAATAGAACCCTCTGAAGATAAAGTCAGAAGTAGACTTGGTAGCTCTGCCAGAGTAGTTGGGGAAGCTTCTGTTGCATCTGGAGGTTTAAAAATGACTGGATTGGAGAGTCGGAGACAGCAACAGAGACCCTTAGCCACAGTTAGATATAGACAGTTAGTCATAACAGTAGCTAGTATTCCTGGGAATACAGCTAGGGTATCAGCCCCTGCACCGTGTAAACATTGTAAAAAAAAGTGTCCGAGAAAATGCTGGAGAATGATTGGAGCCTGTAACAAATGTGGGTCTCGTGATCATTTTTATAGAGATTGTCCAAAGAAGCAGATTGTTTTTGCTGGTCAACAATCAGAAGGATCAGCTTCCACTCTTTCTCGAAAGAGGATATCTAGTCAGATAGGGGCTGACGTTAGTAGGCCTACAGGGGCAGCAGAGCCTTCAGGGAGACAGGATAGTTGTGCCCCAGCATCATATAAGCATTGTTAAAAGAGACATTCCGAGGAATGTTGGAGAGTAATCGGAGCTTGTTTTAATTATGGATTACATGATCATATAAGGAAAGAGTGTCCGAAGAGAAAAAATAATCCTATTCTGCAGACAGAGAGATCAACTCCTGTGGGGTCATCGAATGTGATAACTGGTATGATGATTATTTTTGAAATTAATGTTATTGTATTGAGACATATATATATATTAATATATTTGTACTATTTATATTTAAAGTTGAACCAACTGAGTATGAAGTAGTAGTTAGTTATGTCTTCGATTACATTATGATTGTGAATAAAGTGTATATATATATATATATATATATATATATATATAAATTGTCTAATTAAGATTTAGGAATATGAATTGTTAGATGATTTGATGGAAATTATAATTATGAGAATTTGAAATGAATTGAGGTATAACGTTGGGTTATCGAGATATCGCATAAGCGTTGATTATTGTTTAAGAATAGATCGTTCAGATTATGTGCAGACTATGGATAACTGAATAAATTTACGATCGAGGATAAGTATATGTATATATATATTGTTTAGAATCGATGATTTATTTGATCAGCCAAGAGAAACCGAAGTCTGATAAGGATTTTGTGGGTAATATGAAGGAGTATTTCTCCAATGTTATTTCAGCCGCTACTGCTCAGACATTGATCAGACAAGGTTGGGAAACATATTTGACATATGTGGGTGATTTACGGAGGGTTGAATCTAGTTTGCAGAACATAGCCACTGTATGTGATTTTCTGGACGTGTTTCTGGAAGAACTCTCTGAAGTACCATCAGAGAGAGAAATGGAATTTGTAATTGATGTGATATAGGTACCATTCCAGTATCGATTATTCTATACAGGATGACACTTGTGGAATTGAAATAATTGAAAATATAATTACAAGAATTGTTAGATAAAGAATTCATTTGACCTAGTGTTTCTTCTTGAGAAGCATTAGTATTGTTTGTGAAGAAGAAAGATGAGTCGATGAGATTTTGTATTGATTATAGGCAACTGAACAAGCTTACTATTAAGAATAATAACTCGTTGCCTAGAATTTATGGTTTATTGGAGTAGTTGAGAGAAATCAGTGCTTCTCGAAAATTGATTTCAGAGCGGGCTATCCTCAGTTGAGGGTGAAAGATTCTGATAATAGGAAAAACAGATTTCCAAAAATGATACAGACACTATGAATTCATCGTGATGCTATTTAGGTGGACGAATGCACCAGAAATCTTTATGGATGTAATGAATCATATTTTTCATCTGTATTTAGATCAATTTGTAGTAGTATTCATTGATGGTATTCTGATCTAGTCTCAGAGCCCAGAAGAACATGATCAATACCTCCGAATAGTGCTACGGATTTTAAGAGAAAAGAAGTGTATACCAAGTTCAGTAAATGTGAATTCTGTTTGAATGAAATTGTTTTTCTGAGTTATATAGTATCAGCTAATGGTATTACAGCAGATCTTCAGAAAATTGAAGCGATTATGGGTATTGATTGTTCTCAAGAACACCAAGTCTCATACCTGAATGGAAGTGGGACCGTATTACTATGGATTTAGCTTCAGGATTATCCTTTACACGGAGTAAACAGGATGCAATTGGAGTGATAAGGGATAGACTGACAAAGTTAGCACATTTCCTACCTGTTAGAATAGATTCATCATTGGACAGAGTGGAATGAAAATAAGTTAGTAGGACTTAATTTGATTAGGCAGACTGAAGAAAAGGTGAAGATCATAAAGGGAAAGAATAAAAACTGCATCTGAACATCAGAAGTCATATGCAGATTTGAAAAGAAAGGAAATAGAATATGAAGTAGGTGAAAAAGTTTTCCTGAAAGTATAAAGTAATGAGAATTGGAGAGGAAGGGAAGTTAAGTCCTAGGTTTATTGGTACGTACGAAATGCTTGAGTGTGTGAGACCGGTAGCCTATAGACTAGTTTTATCATTAGAATTAGAAAAGATACATAATATATGTCATGTACCTATATTGAGAAGATACAGATCTGATTCCTCTCATAAAGTTCAGACTGAAACTATGAAAATATGAAGATAAAGAAGAACCAGTAGAAATTCTGGACAGAGCGATTAAGGAACTCCGACTTAAGATAGTACCATTAGTAAAAATTCTCTAGAGGAACCTTAATGTGGAAGAAGACCATGGGAAAATGAAGAGATTATAAGGCAGCAACCTCCACAGTTGTTCGAATACGGTAAATTTCGAGGACAAAATTTCTTAAGAGGGGAAGAATTGTAACATCCCCAATTTCGTATAAATATGAAAGTGTAGTTTAATTAATATGGAGTATGGGAATGTGATGTTAATGATGGGAGGGGTGGAAAATGTAATTAAATGTATGTATATTTTTAAGGTTTCCAAGTGGACCAGGTGGAGCGGTCTAGAAAGAATGCATGAAAGAAAAGGAAAATGTTAGTAGTGAGTACCGCGACTAGGGATCGCGATGAGCAGCTCGTGGTGAAAAATGACACCGCGACCAGGGATCGCGATGAGCAGCTCGCGGTGAAAATAATGATTTTGGGCAGTGAGCATCGCGACCAACATCACTACCAGACACCGCGATGGTTGATCGCGATGAAAGCGGTGAAATCACTCCAGTGACCAACGCGACTAGGTGGCGCGACCATAGGTGGCGAGGAGCGGTCGCGATGACCGAACTTTTATAAAAAAAATAAGAGGCGGTGGGAAGTTTCAGGAAAAGGAGAAAAAGAAATAGAGAGAGAGAAAGGGAGACCGAGAGAAAGGAAAGAGGGAGGAGAAAGAAGAGCGAGAAAGAGGGAAAGAGAAAGAAAAGAAGAAGAAAGGAAGAAGAAGAGAAGAAGAAGAAGAAAAAGAAAAAGAAGAAGAAGGAAAAGAGAAAGAAGAAAGAGGAAGAGAAAAAGAAGGAGAAAAGGAAATCCAGAAAAGAAAAAGATGTAAAAAGGGTATCTAGGTTAGTGTACACTGATTTTTGAAATCGTTATAATTTTCGTTATATATTTTTATTTGAATTTCCATATTTTGATGAAATGAGTTTGAAAATTTATTTATGGATTTTGTACACTTATATTTCGTTTACGAGCATTGTTGGAAGTTGTTTGAAAATAATTAGGGAATATTATAGTATAATTGAATTTTTATTATATTGTATGATTTCGAATAAATCGTTTTGCGAATAATATTTGGAAACGATTTTGGAATAATTTAATATAATTATTGATTTGTAAATGATATTTGAAATTAATTTTAGATTATATTGATAGTAATATTGATGAAAGTTTTGAATTTGTGAATGATTTTGACAATAATGTTGGATTATTTTAGTATCATTGAATTTCTGTGATATCGTATGTTTTCAAATACAACTGTTTTTACGAATATTGTTTGAAATAAAGATTGAAATTAATTGAGTTTTGCTAATTCAAGTTGTTGATTTCGAAATGAATAAAATGATTTGATATGAAATATGTAAAATTGTGTATTGGAAACAGCCCTAGGATACTTGAACATAGGAAACGGATATAGGAGATTGGTATACCTGTAACATCCCTAATTTCGAAAAAAAATTAATTTTGAACATGTGAATATAAATTTTGTGATTTGAGGGGTGTAAAACGTAATTAAATGTATGTTTTATTTTATGGTTTTCAGGTGGACCAGATGGAACGGTCTAGAAATGATGCCTGACGAAAAATGAGTGGAAAATTGGGGCAGTATGTACCGTGACCCCTCACCGCGACCACATGTCGCGATGAGCTGCTCGCGGCGAGAAAAATGTCATTTTCGGGCAGTGAGTAACGCGACCTGGTCACTGCGACCACAGATCGCGATGACTGGCTCGCTATGAAAAAGTGAAAATCCTTGCAGTGAGCATCGCGACCACCAGCGCGACCAGGGTACCGCGATGGGTGATCGCGATGAAGGCGGTGGAGTTGCTCCAGAGAGTAACGCGACCACAGGTCGCGACGAAAAATAAGTCATCGCAGAACTCACCATAAAACAGAAAAGAGAGAAAACAGAGAGGAAGAGAGACCGAGAGAGAAAGAAAAGAAGAAGAAGAAGAAGAAGAAGAAGAAGAAGAAGAGGAAGAGAAGAAGAAGAAGAAGATGAAGAGAAGAAGAGAAGAGAAAGAAGAAGAAAAGAAGAAAGGAAAAGAAAAGATAAAAAGGAAAGAGAAAGGAAAAAAGAAAATCCATAAGAAAAACTGTGCGAAAAACGGAAACCAGGTTGGTATACACTGATTTCTGAATTTGTTATAATTTTCGTTATATATTTTCAGTTGAATTTCCATATTTTATCAAATTGAGTTTGAAACTTTATTTATGGATTTTGCATAATTGTGTTTCGTTTACGAATATTGTTAGAAACTGTTTGAAAATAATTAGGGAATATGATAGTATAATGGACGTTCTATGGTTTCACATAAATTGTTTTGCGAGTAATGTTTGGAAATTATTTTTGGAAAAATCGTATATAATTACTGTTTCGTAAATACTATTTGAAAATAATTTGAGAATATATTGATATGATAATTGTTAATTAATTGGAAAACGAATATAAAGTGATGACTATTGTATCTTGCGGGGCAAACCTGGTATAGTCCAGTTTAGGCGAATCCCGGAGATAACTATTGCACTGATGATATTGATGATTGTTGCATCTCGTGGGGCAAACCTGGCAAGTCCAGTTTAGGCGAATCCCGGAGATAGCCAGTGCACTGTATCCATGACTGTTATATCTCGCGGGGCAAACCTGGTATGGTCCAGTTTAGGCGAATCCCGGAGATAGATATTGTACTGATATTCCTGACAGTTACATCTCGCGGGGCAAACCTGGTTTAGTCCAGTTTAGGCGAATCCCGGAGGTGAATGTTACACCGATGTTACAGATATAGAAATATATGATGAGTGTATGGTCAGATAGAAAATGAAAGTGAACAAAATGTGTGTATGAATAAAATGTTATAGAATTAATAAAATGATTAGAAAAGAACTGACAACTGAATGTTTGTATGTTTTATTGATTGAATTAAACTGTTTTATATGATTTCTTTCAGTGAGAAAGTTGATAATTGAACTGTTTTTATATGATAGTATTGGTATATTTTTATTATGAAATGATTATTGATTTTGATACTTGAGTTGAGTGTACACCCACTAGGCATTATTGCTTAGCGCGTCGATTTTATCATGCGCAGGTATCAGAGACACAAGGGGAAACAAAGAATAGAGAAGAAGTAACAGCAGATTGAAGGTCCAGAGTCACAGTTTCTTTTGAGTAGTTATAATTGAATTTGAAATTGTATATTATATTTAGTTAAACATGCATATACAGAAATCTGTAATTGTATATCTATGTATTGTACTAAATGTTTTATGATTTATATTCTGTTCAAATGTTTGTAAACATTAATTATATATGTTTTATTTGAAACTGTTTGGAAGTCGCACTAAACGGCAGGGTGCGCATTGATTTGAAAATGTGGCTATAGAAGTGTTAGAATTATATTGTATTATATTTGTTTTATTGAAAACAGGTTTTGGAAAATCCGAAAAATAGAGGAAACTCTGCCGAAATTTTTGAAAATAAAGTTGTTTGATGGGCTTACTAGAAAAATATTTTTAAATGACAAATCAATATGATTTTCACTGGTTTGTAATGTATAAAGTGAATTAAGTAAAGTTTTGAAAACCCGGTAGCGCTTCTTGGGTCGATCCAGTCGGGTCGGGTCAGGGAGTGTTACAATACCAGCTGGGTTATTTCAGCAGTACTGCATCGATATTGATCTTTATGTTGATATTATGTACCTCCCCAAGGATTCGTCCTTGGGTAGGGAGTATGTACCTCCCCAAGGATTCGTCCTGGGGTAGGGAGTATGTACCTTCCCAAGGATTCGCCCTGGGATAGGGAGTTATGTACCTCCCTAGAATACCGAACTCTCGGTCCTAGGGTAGGGAGTTATGTTCGACTGACAGCCACTGAGAGGTCGAACGACCCATATTCCAGTCCTGAATTTATGTTGAGTATACCAAAGGGCCAGGATTGAAAAGAAATGAATGAAGTTTATAGAAAAGAATTTCGAATACCTTTATAAGATTTACTGAATTAATTGAATATCATTGGATTTTGATATAGAGTTGATTTGAAATTTTACTTATGAAAAGATATATTGATTCCTGTTGATATTTAAATTTGAACAATTTATTTATTGTTCTTATTGGATAGAGTATTATTGACTTTATATGAGAAATGTTTTGTTTAATTATCCGTTTTGTTAATATGATTATTTGATTTGTTTTGAAATGTGTATTTGATATACTATAATTTGTATTTGTTTTATACACGTTATAAATGACATTATGTTAAATTTGTAAATTTGATTTGTGTACACCCACTAAGCGATATGCTTAGCGCGTTGATTTTATCACGCGTAGGTAGAAGAGGTTCTAGTGAATAAAGGATTGAAGAGTTGAGAGCTGCAGAAGAAGATCCAGAGTCACTATATCTTTGGGTAGTTAATACTTTTATATATTATAATCAGTTAAGCATGCATATGCAGAAGTTTGTAAAATGCGTATATATGAGTTTTGTACTTATTTGTATAATAGTTTATGTTTTATAATGTTTGAAAATATAAATTATGTATGGTTTTATTGAAAATGTTTGGGAAAGTCGCACTATATGGAAGAGTGCGCATGTGATTGAAAAATAAGATTTTGAAGTGTTGAAAAATATATATTGTTTAAGTTTTTGATGTAAACAGGATTTTTGGAAAGTCAGAAATATAGAGGAAACTCTGTCAAAATTTTTAAAATGGATTTGATGGGCTCACGAGAAAGAATTATAAATTATTTGATTTTCAAATTATAAACAGAATTAAGAAAGTTTTGAAAATCCGGTAGCGCTCCCTGAGTCGATCCAGTTGGGGCGGGTCAGGGAGTGTTGCAATATATATATATATATATATATATATATATATATATTACAGTTTTATTATTATATTTTTATTTTATAATATAATAATAATAAATGTGTGTGTATATTTTATTTTTATAATATATGTATGTGTGTATATATATATATACTATATAATATACTTTAAATCATGTATATGTAATATTTTTAACATTTAGTTTCTTTAACTAAATTTTTGAGTTTATAAATATTCAATCTTGAATTTTTTTATTTTTAATAAATGATGTTTTTAAAATTTTTAAATTTTAATGAATTTTATCATATTTATTTTTTATTTAATCCTTTTTAAGTATTTTTTAAATAATTTTTTTTATAACACATATCAATTTCTTATTGGATTATCTAAATAGGTTAAATTGTTCAAATATAAAAATAGGTCAAATTTTTATAATATTTTTATTTTTATTAAATTTAATTATATTTATTTTATTATTTTATTATTTTTAAGTATTTTAAAAAAAATTTATAACGTATATCAGTTTTTTATTGGACTGTTGAAATATGAAAGTTGTCAAAAAGTTAAAGAGTAAAAACGTCATTATAATTTAATAATTTAATAAAAAAGTATAAAATGATCAATTTATACTTTATGTCAGGTTTGATTGTTAAAATTTTGATCATATAGATTAAATTGATGTATTTTGAAAAAGTTATAAACCATATGAGTTAAAAGATAACAATATATCAAAAAGTGATATTTCATAATATGTTAGAGACCAAATTGATAATTATCCAAGATACTCCATTGTAGTTCAAGCAAAATTGCAATTTTATTGAAATATTACCAAATATCAGGGTATTTTATTATAATTTGCCCTAAATTTATAGTTTTGGAATTAAAAAAATTATTAATTAAGCAAGGTATTAATTAATCAATAAATTAATAAGTTATTAATTTATAGAAATAACTACATTCCATGTATAATACAATTTTTATTTTTTTGCTAGGTCCATGTATTTCTTTAACCAAGTAAAGTTCATGAATGTATTTATTATTTTCAATTGTATTATAAATTGTTTAATGTATTACATTATTTCATTTTATGCACATTTAATCAAGTAAAAACTCTATTTAAATAAACAAAGACAATAACACAACACATCATACAATAATGACTTCTCATTTTAGAGGTGTATAGTAATCAACAATGACAGGTGAAATGCGTAAAGTATTGTGCAAGTACAACAAAGAGAATCAAAGTTGCACTAAAAAACAATTGCAACATTTGGTTTCAGAAAAAATTAATTTGCAATTGAGTCAAGGGACGATATCAAATACGATCAAACAGTCTTCATAGTATCTATTGGCCGATTCTAAAATAGGTGATGTTAAACGACACAAAACATCAAAATTTCCCGAACTAGAGAAAGCTTTCTATGAGTGGTTTGTTCAATACTAAAAACGTATGGATATAACTGAAAAACTAATCATAGAGAAGACAAAAGATTTTCTGAAAAAGACATATCCTCGAGATACTCCAAAATTCAATTTTTCTCAAGGTTAGTTCGAGTGCTTCAAATCAAGACATGGAAACATATCGCCGTTTTAAAGAAAATGGATCAATTCATATGGAAGGAATGGAGAACAAATTGAAGTTCATAAGGGAAAACCTAGATCATTTTAAGTGGAAAGATGTTTTCAATATGGATGAAATATGATTGTTTTTCAGACTACAACCAGATCATTCTCTTGCAACAAAGTAACTTGAAAGGAAAAAAACAGAATAAAGAAATATTTACAGTTGTTATTTGTTGTAATGAGGATGATTCAGAGCAAATTCCTTTATGGATTATCTGGAAGTATGCTAACTGCAGTGTTTTAAGAATGTAAACTTTCGCAGTATGAATTATGAGTATAGTGCCAACAAGCGAGCATGGATGATAATGGGGTTATTTAAAGAATTTGTTCAATGGCTTGATAGAAAAATGGATGGTAGAAAATTTTTATTAGTTGTCGACAATTGTCCAGCTCATCCAAAAATTGAAGGTTTGCAAAATCTTGAATTATTTTTCTTGTCACTTAACACAAAATCAAAGATTTAGCCTTGTGACGCCGGGATCATACGAGCTTTTAAAATGCATTATCATCGCCGATTTTATTGTGGTCTTTTGGATGGTTATGAACTAGGGCAACAAAACCCAGAAAAGATAAATGTCTTAGATGCAATTATTCTTCAATTTCGGCTTGGACAATACATACAATTGCAAATTACTTTCGACATCGTAAAATTTGGTCCGCGAATAACATGGTTTCAGAGAATTTGGATGAACCCTTAGATGGTGGAGACATTCAAGAACTACAAATGGTAATCAAAAAGTTGGATTTTCATAATGGAATGAATGTCGACTACTTATTGAACTACCCAGGTGAAAACGACACAACTTCAAAAATGCTGACTGATGATGAGATTATTACAATATATACTTTTTCCAAATTTTTCACTTTATTAATATATTACAATAAGTAAATAGTTTTAATATTTTTTGATAATATATAATAAATGTAATTATATTTAATATGGACCGTTTTAATAATAATTAAAGTTTTTGAATATCATTAAAAGTTTTTAATATCTAATAATTATTACTATTTATCTACATATTAAGTGTGATTATGTTTTTATTGATAATTATATTTGTACATGATAAATATAAATATATTATATATTACTTATTAATATAATATAATTTTTTTTACTTACCACTTTATTAAATTAAATGATATTATTTATAAATATTATTCCTTTAATATTTTAAAATATTATATTAAATAAATATTATTAAATATAAAAATATTATATCTGTTATAATAATTTGTTAAATTTTTTATTCATAATAAATTTTTTATTAAATGATTATATAATTTAATATATT
This sequence comes from Xanthoceras sorbifolium, assembly GCA_003430845.1. NCBI lineage: Eukaryota > Viridiplantae > Streptophyta > Magnoliopsida > Sapindales > Sapindaceae > Xanthoceras > Xanthoceras sorbifolium. The sequence continues at coordinate 27,393,398 of CM010621.1, forward strand.
TATAATATTAAAAATACTATATAAATATTACATAATAAATTAATTAATAATTAAAAATATTTAATTAACGCGCAGCAACTGATTGACCGGTTTGAACCGGTTGCTGCACATTAGCCCACTAAAAAATTAGTAGGTGATGGCATAGTAGCTGAACCCATTAAAAAGGCTTCTAAATGATTTAGCCCAATTAGGTCCAAATATTAGAACTCACTTAAGTGTCCAAGAAGCCCAGTCCTTGCTAGACCAAAAAGTTTCACTCCTGAAATTCTCCGATTTATTTATTAAGGGAAATTTCAGTCATCATAACTTTTTTTAAATATTAATTTTTTATTTATCTTTCCATTTTTATGTTGCGGAGTCCGAAAATTATAAAATAAAAAGCTCAATTTAGTTCTTCTATTAGTCCGTCATTAATTAAACTTAACGGTTTTAAAAATATTTTAGTCTTTTTATATACAAATCATTAAAAATACCACATGTCAACTTTTAATAAGAAAAAGATACCAAATAAAAATCAAGAATTGAAGCAAAAGTCCACCGTTCACCACTGCATATAATATGGACAAAGCAGGGGGTGATGGCGCCAATGACTTACTCATTATCATCGGATAAAATCCACATGTCCAATGACCTAGACATCGACACCAACTGTTATTCTCTCAAGACATTCAAGCCCTACAGATCTGAGCGTGAGAAAATAAAAAATAAAAAATCCTTGTTTGGTTGCTGGGATATTTTGAGAAATGGGTTTTTCATTAGAATCATGAATTGGGGTTTCTTCGGGGCTTGGCTTTGATGGTTATTTTTCTTGTGAAAATTGTTTTGATTCAATTTTTTTAAGTTTTATTTTCGCATAATTGCAAGTATATTTTTTTTTTCTCTTTGTTTGTTATGATAAAGGGCGAATTACAATGGAGTACCCTGACGTTTGGTAATATTATAATGAAATCGTGAGTTTAACCTTAATTACACATTAATACCCTACCGTTAATTGACTTAGTCAAAGTAACGATTTAACCAAAATTTTTACCTAAAATGACAAAAATACCCCTAGTTAAAAAAATAAAAAAATTAGTATTAATTATTGAAATTTAAAAAATTAATTTTTTTTAAATGGACAGATCTATTTAAATTCTTTTTTAAAATTTTTTAAAATTTAATAATTAATATTATTTTTTATTTTTTATAACTAGGGGTATTTTTATCATTTCAAGGTAAAGTTTTTGGTCAATAGTTGCTTTTGACTGAATCAACTAACGGTAGGGTACTAATGTGTAATTAAGGCTAAACTCACGATTTCATTATAATATGACCAAACATCAAGGTACTCCATTACAATTTACCCTATGATAAATTGAAGCTTTTGTAAATGATATGAGTAACTCATATCATCGAGCGAGATGGCAATGGAGGTGGAGATCCAGGTCTGGATCTCAACCCTCATTTTTTATTTTTATTTTTTTTAAGATGCTTTTTTTTAACACAATTTTTAACTTGTTCAATTAAATAATATAATTAAATGAGTGAATTGTACTAAAGTACCCTAAGTTTATCCATAATTATAAATATAATTCTAATTTACTATTTATTATACTCAAGTACTCCTGACTACGTTTACCACCGTTAACTGAACTCAATGTGGAAAGGATAAAAGACAACTTTACCCTTACATAATTTCATATACTTACTTTTTAGTAATTAAACAAAATTAATAATAAAAAATTAATTTCTCTTCAATAAAATTGGATTTTATTAAAAATGTACTTTTAAAAAAAAAATCATCATCTGTTGACTATTACATCTTTTTGAATCTTACACAAGCAAAATCATCACATAAAAGTTTTTCTTTCTCCCATAAAAATAAAATTCCACAACAAATAATTAATCTCCTTCAATCTTCCTCAACCACAATCCAAACAAATCTAAAACCTCATCCAAATTCAATAAAAAAAAAGAGTAAAAATATGCTCGATTGATGGACCTTCTACTCCATCGCAGAGATGGAGCAGAACCTCCATCCATTGTACTGCTCCAAGAAGCGTGCGATGGAGCAACCACTCCATGGCGCCGCTCTATCTCTGCGATAGAGCGACCCTATTGCAAAGATGGAGCAATGGAGCGATGGAGCGACCCTATTGCAAAGATGGAGCGACTTCGTCGCAGAGATGGAGCGTTAGAGAAAAAGGTAAGGACCAAAATAACCCTTCTTTTTATCATAATTTTTTTATAAAAAAAATAATAAATTTTAGGGCGAAATTCATTTTGGTTTCTATCTTTCCTTGAATTATTACTTTTTGACTGATATTTTCTATTTTGGCTCGCGTGCTCCTTAATTTTTTAAAAATCCATCATTTTAGTTATTCTCACCAAATTTTTAATAGTCAAACATGACTATTTTGCCCTTAACTTTAAATAGTTAAGTCAAAAGTACGATTTTACCCTTTATTTTTTAAAATTTAACAAATTAACCTTAACTTTTACATCCAATAAAAATCTAACTTGTGTCAAAAAAAAAATTAAAATTAAAAATTAATTAATTAATTAACACTAAAATTAAAAATTTATAAGAAAAGTACTTCAATATTAAAAATTAATTAATTAATTAATTAATATCAAAAGTAAAACCTTTAATGAATAAAAAAATCAGTACAATAATAATTAATTTATTAAAATTTAATAATTCAAACTCTTCAAATTAATATTAAAATAAAAAATAAATTTTATATAAAAAATAATGGACAATTATCAATTTGGTCCCTAACTTTGGAAAATTATCAATTTTTTAAACCAGTTTTGTTTATTGGTATCATTGGACCCTAACTTAATGAAAATGTATCAATTTGGTCTCTTTGAGTAATCTTTTAATGGTCAAATCTCACTGAATTGGTAAAAAGACTGATTTACTCTTGACTCCATTTAAATAAGTCAACAATGATGGACGGTGGAGATTCAATCTGGATCTCAACTCAGAACATCAATTTTTTTTTAAATAGTAAAAAAAAAATTAAATTGAAAAAAATTAAATTTTTCAATTTTTATTTTTTTTAAAAAAATTTCGATATAATCTTCATCGTCCATCAATATTGATGGACAATGGAGATTTTCATTTAATTTAATTTTTTTAATTTTTTAATTTTTGTTTTATTTTTTAATTAAGGGTGGTTTGAAAGACAAAAATACCCCAAGTACAGATAAGTTTAACTAACGGTTGACTAACAGAGTGACCAAATTGATACGTTTCCAGAAAGTTAGGGTCCAATGATACTAATAAACGAAACTGTTTTAAAAAATTAATAATTTCCCAAAAGTTAGGAACCAAATTGATAATCGCCTAAAAATAAATTTAATTGTAACTTTTGGCAAGATTCTCAAATAAGCCACTTACAAGAGGTTTACTAAACAATTTTTGGACCACAACTTATTAAAAAGGGCAATTGTCAATTTAGTCCCTAACTTTTGGGGAACCATCAAATTTTTGACGCAGTTTCATTTATTGGTACCCTTGGGCCCTAAATTTTCTTAAATGTATCAATTCTCACCAATTTTTTAACAGTCAAACTAACTGAAAATATTAAAATGACAGTTTTGCCCTTGTCTCTATTTAAATGAGTTAAAATTATAATTTTACCCTTAAAAATTTAAAAATATTATCAATAATTAGAAGGATAATATAATCATTTTGTATTAATTTTTAAAAAGAAAATTTTAACATTTTAAAAAAAATTTAAATGGATCTCAACTGTCTATCAATCTTGATGGACGGTGGAGATCATATTGAAATTTTTTTTAAAAAAAATTATTGTAAATGGAGAATTAAAAAAATATATATTTTTTTGCTGTTCCGGGTGGAAATCCATTTTAAATCTCCACCAAAAACAAAAAGAAAAAAAAATTATGGATTGAAGAACGAACCCAGTTTCTCATTTCGTTTTTCAACAAACCTAACTGGTTCGTGTTCAACGAACCCAATTGGGTTCTATCTTTAACCCAAAGTTTTTATTTTTTATTTTTTTTTTGCTTGCTGTTCTTGGTGGAGCTCTAGAGAACAGCAAGAAAAAAAAATTGAAAAAAAAAAATTGATAGATTTAAAGATAAAAATACTCCTAGAACAGTTAAGTTTGACTAACGGTTAACTCATAGAAGAACCAAATTAATACATTTACAAAAATTTAGGGCCCAAGGATACCAATAAACGAAAATGTGTTAAAACTTTAATAATTCTTCAAAGATTAGGGACCAAATTGATAATTATCCTATTAAAAAAACTAAAAGCACTTATTAATAAGCTTCCCGGGTACTTAAGCTATAATAATTACACAAAATAAAATAAAATAGACATTTGTATGGTCATTTCTTTTTTAAAAATTATATAATTTCATGTATACCTTTTTTTTTATATTATTTAAGAAATTTTTCTATTGAATCACACTCATAATATTTTTATGAGTTTACATCAATTGAAATTTATACCTTAAATTTAAATTTTCAATATTCATCTAACCAATCCATTTGTTCCAAATTTTAAGTTTGTATAAATTGACCCAATTTTTATAAATTTATTTTTTTGTGAGAGATATATTATTTTTATATTTTGAGGAAAGTTTGATGAGGCATTTAAACTTTAAACTCAATGTTCGTTATACCTATGACATTTTAAAATAATTTACTTCAGCCCCTTAAATATTGTAAATATTATCATTCATAAATATAATTTATACATCTATATTTTTTTAAAAATAAATCAAATACTATGTGCGCCTGTTAATTATACCTATTTTAATTTTGAAAGACCATCTACTTCCAAGAATATGAGGAATCTAACTACATAATTGGGTTTTTATGGGCATAGTGGAAATAATATATACTCTATTAAGATGTTGAATCTTCGTGGGTTCGAAGGAATTTGAGGCTCCTCCAACTACCAAGACAAGAAACCTTTAGTATTTATATGCAATTATATTAAGGGATATTATCATTTTCCACCCTATGGTTTGAAGTATTCTCCATTTTTCACCCTCTAATTTTCTTTTTCTCTCTTTTACCCCCTCTGTTAATATCTGTTAACATTTTAATTTAAAAGACTGTTATACCCTTACATATTTTATATAATAATTAACTATTTTAAATATATTTTTTTTAAAAAAAAGATAAATCCCCACTGATTAAATCAAAAATAAAAACATTTAAAAAAATGGTGAAAATCCAAAAAATAATTAATTTTTAAAAAAATTAAAATTTAAAATCAATCTAGCATCATCCATCATCATCATTCATCACCAGAAAATTTAAAAAAACATATTAACAAAAAAATAATCACAGTATTTTTTTTTCTTCATCTCTCTTTTTTCATCACCACCACCGCCACTACCCATTTTTCAATACCAAACTCTAACCCCAAGTAATAATAAAAATATATAAAAAATATTTAAATAATTAAAAAAGAAAATTTCTTAAAAATCTAGTAGAAATCCAAAAAAAAATTAAGAAAAAATAGATGGTTGGATCCCAAAAACATTTATTATATATATATATATATATAAAATTAAAAACATAAATTTAAAATCAATCTATCTCTTATCCATCATTATCACAAAAAAATAAAAAAAAATTAAAAACATAACATAATCACACCATTTTCTTTTTCATCTCTTTTTTCTATCATTATCATCAACACTATCAAGTTCTAACACTAACACAATATCATCCAAACAAAGAGAGAGAGCCAAAGGGAAGAGAAACTAATAGAAAATTTGTTAGAGAGAGGAGAGAAGGAGAAGTGAGAAAAAAATAATGGAGAGGAGAGTGATGAAGAAAAGAAGATAGAGGGTGGGTGGGTGAGAAAAAATAATGGTGGAGAAAAGAGAGGGGGGGGGGGGGGGGGGGGGGGGGGGGAGGTCGGATAAGAAGAGAGAGAGAGAGAGGAGAATGAGGGAAGAAAAGAAGAGAGAGAATGTGGGTGGGTGGTGGGGGAGAGAGAAAATTCTTAACTTTTTATTTTATTTGATTTTTTTATCATTTTAAATGATTTTTTTAAATTTAAAATTATTTTTTTTCTTTTTTATTAAAATTACTATTATACCTTTAAAAACTTATTGGTCAACTGTTATTTTTTAAATGAAATCTAACGGCAGGGGGATTTTAGAGATTTTAAGAAACTAGGGGGGTAATGAGAGAAAAATAAAATTAGAGAGTGAAAAATAGAGAATACTTCAAACCATAGGGTGAAAAATGATTATATCCCTTATATTAAACACTTTACCTTTTTTTTAGGGGTAATTGCAATAACTTTCCATGTATATATACATAATTGCACAAAAATTTAAAAATATATGATAATAGCAATAATTCCCCTTTAATCGGTTGACTAACCGTTGACCATAGTTAGTCGTCACTAACGGTCAAAGGGGTAAAATCGTCTTTTTAAAAATTTCAAAAAAAAAATCTGAAAAAAATGAGAAGAAGAAAGAAGAGGAAGAACCCAAAAAAAAAAAATTCTGGAAAGAAGAAGAAGAAGAAGAAGAAAGAAGAGGAAGCAAAAAAAAAATTTTGGAAAAAAAGAAAAAAAAAAAGAAGAAGAAGAAGAAGAGGAAGAGGAAGAAGAAAGAAGAGGAAGAACAAAAATAAAAAAAAATTTGGAAAAAAATAGAAAAGAAGAAGAAGAAGAAAAAGAAAATCTGAAAAAAAAAAAGCAAAGAATAAGAAGAAAAAGAAGAATAAAGAAGAGAAATAACAAAAATAAAAAAATTTGAAAAAAAGAAGAAGAAGAAGAAGAAAGAAGAGGAAGAACAAAAAAAAAAAAAAAGAGAAGAAGAAGAATCCGAAAAAAAAAAAATTAAAAGAAGAAGAAGAAGATGGAGGTAAAAGGAAAAAAATGATAAAAAAAGAAATTAAAAAAAGAAAAAAAAATTGGAAGAAGAAGAACAGGTGATGAAAAAAAAAATTTGAAAAAAAAATTGAATTTTTTTTGGCAATGGACCAGATGATCTGGTCCTTTGGATGAATATATTTTTATCTTATCTAATAGACCAGATCTTATCTGGTCCATTTTTAAAATTTTCTTTTTTTTTTTTAATTTTTTTTGTACTAAAAAGACTATTTTACCCCTTTGACCGTTAGTGACTAACTGTGGTCAACGGTTAATCAACCGGTTAAAGGGTAGTTATTGTTATAATCAATTATTCTTAAATTTTTATGCAATTATAACTAGATACATGGGTTGTTATTGCAATCACCCTTTTTTTTAGGAAAAAAAAAATATAAGATAAACTCTAGTTCTATTCTAAATACCAAATTCTTTTTATAAAATAATTGCTGACATTGGCACCTCACAATGATAAATATCATTTAACATTACAGCAACATAATAATTAAATACAACTAACATAATTTCATGACATTGTTTATTAAACTTTATTCTTTATATAGTAATTGATTAGCATTATTCACTCTATCGCTTCATGCTTCCTTCCACCGCCGGCGCTGTTGGAGCCACCATCGTCACTCCTTTGTTTTCCCTATCCACATTTCCTTGCCATCCTAACCATTTTCAAATCAGAAAAAAAAAAAAAAATGGTGAGAAAACTTTTACACAAAAACTAATTCAAATCTAGACAAGAAATGAGACCAATTATTATTTAAAATTACCAAGAACAACATCGAAGCCACGGCTTTTGAGCTCGCGATATTCTTGACACAGGGCACATCCCTCACAGAAACAATGGACCAAGCAATCCCCACAAGGGCTCTCCTCTAAATTGAATTGATTCCTCATTTTAGAGCGATAGAAGCATGAGTAGCAGCATGCGCAGCCAGTCAACCACTGTATTATAAAGTACAGTGCTCCGTTCACCCCACAAGCTGCAAAAAGAACATTATTTGATTAATTTAATTTATCTCCTCCTTAATTGCATCTTCAATGTATCCAAATTTACTAAAACTGGTCTTTGATCAAAACACTATTTCACTTACACGAAGATCCCTTGTCAACAATCTCTGAAATTCGTCCGAAAGTGATGCAGGGACACCAACATGTCAAGCAACCTGTTAAGAGGAACAAACATTTATGCAACAGATACAGCTTTTATAACTCTTATACAGCTCATCTATCTTCGTCGTCGTTTTTAGTAACAATTCAACTCAAAAGTTTAAACTGTCAGGTAACAACAGCCCGACAATATATGGAAAACTTACAGCCTGAGCAGTCAGAGAAGCAGTCACAGAGGCCGGAAGACCAAGCACCCTTGTTCTGTGGAAAGGGTTGGTAGTTGCGTGGCATATAACTACCCGCAGGTACACCAGTTGCGGGGGTGTTCTGAGCATACATGATGATATATCAATAACCACACACAAAAAAAAATTGTATAAGAAGAAGAAGATTAACAAAGAAGAAGGTGTTCTATGCAGATATATATATATATATATATATATATATATAGAGAGAGAGAGAGAGAGAGAGGACTTAATGAAAATGCTTTGCATTTACGTGGCATGATCAGATTGGGAGATACAAGTGGTTGATGGAGGTGGTCCAAGTGGTTGTCATCATCATGTTATGTGAGTATAGACTGGTTCATGTATAGTTAATTAGTTTACAAGTCAAGTCAATTTTGGCATGACTAAGTCCATGCCTCCTGGTGGACTACTTCATGTTCCAGGAAGTAACATTATCACTAAACAACCTATTAAATCATATCATTCCACGCGGAAAATTAGTTATTGGGTTGTTGATTATTGGTTTTTGCACATAGATTCAAATTAAATTTTAGAGTTAATTATATTGATTTCTCCTGAAGTTTTACTAACTATAAGTGGAGTCAACTTTATTGATAAACAATTTCTCTGTCCTTAGTAAAATTTGATCAAATATAACAGTTGACCATGATAGATCTTTGTTAAAAAATTCAAAAGTTGACCCTGCCTGTAATTGAATAAACTTTAAGAGAGATAGATATTATTTACTCTAAATTTTATTCTATTTTTAACCGTTTAATTTGAAAACCAGTACCATTTGAGTTTCTAAGTTCACAATTGAAGTTCACAATTAAATTGGTAAGAAGAAACAATTTTAGACGGGATATACATATATTCGATCAATTTTCATATTTTTTTAATTTTAAAACACTCCAATAATTATGTTGACTACTAATGTATTTCAATTTGTGTGGGATAGCAATCCTGTTCATCCCAAGAGTTCAAGAGCCATCATATTGTGCATATCAAAGAACTGAGTGCTTCAAAAATTTAGTTTATTTTATTGTGTCGTGTTGTAAATGATGTGAGGTTTATTAGCCTAAGCTTGCTCATGAGAAAAAATATTTTTCTAGGCAAAAATTACTTTAACTTGAATCCTTAAATTAATTTTTACTTAAAAATTGTTCAAGTTGATTGAGGATTACAAAGTTTATTGAAATTGAGCCAAAATTTCAAATATTCAAAATGTGGTTAGGCAGTTGCAATGCCATGAGTGACTATAACACGCGGATTAGGATCCTCTCCAAACCTAAGTTTTTTTTAAGCTTTTATACAAAATTCTAACCATTAAATTACTTATTTACCATATGTCTTCAGATGTGTAAAAACTTTTTTTAAAAAAAGATAATATAACATCAAATCCTAACCATTAAATTGGTTATTTGACATGTGTCTTCAGATCTGTAAAAGCTTAGAAAAAACTTAGGTTAGGAGAGGATCCAAATCCATAACACACATTCCGGTGGTTGTAGCAGAGGTGAAACTGATAAAAACATGCAACTAGTCCTTATATTGACTAGTTTTTATAGCCGTTATGAAACCAATATATAAAATTTGTGTCTGATCGACCTCTGTGACAGTCACATTTAATAAATTTCAACAAGCAAAAATGCTTTCCCACTCTAATCATATATAAATAGAAGGCTTGAAATCACATTAAACACTCTCACCAACTAGTTTTCTTTGCTATAAACTTTCAAGTGATTGTTTATTGAGTTATCTTGATATTGCTTAGAAAATCTTCAACCTTCATATTTTCTTGACCTAAGCTTAGTGCATTAAATTTTCATATCTACTCTTATGAGAGTTTCTCTTGTAGTTTTTATTTAAATCCATTAAGTTGAAAGTGAGAGAAGCGGGGTTCATTACTTGTGGGCAGTGGGAGACTAAGAGGAGGAGAATCTCTTAGTGTGATTGGTGAAGTGAGTTATCATTGTACAACTTGTAAAAAATCATAATAGTAAAGAGACTCAAGCTTGGTGAAGCTGATGCAGGGAAGTTAGGAAGTTGCTAAATTTTTATAAACTCAATTCACCTCTCTCTTGGGTTGCTTTTTGATCCAACTTATATATTTTTATATTTTCTATGTTAAAAAAAAATCAATTTAAATTAATTTAACTACACATAATATTTTATTACTGTTACAATAACTTAAAACTATTCTTTCAGAATTATTTCATATAATGAATATTATAATATTATTACTTAATATTTTTTTTAAATAACTGTTTTTAGTTATTGCTATAAAATATGTTTTGAGATTGTAGAAATATAAAAAAAGTTTCTCACTTTCAAATGAAAATTGATAAAACGGAAAATGAAAATAGAAAACGATGCAGAATATGCCCTTATTAAATGCCCCCTTATATGGAAGTCTACTAATTTTCTTCATTATAAAAAAGAGCTAATAACACGCACCTCCCCTGACGTTTTTCTAACTACAAGTGGAGTCAACTTTACTGTTAATGAACAAAGACCTTCCCTGTCATTAGTTGATTTCCGTTAGAGTTAACGATTGATTAGGTTTAACCGTTAAAAAGATCAAAATACTTCTAAAATAATATTTAAAATTATTAAATAAAAAATAAAAATAGTTTAGATCTCCAGTGTCCATCTCACTTGAGATGGACAGTGGAGCTTTTTTTCTTTTTTGAAAATATAAAAGTATTATAAAAAATTAATCTTGAGATTTCCATCGTCCATCTTTGAATGGATGGTGGAGATCTGAAATTTTTTTTTTTTAAAAAAAAGATGGGAGGAGGAGGAGGCAGTTATTAGGAGGAGGAAGAGGAGGAGGATGTAGTTTTTTTTTTTTAAAAAAAAGATGGAAGAAAGAGGAGGAGGAGGAGGAGAAGATTCAACCTTCAGATTGGATCTCCACTCACTAAGATTTATTTTTTATTTTTGTTATTTTTATTATTTTTTTAAAAATAAATCCTAACCATCCATCAGCTTAAAGATAGAGAGTGTACTGACCAAAAATAGCCTAAGCCCAAATGTACTAAAGCTTACACATAGGCCCAATCCAAGATCATACCCACAACACTTATGAGCCCACTACATTGACAAGCCAATAAGGCCAATGAGGCAGCCCACAGGAATGAAGGCATTGCTCGAACAAAGATGCAGTCGTTTGACCTTTGCACCCGGATCAAAAGGAATTATCCAAACCCAAAGTCAGTCATCAAAATGGTAGTTCGACCACACCCATGGCTTGACCATGTCGATCAACCAAGAACCCTGGGCTCAACATGACTCACCATGAGGCTTGACCTAATCATCAAGGTGTCCTTGTCACTCGACCATAAAGGTGACTAATGAGTCTCTTTACCGTCTTATAGGGTCCAAACCCGTCAACATATAGAGGGTCGTCGTTCGACCACTTCACCTTCTACGCCATAGACCTCCCTTGGTCGTGACTATTAGGGGTGGACACCAAACCGAACCGAACCATGAAATCGGTGAACCAAATCGAACCGGACGGTTTTGGTTCCGTTCCACAGTGCCCATTGCTTCGGTTCGGTTTGCTTTTTGTAAAACTAACTAATTTGGTTCAGTTCACGCTTTGAAGCCCCAAACCGTGAACCGAACCAACAAACCAACTACATATAAAAAAAAATTAAAAAACGTAAACTCTAAAGTCAAAACCCGTAACCTAATTTTCATTTCCCTGGCTTTCATACTAAGCCGCCTAACTCAGCTTCTTCATTGCACGCTTTGCATGCAAAACACCGCTCCTCGCACGCCTCACCATCGTAGAACGCCATACCTGAGCACCTTGTACGCCATCGCAGAACGCCAAAACGCTGCTTCTCACCATCACAATATGCCATACTTAAGCACCTCGCACTCCTCGCAGCACCAGTCCCGCCAGTCCTCGCCGCACTGTAGCGCCTTGCACCAATTCTCCAGTTGTACCGTCCACCTCTACCTCCACACAGTCCTACTGTGCACCTCCAACTCCGGTATGTTTGGAATTTTTTTTTGGTTTTGTCAATTACGATATGTTACGTTTCAACTGTACGTTTTGTTTTAATTAGCCATTTCGAATTTTTTGTTTCAACAATACATTTGTTCTTTCTTTTTTGGGGTTTTATTTAAAGATTGCAGGTTCTCTTCTTTGTTTGTTTCGATTTTCATGAATATCTTTCTTTGTTATGAGTTTATCCATCAACTGGCCATTTTGTTGTTTGTTCAAGTACTGAATAGTTTTATAATCACTTGTTTTTGTGTTTTCTCAGGTGCGGAAGCAAGAAGAAGAAGAAAATAGCAAAAGAGATAGGTACGTTGTTAGATTCAATTTGAATCTTTGCTTTTTTACTTATTCCTATTTATTTCACATATTTATACACAAAAATATACATAGATTAGCACTCTTGGCTAACATGGCAACCATAAAGTTTGTGGAGTAAATGTTTGATGTGGAAATTTGGGATTTGCAGTGTTTGAATGTTTGAATGTTTATTTGTTGCTTACTTGAATCGTTGTAATGAAATTGATGATTTAGCATGTTGTTAGAATGAAAATGTTTGATAATTTAGCATGTTATTAGAATGAATTTGTATTTTTTAGAATAAAAATTAATCATATTTGGATGTAAAAAAACCAAAAGCCCATTATTTTTTTTTGTGGCCCAATAGACCCTTCAAACCAACAAACTGAACCAAACCAAACCGGTCCAATCCGGTTTGGTTTTGTTTGGTTCACTATATTCCCGGTGCTCGGTTCGGTTCACTTTATTAAAAACCGATCAATTGTCGGTTTTACCAAAAGTCGAACCAAAGCGAACCATGCCCACCCCTAGTGACTACCAAGTCAAACCTTATCAGACTTTGAATTTAAAGTCTGATAGACCCGGTCAAGAAGACAATCACATCCTCCTTGATTCGGGTCGGGAAATCAGGGATGATGATCCACCCACCAACGAGTGGATCACCCCCTATAAAACCCAACCTTCACTCAGAATGAGGGTTCACGAAATTCTCCTCACTCACACTCTCAAGAAATTTCAGAGCAATTCATCGGAATTCCACTTCTCCGACTATGTAATTCTCGAGGACCGCCATCCTCGAACGATTTTCGGCAACCAGCCAACACTTTTCACTATCGATTCCAATCATCTCCATTCGACTTCCACCATCTACCATTCACGATCAGGAAGTATTTGTAATGTTCATTCATTGTTTATATTCAATTCCTTATCTACCAGACTAACTTGATCGTCGGAGTGAATTTGGCCGGTACCGACCTGGTATCCAAGTACTCCGGTCGATCATTCGACTCTTATTTTGCAGGTTGTAGTACCCCGATCATTGTCCACCTATTTTCGTGGTCTATAGAGGGATGCAATTGTTTCTTAATTTTTTAATTTTTATTGAATAAAATAAAATTTAAAAAGTATAAAAGGCGAAAATACTCTTATGCTTGTTAAGTTTGACTAAAGTCAACTAACGGGAGGGGAGGTCTTTGTCCAATAACGGTAAAATTGACTCTACTTGTAGTTGACAAAATCTCAGGAGAGGTGGATGTTATTAGCTCTATAAAAAACTAAAAAGCTACTTGAGGACTAAACTCAAAATAGTGGAAGCAACCTCTTCCCGCTAGACTTGCTCATCTTCCAAAGAAAGAACCAACTTAGCTAGTGTATGGGCAACTAGACCAATGGAGTGAAAATCTCATCGACATTATTTCTAAATATTGCATTGTACTCTAGGAGACATTATTTATGAATCTCATAGTGGTTTTCTCCCAAGTAGATTAATTACGGATAACGTTTTAGTTGAGTTTGAAAACTTGCATATCTTCAAGCGTAGGCAGATTGGAAGGTTAGGCTACATGCCCTGAAACTCAATATGTCGAAAGCATATAATCGAGTTCAATGGAGTTTTTTTTTTCTTAATCAATGTTAGAGAAATTTTGGTTTTTCACGAAATTGGATTGGGAAAATTTTAGGGCTGGTTCATTAATATTTTACAAATGCGTTTCTATTTTTTAAAAACGAAAAATAATGTATGAAAACGTTATGTCCTCATGTTTTTAAATGAAAACGAGAAAAACACGTTTTCACTTTTATTGAACCAATACTGGAAATGTCATTTTCATTGTTTTCACTGTTTTGCACTTTTATTTTTGATTTTTTTTGGTTGGATAAGTGACATAAGCAACAAATATGCATTTAAAGATATTGAAGTTATATGGATTATTTTATTATTTTTATTATTAAAAAAAAATACTCGGTTTAAGATTATTAAGTATATATTACTTTGATAATAATTTCACAAAAAAATAATTAAAATTTTAATAAATATATATATATATATTCTCTAATATTTTTCAAATAAAAAAATCTAAATTAATTTACCTACACATATTAAATTTTATTCATATCATATCATATCATAAATATATATTTTCAAAACAATTTTATATAATACATATTATAATATTACGATTTAATATATATATTTTTTAAAATGCTTTTGTTAATTTTTACTACGTGATTTAAGATTCTAAAAATATAAAAATCACTTTCTTATTTTTCAAATAAAAATTGGTAAAATAGAAAATATTATTGTACACACCCATAACTTTTTTTTTTTTTTTTAAACTGACACATGAAGGGTTAGAGCACTATCGAGACCAACTGAAATTAAATCATACAAGCACGGCCAAAATAACTATCGAGATCAAAGATCCGGATAACTACTCTTAAAAATGGAAGAGGTCTACTCCTATATGAGGGAGAGGTCTACCAATACAACTTTGAAAGTGTCTAATATATGCGATCTTATTTTATTCTTTTTTTCTTTATTGACTTTGATTGAGGCACGTCTATTTCGTTTTGAATAGTCAGCCGGCAATTGCCTGGAAATCAAACAAAGGGTCATCTTCAATAATTTCTGTCTCTGTTGATATTTTTGTTTGTTTGTATTGCGTGCTCGACTTGCCCAACCTATCATTACTTTTTGTTTATTTTGAGAGAAAAGATAATGTATATATTATTATTACTTATTTTGGTCCATAAGGTGTGGATTTAAATTTAATTATTCGAGGAAAAACATATCGGTCATTTGACTGGGTACGAGGATTTAATTATCTGTCAATAATAGTTGAGAAATGTAATTATTTTCAGATTATAAAGAAAAAAATATCATTAATTATAATAATTTATAATTTAATTAATTTCTCACATCTTCATTTTCTTATAATAAAATAGACTGTCAACCACACTTAAGCTAATAATAATACAAAAAAAGAAAATAAAATAAGTTTTGATATTTGTATAGTTTCTTTTCAAAATTTTTTTTTTAATGTATTCCTTTTTATATTATTTAAGAAAATTTTCTAGTGAATCACACTCATAATATTTTTATGAGTTACATTATACAATTGATAATTATATATTAAATTTAAAATTTAAATATTTATCTATCCAATCCTTTTGTTCCAAAATTTCAAGTTGATATAAATTGACTCAATTTCTATAATTTTTTTTAGAGATAAAATTATTATTTATTTATTAACTTGGAAAAGATTTGACGAGTGACAAGGAATTTAAACTTTAAACTCAATATTCGTGACAGGTGGGATTATCATCAAACATATACTTATGACTTGAGATGGATTTAGGGAGATCAGCTAGGGTCACGACCCCCACCCCCTAAAAATTTTTTTTTAATATACTCATAATTTAAAGCATGATATGATAATTTTGTCACTAAAATATTGAGAGCTTGTTTGTTAGATAGGACTGAGCTGGACTATTTCCAGTTCATTCTTGTGTTTATTAAGTGCATGAGATTGGGCTTCTCCAATCTCATGCACCACTTTTGTCCAGTCCAGGTAGGACTATTGAGTCTCGCCTCGAAGCATGAGATAAATTTATCCCATGCTTCTTTTTTTTTCTTTTTTCAAAAATTAAATTTATATAAATATTATTAAAATATTTTAAAAATAATACTTTAATATCAATAAAAAAATAAAATTATTTATAATATTTAAATATTTATTTTATTAAAACGTTAATTTTTTAATCAAATTTAATTTAAATATTTTAATTTTTTAAAAATAATTTTATTATTAAAAAAATTAATTTAATATAATTTTATACTTATCAACTCACAACATATAAACATAAAATATAATTATATTTTGTTCAGTTTCATATTACATTAAATAAAATGCGGATCTTGATAATCCAATACTTTTATATCCTTTTAACTTTTTTTTTTATAATTTCGTTTAAGAAAAACTTTTTTATAATTTTAATATGTAATTAATTGCTATAATATGTTTTATTTATAATTAATTTTAAAATATTTAATATAAATATATTTAATTTTCAAAATTTTATTTTAAATAATTTTAATTTAATTTTATAATATTTAAAAATAATTTTATTTTATGTGAAAATTAATTTAATCCAATATGATTTTATCCATTCTCATTCTACACTAAATAAGGGACAATACTATTTTTAATCCAATCCATATTTCACCAAGCACATCATAATACTAATTAGTCTTATCCAATCAAATCCTATTATATTCTATCTTATCCTATAAAAATAGTCTTATTCAATTCCGTACACCAAACGGACTCTAACTGATTCATAGACAGAACTTTGTAACTATCTCAATGGAAATAATAACAATGCCAAAAAAATGATAATTACAAGGGATAAAAGAAAACAAATTCTTAATTGTCAAAATATTTTAATGATGTGATAATGAAATGCTAACTTACAAGTAAAATTTCTTATAAAAATATTAAGTGTGCGTTTAGACACGGTGCTTGGAGGGGAATTGAATACAAATAATAATATATTTAAATCCAATGTTTATTACATAGTTAGGACTGGCAGTCCTAAAATTGTGGGTTTTGATTTTTCTATTTATTTTAAACTTTAATTTATTTTGAGAATTAAAATAAATAAAAAAATATAATAGTTTATCAGATTTAATTAAAATATATAATAGAAATGCTAACTTACAGTCTAATATCGTAATGTACCAAACGCATAACAATATTATATTCAATTTAATACAACCCATTAAATTTAATTCAATACATCATATAAAATTTAACACATTTCACTTATGATCCATCAAGGTTTGAGGGAGCAAAGCTGGTTTAAATTGAAGTAGTATTATCTTATAATAAAAAGAAGTTAATTTATTAAATTTCTACATTTTTAATTTATATATGTTTTGTTTTTTTGAACGAAAACTGTATTAAAACCACCAAAGCAAAACAAAACTAACTAAGAGCATCCTCCCGGATCAGATCCACCACAAACGGAGGACCTCAATCCAGAACAGATCAGACTCCAAACCCACAGCCGCCTTAGCAAGGGAATCAGCCACTTTATTCGCTAACCTAGGCACAATAGAGAAACTAATAACAGAAGATAGAAACTCCGGATGAAGGATATTCGAAACAATAGACCCAACATCAGAGAGGGGAACAACTCAGTCAACAAGAAACTTAACAAGACTCTGAGAATCAGACACAACTAAAACTAGAACCAAACCATAATCACAAGCAAACCGAATACCATAGAAAACAACTAAAGCTTAAGCTATAATAGGCGAAAAACCTGCACCCAACTTCATAGCACCAGCAGCCAAAACAAAACCAGAAGAGTCGCGAATAACCAGCCCCAACCCCACACTACCAGCAGAAGAAACACTGGCATCCACATTCAGCTTTAAAACCCCATCCTCAGGCGCACGCCACACCACAGTTGGAGGACCACAAGGATTTGCAACAATGAAGGCTTGACCTACAGGAGTGTCCAGGTCTAACTGACGTGCACACTAGTACTCCTGCAAAAAGGAGGCAGACCAATCCGCAATCTCCCCAGCCGGAATAAGCAACTGCCCATGGATCGCTCGATTTCGCCTAAACCAAACCCTTTAGAGAAAAACGTACAACAGCATTTTATCTTTTGCAGCCCCTAACAGATCAATCAATGGCATCTCAGGAAGGCCTACAATACCCACCCAACCATCCACGGCCGAACGCACCTCCTTAAGAGACGAACAACCCCATAACCCATGGAACCCAGTCTCTCGAACTCCCTTACACACTGGACACCACCCATCCACTGGGTTACCGCGGAACGAAAAAGCCATTAAAGTAGGAAGCTAGTTATTGGCGGCCCTTCAAATAAACAACTTCACTTTAGGCGGAATATCCAACCGCCACAAAAACTTCCACCAAGATTCCGCGCCATCTAACCCCGACGAACTAGGACTATCTCTGGACCCTAAAGCAACATAATACCCACTCTTCAACGTATAAGATCCTCACTTATCAAAATGCCACATACGAGAATCATTAGAAGCAAAAGAGCTCAAGGGAACACTAAGAATAAGCTTAACATCCTCAAGCAAGAAAAAATTCTCCAACAAAGGAACATTCCAAGCACCAGATGCTTCCCGCAAATGACAAACCAACAAATCCTCCCCTAACACCGGCTGAGAGAAAACCTGAAACAAAGATGGCTGTGGAAGCCACTTATGCTTGTACACCCGGACAGACCCACCACTCCCTATCCGCCAACGAGCCCCCTTACATATCAACTCACTCCCCCATAGCAAACTCCTCAAAAGAAACGAACCAACCTGAGATTGAGAAACATTCAAGAAACTCGAATTAGGGAAGTAAATCCCCTTCAGCACCCTGGCGGCAAGCGAACTAGGATTAACAATTAACCTCAAACACTGTTTGGCTAAAAGCGCATGATTAAACACGAACAAGGTACAAAACCCAAGCCCCCCCCCCCAAACTCTTCGGCTTGCATAACTTATCCTAGGATCCCCAGTGAATACGTTTCGTCGACCCATTCAAAGCATGCAAGAACTCGAAACCCACTATCGCATTATCCGAGATTAGACGCCCAGGAATAAATGCACTTTGGTTATCGGAAATGACTTCACCCAAAACAGCCCGGATTCTATTCGTCACCATCTTAGTAATAACCTTATAAAAGACATTACAAAGGTTAATAGGCCGAAAATCTCCCATCGAGACCGCCCGCTCTACCTTCGGGATCAGGACAATAAGCGTAAAATTGATATCCCCCAAAGACTGCCCACCATTTAGCGCCCCTAGACATGCCTCTGTGAATTTACCCCGAACCACTCCCCAGAAACGCTGATAGAACCCAGCCGTAAACCCATCCAACCCCAGGGCCTTTGACGGCCCTATCTGAAACAAAGCATGACGAACTTCCTCCCCAAAATAAGGACTCTATAAATATCTAAAAGCTGCAGGAGACAACCAAGCCCCCACTGTATCAACAACCTGTCTAACGACATCAAGAGAAGGAGAAAAAGAACAAAAATTTTTTTTTCTCAAAATAAGAAGTAACAATAGCTTCCATCTCCCTCCGCTCCTCGGTCCATCTCCCAGAAATACCCAACAATCAAATTACGCTTCTTCCTATTCGAGGCACGCGCATGGAAGAATTTTGTATTGCGATCCCTACACCACAACCAAGAAACACGCGATCTTTGCTGACAATACTTTTCCTCCTTCAAAAGGCGAGCATCAAGCTCCCTAACCAACACTTTGTGATGCTGCCAAGCTATATTCGCCGAACCCTCTATCCTATTAATCATGTCCTACTTCTCTATTATTTCCCTCCGCAACTGCTGACGCTGCAGCCGGTTCCACTCACCTAGCTTAGCTGCACAAACCTGATTACAGCATATCATACCCTCCACAATGCCCCTCGCACCATCTCACCACCCCTCCTCCCCATCACGCCACCCCACCTCCACAATAGACCTACAAGCCGCCTCCTCCGCCCAAGGGTTCTCAAAATGAAATCGCGGCCGCAACCGCTGCTTCACACAACCTACTCACCCTACCACATCCACCCTTAAAAGAACTGGCCTGTGATCACTGTGCCAAAACCTAAGATGACTCACCATCGACCCCAGGGAACAAGTGCGCCCACTCCCAACCACTCACACAACGGTCTAAGCGCTCCATTATGCACTCCTCCCCATCTCATTTGTTACACCAAGTAAAAGGCGAGCTAAAAAAATCGAGATCGGCTAAACCACACTCATCCAACATCTTGCGAAAATTCTTCATCAACCAACGCGGACGAGTTAACCCTCCTGACTTTTCTGAATCCGACAAGATCTCATTAAAGTCACCACCACACAACCAAGGTAAATTACTCAAAGAGTATAACCGTTGCAGTAGGGTCCATGCATGAATCCGTTCAGACGGCTCCGGATGCCCATAGAAGCCCGTTAGTCGCCAAACTTTATCTCCATGCGAGCAAATTCGAACATCAATATGAAACCTAGAATACGACAAAAGAACCACCTCAGATGACTCCTTCCAAAGCAAACCCAGACCCCCCCGCCTGCCCTCGGCTTCCACTACCAACTTTCTACAGAAACCTAACTTAACCCGAATCCACTCCAATCCATGCCTATCCACCTTAGTTTCAGACAAAAAGACTAAATCTACACCATGATCACGAACCTGGGAACGAAGTGCATGGAATGTCCGGTCAATCCCCAGCCCTCGAACATTTCAAAATAAAAATTTATAATGATCGGCAAGCCGGGGACTCCGGTCCTGCCGCTGACTGCTGTTGAAACCTGTCGGAGGGACTTACAACCTTAGATTTTTTAACATGCAAATCCTCCACCAACGAACCAACCGACCATGCTCGCTTACCCCTCCCCATGAAACCAACCTCCTGTACCCCCATAAACCCCTTCTCGCATGCTCAACGTTCCATTTACCACCCAAAGTTAGCGGCATCTCACGGCCAGGACGCTTCTCCAACAAGTTAGAAGTACCAAACGTAGACCCCTATGCATTCAAAAGCATAGCAAAAGACAGCTCTGCCATATCGCAGCCAAGACCCACCCCCTCAATTTCCAAACTCGCATTAGAATCAGAACCTGCCTTCGAAATATCCATCCAAGGCTCCATTTATTGCTCACCAACCCTACCCCACCCCAACCTGCCCCTTAGAATACTCAACACTATGTTTTTCACTCAACACGTCACTTGGAGGCCCTTCATGCACGCCATACACCAACTCATTCTCATACACTACTAGCACCTTGCACCAATAGACCCGGGTCACTCAGTGACTCACTCACTCTATGCACTATAACATCTCCCCATGCAATAACACATCCACATGCACTCGAGGACCTGGCACCACTAACCTCGAGTCATTAGGTGACTCACTCACCCCAATACTCGACGTCGCCCTCGTCCCATGCAAACCTGCAACTCCATGCCTCCATGAATCTTGCAAAGGCACTAGGCGCTGAACTGTCTCCACTCCTTGCCCATCAACAACCGAAGCCCTTTCCTTACCATGCATACTATCACGACGTGCATCCAGGGTACTTCTATTCCCCTTTTCAAAAGCCTCCCTATTTAGTCGCCGAGCCCCCACCTTTGGAGGACTAGAAGCCCTCAACCATGGGCCAAACGAATGCTGGGTATTCCCTATCTCCCCTCCCGAACTTCTAGCCTTTACACACTCTCTGACGGAATGCCCGACGAACCCGCACTCAAAACAAAACTCCGGAAGCCGTTCATAACAAAGCAACAATGCTACTATCCCATTCGAACCACCAAGATCCACCCGAAGACACCACTTCAGTGGTTTATCAATGTTCACCCCCACATGCACCCTGATATACCGCCCCATACAATCGCCAGATGCCCCCACATCAATCTCCCTCACACAGACAATTTGTCGTCCAATAAACATCCTAATATCCCGGGTCATACACATTAACGGAACATTGAAAATTTGTACCCAAAATTTAACGTAATTAAATTTCATATTCGATATCGTACCTGCATCCTTCAGTTCCTCAAGGACTAACAACGATCCATCAAACGACCAAGGATGTAACATCCTCAGCTTTGAATATATGTATGAAAAGTATTGCTTAATTATTAATGAGTATGTGAATGTGATTTATATGGTTTTAAGGGGTGAAAAATATAATTTTTGAGAATACAAGTGGACCAATAGGAACGGTCCAAAACGATGCTTGGAAGACAATGGCAGTAGGCATCACGACTAGAGCCGTGACATCCAAGTCGCGAGTCAAGTAGCGAAGGCCAAAAGGAAAATTCAACCCGAGAAACACGCGACTAAAGTCGCGACAGTTAGAAATTTTGAAAAAAAAATAGCATCGAGTGGATTGAAGCGGTGCCAATTGAAGATAAAAATAGAAGATGAGCAAAAGCACATAAATAGAACAGAAACCAGAGCTAACGGGAGAGAAAGAAGAGAGAAAAGTGGAGAGAGAAAGAAGAGAGAAAAAGGAAAGAAGAAGAAGAGAAGAAGAAAAGGAAGAAGAAAAGAGAAGGAGAAGAAGGAAAAGAGGAAGAAAGGGTATCCAGGTTCAGTGTACATTCGTTTTCGAATTTTCAGTTTTTCAGAAATTTTCAGAATTATCGAATTTTATAATTTTTGAATTATTTGAATTCTATTAAGTAGAATTGATAGTTTGAAACCGATTTCGGATTGATGTGAATTGCGAATTCTTGAAATATAGTTTATATCCAAAATTTTGATTGTGAATAATATTCGGAATTGATTTTCATACGTTTTGATGCTAATATTGTTATGAAAATATATTGTTGAAAGTGATTTTAATTATATAATATTTGTGAAATATATTGGAAAATGATTTTGGGGCATTTTGATTCGATATGGAATTATGAAATACGTTTGAATATATTTTTGGATTGATACTTTTGAATATATTTTTGGATTGATTTGATGTGATTATTGATTTAGAAATATATTCGTATATTTCCGTTATATGATATTTGATGAAATTTGAATTTCAAAAATATAGATATATCGATATGAATCAAAATTGAATACATTGAAAGTTGAATTCGATGATTCTGAAAGAAATGAAATATGTTGACATTGGATTTGTGAAAACATTTTGTAATATGGCGCGGATGTGTATAAACATAGATATGGATATATGAGCTTGACATGCCAATTGAGTTTCTGTCTGAACAGTACTATACCGATATATTCTGTTTGTGCCACCTTATGGATAGTACAGACCCAAAGTGCCGATCCTAGGGTTATGAATTCTGTCATAGGACATTTACAGCGGGTGATTCCGTTAGTGTTCCATTCTGATCTGATGTTCGGAGGGTGGCCCCGTTTGTGTGTGATCGATTAATATTTGTTACATATTTACGACCCTTAGACCTTATCTTTTGATTGTATTTTGAGTGAATTGGGCGCTTTTGATGTGTTTGTTGAGCATGTGCAGGCCATTGGGAAATATTAGGGATGACATAACAAAGTTGGAAGAATTGAAGAATTCTCACTGCAAACTGGTCGTGTTTCGGAGGTTGGCATATATTCTATAGGATGAACTGGGTTTTGAACTTTATATTTATGGAAAGATATAGGTGTATACTTTCCCATGCATTTTACGGTTCGTGATTTGGAGTTTTCTAGAAGAAGTTATGCTCGTTTTCGTAACAGTGCGCAATGTTGAAATTTGGAGCAGGGAGTATCGCGACCAAACGTCGCGACCGTTGGTCGCGATACGCCGGTCGCGATGATACATCAATTTTCTGGCAGTGTGTACCGTGACCGTTGGTCGCGACCCACGGTCGCGATGGCAGCGCGAAATCCCTAATTTCCAGCGCCTATAAAAAGAAAAATGCAAAAGAAAAGAGGGAGCTCGCCTAGGAAAAAAAGGAGCAGCTCTTGGCTGCCTCCAATGGTGGATTTCCACCATTCTTTCACCTCCTCATCACCACACATCATCTCCAAACATCATTCAGAGGCTAAATACTCGGATTTAATCGATTGTTCATCAAAGAAGACAAAGATCGAAAGCGGAGAAGTTCCAGCCGGACCAAAGCGGGATTTCGACTCTTGAGAGCTTCGATGGGTTGTATTTCATATCATTATTCTTCCTTTGATTGTTCATTGATAATTATGAGTAGTTAGAACTCTTGTTAGGTAGTTTTCGGAACTATGAATGGATTCGGATTTATTGACTATGAATATATTTTGTATATTATTTCATGATATTGTTTTTGAGATTATTTGAACATTATCTTATTGTGTTTGATTTATGGTGTTTTGCGATTGCGAAAGTAGATTGCATGCCCCGTGATGAGAACCGATTTGATATTTACTGTAAGAGATTATATTGATTTTGAGCGTATTTTATATTATTACTTTGTGTTTGATTTATGGTGTTTTGCGATTGCGCAAGTATATTGCATGCCCTGTGATGAGAACCGATTTAATATTTATTGTAATATTATATGAGAAATCATTGAAATTGCAATCGAGCTTAATTGACTCTAAAATCAATACTAGGTTAGTTTCGATAAAAAATTACTTAATTAACCTAGGCATTAGATTAACTATGGTTTTCGATTAATTGCACTCTAGGACCAATAGGTGTGGTTAACCGAATTCACATACTATACCATTGCGGGAGCAATACAATGTGGTGTGGCCTTAGTTAAATTATTCTTATCATGTTAATAACGTGCTTCATAATAGTCAATATATTTCCTTATTCGGAATTGGAACCGTGAGACCACCTAGCATTATCTTCCATTTAATCCGTCTCGCTTTATTTATCGTTTTAGTTAGTTAATTTAGTTTATAAACCCAAAAACCCAAAACAACTTGATTTATTTTACCGCACTACCTATAATCTCTAGTTTTAGAATTAGCACCATCACTTCCTTGTGGATTCGACTCCGTACTCACGGAAATATTATTACTTCGACACATCGTGCATTTGGGATTTATTCCCACGCGTTTGAGCGTGTCAGTGTGTCCGATGCTGAACAACCCGTAATCCAGTCCAATAACTTATGTTATGTATGTCAGGAGCCCAGTCTGAGAACTGATTTGTTATATGAAAGCATTTGAGAAATTATAAAGATTTTGTCTGTTGATTGATTTTGAATACCGTATTTATTGAGTATATGATTTGATTTGACATGAGCCCCATATATGCTATATTGATATATGTTATTTATATGTTCGATAAATTGATAAAAGTATTTGATATAGTATATTTGGGTATACAATTTTGTGTACATCTACTAAGTAATATGCTTAGCGTATTGAGTTTTCTCACACGTAGGTAACAGAAGTTCCAAGGGAGACAAAGACAAAGAAGAGTAGAGACTGCAAGAGCACATCCAAAGTCACATCGTTCCTAAATATTTGGTAGTCCTTTGTAATAATTATATATGTTTTGATACAGCATGTATATTCAGAAACTGTTTGTACATATTTGAGGAGCTTCCGCTATGTAAATATTTTATTATATGTTTATGTTATTTGACTATTTATAAATTATATTGTGATAAATTGATTGGGGAAGTCGTACTATATTTGGAAAGGTGCGCAAAAGTAATTTGAAATTTTGAAAGTTGATTGTTATGAATTTTAATTGTAAACAGGTATTTGGAAAGTTAAAAAAACAGAGGAAACTCTGACAAGATTTTCGAAAATTTATTTTGACCACTTTCAATTGTTTTTAATGTAGTTTTAAATTTTGTTTATATAAAAGTAAAAGTTAGATTTTAGTATATAGTAGCGCTCCCTGATTCGATCCGAGTGAATTGGGTCAGAGGGTGTTACAAAGCACCCCTTGACAAAACACGTTTTCGATCCATAAGATTGGAAAACTGAAACCCAAAGATGTTCTCCCGCAGAATTTCAATCTCCACATCCTCCTTAGTCCGCCAAATCTTTGGGATAATTGCCCGAAAAGCCTCCTTATTAGTTCGCTTAGTAGCCAACAACTTACCCACCAACGACAACTCTACTTTTCGCTTCCCCGCTTTCTGGAGGCCCTCATCAAGCACAGCAATAGGATCCTCCGCCTCTAACAACGAGAGTGCCGCACATAACTCCTCAACCTCAGCAATGTTCATCCTGGCAAAACCACCGCCCCCACCACAATATAACCCCCGCACTAGCACACAATTAAAACCCCAATACACCACACAGAGACCCCAACGCAGACCACCCACACAAAGACACCAAAAAAACCCCACACCGACCCGAAAACCCTACCCTCTACACTCACTAGGAGTGAAAACTAGGTCACCACGGACCTAACGACTACTTTCACCCTAAGATTCTCCAGAGAAAACCCTAGGGAAAAGACTTAAATTTTTTAATTTATATATGTTCTCTCTTAGAGATCGTTTGTTTGTTTTTATGTGAAGACTGAATGAATTTGAATTTTTTAAAAACTGAACAGATACTGAAATCTGTAACCTAAATGACATTTATTTTTATTTTAACGATTGAATAAAAATATAAAAGTGTTGATTGTTTATTTTTTTTAAATAGAAATATATAAATTAAGATAAAAGTAGATATATGAACAATATATTATAATTATAAAAATAAATATTTTAATTATAATTTAATAATTATATATTAAGTAATAAGTAAGAATTTTGACTTATTTTTAAATATTTTTCAATTATTTAACTATTTAGAAAAAAAAAATCAACTGTCTCCACATCGTTTTAAAAAACAAACATTACCTAATATAATATTGATAACTATCTTTTATAAAAAAGAAAAAAAACATTGAGATATACATATGCCGAGGAATCTATTAATAGTCACATAATTTGGTTGAGATATACAACGAACGGATCTTAATTATCAATTATTGAAACTTCGAAGTACAATATTTAATAATACCTCTTGAAACAATTGACACCTCACAATAATAAACATCATTTAACATTACAGCAACATAATGATTAAATATAATTAACATAATTTCATGACATTATTTATTAAACTTAATTATTTAGATAGTAATTAATGCATTATTCACTCTATCGCTTCATGCCTCCTTCCACCACGGGCGCTGATGGAGCCGCCATTGCCACTCCTTTGTTTTCCCTATCTAGACATGGTCATTGGAACCGAACCGGCGGTTTCGGTTTCTTTTTTTATGTAACCGGAATCGGGACCGGGGAGGTCCCGGTTCCGGTTCCTCCCCGATTCTTTTGGAACCGACGGTTCAATCGTTGGTTGAATCGCCGGTTCCAAAACCGGAACCGGCCCAAATAAAAAAAATTTTGAATTTTTTTTTTCAAATTAAAAAATGAAAAAATTTAATAAAAAGTTAAAAAAATTAAACTAATGAATAAACCAAAGGTAATAAATCATTGTGAATGGACAATTAAAACTTTAGAAGTGTGTACATATATATACATGCAAAGGTAGTTTCAAAATATATTCACTTTCAATGTGGGATTGGTTATATATATATAGATAAGTAAAGATGGTTCAAGTCTTGTGCATTTTCAATGTGGGATTTGAGAATATAGTCAAAAATGGTGTACACTAGTCCCACATTGAAAGTAAAAGAGAAGTGTAGGAGATGAAGTTTTATATAAAATGATAGTAAGTAGTCCCACATTGAAAAGAAAATTGTAGTGTAGGAAGTTGAGTACTTATAAGTAGTCCCACATTGAAAAAAAAAAAGAAGTGTAGGAAGTTGAGTGCTTATAAAAGGAATGAGTATTTGTTGGGTTATGATTTAAGTGATATGTGGCCCAATAATAGTATTGGGCCATTTATTCATGTTTATTATAAATTATTATATGGCCCAACAGTGTTAGGATATATATTATATATATATATATATATTAGTAAAAAATTAAAAAGTTCCTACATATATATATTAGTATACATATATATATATATATATATCCTACATATATATATTAGGATATATATATATATATATATATATACATATATGTTGGGATATATATTAGTATACATATATATACATATATGTTTATATATATATATATTAGTAAAAAATTAAATTTTTATTTTAAAAAAAAAAAAAAAAAACCGGGAACCGAACCGGAACCACCGGAACCGGGTGGTTCCGTGAACCGCCGGTTCCTAACCGGCGGTTCCGGTTTTTTTTTAAAGCTAACCGGAATCGGGACCAGCTGTCTCGGTTCCGGTGCCCGGTTCCGAAACCTGTTTTGAACCGGAACCTAAGGTTCCGATTCAAAACCGCCAGTTCGGTTCGAACCGCCCGGTTCGAACCGAACCGGGGCCATCCCTATCCCTATCCACATTTCCTTGCCATTCTAACCATTTTCAAATCAGAAAAAAATAAAAAATAAAAAAAAATAAGTAAGAAAACTTTTAAACAAAAACTAATTCAAATTACCACCGTCCAATTTGATTCGGTTGCAAAGGCACTCATTCAGCCTAACAATGTCCCAAATTTGAGTCGTCAACACCACAAGTGATATGTTAAAAAAAAAAAAAAAAACTAATTCAAATCTAGACATGAAATGAGACCAATTATTACCACCGTCCAATTTGACTCGGTTGCAAAGACGCTTATTTAGCCTGACAATATCCTAAATTTAAGTCGTCAACACCAAAGTGATATGTTAAAAAAAAAAAAAAAAACTAATTCAAATCTAGATAAGAAATGAGACCAATTATTATTTAAAATTACCAAGAGCAACATCGAAGCCAAGGCTTTTGAGCTCGCGATATTCTTGACACAGAGCACATTCCTCACAGAAACAATGGACCAAGCAATCCCCCCAAGGGCTCTCCTCTAAATTGAACTGCTTCCTCATTTTAGAGCGATAGAAGCATGAGTAGCAGCATGCGCAACCAATCACCAACTGTAGTAGGAAGTATAGTGCTCCATTCACCCCACAAGCTGTTAAAAAAAAAAAAATTCAATAATTAATTAAAAACAACAATTTGATTAATTTAATTTGTCTCCTTAAATTGCATCTTTAATGTAACCAAATTTACTAAAACTGGTCTTTGATCAAAGCACTATTTCACTTACACGAAGATCCCTTGTCAACAATCTCTGAAATTCGTCCGAAAGTGATGCAGGGACACCAACATGTCAAGCAACCTGTTAAGAGGCACAAACATTTATAAAAAATATTATTTTCAGCTCCATGGTGGTGTTAGAGCTGGTAGAAATTTCTGGGTAGGGGCTGAGGTTTTCTTGGCGAATTTTGCAGCTGCAAATTTTATTCCTTTACTGCCCAAATCTGCAGTTACTGATTCTGTCTGCTGGAAGCCACCAGCTTCTGGTTTTTCTGTTTCTGTTGATGCAGCTTTGAACCTGGTGCAGGGTTTTTTTGCTATTGATTTGGTGATCAGGGACAGTTGCGGTTTGCTGGTGAAAGCCGCTGCTAAGTGCTACCAGGGAGCTGTCTCCGTGGAAATAGCAGAAGCTGTAGCTGTTTTGGAGGGCATCCACTTGGCATTGAGTTCTGATTTTTCTCCAGTAATTGTAGTTTCTGATGCTTTAAGTGTTGTTCATTTATGTAATGGTGTCTCTGTCTCTAGGTGTGAAGTAGCTAATGTTATTGTTGATATTCAGTTGTTGCTTAGCCAAAACAGTGCTTTCTCTATTGTTTTTTCTCCTAGGAACAGCAATAGAGCTGCCCACGGCGTGGCCAGATGGGCTCTTAGTACTGGTTTCTCAGGCATCTGGTCTGTAACCTTTCCAGATTGGCTCATTGAGTTAGTCTTGGAGGATGTTTCTGGTCCTTCTTTGGCTTAATGAATTTTATTCCTTTTCAAAAAAAAAAAAAAAACATTTATAAAAAATAAGTTTAAAAAATAAGCAATCTGTTAACCATTAAAAAAATTAAAATACCTTTAAAATAATATTTAAAATTATTAAATAAAAATAAATTTAGATCTCTATCGTCCATCTCACTTGAGATGGACGATGGAGATTTTTTTTTCTTTTTTTAAAATATAAAATTATTATAAAAAATTAATCTTCAGATTTTCATCGTTCATCTTTAAACAGATGTGGAGATCTGAAGTTTTTTTTTAAAAAAAAAATATGGGAGGAAGAACCTAAAAATGGGTTCTTCGACCCACCCAGAAGAGTTCTTTGAAAAACCCAGATTTGGGTTTTTCAACCCAGTAAAAAAAAAAAAAGGAAGAACCTAGATCTGGGTTCTTCGAACTAACCCAGAAGGGCTTCTGGGTTCGAACCCTTCTAGGTTTGAAAAAATCATATTTGGGTTCGTTCGAACAACCCAGAAAAGTGTTCTTCCATTTTTTTTTTGTTCTTGGTGGAGACTGAATCTCCACTCAATAAGATTTATTTGTTATTTTTGTTATTATTTTTTTAATTGTTTTAAATATAAATCCTTACTGTCCATCATTTTAAAGATGGAGGGATGAGATTTTCACTTAATTTTTTAATTTTTATTTAATAAAATAAAATTTAAAATGTATAAAAAGGCGAAAATACCCTTATGCCTATTAAGTTTGACAAAAGTTAACTAACAACAGGGGAGGTTTTTGTCCATTAATAGTAAAGTTAACTCCGCTTGTAGTTGGAAAAACTTTAGAGGAGGTGGGTGTTATTAGCTCTATAAAAAAACTAAAAAGCTACTTGAGGACTAAACTCAAAATAGCGGAAGCAACCTCTTCTAGCAAGAATCGCTCATCTTCCAAAGAAAGAACCAACTTAGCTAGTGCATGGGCGACTAGACCAATGGAGTGAAAATCTCATCGACATTATTTCTAAATATTGCATTGTACTCTAGGAAACATTATTTATGAATCTCAGAGTCATTTCTTCCCAAGTAGATTAATTACGGATAACGTTTTAGTCGAGTTTGAAAACTTGCATAGTTTCAAGCGTAGGCGGATTGGAATGTGAGGCTACATGCCCTAAAACTCAATATGTCGAAAGCATATAATCGAGTTCAATGGAGTTTTTTTAAATCAATGTTAGAGAAATTTTGGTTTTTCACGAAATTGGATTGGGAAAATTTTAGGGCTGATTCATTAATATTTTACAAATGCATTTCTGTATTTTTTAAAACGAAAAATAATGTAAATGCGTTCTTCAGTCATGTACTCATGTTTTTAAATGAAAACGAGAAAAATAAAAAACACGTTTTCACTTTTATTGAACCAATACTGGAAATGTCATTTTGACATTTTCACAGTTTTACACTTTTATTTTTGATTTTTTTTTGTTGGATAAGTGACATAAGCAACAAATATGTATTTCAAGATATTTTAAAAAATATTCTCTGTTTAAGACATATACTACTTTGATAATAATTTCACAAAAAAATAAAAAGCCAATCAATTTTAATTAAATTTATACATATATATATATAAATATATATATATATATATATATATATATTCTCTAATATTTTACGAACAAAAAAATCTAAATTCATTTACCTACACATAATGGATTTTATTCATATCATATTGTAAATATATATTTTCAAAACAATTTATATAATACATATTATAATATTATGATTTAATATATATATTTTTTAAAATGTTTTTGTAAAAAAACCTTGTTTGCTTGAAACTTCTCTCTTCTTTCCTGAAAACCCTAAGTCTATTTTATCTTAATATGGAATCCTACTGAACTATTCTAGTATGCTCTATGCTTACCTCCGGTGGAGGATCCTACACATCAGAACGGATACACAGTTTGATCCGATTACTACGGTCCCTCTCACAGAGTAGTGCAACCCGTTGCTCCGCCGTAAGTCCCGTTTTGAGTTGATATAGGGCAACAGGAGTGGATCTCGAATCTGTGTTGAGGGCTCCCGGTGTAGTCCTTCTTCTGATTTTAAATTTTAAAAATATAAAAATCACTTTCATATTTTTCAAATGAAAATTGGTAAAATAGAAAATATTATCGTATACACCCATAACCTCTAAAAGTATCTAATATATGCGATCTTATTTTATTTTTTTTTCTTTATTGAGTTTTAAGAATTTGGGTTCTGATAACTATTAAAATTTATACATCTTAAATTGAGATTTTTTATGTAAAAAAAATTGAGATTTTTTATTTTTATTTTTATGTATTTATATATATGGTTAACGACGTTGATTTTGCTATCGCAAGTAGATATGGCCATTGGAATCGAACCGGCGGTTCCGATTCCTGAACCGCCGGTTTCGGTTCCAAATTTTTATCAACCGGAATCGGGACCGGGAAGGTCCCGGTCCCGGTTCAGGTTGGAACCGGGGGGAACCGCCTGGTTCGGTTCCTCCCCGGTTTTTTTGGAACCGGCGGTTCAACCGTCGGTTGAACCGCCGGAACCGGCCAAAATAAAAAAAAATAAAAAATAAAAAATAAATTAATAAAAAAATTAAATATATAAATAACGATGAAATTGAAATAAAATTTTGATAATATTATAAAACTATAAAATTAAATAAATAAATAAAAAATTAGGGCTTGCACTTAATTTTACTTCAATTAAGTTACTTACGTATCCTCTAGGAGGAATCAAAGCCTAAGTAGTTCTTTTACCTGTTATGTTTCGAATGTGATCAATCGCCGCTTGTTCCTTCGGTTGCCGTTGTATCCTCGTTGGTGTCGAAAAAGTCATTGTCGTCGGACACCAGATCCAATTCTTGCTGCCGGTATGTGGCCTTGGTCCAGTCGTCAACACAGACCTGGATCTGTATTGAGTCAGGACTGAGCAATGCTCGTCTCTCGTCCAGAACATTGCCACCTGCACTAAATTCCTGTTCGACGGCGACGGTCGAGACAGGGGTTCCAAAAATTTGTTTGGCAATGATGGTCAAAATTGGAAAGTTAGTTGCGTGCTCCCTCCACCACTGTAGGACGTTAAAGTCTGTGGTGTCCAAAAACTCAAAGGAGGTGTTTATGTAAACATCAACCTCTGAAACATAGGTTGATGAAGACGAACTCCCCGACGTCCTTGCTTTTTTGGTAAACACGCTTGCCCCTAACTTCCTTAATGTGGAGGGAAAGCGCGAATGACTAGTACTACTGCTTCCGCTTGGTTCCGATTGTTGAATATTAATGTTCAGCGAGGGACTGTAAACAGAACGATATTCGTCATACATTGAATAAAATAAATTCCTAACATTATTATATAAACCACTAACATCTATGCCCATTATCCCTTGAGATTGGTAATAAAGTGTAAAAAATTCATATAAACTATTAAATTTATTCCTAGGGTCAAAAACTGATGCAATAGTATAAATTACAGGAATGTCCCTATAATAGTTTATCCATCTTTCTAGCATTGCATAAACACACGGAACTAATTCATTTATTGTGCACATTCATTAAGTGCACCTACAATATTAAGGGCTTCAAATAAAAATAAATGTGAAGTTGGATAATATATACCGGATAAAGAACTTAGTTGCATCATGAAAAACTTTTAAAAGCATGCAAATTTTTGTACAAACATCCCAATGGTGTTCATATAAATTAATGGTATTAACATTATGCTGCATAAATCTAACTA
This sequence comes from Xanthoceras sorbifolium, assembly GCA_003430845.1. Taxonomy (NCBI): domain Eukaryota; kingdom Viridiplantae; phylum Streptophyta; class Magnoliopsida; order Sapindales; family Sapindaceae; genus Xanthoceras; species Xanthoceras sorbifolium. The sequence goes on from CM010621.1 coordinate 27,427,016, forward strand.
ATAATTCTCTATACTCGTAGCTTTCAGAAAGCAACTTATATGTGGAGTTCCAACGAGTTGGAACATCATGGAAAAACCTAATTGGATGTTTCCTGTTAGCTTTACAATACCTAGCCCATTGTTTCATAGTGCTAGGATGTTTCCACAAATAGTATAGAGCATTCCTAATTGGTGTAATCCACTCATATAGTGTTTGCAAACCATGTTGTACATATATATTTAAAACATGTCAAACACATCTTTGATTAAAAAATCTGCCGCCAAAATAGGGTTGACACAATTGAATTAATTGTGGAACGGCGGCAGTATTATTTGCAGCATTATCAAAACCAATTGCAAAAATTTTACTCTCAATACAATATTCTTCAAAAATAATTTTCATTAATTTATAAATATTATCAGCAGTATGGGTGTCGTCAAAAACTCTAAATGCCAATATTCGTTTTTGCAAATCCCATGATTGGTCAACGAAATGGCAAGTGAGTCCTAAGTATGAATGTTTTTGCCAATGATCACTCCAGATATCGGCACAAACAGACACACGATCCGGATAATTTTGAAAATATTTTACTAAAGCTTTTTTTTTCTTTTTTATAAATATCACACATAGTACGTTTTAATGTAGTCCTAGGTACTCTACATGCAGCGGGATTTAAAGCATTATGACAGTATTTTAAAAAACCAGTTTTTTCCCCAAAACTAAAGGGGAGATGTTCGGTCGCTACCATTCTTGCTAATTGGTCCCTATTATTTTGATCAGTATATTTAAATAAAGGATGGTTAGGGGATGTGTACCTTGCAATTTGGTGTTGTCCTCGCTGATGGTGAGCTTCGGCTGGATGTTTGCTGTTGATATGCTTTCAATACGTCCCGTACCCTCCGGATTTGTTCCATTTAAAATCTTTGGAACAATAATTGCAAACCACTATAACTAAACCATCATTCTCCACCCTCTTCATATGAACTTTAAAAAGTTCAGATTTGTACTTTGACAAATCTGGCTGTCCCTGCGGCAATTGTACGGTTTCACTTGGAATTGGGAGGTTTGGAGTAGAGGAGGGACCACCGCCAGAAGAGGGATGAGAATGATCAGGATTAAAATTAATAGGAGTTTCATTACCAAAAATTACCTCCTCAAATTCTCTTTCTTGCAGGTATTCAGCAAAATTTCGATCGTTGTTGTATTCTGGGAAAGGGCGACTTTGCACTTCTTGAACATTTAAATCCGGTACCTGCTCATTTTGCTCAGCGTTTCTGTTAGAAACGAACCTCCGGCCTCCGGAAATAGATTTTCGACCTCCGGAAATAGATGGTCTTGATGGTGATGCCATTATAAATTTATAAAATAAAGTGTTTAAACAAATAATGAAAACAATTGAAGTAGTGAAAAATAATAGCAAGATTGAGAGAATGAGAGAATTAGAAAAATATTGAGAGAATTAGAGATGAGAGAAATATTGAGAGAATGAGAGAATGAGAGAATTTGTGTGAATGAATTGGAGAATTGATGGGGTTTATATAGTTTTTTGGATTGGAAAAAAATTAATATTTTTAAAACTTTAGGGGTTAAATTATAATTTTCTAGGGGATATTTTGGTAATTTTCCAAGGGAGCCGTTGTTCAACGGCTCCCTAACGGCTACATTGCTGCCAGCTGCCAGGTGGCAGCAGATGGCCGTTGGCCACACTGTGGCCAATGGCCAAAATTTTTTAAAATTTTTTTTTTTAAAAAAAAAAAAATTAAAAACCGGAAACGAACTGGGCGGTTCCGTGAACCGCCGGTTCCAAACCAGCGGTTCCGATTATTTTTTTAGAGAAACCGGAACCGAAATCAGAACCGACCGTCCCAGTTTCAGATCTCGATTTCGGAACTGATTTTGAACCGAAACCTAAGGTTCCGATTCAAAACCGCCGGTTCAGTTTGAACCGGGGCCATGCCTAAACGCAAGTCAGTGAAGTCACTTTGATGCTTTCTATTTTCAAAAATTAATAAATAAATTGTGAGGAGTGATGACTTTGATTGAGGCACGTCTATTTCGTTTTGAATAGTCAGCCGGCAATTGCCTGGAAATCAAACAAAGGGTCATCTTCAATAATTTCTGTTTCTGTTGATATTTTTGTTTGTTTGTATTGCGTGCTCGACTTGCCCAACCTATAATTACTTTTTGTTTTTTGTTTTTTTTTAGAGAAAAGATAATGTATATATTATTATTACTTATTTTGGTCCGTTACGTGTGGATTTAAATTTAATTATTCAACTACAAGGAAAAACATATCGGTCATTTGACTGGGTACGAGGATTTAATTATCCGATTTAATTATCCGTCAATAATAGTTGAGAAATGTAATTATTTTCAGATTATAAAAAAAAATAATATCATTAATTATAATAATTTATAATTTAATTAATTTCTCACATCTTCATTTTCTTATAATAAAATAGACTGTCAACCACACTTAAGCTAATAATAATACAAAAAAATAAAATAAAATAAAATTTGATATTTGTAGAGTCATTTCTTTTCAAAATTTTTTTTAATGTATTCCTTTTCATATTATTTAAGAAAATTTTCTAGTGAATCACACTCATAATATTTTTATGAGTTACATTATACAATTGATAATTATATGTTAAATTTAAAATTTAAATATTTATCTATCCAATCCTTTTGTTCTAAAATTTCAAGTTGATATAAATTGACTTAATTTCTATAATTTTTTTTAGAGATAAAATTATTATTTATTTATTAACTTGGAAAAGATTTGACGACTGACGAGGAATTTAAACTTTAAACTCAACATTTGTGACAGGTGGGATTATCATCAAACATATACTTATGACTTGAGATGGATTTAGGGAGATAAGCAAGGGTCACGACCCCCACCCCCTAAAAAAACAAATTTTAATATACTCATAATTTAAAGCATGATATGATAATTTTGTCACTAAAATATTGAGAGCTTGTTCGTTAGATAGGACTGAGCTGGACTATTTTCAGTTAATTCTTGTGTTTATTAAGTGCATGAGATTGGACTTCTCCAATCTCATGCACCACTTTTGTCCAGCCCAGATAGGACTATTGAGTCTCGTCTCGAAGAATGAGACAAATTTATCCCATGCTTTTTTTTTTAAATTAAATTTATATAAATATTAAATATTAAATATATATTATTAAAATATTTTAAAAATAATAATTTAATATCAATAAAAAATAAAATTATTTATAATATTAAAATATTTATTTTATTAAAAAGTTAATTTTTTAATCAAATTTAATTTAAATATTTTAATTTTTTAAAAATAATTTTATTATTAAAAAAATTAATTTAATATAATTTTATACTTATCAACTCACAACATATAAATATAAAATATAATTATATTTTGTTCAGTTTCATATTACATTAAATAAAATGCGGATCTTGATAATCCGATACTTTTATATACTTTTAATTTTTTTTTTTATATAATTTCGTTTAAAAAAAACTTTTTTATAATTTTAATATGTAATTAATTGCTATAATATATTTTATTTATAATTAATTTTAAAATATTTAATATAAATATATTTAATTTTCAAAATTTATTTTAAATAATTTTAATTTAATTTTATAATATTTAAAAATAATTTTATTTTATGTGAAAATTAATTTAATCCAATATGATTTTATCCATTCTCATTCTACACTAAATAAGGGACAGTATTATTTTTAATCCAATCCATACTTCACCAAACACATCACAATACTAATTAGTCTTATCCAATCAAATCCTATTATATTCTATCTTATTCTATAAAAATAGTCATATTCAATTCCGTACACCAAACGGACTCTGACTGATTCATAGACAGAACTTTGTAACTATCTCAATAGAAATAATAACAATGCCAAAAAATGATTATTACAAGGGATAAAAGAAAACAAATTCTTAATTGTCAAAATATTTTAATGATGTGATAATGAAAGCTAACTTACAAGTAAAATTTTCTTATAAAAATATTAAGTGTGCGTTTAGATACGGTGCTTGGAGGGGAATTGAATACAAATAATAATGTATTTAAATCCAGTGTTTATTACTTAGTTAGGACTGGCAGTCCTAAAATTGTGGGTTTTGATTTTTCTTTTTATTTTAAACTTTAATTTATTTTGAGAATTAAAATAAATAAAAATATATAATGGTTTATCAGATTTAATTAAAATATATATAATAGAAATGCTAACTTTATAGTCTAATATCGTAATGTACCAAACGCATAATAATATTATATTCAATTTAATACAACCCATTAAATTTAATTCAATACATCATATAAAATTTAACACATTTCACTTATGATCCATCAAGGTTTGAGGGAGCAAAGTTGGTTTAAATTGAAGTAGTATCATCTTTTAATAAAAAGAAGTTAATTTATTAAATTTCTACATTTTTATTTTATATATGTTTTGTTCTTTTTGAAGGAAAACTGTATTAAAACCACCAAAGCAAAATAAAACTAACCAGGAGCATCCTGCCGGACCAGATCCACCACAAACGAAGGACAGTCCTCAATCCAGAACAGATCAGACTCCAAACCCACAGCCGCCTTAGCAAGGGAATCAGCCATTTTATTCGCTAACCTAGGCACAAAAGAGAAACTAATAACAGAAGATAGAAACTCCGGATGAAAGATATCCGAAACAATAGACCCAACATCAGAGAGGGGAAGAACTCGGTCAACAAGAAACTTAACAAGACTCTGAGAATCAGACTCAACTAAAACTGGAACCAAACCACAATCACAAGCAAACCGAATACCATAGAAAACAACTAAAGCTTCAGCTATAATAGGCGAAAAACCTGCACCCAACTTCATAGCACCAGCAGACAAAACAAAACCAGAAGAGTTGCGAATAACCAGCCCCAACCCCACACTACTAGCAGAAGAAACACTGGCATCCACATTCAGCTTTAAAACCCCATCCTCAGGCGCATGCCACACCACAGTCGCAGGAACACAAGGATCTGCAACAACGAAGGCTTGACCCGGAGGAGTGTCCAGGTCTAACTGACGTGCACACTATTATTCCTGCAAAAAGGAGGCAGACCAATCCGCAATCTCCCCAGCCGGAATAAGCAACTGCCCATGGATCGCTCGATTTCGCCTAAACCAAACCCTTTAGAGAAAAACGTACAACAACTCAAAATCCACTACCAGCATTTTATCTTTTGCAGCCCCTAACAGATCAATCATTGGCATCTCAGGAAGGCCTACAATACCCACCCAACCATCCACGGCCGAACGTACCTCCTTAAGAGACAAATAACCCCATAACGCATGGAACCCAGTCTCTCGAACTCCCTTACACACTGGACACCACCCATCCAATGGGTTACCGCGAAACAAAAAAGCCATTAAAGTAGGAAGCCAGTTATTGGCGGCCCTCCAAATAAACAACTTCACTTTAGACGGAATATCCAACCGCCACAAAAACTTTCACCACGACTCCGCGCCATCCAACCCCGACGAACTAGGACTATCTCTAGACCCTAAAGCAACATAATACCCACTCTTCTACGTATAAGATCCTCACTTATCAAAATACCACATAAGAGAATCATTAGAAGCAAAAGAGCTCAAGGGAACACTAAGAATAAGCTTAACATCCTCAAGCAAGAAAAACTTCTCCAACAAAGGAACATTCCAAGCACCAGATGCTTCCCGCAAATGACAAACCAACAAATCCTCCCCTAACACCGGCTGAGAGAAAACCTGAAACAAAGATGGCCGTGGAAGCCACTTATCCTTGTACACCCGGATAGACCTACCACTCCCTATCCGCCAACGAGCCCCCTTACAGATCAACTCACGCCCCCCATAACAAACTCCTTAAAAGAAACGAACCAACCCGAGATTGAGAAACATTCAAGAAATTCGAATTAGGGAAGTAAATCCCCTTCAGCACCCTGGCGGCAAGCGAACTAGGATTAACAATTAACCTCCAACACTGTTTGGCTAAAAGCGCCTGATTAAACACGAACAAGGTACAAAACCCAAGCCCCTCCCCAAACTCTTCGGCTTGCATAACTTATCCCAGGATCCCCAGTGAATACGTTTCGCCGACCCATTCGAACCCCACCAAAACGAAGTGCACATCCGATGAAGGTTCTTAACAAGGGAGATAGGAAACCTGAAAAGATTCATCGCATAAGTAGGTATCGCCTGTAACACAGCTCTAATCAACACCTCCTTCCCTGCCACAGAAAAAAGCCGCCCTTGCCAATAAGAAATCATCGCCTAAACCCTATCTTTAATATTTGAGAACAAAAGCTTTTTATTCCTAAATGCAAAGCTAGGCAAACCAAGGTACCTTTCAAGACACCCCACCAACTTAACACCCAGGATACCTGCCATTTGAACTGCATGAACACCAGAAATCCTCCCACTAAAGCAAATAGCGAACTTGTTGAAATTAACCTTCTGCCCGGACGCCTCCTCATAAAAAGACAACAAACGCTTAATCAAGAAACACTCATCCAGAGTCGCACGAGTAAAAAGCAGACTATCATCAGCAAAAAACAAATGCGTAATATGTGGACCCACCCGACCACAACGAATACCTAAATACAACCCACGATTCTCGGTAATATGGATCAAGCTCGACAAACCTTCCGCAAACAAAAGGAACAAGTAGGGAGAAATGGGATCGCCCTGCCGCAACCCTCGAGATGGACGAATAGACCCCACCGCTGTCCCATTGAACAATACAGAGTAACGAACTGAAGAAATACAACGCAAGATGATACGAACAAAAGAAGAGGGAAAACCTTGCTTACCCATCATGGCTTCCAAGAAACACCACTCAACTCGATCATAGGCCTATGCCATATCTAACTTCAGACCCAGATAACCAACATTACCCCTCTTACGTCGCTTCAAAGCATGCAAGCACTCGAAACCCACTATCGCATTATCCGAGATTAGACGCCTAGGAATAAATGCACTCTTGTTATCGGAAATGACTTCACCCAAAACAGCCCAGATTCTATTCGCCACCATCTTAGCAATAACCTTATAAAAGACATTACAAAGGTTAATAGGCCGAAAATCTCCTATCGAGACCGCCAGCTCTACCTTCGGGATCTGGACAATGAGCGTAAAATTGATATCCCCCAAAGACTGCCCACCATTTAGCGCCCCTAGACATGCCTCTGTGAATTTACCCCCAACTACTCCCTAGAAATGCTGATAGAACCCAGCCGTAAACCCATCTAACCCCGGGGCCTTTGACGGCCCCATCTGAAACAAAGCATGACGAATTTCCTCCCCAAAATAAGGACTCTCCAAATATCTAAAAGCTGTAGGAGACAACCGAGCCCCCACTGTATCAACAACCTGTCTAACGAGAAGGAGAAGAAGAACAAAAAATTTTCTCAAAATAAGAAGTAATAATAGCTTCCATCTCCTTCCGCTCCTCGGTCCATCTCCCAGAAATACCCAACAATCAAATTACGCTTCTTCCTATTCGAGGCACGCACATGGAAGAATTTTGTATTGCGATCCCTACACCGCAGCCAAGAAACACGCGATCTTTGCTGACAATACTTTTCCTCCTTCAAAAGGAGAGCATCAAGCTCCCTAACCAACACTCTGTGATGCTGCCAAGCTATATTCGCCGAACCTTCTATCCTATTAATCATGTCCTACTTCTCTCTTATTTCCCTCCGCAACTGCTGACGCTGTAGCCGGTTCCACTCACCTAGCTTAGCTGCACAAACCCGATTACAGCATACCACACCCTCCACAGTGCCCCTCGCACCATCTCACCACCCCTCCTCCCCATCCCGCCACCCCACCTCCACAATAGACCTATAAGCCGCCTCCTCCGCCCAAGAGTTCTCAAAATGAAATCGCAGCCGCAACCGCTGCTCACACAACCTACTCGACCCTGCCACATCCACCCTTAAAAGAACCGGCCTGTGATCACTGTGCCAAAACCTAAGATGACTCACCATCGACCCCGGGAACAAGTGCGCCCACTCCCAACCACTCACACAACGGTCTAAGCGCTCCATTATGCACTCCTCCCCATCTCGTTTGTTACACTAAGTAAAAGGCGAGCCAGAAAAATCGAGATCGGCTAAACAACACCCATCCAGCATCTTGCGAAAATTCTTCATCAACCAACGCAGATGAGCTAACCCTCCCGACTTTTCTGAATCCGACAGGATCTCATTAAAGTCACCACCACACAACCAAGGTAAATTACTCAAAGAGTGTAACCGTTGCAGTAAGGTCCATGCATGAATCCGTTTATACGGCCCTGGATGCCCATAGAAGCTCGTTAGTCGCCAAACTTTATCTCCATGCGAGCAAATCCGAACATCAATATGAAACCTAGAATACGACAAAAGAACCACCTCAGATGACTCCTTCCAAAGCAAACCCAGACCCCCCCCCCCCCCGCCTGCCCTCGGCCTCCACAACCAACTTTCTACAGAAACCTAACTTAACCTGAATCCACTTCAATCCATACCTATCCACCTTAGTTTCAGACAAAAAGACTAAATGTACACCATGATCACGAACTTGGGAACGAAGTGCATGGAATGTCCGGTCATTTCCCAGCCCCCGAACATTTCAAAATAAAAATTTATAATGATCGGCAAGCCGGGGACTCCGGTCTTGCCGCTGACTGCTGTTGAAACCTGTCTGAGGGACTCACAACCTTAGATTTTTTAACATGCAAATCCTCCACCAACGAACCAACCGACCCTGCTCGCTTACCCCTCCCCACGAAACCAACCTCCTGTACCCCCATAGACCCCTTCTGGCGTGCTCGACGCTTCCATTTACCCCTCAAAGTCAGCAGCATCTCATGGCCATGACGCTTCTCCAACAAGTTAGAAGTACCACACGTAGACCCCTCTGCATTTAAAAGCATAGCACAAGACAATTCTGCCATATCGCAGCCAAGACCCACCTCCTCAATTTCCAAACTCGCATTAAAATCAGAACCTGCCTTCGAAATATCCACCCAAGGCTTCATTTATTGCTCACCAACCCTACCCCACTAGCCGACCCCACCCCAACCTGCCCCTTAGATTACTCAACACTATGTTTTTCACTCAACACGTCACTTGGAGGCCCTTCATGCACCAACTCATTCTTATACACACTAGCACCTTGCACTAACAGACCCGGGTCACTCAGTGACTCTGTAACATCCCGGATTACGGGTGATGAATTTTTGATATATATGAAATATGTGAAAATAAAAATTTTTGAATAGTGAAAAATGAATGAGAAATGAAAAATTGAAAAACTGAACCAGAGAGCATCGCGACCTGGTCACCGCGACCACAGGTCGCGACAGCTCGCTCGCGGTGAAAAATGCAAAATCTGGCAGTGAGTACCGCGACCAGTCACCGCGACCACAGGTCGCGATGGCTTGCTCGCGATGAAAATGGCAAAACCTGGCAGTGAGCAACGCGACCAGCCACCGCGACCACAGGTCGCGATGGACTGCTCGCGACGAAATTGTCAAAAACAGGCAGAGAGCAACGCGACCAGTCGCGCGACCAGGGTGCGCTCGCGACGAAGGCGGTGCGCGCACTCCAGTGAGTGTCGCGACCTGGTGCCGCGACCACAGGTCGCGACGGCGGTCGCGATGGCGAAAAAAATATAAAAAAAAGAGAAGCTTCTCGCAGAAGCGAGAAGCCAAAACAGAGAGAGGAAGAACCGAGAAAAAAGAGAGAAAAGGAGAGAAAAGAGAGAAGAAAAAGAAGAAGAAGAAGAGAGAAGAAGAAGAAAGAAAAGAAAAGAAAAAGAGGAAGAAGAGGAAGAAGGAGAAAGGAAAGGGAAAGGAAAACGAAATCGTGGAACCGCGATTCTCGAACGAAAAACTCGGATTCCAAGTAGGTGTACTCTTGTTTTCGAAATCGTTTCGAGCTGTCTTTCGTTTACTTTTTCATTTTAGTTTTCGATTTCGTTCCTCGTTTTTATTTTCGTTTTCGAATTCGTTCATAGTTTTCGATTTCGATTTTTGGTATGAAAAGTGTTTGCGTTATATGAAAAATTGATGATTGATGCACTTATTATTGATTTCGAACTGATTTTATGCTAGATCGCGTTTCGATCGTATTCCGATTGTGTAGATTTTGTTAACAATACATGATTTATATTTTGTATGAATATTGTTGATATTCTTGAGAAATTGTGCGAAATGTATATTTATTGAGTATTGCTTATGAAAATTCTTTACTGAAACGGCCCTAGGATACTTAGACATAGAAACGGATATAGGAGGTTGGTATACCAGCTGGGTTTTACCTAGCAGTACTGCGCCGTTATTATTGTGTGATTGTTGTTGCGGGGCAATCTCGGACAATCACACCGATTTTAGTGATCGTTGTTGCGGGGCAATCTCGGACGATCACAATGATACTAGCGATTGTTGTTGCGGGGCAATCTCGGACAATCGCGATGATATTAGTGATTGTTGTTGCGGGGCAATCTCGGACAATCACGTGGACCCATATTCCAGTCCTAGAATGTTTAGTATTCTAGTGGGCCAGAATTGATTGGAATTGAAAAGTGTACTGAATGATTTTATTGATAGCATTTGTATATTGATTTCCTTATTGAAATTAAAGTGATTGAAAGTGTTTAATGCTTTGATTCTGAAATTTAATTGTTTTGAAAGTGATTTAGAAATAAAACTCATATTGTGGTTTATTGTTTCTTCAAAGAATATTTATGTTGTAATTTACTTAATTGAGATTTTAGTACACCCACTAAGCTTTATGCTTAGCGCGTTAGTTTTGTGTCTAACGCGTAGGTACCAGGAATCCAGAGGAGGCTAGAGATTGAAGGAGGAGCAAGTTGCAGACCGAGTCACAGGATTGTACAGTTGGGTAGCTATACTTTTGTTATGTGTATATATTCTGAAAGCATGCTTATACAGGGAATTTGTAAATATGTTTTGTAAAATGTTTTGTAATTAACTAGTTTATGATTTCTGTATTCTATTATCAAAATGATTGTAAATGTTTAAGTCTGATTTGTTATTATTTTATAAACTGATTGTGAAAGTCGCACTAAACGGCAGAGTGCGCAACTGATTGAAAGTGATAGAAGTGTTTGTGTGAAAAATGTGAATTTTGAATTGATTTGTGTAAAAGCAGGTTTTTGGGAAGTCCGAAAAACAAATGGCACTCTGCCGAATTTTCGCAAAAAGTTAATTATTATTATGGGCTCACTTGAAAAGGATCTTTAAAATATTTTATGGGCTCACGGTGATTTTGAAACGTAAAATGAGTTTTGAAAAGTTTTGAAAGTCCGAGTAGCGCGCCCCGGATCGGTCCGGCCAGATCGGGTCGGGGGGTGCTACAGACTCACTCACTCTATGCACTATAACATCTCCCCATGCAATAACACATCCTCATACACTTGAGGACCTGACACCACTAACCCCGAGTCATTAGGTGACTCACTCACCCTAATACTCGACGTCGTCCTCGTCCCATGCAAACTTGCAACTCCATGCCTCCCTGAATCTTGCAAAGGCACTGGGCGCTGAATTGTCTCCACTCCTTGGTCATCAACAACCGAAGCCCTTTCCTCACCATGCATACTATCACGACGTGCATCCAGGGTACTTTGATTCCCTTCTTCAAAAGCCTCCCTATTTGGTCGCCGACCCCCCACCCTTGGAGGACTAGAAGCCCTCAACCATGGGCCAAACGAATGCTGGGTATTCCCTATCTCCCCTCCCGAACTTCTAGCCTTTACACACTCTCTGACGGAATGCCCGACGAGCCCGCACTCAAAACAAAATTCCGAAAGCCGTTCATAACAAAGCAACAACGCTACTATCCCATTCGAACCACCAAGATCCACCCGAAGACACCGCTTCAGTGGTTTATCAATGTTCACTCCCACACGCACCCTGATATACCGCCCCATACAATCGCCAGATGCCCCCACATCAATCTCCCTCACACAGCCAATTTATCGTCCAAGAAACATCCCAATATCCCGGGTCATACACATTAACGGAACATTAAAAATTTGTACCCAAAATTCAACGTAATTAAATTTCATATTTGATATCGTACCTGCATCCTTCAGTTCCTCAAGGACTAACAACGATCCATCAAACGGCCAAGGATGTAACATCCTCAGCTTTGAATATATGCATGAAAAGTATTGTTTAATTATTAATGAGTATGTGAATGTGATTTATATGGTTTTAAGGGGTAGAGAATATAATTTTTGAGAATACAAGTGGACCAATAGGAACGGTCCAAAACGATGCTTGGAAGACAATGACAATAGGCATTACGACTAGAGCCATGACATCCAAGTCGCGAGTCAAGTCGCGAAGGCCAAAAGGAAAATTCAACCCGAGAAACACGTGACTAGAGTCTCGACAGTCAGAAATTTTGAAAAAAAAAATAACACCGAGTGGATTGAAGTGGTGCGAATTGAAGATAAAAATAGAAGATGAGCAAAAGCTTATAAATAGAACAGAAACCAGAGCAAACGGGAGAGAAAGAAGAGAGAAAAGAGGAGAGAGAAAGAAGAGAAGAAGAAAAGGAAGAAGAAAAGAGAAGGAGAAGAAGGAAAAGAGGAAGAAAGGGTATCCAGGTTCGGTGTACATTCGTTTTCGAATTTTCAGTTTTTCAGAAATTTTCGGAATTATCGAATTTTATAGTTTTTGAATTATTTGAATTCTATTGAGTAGAATTGATAATTTGAAACCGATTTCGGATTGATGTGAATTGCGAATTCTTGAAATATAGTTTATATCCAAAATTTTGATTGTGAATAATATTCGGAATTGATTTTCATACGTTTTGATGCTAATATTGTTATGAAAATATATTGTTGAAAGTGATTTTAATTATATAATATTTGTGAAATGTATCGGAAAATAATTTTGGGGCATTTTGATTCGATATGGAATTATGAAATACGTTTGAATATATTTTTGGATTGATACGTTTGAATATATTTTTGGATTGATTTGATGTGATTATTGATTTAGAAATACATTGAAAGTTGAATTCGATGATTCTGAAAGAAATGAAATATGTTGACATTGGATTTGCGAAAACATTTTGTGAAATGGCTCTGATGTGTATAAACATAGACATGGATATATGAGGTTGACATGTTAATTGAGTTTCTGTCTCATCAGTACTATGCCAATATATTATGTTTGTATCACCTTATGGATAGTACAGGCCCAAAGTGCCGGTCCTAGGGTTATGAATTCTGTCATAGGACATTTACAGCGGGTGATTCCGTTGGTGTTTCATTCTGATCTGATGTTCGGCGGGTGGCCCCGTCTGTGTGTCCGATGTTGAACAACCCGTAATCCAGTCCGATAACTTATGTTATGTGTGTCAGGAGCCCAGTCTGAAAACTGATTGTTATATGAAAGCATTTGAGAAATTATAAAGATTTTGTCTGTTGATTGATTTTGAATACCATATTTATTGAGTATATGATTTGATTTGACATGAGCCCCATATATGCTATATTGATATATGTTATTTATATGTTCGATAAATTGATAAAAGTATTTGATATAATATATTTGGGTATACAATTTTGTGTACATCCACCAAGCAATATGCTTAGCGTGTTGAGTTTTCTCACACGTAGGTAATAGAGGTTCCATGGGAGACAAAGACAAAAGAAGAGTAGAGACTGCAAGAGCACATCCAAAGTCACATCGTTCCTAAATATTTGGTAGTCCTTTGTAATAATTATATATGTTTTGATACAGCATGTATATTCAGAAACTGTTTGTACATATTTGAGGAGCTTCCGCTATGTAAATATTTTATTATATGTTTATGTTATTTGACTATTTATAAATTATATTGTGATAAATTGATTGGGGAAGTCGTACTATATTTGGAAAGGTGCACAAAAGTAATTTGAAATTTTGAAAGTTGATTGTTATAAATTTTAATTGTAAACAGGTATTTGATGCACATTCCTCACAGAAACAATGGACTAAGCAATCCCCCTAAGGGCTCTCCTCTAAATTGAACTGCTTCCTCATTTTTAGAGCGATAGAAGCATGAGCAGCAGCATGCGCAACCAATCACCAACTGTAGTAGGAAGTATAGTGCTCCATTCACCCCACAAGCTGTTAAAAAAAAAAAATTTCAATAATTAATTAAAAACAACAATTTGATTAATTTAATTTGTCTCCTTAAATTGCATCTTTAATGTAACCAAATTTACTAAAACTGGTCTTTGATCAAAACACTATTTCACTTACACGAAGATCCCTTGTCAACAATCTCTGAAATTCGTCCGAAAGTGATGCAGGGACACCAACATGTCAAGCAACCTGTTAAGAGGAACAAACATTTATAAAAAATAAGTTTAAAAAATAAGCAATCTGTTAACCATTAAAAAAATTAAAATACCCCTAAAATAATATTTAAAATTATTAAATAAAAATAAATTTAGATCTCTATCGTCCATCTCACTTGAGATGGACGATGGAGATTTTTTTTCTTTTTTTAAAATATAAAATTATTATAAAAAATTAATCTTCACATCTTCATCGTTCATCTTTAAACAGACATGGAGATATGGGAGGAAGAACCTAAAAATGGATTCTTCGACCCACCCAGAAGAGTTCTTTGAAAAACCTAGATTTTGGTTATTCAACCCAGTAAAAAAAAAAAAAAAAAGAACCTAGATCTGGGTTCTTCGAACTAACCCAGAAGGGCTTCTGGGTTCGAACCCTTCTTGGTTTGAAGAAATCAGATTTGGGTTCGTTCGAACAATCCAGAAAAGTGTTCTTCCATTTTTTTTTTGTTCTTGGTGGAGACTGAATCTCCACTCAATAAGATTTATTTGTTATTTTTGTTATTTTTATTATTATTGTTTTTAATTTTTTTAAAAATAAATCCTTACCGTCCATCATTTTAAAGATGGAGGGATGAGATTTTTACTTAATTTTTAAATTTTTATTTAATAAAATAAAATTTAAAATATATAAAAAGACGAAAATACCCTTGTGCCTATTAAGTTTGACAAAAGTTAACTAACGACAGGGGAGATTTTTGTCCATTAAGGGTAAAGTTAACTCCGCTTGTAGTTGGAAAAACTTTAGGGGAAGTGGGTGTTATTAGCTCTATAAAAAAAACTAAAAAGCTACTTGAGGACTAAACTCAAAATAGCAGAAGCAACCTCTTCTAGCTAGAATCGCTCATCTTCCAAAGAAAGAACCAACTTAGCTAGTGCATGGGCGACTAGACCAATGGAGTGAAAATCTCATTGACATTATTTCTAAATATTGCATTGTACTCTAGGAAACATCATTTATGAATCTCAGAGTCGTTTTCTCCCAAGTAGATTAATTACAGATAACGTTTTAGTCGAGTTTGAAAACTTGCATAGTTTCAAGCGTAGGCGGATTGGAAGGTGAGGCTACAAGCCCTAAAACTCAATATGTCGAAAGCATATAATCGAGTTCAATGGAGTTTTTTTAAATCAATGTTAGAGAAATTTTGGTTTTTCATGAAATTGGATTAGGAAAATTTTAGGGCTGATTCATTAATATTTTACAAATGCATTTCTGTATTTTTTAAAACGAAAAATAATATAAACGTGTTCATCAGTCATGTACTCATGTTTTTAAATGAAAACGAGAAAAATAAAAAACACGTTTTCACTTTTATTGAACCAATACTGGAAATGTCATTTTGACATTTTCACAGTTTTACACTTTTATTTTTGATTTTTTTTTGTTGGATAAGTGACATTAGCAACAAATATGTATTTCAAGATATTTTAAAAAATATTCTCTGTTTAAGACATATACTACTTTGATAATAATTTCAAAAACCAATCAATTTTAATTAAATTTATACATATATATATATATATATATATATATTCTCTAATATTTTACGAACAAAAAAATCTAAATTCATTTACCTACACATAATGGATTTTATTCATATCATATTGTAAATATATATTTTCAAAACAATTTATATAATACATATTATAATATTATGATTTAATATATATATATTTTAAAATGTTTTTGTAAAAAAACCGTGTTTGCTTGAAACTTCTCTCTTCTTTCCTGAAAACCCTAAGTCTATTTTATCTTAATATAGAATCCTACTGAGCTATTCTAGTATGCTCTATACTTACCTCCGGTAGAGGATCCTGCACATCAGAACGGATACACAGTTTGATCCGATTGCTACGGTCCCTCTCACAGAGTAGTGCAACCCGTTGCTCCGCCGTAAGTCCCGTTTTGAGTTGATATAAGGCAACAGGAGTGGGTCTCGAATCTGTGTTGAGGGCTCCCGGTGTAGTCCTTCTTCTAATTTTAAATTTTAAAAATATAAAAATCACTTTCATATTTTTCAAATGAAAATTGGTAAAATAGAAAATATTATCGTATACACCCATAACCTCTAAAAGTATCTAATATATGCGATCTTATTTTATTCTTTTTTTCTTTATTGAGTTTTAAGAATTTGGGTTCTTATAACTATTAAAATTTATACATCTTAAATTGAGATTTTTTATGTAAAAAAAAATTGAGATTTTTTATTTTTATTTTTATGTATTTATATATATGGTTAACGACGTTGATGTTGCTATCGCAAGTCAGTGAAGTCACTTTGATGCTTTCTATTTTCAAAAATTAAAAAATAAATTGTGAGGAGTGATGACTTTGATTGAGGCACGTCTATTTCGTTTTGTATGGTCAGCCGGCAATTACCTGGAAATCAAACAAAGATATTTTGGTCATGTGGGCATTAATCTTCAATAATTTCTGTTTCTGTTGATATTTTGTTTGTTTGTATTTTGTGCTCGACTTGCCTACAAGGAAAAAAATATCGGTCATTGACTGGGTACAAGGATTTAATTGTCCGTCAATAATAGTTGAGAAATGTAATTATTTTCAGATTATAAAGAAAAAATATCATTAATTATAATAATTTATAATTTAATTAATTTCTCACATCTTCATTTTCTTATAATAAAATAGACTGTCAACCACACTTAAGCTAATAATAATACAAAAAATAAAATAAAATAAAATTTGATATTTGTATAGTCATTTCTTTTCAAATTTTTTTTTTAATGTATTCCTTTTCATATTATTTAAGAAAATTTTCTAGTAAATCACACTCATAATATTTTTATGAGTTACATTATACAATTGATAATTATATATTAAATTTAAAATTTAAATATTTATCTATCTAATCCTTTTGTTCCAAAATTTCAAGTTGATATAAATTGACTCAATTTCTATAATTTTTTTTTTAGAGATAAAATTATTATTTATTTATTAACTTGGAAAAGATTTGACGACTGATGAGGAATTTAAATTTTATACTCAACATTCGTGATAGGTGGGATTATCATCAAACATATACTCATGACTTGAGGTGGATTTAGGGAGATCGGCGAGGGTCACGACCCCACCCCCCTAAAAAAACAAATTTTAATATACTCATAATTTAAAGCATGATATGATAATTTTGTCACTAAAATATTGAGAGCTTGTTTGTTAGATAGAATTGGACTGGACTATTTCCAGGTCATTCTCGTGTTTGTTGAGTACATGAGATTGGACTTAACTTCTCCAATCTCATGCACCATTTTTGTCTAGCTCAGGTATAACTATTGAGTCCCGCCTCGAAGTATGGAACAAATTTATCTCATGCTTCTCTTTTTTTTTTTTACTTTTTTTAAAAATTAAATTTATATAAATATTAAATATTTAATATATATTATTAAAATATTTTAAAAATAATACTTTAATATCAATAAAAAATAAAATTATTTATAATATTTAAATATTTATTTTATTAAAAAGTTAATTTTTTAATCAAATTTAATTTAAATATTTTAATTTTTTAAAAATAATTTTATTATTAAAAAAATTAATTTAATATAATTTTATACTTATCAACTCACAACATATAAACATAAAATATAATTATATTTTGTTCAGTTTCATATTACATTAAATAAAATGCGGATATTGATAATCCGATACTTTTATATTGATAATCCGATACTTTTATATCCTTTTAATTTTTTTTATAATTTCGTTTACAAAAAAAAACTTTTTTTATAATTTTAATATGTAATTAATTGCTATAATATATTTTATTTATAATTAATTTTAAAATATTTAATATAAATATATTTAATTTTCAAAATTTTATTTTAAATAATTTTAATTTAATTATATAATATTTAAAAATAATTTTATTTTATGTAAAAATTAATTTAATACAATATGATTTTATCCAATCTCATTCTACACTAAACAAGGGACAGTATTATTTTTAATTCAATCCATACTTCACCAAACACATCACAATACTAATTAGTCTTATCCAATCAAATCCTATTATATTCTATCTTATCCTATAAAAATAGTCCAATTCAATTCCGTAGACCAAACGGACTCTGATTGATTCATAAACAGAACTTTGTAACTATCTCAATGGAAATAATAACATGCCAAAAAAATGATAATTACAAGGGATAGAAGAAAACAAATTCTTAATTGTCAAAATATTTTAATGATGTGATAATGAAATGCTAACTTACAAGTAAAATTGCATATAAAAATAGAGTTAATTACACTCAACCTCCTTGAAGTTTGGCTAATTACATTCGGAATCAAAGTTTGTATTAATGGACACTAACCTCCCCTCACGTTAACGTTGACCGTCAAAATAACCGTTGACTTTTTTTAAATTTTTTAAATGACCAAAATACCCCTGTCAATTTATATTATCAATTTTTTACTATTCATTAAAAAAAATTTATGGTGAGATCCAGATTGGATCTCCACCGTCCATCAACAATACCAAGAAAAAAAAATAATTTTTTTTTAATGTGTTCATCGAACCCTCTGGGTTCGTGGAACCCTGAGGGTTCATAGATCGAACCCTTCTAGGTTCGATCTCGAATCCATAAGGGTTCGAAGAATGAATCCTTCTGGGTTCGATGAATCCTCGAACCTACTGGGTTCCACGAACCCAGAGGGTTCTATTCGAACCCTTCTGGGTTCGAGATTCATCGAACCCAGAAGGGTTCGATGAACACATTCAAAATTTTTTTTTTCTTGGTGAAGATTCAATCTGGATCTCACCATTAATTTTTTTTAATAAATAATAAAAAAGTTGATAATATAAATTAACAGGGGTATTTTGATCATTTAAAAAATTTAAAAAAAGTCAACGGTTATTTTGACGGTCAACGTTAACGTGAGGAGAGGTTAGTGTCAATTAATGCAAACTTTAATTCTGAATGTAATTAGCCAAACCTTAGGGAGGTTGAGTGTAATTAACTCAAGAATAATAGTAATGTAGATCGGGTCATCATGTATTTATTAATTAAAAGTCAAACAACGAAACGTGGATCTTAATTATCAATTATTGAAATTTCGAAGTAAAATATTTAATAAACAATCATTTGTGACACTTGACATCTCACAATGATAAACATCATTTAACATTACAGCAATATAATAATTAAATAAAATTTACATAATTTCATGACATTATTTATTAAACTTAATTATTTAGATAGTAATTAATCTTGTAATTAATCTATCGCTTCATGCCTTCTTCCATCACTGGCGCTGTTGGAGCCGCCATTGCCACTCCTTTGTTTTCCCTATTCACATTTCCTTGCCATCCTAACCATTTTCAAATCAGAAAAAAAAAAAAATGGTAAGAAAACTTTTACACAAAAATTAATTCAAGTCTAGACAAGAAATGAGACCAATTATTATTTAAAATTACCAAGAGCAACATCGAAGCCACGGCTTTTGAGCTCGCGATATTCTTGACACAGGGCACATTCCTCACAGAAACAATGGACCAAGCAATCCCCACAAGGGCTCTCCTCTAAATTGAACTGCTCCCTCATTTTAGAGCGATAGAAGCATGAGTAGCAGCATGCGCAACCAATCAGCAACTGTAGTAGGAAGTATATTGCTCCATTCACCCCACAAGCTGTTAAAAAAAAAAATTCAATAATTAATTAAAAACAACAATTTGACTAATTTAATTTATCTCCTTAAATTGCATCTTTAATGTAACCAAATTTACAAAAACTGGTCTTTGATCAAAACACTATTTCACTTACACGAAGATCCCTTGTCAACAATCTCTGAAATTCGTCCGAAAGTGATGCAGGGACACCAACATGTCAAGCAACCTGTTAAGAGGAACAAACATTTATGCAACAGATACAACTTTTATAAGTTATAACTCTTATATAGCTCATCGATCTTCATCGTTGTTTTTAGTAACAATTCAACTCAAAAGTTTAAACTGTAAGGTAACAACAGTCCGACTATATATAAATTATACTTACAACATATGATTTGATGTTAGTACAACTCGAACAAATAACTATGAAATATATGGAAAACTTACAGCCTGAGCAGTCGGAGAAGCAGTCACAGAGGCCAGAAGACCAAGCGCCCTTGTTCTGTTGAAAGGGTTGGTGGCTTTGTGGCATATAAGTACCCGCAGGTACACCAGTTGCGGTGGTGTTCTGAGCATACATGATGATATATCAATAACCACACACAAAAAGAAAATTGTATAAGAAGAAGAAGATTAAGAAAGAAGGTGTTCTATGCAGATATATATATATATATATATATATATATATATATATCTATACATATACATATTATATATATATAGAGATGACTCAAATGAAAATGATTTTTGTTTACGTGGCATATGATCAGAGCGGGAGATACAAGTGGTTGATGGAGGTGTGCAAGAAGTTGCCAGAATTAATTTGCAAGTCAATTCTGGCATGGCATGACCGAGTCCATGGTGGGCTGCTCCATGTTCCAGCAAGTAATAAACATTATCACTAAAACACTTGTTTTATATTTTTTATATTTAAGAATTAAGAGTACAATTATAAAAGGACAACCGTCGAAATATGTAGAGATTAATCACTAACTATATAGTTCGGATATTTATTCTCAGAATAAAGGGAGAAAACTACTCACATATGCTGATAAATACGTATAATGAGACTTGAACCCTCGCTATTAAAGTGAGATGAAAGTACACTGACCACTTGAACTATAAATGGTTGTACAATTAATTGGCTGTTGATTATTGGTTTTTGCACATAAATTTAAATTAGATTTAATTGTATTTTTGACCGTTTGATTTGAAGACCAGTACCCATTCAAAAGTTTAAGATTAAATTTGAAGACCGTTTGATTTAATTGTATTTAATTGTGTCTGTTAGATAATATTTTTTATATTTTATTAATTTTTATTTAAAATTGAGAAATTAATTTTCATATTTTTTAATTTTAAAAACACTCCAACAATAATTAACAATAATATTTTTTAAAAATATATTAAATAATAATATAATAATATGTATTATGTAAAGTTGTTTTCAATATATATTTTTAATATATTATAAGAGTTAAAAACTAAACGTAAAGTTAAATTAATTTAAGTTAATTTTTAATTAAAAAATATAAGAATATTTATCTTTTTTTTTATATTTTTTAATTTAAAATTGATTGGTGTCTTTTTATACTTTTTAAATTATGATAAAAATGATATATATTTTAATAATCTCAAAAATATTCAATAATAAAAAAAATAAAAACAATCCATATATATTTATATAATATAAATTTAATATCTAAAAATTTTAATTATTTTATTTTAAATAAATAAAACATATTTTTCACATCACTTAACTGATAAAAATATAAAATATTAGTAAAAAGTAGCGGAAACGTCGAAATGATATTCTCAATTTTTATTTAATAAAAGTGAAAAATACATTTTCTATTTTTTTTAAAAAAATATGGGTGACGAACTTATTTTCATTATTTTTTTTTTTCATAATAATTCCTGGATAAGTCGTCCAGCAGGATGCACGATGGTGATGTCCCGATGACTGGGTGTGCATAGTCTCTCATGACTCTCTGTATAGGCACCCTATTCTAATTCTGCAGCTGAACCCTCTCTATGTCGTCCATTGCAGCTTCAAACTGCTTAGTGTCTGAATAAGAAGTAGATTCAGCTGTGGAGTCTGTGACTCTCCTAATGCGGTCTATCTTGTCGTTCAGTGGCAAAACTGCTCCTTCCTGAGAACGATGACTCTGCATACAGATGCGCACAAGTACCTCAAAAGAAAAAAAAAATACAATAATATAGAACTAAACAAAATACAAACTATCAAAGACAAAAATAAAAGAAAATGCTAAGAAAGAAAAATCTCTAATCTTAGAATTAGCAATCGAAACCACTTCCCCGGCAACGGCGCCAAAAATTTGACACGCTCACAAGGCATAAGATAAATCCCAAGTGCAGGATGTGTCGAAGTAATAAATTTTCCGTGAGTACGGGGTCGAATTCACAAGGAAGTGGATCCTATTATTTCTGATGTTAAGGCTCTTTTTAGGGCTGTGGGAGTTTCCAACTGTCATGCCATTCCTCGTTCAGGGAATGGAATGGCACATTCTCTTGCTTCCCTAGCCTTTTCCTCTAAGGAGGAATTTTGTTGGTTCAATCCTGAACCTAGCTTTCTGGTTGGTCTTCTGTAATAGAAGTTTTGTTTGCAATAAAAAAAAAAAAAAAAAAATAAACTAAAACAGAAAAGTAAATCAAGTTGCTTTGAGATTTTGAATTGCAAAATAATAAATAAAACTGAAAATAGAAATGGAAAACTAGGCTAAGGGAGAGGAAACGCTAGGTGGTCAAATGATCTCAATCATAGACAAGAGTAAGCTAATTGACTAATTTAAGCGCTTATTAGCAAGACTAAATTATGACTAGTAAAGGCATACCATATTATATGGGTCATGCAATGATGTTGTAATTCTAATTAAAGTCACCTATTGGTCATAGAGTGAAATTAATTGGAAAACCAATACTACTCTAATCCCCAGATTAATTAAGTACTTTCATATCATAATTAAACTAGTTATTAGAGTAAATTATGCACAATTGTGACCTAATGATTTCTCATACTAAGCCACAATATCCTTATTATAATTATTCAAGATTTATGCAACACACTTTTATAGTGCAAACAATGAGAATTAAAATTGCAATAGAATAAATTATCTAAGAACAATTATCTTGAAATAAATACAATTAATTTACATAGTCAACAAACCCTAAATCCAATCATGGTCTAATGACCACCTAACTTGGAGTTTAGTTACTCATACAATTAATTAAACAAATAAAAGAAGAAAGGGAAACAATATAACCCATTCGAAGCTCTAAAGATGAGAGATTCCGCTTTGGTTCGGTGGGAACTTCTTCTCCTTCGAATCTTCGTCTTCTATGATGAACAATCAATCGAATATGAATCATTAACTCCCAAATGGTGTAGAACGGTGTTTGAATGGTGTTTGGGTGATGGAAATTTGGCCTAGGAAACCTTTGTGTGAAGCTTGGAATAGCCAAAGTCGAACTCTTTTGTTTTTCTTTCGTTTTCCTTTTATAGATCGCAGGAATTAGGGTTACCGCTCAGCTACCGCCACAGCGTGCCGTGACCTAGTGGCTCAGGTCACGGTGACTGGGTCGCGGTACTCACTGCCTAAAAAATTCACTTTCAGTGTTACGGCAGTGGTGTGACCCTCTGTCGCGGTGCTCACTAGAGGAAAATGCCATCTTCAGCGCGACGCTTGTGGCTCGACCCTTGCTTGCAGTTGCCGGTCGCATGGCTCACTGGTGGAAAACACCACTTTTTATTCACTTTGACATTTCTTCCCCAATAATCACCTAAAGAATGCACATGCTTAAAACACACATTAAACCTACCAATTTACTTGAAAACACGTTCAAAAGATAAGATCTAAGGGTGTCAAAATATAACAAATATAGACCGATCAAATACCCAAACCTATCTTTTGTTTGTCCTCAAGCAAATCAGCACACACCACAACAACAATAAGACAAAAACTCTACAAATAAAAACAACTAAACTATATCCATTTTCGTAGGATGAAACGATGACATTTAGCATGTACCACAAGCTTTTAAATCCCTAGGTGACCCTAGTGGACTAGTTATAGTCTCATGAGGGTTTACCAGTTACGATACCCACAAACGTCTTAAGCTAACCACAGACATGACTAAATATCAAATCAAGCATATACACAAATACAAAGGCATGCGACAATATAAAATAAGAAACCAAAACATTGCCAGTTAGACTAATGCACCCTATATCATACAAGACTCTGACATACAACACATTTATAACAGTCAAACCTTCCATTATTAGTAAACCATTGATTTAATTCGCCTTGACTCTCATCTCACTAGTTTTCACTCAATGACACTCAAAGCCTAGATTTTCACACTTTCAACTACATACGACTATAATTTATGAGCAAAGAAGTACAAAATATGTCGTATATACAATTAGTTAGAATGAACGCACATGTTTAACAAATAGATCTCATAAACGACATTGAACATTAAGAACAGAAAAAAAAAAAAAAAAATCAATGGAACACAAGTCAAATAATTCAATCGAATTTCCTAAGGAGATCAACAGGTCTTTTCATAGTTGTAATGGGGCCTTTGGGTGATTGGCTACAGAAAGAAAGGAAAATGGAATTCAACTAACTTGGAAACATATTGAGAGATTTCATAATTTTTTTTTTCAATTTTACTTTCTTCTCACACGAATACCAAGTTTGTTCAATTTGTATTCCCAATCTTTTCTACACCTTTCTCCTTCAACCTCTATTTTTTTTATTTGTGCATTATCACTCATTTTCTCATCTAGCCAACTATTCATTATTTTCAAAAAAAATTATTTTTATTTTTTTTATTTTTGTGGCTACTTTTGCGTACATATCCCACACCTTTTTCATCTTTTAATAAGCAACTCTTTTTCTCACTCAACACCAACACTTCCTCTCTTTTATTTTCTTTAGTTTCCAAGCTTCAAAGGTAAGACCTTGCATTTTTGGCTTGGCCATGAGTAGGGGTAAGGAGCACACAATCAAAGGACAGGGAAATAACGCTTTTTAGGAGTTCACACACAATGTCTGAATCACATCTCCCTATTCTGCTCAACTGATCATTCAACACATGCATAAAATATTTTTATAAAAGTAGTTCATTAACATTCTATGCAAACCTAAAGAGATCAATCTAATAGCAATAAGCACGAGAAAGTGTTTAAGAGTGGAAATGAAAATTCCCTTAGAACAAATGCACTTGAAGCTCAAATCTTACTAAGGGTAGTCTCCACTATTAATCAGGGCAACTAATCGAAAGATTTCACATATTACAATGTAAAGATGTCAAAACTTATATGATTAGATGCAAAAGGCTCCTATCGACAACATCCTAGTTAACAATTTTACATACATCAAATGACCTAAGCATTTACATAATGATAATAATCCATTTAGCATGTACATGTGATTTGCTATCCTAATAAAAACAATGAAAACAAAACAAAAGACTCAAAAGACTCAAAAACTAGGTGTACGTGGCATTGTTATACCTAAGTCTTCCAAATGCTCAATGCGTGTAAGGAAAGTCTAGGTTTCCAACCTATATATACCAACAAGACACAAAAAAACCAACAAAAACCAAAAACACCCCAAAACCTAAGATAAATATTGTCCCCAATATTTAAAATCCTAGATTCAAAGGAAAACAAAACAAACAAGACACGAACATAAACAACCAACGAAAAATCAATCCTAATATCAATAACTAAACAATTCTAATATTCACAACTATCAACTTCACCCAAATTTCACTCCTCCATACTTCATATTTTCAACACAAAGCACGTCAATTCTATGGTAAAGCGAAAGTTGAAGAAATTGACATAAACAACAACTAAAATATAAAGAAACTAAAATAAAGGGTTACCTCTCTCCTAGTGCTTTATTTAACGTCTAGGCAAGATATCGTACTCGAGCTAAGCATTAGTACACATCTAAGATACCGTTTGCTGCATGGCCTGCAATCCACTCATGCATACTCAACTCTCATCTCCTCGGGTTTAAATAACCCAGTAGTTGCAACTGTAACTCATCCTTACCTCCTTTCTCATCAGACTTGGGTTTTGAATATGGCGATTTATTAGGACACGGTTTGAGTTTCGTTTTTCGTTTGAATTTCTTTTCACCCCCAAACCGAATTTCGGATCCTTTGCCCCTGTATTGCTAAGGTGCTGCTCATTCTCTATTGCTCTCTGCAGCTGATACCTGAAACATCCACAGAAAAACACTCAAGAGAATTCAAAGTCTGTTTCACAGCATCAAATGCCTGAAACTTGACGATCTCTCTCAGGAATATCATGGATAGTTTCCCGTTCTGCACGACGATGATGGTCTACGCAGTAGCCATGAATGGTCTCCCCAATATAATGAGAAGGTCCTTCTAGGTCACCCTTTCATTATCCATATCCAGGACCACAAAATCGGCAGGTATGATCAACCTGTCCACATCGATGAGGATGTCTTCAACTATGCCCCTCGGATACTGTGTCGACCGATCGGCTAACAGTAGGGACATAGAAGTGGGCTTCAGCTCACGTAGGCTCAACTGTATATAGATCGAGTAAGACATTAGGTTAATGCTAGCCCCAAGATCTAACATTGCTATCTTTTTCTTCGTATTTCCAACGGTGATGTCAACGTTGAAGCTCCTGGGATCTTTCAGCTTTGGGGGAAGCTTCTGCTGCAAGACTACACTCACCTCTCAGAGATCACCTTTTTCATTTAGCCCATACTGTCTCTTCTTTGTAATGAGTTCCTTGAAAAACTTCACATATGCCGGCATTTTCTAAATCATCTCCAGGAGTTGCAAGTTGACATTCACTCGTGACAGCACATTATATATCTCTGAAAATGCTTTGTCGTTCTTGCTCTTCTAATGACGACCCAGAAATGGAACCGATGGCACATATGGAGCCGCAGGTTTGTGAAGAAGTGGAGTTTTGTTGGGTGTAACCACTTCTTTCTTTCTACTCACTGAAGGATCTGCACCTGTACCTGCATCATAAACAGAATGATCAGAAAGTTTACCCCCAACCCTATTATCTATAGTCTTACCACTCTGTAGAATGATAATCGCCTTTACTTGCTCTGGTTGACTAGGGAACTTTTTCAGTGCTCCGTTCTGCACGGCTTCAGCCAATTGGCCGACTTGCACCTCTAATTTCTGTGTTGTAGCCTCTTACTGCTGGAATTTCTACTCAGCAAGCTGCTAATTCTACTGGAATACCAGCATGAATTTGTCAAATTTATCCTCCAGAGTTGGCCTTGATTGCTGAGGTGGTGGATCATATGAGCCCTGCATATTTTGTTGAATCTGAGGCTGATGCAGAGGCTCAAACCTATTCTGCTGCTGGTATCCCTAATACTGCCCTGGCTGCTGCTGATTATCTCGCTATGAGAAGTTTGGATGGTTTCTCCATCCTGGGTTGTAATAACTGAAATAGGGATCATTCCTTTGTCTCGGAGGAAAGGTATTAAGTGCTTACGCTTGTTCTTGCATATACTCTGGGAAGGTCTCCCTGGATGGACACATAGCAAAATCATGCCCACCGACTCCACATATGGAGCACACAACTCCTGGTCTCTGCCAAACTGAGGTAGCTTAACTCTACACTAGTTTACCCAGCTCTGCCATCTGTTTTTTTGATCATGCATTAGTGTGCACCTCATAAACACCCTGGGTCTTCCATCTGACACTCTTTTGTTGCGAATTGGCCCCTAGCATCTCGAAGAGCTCGTATGTCTCTTCCATCGTCTTCTCCTGCACAGCTCCTCCTACAACATTATCGACTATCGCTTGACAATTTAGAGTCGGCCCATCATATAAGAACTGATTATGTAGCTCCAGGGAAAAGCCATGGTGAGGGCACTGGATCAGTAACAACTTAAATCTGTCCCAAGCTTCATAGAACGACTCTTCATCTCCCTAGGCGAATGTTGCTACTTTGCTTCGCAACTCTACGGTCTTCTGATGAGAATAGAATTTTTCAATGAACTTGTTGTACACCTCTGACCATGTGTGAAGGGACCCAGGTGGCAACGTCATCAGCCACTATTTGGCTCTGTCTTTCAAAGTGTACGAGAAGCATCGCATCCTGAACTGATCCTCGGACAACTCTGTAGTGGAAATATCTGAATGGTGCTATAAAATTCGCGCATGAAGGTCAAGGGATCCTCAGTTGCGATTCCATGGAAGGCTGGTAGCATGTTAAAATGAATACTCTTCAGCTCATAATTCCTAAACAAGTCGTCCAATAGGATACACGATGGTGATGCCCCGATGATTGGGTGTGCATAGTCTCTCATGACTCTCTATACAGGCACCCCATTCTAATTCTGCAGCTGAACCCTCTCTGTGTCGCCCATTGCAGCTTCAAATTACTCTGCGTCTGAATAAGAAGTAGATTTAGCTGTGGAGTCTGTGACTCTCCTAATGAGGTCTATCCTGTCGTTCAGTGGCAAAACTGTTCCTTCCTGAGAACGACGACCCTGCATGTAGATGCGCACAAGTACCTAAAAAAGAAAAACAAAAATAAAGAGAAATTATAATAATATAGAACTAAACAAGAATACAAACTATCAAAGACAAAAATAAAAGAAAATGCTAAGTAAGAAAAATCTCTAATCTTAGAATTAGCAACCGAAACCACTTCCTTGACAACGACACCAAAAACTAGACACGCTCACAACGCGTGTGATAAATCCCAAGTGCAGAATGTATCAAAGTAATAAATTTTCAGTGAGTACGGGGTCGAATCCACAAGGAAGTGGTGGTAAACTAATAATAAACTAAAGATGTGAACTAAAATAGAAAAGTAAATCAAGTTGTTTTGAGATTTTGAATTGCAAAATAATAAATAAAATTGAAAATAGAAATGTAAAACTAGGCCAAAGGAGAGGAAACGTTAGGTGGTCAAATGATCCTAATCATAGACAACGGTAAGCTAATTGACTAATTTAAGCGCTTGTTAGTAAGACTAGATTATGACCAGTAAAGGCACACCATATTATATGGGTCATACAATAGTGTTATGATTCCAATTAAAGTCACCTATTGGTCCTAGAGTGAAATTAATTGGAAATCCAATACTACTCTAATCTCTAAATTAATTAAGTACTTTCATATCATAATTAACCTAACTATTGAACTTAGATTAAATTATGCACAATTGTAACCTAATGATTTCTTATACTAAGTCACAATATCCTTATTACAATTATTCAAGATTCATGCGACACACTTTCGTAGTGTAAACAACGAGAATTATAATTGCAATACAATAAATTATCTAAGAACAATTGTCTTGAAATAAATACAATAGATTTACATAGTCAATAAACTCTAAATCCAATCATGGTCCAATGACCACCTAATTAGGAGTTTAGTTACTCATACAATTGATTAAAGAAATAAAAGAAGAAAGGCAAACTGTATAACCCATTCGAAGCTATAAAGATAATAGATTCCGCTTTGGTCCGGCTAGAACTTCTTCTCATTCGAATCTTTGTCTCCTCTGATGATCAATCGATCGAATCTGAATCACTAACTCCCAAATGGTGTAGAACGGTGTTTGAATGGTTTTTGGGTGATAAAATTTGGCCTAGGAAACCTTTGTGTGAAGCTTGGAATAGCCAAAGTCGAACCCCATTGTTTTTCTCTCGTTCTCCTTTTATAGGCTGCAGGAATTAGGGCTACTGCGACCGCGTGCCGCGACCTTGGGTTACATTGTAACACCCCCCTGACCCGACCCGTCTGGATCGATCCAGGGAGTGTTACCGGGTTTTCCAAAACTTTTCTTTATTCTGTTTATAAACTGAAAACCATATAATTTATACTTTAAAAACCTTTTCGAGTGAGCCCATCAAAATTCAGTTTTTTTTTTTTTTTAAATTTCGGCAGAGTTTCATCTGTTTTTCTGATTTCCCAGAACCTGTTTTCAAATCAATCTCAAACCAAATATAATTCACAACAACACTTCAAATCTTCATTCAATCAAATGCGCACTCTGCCGTTTAGTGCGACTTACCAAACAGTTTTTAAAATAAAACAATTCATAATTCATTATTACAGTCCTTTGAAAATGAAAAACAGAAAACATAAAACAATTAATTACAGCACATAATTACAAAACATAATTATATAACTCAATTACAAATTCTCTGTATATGCATGCATATCTAACTACATTATACAGGAATATATATAACTACCCAAAATGTGGTGACTGTGACTCTGAAAATCTGCCTGTAACTCTCTCTCTCTTCAATCTTTTGCTTCCTCAGTATCCTTATTACCTACGCGCGATAAAAACCGACGCGCTAAGCATATAGCTTAGTGGGTGTACACTAAAATAAATTGTAATATAAGTGAAAACACTAAATTTTAAATTCAGAAATTCAGAAAGATATATACATAAACAAGCAAACTTAAATTCAAAATTTCAGATATATATATATATATATATATATATATATATATATATATATATATATATATATAAAGCAAATGTGGTATTTCAATTACTGAAACTATATAAACACGAAGTATGTCAAAAATTTCTGGGTTTTAATTTCAATATCATTTCTTTATTTTCCATAACATTTTCTAACTATCAATTCTCAATTGGGCCCATGATACACATAACAGGGTTTACAGGACTGGATTACGGGTTTTACAGTCGGGTTTCCCATCTCATATGAAATGGTATCCCTATATAAACAGTCGGTTTACCATTTCACGAGGAAATGGTATCCATATATTCTCACAGTCGGTTTCCCATTTCACGAGGAAATGGTATCCGTGTTTAACAGTCGGTTTCCCATTTCACAAGGAAATGGTATCCGTATACTCAACATCAGAGGCATCATAAATCACGGTGCAGTACTGCCATATATTCACCCAATTGACATGTCAATCTCCTATATCCATATCCCTATACATATATCAGGGCCATAAAATTTCAATTCAGAAAATACAGATATTTTAGTCACGTTTCAAACAACTTTACAATAATCAAATTCAAACTCAGTATTCATTGATAATTATAAATAACAGAATACAGAAAATAAATCAATAAATTCGATATAATTCCAATTTTTGTATTTCAAAATCAATTTCAAATATTATTCGCAAATTGAGAATAACTATTTCAATCATTATACGAAATACGAATATACGAAAATTGTAAATATAATTCTAAATTCTTTAAGTCAATAAACAATATAAAAGTTTTCAGAACTGTGTGTACATCAACCTGGATACCGTTTTACGACAGTTTTCTTTCTGAATTTTTCTTTTTCCTTTTTCCTTTCTTCCTCCTCTTCCCTTTCTCTTTCTCTTTTCTTTCTTTTCTTCTTCTTTCCCTTCTCTTCTTCTTCTTTTCTTCTTCCTCTTCTTCTTCTCTTCTTCCTCTTCTTCTTCTCTTCTTCCTCTTCTTCTTCTCTTCTTCCTCTTCTTCTTCTTCTTCTTTTCTTTCTTCTTTTCTCACGGTATTCTCTCTCTCTCTCTCTTTTCTGTCTGTTTCGATGGCTTCTCACAAAAGTTAAATTTTTTGTTATATCATTTCGGTCATCGCGACCTGTGGTTATGCCACCTGGTCGCGGTACTCACTGGAAGACTTCCACCGCTTTCCTCGCGATCACACATCGCGGTACCATGGTCGCGCTGGTGGTCGCATTGCTCACTGTCCGAATTTGATCTTTTTCACCGCGAGCAGCTCATCGCGATCTGTGGTCGCGGTACACTCTGCCACTTTTTCTTCACTTTATGCAATCTTTCCGGATCGCTTCATCTAGTCCATCTGGAAATCATAAATTAATTATTCGAATCTCAAAATTTATATATCCACATATTCAAAATTAATTATTCGAAATGAGGGATGTTACATACATGGCTTAGGTCGTGGTACTCACTGCCAGAAACTCATTTCTTCCTCGCGAGAGAGTATCACGGCCCATAGTCGCGACACTCACTGCCTAAAAACTTCACTTTCAGCTCGATGGCAGTGGCGCGACCCTCTGTCGCGGTGCTCGCTGAAGGAAAAATCCATCTTCAGCGCGACGCTTGTGGTACGACCCTTGGTCACGGTGGCCGATCGCGTGGCTCACTGGTGGAAAACATCACTTTTCATTCACTTTGGCATTTTTTCCCCAATAATCACCTAAAGTCTGCACATGCTCAAAACACTTATTAAACCTACCAATTTACTTGAAAACACTTTCAAATGATAAGATCTAAGGGTGTAAAAATATAACAAATATAGACTGATCAATTACCATAGTCAAAGGCTCTTATAGTCCAACCATGATATTGTCTGATGAAATCAAATTATAGCTTTAGAAACCGTGGGCCAATGCAATGATTTGAAGAACATGGGGTGTGCTCACACCCTTAATTTTATGCAAGCTAAGCTGAAACAAAAATGGCCTCCTATTGGACAATGGCACCTCACTGATCTAGATGATGGGTGTTTTTTGACTAGGTTTCAAATGAGAAAGGACCTCGATTTTGTTCTCACTAAAGGGCCTTGGATCATTGTAAACTAATATCTGGCGATCCAAAAATGGAAACCGAACTTTGTTTGGGGAGGCAGCTATGTAGAAGATGCCAATCTGGGTCAAGCTCTCTAAGCTACCCATGGAATGGATCAATGCATAGCTTCTGTAACACCCCCTGACCCGACCCGACTGGATCGACCCAGGGAGCGTTACCGGGTTTTCAAAACTTTCTAAATTCTGGTTATTAATTTCAAATCATTTAAAATCATATCAATTTGTAATTTATAAACACTTTCCTAGTGAGCCCATCGAAATACACTTTTTAAAAATTTCGGCAGAGTTCCCTCTGTTTTTCTGATTTTCCAAAACCTGTTTTCCACAAAACTCTAATCAAATAAAATTCACAACAACACTTCAAATCTCATTTCATTCAAATGCGCACTCTGCCGTTTAGTGCGACTTCCAAACAGTTTTAAAATAAAATAATTCAGAATTCAGTAGTTACAAACCTTTATACAAATAAAAACAGACAGAAATCATAAATTATTTACAAAGCATATATAAAATCATCGAATTACAGACTTTTGTATATGCATGCTTACAAAATATAACATACAAAACTATATCACTACCCAATAAATGCAGTGACTCTGAACTCCAAGCTGCAGGAACCTCCTCTCTATTCCTTATCTGCCTCGGTATCCCTGTGACCTACGCGCGATAAAAACCGACGCACTAAGCATATAGCTTAGTGGGTGTACACTAAACTCAAGTATTAAAATCATAAACAGCTTTTCATAATAAACATATCATAATATAATCGTATATAAACATGTTACGATGCAAATCATTTACAGAAATAAAACTGATGAAATCAATTCTATATAAACAAGTCATTACAATTTATAATCCAGGACGTATAAAATCATTTATGTTATAATCATAAACGTCTAAAATCGATTTCGAAATTCACTCATAAACAGATTATTCAATTCACTTCAATTCTGGCCCTCTAGAATACTCAACATAAACCAGGACTGGAATATGGGTTGTTCGACCACAGTGACTGTCTGTCAAACATAACTCCCACCCTAGGACGAATCCTAAGAGTGGTACGTATCTCTCTACCCTAGGACCGAGGGTTCGGACCCTAGAGAGGTACATATCTCCCTATCCCAGGAACGAATCCTTAGGAAGGTACGTGTCTCCCTACCCCAGGACGAATCCGTGAAGAGGTACATAATAAATCATTAATAGCAATGTCAATGTCGGTGCAGTACTGCTCACTGAACCCAGCTAGTATACCAACCTCCGATATCCATTTCTATGTCTACGTATTCTAAGGCCGTTTCAATAAAACATTTTCAAATATTTACCATAAGTTACAAATCAACGGTCACCTTAATAAATAAACAATTCAAACGATATTCTCAAAATATACATATATGATTTCATGAAAAGTAAACAGTATTCAGACAATATTCTAACACGAGTAATTTCAATAAAAT
Organism: Xanthoceras sorbifolium; assembly: GCA_003430845.1. Taxonomy (NCBI): domain Eukaryota; kingdom Viridiplantae; phylum Streptophyta; class Magnoliopsida; order Sapindales; family Sapindaceae; genus Xanthoceras; species Xanthoceras sorbifolium. The sequence goes on from CM010621.1 coordinate 27,461,082, forward strand.
CGTAATAATCGAAATACGATCAAAAATATAAAAATCATTCCAAAGAAAATATTATAAACACATAATAATAAAATTCTTCAAATAAGTCGCAGATTCAAACTAAAAATACTTAATACTTTTTGTAAAGAATTCGAAAACGGGTGTACACCAACCTGGATACCGTTTCCTTTCGACTATCATTTTTCTAGGTTACTTTTTCCTTCCCTTTCTCTTTCTCCTTCACTTTCCTCTTCTCTTTCCTTCCTCTTCTCTTCTTCTTCTTCTTCTTTTTCTTCTTCTTCTCTCTTTCTCGCACTCTCTCTTGGTTTCTCTCTTTTCCCTTTCTATTTTTCTAGAGAGGTCTGCGATGACTTATTTTTTTATAAAATTTCGGTCGTCGCGCCACCAGGTCGCGTTGCTCTCTGAAGCAACTTCACCGCCTTCATCGCGATCACACATCGCGGTACCCTGGTCGCGATGGTGGTTGCGATGCTCACTGCCTGGATTTTCACTTTTTCATCGCGAGCCAGTCAACGCGATCTGTGGTCGTGGTGACCAGGTCGCATTACTCACTGCCTGAAAATGCCATTTTTTTCGCCGTAAGCAGCTCATCGCGATCTGTGGTCGCGGTGAGGGTCGCGGTACTCACTGTTCCAATTTTTCACTCTTTTTTCTTCGTGCATCATTTCTGGACCGTTCCATCTGGTCCACCTGAAAATCATAAAAATAAATATACTTTTAATTATGTTTTATACCCCTCAAATTAAAAAAAATTTATATTCACATATTCAAACTTAATTCTTCGAAATTAGGAATGTTACAGCTTCTATGGAGTGTGGGTGGCATTTTGGGAACATTGTATAAGGTATACCCTATTATCCTTACCCATGCTAGAGGTAGATATGACAGGAACACTCAACATTGATGGTCGTTTCATTTAGGTTGAATATGAGAATTTGGGTTCTATTTGCTCTTAAATGTAGGAGATGCGACCATAGCAAGGAAGGATGCACGGTAGATTTAACTCAACACATTGAGAAAAAGAACCCGAGTAAGGGCAGAGAACAGGGCGAGGAGGTTGTAGATACCAATCCCTACGGACCTTGGCTACATGCTTCTTACAACAAAAATAACATATTTGGTACTGGTAGAAGACCTGGTAACAATCTGTATGTCAATGAGAAAAATGCTAACAATGAAGAATCTATTGGTCTCAAAAACCCAACCTCCAAAACCAAGACTATTGGTAGTATAAGTAAGAATGCTTCAGACACTTTTTGGGGATCTAGATTCGAAGCTCTTAGAGAAATTATGGAGGACATGGCAGGGTACACATGTGACAAACATAGGGATATGGCCGAGAAACAGACAAATGTTAACACTGGGAATAAAGGTGCCTTGGCTGAGATTACCAACCTGGGCATTTTACCTAAACACACCAAAGCTCACGCTATCAAGGCTGCTAGAACTAGGGGGTAAATTCACTAAGAATGCCAATAACAGTCAACCAGCTATCACTTTTATCAGAAAGTCTACTTTGCCCAACAAATAGGTGGTCAGACCTAGTCACACTACCACGGGTAAAAAGGAAAGTTATTGCTAATGAAGAAGTGCAAAAACTGGAAATGACAGTTCCTGTTAAGGACTTGGAAGAAACTGGAGTTCTTTAACAACTACATAGAGATATCCTAGCTACCAAGACCAGAATTGCTCAGAGACATGACTTGGAGATTCCTCCTGCTGACCCTCTAAAACATATACAGGAAGACTCTGGTGTTACAGTTGTGGTACTAGAAAGCCCTAATGTGACCAATTTTGAAAACATGGCCTCTATAATTAAAGAGGCCGTGGAATAAGGTCTCTATGCAGGAAGACTCTGGTGTTACAGCTGTGGTACTAGAAAGCCCTAATGTGATGAATTTTGAAAACGTGGCCTCTATGGAATAGGGTCTCCCTTTTGTCCAGACCTCCTCCCCCAAACGTGCAAGGAGCAGGGAAAAAGAACTTTCCTAAAACCATTAGTGATCTTAAGTGTATGAGCACTATTGATATTCTAGCCATTCTGGAGCCTAGGATTGGTGGTCCCAGAGCCAATAAATTCATTGATAGACTTGGCTTTTATAATAAATTCATTGTTGAAGCTGCAGGGTATGAGGCCATATGGATGAAGCACCACGATTTTGAGACTATAGTCAACAATAATTGGCATCAGCAAGAATGCAGTATTGACAAGCTCTCCAGTGCTTTGAAGACTGGAATCGGGACATATTTGGTTGCCTCTTCAGAAACAATAGAAGGATCATTGCTCGTATACAAGGCATACACAATTGCCTTAGCAGACGCAACAAACCCTATTTGGTAGCTATTGAAACTGATCTCATCAGGGACTACAACCGCATTCTTAAACAAGAAGAAGTCTTCTGGTTGTAAAAATCCCGTAACAATTGGCTTAGAGAGAGGCATAAAAATACCAAATTTTTTCACTTTTCTACTATAGTCAGAAGGAGAAGAAACAAGAATAAAAGCCTTAAAAGAAACGATGGTTCTTGAGTCACTGAAAAATCTGACATAAAGTATGTGGCTACCTCTTATTTCCAGCAGCTTTTCACTCTCCATATTAGGTCCATTAGTCAGAATCCCACCCCCAATCTCTTCCCCAAAATCAATTCCGAGGAATCAACATTTCTCAGTGCCACTATGAAAGAGGAAAAAGCTAAAGCTGGGGTATTTGATATTGGCAGACTCAAGGCCCCTGGCCCGAATGATTTCTCTGTGATCTTCTTCCAATCCCATTGGGATACTTGCAAGAATGATCTCATTAGTTTGGTGACCAACAACTTCCAACATGGATCATTTCCTGAGAACATTAACCAAACCCTCATTGCTATTATCCCTAAAGTTGTCAGCCCTCTAGAAATGGCTCAATCTCACCTCATAAGTCTTTGCAACACTTCTTTCAAAGTCATCAGCAAAGTTATCGCTCAAAGACTCAGAAGCCTCCAGCCTAATGATCGGATTGTGTATGCTATATTTTTACACCCCTTTAACCTTGTCTTTTGACTTTTTTTTTAAGTAATTTGGTAGGTTTAATGTGTGTTTTGAGCTTGTGCAGGCCTTAGGGGAATATTAGGGAAGACATGACAAAGTTGGAAGAATTAAAGATTTCTCAGTGCAAACCGATCATGTTTCGGAGGCTTTTATAAATTCTATAGGATGAAATGGGTGGCAAGCTTTATATTTCTAGAAATATCTAGATGTCTACATTCCAATGAATCTTACGGTTTGTGATTTGGAGTTTTTTAGAGGAAGTTATGCTTATTTTCGTAAAAGTGCGCAGTTTTGCCAATTTCGACCAGTGAGTGGCGCGACCCAGTGGCGCAACTGGGAGTCACGATACAACGGTCGCGATGGTACATCAATTTTTTGGTAGTGAGTACCGTGACTAGACCATTGCGATCGAGAGTTGCGACCCACAGTCGCGACGATGATGCGAAAACCCTAAATTCTGCAACCTATAAAAGGAAAAGAGGAGAAAAAGAAGGGGGTCAGTCCTAGGCCGATTTTCATCAAACGAAATACCACACAAACACCTACATACATCATTAGGGAGTTAATTACTTTGATTCGATCAATTGTTCATTCGAGAAGACGAAGATTCAAAGGCGAAGAAGTTCCAGCCGGACCAAAGCAGGATTTCATTACCATAGAGCTTCAAAAGGGTTGTATCGTCTCCATTTCTTCTTTTCATTGTTTAATTGATCGTATAAGTAACTAAACTCCTAGTTAGGTGGTCATTGGATTATGATTGAATTTAAAGTTTATTGACTATGTAAATCTATTATATTTATTTCAAGACAATTGTTGTTAGATAATTTATTCTATTGCAATTATAATTCTCGTTGTTTGCACTACGAAAGTGTGTTGCATGAATCTTGAATGATTGTAATAAGGATATTGTGACTTAGTATGAGAAATCATTAGGTTACAATTGTGCATAATTTCATCTAAGTTCAATGGTTAGGTTAATTATGATATGAAAGTACTTAACTAATCTAGAGATTAGAGTAGTATTGGGTTTCCAATTAATTTCACTCTATGACATCTCAGGGCAACATGTTAGCTTCAGTAAATCAAGAGTTTTCTACTCCAAAAACATTTCCGACAAATCTGCTAATTAGATAGCCTTCATATATAGGTCTCCTCTCACTATGAACCTAGGCAACTACCTTGGCATGCCTCTCATACATGGTAGAATTACCAAACAGACTCTTAAAGATCTCTTGGAGAAAACACAACAAAGACTTGCTTCTTGGAAGTGTGCAACTTTGTCTATAGCTGACAAACTCACCCTTATAAATTCGGTTTCCTCAGCTATCCCTATCTATACTTTGCAAACGTCCAAGCTGCCTAGTGACCTTTGTGAAAAACTTGATAAACGTAATAGAGACTTTTTGTGGGGTCATTCTAATGAAAGAAAACCCATTAATCTTATCAAGTGGGATACAGTTTGTCTTCTCAAGGCCAAGGGTGGTCTAGGCATCAAGAATATGAAGACTATAAACTAAGCTCTCCTCGTCAAAGCAGGTTGAAGACTGATTCACAATAAAGAAGGCCTACCTCCTTCAAGTGGGATACCACATGTCCTAGATGTAAGGTGAGTTGTGAAACCATTGATCACCTCTTTCGCAGCTGCCATACCTCTATGCAAGTCTGGAATGACCGCTTTCAGGGCTGCACTCACTCTCAGCTTTACAAAGGATATATTAATGCTTGGCTTCTAGAGAACCTCAGAAACAAGACTCTTTTCTCTGAAAATAAGCCTAACTACCTGTCTTTTGCTTATACTCTTTGGTTGATCTGGAAATGGAGATGCAAAACCATCTTTGAGGTTGATTACTCTACCCCCACCTCCTCCTCCACCATCATCTTTTATTTTGTATAGGACTGGATGTAAGCTAACAACCGCACTAACATTAGCAGTCTCACCATCATCCACATGCTCATTTGGAAACCCTCACCTAAAGATTAGTTTAAACTCAGTACTGATGATAGCTACCTCATCAATCTAGATTCCATATCAGCTGGAGGAGTGATTCGTTACTTTAGCAAAAACTGGATTTGAGGGCTCTCTATCAATTTAGGTCCTGGGAAAGCTTTGAAAGCATAACTCAAGGCTTTGCTAAAAGGCCTGAAATATGCTTGGACTACTGGGCACAAGAAACTCATTGTTGAATTAGATTCTCAAGAAGTTGTCTCCTTCATCCTGCATGGTCTTACTTTGTCTCACTCCCTCCTAAACATCATCCAAAATTATAAGTCTCCTAAACAGGGATTGGTGTTGCCACCTTTCTCATGTGTATAGAAAAAGCAACAAATTAGCAGATAGTCTTGCTAAACTAGGTCTAAGTATTAATTTGTGGTGCAAGTTTTTTTCAGAACCCCCACCTAGGTCTGTTAGTATTTTTTAAGATGATTTCTCTGGCCTTACCTTTGCCAGGCAGGTCTGTTTGGACCTTTAGTTGGTATGCTTTTGTGGGCTCTTAGCCTCCCTCTTTACCAAAAAAATAAAAATAATAAAGAAGTCTATATTAGTAGGGAAATTATTAAAATTTTCGGGTAGTTTGGGGTACTTTTCAAAATGTACCCCATAGTTTCATTTTTCTCCAAAATCTCCCATGTACTTTCAACAAAATAAAATTTCTCATACCCCCCCCCCCCCTTCTCTCTCTCTCTCTCTCTCTCTCTCTCTCTCTCTCTCTCTCTCTCTCTCTCTCTCTCTCTCTCTCTCTCTCTCTCTCTCTCTCTCTTATATTATTATTTAAGTGGTGTTGGGTGTTTGGAGTCGGTTTGGGTATTGTTGTGTTGGATGGTGGGGTAATGGTTGGGAAAGTGAAGAAGGTGGTGACTGTTGTGTGCTTGAGGGGTTGAGAGGGTTGTGTTTGTGTGATTAATGAAAAAAAATTAATTTTTTTTTTGACAGAGTAGACTTGGCGTCGGATGCAGAGGAGATATGCTCATGATCTCCTCTAGCGGCGATTGGGTTTGGTGTTTGAGTGGTGGTGGGCTAGGGTTTGGTGTTGATAATGAATCGTGATGATGATAGATATGAAAGAGAATTGGGCTAGGGTTATATGTTAAAAGGATGGATGGTAGTGATTATAGAGATGAGAGAGAATTGGGCTAGGGTTTTGTGTTGGAAATATGGATGGCAGTGAGTGATGATGATGTAGAAGATAGAGAATTGGGTTATGGTTTGGTCTTAGAGATGGATGGTGGTAGTATTGATGATGATGGTGGTGGAGGAATGAGAGAGAAAAAAGGTTGTGATTCTATTTTTTTTTTTACTCTTTTTTGTGATTACGATGACAAAGAAAAAGATAAATATAGAACTTTTATTTTTCTATTTTTTTTTAATTTTGAATTTTTTATTTTAATAATTTTTAACATTATTTTATAAATATCTTAAGGTAATAAAAAATGGATAAATAACTATGAGAAATATAGAGGAGGATGATAGGTTAATAAATAATTTTGCAAAATAAAAAATAAACCTCTTTCAACAAAGCACCACAATTTTACGTGGATAACCTCAACGGGTAAAAAATCAAGAAATCAACTCGTAGCCACTTAGCACATGACATAATGACACAACTCACGCTGATTGACCATTTAATCACACAACTCTTATTATAACATAATACTACCTATCTGTAGACCTTTTACTAGTAAACCTTATTGATGTTGCTCACAAAATAAATCAAAACTCACATAGTTCTCTTACCTTTTATTTAGTTGATCATGAATCATCACTTGTTCCTTCGGTGCCCATGGTTTCATCGTTGTCAAAAATATCGTTGTCATCTGATGATTGGTCCATTTCTTGTTGCCTCATTTGTGCTTTGGTCCAGTCGTCAACACATACTCGGACCTCAATTGAGTCTGGACTCAACAATGATCGTCTCTGTAACATCCCGAATTTAGTAAGTAATTTTGAATATGTGCAAATAAATTTTGTGAATTGAGGGGTGTAAATGTAATTAAAAGTATGTTTATTTTATGGTTTTCAAGTTGACCAAATTAAACGGTCGAAAACGATGCACAAAGAGAGAGTGAAAAACTGAGACAGTGAGCATCGCGACCACAGATCGCGATGAGCTGCTCGCGATAAAGAATGTTGATTCTTAGCAGTGAGCACCGCGACTAGTCACCGCGACCACAGATCGCGATGACTAGCTCGTGATGAAAAAGTGAAAATCTTGGCAGTGAGCATCGCGACCATTAGCGCGACCAGGGTACTACGATGAGTGCTCGCGATGAAGGCGGTGGAGTTGCTCCAGAGAGCAACGCGACCAGGTCACCGCGACCACAGGTCGCGACGACGGTCGCGACGCCCAAAATTTTATAAAAAAAAAGAAGAGACGTGAAGTCTCTAGAAAAAGAGAGAGGAGCAGAAAACAGAGAGAAAAGAGACCGAGAGAGAGACCGAGAAAGAAAAAGAAAAGAGAGAGAAGAAGAAGAAGAAGAAGAAGAAGAAGAAGAAGAAGAAAGAGAAAAGGAAGAAGAAGAAGAAGAGAAAGAGAAGAAGAGAAGAGAAAGAAAAAGAAAAGAAGAAAGGAAAAGAAAAGGAAAAAGGGAAAGAGAAAGAAAAAAGGAAATCCAGAAGAAAAACTGTGCGAAAAATGAAATCCAGGTTGGTGTCCACTGACTTCTGAATTCGTTATAATTTTTGATATATATTTTAGTTGAATTTTCATATTTTTGTTATTTATGGATTTTATATAATTATGTTTTGTTTCCGAAAATTTGTTAGAAACTGTCTGAAAAATAATTAGGAAATATAATAGTATAATGAAATTTCTATGGATTCGAATAAATCGATTTGCACGTAATGTTTGGAAACGATTTTCGAAAAACCTATATGTTGTAAATATGATTTGAAAATTTAATTGATGAGTTTGAAAAGAACGGAAAGTTTGGCTATAAAATATATGGATTATATATTACTAATATTGTTTGAAACTGTTGTTTAAAGGGAAAAAGAAAATAATGAATGGATTACTGTTATATCTCGCAGGGCAAACCTGGCTGAGTCCAGTTTAGGCGAATCCCGGAGATAGATATTGTACTGATGATATTGATGACTGTTACGTCTCGCGGGGCAAACCTGGCAGGTCCAGTTTAGGCGAATCCCGGAGATAGACATTGTACTGATAGTGATGATTGCTGCATCTCGCGGGGTAAACCTGGCAAGTCCAGTTTAGGCGAATCCCGGAGATAGCCATTTCACTGTACCTATGACTGCTGCATCTCGCAGGGCAAACCTGACTGAGTCCAGTTTAGGCGAATCCCGGAGATAGCCAGTGCACTTTATCCCTGACTGTTATATCTCGCGGGGCAAACCTGGTTGAGTCCAGTTTAGGCGAATCCCGGAGATAGATATTGTACTGACATCTCTGACAGTTACATCTCGCGGGGACAAACCTGGCTTGATCCAGTTTAGGCGAATCCCGGAGGTGAACGTTACACTGATGGTATAGATATAGAAATGTATAAGTATGAAATGGAATAAATTGAATAAAATGAGTATAAAATAAGTGAAAACTGAATTTTGTATGCTTTACTGATTGAATTTTTATGCTTTTATTAAACTGTTTTTATATGATTAATTATTTTGATACTTAAGTTAAGTGTACACCCACTAGGCATTATTGCTTAGCGCGTTGGATTTAATCACGCGCAGGTATCAGAGACATCGGGAGAAATAAAGGATAGAGAAGAAGTAACAGCAGATTGAAGGTCCAGAGTCACAGTTTCTTTTGAGTAGTTATAAGTGAATATTATTTGTATATTGTATTTAGTGAAGCATGCATATACAGAAACCTGTAATTTGACATGTATTTATATGTTTTGTAATATGTATTTTATGATTTATATTATTTGCAAATGTTTGTAAATGTTAATTATATATGTTTTGTTTGAAAAATGATTGGAAGTCGCACTAATCGGCAGAGTGCGCAGTTATTTGAAATGTGGATATAGAAGTGTTGAAAGTATATTGTGTTATATTTGTCTTATTGAAAACAGGTTTTTGGAAAATCCAAAAAATAGAGGAAACTCTGCCGAAATTTTTAAAAAAATAATGATTTGATAGGCTCACTAGAAACATATTTTAAATTATTAATTGATACGATTTTTCCATAGTTTGATATATATATATAAAGTGAATTTAGAAAGTTTTGAAAATCCGGTAGCGCTCCCTAGGTCGATCCAGTCGGGTCGGGTCAGGGGGTGTTACAATCTCTCATTTAGAACATTTCTGCCGGCACTAAATTCTTGTTCCACTGCCACGGTCGCAACTGAGGTTCCAAGAATTTGTATGGCTATGATAGCCAAAATTGGAAAAATTTTCTCAGGATCCTTCCACTACTCTTGAATGTCAAAGTCATCATTCTCTACAAACTCGAATGCAGTCTTTAAGTAAACATCAATATCTGAAGTAAAGGTTGATGAAGACAAAGTCCGCATTTTCTTTATTTGTTTGGATAAAAGACTGGACCCTAACTTCTTAAATGTGGAGGGAATTTTATTTTGAGAATCTTTTTCAAGTTTCTGAACAGTAATGTTCAATGATGGACCATATATACCAAAGTATTCATTATACAATTGATAAAATAAAGTCTTAACATTATTAAACATACTAATAAGATCAACATCATATATCCCTAAATATTCATAATACATAGTGTAATATTCAAGTAAATTATCTAATTTACATCCAGGGTCAAAATATAAAGTAATTGCATAAATAATAGGAATATCCTTATAATAATCTAACAATTTAGATTTTATAACTTTAACACAATCAGCTAATAATTTATCATTTGTACACTCAGAAAATGCACCAATAATATTAAGAACTTCTATAAAAAATAAATATGTAATAGGATAATAAATATTAGATAAAGTATTAGTAGTACCATTAAAATTTTTTAATAATTCACAATTTTTTGTACAAACTTGATCAACCATTAACAAGTAATCCTAATGTGGGTGGATTTGGTGAGGGAGATGCAGAAATAGTACTTCAAGATCCATTACGTGTCCAAGGCCTTTTGTTCTTTTTGGCATCTGTTGTTTTGGCACAAATCTTTTTAGTTCTTAAAAAGAAACAGTTTGAGAAGGTTTAATTGTCCGAAATGAATTTCTAGATCCGCGAATTTATCAACATCAAGTTTGTAAAAAGAACAAAATTTTTGTTGGCAATTACAATTATGTTATGTATGAGGGATATCCATTTTCCTGGAGAGACAGATAAGATATCCCGCCACAGTGGCATCTTGATACCGCCGGAAACGGGAAAAAAAAAACTGAAGGAATCAACCAGGGAATCAAAAAAATTGAAAAAATGGGTCACATATGTGGCTGTTGGGCTAAACACACACACACACACAGACATATATATATATATATATATATATATATATATATATATATATATGTGTATGTATATTTAAAAAAATTTAGTTTTAATTTTTTTTTTTTTTTTTGGAACTAGAACTAGAACCGACGGTTACAGTCGGTTTCGATTCCTGTAAGTTTTGAAACCTACAATTTCTATTCCCGTCGATTTTGGAACTTGCGGTTCCGGTTCCAAAATACATGGAACCCGAACTGGGACTACTTGGTCCCGGTTCTGGTTCACGGTTCCTAACCGAAATCGGAACCGGCTGATCGATTCTGGTTAAAAACCGCACAGTTTGAACCGAACCATAACCACCAATAATATTGAGAAAATTCGAGATGTTAAGTTGAATATTTCATATTCTTCTTCTAGACAACAACATTTCTTTTTCAAGTTTGCATTTCATTTAGTTTATCTTACAAAAAAATTTAAATGTTACATCATAATAAGATGAAACTTCATATATTTTATGTTAAAATCATGTGTTTATTATGAGATAGCTATAAATAAATTTTATAATTCAAAATATGATACCACAATTCTTCATGAGCACCATTGGGATATAACTTTCTCTTTTATACAATTTTTACCTTTTCTTTATTATTCCAAAAATGCATATTTTGGTGTTTATTATCCTACTCCCTCCTTGATCCTGAGTTATTTATTTATGAATGTTTGTATTATATTTGCTCACTAGCAGTAGCTCTTTATATTATAATATAATATAATATAAATATATATATATATATATATAATACAATTTTTTTAATTTTGAGAAACGATCTGAATATAAATCTAACGCGATTTTATAATACAATAAAATTGTAAAATGAAGGCCCAAAATGGATCGGGAATAAAATGAATTTGGGCCTTGGGCCGGACTAATAATTTTGGTTGTGGGGCCCCGGCCTCAAGGATGAGGGCTGGCTTAACCCGACCGGCAAGTTGGACATTTTTTAGATGGGCTGAGTGACCGAAGCCCAGCCTGTTTGATGCCTCTACTTTTAGGCGGTAAAGGTAAAGGCTGATGATCAAAGTGATCAATGGCAGCTTTGATCATCAATGTGATCAACGGCAGCTGGATATGCAGGGTAGTCAACCTCAAAGTCAGTTTCAGTGTAGCTGAGGAAACTACAACTAAACAACTTTGTGATCCAATGGACAAACGAGCACAAAAGAATATGATCAAATGGCCATCATAGAAGCTAATCAATACTGCAGAATTAGTTAAAAGTTTGTTGGCTGTCAAGATCCTGATAATCAGGATTGATGATCAAGAAGCTGGTTTTTGATAAACGGCTCAGATTGCTTATTTGACTGTATATAAATAACTTACAAAAATCATCTTTTCTAGTTTATGAGAATTGTTCATCTTCGTCACTAAATATGCTTGAAGCTTCTCTGTATTGACATTTTGTCAAACAGATTTCTATTCTCCTGAAACATCTATTGTTTTTTATGGTATTAGAGCCACAAACTAATAGCGTCAACAATGGCCACTGATTCTTCAAGTTTCTTCTACAAGTGATCGTAAATAATTGAGATGGTGATCGTACAGTGAGCGAAGTTCGTGTCAATGAAGAATACACTGCTCGGAAGAGATCAGATTAGTTGCTATTGTGTTGTCGATTTTCAACAATTTGAGAAACTCTACTCACAGTCACAGCAGTCAAATGGCTAAAGTTTTACAACTCAAACAACAAATTTAAAACATTAATGAAAATAAACAATTTACATGTATGTAAAGACCATAGAGTGCATGCCTTTACACACTTTATTAACAACATCAAGAACATTTCAATACCACAACACACCTGGGACCAATATAACATAGCCAGACAATGACACGATACACATAATAGTAATATACTTTAACCAAGATATAACAAAAATAACAAATTATGCAGGAAATGTTCTCCAAATTTGGCCATGCAAATATTACAAACAGCTCAACATCACAAGATTTCTGGACCGCTAATTAACGCTTCATGCCTCCTTCCACCACAGGAGCCATCGCCACACCATGAGGCTTTCTTCTCATGTTCTCTTCCCAATCTGATGAGTACAATAATAAGATCCCAAAAAAGAATCAGTAAAATGATATTGGTCCAAATGCATAATCATATATAATATAGTGAGAGCGGTGGAGAGAATGCATATATTTTTACCAAGGGACATGTCAAATCCACGGTTTTGAAGCTCACGATATTGTTGGCACAGGGCACATTCGAGGCAAAAGAGGCTGGAACAAAAGTCCCCACAACAGCTTCCTGATAATTTATATTGCTGCCTCATTTTATGTCGATAAAAGAAGGAGAAAATCGAATCAAGTCTCGATCCACGTATCAGACAAAACAATGTCCCAGCTACACAGCAAGCTGCATTTCAAAGTTATAACACAATCTCAATCATTTTGTCTACTTTTAAAAATTAAAAAAATTAAAAAATAAATAAAATCGTTATATTAATTTATTTTATTGGTATGAACGTAAAATTTATTAATAGAAAAAAAATAAAGTTAAATCTAGATAGGAACATAACGTAACCAGGACATTAAAAATATTGTGCATTTGTATCTTGAAAGAGTAATGGTAATTTTTTTTAAATATTTATACACATGTGACCCTTATAGGCACATGTTACAAAAACGTTATTTTAATTATTTTCTTTAATATTAATTAATTTTTTGTTGTGTTTGGTTTTACATGATTGGATAAATGAATATGATTAAATTTGTAATGTATTTTATGTGCAGGATTAAACTAAAAATAGATTGACTCTTATTTATTGTACTATAGGATTTGATATAAAATAGTTATCTTTGTTAATATAAAATTAGATTAAATTATCTTTTAAGTAAAATACAATTATTTTAAATCAATTTAAAAAGTTAAATATTTCAAATTAAATTTTATTATAAAATAATTGAATTATTTTTGGATATTTTTAAAAAATGATATATTATATAAAAATAGTCAAATATAAAAAGAAAAATGAAAAAAGTGTGCTGCCAAAATCATACTAACTGGCTGCACGGAATTGGAGCAATACATAAGATTAGACTAGAATTAATCTAATTCAATATAATAAACGCAGATAAAAATATTTATAGATAAATAATAGGGGAATTATCAGTTTGGTCTCTAATTTTTGAAAAGTTATCAGTTTTTTAAATGAGTTTCAGTTTATTGGTATCATTGGACTCTAACGTTTTGGAAATGTATCATTTTGGTTCCTTTGACTAACTTTTTAATAATCAAATCTAACAGAATTGGTAAAAAGACTAATTTACCCTTAACTATATTTAAATAAATTAAAATTACAATTTTAACCTCAAATTTTTTAAAAAATTATTAATATTTTGATGGGTAATATAGTCATTTCAAATTAATATTTAAAAAATAAATTTTTTAAATGGTATAGATTGTATTAAATTTTTTAAAAAATAAAAAATAAATATTAATTTTTTTTTAAAATTGATCTCTATCGTCCATCAAGATTAATGTACGGTAAAGATTATATTAGAATTTTAAAAAAAAATTATAAACCTCAAATTAATTTTTTTAATTTTTTTTCAATAAAAAAATTGAAATTATTCATCATGGAGATCCAATCTGAATCTCCACCATCATAAAAAAAAAAAAAACAGAAAAAAAATGAAGAACGCCGAAGAACCAAGATCGGCGAACTTCGACGATGAACCCATCTGGGTTCTTCGCCGAAGTTCGCCGAAGCACCCAGAAATGGGTCTTCGGCAAAAAACCCAGAAAACGAGTTCATCGCCAAAGAACCCGTTTCTGGGTTCTTCGACGGAGAACCCATCTGGGTTCTCCTTCTCCGTCAATCTAGGTTCAACCCAGATTTTTCTATTTTTTTTTTTTGGATGCTGGTGGAGATCTGAATCTCCACCGTCCATCCAGATCCATCTATATGAATGGACGGTGGAGATCTGGATCTCCACCAAGGAAAAAAATTTAAAAAAATTAATTTTTATTTTTTTAATAAAAATTTCAATATAATCTACATCGTCAAATAATCTTGATGAACGGCAGAGATCCAAGTAATTTTTTTAATTTAATTTTTTTTAAATTAAATTTTTTGAAAAAATATTTTAAATTTTTAACTATGGTAGTTTCTAAAAAAATTTACTGTTGACCATTAAAATAGGTTAAAGATAAAATACCCTTGAAACTATTAAGTTTGACTAACATTTGACTTATACAAGGACCAAATTGATACGGTTTTAAAAAGTTTGGGTCCAAAGATACCAATAAACAAAACTTATTTAAAAAACTGATAATTCTTAAAAAGTTAGGGACCAATTTAATAATCCCCATAAACAATATATTAAAAATGACAATGTTTAATTAATTTGTGAAGTTCGTAGACTGCAGAACATCATTAAATTAAATATTCTCTTCCTTTATTTTCTTTTTTTTTTTCCCGAAAAAGAAAAATCTATGCAGAACACTAGTTGTGAAGTGTTTTTCAACACTTGAAAATAATTTATCAACATGTCTACGTAAATTGTACTACTTACAGCAGTCTCCTTCGTCTACAATATGAGCAATCCGTCCAAAAGTAACGCATGGACACCAGAAAGTCAAACAACCTGTAATATAATGGATTTTAATAATTTGAACAGAGATTTTTTCTATTTAATTTATAACATATATATATATATATATATATATATATATGCCCTTGTATATTTTTGAGCTTTATGAGAAAAGATAACTTACAGCTCTTCATATCAGAGGAGCAGTCACATAGGCCGGTCGACCAAATATTTTCTTCAGTTCTAGCCATCCTTATTCGCCTTTTTTCAGTGGAAATCAAGCAGTTAAGCTGAAAATTTGTGGCAAATATCCGGGTTTCAGTTAGATTTTCAACATAAATACTAATACTATTGCAGTATTTGAGGTCTTTCATACAAGTATACAAAAAAAAAAAGAAAAAATAAATAAAAAATGGGTACAAGCTTGTTCAGCTAGTTTTTTTTTTTTTTTTTTTAATGGCATCAAGTGAAAGAGGTATAATAATATAAAATAAAAGAAAAGAAAAAAAATTATGAGCTGGCCAATATATTTTTTTACTTAAGTCTTCAAAAAGTTATGAATCGGCCCGCTGGGAGGTCTTTTATTTTAGCATAAAAGAAAAATAAAAGGGCAGAATTATGAAATGCAAGGGAGGAGAGAGAGAGACAGAGGGATCAGACTTGGAGTTGCTTGTAATCCGTTGTGATGAGGGCAAGTATGACTATTTATATAGGGGCTGTGCAAGCCTGACTGCTGATTAGGGAGGACAAGTTGCCTTTTGTTTTTTTTTTTTTTTTTAAATGTTTATAATTAATTTCACTTTAATTTTTCATATTTATATTTTAGTCTTTGGGACCACTAAATTATTATAAATTTATTAATTTAATCTATACGACCAAAATTTTATTGTTCAAACTTAAATAAAAATAAAAATAAACCTTTACAAAAAAATTAAAACTAAAAGTAAGAATAAAAATTCTATCAAGGTTTGAACCTTGACGGGTTGGAAAAACTTGTGAAGTTCCAACTAATAAGATAAGGGCTTTTGACAAAATCGATAAAAATCATTTATTAAAATTATTGTCATATTTATTATTCTATATAATAAAAAATGTAAAAAAAAATATAGTATTTTTAAAAAAATAGGTGGCCTCCATAGAGGCAGGAAGCCGTCACTTTCTTTGGTTGGATTTTTTTTTATAAAAATAAGTTTTTATATTTTATTATATTTAATTAAACACAGATAAAAAAATTTATATTTTTCAATATATATTATAAGTAAGAGGGCAAATACATCTTTTAACATTAATATCTTATTATTATGGGCAAACCAATTGATTTTCGGTTCACATATATTATATTTTTTTGTATTTTTAATTATATAAAATAATAAATATGAAAATGATTTTGATAAATTTTTTAATTTTAATTATTATCAATTTTGCTAAAGGTCATTACCTTATTAGTTTGAGATTCACAAGTTCTCTCAACCCACAAAAGTTCAAACTATGATATTATAAATATCGTCCAACAATTATCCATCAAACCACAATAAGTGTAGGGAGACATCTCCCAATATTGAGACTAAAGCTTGATCTAGACCGCATTATAAAGCTTGATCTCGGTAGATCTCGACAGCCCACTGACCCATTAAGTGTCAAATATATATATTATCAATTTTTATTCTTATTTTTAGTTTTAATTTTTTATAAAAGTTAATTTTCATTTTCATTTAAGTTCAATGTTTAAAATTTTAGTCATATAGATTAAATTGATAAATTTATAATAATTTAGTAGTCATGAAAATTAAAAATATAAATATGAGGACTAAAATGAAATTAATTATAAAACTTGAAAAAAAAAAAAGAATGGCCACTTGTCGCTCTATAAGGAGCTGTCTCTGTTATTAATAAACTTGGGTTTACTAATAATTTTGTGGTAGATGCGGATGGGTTCTGTGGAGGGCTATGGCTACTGTGGGATGGGCCCTAAAGTGAAGGTTTCTGTGATTGCGGATAGTAAGCAAATTATTGCTGCTTTAGTGAAAACGAATAATACTTTTTGGGTTTTTACGGTGGTGTACGCTTGCCCTTCTGTTAGCACTAGAAGAAAGTTATAGGGCTACCTTGATGGGATTAGAAATTGTTTTGTTGGGCCGTGGGTAGTTCTAAGGGATTTTAATGAAATCACTAATAGTAGTGAGAAAAAAGGTGGCAAAGTTATGTTTGTGAACTCTGGGTTTAGTGATTGGGTTTATAAGAATAAGATGGTAGACATGGGATTTGTCGGCTCCAAATTTACTTGGTTGGCTAAAAGGGGTCCTGGTAAGAAAATTTGGGTTAGGCTGGATAGAGCTCTATGTTCGATGGATTGGAGGATTTCTTTTGCTGAGGGGTTCATTAGACACCTTCCTAGAGTGAACTCGGACCACTGCTCTATTTTTCTTTGTATTAAAAGTAATCACTTACCTAGGAGTGTCTTTAAACCCTTTAGATTTAAAGCCATGTGACTTAGGCATGATAATTTTAATAAAGTGGTTGCTAGTAGCTAGACTAATCAGGAGATGTGTATTGATGATAAAATCCAACGGGTTGCGGACACGTTAAAAGTGTGGAACATGGAGGAATTTGGGAGTCTGTTTTTGAGGAAAAGTAGAATTCTTGCTAGGCTTCATGGTATCCAAAATAGCCTGAGTAGGATTTTTAATAAAAGATTCTCTGTTTTAGAAAATAAACTTTTGGAGGATTACAATAATATCATAGATCAAGAAGAGGTTTTTTAGGCGCCAAAAATCTAGAGTTAGTTGGCTTAGAGAGGGAGATAGGAATACTAAATTTTTTCATCTCTCTACGTTGATTAGAAAAAGAGCTAATAAATTAGAAGGTCTAAAAGGTGACAATGGGATTTGGGTTAGTGATAAGGAAAGATTAAAAGAGGTGGTGGTGGATTATTTCAAGAAGCTCTTTTCGAGTAGTAGTACTAGTAATAACTATGAGGCTCTTCCTAAGCTTTTTTCTGAGATTAATGAGAATAACTTAGTGGGGCTGTAAGCCGGGACTAGTGAAGAAAAGATTAAGACCAGCCTATTCGGGATTGGTGGTCTCAAAGCCCCGGGCCCGGATAGGTTACCAGCCTTATTCTTCTAGAAACATTAAGATTTATATAAGTTTGATCTTACTAGGTTGGTGAGGGACAACTTGTAGTATGGGAATTTCCCTAGTACCTTAAACCAAACACCTATTACACTTGTTCCTAAAGTGGATAGCCCTTTGAATATGACCCAACTTCGATCCATTAGCCTTTGTAACACTGTTTATAAGGTGATTAGCAAAGTTCTCGTGCAACGCCTTAGACACCTCCTCTCTGATCTTGTCAGTCCTAACCAGGTAGCTTTTATCCCGGGTAGGCAAATTCAGGATAATATCCTTGTTGATATGAACCTCGTCGATTGTTTCAAGATTGATGCCGAAGTTCGTTCTAACCTCTGGTTCGGATGGAAAAACCGCGACCCAATACCTATATCGAGATGTGAACCTTGGTATAATGAAGGGCGCCACAATCAAGGATGTAATACTCGATTGATAAGTCAGGACGGAACGCCACAGAGAATTCTGATAAGTTCCAATTAGTTCTCAAGAACATAAGAGAAAATTATCTCAATTTTCATTCAAAATCCAAAAGTGCCCTTCTTACATCCATCAATATCCTTATATAATGAAACCCTAAAACAAAGGAAAGGAAACAAGATAGCCATTAAGGCCTTACAAACAGAAAACTAGAATGGCCATAATTGCCTTACAAATGGACAAACTAAAACAAGCAACTATTAAATCAAGCCCAAACCGAAATTGTGCCACACTCCCAAGCCTTCTCTTATTCGGCCCACTCAATTGCCTTGATGATGTTAATCAAGCCTTGGTCTTCATGTGGGTTCATCTTGGGCTTTAATAATTCATAATCAACCCATGTGTCTTGAATTAGGCCATTGAGTGCTTCTTTGGATCTCTTAGCCCTTGCCCTTGTTATTGGCCCAACCGGAACATGCAATGGATCCCTTGGTGTAGCTCCCTTATTCTCATCATTCCCTCCCTCTTGAAAAGGATTTGTCCTCAAATCGTCACCTACATCATAAGGAGACAAATCAGAAACATTGAAGCTTGCACTAACATTATACTCACCTAGAAGATCTAACTTGTAGGCATTCTCATTGATCCTTTCAATCACTTGAAATGGGTCATCTCCCCTTGGAAGTAGTTTAGAACGCCGCTGGACTGGAAACCATTCCTTCCTCATATGCAACCACACCCAATCACCGGGTTCAAACACAACTTTCTTGCTCCGTTTATTAGCTTGGTTGGCATATTGCTCAGTTCTCCTCTCAATGTTTTGCCTAGTCTTTTTATGGATTTGCTTAACAAATTCTGCCTTTCTATTTCCATCCAAGTTAACATGCTCAGTCACAGGTAAATGAAGTAAATCCAAAGGAGTCAATGGGTTAAAACCATACACAATTTCAAACTTAGCATAAAGCCCCATAAAGTTTTCCACAAGTAGCTTAAGAACTTAGCATCTCTATTCGAAACAATGGTTTTAGGCATGCCATGCAATCTAATGATTTCTTTGAAAAACAAATCAGCAATATGTGATGCATCATCAGTTTTATGACAAGGAATGAAATGTGCCATTTTAGAAAACCTATCAACAACCACATATATAGAATCCCTACCCCTCTTTGACCTAGGCAAACCCAGCACAAAATCCATAGAAATATCAATCCAAGGTCCACTAGGTATAGGTAAAGGAGTATACAAACCATGAGGCTTAACCCTAGACTTAGCTTGTCTACACGTAATGCATTTCTCACAAATTCTTTCTACATCACGTTTCATATGAGGCCAAAAGAAGTGTTCATGCAAAACATCTAGTGTCTTAGCTATACTAAAATGCCCCATCAAACCGCCCCCATGAGCTTCCCTCATAAGCAATTCACGCAAAGAACTCTTAGGCACGCATAATTTAGTTTCTCTAAACAAAAATCCATCATGCCTATAAAACTTGCCAAATGCAACCTTTTCACATGCATTGAATACATTGCCAAAATCAGCATCTTCCACATACAATTCTTTAATGTAGTCAAAACCAAACAATCTAGCATCCAAAGTAGAAAGTAAAACGTACCTTCTAGACAGAGCATCAGCGACTACGTTTTCCTTACCTTTTTTGTACTTGATCACGTATGGAAATGTTTCTATGAACTCCACCCACTTGGCATGCCGCTTATTTAGCTTGTGCTGCCCCTTTAAATGCTTCAAGGACTCATGATCCGTGTGAATCACAAAATCTTTCGGCCAAAGGTAGTGTTGCCAAGTTTCCAATGCCCTAACTAAAGCATACATCTCCTTATCATAGGTAAGATAATTCAAGGCTACTCCACTTATTTTCTCACTAAAAAATGCAATGGGACGTCCTTCTTGCATTAGAACAGCTCTCATACCTATTCCTGAAGCATCACACTCAATCTCAAAAACTTTATCAAAGTCAGGCAAAGCAAGCAAAGGTGCATTAGTTAATTTTCCTTAATCAAGTTAAATGTCTTTTCTTGTTCATTACCCCACTTAAAACCCACATTCTTTTTTATAACTTCAGTTAAAGGTACAGCTAGACTACTAAAGTCTTTCACAAACCTCCTATAGAAACTAGCCAACCCATGAAAATTTCTCACTTGTCCCACACTTGTAGGTTTTGGCCACTCCTTAATTGCCTTAACCTTTTCTTCATCAACCCCAATTCCTTTAGCACTAACAACAAAACCCAAAAATACCAACTTATCCGTGCAAAAGGTACACTTTTTAAACTTAGCAAACAACTTTTCGGTTCTTAAAACACCTAAAACAAGTTTTAAATGTTCAACATGCTCATCTAAGTTTTTGCTATAAATCAGAATGTCATCAAAGTAAACAACCACAAATCTTCCAATAAAAGCACGCAAAACATGGTTCATTAATCTCATGAAAGTACTTGGTGCATTAGTTAACCCAAAAGGCATAACTAACCACTCATATAACCCATATTTTGTTTTGAAACAGTTTTCTACTCATCACCTTCTTTCATCCTAATTTGATGATATCCACTTTTAATATCAATTTTAGTGAAAACAATAGAACCATGCAATTCATCAAGCATATCATCTAATCTAGGAATAGGATGTCGATACTTTACAGTGATATTGTTGATGGCACGACAATCAACACACATCCTCCATGTTCCATCCTTCTTAGGCACAAGCAATACAGGAACCGCACAAGGACTCATACTCTCACGAACATACCCCTTCTCCATGAGCTCATCAACCTGCCTTTGAAGTTCCTTTGTCTCCTCAGGATTACTTCGGTATGCGGGTCTATTTGGAATTGGTGCTCCGGGTACAAAGTCAATTTGGTGTTCAATCCCCCTTATTGGTGGTAAACCAATAGGCATCTCTTCGAGAAACACTTCATCAAAGTCCCGCAAAAGTGAAACAATAACACTATGCAAAGAAGAGTTAATTTCATTAGTACTAAAACAAGCCTCTTTGTACAAAAGTACAATCATTGGCTGATTTGAAAACAAGGCCCTTTTGATCTCACTGTCTCTTGCATAAAAGCTCACTTGTTTTGTCTCTCTTTTTTTCTCATCAACCTCTTTTTCTTTTGAACTCTCACTCTCCTTTTTAACATCCCTCTCATCTTTTAACCTCACTTTATCTTCATATACTTGTCTTGGGGTTAAAGGTACAAGAGTGATTGGCCTTTTATGGAGTACAAAAGAGTATCTATTAGTGTATCCATCATGATCTTCCCAAAAGGATATGACCCGCATTCATTGGTACCACGTCACAAACAACTTCATCTTTGTATTTGCCAATTGAAAATGACACCAACACCTGTTTATTCACCCTAACTTCCCCACTATCATTCAACCATTGTAGCTTATAAGGTTTTGGGTGTTTTAAAGTTTTCAAATTTAATTTTTTTACCAAAGTAGTGCTCGCCACACTAGTACAACTCCCCCCATCAATAATCATACTACATACCCTGTCATTAACATGGCAGCGGGTGTGAAAAATATTTTCACGTTGTACCCCATTATCTTCCTTTGCTTGAGCACTAAGAGCTCGTCTTGCAACCAAAAGCTCTCCACTTACCGGATATTCAAAGTCACCGGCATCCTCCAAAGGTGGCATGGACTCACCATCAGATTCACCCTCTGATTCGATACCACTATCATCCTTCAAAACCATTACTCTCTTGTTTGGGCATTGTGATGCAATATGACCTGCTCCCAAACACTTAAAGCACTTAATGTCACGATTTCTAGTAGGTTGAGAATCTAGTTTACCTTGGTTTATTGTGCCTCCGGCCTTATGATCTTTGGAAGGTTCGGCCTTGACCTTGAAACTAGGCTGGTCCTCCCTCTTGCTCCAATTCGGTTTTCATGAGGATGAAGAACCTGAATTTTGCCCAACCCGTGTGGAACCCTTCCTCTTCAATTGTTGTTCCACTTTAATGGCCATGTGTACCATGTCAGTCAATTCAACATAATGCTGCAACTCTACTACATTTGCAATGTCTCGGTGTAGTCCATTGAGAAACCTAGCCATAGTCGCCTCTCTGTCCTCCTGTACATCAGCTCGAATCATGGCTATCTCCATCTCTTTGTAGTAGTTTTCAACACACTTAGACCCCAGAGTAAGAGTTTGCAATTTTTGAAACAAACCCCTATAATATTGACTTGGAATGAATCTCCTCCTTATAACAGTCTTCATCTCTTCCCATGTCTCAATAGGTCTTTCTCCATTCCGTCTCCTACTTACAATCAGTTGATCCCACCAAATAATAGCATAATCAGTGAATTCTATGGCTGCCAATTTCACCTTCTTCAATTCGGAATATTAATGGCAGTCAAACACCAGCTCTATTCTTTTCTCCCACTCCAGATAAGCTTCAGGATCAGTTTTACCTTGGAAGGTTGGAATCTTTACCTTTATACTACCCAAATTATTATCAACCCTCTCTACATACCTATCTCCTCTATTCCCATACCTATCGTCTCTATTCCCATACATATCTTCTCTATCCCCATACCTAACTCCTCTACCTCTCATTCCACGCCTAAATCTCCCCGCACCCACACTGGGCATGCGATCATCCTCCTCTATGTCATTATTATCCCCGTAGTAATCATGAACTTCTTCTCTAACCGGAACTCTCTCTCTCCTACGTGCTTGGGGAACGAGTGGTGGCTGTTCCGCACGTGTATTTTCTACCTGATCTAATCGTTCATGAATCGGTTCCATCTCAGCCTTTAACAATCTCCCCATCTCCCTCATCAACGCTTCCATTATAAACTTTATATCTACCTTTCCCAACACCTCATCCGAAGCACTTTCTTTAGACATATTCACTGCAAAGAAAACATTAGTAAAAAATATAAAAGAAGGTCCTCACTTCACTTCCTCACGTGTTTCCCTCAAGAAAATGTTCACTCAATTCCACTCGTTTTTCACACAATAAATTCGGCTTTTACCCTCAGTATGTCCTCACCTCTCTTGCCTTTTTCCACTCGTAATTTTTTTCTCAAAAGTTCTCATCAAACTAACCAAACAATAATCAGGATTTCTTAACCACATTCAAACGAAACAAAAGTTCCTAGGTTCACACGAAACGAATCACAACGAAACTGGAATTTTTTTTTTGTTATTATTATAAGCACTGCACAAATCAAGAAGAGAAATAACAGTAGTTGATATATATTCAACTACACGATCGGTAAAAAAAAAATAATATTTTATACTTTTTTTTTCTCTCTCTCAAATTTGGACACGCACAAGCAGTTCTAGAAATAAAATGTAATTTGTGATCAACGAAATCAAAGCAGAAGAGTAACAGAGATAGATAACTTCGATCTGGATCAACAAAATAAAAAAAAAAACAAGAATAACAGAGATAGTTAACTTCGATCTGGATCAACGAAATCAAAAACAAGAATAACAGAGATAGATAACTTAGATCTGGATCAACGAAATCAAGAACGAGAATAACAGAGATAGATAACTTAGATCTGGACACTAACAAGAAGTTCTGAAAATAAGATATAATTCTGTGATCAACGAAATAAAAAAAAATAAAAAAAGAATAACAAGATAGAATAACCTGATGTTAGAGCCCTAAGCTCTGATACCAAATGATATGAACCTCGTCGATTGTTTCAAGATTGATGTCGAAGTTCGTTCTAACCTCTGGTTCGTATGGAAAAACCGCGACCCAACACCTATATCGAGATATGAACCTTGGTATAATGAAGGATGCCACAATCAAGGATGTAATACTCGATTGATAAGTCAGGAAGGAACGCCACAGAGAATTCTGATAAGTTCCAATTATTTCTAAAGAACAAAAGAGAAAATTCTCTCAATTTTCATTCAAAATTCAAAAGTGCCCTTCTTACATCCATCAATATCCTTATATAATGAAACCCTAAAACAAAGGAAAGGAAACAAGATAGCCATTAAGGCCTTACAAACAGAAAACTAGAATGGCCATAATTGCCTTACAAATGGATAAACTAAAACAAGCAACTATTAAATCAAGCCCAAACCGAAATTGTGCCACACTCCCAAGCCTTCTCTTATTCGGCCCACTCAATTGCCTTGATGATGTTAATCAAGCCTTGGTCTTCATGTGGGTTCATCTTGGGCTTTAATAATTCAGAATCAGCCCATGTGTCTTGAATTAGGCCATTGAGTACTTCTTTGAATCTCTTAGCCCTTGCCCTTATTATTGGCCCAACCGGAACATGCAATGGATCCCTTGGTGCAGCTCCCTTATTCTCATCACTTGTAGCTCAGGAAGTTCTCCATAAATTCAAAACTACTAAGGGCAAGAAAGGGATGATAGCTTGGAAAATTGATCTAGCTAAGGCTTATGATAGATTAAATTGGGGTTTTATCAGTTAAGTTCTTTTGGAGGCTGGTTTAGGAGGGAGATTTGGAGAGCTCATTATACATTGCATCACTAGTGTCTAGTACAAAGTTAATGTCAATGGGAAAATCACTGAGAGCTTCAACCCCAAGGGAGGGATAAGCCAAGGAGACCCCCTATCCCCCTATATTTTTGTCGCTTGCATGGAGAATTTGTCTCACATTATTAGTAAAAAGCTTAGTGAGAGAAGGTGGAAAACCATTAAAATTTTAAAGGGAGGGCCTGGAATATTCCACCTTTTCTTTGCGGATGATCTTATCTTGTTTGGTATAGCTTCCAAGCACCAAGCTATGGTCATGAAGGATTGTCTTGACCTTTTTTGTAGCATCTAGGGGCAAATAGTTAGTTTTGATAAATTCAAGGTGTTTTATTCTAAGAATATTTGTGAAAGTGAGGCTAAAGCTCTAATTGACCTGTGTAGCTCCCCTCTTACTGCTGATTTGGGTAAATACCTTGGTGTTTCCCTTATTCATAGTAGGATCACTAATGACACCTATCGGGAGCTTATTTAGAAAACTTAGAAGAGATTGGCTGCCTGGAAGTGTGATGCCCTCAACATGGCAAGTAAAATCACTTTAATTAAAGTAATCACCACTGCTCTGCCTGTGTTTACCATGCAATCAATCAAACTCCCTGTTGATGTTTGCAAAAAATTGAATAAAATCAATAGAGATTTTGTTTGGAGACATACTGTTACGCCTTTTGTGTACCCACAAGTATACAGGGTCAGCACAAGTAATATAGAATGGTAAGTTCCGATTATCGTTCCCACAAGGACGATTAGTAATTGAATACTGACAGTAACCAAGTCTAATGCTATCTAGAGTACTAGCTCAAATGTTGTGATAAGTAACTTGTAAACTAAGCAACTATACAACTATAAACTATTATGGAATTCTTATCAGAGGTAAAAGGAACTAGGGAATCCGATTTCACCAACTAATCCTTATGATGTGAGATAACTATGCATGGATGTTCAAGTCAATAATTGATGATCATGTTATATAATTATCCTAAGTCCCCTCTCAAGGTAAATCCAACATATTCAACATATACTAACATTCTATCTCTCGATGACTGTTACCTATATGAAAATGCAATGAACATGGAAACATATTTAATCACATAACTCACACCAATATATCTCTATTTGGCTCCAAAGTTATGGTGTTAATTTATCGAACACGTTGTGAGCGTCTCCTCTTGGTATTTAACCCACAACAACAAGATATTGAATATTGGTGATCAAGCAATACACAATCAATAAACCATTAAATCAACACTCAATCAAATAACTTAATTCACCCAAGCATGTATTAATCTCAATCATAATTCATAATAAGATCCATCATCATTCCTAGTATAGGGAATTAGTTCATAACTAGGAAATAAGAATACATATTAAGTTTTATCAAGAGTAACATCAATAACAAAAGAGTAAGGAAAATATTATCATAGAAAAACTCTAAACGGATGGACTCTCGTCTGAACCCGAATTAATTGAGTTTCTCCGTGCACAAATCCAACTCCTACAAGTGATTGAAGTCGTCCAATCAGTCGATCTGATGGCTAGTCTCCTAGGCCTTCTTCTCTCTTCTTCTTTCTTCATCTTTCTCTCTTTCTTCTGTTTTCTGCTAATTCTCGATCCCTCTTATCTCAAAATCCCATTTTTCTTTTATACTGACAGCTAGGGCTGCAATTTACACGTCACTCGCGAATTGGCAACTCGCGAGTCAACTCGCGTGTGTCTCGACCTTGTATGGAAATTTTGCCTTCGCGACTTGGCCAACTCGTGAGGCAAGTCGCGTGTGCCTCGGTCTCTGGCTGCTCTGATGGTCAACGCGACTTGCCCAACTCGCGAGTAAGTCACGAGGTAAGTCGCGTGTACCTCGGTCTGTTTGCCGAATTTTTTACCTCGCGAGTTGGCAAGGTCGCGGGCAAGTCGCAATCCCAACTCCCGAGTCTTCTCTGGAAGAGCTGAAACGTAGTCTTCGAACTGCAGCAAGCATCGAATAGATGTTCAAGACTCGTTTTTGGATGAAATCACCAACGGAACCTATCAAACCTGCATACTCAATAAAACCATCAAATATCTCCCATAATTGCTCTAAACTGGACAAAAGTACGAAGGAATGAGATTCCATTTCCGATAAGAAATGGTGCCAACACATCCTAGTAAGCACAAAAAAATTCATTTGGTCAAGTGGGACACTGTGTGCCTTTCCAAAAAAGCTCAGGGGTTGGGAATAAAAAAAAATGAGAAACTTGAACCAAGCTATGCTTGCTAAGGCTAGATAGAGAATCAGCTTGGGTGAGAGTGGATTGTGGAGTGATTTGTTGAAAAAAAAAATATAAATGTGATAGGAACACTACCCCGACAAGGGCTGCCAAGGGATGTATCTCCAGCACTTTGAGGGCCATCTGCTTTGGTAATGAGCTGCTGGATAGGGGGCTGAAATGGAGATTGGGTCATGGCAACTCGATCAACTTCTGGACTAATAATTGGGTTCCAGAAATAGGCAAGCTGCTGCCTTTTGCTTTGTGTAGCATAAATGATGACAAAATTTTTGAAAAGGTGAACTTGTACTGGGTGAATGGTAGCTGGAATGTGGACAGACTTAAAGGAGTGTTGCCTAGAGATATTATTACTAGAATTTTAAATATCCACATAGGTATGAAGAGAAATAGAGATGATAAGTTGATTTGGGGAAACACAATAATGGAGAATTCTCTGTTAAATCCGTTTACAACTCTATTGCTAATGACATGGATTGGAAATGGGATTTCATTTGGAAGCTGAAAATCCCTTCCAAAATCCAACATTTCCTTTGGCTACTTATGTGTAACATCCCTAATTTCAGATGATTAATTTTGAATATGTAAATATAATATTTAAGATTTGAGGGGTGAAAAATGTAATTAAATGTATTTTTATGTATTCCAGGTGGACCAGATGGAGCAGTCCAGAAAGAACGTATAAAAGAGAAGAAAAAGTTGGCAGTGAGTACCGCGACCACTCACCGCGACCAGAGATCGCGATGAGTCGCTCGCGGTGAAAAATTGTAATTTTTGGCAGTGAGTACCACGACCAGTCACCGCGACTAGGGATCGCATTAACTAGCTCGCAATGAAAATGTGGATTTTGGGCAGTGAGTAACGCGACCAACGTCGCAACCAGGTACTGCGATGGTTGATCGCGATAAAAACGGTGAAATTACTCCAGTGAGCAACGCGACCAGGTGGCGCAACCACAGATCGCGATGACCGAATTTTTATAAAAAAAAAAAAAAAAAAGGCGGTTGTAACATCCCGGATTTCGGGTAATGAATTTTTGATATATGTGAAATATGTGAAAATAAATTTTTACTATTTGAGGGGGTGTAAATGTAATTAAATGTATTTTATGATTTCCAGCGGACCGGATTGAATAGTGAAAAATGAGAAAAAATGAAAAATTGGAAAATTGGAAAACTGAACCAGAGAGCATCGCGACCTGGTCACCGCGACCACAGGTCGCGATGGCTTGCTCGCGATGAAAATGGCAAAACCTGGCAGTGAGCATCGCGACCAGCCACCGCGACCACAGGTCGCGATGGACTGCTCGCGATGAAATTGTCAAAAAACGGGCAGAGAGCAGCGCGACCACTCGCGCAACCAAGGCGCGCTCGCGAGGAAGGCGGTGCGCGCACTCCAGTGAGCATCGCGACCTGGTGCCGCGACCACAGGTCGCGACGGCGGTCGCGGTAGCGACAAAAATATAAAAAAATTTTTGGCTTCTCGCGGAAGCCACAGAAAAACAGAAAGAAAGAGACAGACCGAGGGAGAGAAAAAAAAAAGAAAAGAAGAGGAAGAAGAGAAGGAGAAGAGAGAGAAAAGGGAAGAAAAGGAAAAAGAAGAAGAAGAAAGAGAGAGAAGAGAAAAGGAAGTGTAGGTGGAAAGGAAAAAGGGAAAGAAATCGTGGAACCGCGGTTTGTCGAACGAAAACAAGGATTCCAAGTAGGTGTACTCTCGTTTTCGAAATCGTTTCGAGAAGTATTTCGTTTACTTGTTTTTCGTTTTAGTTTTCGATTTCGTTTCTCGTTTTTGTTTTCGTTTTCGATTTCGTTAAAAGATTTCGATTTCGATTTTTGTATGAAAAGTGTTTGCTTATAAGAGAAATTGATGATTGATGCACCTATTGTTGATTTTGAACTAGTTTTAGGTTAGATCGCGTTTTGATCGTATTTCGATTGTGTCGATTTTGTTAAAAATACATGATTTATACTTTTGTATGATTATTGTTGATATTCTTGAAAATATTGTGCGAAATGTATACACTGATTGTGAACCTTACTTATTGTAACGGCCCTAGGATACCTAGACATAGATATGGATATAGGAGGTTGGTATACCAGCTGGGTTTTACTGAGCAGTACTGCGCCGTTATTATTGTGTGATTGTTGTTGCAGGGCAATCTCGAACAATCACACCGATTTTAGTGATCGTTGTTGCGGGGCAATCTCGGACGATCACAATGATACAAGCGATTGTTGTTGCGGGGCAATCTCGGACAATCGCGATGATATTAGTGATTGTTGTTACGGGGCAATCTCGGACAATCACGTGATATCAGTGACTGTTGTTGCGGGGCAACCCCGGACGTCACATTGACCCATATTCCAGTCCTAGAATGTTTAGTATTCTAGTGGGCCAAAATTGATTGAAATTGAAAAGTGAACCGAATGATTTTATTGATAGAATTCATTATTGACTTCATTATTGAAATTAAAGTAATTGGAATGGTTTAATGCTTTGATTTTTCGAAATTTAATTGTTTTGAAATGCAATAGAAATGGAATTGTTTTGAAATATATATTGTGATATATATATATATATATATATATATATATATATATATATATATATTGTGATTTATTTAATTGAGTTTATAGTACACCCACTAAGCTTTATGCTTAGCGCGTTAGTTTTGTGTCTAACGCGTAGGTACCAGGAATCCAGAGGAGGCTAGAGACTGAAGGAAGAACAAGTTGCAGACCGAGTCGCAGAAATTGTACAGTTGGGTAGCTATATTTTTGGTTATGTGTATATATATTCTGAAAGCATGCATATACAGGAAATTTGTAAATACGTTTTGTAAAATGTTTTGTAATTAATTAGTTTATGATTTATGTCTTTTATTATTAAAACTGTTTGTAAATATTAAGGTCTGTTTTGTTTTATTTTATAACTGTTTTGATAAGTCGCACTAAACGGCAGAGTGCGCAATTGTTTGAAATTATATAGAAGTGTTGTTGGAAATTGTATTGGAATTGTTTTGTGTAAAAACAGGTTTGGAAAGTCCGAAAAACAAACGGTACTCTGCCGGATTTTCGTAAAAAGTGTAATTATTTTTATGGGCTCACGATGATTTTTGAAACGTATAGAAAAGTTTTTGACAGTTCTGAAAACCGATAGCGCTCCCCGGGTCGGTCCGGCCGGGTCGGGTCGGGAGGTGCTACAGCGGTGAAGCTTCTCCAGGAAGCAACCAGAAAATAGAAAAGAAAGAGAGAGAACAGGAAAGAGGAAAAAAAGAAAGAAAAAGAGAAAGAAGAAAAAGAAAAGAAAAAAGAGGAGAGAGAAGAAGAAGAAGAAGAAGAAAAGGAAAGGAAAGAGAAAGAGAAAGGAAAAGAGGAGAAAGGAAAGAAAAAAGAAAAATTCAGAAAGAAAACTGTCGGAAAACGGTATCCAGATTGGTGTACATATACTTTTCGTAAGATTTAATTGAATGGACTTGTGATTACTTTTTGAAAATGATTTTGAATTACATAAAAGTGATTTTATATTGAATTTATTGAATTTTGATTTTCGAAATCTACTGTTGCGATTCGTTTTCGATTACTCTATATATCTTTTTGCATATCTTAATTTATACATATTGTTTGATATTGATTTTGAATTAATTGAGAGAATGTTTATTTTATGAAGTTTATTTGAATATTGAAACTTGAGCATGTTTGTTGATTTATACACTCTGAAAACCCTGAATAACGACCCTGATATATATATATATATATATATATATAGGGATATATGGATATAGGAGATTGACATGTCAATTGGGTATATATATGGCAGTACTGCACCGATATTCCTGAAGCTATGATGATGATTTTAACCGACAGTGAAATACGGATACTATTTCATTATGAAATGGGAAACCGACTGTGAGAACATATGGATACCATTTCTTTATGAAATGGGAAACCGACTGTTTATATAGGGATACCATTTCTTATGAGATGGGAAACCCGACTGTAAAATCCGTAATCCAGTCCTGTAAACCCTGTAATATGTATCAGAGGCCCAATTAAGAACTGAAAGTCAGAAAATGATGTGAAAATAAAAAAATGTTATTACGATTGAAACCCAGAAACTTTTGAAATACTTTATTTTATATAGATTCAGTAATTGAAATATGATGGTTGTTTTATATATACCTTTCTGAATTTCTGAATTGAAAATTTATTGTTTTATATTACATTGAGATTTATTTTAGTGTACACCCACTAAGCATTATTGCTTAGCGCGTTGATGTTTATCGCGTATAGGTAACAGAGATACCGAGGAAGGAAAAGATTGAAGAGAGAGTTGCAGACAGAGATCCAAAGTCACCACATTTTGGGTAGTCATATATTTTTGTATATTACGCATGCATATACAAGAATATGTAAATGTGTTATATATTTATGTTTTGTAATTAATTGTTTTATGATTTCTGTTTTTCATTTTCAAAGGATTATAAATAATGAATTATGAACTGTTTTATTTTAAAACTGTTTGGAATGTCGCATTAAACGGCAGAGTGCGCATTGGTTTGAAAGTTTGATATAGAAATGTTGAAATTATATTGTTTTGGACGTTTGTTGAAAACAGGTTTTGGGAAATCAGAAAAATAGAGGAAACTCTGCCGAAATTTTTGAAAACTGATTTTGATGGGCTCACTAGAAATGATTTTAAATTATAAATTATTTGATTTTCAAGTTATAAACAGAATTAAGAAAAGTTTTGAAAATCCGGTAACGCTCTCTGGGTTGATCCAGACGGGTCGGGTCAGGGGGTGTTACATTATGCATGGTATACTCCTTACAAATGAGCAAAGAGCAGTGAGAGGTTTGTCTATGGTTGAGGACTGCCCGAGATACGGAGTAGGGAAGGAAGATATTGAGCACCTGGTTAGGGGATGTAGGGTCTTCTGGAAGATTTCATTTGGAAGCTGAAAATCTCTTCCAAAATCCAACATTTCCTTTGGCTACTTATGCATGGTAAACTCCTTACAAATTAGCAAAGAGCAGTGAGAGGTTTTTCTATGGTTGAGGACTGCCCGAGATGCGGAGTAGGGAAGGAAGATATTAAGCACCTGGTTAAGGGATGTAGGGTCTCTTGGAAGATTTGGAAGGGCTAGAAGAAGGGGTTTGTGCAATCTACTAGGTTTAATGAGGAGCTAGGTAAGTGGCTTTTTACTAATTTGAAAGATAAAGGGCTGGATAATAATCTCTACCCTAATGCCTTAAGCTTCTCTAATACTTTATGGTTCTTATTGAAGTAGCGGTGCAAAACTTTTTTTAAAGAGAACTTTACCATTCCTAGCACCTCTCATGTGATTATTAGAACTTTTATGAGGAATTGGGTGTAAGCTACTGATGGTGGGGTGGCTATCATGTTAAATAACATGAGTTTAATTGCTTCGAAGCCTCCTTTAGAGGGCTGGTGGAAGGTTAATGTTGATGGTAGTTATAACAAAGATTTCCGCACCATTTCTACTAGAGGGGTTATTAGAGACCATGGTTGTAATTGGGTGAGAGGTTTCTCCTTCAACAAGGGCTATGGCAACTCCTTTGAGGCGGAGCTGTAGGCTGTTATAGAGATGCTAAAGATGGCTTGGGCGACTGGCCTGAAGAAGGTTAATGTTGAATCAGATTCTATAGAGGCTGTCAACTGTATCAACAGAGGCTGCAGCTCAAATAACCCCCATATCAACTTGATTGAGGATTGCAGGCAATTAATGGATAGAGATTGATTTTGTACTCTTTCTCATACTTTTAGGGAAAGTAATTGTGGCTGATAGTTTGGCTAAATTAGGCTAAATAGCCACTATTGCGGGCATTGTTTACTATAAGGAACCCCCCCGCTCTGTTGTAGTTACTGTCCAAAATGATGGTGAGGGTCTAGCTACTACTAGGGAAAATGTTTTTGTTGGTCTTGATTAGCTACTGCTAAAATGTGAAGTGAAAGAGAGAAACCAATTTCATTAATTAATCATTTCATAAAATTCAGGAAGGATTTCACAAAATTCAAACTGAGATGAGAGAGAAGAGATAGAGAGAGAAAAATATAAAGAGAGAAATTTAGAAATAGAGAGATTAGATCATCTCCAACAATACTCCTACTCTATCTTTATTTTTAGAGTTTCAAAAGAAATATTCTTTCAATATTTCAACTCGAAAATTTTTTTACTCCAACAACAAACTCTATCTATCTTTAAAATATCTTATATTTTTTTTTTTGATATTATTGCTATAAATTAATTTTTATATTACTTTATTTTTATACTAAGTTTTTATAAATATTATTTATAAATTATTTAAAATCTTTTTTATTAAAATTGTAATATAATTTTATTAATTTATTATATAATATTTTAATTTACATTCACTTAAATTTGTAGATTAATGTATCTCACATAATTTTATTCTTCATTTCGAATTTTAATATTAATGTGACTATATCGGTCTTTATTTTATTACTAACTTATAATTATTATTATATCTATAATATATAGTATAGAGTCTTTATTTTAATACTAACTTATAATTATTAAAATGTCTATTATATATAATATAGGAATAATAATTACTTAATTTTTTTTTAAAAAATAAATATTTAATATTAGTCTAATTTTAAAGATCTTGATGAGACCTTTGTAATAGTATAATTTTTATAGTTATATAATTTATAAATTATAAATTATTATACATTAATTAAATTTAATTAAAAAGGTCAAAAGAATATAAATATTTAATATTTATTTATATTTATGGATATAAATGTAAAATAGAAATATAAAAAGTTAAAAGTAATTTTATAGTATAAAAAATGGTACTCCAAATTGAGAGAGAAAAAAAAAAAATTTTAAAAATAAAATTTAAAAATTATATAATAGAATATTATTAGAGAAAATAGTACTCTAAAATAAAATATTAGTTAATATACTGTTAGAAAAAAGACTTTTGAAGCGATCCTACTTTACTACAATCAGGCTGAAATCTGAATAGACGTTTTTTTTATAAAATAAACTATATAAATAATACTTGAAATCAAGATCCTCTGTGCATTAAAATATTAATAATACATCCCACACATGTTTCACATGTAGCTAGGGGCCTACCACAAGACTTGCTTTCAGATTTTTCTGCAAGCATTATTGCGAAAGTGCTTTGTTTCAACTTTGGCATTTTATTGTTATTGGGTATGGCATCTACGTTCCCCTGGGTGCTTTCTGAATCTAAATTCGATACATTACGATATTTTTATTTATTTTTTAATAATTAAATAATTTAAAAAAATTTAAAAATTAAAAATCATAATTTATTATTTAACACTTAATTATTTAATTATAATTTTTATATTTTAAAATAAAAATAAATATATTATTTAATATTTAAATTTCAATCTTCATTTAATCTTTCAAAAAGTTTAAATTTATTTAGTATTCAAAAATAGACGATCATTAATTTGAAGTACGAGATCTTTATACCCGTACATAACAAGAATGTCAGACAAAATAAACGTGGGATTGTGCACCAAATAATTGTTGTGTGTCCCACAAAGCACTACAGGAAAACGTGGGATTGTGCACCAAATAATTTTCTAGAATAGTGAAACTTTTTGTTTCAAAAAAAAAAAAAAAAGAATAGTGAAACTTTTGACTCACCTTTTATAGCTAGATGGTCCATGTAATGCACGTGGTATTATACACGTAGTTTAATTTCCTATGATTTGTGGGCACACACACTTCAATACTATGCCTATTTCATGAATATTGCATGTGTGATTTAAACCCACACTCAAGAAGAAAGGCTTTTTTTTTAGCTAAATGGTCCCCTCTCTTGTCTATTGTTTTGGCATCAAACTCCAAGTAGTTGTGGAATTCATATATTGCTCACAAAATGTCGTCCATATATGTACATATTTGGAGGAATATGAAACTCCACGTAGTTATGGAATCTATATATTGTTCGCTAAATATCATCTATATATGTACACATTAGAATGAATATGAAACTCCACCTAATTGTGGAATTCAGCTATTGCTCACAAAATGTTGTCTGTGTACAGTTTGGGAGAAATCTCCAATCCGATTTAAAAATTTTTATTTTATTTTTTCTTCTTATGTGAAATTTAGATATTGTCAAAACCCTCTAAAAAGGGGAGTTCATGCCTTCATGTAGGCGCAGACCCCTTTGAGGGCCGGGTGGGGAGGGACCCTAACCCTCCCAAAATTTTAGAAAAAAAAAAAAAAATTTTGCATATAATTTTTTTTAATATTTTATTTAAATATTAAAAAATTAAATATATATGGTCTGACCCCCTCCCCCCAAGTAATAAATTGTATAGATAGTTGATGCATATATAAAATATTGTATAGATAATCACATCCACTTATTATAAAATGGTTAGTGCACCTCCCTCTCATCTCAGTGGTGAGGGTTCAATTTATGTGTAGATAGTTTATTCTTCTCATTGTGGGATTAGATTTCTCCTCTTATTGTAGGGATAGATGTCTCTCATTATTAATTTAAATATCTACACCGTACGTTTAATTAATCTCATTGTAACCTCTTTAAAAAAATATATTGTATAAATAGAGAGATATACGTACATGTACTGTAAGTAATTAATGACAATTATGTGTGTAGTGTACATGTGTCTAAAGTCAAAAGTGGATAAAATTATGTGTGTAGTGTACATGTGTCTAAAGTCAAAAGTGGATATATATATATATATATATATATATATATATATATATGACACAACGCATTGACACATTTTCAAATGTTAACATTGGAAAAGAGAGAGACAGAGAAAGACTGATCAGAGAGAATGTCTTGTGTAGAACAGCTATCGTAATTGTCTTTAATTTGTTCTTGAAGAATCACAAAATGGGGTGTCATGCTTTTGGAATATTGAAGATAAAGACCTCATAAAAACTAGGTCTGTTCGATTTATAAATCTAGATAAGATCTTTATTGTGAGAACAAAAAACACAAAATATTTTTGATTTGGCTGTTTTATCAAAAAAAAGAAAAAAAATTACAATCTTAAAAATTAGTTTGAATTCTAAAATAAGAAACCAGTATATATTTATATATTTCTACAGTTTTGTATAAAATACCATCTTCTTTTTTCTTTCTTTTTTGAAAAGAAGAGAATATATTAAGAACCAAAAGAGTGCCTGGAATCATCCAGGATTACATTTGCAATAGAATAAGATTATTCCTCCATAAGAACAAGTAAATTCTCTAAAGAACGACCCAAATTCGCAAGTGCATGTGCTCCGCGATTAGCAGACCGAGGAACAAACTTGAAAGAGTGAACTTGACAGGAAATAGATGCATGAACAATGTCTTCAACAACAGGATCAATCTCAGATAAAGGTATAGAATTTTTATGCAGGAGATTGATTACGCTCAACAAATCGGATTCAACTTGTAATGGTCGAATCCAAGCCTCTGTAGCAAGAGAAAGACCAAATTTGACGGCTAAAGCTTCAGCCAGTTCTATAGAGGCTAACTTTCGAATTTTTGTTGCAGCCGAAAGGATCACAGCCCCATTCGCATCACGAATCAGAGCTCTCAAGCCAATAATACCTGAAGCTACATGAATGGAAGCATCAACATTAAGCTTGAAGAAGCCAATGGGAGGGGCAGTCCAAACAGAGAACAGAGGCAACACAGCAGGAAGGGAGGCAGAAGTCCGCACAGTAGCTGCACCATCAAACTCGCTCAAGAAAAAATGGGACCAAGGAATCACATCAGCCACTGGGAGCACACAAGCATCATGAATAAACTTGTTTCTTCGAAACTAAATCCTCCAAAATATAACCAACAAAAGCCGAAGTTCATCTGTGTAAAGCTGAGAAAAACATGTAACAATGAAGTCATTGAAGCTTATCACACCACAGAGAGGGATATTAGGGACACTCTCATCCAAACGAATCACAGCCAACTTCTTGCAACCTCACAGAGCGTGAAGAATCGACTCTGTAACATCCCGGATTTCGGGAAATTAATTTTATATGTGTGAAAATAAAATTTTACTATTTGAAGGGGTGTAAATGTAATTAAATGTATGTTTATTTTATGATTTCCAGCGGACCAGATTGAATAGTGAAAAATGAAAAAAAAAATTGAAAACTGGACCAGAGAGCATCGCGACCTGGTCATCGCGACCACAGGTCGCGATAGCTCGCTCGCGATGAAAATGGCAAAATCTGGCAGTGAGCATCGCGACCAGCCACCGCGACCACAGGTCGTGATGGACTGCTCGCGATGAAATTGTCAAAGTTTGGCAGTGAGCAACGCGATCTCTCGCGCGACCAAGGCGCGCTCGCGAGGAAGGCGGTGCGCGCACTCCAGTGAGCATCGCGACCTGGTGGCGCGACCACAGGTCGCGACGGCGGTCGCGGTAGCGAAAAAAAAATATAAAAAAAAGAGAAGCTTCTCGCAGAAGCCAGAGAAAACAGAAACAGCAAGAGGAGAGAGAAACGACCGAGAAAAGAAAGAAGAAGAGAAGAAAAAGAAAGAAGAAGAAAGAAAAGAAAGAAGAAGAAGAAGGAGGAGAAAGGGAAAGGAAAGGAAAGACGAAATCGTAGAACCAACGAAAAACGGTACCGAGGTTGGTGTACTTTTATTTTCGGAATCTTTACGAAAAGCGTTTCGTTATCGTTTACGTTATTGTTTTCGTTTTCGTTTCTTGTTTTCGTTTTGATTTCGATTTCGTTAAATGTTTTCGATTTCGATTTCGTTAAATGTTTTTGATTCGATTTTCGATGTGTAAAAATTGATGATTGATATACTTATGGTTGATTATGGAAAGAATTTATACTAGATCGCATTCGTTTGTGGTTTGAATATTCCGATTTCGTTTAAAATAGTTGATTTTGATATTTATATGATTATTGTTGATGCATTTGAAGAATATCGTGTAATATTTTAGTTTGACTGAGTAAATATTGATTTGTAACTGATTGTGAAATTTTTTTATCGAAACGGCCCTAGGATACGTAGACATAGAAATGGATATAGGAGGTTGGTATACCAGCTGGGTTTTACTGAGCAGTACTGCGCCATTATTATTGTGTGATTGTTGTTGCGGGGCAATCTCGGACAATCACACCGATTTTAGTGATCGTTGTTGTGGGGCAATCTCGGACGATCACAATGATACTAGTGATTGTTGTTGTGGGGCAATCTCGGACAATCATGTTGATATCAGTGACTGTTGTTGCGGGGCAACCCCGGACGTCACATTGACCCATATTCCAGTCCTAGAATGTTTAGTATTCTAGTGGGCCAGAAGTGATTTGAATTGAAACTGAACTGAATGATTTGAT
Organism: Xanthoceras sorbifolium; assembly: GCA_003430845.1. NCBI lineage: Eukaryota > Viridiplantae > Streptophyta > Magnoliopsida > Sapindales > Sapindaceae > Xanthoceras > Xanthoceras sorbifolium. The sequence goes on from CM010621.1 coordinate 27,499,731, forward strand.
GGATCGAATTCATATGTTGATTTCATTATTAATTTAATTGTTTTAAAAGTGATTTAGAAATGAAATTCATATTGTGGTTTATTGCTTCTTTAAAGAACAATTATATTGTGAGTTATTTAATTGAGTTTTTAGTACACCCACTAAGCTTTATGCTTAGCACGTTAGTTTGTTTCTAACGCGTAGGTACCAGGAATCCAGAAGAGGCTAAGGACTGAACAGAGAGAAAGAGTTGCGGACAGAGTCCCAGAGATTTGTACAGTTTGGTAGCTATATTGTGTTATGTATATATATATATATATATATATATATATATATATATATATATATATATTCTGAAAGCATGCATATACAGCGAATTTGTAAATACGTTTTGTAAAATGTTTTGTAATTAATTAGTTTATGATTTATGTCTTTTATTATTAAAAATGTTTGTAACTATTAAAGTCTGTTTTGTTTTATTTTATAAACTGTTTTGATAAGTCGCACTAAACGGCAGAGTGCACAACTGTTTGAATATGAGATATTGAAGTGCTATTGAGAATTGTTTTGGAATTGTTTTGTGTAAAAGTAGGGTTTTGGAAAGTCCGAAAAACAAACGGTACTCTGCCGAATTTTCGTAAAAAAATTTGTAATGAATGGGCTCACTCGAAAACGATTTTTAAACTATAATTTATATGGTTTTCTGTTTGTAAAATGAAGTTTTGAAAAGTTCTGAAAGTCCGAGTAGCGCTTCCCGGGTCGGTCCGGCCGGATCGGGTCGGGGGGTGCTACAGACTCGGAGTCTCGATGACAAATGGGATAGAGGATGGCAGCCGCAAGATGACGACGGACAAGAACTTCCATCGTTGGAAGCCAGCCATGGACAGCCCTCCACACAAAAAGCTTGATTTTGGAAGGAAGCTTAATTTTCCAAAACGATTTCCACCACTCATGCAACCCAAAATAGGAGGAAGGACCAGAACCAGGAGAATTAAGAGAAGCCACCCTATAATCACTACGCACTGAGTAAAAACCATACTTATCAAAGAACCAACAAAGGCCATTCGGCCTACCAGCAATAAGAGGAGGCAGATTGAATATAGCCTCAACATCAGCGGAAATGAAAGATTGTTGGATCAAAGTGACATTCCAAGCACCATTAGCAGCTTGTAGATCATTAACACATAATTGTGAATCAAGCAACATAGGCGAAAAAATACTAAAGCTCAAGGGACGCGGAATCCACCTATCATGGAAGACTCGAACCTCTCTTCCATCACCAATACGCCAATACGTCCCCAAATTAATAATATTGCGACCCCAAAGGAAGCTCCGCCACATATGAGACGTACCACGACCCACACTAGCCTGCAAGAAAGAAGAATTAGGAAAATATCTCCCTTTTAACACACGAGCACAGAGGGATGAGGGATTTTGGATAATTCGCCAACACTGTTTTGCTAGAAGAGCTTGATTAAATAAACCAAGGTCTCTGAAGCCAAGACCACCCTCTTCCTTATGACGACAAAGCTTCTCCCAAGAACCCTAATGAATCTTGCGCTTTCCTGCTCTATCACCCCACCAAAAACATACAAACATGGAATGAAGATCCCGGATCAAGGAGGAAGGAAGCTTAAACAATGTCATGGCATAGGTAGAAATAGACAGAAGGACAACCTTAATAAGAACCTCCTTACCACCTGTAGAAAATAAATTAACCCTCCAATTTTGAATACGAGACCATACTCGATCCTTAATGATAGTAAAAACCTATTTCTTATTTCGCCCGACGAAACTAGGAAGACTCAGATATTTCCCATGGCATGTCACCAACGAAACCCCCAAAATATTACGAAGCTCTTCAACGGATAAAGTCGATAGGCCTGAACTGCAGCACATGGCGGACTTACTAAAATTAATCATCTGGCCAGAGCCTTTGCAATACACGTCTAGAAGGTAACGCAAAGCTGAGCATTTAGTAGTAGATGCTGAAATGAAGAACAAACTATCATCAGCAAAAAATAAATGCGAAATCGGAGGCCCCTGGCGCCCACACCTAATGTCATGGATCACACCATTACGTTCTGCCTGACCCATCAAAGCTGAAAGACCCTCTACACAAATTAAGAATAGGTTGGGAGATAATGGGTCCCCTTGACGCAGACCACGAGAGGGAACAAGTGATCCCTGAGTCCTCCCATTAATCATAAAAGTATAGGAAACACTAGACACATAGTTCATGATACGATCCACCCAACGAATTGAAAAACCTAACTTGAGCATCATACACCTCAAAAAACTCCACTCAACTCGATCGTAAGCCTTGGCCATATCTAGCTTCAAGGCAATAAAACCATTTTTCTTAGATAGTTTCCTTCTAATTTCATGCAAGCACTCAAATCCTATTGTAGCATTATCAGAAATCAATAGCCCAGGCAAGAAAGCACTTTGAGCTTTCGATATAACTCCACCCAAAACTCTACAAAACCTATTAGATAGAACCTTGGAAATAATTTTATAAAGCACAGTGCATAAACTAATAGGTCTGAAATCCGAAACATATTGCGGGTATTTGATATTCGGAATAAGAGTAATAATAGTGGAATTAATATGCTGAATGTTACCTCCATAGTTAAGGAATTGAAGACAAGCAGCTGTAACCTCTGGTCCAACCGTTTCCCAGTAACATTGGTAAAAAAGAGCTGGCATACCGTCATTTTTTGAGGCTTTCGTAGGATGCATTGCGAAGACCACTGCGCATACTTCCTCAGCAACAAAGGTGGCATCGAGTAGCCCATTCATGGAAACAGTAACTCGGCAGTCGACAGAAGCAAGTATGGTATCAAAGCTGCCAATATCAGGGCTGGAAGTGCTAAAAATAGTTGCAAAATATTGTGTGATTGTATGGGAAATGGAAGCCGCACTAGTGCACCACTGTCATTGATCATTAAACAACCCAATAATCTTATTTTTTTTCGCTATCTGTGTGTCGCTTTGCGATGAAATAATCGTGTGTTTCGATCACCACTATGAAGTCAAGTAACCCGACTTCGCTGCCTCCAATATCTCTCCTCCTTGTAAAGTAAAGCTTTAAGTTCTTTCTCCACCTCACACAATTTCCTCCAGCTCACGGCATCTATAGAATTATTAAGAAGGTGCAGCTGTAGTAGCCAAAATATGTATGGCCCAAAGACAAAGCCCATAGCTAAAAGAAGGATACACTCCCATGTAGTACGACAAAAGCTTAGCATGAAGACCAAAGTCGCACGACATGGAGCATCCTCATGTAGACGTACCAGTTGGAAGAATATGTCGCACGACACGAAGCACTCGTGTAGTACGACGACGTACGAGTTGGAAGACTGTGTCGCACGACATGAAGCACTCGTGTAGTACGACGACGTGCCAGTTTGAAGACCTTGTCGCACGACATGTACCTTCATGTAGTACGACCGTGCTACATCACCCAATCATAGTCCAGATTTACAAAGAAACCTACATTTCGTACGACATAGCATCTCCGTCGCTCCGAGGGAGACTAGATTGTGATCTACTTTGAAACAGGTCCTACAAAGTCATAATGACATTTGATGGCAGCCCAATCAAAAGAAGCACCCAGATGCTTTCTTGGTGGAAGACAGAGAAGAGAGAATGATGAGATCCCTCAAAAGAAGAAGCATCAGTCTCCTATAAAGAGGAGGATAATCCCTCATAAAGAGGGGACGGCCGAAAAACTGAGATGGATATATTACTGAGAAAGAACCACACCCTCCGGCCATTGCTCATCTTCTCCGATCACCCTCCGACCTTACACCTCCTTTGATCAAAGAAACCCCAACTGTGAAGATAGCAGGAAGTATTTCTCACTCATCTCCATTTACGAGCATTACACATTCATTAGCACTCGCTAACTTGACCGTCGGAGTGACTTTGGCCGGCACCATCCCGGTGTCCCAGACGTCCTGCGGGTCACGTGCGTTCTGTCTTTGCAGGTTGTAGTGCCCCGTGTCCCCGAGCGATTTTTTAGGACTACAGCAGCTCCTTCCCTTTAACTATGATTCTATGATGCAAGGACTTAAAGGTGGTGTAGCTCCATTCCTTGAGTGATGTCGCACAACCATGCAACTTCCTAGTAACAGACTTTACAGTACCACGTGAACTAGGATGCCAAGATTTTTAGATAATTTCTGCACACTCCTGGAAGTCGATCCATATCTCTTCAAAGTGAAATCGGTGCTTGCCCCTATTCAAAGAAGAAAAAGGAACAGTAGGCTCACCAAGAAGAGTAATTAAGATGGGCCGATGATCCGAACCCCAAAAATCAAGATGCCGAACCTGCGTATTGGGGTACAGTAATGCCCAATCCCGGTGTCCAACAAAACAATCTACCGTTCCTGTATAAAATCCATAAATTGTCTACAATTCGACCAAGTAAACGGAGGTCCAGTAAAGCCAAGGTCATGAAGAGAACAATCTTCCAACATCGACGAAAATTTGTGATCAAATAACTCGGCCGATCAACACTACTATACTTCTCAAAAGACCGAAGTATCTCATTAAAATCTCCCCCACAAAGCCAAGGGAGAGTGGAATCCATTCACAATCTACGCAACAAAGTCCAACCATGCAAACGAAAAGAGGTTTCCGGATTGCCATAAAATCCAGTAAACCGCCAAATTTTATTAACTTCAAAAGGAATTTGTATATCAATATGAAAAGATGAAAAGGAAATCAATGAAATTGAAGCCTCAAAAGACTACAATAAACCCAGGCCACCCTTGCGACCCACTCGATCAACTGAAAAACATCCAACCAATCCCAATTGAACTCACAAACTTTCAAGCTGTTTAGTCGAACACAACGTCTCGGAAAGAAAAAGCACTTCAGGGTGATGTTCCTGCATTAGTTGTTGGAGGACTTTAAACGTTCGAGGATTCCCCAATCCCCGAACGTTCCAACTTCAGAGTTTCATGGCAATTGGCAGACCTGAGATCCAGGTCCTGCCAATAAATTAGATCCTAGAGAGGCAACAGAAACCGAACTGCATTGCCGCTTGGAAACTGAGGCTTCGTCACTATGGCCAACCTCGGGCTGTCTTCGCTTTGGCTCCAGATTAACCACCACAGCATATGGTTTACCTTTGCGTGCGAGATGCTTCCAAAGAGAGCCGCGTGGACGTACGTCCGTGCCTGAAATTGCATGGCTGGTAACCACATGACAATCATTTGGAGGTGTTGCATTGTGATACTCTAACGGATCTACAATTTTAGGAGTCACACCAGCTGGACCTGGATCAATTGGAACATTAAGAGTATCATTTAACAGTGGCACATCCAAAGAACCCGAGCCCACATCCTTCTTCATGCAGCTACGTAAATTCACTGTTTCAAAATTTGGCTTGGTTCCACCACCTATCCCATAAACAAAGGGTTCCGCAATAGGAGAAATGTATGGGGAGAGAATCTCGGAGGCATTACATACAATTGGTGATGGACTAGGAAACTGATTACCCCCATTAAACCTTCTCTGATTCACCGCCACAATATCTGGGTGATTTGCAATCGCCGCCGCTGAAGAAGAAGTGGGAACTGTCCCACCAACCTTTTCTTTACCCTTAACCGAAACCTGCTGAGGTGTCTCACTGGCAGGGTCCCTAGCCACAGTTTCTCCACCCCTTGTAGTATCACGTTCGCCTTCCCCAGTAGTCCTAGTTCCCTTAGAGAATTCTTGGCCCTTATTAGAACGATTAAAATGTTCCTGGGGGGGGGTGGGGGAGGGGGGACTAGCAGCCTGTAACCACACTCCATATTTATGTGTAGAAGCATCCACACTGGTAGTGTGAGCAGATGAAGATGGACATTCGCGGATAGAGTGCCCTATAAGACCACAGTCGAAACAAAATTCCGGCATCCGCTCATATCGGAGTAGTAAAGTTTGTACCTCATTAGAATCCTCTAACTAGATACACAGACCCCTCTTCAAAGGTTTTGTCACATCTATTGTAACCCGTAGTCGTATAAAATTGCCAACACAATCATCGGAAGCCCCAAGATCAAGTTATTTCACTGTACCAATCTGAGCACCAAGAAACAGACCTATATACCTAATCATACATAAGAGAGGAAGATTATGAATTTGGACCCAGAAATCTGCGTTAATAAAATTTATCTTAGAGAGATCCCTCCACCCTTATGGCTCTTCTAACAATAACAAAGAATTGTCAAAATTCCATGGACCTCCCGTTATCACCCTATTTTTTATCCAAGATATTCTGGAAATGGAATGCAAAAATATTATCTCGCACTAGTTCAACTGTAACCTCATCATTCGTGTGCCATATCCTTGGAATCAGAACCCTGAAAGAATCCCGATTTGTTTGACGGCTTGCTAATAGCTTTCCCACCAGACAAAGCGCCATCTTCTTGGACCCCTCTACCTTCAGATGTCCCCTAACGCATTGCACTTGCCCCTCATCATCAGAAAGGTTAAGGGCAGCACATAAAGCAGCAATCTTATCAGAATTCATTGTAGATAAGAAAACAAAAATGGAACCGAAAGCAACCACACCAAATTGCATTACAAACAGAAAACCCCAACACAAACGAGAAGAGAAAATAAAAAGCAAAAGACCAAACAAAACCTAACTATGTTCACCGGGAACGACAATCCAAGCCAAAATAGGCCACCTTGCTACTTCCAAAAAAAAACCCTTGAGAGAGTTTCCAAGAGAAGATTTGTGTATATAAAAAATACAATTTATGTTAGTTGTATAAAATACCATCTTAAAAATAAGAAACTGGTACATATTTATATATTTCTATAGTTTTTATATAAAATTTTATAAAAATTATCATTTTTAAAATCTTTTAAGTGATTGTGAATTAAACAATCCTGTTCTTGTACCTTTTCACTCAAACCTTTTGATTCCGCATTAACCTTTTTGTTTTAAATTTCCTTTTTTCTTTTGTAAAAGGAAAATAAGGAATAGCATAATGATCAATGAATAAAGTCATGTGAATCACTTTATAAAATAAGAATAATGCCCATCCTAGCCTTTAAAAATCAACTCTAACTAAGGGCAGTTATATATATACTGGATCCTGCCGAGATCAATCACTAAACGCGTGACTCGGATATCTACTCTCATATTAAGAGGAGAAAACTATCCACATATATTGGTAAATGTGTATGGGGGGAACTGAACCCTCATCACTGAAGTGGGAGGGATGTGCACTAACCACTTTACTGTAAGTGAATGTACATGGTAGTTTGATATTAATGTACATTTTAAAATAATTTGCTATAAGAATAATAAGCCGACTGTTTAGTTAATTTTACTATTATAACTTTTATAAGACTCAAACAAATATATATACATTTGGTAAATTTTATAGTTTATTTCTGTAAATTTATATAATGTCTATATTACACAGCCTGCAACCAACCTCAATTCTCATTCCACGACGGGATAGAGTGCACTGCGAGGGTAACCAGTTTCTGCAAGCCCTCCACACGAAGAGTTTGATCTTTAGGGGGCAGCTGAAGCCTCCAAAGAAATTTCAACCACGAACCATCCCTATCAAGGCCCAAACCACTACTTCCAGAACCAAGAGACTTGCCAAGCCAATAGCCATTTTTAAATGTATAGTTCCCTAACTTCTCATAATGTTAACAAACGGAACCCTCAGCACGGTGCAACGAGGAAAGGATACTAAGGATAGCATTCGCATCCATAGCCAAGAAGACCGACCGAATGAGAGGCTCATTCCAAGACCCCGAAGGCAATTTCAACTAACTCACAAACACAAGATCATCAACAACTGGCTTCGAGATAATTGAAAAAGTAGATGGACGGGGAATCTAACAATCCTTATAAATAAGGATAGTATCGCCACTACCAGCCCTCATGCGAGAACCCTGAAGCACCAACTCTCTACCCCAAAGTAAATTTTGATTCCGCTTGTAGTTGGCAAAACCCTAGGAAAAGTTCATGCAATTAGCTGTTACTTATTTTGGTCAGATAGGTGTGGATTTAAATTTAATTATCCGACTGGGTACGAGGATTTAACTTAATCAGTCATTAATAGTTGAGAAATGTAATTATTGTCAGATTATAAAGAAAAAAAAATATATCATTAATTATAATAATTTATTATTTAATTAATTTCTCACATCTTCATTTTCTTATAATAAAATAGACTGTCAACCACACTTAAGCTAATAATAATATAAAAAAAATAAATAAAATTAAATTTTGATAATTGTATAGTCATTTCTTTTATATATATAATTTTAATGTATTCCCTTTTATATTATTTAAGAAAATTTTCTAGTGAATCACACTCATAATATTTTTATGAATTACATTATACAATTGATAAAAATGATAATTACAAGGGATAGAGAAAACAAATTCTTGTTGTCAAAATATTTAACTTACATGTAAAATTTCTTATAAAAATATTAAGTGTGCGTTTAGACCCAGTACTTGGAGGGGTATTGAATACAAATAATAATGGACTTATTACATAGTTAGGACTGGCTGTCCTAAATTTGTGGGTTTTCATTTTTCTATTTATTTTAAACTTTAATTTATTTTGTGAATTAAAATAAATAAAAATATATAATAGTTTATCAGATTTAATTAAAATATATTAATAATATATTTATTTAAATATAAATATAAATATTTTAATTATAAGTAATTATTAATAATTTTGTGTTTAATATTTTTATTTAATTTAAAAGTTAATTTAATTTAATCTTATAAAATTTATTTCCAATTCAATCTCGTAATGTACCAAACACATAACAATATTATATTCAATTTAATACAATCCATCAAATCCAATCAATACAACATATAAAATTTAACACATTTCACTTATGATCTATCAAGGTTTAAGGGGACGAAGCTGGTTTAAATTGAAATAGTATTATCTTATAATAAAAAGAAATTATTTATTAAATTTCTACATTTTTAATTTATATATAGTCTCTCCTAGAGATCATTTGTTTTTTTATGTGAAAACTGAATGAGTCTGAATTGTTTTAAAAACCGAACAGAGACTGAAATATGAAACCTAAATGACATGTTTATTTTTTTTTATTTTAACGACTGAATAAAAATATAAAAATAGTATTATTTATTTTTTTAATATAGAAATATATGAATTAAGATAAAAGTAGAAATATAATAATATAAAAATAATAATTATGGAATAATATTATAATTATGAAAAAAAATATTTTAATTATAATTCAGTAATTATAAATAAGAAGTTTAACTTTCTATTTTAACTTATTTTTTAATATTTTTTAATTGTTTAACTATTTAAGAAAAAAAAACCAACTGCCACGTTGTTTAAAAAAAATCACAATATCACATAATATAATATTGATAACTATTTTTATAAAAAAGAAAAAAATATTGAGATATGTATAAAATTATTCTTGAATATAATCATTCGAATAGTTATAAGAATAATATTAATGTTGTAATTGTTATCTCTTAAAAAAAAAAAAAAATTTATATGAATAGGGTTATCATGTATTGATTAAAAGTCAAGGAAATATGGATCTTAATTATCAATTATTAAAACTTCGAAGTAAAATATTTAATAATGCCTCATGAAACAAATCATTTCTGACACTTGACACCTCACAATGATAGACATCATTTAACATTACAGCAACATTATAATTAAATAAAATTTACATAATTTCATGACATTATTTATTAAACTTAATTATTTAAATAGTAATTAATCTTGTAATTAATCTATCGCTTCATGCCTCCTTCCATCACTGGCGCTGTTGGAGCCGCCATTGCTACTCCTCTGTTTTCCCTATCCACATTTCCTTGCCATCCTAACCATTTTCAAATCAGAAAAAAAAATGGTAAGAAAACTTTGACACAAAAACTAATTCAAATCTAGACAAGAAATGAGACCAATTATTATTTAAAATTACCAAGAGCAACATCGAAGCCACGGATTTTCAGCTCGCGATATTCTTGACACAGTGCACATCCCTCACAGAAACAATGGACCAAGAAATCCCCACAAGGGCTCTCCTCTAAATTGAACTGCTTCCTCATTTTAGAACGATACAAGCATGAGTAGCAGCATGGGTAACCAATCAGCAACTGTAGTAGGAAGTATAGTGCTCCATTCACCCCACAAGCTGTTAAAAAAAAAAATCAATAATTAATTAAAAACAACAGTTTGACTAATTTAATTTATCTCCTTAAATTGCATCTTTAATGTAACCAAATTTACTAAAACTGGTCTTTGATCAAAACACTATTTCACTCACACGAAGATCCCTTGTCAACTATCTCTGCAATTTGTCCGAAAGCGATGCAGGGACACCAACATGTCAAGCAACCTGTTAAGACGAACAAACACTTATGCAACAAATACAACTTTTATAACTCTTATATAGCTCATCGATCTTCATCCTCGTTTTTAATAACAATTCAACTCAAAAGTTTAAACCGTCAGGTAACAACAGCCCGATAATATATAGATAATACTTGCAACACACGATTTGATGTTAGTAACTTGAACAAATAATTATGAAATATATGGAAAACTTACAGCTTGAGCAGTCGGAGAAGCAGTCACAGAGGCCAGAAGACCAAGCGCCCGTGTTCTGTTGAAAGGGTTGGTGGCTTTGTGGCATATAATTAGTACCCGCAGGTACACCGGTTGCGGTGGTGTTCTCACAGCATACATGATGAAGAAGAAGATTAAGAAAGAAGGTGTGTTCCATGCGCGCGCACACATGTATATATATATATAGATGACTCAGTGAAAAATGATTTAATCGATTCAGATATCTACACCCACAATAAAAGGAGAAAACTACTCATTTACTCACATATGCTATTAAATGCGTATAGTAAAACTTGAACCCCGTTAATTGGCGGTTAATTATTGATTTTTACACATAAATTTAAATTAGATTTAATTATATTTTTGACCGTTTAATTTGAAGAGCAGCACCCCGTTAAGTTCGACAGCTTAAGATTAAATTGGTAAGAAGAAATATTTTTAGACGGGATATACATATATTAGTCTGTTAGATAATATTTTTTTCTTATATTTTATTTAAAAATGAAAAATTAATTTTCATATTTTTGAATTTAAAAACACTCCAACAATAATTAACAATAATATTTTTTAAAAATATATTAAATAATAATATAATAATATGTTTCTATATATATTTTTAATATATTATAAGAGTAAAAAAACTAGACTTAAAGTTAAATTAATTTGAGTTAATTTTTTTAATTAAAAAATATAAGAATATATATCTTTTTTTATATTTTTTTAATTTAAATTGTTTGGTCTCTTTTTATACTTTTTAAATTATGATAAAATAATATATATTTTAATAATCTCAAAAAATATTTTTCAATAATAAAAAATAAAAACAATCCATATATATTTATATAATCTAAATTTAATATCTAAAAATTTTAATTTTTTATTTTAAATAAATAAAACATATTTTCCACGTCACTTAATTGATAAAAATATAAAACATAAGTGAAAAATAGCAAAAACGTAGAAGTAATGTTTTCAATTTTGATTTAATAAAAGTGAAAAATATATTTTCTATTTTTCTATTTTTTTTAAAAAATATGGCTGACGAAATTATTTTTATTATTTTTTTTTTCATAATATATGGACCTTATGGTCTCTAGAGATGGCCCCGGTTCGGTTCGAACCGAACCGGCGGTTTTGAACCGGAACCTAAGGTTCCGGTTCAAAATCGGTTCCGGAACCAGTAACCAGAACCGGGACACCCGGTCCCGGTTCCGGTTTTTTATTTTTTGGAACCGGAACCGCCGGTTCAAAACCGGCTAGGAACCGGAACCGCCGGTTTCGCCGATTCCGGTTCTGGTTCCGGTTCCATTTTTTAAAAAAAAATTGAAAAAAAAAATTTTGTTTCTTAAAATTAAAAAAAAAAAAAAAAGGAACCGCCGGTTCCGGTTCCGGTTCCGGAACCGGCGGTTCCACACCGGTTCTAAGAACCGGTTGAAGAACCGAACCGGCGGTTCAAAACCGGAACCGAAACCGAGACCCCTACGGTTTCGGTTCCGGTTAGGCCAAAAATGGAACTGGAACCGGAACCGGCGGTTCCAAAACCGGAACCGCCGGTTCCGGAACCTTGGCCATGTCTAATGGTCTCTACTACTTTGGGTTTCGACATGTGGACAATAAGATAATAGCATAATTATATATTCATTATGTTGGATTTTATGGCTCGAATAGTGTTGGGCTCAACATATGAACAGTACCGTATATGTGAACAGTACCGTATTGTGTGTATTTTCGCAAGCTACAAGATGGATCCTTTATATATTTGCTCTTATATGTTGATGATATGTTAATCGCTTCGAAAAGCAAACAACATATTGAATTCTTGAAAAACCAGTTAAATCAAGAGTTCGAGATGAAGGATCTCGGTGAAGCCAAGAAGATCTTAGGCATGGAGATATGTAGAGATAGAATGAAAGGCAAGGTTAGTTTGTCTCAAAAACAATATTTGAAGAAGGTGCTACAACGTTTTGGTATGACAGAAAACTCAAAACCTGTAAGCACTCCACTTGCCTCTCATTTCAAGCTTAGTGCAGCTTTATCTCCTAAATCAGATGCAGAACGGGAGTACATGCTACAAGTCCCGTACTCAAATGCAGTGGGTAGCTTGATGTATGCGATGGTGTGTACAAGGCCAGATATTTCACAAGCAATTAGTGTGGTGAGCAGGTATATGCATGATCCTGGTAAAGGACATTGGTAAGCTGTGAAATGGATTTTACGGTATATAATGGGTACCATAGATGTTGGTTTGGTATTTCAGCGGGATAATGATGATGGGCAATGTGTTATCGGCTATGTTGATTCTGACTATGCCGGAGATTTGGATAAACGTCGATCAACTACTGGTTATGTATTTACTCTTGCAAAAGGACCAGTAAGTTGGAAATCTACTTTACAGTCTACAGTTGCGCTGTCTACTACAGAGGCAGAGTACATGGCAGTATCAGAGGCTGTTAAGGAAGCTATATGGTTACAAGGGTTGCTTGAAGATTTGGGATGTTTACAGGAGCACATTAATGTGTATTGTGACAGTCAGAGTGCTATTCACCTAGCAAAGAACCAAGTCTATCATGCACGTACAAAACATATCGACGTTCGGTTTCATTTCGTGCGGGAAATTATTAATGAAAGAAATATATTTCTTCAGAAAATTGGGACTGCTGAGAATCCTGTAGATATGATGACCAAGGCAGTAACAACGATCAAGTTCAGGCATTGTTTGGACTTGATCAATATCCTGCGAATTTGAACACCTTTGGGTTTGACGAAGACAGAGTTGGAAGAATATTGAAATGAAGACAAAGTGGAAAAGGGACAAAGAGTTGTCACGGAATTCTCGCCAATGGGTGGTTTGTTGGATTTTGTGGCTCGAATAGTGTTGGGCTCAACATATGAATAGTACCGTATACGTGAACAGTACCGTATACGTGAACAGTAACTGTAAATAGTAACCAGAAATTTTCTATATAAACCCCCCTTCCCTTCATTTGTAATCAATCCAAGCAATTTGAGAATTCCTCAATTTGAGAGAAAAGTGAGCTTGTGATCTTGAGAGCTATCAGGAGTTACTCTAATGTAAGAGTATCTATTGGGTGTATTGGGGCTTTGGGTGTTTGAGAGTTTTCACTCAAATTTGTATACTTTGTTTTGTTAGTAAAACTTATTCTCCTGTCTTCGTCCGTGGATGTAGGTCATGTAACACCCCCTGACCCGACCCGACCGGACCGACCCAGGGAGCGCTACACGGTTTTCAATACTTTCTAAATTCATATACATTTCAAAATCATTGTGAGCCCATAAAACAAATTTTCAAATCATTGGAAATCTACATAGTTTAAAACCATTTCTAGTGAGCCCATCGATAAACTTTTTATAAAATTTCGGCAGAGTTTCGTTTGTTTTTCGGATTTTCCCAAAACCTGCTTTTACACAAATCAATTCAAATTCAATTCTCAACAACACTTCAATAACATTTTCAAACAGTTGCACACTCTGCCGTTTAGTGCGACTTACCATCACAATTTATAAAATATAACAAATCAAACTTTAATATTTACAAACATAATAACAATATAAGACAGAAATCATAAATAATTGATTACAAAACATATTTACAGACTCACTGTATATGCATGTTTACAAAATACATATATATCAATAGAACTACCCAACTGTAGTAATTCTGTGACTCGGTCTGCAACTCTTTCTTCCTCAGTCTTTAACTTCTTCCGGATCCCTGGTACCTACGCGTTAGAAATAAAACTAACGCGCTAAGCATAAAGATTAGTGGATGTACTATAAATTCAATTAAATAAACCACAATATAAATATCTTTTAAAAAGAAATAAATCACAATATGAATTTCATTTCTAATCATGTACAAATCAAATGAACTTCAAAATCAAATCATAAAACAGTTTCCATCACTTTAATTTCCATAATAAAAGCAACATATACAATCGATAATAAATTCATTCAATTCACTTCCCAATTCGTTTCAAATCTGGCCCGCTAGAATACTAAACATAACAGGACTGGAATATGGGTCAAACTCCCACCGAGGACGAATCCTACGAGTGGTACGTGTCTCTCAACTCTAGGACCGTGGGTACGGAACCTAGAGAGGTACATAACTCCCTATCCCAGGAACGAATCCTTGGAAAGGTACATGGCTCCCAACCCCCAGGACGAATCCTGAGGAGGTACGTGTCTCCCAGCCTCTGGACGAATCCAAGAGGAGGTACATAATAATCATCAGTATCAATCAGTAGCGGCGCAGTACTGCTCAGTAAAACCCAGCTGGTATACCAACCTCCTATATCCATTTCTATGTCTAAGTATCCTAGGGCCGTTTCCGATAACTAAATTCACAATCAATTTCGTAATAGTTAATCAATAACCGATAATTACTCAATAAACATATAAGTCACGTAGTATTCTTCAAGAAGCATACTCAAAAATTTTACGAAAATCTAAATCAATTATTTTTAACGAAATCGAAATATTCGAAAACGAAATCGAAATACGATCTATCACAAAATCAGTCCAAAATCAACAATAAAGACATCAAACATCGATTTTTCATATACAATAAACAATTTTCATACTAATAATCGAAAACGAAATCTTCCAACGAAATCAAAAACAAAAACGGAAACGAAAACGAAAACGAAAACAAAACAATAACGAAAGACTTTTCGTAACGATTCCGAAAACAAACGTACACCAACCTGGGAACCGTTTTTCGTTCGAGAGATCGCGGTTATACGATTGCTTTTTCCTTCCCTTTCCTTTTCTCTTCTCTTCCTTCTCTTTCTTCTTCTTTCTCTCTTCTTCTTTTTCTTCTTCTTCTTCTTCTTTTTCTTTTCTTTTTCTTCTTCTTTCTCTCTTTTCTCGGTCTCTTCTCTCTCTTCTTGCTGTTTCTGTGTTTCTGGCTTCTGCGAGAAGCTTCTCTTTTTTTTATATTTTTTTCGCTACCGCGACCGTCGTCGCGACCTGTGGTCGCGCCACCAGGTCACGGTGCTCACTGGAGCATTCGCACCGCCTTCGTCGCGAGCGCACCTTGGTCGCGCTGGAGATCGCGTTGCTCGCTGCCCGAATTTGATGTTTTCATCGCGAGCAGTTCATCGCGACCTGTGGTCACGGTGACTGGTCGCGATGCTCACTGCCAGAAATCGCGTTTTCCACCGCGAGCGAGCCATCGCGACCTGTGGTTGCGGTGACCAGGTCGTGATGCTCTCTGGTTCAGTTTTCAATTTTTCATACATTAATTTTCAACCATTCAATCTGGTCCGCTGGATATCATAAAATAAACATACATTTAATTACATTTTCACCCCCTCAAATAGTAAAATTTATTTTCACATATATAACATTAATTACCCGAAATCCGGGATGTTACAGGTCACAAGACCGAACCACGTAAATACCTTGTGTCCATTATTTGTTTATTATTTCTCTACTGTTTGAGTTGCCGTCAATTTGTCGCTACTAAACCGACGCTTCCGCACAACACATTATCCATATAATATTGTAATTAAATAATTATATCAATTAGGATATAAAACATCAAATTAAAAAAAAAATCAAGAGTCTTTGTGGGAGATTTCTGAGCATCCATCAAAAGCATCATCCTGGAAATGAAGACGAAGGCAAAAAGAAAAGCCTTGAACTGTTTCTGTTGGCAAAGAAAAAGAAGAAGAAAGAATGAAGAATCTGAGATGGGCAATGGAGGGAGATTTCTGGGAGTTGGACGTGTCGACTCCCAGGACCCTCGAAGGCACCGCACTTGCCGTCCCAGCTAACCCACATTCCACTGGGTCTCTCCAGAGGCACCAGAATTTCCAGACCAAAATAAATCGACTTCTTTCAACGATTCATGTCCGCACCCTTCCTTCCTTTCTTCTCCGCTCCTGCCAACTTCACTCTTCAGCGTGTCCTTACCATCCCATTTTTGTCTTCAAAAGCATCCACAACCAAGAAGCATCCACCACCAACACCACACTATCCACCACCACCACCACCACACTATCCACCACAACCACCACAAGCAGAAAATAAAATAAAAATAAAAATAACTCAAGATTGGTATAGGGAGATGGAGCGATGGAGCCTAGCCTCCATGGAGTGCTGGGCTCCATCTCATGAACCACCGAAGAGTCGGTACGCTCCGGTGGTATCCATATATTTTCATATAATGGACCAGATCACCGGAGCGTACCGGTGGTATCCATATATTTTCATATAATAGACCAGATCTGATCTGGTCCATTTTAATTTTTATTTATTTATTATTTTAATGGTTTAATTGGAAAAAGACTAATTTGCCCTTACTACAATAACTTCACGTTAACTTTTTGCTTAGACAACCGTTCGGTCAATCTTTTTAGAGAATATTTATGCAATAAAAATAAATGTTACTAGCATGTACATTGAGACCAAACCTTAGGAGATATAAGTGCAATTATCCCAAAAAGAAAAAGGCTAAAATGTGAAGTGAAGGAGAGAAACCAATCTCATTAATTAATCATTTCAAAAAATTCAGGAAAGATTTCATAAAATTCAAATTGAGATGAGAGAGAGAGATAGAGAAAGAAAAATGTAGAGATAGAGAGAATGAGAGAGAGAGAGAGAGATGTTTTAAAGCGCTTCTACTTTACTACAATCTGACTGAATAAACCTATTTTTTAGGCCACTAAACTATATAAATAATACTTGAATTAATAATACATGCTGTACGATACTTAAAACACATTTGTGGTTGTTAAATTATGTAGTAGCACCATATTAACGTATATAATCTATGAGATATTTTAGGGCTCGTTTGGCAAATAAGCTTAACTTGGACTGGATTAAATTTTTGGATTAGATTGAACTGGACTGATTTGGTTTGGACTGAAACTAAGTCCTAACCTGTGTTTGGTACTGCATTGGATTAAGAATATGAACTATTAAAATAGTCCTGACCCATGTTTAGTGTTATTTCGAACTATTTTTCGGACTATTTTTTTTAGAGTAAATAACGTCTATTACCCATGAGGTTTGCTCAATTATAAGCGGAGTCAACTTTTGGGTTTATTGATAAAGATCTCCCCTTTTTTGGGTTTACTCAATTACAAGTGGAGTCAACTTTTAGCCAACTCTTCCGGTTTTTGACAAAGACCTTCTCTGGTCAACTGGTATATTTGACCAAATTTTACTAAGGGCAGGGGAGGTATTTGTTAATAAACGATAAAGTTGACTCCGCTTGTAGTTGGCAAAATCTCAGGGAAGATCCATGCAATTAGCTCTTTTTTATTATTTTATAAGATAGTAAATATAAAACATTGATAGATTTTTTGTATGACATTAGTCCAAAATTAAATAACAACTAATTATGGCGCTTCAGTTGATTACGTAAATTTCTCCTTAACTTTCAAATGTCACTTTGTTCATATTATTCAATATTCGAAGATAAAATACAAGGTGCAAACCCACTTGTTGGAGACTCACTTATTATAACGTAGCGTGACATAACAGACACGGGAAGCAGCAGCCACATTACTCATGTTCAACAACGAGAATGGGTTTTCACCTTCCAACATCAACTCCATTTGCAGTGTTGCAAAGTCGACTAAAAAAGACAACAGAAAACGTGGATACATTGGTAAGAAACATACCTTCATTTCTTCCTTTTAGTTTTTTTAAGAAATTTGGACATTCGCTAATTAAGTTATTCTATTCTTATAATTCATTTTATTTAAATATTTAACTTTTTTTTTTTATAAAATAATCTCCTAGTTGATGGACGAAGATTATATTGATAAAAAATTAAAAAAAATATTGTTCTTGGTTGGCTGAAAATCTAATCTCGTCCATCAAACATGTGTCAAGGACTATTTAATCTCACTTAAATTAGTTCAGTAACACATTAAACATGGGTCCAAGACTCAATTCAGTCCAGTTCAAGCCAGTACCAAAACGAGCCTTTATAGTTATGTAAAATTTCAATATAGAATCTTCATTTACAGTTTTACATTTAATTAAAAAAGTTAAACAAATTTTTAATTTTTTAATACGTCGATGTATATGTCTTAAATTAATAGATGTAATTGAATTTTATATTTCTAAGTGTTTGCAGAAAATATAAGACCACACATGTTTCACATGTACCTAGGGGCCTACCACAAGAATTGCTTTCAGATTTTTGTGCAAGCATTATTGCGAAAGTGCTTTTTTCAACTTTGGCATTTGATTGTTATTGGACTACCTGGTATCTGAAATGATAATATCTATCCACGATTAAGTGTGTATGTATTTTTTCTTTTTATATATTAAGTTATTTTTATTTATTTTTTAAAATAGTAAAATAATTTAAAATACTAAAAAATAATTAAAATTAAAAATTATAATTTATCACTTAATATTTAATTACTTAATTATAATTATAATATTTTTTTATATACTTATTATTTTTATATTAAAATATTTTCGATTAAAGTAGTGCAAACTTCCGTTATTTTAAATGGGTTACATTTTGTCATTGAGCCAGATTTCACCTCATAATTGTTGTCTGTCCCACAAAGCACTACAAGAAGAGGTGCTTGTTCTAGATCATTAGAGTAGCGAAACTTTCGACTTACCTTTTATAGCTAGATGGTCCATGCACGTGGTATTATATACGTAGTTTAATTTCCTATGATTTGTGGACACACTAGATGTGAGTGTTTATAACACACTAATTTATGTGTTTAAAATGCCAATCAATAAAACACACTATAAACCCTAGTTATTCATGATGTATTGAAGCAAAACCAGCATGACGTATAAAAACTCAAACAACCACCACCACCAAAAAAAAAAAAGACAAGATTATTTTTACACGGTTCACCAATTGATTAATTACATTCACATAAGCTATGGATTTACTAATTTTGAGAATAGTCATTTGTCATGTATCACATTAGGAACGGTCCAATTAGACTTGTAGGAAAAAAAAAAAGACGTCCAACATGATTTTCACTTTCTGCAACAGTTTACTCCAAACAGATTTGAACTCCTATTTCATGATTGCATACATGCATGATTTAATATTACACTAAAGAAGAAAGGTGTTTTTTTTTTTTTTTTTCTAAACGGTCCCTTCTCTTGTCTATTGTTTTAGCCTCAAACTCCAAGTAGTTGTCTATTGTTTCTTGATTGCATAGTAAGCTGATGCTCATGGAAATGCACAAGTGTTCGACGAAATGCTCCTGGGTATATTAGCTTACATGTCTGTTATCATCAGCACTAGACTTCACAATATGAATTCTGGTGCCAGCTTTATCATCTTGATTTCTAACAGTACATAAACAAAATATTGTAAAGATAGATAGATGTATGTACATGTACTTTTAAGTAATTTGTCACCGAAATTATGTGTGTACTTGTACATGTAAAAATATTGTATCATAGATAGATGTATATACATGTACCGAAAGTCAAAAGTGTATATATATATATATATATATGAATGATATTTTTTTCAAATATTGACATTGGAAAAGAGAGGGACAGAGAAAGACTGATCAGAGAGAATGTCTTGTATAGAACAACTATCGTAATTATCTTTAATTTGTTCTTGAAGAATCACAAAATGGGGTGTCATGCTTTTGGAATATTGAAGATAAAGACCTCATAAAAACTATGTCTGTTTGATTTATAAATCCAGATAAAATTATTTCTTTATTGTGAGAACAAAAAACACAAAATATTTTTATTTTTAAAAAAAGGCCTTGATTAGGCTGTTTTATCAAAAACAAAAAAAATACAATCTTAAAAATTAGTTTGAATTCTTAAAAAAAGAAACCGGTATGTATTTATATACTTCTATAGTTTTTGTATAAAATTTTATAAAAATTATCATTTTTAAAAACTTTTAAATGATTGTGAAATAAACAATCCTCTTCTTGTACCTTTCACTCAAACCTTTTGATTACACTTTAACCTTTTTGTTTTGAATTTCCCTATATCTTTTGTAAAGGAAAATAAGGAATAGCATAATGGTAAATGCCCATCCTAGCTTTTAAAAATCAACTCTAACTACGGGCAGTATGATAATTGATGTACGTTTTAAAATAATTCGCTGTAAAGATAATCAGCCAACTGTTTAGTAAAATTTACTATTAAAACTTTTATAAGACTAAAAAAAATACATATATATTTAGTAAATTTTATTGTTTATTTCCGTAAATTTATATAATGTCTATATTAGACATCAAAAATAAAATATTTTAATTTTTATTTGATATTTAAACCAAACTAATAGTTTATATAAATATTTTAAGTAAACAAAAAAAAGCAAAGTAATTTAATAACATATTTAATATAAAATAAAATAAATTTAAAACGTCTAATTTTTTTTAATAGATAATTCTTAATATAAATATTTGATGTTTTAAATATTAATATTGAAAAAATAGTTTTAATAAAAATAGATTTATTTGTAATTAAAGTTGAGATACAAGTGTTTTTATATTAAAATTAACAAATAATAATTTTACATTTAAAAGATTTATTAAATCTCCCTATAAAGAAAAAGATTTATTAAATCTCAAACATATTATTTTATAATTATTTTACAAAAATAACCCCTGCTCTGTTACTTATAACTGTTGTCAAATCAACTTAGATTATTAAATAATCACTTTTACAAGTTTTATTAAATATTTTTATTAATTCAAAATTATTTAATAAGTTGATATTAATTTCTCAAAAAAAAGCCCATCCATTTATAGTTCAAATAGGTAGAGTATCTTTATTTTAATACAGTGGTGAGGGTTTAAGTCCCACCATGTACATTTACATGTATATATGTATGTGTAGTTTTCCTCCTTATTGTAGGAGTAGATGTCTCTCGTTGTGTGAGTAAATATCCGGACAGTGCATTCAATAATCGATCTCGGCATGTCCCGACAGACTTGTAATATTGTAATCGTACCTTAAAAAGGAAGAAAAAGAAATTTCTCAAAAGAAATACCAAACTGAGCATAGCATGAATTTTTCTTAAATTAATTTTAATTAAATATAGTTGTTGTAACATTTCTATCATAACTTGTGTATAAATTAAGGCACTATTAAAATTATTTGTTAATCAGTTTCTTGAAAAAATAATAATGATAAAACAAGTGATGGGCAGTGTCAATTCAATTGTCATATAAATTATCATGAATATATGTTAGACTGTAGTTGAGAAAATGTAGTATTACTAACATTATTCTTTTAAATTTGGTTTATGATTCAACATAATATGATATGAGAACTATATGACAAAAAGATCACAATCTCAATTCATGTGATAAGTGTTTGAAAGAGAGAACTCATGAAATTTCTTTTGAACTGTCCCACTATGTGCGGAAGTGCTACTGCTGCAAATGTCAAATATGTTTTGATTAGATAATGGCTACCACTTTAGACATTAAATTGTTTTGAAATGTTTATATAGATAATAGAATGCATTAATAATAAATATTTATAAAAAGAATACATATATTATCATTTGTCACCCGTAAATATAAATTGCACATTTATTTTATAAGTATATCTATTTAAAATTTAAATTATTACTATAAGCATCCATTATAATGTTAATAATATCCATATTAAAATTTATTTACTTATTTTTACATAATTTATTTATAAACCCTCTTAAATTATTAATATACCTAATAATTAATTATAAAAAAAGTTGTAAAATATAATTAATTTCTTTTTATGAACTCTTAAAGAGATTATATTTTAAAAAATAAATTAAAATATTCATAAACTATTAAAAATCATGATCGCTGGTATTTACACTTATTAACTTTATAACTATGTCGTTATTCCAAATTTATACTAATTAGCAAGTCAATCTACATCTCACCTTTTTTTCTAAAAAAATAAATAAATTATATTTCACTTTTTATTTATCCCTAAATTTTACTAATTCTGAGAGTAGCCATCGGCCATGCATCACACTATGTACGGTCCAATTAGACTTTATATAAAAAAAAAGACGTCCAACATTATTTTCAACTTCTGCAGCAGTTTACTCCAAACTGATTTGAACTCCATTTATTTTGATTACAAACTTCAATACTACGCCTATTTCATGATTGCATATATGCATGATTTAATCCTACACTAAAAGAAGAAAGGTTTTTTTTTTTGGCTAAACGGTCCCCTCTCTTGTCTATTGTTTTGGCAACAAACTCCAAATAGTTGTGGAATCCATATATTGCTCGCAAATATCATATATCTACGTATGTACACATTAGGAGGAAAATAAAACTCCAAGTAGTTGTAGAATCCAGAGACTGTCGCAAAATATCGTCTACATATGTACACATTAGGAGGAATATGAAACTCCATGTAGTTGTGAAATTCAGCTGTTGCTCGCAAAATGCTATCTATGTGCAGTACTTTAGGAGGAATCTCCAATCCATTTTAGAATTTTTTTTATTTCATTTTTTTTTTTATCTTCTTATGTGAAATTTAGAAATTGTCAAAAGCCTCTAAAAACGAGAGTTCATGGACGAACAATAAACTAGGCACGAGTAATGCAAACACTAGATACAACAAATAGGTACTTACAATGGCTTCGAGATAAAAAAAACAGCTTCTTCTACTCTCTTTGCTCAACTAGCTGGATCTGAAAACACCATGTTCTGCTTAAATTAACTAATAAATTGCATGACAGACATATATAGTTGATCCATGTAAAATATTGTATAGATAGATAGATGTATGCACATGTACTGTAAGTAATTAGTGGCCAAAATTATGTGTGTACTATACATGTAAAATATTGTATCGAAGATAAAATAAAAGTTAAGTATATATAAAATATTTAATAAAATAATCTAATCTAAACTATAAAAAAAATTAGAAATCATATATAATATTTTAAAATATATATATTTTATTATTTTATTTAATTAAAAAAGTTGAAAAATTTTGTAAAAAGGAAAAAAAATAAAGCACATAAAAAAGAAAATAAAAAGAAAAACTTTTTTAAAAATAAAATTGGTGGAGATACATATTATTAGATGGTCGTGTATAGATTTCTTGAAGCCAAACTTGGTCCAAAATATCATCTCTTTAGATTCACATTAAACATCATAAAACGCACTAGAAGATAGAGTTGTCTCTAGATGGTCCCAAATTTCAATAATTGCAATAAATGATCATTCCTCCAAAAACTAAAGAGTGGTGCTTGCTTCTAAGTACTAGATAGATTTTACTAAAACATGGTCCCTCTATTGTTTCCATCGCGTGACACAAAACGTTAGTTGCGTGGATGCCATGAATAAGCTTGTTTTCAATTTTATAAATTAAACCAATAGTGGAATATAACGTGGTAGGGTTGGCCTTGGGCTTGGGTACCGAGAGCAACTGCTCAGGGCCCTAGGCAGTCGCCCTCAGTGCCTAATTTGTTTTCTTTCTTTATATTTTGTTTTACCAACACCCCACCAGGTTTAAGGGGTCCAATTTGTTTTCTATCTTTGAATAATTTTTCTTTCAAAGCAAAGTCTCTTTCTCCGACTCTTTGTAACTTGTCTGTGTGTTTGAGCCTTTGAGGATGTGAACTATGGTATGTGATACACAATAACTAGTAAGTAATTGACTAATCTGTTTATTTTTAAAATAAATATAATTGAATAATTCTATTTTTTTTAAAAAAAAACAATAACTAGTAAGTAATCGAAGAATTGTTTTTGTTGTTTTTGAGGATAAAAAAAATAATTTGTTATATATTCTTTTAGTTTAGATTTTAAAAAATCTTTTAATATTGTTAGTAGCCGTGGCACCAGCAGTGTCTCCATAACATCTGAAGAATATCCGGAGTTTCTCCCATAGTCAGAAAGTGAGGATGCAGACACAAAGTCTGATATAGGGAGACATTCATACAAGTTTGATGTGGAGGACATGTTTGGTGAAAGGTTCTTGTCTGGTGCAGAGAATGATGGTGATGAAGGTCCCATCAGTGATGATGATTAGCAAGCATAGGGGCATGCAGCCCAGCGTGATGATGATCAGCAAGCAGAGGAGCATGCAGCTAATGGTGATAATGATCAGCAACAAGTAGACAGTTGTAGTGATTCAGATGAAGATCTGCTTTCGAATGCTACCTCATTCCATTTTGATCAAGCTTTCACAGTGCAGACTTCAAGCAACGATGAAGTTAGTAGTGTTAGAAGGACATATAGAAATACAAGGAGGAAGCCTTTCAATGAAGCTCCTAATGGGAAAGTTACATTAGAAGTAGGACAACTATTCTACAGTCTCCAACACTTTAGGCAAGTGTTAAGAGATTTTGTAGTTCAATAAGGATTTGAGTTGAAGAGAATTAAGAATGCTAGAGAGAGGTTTACTGCTAAGTGTGGTGTTGATAGATGTAGTTGGACGATCCATGCAAGTCGAGTGGATAAAAGACCAACATTCATGATTAAGACATTAACTAACTGTTATTGTTATATGAAGGTGCATAAGAACCAAAAAGCAAATGTAGTCTGGGTTGCCCGTAGGTTTAAGGTTCTGATTGAAGAAAACTCTAAAATAAATATCAATTTTTAGGGAATGAGATACACAAAATTTATGGGTTGACATTGCCAAAATACACCCTTTACAGAGCCAAAAATAAGGAGATGCTTTTGACAGATGATGAGCACCATAGTCGTATAATAAGTTGTACAGTTATGAATTTGTGGTCAGGAATTGCAATGCAGGGTCCTTTGCTTTTCTAAGGACAATCATTACTCACTTAGATGCACTTTTAAAATTTCAGCGGTTCTTTTTAAGTTTCCAATCACAGAAATTAGGGGTTCTTGTAGGGCCGCAAGCCAATTATAGGCCTTGACGGTGTCATTTTAAGGGTAGATTACTAGGGGTGCTGTTGGCTGCTGTTGAGATTGATGTCAACAACAGAGTCTTTCCAATTGCAATATGCATTGCTGAGGGTACAAGCAAAGAGAGCTGGTGTTGATTTATGGAATAGCTGCACATGCATATCGGGTTAGAGGAAACTAGAAGAGTGACCTTCATTACAGACAGACTGAAGGGCGTTCTAAGTGCTATTGAGAGACACTGGCCAACATCAAGCAACTATTATTGTATTCGGCATTTGATAGCTAACATGCAAGCGAAGTACAAAAGCCAATTGACAATAATTTATACCTGGGAAGCAGCTAATGCGAACAACAAACTGTCATTCATACAGTTGATGGCCAAGTCGAAGGAAGTTCATGCAGGTGTCCATGATTACATGATGGGAATAAGTCTGTAGAATTGGTGTGTGCATCTGTTTGACACACATGTCAAGTCAACACACATAACCAACAATATAACAAAAGGCTTCAATTCCTAGATTGACAAGTATCGGGAGCTGCCAGCATTGTTGATGCTGGAAAGTTTAAAGAAGAAAATGATGAAGAGGATGCACAAATGTCTTCAACAAGCATCCAAATGGGAGTCAGTCATACCACCAGCAATGAGGACAAAAATTGCTAAAAGACAAGATGAGGCTAGGTTTGTCACTGTTTTGTGTGCATCAAACAATGAATTTGAGGTGAATGATGGCAAAAGGTATTACATTGTGAAAGTTAGATAAAACAAGTTATGTAATTGTGGATTGTGGGAGGTCAAAGGTAAAGAGATTGCGAGTGGAGGATTATGTGAACCACTACTTGACTATGGATGCTTATTTAAGGGCATGTTCACATGTTATCCACCCAATTCCTTCTAAGGACCAATGGCCTGAATCGACGCAAGGTATTGTAATTGAACAAATGTTCCCTGAGTTTATATCTAATTGCACCCATATAGACCTTTTGTCAAAATTGACATAAAAATCAACTACTATTAGTGGTCAACAGTTAGAAGATTACAATCAAAGGATAAAATGGTCTTATAAATTTTAAATTAATCAAAATCATTTAGTTAATTAAATATTAAAAAATAAATCATTCTCCATCTTTATTTTAATCATCTTCATTTTCTTCATTTTCATCTTCATCTTCATCAACCTAAATTCATTAAATCAAAAACAAAAAAACTCCACCTTCATCACTCACCAAATACCCAACTTCACCAAATCAAATCAAACAAAAAAAGTTTTAATCTCATCACCCATCAAATACCCAACTTCATCTTTATCACTTAAATCAAATAAAAAAAAAATCTTCATCACCTATCAAATACCCAACTTCATCATCATCACTTAAAAAAAAAAAAAAAAAATTTCATCTCATCACCAATCAAATACTCAACTTCATTTTCATCACTTAAATCAAACAAAATATAAAATAAAATCTTCACCACTCATGAAATTCCTAACTTTATTTTCATCACTTTAATTAGACAAAAGAAACATCTTCATCATCTATCAAATACTAAATTTCATTATTTAAAATAAATAAATTTAATTGAAAAAAATTAATTTTTATTAAATAAATAGAATAAATACATAATAAATAATAAAGTATATAGGGTATTTTGGACCTTTTATATAAAAAAAATGAGTCAACCATTAATTTTAACTGATGATTACTAATAATAGATAATATTTATATCAATTTCAATAAAATGTCTATATACGATTAATTAGACCTAAATTTAGGATTATTTGTGCAGCTACCGCTTTGGAAAAAAACATAGGAAAGCTACTTAAGGAAGTACGGATTTTGAGTTTATCTCGGTAGATATAAAAGAGTTTTTAAATATTAAAAAACCTCTATTTGAATGGATATTTAAAAATAATTTAAAAAAATTTTTGACATTAAAAAAATGAAAAGGTACAAAAGCAATGCTAAATTGCTAATCGTAGCCGCCCAGTCACTCCTCTTGAAGCGACACATGGTATTTTTTTTTTTTTTTTATTCAAATTTTATAAACAATTTTATTTTGGTCCTCACATTTGTATTTTTAAATTTTTATGATCACTGAATTATTATAAATTCATTAATTTATTTTATATGATCATTTTATTGGTCAAATATAAGTAAAAGTCAAAATTAGCTATTTTACCCGAGTAATATTGATGTTAAAAGATGTATGTACCCTTCTACTTATTACACGTTCTATTATACTATATTTTGATACATATACCTTTTATTTTTGTTTTCATGTGTCTAATTAAATAAGATAAAAAAAATTATAT
Organism: Xanthoceras sorbifolium; assembly: GCA_003430845.1. Classification (NCBI taxonomy): domain Eukaryota; kingdom Viridiplantae; phylum Streptophyta; class Magnoliopsida; order Sapindales; family Sapindaceae; genus Xanthoceras; species Xanthoceras sorbifolium. Next base: position 27,527,481 of record CM010621.1, read on the forward strand.
TTTTTATTGAAAAAATTCCTCTTATCTAGAGGAAGCTGTTTCCAGTGAGGCCACCTATTTTTTTGCTTTTTTTAAAAAAAAAAAATTTTGCATTTTTATTTATGTAAAATAATAAATATGAAAATAATTTTGATAATTTTTTTAATTATTTTGTTTAATTTTCTAGTTTTAGTTATTATAAATTTTTATTCTTACTTTTTATTTTAAAATTTTGATAACAATTAATTTTGACTTTCATTTACGTTTGAGCATTAAAAATTTGATTATATAAATTAAATTGATAAATTTATAATAATTTAATAATTATAAAAATTAAAAATATAAATATGAGGATCAAAATAAAATTAAAAAAAATTAAAAAGATGTCATGTATCGCTACTAAAGGAGCGACTGTCTAGCAGCAGCTGCAGTTGCTGCTAGTATTGCTCAAAGGTACAAAACAGATAAAATGAACCTGAAAAGATAAATTCCAAGAATTTCTGTAAAGCTGTTGATTGTTGAAAATTTTTCATTTGGAGGAGATGTGCACCTTTTTAAAATACAAAAGGAAAGACCCGTATTTTCTAAATAAACAGCTATTTCATTATCTCCTATAAAAATTCTACTTTTTTTTTTTGTTTTCAATTATAATTACTTAATTTCAAAAGGATATTCATGTCTGAATATTAAACGAAAATTATATTTTTGCTCAATTATTTTAAGTAAATAAACTATATAAATAAGATTAAATATTACTTTCTATGACTTAATTAATCTAATTGATAGTAATTTTGAATTTATTGTTATAAAAACTATTTAGCTTGCTTAGTACAAAATGGTAGAGAAAAGTCATTTTGGTTTCTAAAATTTTACAACTAAAATGATTGAAGTTACATTGATGGGCCAAATCCACTGCTTCTCAGACCTTCTAAATGCACCGAATATATCTGAGAACACCCATATTCGGATAGGGTAAATAAGTAATTTAGATATCTCAACAAGCAGAAATCTTCCAATCACTCGTTATTTTTAATAATTATAAAATAGTATAATATAGTTATTATGCATGCAATCAAGTAAATAGCAAAATTTTTTTAATAAACGAATACATGTAAAATACAAAGCTGCAGTTCCTTGTTTACCCCTCATTGGTAATCATGGGATGAATTGGTGGAAGGCAAATTGTGAAGAAAAGAATAATAAGAGCTCTAACATTTGTCTGGTTTCTTGGAATCCTCCTTTAGATGGCTAGGTCAAACTTAATGTTGATGGTAATTTGAAGAATGATAATATTTCAGCTTGGGGTGTTATTAGAGATCATGAGAGGAACTGATTGTATGGTTTTTCTAAGGATGTTGGTTATGATAGTATTCTGGAAGCTGAACTTTGGGGTCTCTTTCAGGGTTTAAAGTTGGCTTGGGAGTCTGGATTCAGAAAAATCTTTGTAGAATCAGACTCTATTAAAGCTGTCAATCTTCTCAGTGAGAATTTCATAAATAATTTCAATTTTTTCAATCGAAATTTACACCAAGTTATGGCCTAAAATCTCTTACATTGGGTTCCATAAGAATTTGGGGAGGATTGGGGTTGAGGTGCAAATAATGCTATGAAGAGAAATAAATTCTTATTTTATATATAAAGCTTACTTTCCATTAATAATAATAATAATATTTGCCAAAGCCTTATAAGTTTTTGGATTCAATCCAATTCTTGTAATCGAAGAAAACTCCAAAAACAAAAAGGAAAAGGCCAATAATGTCCTCTAAATATACAAAAGCAGCTTTCATTCTTCATTGGAAACAATTACAATCTCTCACAATAATTAGGCAGGGTGACTCCTTTTGCGCACCACTACTCTTTACCTCTCTGTTCTACACTTGCTAAAATTCAACGATGGGCCGAAAAGTATGCGAGCAGGCCCACAAGAGGAGCATTGATGTACGTTGTGGGCTCCGACTCTTGGAAATAGGGCCTGGAATCCGGAAAAGCATCTGTCACGTTGGGCCCACCGACGACAGCTCCGACGAGTAAATTAGGGTTCGGGTTCGGGCTAAGGTAATACAGAGACCCCGCTTTGCAGCTGATGCGGGCTGGGTGGGCCTGAACCGAAGGTAGTGAGCTGGCCCGGTGGTGGATCCTCTGTGGGTAACGTGCACCATATCCTACCATGTAGGACATCCTAAGCGGGTTGTCTCCAAGGATGTAGTTCACCTGGTAGGACCCACAAAAGCATTTCCATTATTGGCGGTGTTTTTTTTCTTGTGTTATTCCAAAACTGCCCTCAGTCACGTGAGGTGCAATAGTTTTGATATATCATTTGACAGTCACATGTTGGTTTATAGATGACAGACAACTATCCTAGCCGTTGAATTTTGTCTGAATTATAGAGATGGTCCCCTGATTAAACGATCATGATGTAGATTGAACAATAGGGGACCAATTAATCATGCATTATATATACTATATAATATAATAGAATTGAAAAATAAATTAAAAAAAAAAAAAAACAATTTACCTGACGTTTGGCCAATTGTCTGAGAAGAGCAGGAGATGTGGATCTCCCTCCACACGGCACCACCTTATTGGCGTGACTCAGATAATTGGAATAAGCCAAGAGTAGAAAAGACAGTGACGTTACATGTTGCATGTTACTACCTCCAGCCTTAAAGATCAACCCACCTTTTTTTCAAAATGCAGAACAGATCACAAAAAACCAAATCCAATTATTATTGGAAATCACAAATGATTCTAGATTTGAGTGTGTTTAAAACAGTTGCTCTAAGTACTTATTGTGTAAGTAAAAACTGTTGTATAAAAATCCAAAAACACTTTTCAAAAACAGAACCTATCATATCACATATTCACATTAGAGTTTTAAGAAACTTTGATTTCAATTATTGATGTAATTTTTGAAAATACAAAACAAGTTACTAGGTAGGTGCAAGAGCCAATAAAGAAAAAAATAATAATATACCAGGAGAGTATTGGACTTGAGGATGAGAAATTCCAGGCAATAAAGAACAGATAAACTCATCTGCATTTTGCTTGAAAGACTCAAAGTAGTCAGCTTTACCCATCAACACTTCCTGTAAAAAAAAAAAAAAAAAAAACATTTAATATTAGAAAATATCATAGTTATATATATATATATTCATTATTTGTCTGATACATTGCCTTCAATGTACATTTTTCTTATTTATAGCATTTCCCAAAACTCTAAATATTCATTCATGTACAGTGTACAGTACAGAGAGAGTTAACGTTTTCTTCATTATCAATCAAATCTTTTCATATATAAATTTATTCTTATGCTGAGAAATAATTTTTCTACTTTCCTTCCATCATTTTTATACATAAATTCACTGATCATTCATGCATGCACATAGACAAATTTCAAATAAGATAATGTTTATTACATGAATATGACGAATTCAGATACATATCACACATATACAATCATGAATGAATTTGAGTTCGAACTCGTTATCATAGCCAGTTAGTATTTCAAGAAGATATATATAATGATATTATTGAATGAACGTAAGATAACAATATCCTGAAAATCTGACGGAGAAAAGTGCTTAACAATAAGTCACAATCACTTTGGAGAAAAGCAATTATTATTATTGTGGGAAAACTAATGGCTGATCAACATGGGAAGAACCGTCGTCCCAGCCTTTAAGCACATGCATGCAGCAGTTGCTCACTGATAAAAAGGGACCCCACAATAGCCAGATCTAAGCATTTGAGGCCGTCTATTGACTGACTCAGGCCACCGCACTTTACCACCTTTGGTTTCTCTTATTGAAAAGACAACACAACCCAAAACCCACTTCTATTACCGAAAAAGAAACCCAACAAGTTTTTTTTTTTTTTCCTTTTAGAGGAACCCTCATATTTTTTTTGCCAATCAGACTCCTTTTCTCTTGGGCATTTGTTTCCTTTCTCATATGACAACTTTAATTAATTTGAAGGGAATTTGTCCACATTGTTATTTTCAAAAGAAATTAAAATTTTGTGCCAACATTAAAGCCAAATTCTATGCTTAATATCATGTACATGCAATCAATCATGATCAGCTTCTTTTTACACATTTTTCCCTGTTAATCTATCTATTCGGTTGATCTCAATATCTAATAGGGTCCAGCTTGTACACCCATCATAATCACTAATAAATATTTAAATTTTAATTATTTAATTATCAAGGTTTAACCATTTATATACGTGTTATCTCTCTTTTGCGCTCAAACAATTTATAATTAAAATTAATTTTTTTTTTGGAAAATAATCCGATATTGCAGACTTGTCTTCCATATTGTACTAAAACTTAATAAATGCTACTTTGAAAAATTTCAAATAAAATATATTTTCCTTAAAAGTTATCACCTCTGAACTGTTTTGGTGGATTACAGTCAGAAGTTAGAAAAAAAATACTAAGATGGTTACCATGCGGTACAATACAACATGTGACAAGCCATGCCAAAGTCACACTACACCTTTAAACTATATATTTAAGATAAAATCTTTTGAAAAAAAAAATTGTAAGTAGATGGGTCCCAAATTATCTAGGAGCTACCAATGAGATGGGTCCAACGAAGAGTAGGACCCACCCCAATTGTGAGCCCACTTAAAATCATGATCTAAGGCTAACAATTATCCTTCTCCACGTGATATGGAGAGACACCCCCCATATTTTTCTAATGCGAGCATTATTTATTAAAAACCAGCCCCTACATTCCAAACAAAAAACAGAGACAAGAAGAATAAAACCGCTAGAGAAGACAAATGTTTTATGTTTATTGTTAATATAATAACATCATTATCTCAGTTAAAACCAGGATTAATCTGAGTAAATTAATCAAGTAAAACCAACTAATTACCTTGGAAAGGAGTACGTTAATCCCGGCATGCTTGTTGTCCCAGCCGAACTCGTTGATTGTATCACCGGCATGCAAAACGACCTCGTTTCTCATAATGTACTCTCTGTACACGCGCCTTCTTGAGGCCTTGTGCAACCACGCCGCGCCCCACAGCAACTCGTCCTACAATATTATATTTGCGATTTTCAGGCATTTATATGTGAAATCCAACGGCTGATATTTTTTTGATGATGTTGTGTTTAGTTCACTCACCTGGTAACCGTTGACGTCGCAGTAAAAAGGGCACACTGCACGGTACAGGCTCGAGCTGTACGCGCCACGGTGCCTGTCAGCGAACTCGAACACCTATAACAAAAAAGTAACCGTTTCACACATAACGGTCAATTTCTCGCGCTATAAACAATTTCCCACGATAAATAAAGGAGATTTTCATTTTTTTTAGAGAACTATTATGGTGTAACAGTGAGGTAGGTATGTAGGTACGCACCCGAATGGCACGGTTGAGGAGGAGCCTGGAGTACTGGGGGTCACGTGACCTGAAGACGATGGAAGCAGCGGCCAATGCGGCGGCGGTCTCCCCTGCGACGTCGGAGCCGGGGTGGGAGGTGTCGATCTTGTAGGCGGTGCGGAGGGTATCCATATCCTCCGGCCTCTCCCAGCAGTTGTGATCACTGAAGGCGTCGCCTACCTGAACGAAAACGACACCGGCTCTCGCCGTCGCTTTCAGCAGATAGTCCGTCGCCCACTTGACGGCCTTGACGGCGTTGTTCAGCTCCGGGCCCATGTTCCTCCCGAAGTCGATAATGCTCCACGACAGCATCGTAGTCGTGAAAGCCATCGGAAAACCGAACTTCACGTTGTCTCCGGCGTCGTAGTAACCGCCCGTTAAGTCCACCTGAAACAGAACAAAAAAAATCGAACGCCATTAGTCAATCAGCCAGTTAGCTTCAGTTGAAGTGTAAAATGGAGAAAATGATTGGGAGTGGCGGAGGTGCATACACCAGCGGTGGAGCCGTCGTGCAATGCGGAGTCGTGGCGCCAGCGGACGCGTTGATCTGGAGGGAGACGGCCTGACCGTTGGCCCTCGAAGAAGAGAATGCTCAAGTGAAGGGCTCGGTGGTAGTCATGTCCACCTCCGTCTCCGCCGCCGCTGATTGAGCGGAGAGGGAGGAGCAGGAGGAGGAGGAAGAGGACGCGAAGCTCAGGAACATTTCCCTGGAAAGAGCTCGTCAGCTTTCGCGCCATTTGAGTTTGGTTGGTTGTATGACGAGTTCGAGTTTAAGCAAAAGCGAAAGTCATAATTTATAACGAAAAAAGTGTCATTGGATTCCAGAGGTTACACAAATAGGATTGCACCACGTGGACAGACATGACTGGCTGGCTTTAGGATTACGAGACGAAACAAGCTTGACCGGGTTTACCCGACTTTTACTTGTTTATGGTTCCGGTTGATCTGGATCCGTATTCGGATCCGGTATAGGATTTAATTAGGGGTCGGTGTAGGGATAATAGGCGTACATAAAGAGGGGCATGTGGTGGACCACTGACCCATCGGTGGATGACACGTGGAGTTGGGTCCCAACGAACGAGAAGCATGAGATGGATGAGAAAAGGAATGATGATCTGGGTAGGCAAATAATTCTAAAGCGTCAGATTCTTTGACTAATTTTGAAATAATTGAATAGGCATGTGAGTACTGCCGTTTAGTTGGGACAATTTACAACTCACATTCAAAATTATTAGTGAGACTTTTGTTAACTTAAAACTATTTTCTAAAAACAATTGTTTTTTAAAAAAAAAATGATAATATTATTATTTGATAGAAATAATGCCATTAATCTTCTCCCTTTTCTTTTCATTATAGAATATAGTCTTGTTCAACAGGAAAATGTGGTAATTGACATTTTAGTAAAATAGTTTCTGTGTATTTTAAATTAAATTCGGACGCTGAAAATATGATATGTGACTGTTATGTATACAATACGACACTTGAAGAGTGTGCCAATGTACCCAATTTTTCCATTTTTTTTTTCTTCTACTCCCTTCCCTCTTTAACTTTAATGAATTTATCTACTTGGTTTGCTTAAAATGGAAAAAAAGACAAGAAAGGAAGAAAAATTGAACCCATTTTAAGTTGTGAAAATTTGTTACAATTGAATTTAAGTAATATCCAACAATGTTTGGGTGAGAGCGAAAATTGCCCGTGAATCAATCAAACTGACCCACTAGATTAATTCACAGACTAAACATTATAATTAGACTAAACAAAAGGACTTCGAATGTGCAATTTTGGCAACTTCACGAGTTGCGATCGGCTCCACCAGAAAACTAACGCTAGCGGTGGCTGCTTGGTTCATGCATGCCTCATCAATCACAAACAAACAAGCTTGTCCATATTGCTAGGTTTGGATATTATTTTGTTTTTCATCAAAGGGGAAAACTCAATTTTATAGCTTAGGGTTGCTTCTGCCCATACTAACACCATGTATGTATAACATGATATTTTCTTCCCCTACGTGATTTTTTTTTTTTTTGTTTTTTTGTGTGTGATTCTTGAACGGTGTTAAGATTTATTTATTTTCGTTGATACAAGTTGGTGCAACTAATAACATTTCTACGTATTACAAAAGTCTCGAGTTTAAATTTTACTCACGTCACAGTTTGAAATTGATCGCAATGTATATATATATATATACACACAAAAGTTAATATCCAAATAAGCAAAAATCCATATCCCTTTGGTGATGTGCTTTTCCAACTTATGAATCAAATGAACATGGATGGTATGACAAGATATTAACATGATGGAGTGACAAAACATGACACCAACTCTAAGTATGAATAAATAGAATGTTGTTTAACATGATATACGCACCTACCATTATATATGAGTAGTTTTCTCCTTATATTGTGGAAGTAAATGTCTCATGATTATGAAAGTAAATATTCAGATCACGTGCATGTAGTGCTTTATGTAGGTAGTGTTTCATAAATGTCTCATGATTATGAAAGTAAATATTCAGATCACGTGCATGTAGTGCTTTATGTAGGTAGGTTCGATAAACTTGTAATTAATTTTATAATCATACAACTTAAAAAAAAATGTGGAAAAAAAAGAAGAAGAAGACAAGACCGTAACGGCAAAGTTGAAATGGAAATTGAGCCAAATTGATTGACCCGATTGATTACACAGAGAATGGTGCTTGCTTTGATTGAATGACTCAACAGTTTGTTGAGTTGTTTGTTTTTAATAGTAAATCTCTCCTTAAAAATCGGAGAAAAATAAGGGAAACAACAACAAACAACACTAAAGTTTATTAAAGTGCCAGTTTTAATAGTGTCAATGACTAACTTTAATGCCAAAATCGTTGCTATTTTTTTCTCATTTAGATAGCTCAGTTTGCTTCAGTGAAACACTAGCTGCTTCACTTTTTCTTTTTCTTTTTTTCGTGATATAGAAAATAAAATGATATGGTAAATTTTTGTAAGAATAAAATCAAATTAATTTTAAAAAAATAAAATAAAACTCAGATATGAAAAGGAAAAAAATGGTAGAAGAATACAATGTGATCAAAGTGAGTAGATAACTTCATTATTTGAATATTTCATTAAACAAGTCCATGCATATCAACTTGATCAAATATATATCACATCATCATATCATGCACCTTTGATCTAACTGACCCCTTTATGAAAATTAGATCAACGAACGCCTTTTAATCTAGTTAAATACACTTACTTTTATCATGCATGTCATGCTTTTATGCTTTTTTTTCTCTTTTTTCTTTTTTCCTCGAATGTTTTGCCGACACTTATTATATCACATCACATAATCCAATGTATTGTAATATATATATATATATATATATATATATATATATATATATAAAAGATTAACATGGTCAGCTAAAAATAATATACGAAGTTATATTTATTTTTTTGAAATATAAAAAGTTATGTATTAATATATTCAAAGAATAAATATAAATTATTTATTTAAATTTTAAATTGTTAACGTGTGTCATATATTATATAAGGTTTGCCCTCTTACACGTGGGGATAACATTTCAAAAAAGTTGCACTGGCCTCCCTTACTGACCGTGGTTGATGAAAGGAAGATAATTTGGTCATTTCTCTATATTTTTAATATTTTAATATTAAATATAAATTATATAAAAATAAAATATAATTAGAGATAGATGAGATGAGCGATAAATATCATATTAAAAAATAAATTAAAAAACATAGAAAAGTAGAGATTCAATCTCCAAATTGAATTATTACCAATCTCCACAAAACCTCAATGGATAGAGATTTGAGGAGATTCAATCCGTCCATCAAATTTAATAGACAGTGGATATTCAGTTTAAAGATTGAAGATTGTATCTCCATTTTTCTTTTATTTATTTTTTCAATAACAATTGAGATCCATTAAATATATTTATATATTAAATGTATCTCAACTGTCTATCTACTTTTTTTCCTTTTTTCCTTTTCCTCTTTTTTACAAAAATAAATAAATAAATAATGGCATGTTAGTAATTTTTTAAAATACAGCAAGGATATTATGATCTTTTCATTGGTTAAGCAAAGTTAAAATTTAATATTATCGGATTCTACTAACGGCAGGGACGGCAGGGAGGTTAATGCAACTTTTTTAAAAAGTAATATAATAATGAATTATGGTCTTTTTATTGATCAAATAAATTTAACAGCTAATACTAACAGATTTTACTAGCGGAGGGAGGTGAGTGCAACTTTTTTGAAAAGTTATTTTCATGTGCCAAAGGACAAACCTCACGTAGCTTTCGTGCACACATACTTATATTAAGCACTACGAATATATATATATATAGTTATTAAAAGAATAAATATAAATTATTTATTTAAATTTTAAATTATTAACGTGTGTCATATATTACACGAGGTTTGCATGCCCTTTTGCACATGGGAATAACATTTCAAAAAAGTTGCACTGACCTCCCTTGTTGACCGTTAAAATTAACGGAAGGAAGGTAATTTGGTCATTTCTCTATATTTTTGATATTTTAATATTAAATATAAATTATATAAAATAAAAAATAATTAGAGATAGATGAGATGAGCGATAAATGTCATATTAAAAAATAAATTAAAAAACATAGGAAAGTGGAGATCCAATCTCCAAATTGTATCATTTACCAATCTCCACAAAACTTCCATGGATAGAGATTTGAGAAAATGCAATCCGTCCATCAGATCTGATAGACAGTGGAGATCCAGTTTAAAGAGTGGAGATTGTATCTCCATTTTTCTTTTATTTATTTTTTCAATTGAGATCCATTATATATATATATATATATATATTAAATATATCTCAACCGTCAATCTATTTTTTTAAAATTTTCCTCTTTTTTACAAAAATTATAATAATAAATGAGGGCATGTTAGTCATTTTTGGAAATACATCAACGATATTATGATATTTTCATTGGTTAAGCAAAGTTAGAAGTTAATATTATTGGATTCTACTAACGGCAGGGAGGTTAATGCAACTTTTTTAAAAAGTAATATAACAATGAATTATGGTCTTTTCGTTGGTTAAATAAATTTAACAGCTAATATAACGGATTTTACTAGCGGCAAGGAGGGGAGTGCAAATTTTTTGAAAAGTTATTTCCATGTGCCATAGGACAAACCTCACATAGCTCTCGTGCACACATGCGTATATTAAGTACTATGAATATATATAAAAAGTTATATATTAATATATTAAAAGAATAAATATAAATTATTTATTTAAATTTTAAATTGTTAACGTGTGTCATATATTACACGAGGTTTGCTCTCTTGCACATGGGAATAACATTTGAAAAAAGTTGCACTGACCTCCCTTGTTAACTGTGGTTGCCCGTTAAAATTAATTGAAGGAACATAATTTAGTCATTTCTCTATATTTATGATATTTTAATATTAAATTTAAATTATATATAAATAAAAAATAATTAGAAATAGATGAGATGAGCGATAGATGTCATATTAAAAAATAAATTAAAAAATATAGGAAAGTGGAGATTCAATCTCCAAATTGGATTATTACCAATCTCCATAAAACCTCCATAGATAGAGATTTGAGGAGATTCAACCCGTCCATCAGATCTGATGGACAGTGGAGATTCAGTTTAAAGATTGGAAATTGTATCTCCATTTATATATATATATATATATATATATTAAATGTATCTCAACCGTCCATCTATTTTTTTTTCTTTTTTTCATTTTCCTCTTTTTTACAATAAAATAAATGAGGGCATGTTAGTAATTTTCTTAAAATACAGCAAGAATATTATGATCTTTTCGTTGGTTAAGCAAAGTTAAAAGTTAATATTATAGGATTCTACTACCGGCAGGAAGGTTAATGCAACTTTTTTAAAAAGTAATATAACAATGAATTATGGTCTTTTCGTTGGTCAAATAAATTTAACAGCTTAGACTAATGGGTTTTACTAGCGGTAGGGAGGTGAGTGCAACTTTTTTGAAAAGTTATTTCCATGTGTCATAGGACAAACCTCACGTAGCTCTCGTGCACACAAGCTTATATTAAGCACTATGAATATATATATATATAAAAAGTTATATATTAATATATTAAAAGAGTAAATATAAATTATTTATTTAAATTTTAAATTGTTAACGTGTGTCATATATTACACGAGGTTTGCCCTCTTGCACATGGAAATAACATTTCGAAAAAGTTGCACTGACCTCCCTTGTTAACAATTGTTGACCGTTAAAATTAATGGAAGGAACGTAATTTGGTCATTTCTCTATATTTTTGATATTTTAATATTAAATATAAATTATAAAAAATAAAAAATAATTAGAGATGGATGAAATGAGCGATAGATGTCATATTAAAAAATAAATTAAAAAATATAGGAAAGTGGAGATCCAATCTTCAAATTGGATAATTACCAATCTCTACAAAACCTCCATGGATAGAGATTTGAGGAGATCCAATCCATCCATCATATCTGATGGACAGTGGAGATCCAGTTTAAAAATTGAAGATTCTATCTCTATTTTTCTTTCATTTATTTTTTCAATAACAATTGAGATCCATTATATATATATATATATTAAATGTATCTCAACCGTCAATCTATTTTTTTTTTAATTTTCCTCTTTTTTACAAAAAAAATAATAATAAATGAGGGCATGTTAGTCATTTTCTGGAAATACATCAAGGATATTATGATATTTTCGTTGGTTAAGCAAAGTTAAAAGTTAATATTATTGGATTCTACTAACGGCAGGGTGATTAGTGCAATTTTTTTAAAAAAGTAATATAACTATGAATTACAGTCTTTTCATTGGTCAAACAAATTTAACTATTAATACTAACGGATTTTACTAACTATTAATACAACTTTTTTGAAAAGTTATTTCTATCATTCTATGTGCATTAGGACAAACCTCATGTAGCTCTCTTGCACACATGCGTATATTAAGCACTATGAATATTAAAGAACCAAGTTTTTTTTTTAATTATTTTTCTGCCATAAATTGAATAACCAGCTTTAGATATTGAACTACCCTCGTTTTGTGATTCCATATAAATAAACAGGTTCATTAGTTAGGATCCTGAATAGGCTTTAGATTATGATACGAACACAAATTTTGATTGGTTGATTTAGGATAATTTGTTTAAAATAAAAACAATATAATTGATTGATTAGAGAGAATAACTCTCCAATTGATTTATTCGAAAGAACCACTTTCCACATAAAATTCTTTAATTAATAAATATTTTCAATTAAAATAATCTTCTACAATTTTATTCTCAATTTTTTTTAAAGAAATAGAAATATCTTAATCAAAGAAATAATCAGACATAGATAAGTTCCTAAACAACAGCGAGTTTAGCTAAGCCATGAACAGTCTTATTAGCATTCCTTAGGTGTAAAATAAAATTATTGAAAGCATAGGAATCCCATAACTTTAAAATATCTTGGATTATCTTACCACTATCCGTGTAAGGAACATTTCTCGCCTTAATGAGATTGATGACCGAAAAAGAATCAGATTCAACAATCACAGAAAGGAGACAAATGATGGTAATTGAACAAAAGAAAATGCGAAAATCAAAGGACCAACAACGGACATTTACTGAATCACTTTTAAGTATCGAAGCATAAGAGTAGTTCCCATATGATTTATGAACAACACTCAATGCATGTGCAGCAAAAGCAACAACATAAGCTCGTCCATTGAAGCCATAGGGAGAATTTGAAGGAATATAACTCAAAATGCATGTGGCCGCACGCAAAGGTTTAGGTGTGTCAAGGTACACCACAAAGATGGGTATAATATATATATGTGCATGTATATTTTGAATAGGTTAAAGGGTGATAAAAGTAAGGTTAATTATAAAATACAAATCCATTATCATAACTAAAAAAAGAAAAGAAAAAGAATATGATTATTTACAGTGTTCAATGACAAAATAGTAAAAAGACATGTTTTTAGCCAATAATTATGTCGACTTTGGACATAAACACCGCAAATGGCTTTATTAAATATCATGGTATTAATGTTGTTGCAAATTGGTATTATTTTTTATTTTATTTTTTACATACTATTTGCGGTGTTGACGACTCGAACTTGAGTCATTGCTAGGCTGAATGAACGTCTTTACCACCGAGCCAAATTGGACGACAAATTGGCATCATTTCGAATGGATAAAATTATAATGCCAATTTCAGCACTTCAACAGGAAAGTCATCGTATTCTTTTGACAATACATGTATCACGACATAGTTAGAGTCTTAATTAACAACAATGAGTGTCTCTTATTGTTGTTTTATACATCAAATAACAAGTTTTAGATATCCAACTACCGTTACTACCTCGTTTTAGATAATTTTAACTTTTTTGGGCCGCATCGGGTACTTCTTTTTGTTTTTGGGCTCTACACTTTTGGGTTGTTGCAACTTGCAACATTTAAAATTGATAAGCTATAATGTACCATACTTATTTCTAAATACACCACATCCTTTTGACGATGGAAGTGTCCAAATAAGTGGGCTGTATTTCTTGAACCCAAAAATTGGCACCTTCTTCGGGCCTGTCTCTCCTGCACTTCAAACCAAAACATTTGTCCAAATATTATTTCAAATTACCGCATTTACTAATATTTCTAGTAGTTTTTTTATTTTTTAAAAAGAATATTTCAAGTAGTTAGTATACTTTATTTTTATCTATATCATAAGAATTCGAGTCCTGTATTTATAAGGGCTAGCAAAATAAGGCTGCAAACTTTTAAAAGGCCAGGTCTGGCCCTAAACCCTTTATATGAATTTTTGATGTGGATATAAATTCGTCCTGCAAAATATCTGGATTTTACTAACCCTTATTTTAATTTGATTATTTATCCATATTTAAATTTTGGTGGGCTACCACCGCCCAATGTGGCTCGGTGGTAAAAATATTCATTCAGTCTGAAAATATTTCAGGTTCGAGTCACCAGCACCGCAAGTCATATGTTAAAAAAGAAAAAAATTTGGTGGGCTACATATTATTTTTGTATAATTATTCTTCGACCTGAAGACTGGAAAACAGGAAGATCAAGAGCAAAAAAAAAAAAAAAACCTGTCCAATTCACCATGATATTTTCCATGTCTTTCAAGTACACACAAACCATAGCTCCACCTTCAAAACACAGAAAGTAAAAATCATGCTTGCAAGATCTTAAATGACAAATGGCATCACATAAAGAAAAAAAAAACATAAATCAGAATAATTACCGTCTCTGCTCAAAGTGAAAGGCATGATCGCACGTAATCCCAATCTAAAGATACAGTTTCTCCGTCAGTTTGTCAACAACACATTGGCAAAAATAATAAATCGCAGAATTACGGATTAGATATTCCCCATTTGAAAACTTCTTTTTTTTTTTTTTTTTTTTTTGTGAGGCCTGAAATGTTACCGCATTTAGACATGTAATCAACCCACAACGAATGCGGGTTTAAAAATAACAGTAATACCTGGATTTTTTATATACGGTCAGATCTTGTCAACCCTATTTGTTAATAATAAACAAAGTGGGAATTGCGTTTTGATCTCCCAAGTTTGGAAAAAATTATATTTTAATGAAACACATCATATCATGTTTACAATTTTTTTTATTTTTAAATCTAACATCTTACGGGTTAGAGGACAGAGTATGGACAATGATAAAAAATATATATTTATATGTCTATAAAAGGTGTTGAACTTTGATGGTTTGAGTCTTAGAGGAGTTTGAGACCTCTAACCACCAAAGCGAAGAACCTTATTTTATCATGTTTACAATTTGAAAGTTACTTTTATGCTCATGGTATATATGATGATGAACTCTTAGACAACCAACGAGATTAGAGATTATGGAAATAAATTTCGAAAATGTAAAATCCAAAATAAAGACTTTTTATAAATACATAAAACGCAACAGGTGTCTGGAACAAAAATTTAAACTAAAAAATAAACTAATTGATTGAAGGAACATTTTAGTTGAAATTTCGGTTCGACAAAAGTCTGGACATGCCTAAAAATCTTGGTAGTTAGGATCTAGCACCACGATGGTAAATAAATAAAAAACTGGGTCAATGAAATCTTCAACAATGGGAAGAAAGAAAGTACTAGAAAGTTATAGGAAAGTCTAACAAATTTAGAGGTTTATAACTTAATTATTTTTATTTATTTTTTTAAGTAACTTAAATAAATAAAGAATATTAAAAAATAAATTAAAATAAAAATTTAAAATTTTTAACTTATTACTTCACATATAATTATTGTATTATAATTATAATATTTTTTATTTTTATAATATTTTATTCTATAATTATTATTTTTATATTAATATATTTTTAATTTTATATTCATTCAGAGTGAACACTTTGTATTCCGTTATTAGAATAAAAAAATAAATATATATCATATTTTAATTTTTTTTTTAAAAAAAAGAGTACTTAGAGAGAATTTTAATATATCGTTAACAGTGAAACAAGATTAAAAAACTCTAATAACAAAATTAATAAAGTTGATGTAGCTATACATTGTCGATAGCTTATCTAGAGCTGATTCAAACTCTCTTTACAGATTTCAAGTCTTTTGTTCACAGTTGCCACTATTAAACTGTACTCATTCCATACACCAAAAAGGTTCAAATTCTATTTTGAGGACAATTTGGAGATATATATATAGAAGGTCACGAGTATGCTGGGACCTGACAAAACCAAACACTACAAGTACGGTCTAAAAAGCATCTCCCACAATAATGAAGGGGTTTTCCTGTATTTTGTTTGAGATGAGACTCGACCCTAATTGAATATATAAATGTGAAGTGCACTAACCATTTGAGTTGTGAGTAGATATTCGTGCAGATAGGTTTACTTTGAAACTTAAAAAAAAAAAAAAAAATTAATTGAATTCATTTAAATGCCACCTTAAGAACGTTGGATCCTTTTATTTCAAATGGGATATAATCATATAAGTCAATACAGATTTACTCCAATTCAAAACCTAAGTACCTAACCCCATTTCAGAATACCTGCTAACCATACCGTGAAAACAAAACTGAACTTACACAGGCCACCAATTTTATAATTTCAAACTACAAACTACAAAGTCTAATCAAGACACGTGAAATCAACCTTCAAAAATAATTAAAACAATAAACAGAGGGCGTACAGCGTACTTATCTTCAAATACAATTTTGTAATAAGTGTCATTTTTTTTTTCCCTCATTCACGGAGTTGAATTCGCCTGAATCTTTTTACTTGACAATGATGTGGTGGGCCAATTATGCATGGGAGGCCTAATAGACAGCTTTTTCTGGCTAACGTGATCATGTAAACATGTTTCTGTTTTTACAAAACAACCTTTTATAATTATAATTATGAAACTGTTTCCACTTTTGGAGAAGAAACGTGAGCCAGTAGACCAAGAAAATATGGCCCCCTCTAGGGTTCTCTCTTTTTAAAAAAAGATCATGTTCCCTAATCTTTTCAAGACATCATTGATTATTCTAATAAAAGTGTTGATCAAGTTAGGAGATAGTATTTTTCTGAAAACATTCGAGTCAATTACGCCCATCGGCCCGTGAATCGTTGACTGCAGGTTTTGGCAAATGATGATTCTTTGCCATTGAACAGCAAAAATTACGATGGATTTGTCTGTAAGATTATAATGTATTTGTCAACAAAATCTTAGATGTATTTTTCCTTGACAATCATCATCATCGTCACATGCATTGCCATTTGCCAGTCAACCATGCTGATCTTCCAATCTTTATTAATCTGCTTTTTCTTCCTATGACTTCTAATTCTCTGTTCAATTTGTGTATCTAATTTTGACAAATCCTTTCCTGGTCTTAGGCATATATATAACCAATCACATTCCGTATCTTTATTCCAGTGCACATCTCAAAATTTAATAGTAACCGTCTACATATGCATTAAACATCCAATCAACGAACTCTGAAAATTTTTCTGCCAAATATGTGATAATTTTTAGTTTTTTCTTTTACTTGGAAGAGAGAGAGAATTCAAACTCGAACATCAACTTTATTAAGAGGTGTATTTACCATGATAATTAAAATAGTAAATGTGTATTGTTGGATGAGTACATTTTTTAATGATAGAACTTACATCTTATATGTGTTATTTTCAATGTGCATTATATTCCAGATGCAAACTTAGTAATTGAAGTAACTTAATTAAAGCTATAAAATTGTATTATTGTGTCAAAGCATATATATATATATATATAGAGAGAGAGAGAGACTACTAATCTCTTGCCACATAATACAAACGCCAACAATCTCTTCAAACATTTTTTTTGAAAATAAATTTGATATGTAAAACTAAAACTAAAAGGGCACGTTTGGTATATAGGACTGATTGAAATTAAAAGGGAATGTCTTCAAAAAAGAAATAAAAAACACAATTTGGAAACATAATTTTTTTTTATAATGTTGTATTCATATAAACCCAATTGTAGAATGTTTCTATAATGTCAAATTTTCTCATCTCTAATGATTAGATTCTTTGTTGTTTTTCTTTCTTTCTTTGCGCATTGATTATAAATAAAATATAGTAAAGGAGAGTTATAGGAGACAGGGTCATGGAGAGGCATTGCAACAGAAAAGTGAAAATGGAGAGTTGATCGTGGTGGAGGGTTTGAATGTAATAGTCCAGCTTCTTAGTCTGATATTTTTAGTATAGGTAGATTCATCAAAAACCATTTAAAGAAAAAGCTTCGATCTCTAAAAATTATCATTGTTTTTTCTTTTAAGAAAAAACATATATAAAAGGCCAAAAAAAAAATAGAATTATCATGAATGAGAGTTCACATTTGCTTTATATATAATGTGATGCCAATGTAAATTGTCACTTTAACTAGTTTTGAATATGCTTTCTACCAAAACCCTAACCACATGTTTGTCCCATTAGGGACATCCATTCGGAGACACTTCCACTTCCACTACCACTTCCACCAAAGACATAAAGGTAGTGAAAACCTAAACCAGAAAGTGAGAGAATCATATCACAAGTGGAGTATGGTGATCATGAATGGACCCTTTTTTTAAAAAAAAAGAAAAGAAGAAGAAACATTGGCTAAAGTTTCTGCATGATTTGCACGCTTCGAAGTAGTGGAGAAATGGAGAAGAAAAAAGGGAGGGGGTATTCAACTACTTACATAACCAACCCAAAAAACCGCCTTAGAAAAGAATAAAATAGTACACAGCAGACTAACACTGGCCGACTACTAGTGCTCCATTATAGATTGTAGCATGCTACTGTTCGTGGTTGACACTAATTATAAAACTGTTTGTTTTTTACACCGGATTGATTAGAGAATTGGGGACATTATCATACTGGATGAGAGTTCACATTACCGAGTCATAATACACGTTTAATGGGACTGATAGGCTGAGTGACTAGTTAGCACTCAAGCAGATATATATATAAAATTTATTTATGAGGTTTTGTCTTGCAATTATGGCCGTTGATATAGTCTCAACTCCAACGGATGACGCACCCACCGATCATCATCACTCATCAGCATCCACCAGCCGCAATTGCCAAAGTCACATGTGAAAAAGCGGCCCGCGGCCGACTTTGTTTTCTCACAACATGCGCTATTGCGCTCACGCCTGCCCACTGCTGTTTTCTTAAATAAATGTACAAGTACATGTAGCAGGAAATTTTTATTGAGAGGAGCTATTGTATTAAAAAGAGCTAATTGCACTCACACCCCCTGAGATTTGGCCAACTACAGGTAAAATCAACTTTATCATTTATTAACAATGACACCCCCTTGACTTTAGTCAAAGTGAACAGTATCAGGGGTATTTTCGTCTTTTTCAATTTTTAATTTTATTTTATTAAATAATAAATCGAAAAATTAAAATAAAATAATAAAATTATTTAAAAATTAATAAAAAATAAAAAATTAATTAATTTAAATCCATTTTCCAAATCGAATCTCAACCGTCCATCAAGATTAATGAAGGGTTGAGATTCAATCTGAAAATGGATCCAAAAAAAAAAAAAAAAAAAAAAAAAAATTTTTTTGGATCTTCGAAGAACCCAATCTGGGTTCTTCGAAGAACCCATCGAAGAACCCAGAGAGGGTTCTTCGATCTCTGGGTTCAGATCGAAGAACCCAGTTGGGTTCTTCGATCGAACCCATCTGGGTTCGATCGAAGAACCCAGTTTCTGGGTTCTTCGAAGAACCCAGAAAACTGGGTTCTTCGAAGAACCCAGATGGGTTCGATCGAAGAACCCAGAAGGGTTCTTCGATCTGAACCCAGAGATCGAAGAACCCTCTCTGGGTTCTTCGATGGGTTCTTCGAAGAACCCAGATTGGGTTCTTCGAAGATCCAAAATTTTTTTTTTTTTTTTGGATCCATTTTCAGATTGAATCTCAACCCTTCATTAATCTTGATGGACGGTTGAGATTCGATCTGGAAAATGGATTTAAATTAATTAATTTTTTATTTTTTATTAATTTTTAAATAATTTTATTATTTTATTTTAATTTTTTGATTTATTATTTAATAAAATAAAATTAAAAATTGAAAAAGACGAAAATACCCCTGATACTGTTCACTTTGACTAAAGTCAAGGGGGTGTCATTGTTAATAAACGATAAAGTTGATTTTACCTGTAGTTGGGCAAACCTCAGGGGGTGTGAGTGCAATTAGCTCTAATAAAAAATATTTGAGGGCATTAAAGTGTAAAAGTTACAAATTGTTTAATAAATTTTGTAAGTTTTAAAAATATATTTTAAAAAAAAAATTAGGGCCGGCGGCTCCCCTATATATATATATATATATATAGGATTGTGCTAAATTTAAAAGTTAAATAAATTATTCATATTTACTATTGCAATACATAAATACATAACTTTCTATGTTTTGAAAATATAAATATAAAGGATATTATTAAAATCTCTTAATAATTTAAAATATTAAATAAATGCTACTCCGTAGTTTTACTTATATTCAAAAAAGTATTTCATATAATTTCATTTTATAACCAATCATCTTTTACTGTTAATTTTTATTAACTTTATAAGTAAAATTACTTATTTACTATTATCAAAATCCCTCCTATAATTTGGAATATTAGATCATAAAAGCTATTTTGTAATTTTTTTATATGGCCAAAATACCTCAATAACTTTATTTTATAACCAATCTCCCTCCTACCATTATTTTTATTAATTTTATAAGTAAAATTACTTATTTACCCTTTCAGAAATTAAAAAAAAATTGTGGATCTCCACCATTCACATGGATGGTGCCGATAAAAAACAAATTAAAAAACTAAAAACATATATAAAATTAAAAAATTTAAAATTAAAATATAAGGTCTATTACAAAGGGAAGCCTCAAATTCCTTCAAGATATCAAGGTTCAAAACCTTATGTAGTCATATAAATATATTTTTTCACATAAAAACGCAATTGTGTGGGTAGACCTTTTCCCCGTATTGAGAGTAAACACTCATTTAATGATCCACTTCCATCTCTCAGAGATGGATGCTGCACGGCGGAAATCATATAACAAACAAAAAAAATAATTTTTTTTTATTTTGTTTTTTAAATTTCGATTTCAATTCCATTTATGGAATATATACAAATCAATGCAAGTCCAAAATGAACCTTTTACTAATTAAAGAAGTTGGTCTTGACTCTTGAGCATCCTCAAAGCTTCAGTATATCCCAATGTATGCTTCCTTCTTGTATTCGTGAAATATTTTCTCACACAAATTAAGTCAAAAGCAGTATATTTTAATACATGATGTGTATAGACTAAAATCAAATACACCAGCTCACGAGAGTTTCTTTTTTCACACAACAATGGCAATTCCGTAATTTTAGCGAAACAATGCAGGGTAACTTTGTAATTGCAAGTCAACATTAGGCACTACTTAAACCATCAAATAACCCATCAGGCACAAGTAAAGCACCCAAAGCCCAGAAAAACCTTCTCTTGACCAAAAAAAGGAACCATGAAAACCCCACAAGCACAACCACGTCCTCTCTTTGTTCTTTCCCTTCTTCTCTTCTCATCAACCTTCCTCCACCCAATCCTAGCCGTCCATTACGCCTCCGCCCCCACTCCCTCCACCCAAACGGCCCCCACTAACGGTTCAGAGTTCATCCGTACCAGCTGCAACGCTACTCTCTATCCTGACATCTGCTATTCCTCCTTAGCAGGTTACTCTACGTCTGTCCAGCAAAATCCTGCCAGGTTGGCCACCGCGGCCATAACTTTGACCTTGTCCAAAGTTAAACGCGTGGCCGTCTACGTGTCCAACCTCTCCCGCCAGGCCGACTTCGGAACCGACCCCCGGGCCGCGGCCGCCCTCCACGACTGCTTCTCCAACTTCGGGGACGCCGTGGACGAGATATACGGGTCTCTCAAGCAGATGCGGCAGCTGGGGTCGGCCGTTCACAGCGGCTCGAAGGTGAGCTTCAGGTTCCAGATGAGCAATGTGCAGACGTGGATGAGCGCCGCCCTGACCGACGAGGAGACGTGTACGGACGGGTTCGAGGACGTTCCGGAGGGGCAGTTGAAGACGGACGTGTGTAATCGAGCCACGTATGTGAAGAAGTTGACGAGCAATGCGCTTGCTTTGGTTAATAGCTATGCCGAGAAGGAAATGAATCTATGATCATGATTATAGGTGGTTCTGAGCCGTTGGATTTAGGTGTGGGTTAGATACGTATTATATTAGGAAGAGTGATGTTATTATTATACCTTGTTAAGTGAGTGAGTTTTTGTGTTTTGTAAATGTTGTGTTTAGTTGTGTGTTTTCGCAGGTTTTGTTTTTGTGTTTGGTTTGGTGGTGGTTCCTTCTTTCGTGAATCCCTAGTAAGCAAAAGAGCTACTTCCTTTTTCTTTTTTTATCTTTTTTTTTTATATTATTATTGGAACCGAGTTTTACTGAGTTAAAACTCTGAGTTAGCAGGCTAATGTCTCGTTGGCAAATGTGATGATGGTAAAACGACGAACCGTTTTGTATATTGTAAGTGTACCACTTCCATATTAATACTGTGATTATTATGTTTCTGATGTGATAATAATCATGAGATGTCTTTGATTGCTATCCACGTGACCCTTTATCTCATATGCAAAGGACCCACAAAATTACCTTTGCTAATCACAAATCAAATGGGATGGATATAGTTTGATTACACGACAAGATTATATTTGATTCGATTTTCAGATGATATGCATCATTTTTTTTTTTTTTGAAAAATATATGGATCATTAATACAGGCTAATCACATTTCGTCCAATTATGATGTTTTTTTTCTTGTTTTAATTACCTTAAAATTTAAAGATAAATAAAGAGAAAAGAATAAATTATTCAGAGATGTGAATGGTAAATGGTAATGGCTCGCTTTAGACATGCTTTTTTAATGATGATGATGGTTTAATTATTTGATTACTTATTTAGTATATGTTTTAACTGTGTCACGTTGAGTCTTATAAATGAGAACCTACTTTTGACCAAATGAAAATTTTGCAAAAGAAGATTGTGGTCCACAAATGAGATAATTGGTGCAAAACTATAATTAAGCTGTTCTGTTAAAAAAAAATGATTTTTTTTTATTACAAAAAAAATATATTATAATTTAAAATAAAAATATATTATGATAAATTTTTTTTACCACAAATAATAATTGTGGTAAAAATGATTTTGCCGCAGAGTATTCATAATAAAATATTTAAAATATTTAATATTTATTATATATTAATATCAATGATAAAAAAAATTACGGTAAAATATAATATTTTTTTTATAATAACTTATGGATTATAAATAATTTCTATAGTTTATTAAATTAAAATATACGACAATGTATAATTATGTCTATGGTTAAATATAAATATTAGTAATAATTAAAAAATTATTTTTTAATTATTATTTAATATAATTTAATAGTAAATTATATTTATTTAGTATAGTAATGTCTTAATTTAAGTTACTGTATTGGAGGTGACATATATAAAAAAATTTATTTAAAATTAGAAGAAAATAGTAAAAAATAAAACATTTCTTAACTACACAGTACACACAAATTAAAATATATGGACTCGATAATATAAAGTTGATCAAGTCATATATCTCTTATGTTTACGTCTTGAAATAAATACGTGTGATAGAGATCCTTTTATATGAGCATAAAAGAAAATCGATTTTAGTCTAAAAATAATAATTTTTTGGGCATTATTGATTGGATATCATATCAGCACAACGATGCATTGAGTGATTGACAACAGGAGAAAACCAAACAGGGAATAGCTAGTACGTCATAGTCTATTATTGGTAGCTCAGAAGGCCACCACGTGGCCAAATTTACATTTTTTATTTGGAGTCACGGGTTTAATAAGTTTTTTTTAACAGGACTATGCATGAGTGAGCGGCTTCTAATTTTCCATATTATCCTGCTTTTTGTTTAAATAAATATGAGGAAAATTTTCAAAAATTCCTTTTAAGTTTTGAGCGTTTTTCTAAAATAATTTTTTAAATTTGAATTTAGGTAAAAATTCTCTAAATTTTATATTAAAAATATTTTATAGTTTCAAATTTTAATTAAAAAAAATCTCCTATTGTATTTCAAAAATTTTTAATAATTTTTTTTATATCTAAATTCGAAACTAGTTGTAATATTTTAAAGTAGTTAAACTTAAGGAATTTTTTTAAATCTTCGATTAATAAAATTACATTCATTTTTATTGTCAATATAATATGATCTAATTATGAGTTTATTTATATTTTACTAAAGAGTGAGAGTATTCTATAATTAATTATGTCAATAGTCAATAGTATTTAAGTTTTTGGATGTAAGAAATAGTAAATCACAACATTAAATCGATATAACTTGACTACCTACGTATTTAAAATTGTTATAATTTAAAAAATAAGTACTTATTTAGTAAGTTGGAACAATAAAAGTATATGGTAAACTTCTCAAAATCCACTTATTTCGTAATATATTTTTATTGTTGATTATAAGAGAAGCATATTACGAAATAAGTGAATTTTAAAAAGTTTATCAAACTATTTTTTTTGTCCCAATTTATGAAATAAGTTATTATTTCTCAAATTACAGCAGTCCAAAAGCACCATAAATAAAAAAAAATCAATACATTTTTTAGCTACTCAGAATCACCTATTACTAGACTACAAAAAAATTAAAAAAAAAAAAAAGTAAGGGGATATGTGTTGTAAGATACCCTAGATGGGTTTTAAGAAACAATACATTACAACATCAAATTTTGTCACTTTGTTTCGACTTTGTGTTCTGCATATATATAAACTAATTAACATTCTTCATTGTTACACCACTAGCTAGCTAGTAATTTACTCAAAACCAACGCAAACAAACAACCATACCAACAAAAATGCCACCAATAAAGAGATTAATTTAAGCACACAAATTAATTAGATTAGAGAGTTTTGGAAGATCGAATCTCAACAAGACAAAAAAATTAATAATAATTAATTAATTAATGCACGTTTGTAGTTTGACAATTAGTAACCAATAATCTCTTGCCATGTGGTGATAAAGCAACCAATTAGAATTTTCCATTATATGAGGAAATCTTTGTATTTTATTAAATTGTGAGAGTGGTTAGTTCACCTTCCTCCCATCTCAGTAGTGAGGAGTTCAATTCTCACTATGCACATATTAGCATGTGTGGATATATATATATATATATATATATATATATATATATATATATATATTTATTGTGGGAGTAGATATCTCCCGTTATGAGAGTAAATATTCGGGCCACGCGTTTAGTGATTAATCTCGGCAGGTTCCGACAGCTATTAGTGTTGTACTTGTACCCCTTTCAGGAAATTGTGAGAGTGACTGCTAGATCAAACAAGGCAACCCACATCAATTGACATCCTATCAAACATATGATATCACACATGATTAAATGGCATCTTCTAGGATTAATACAATATCATGTTTAGGTGTCACATATATATCAATTTAATTAATTAATAAGTAACTAAGAGCATATGAGCATGTATGAAAATGTACATGCACGTTAGTCTGTGTATACATGATATCCATATAATATATATAATATTATATAAACATATTATAAAAGAGAGAAATAGATAGAGCACCTAATTTAATTAGCATGTACACATGTATATTCATGTTTGCCGGACATGACAGTCTCGATCTCCATTTCGATGCTCACAAGTCACAACATCCGCACAGTCACAAAACTCACATGCACACAATTGGTAACAACCTAATAATTGTGGACAATATAAGTCTCAACCACAAGAGCTAGCTAGCTATCACACAAATTGTTTACTAGTGATCAGGAAGAGCTACAATGACAGCGATGCATATGGAAGCAAATAATGTTTGAAGTAGTATTTGGCTTCTTGTTTTAGTTTAAAATTTTGGACAAATCTACTAAGGGGACATAAACAGCCCGTGAAATGAATGGACAAGTAGACAGATGTTATAAAGACAAAATAGAAAACAGAATTGTCTTTTCCAATTTCTAATATATAACCTAAATGACACAGCAAAGTTCTATTCATCGCCTAATAAATTCTCTGTTTTCAAGGGTTCACGGGCTGCTCCAAACTTAGAATCCATATGGGTCCCAACGTAGAACTCCAACCCAACCAAACATTGCTAACCGGCGGACTACTGTTTTTTTTTCATGAGCGTGAAATTGACTTATATATGTTGGGTGTTTTCTACTGTAAGACAGGACTGGAATTGGACTAAATCTAATCTTGTTGTGCGATTAACAGCTATATAGAATTACCATTACAGCTGCCAAGCGGAATAAATTGTCCTGTTTAGGCGC
This sequence comes from Xanthoceras sorbifolium, assembly GCA_003430845.1. Taxonomy (NCBI): domain Eukaryota; kingdom Viridiplantae; phylum Streptophyta; class Magnoliopsida; order Sapindales; family Sapindaceae; genus Xanthoceras; species Xanthoceras sorbifolium. The sequence continues at coordinate 27,553,737 of CM010621.1, forward strand.
GCCTCCAAACTTGAGACAATTTGTTCCAAGCTGTACATTTTTTTTCTTTTAAATTATTATTAAAAGAAATTTATATTTAATTTAAATAATTTAACTTTTGCTATTTTTTTTTCAATTCCATACTACACCAAATAAGAGATAATATTATTTTTTAGTTCAATATGTATTGCACCAAACATATGACAATACTAATTAGTCAAATCTAATCTAATCCAATCCAATTCCATAAAAATAGTTCAATTAAATCCCACGCACCAAATAATTAGGTGCAATTACATAGAAAAGCACAGCTTTAATTCAAGATACATTTGATGATCTGTTGCAATTACAATTATTAATTCATGAGACTAGTCGATTATTCATGTAAATTAATGAAGTGCCAAAACTCTAGCTTTCCTTTAATTCATATCAAAACACTACACATTGCATAATTGATTTTCATAACACTTTGGTATATGATTGTGATTATGACAGATAATTAATATATGTTTGGGGTAAATATATATACACAAGTTTAGATAAATTTTAAAGTAACACTACCCTTTTTCATTATTAATTATATCGATACGTGCATTTCAACTTACGGTGTAGTTAGCTGGACAATGCAATTACATAAAATATACTAATCAAAATGTTTAGTACAATTAACAGAGTTCAGGGAATTAATGCAAGTTGAATCCATTTACAAATGCTGATAAATAGGTTTTTTTTTTTTTTTTTTGAGGTTTTATCACAAAACACAAATTGATTGTGGTTGTTTTATTGATCTTGAACGGGCCTGGCCCTAATGTAAACTCATCCCAGTACAATTGTACAAGCCCATCCAACCCATATATATACGAAAACATGAAAAATCTCCAATTTTTTGGCTGCTGCAATTTGTCAAACACTTGGTGGCGTGGGAAAACTCCAAGCAAAAGGATTCCAATTCTCAAACCAAAAATTAATTAATTATAATTATGTAATTACAGGGACCAAAAATACATTTTATGCGATTCAGAGTGAATCAACTCCTCCACACAGGGAGGAATATCCTCAACCAAAACTAGAAAATCCGAAATAGAAAGGCCCAACTTAGCTAACGTATGAGCCCCCTTATTACAATTACGAGGAATAAACTTAACATACGAAATAGAAAGCGAAGATTTGAGCTGAATAATATCAGAAACAACGAGGCTAACATCAGACATAGGGGGTTCTCCTTGATGATCGAAGAAATCAAACCTGCAGAATTTTCTATGTCTGATGTTAGCCTCGTTGTTTCAATGCCAAAAAATTCCGAAGGAGAACCATCCGATTCAATGCCAACCTGCAGAATTTCCAATTCCAAAGCCAGTTGAATGCCTCGGAGAATAGCCATAACTTCTGCCACCTCAATCGAAACTAGAAGGGGATAGGATTGCGCTAGTGCAGCCATTACTTGACCATGATAATCTCAAATAATCACACCGAGACCAACTCTTTTATTCAAAGGGTCCAGAGTCGCGTCCGAGCTAATTTTAAACCAGCCCGAGGACGGAGCTAAACCTAGCAGGCACTGAATCACGCTGATTTGCAGAAAGCGAGATGGCCAGGGTATAGTCCGCAAGAAATGAAGACGCCCAAAGAGCTATATCAGCCACCGGCAGTCTCTTGTCAGATAACAAAGCATTGTTGCAAGCATACCACACACCCCATAGAGTGACGCACAAGGACGTAGCCCATGTAAGGGTTAAGCCCACCTGTTAAAATGAAAAAAAATGATAAAGGAATATAATTTGGGTTGTTTCAAAATATATATATATATATATATATATATATATATATATATATATATATATACATAATTTGAGCCTGATAAAAATGAAAAGAAAAAAATAAGTAAAAAGCCCAAAAATTAAAAAAATGAGAAATCTTATAGTTTAGGCCCAATAGTATTTTAATCTTAAACTTATCCTAACCAATTTAACCTAATTACTCCTCATATCACAAATCTAAAATTACATCCTCTCTATCTCGATCAGATGCTACAGTAACGGTAACAGCTTTTTTTTTGTCTTCTCCTCACAACTCACAAATCAACTTCACTTCCTTTGTTCACTTGTGTTCTTAGGACCATTATTCTTTTTTCTCCCTTTGTAAGTATTTTTTTTATTTATTAATTTTTTTATTTTAATTATTTATATATTCAATTATTTATTTATTTTTTATATACTTCATTTTATTTAGTAATTTATTTATTATTGTTTGATTGTAGTTGTTGTTTGTTTATTTATTTTTACTATTGTGTTGTACATTAATATAATTTTATGATATAGAAATTTTTTAATACTAATTAATTCTAATTTTATTAGTTGTTAACTTAACTTTATTAGTATTTAATTTTGTGAGATTAGTTAGTTGTTTATTTAAATTAATAATAATTAAATATTTCTTCTTATTATACACATCTTTTATGAGTTAATAGTTTTTTTTTAAGGTTAGTAGTTTTTATGAACATAATTTTAGAAAATTAGAGATTTTTATGCTAAATAATTTTTTCCTATTCCATTAGAAATATTTAATTTTGTGAGATTAGTTAGTTGTTTATTTAAATTAATACTAATTAAATATTTCTTCTTATTATACACATCTTTTATGGTTTAATAGTTTTTTTTAAGGTTAGTAGTTTTGTATGAACATAATTTTAGAAAATTAGAGATTTTTGTACTAAATAATTTTTTCCTATTCCATTAGAAATATTTAATTTTGTGAGATTAGTTAGTTGTTTATTTAAATTAATACTAATTAAATATTTCTTCTTATTATGCACATCTTTTATGGTTTAATAGTTTTTTTTAAGGTTAGTAGTTTTGTATGAACATAATTTTAAGAAATTAGAGATTTTTATACTAAATAATTTTTTCCTAATCCATTAGAAATATTTAATTTTGTGAGATTAGTTAGTTATTTATTTAAATTAATACTAATTAAATATTTTTTCTTATTATGCACATCTTTTATGGTTTAATAGTTTTTTTTTTTTTTTTAAGGTTAGTAGTTTTGTATGAACATAGTTTTAGAAAATTAGGGATTTTTATGCTAAATAATTTTTTCCTATTCCATTAGAACTTTAATAGTTTTGGTATATGATTATTTGTAATGTAATTTTTGTTTTGAATTTTTTAAAATATATTTAATTATTTTTATAGGTCATAATGAAAAGAAAAAATATATTTCATTATTTAAATAAAAAAGATGATGGTCAATCATCAAGTAGGTCAAATGTTCTAAGTGATATGGATACTTCAAGTCCAAAGTCTCCTTCCAAGACTAAAAGGTCTAAATTTGAGAACCACTATACTCCATCTCACACCGATATTCCTTATTTTGAACGTGATCCCGGAAAGCGTATTCCAATATGGCAATATCCTATTAATAAGCAAGATGACGTTCGAAGAGTTTATATTGATATGGGACCATGTCAATCTATTTTTGACCATCCATTGTCGGAAAGTGGGAATTAAAATCATCGGTTTCAATGTTCTTGGTTTACAAAATTTTCATGGCTTGAGTACTCCATAGAAAATGACCGTGCATATTGTTTTCCATGCTATCTTTTTTATAGTAGTACATCACAATATCGCACGTTCACTATTGAGGGTTTCAACAATTGGAAGAGAGTTAATTGTGGAGATAGTTGTCCATTGAAAAAACATGAAGGAGGTGATGATCACCGTTCACTACACAATACGGCTATACAGCAATGGGGCAAACTTGAAAGACCCATATTTGCATATTGACAAAAGAATAAATAAACAACCTTCACAAGCAGTTATGCAGAATTAATTGCTTCTCAAGACTTCAATAGAAATTGTGAAGTGGTTAGCATTGCAAAGGTGTGTCTTTAGAAGTAATGATGAATCCATCAATTCTACTAATCGCGGAAATTTCATTGAATTGATAAAGTTGCAGGCAAGAGTGAATAATGAGATTGCTGGAGTTGTCTTGGATAATGCTGCTCAAAATGCAAAGTATACATCACCGATTATTCAACATGAATTACTGAAGATTCTTGCTGACTGTGTTCGGGATAAAATTCGGGAGGAAATTAGGGATGCCAAATTTTGTATTCTTATTGATGAATCAGTTGATGAATCCAATAAGGAACAAATGACTATTATCTTGAGGTATGTCGATGTCGATGGGTTTGTTCGGGAACGGTTTTTTGAAATTGTAGGTGTGGGTGACACAAATGCCTCAACTTTAAAAAGAGAGATATGTATTGTACTTGATCGATACAATATCTTAAATAAAAATTTACAAGGTCAAGGTTATGATGGTACTAGCAACATGCGGGGTCAATGGAATGGATTACAAGCTTTGTTCCTTAAAGATTGTCCATATGCCTACTATATTCATTGTTTTGCTCACCGACTACAGTTAGCTTTAGTTGCAGTATCTAAAGAAGTGCGCGAGGTATGGATTTTTTTTCTCTAAGTTAAGTTCCGTTGTTAACTTTGTTGGCGCTTCTGCTAAGCGTCATTCTGAATTGAAATTAATTCGAGAAGATGAAATTATAGATATGATAGTTTCAGCAGAACTTGAGAGTGGTACAGGGACTAATCAAATTCGTTCTTTACAGCGAGCTGGATCTACTCGTTGGAGTTCACATTTTACTTCTGTTAATAGGTTAATTGACATGTTTGGCTCAACTTGTACGCTTCTTGAAAAACTTTTAGATGTGGGGTTGAATGGTAATATACGTGGGGAGGCGCAAGGTGCATATAAAGATATGAGAAACTTTGACTTTGTGTTTATCTTGTTGCTATTGCATAGAGTTTTAGGACTCTCTGATGTACTTTGTCGTGCACTGCAAATGAAATCTCAAGATATCTTAAATGCATTGAATTTGGTCTCAACTACAAAACTAATTCTTCAACAGCTTCGAGAAGATGAATGGGATGATTTTTTTGAAAGTGTGGTATCATTTTATAAAAGACATGACATTGATATACCTAATATGGGTGAACGTTACATGAAAGGTACAAGACGCTCTTGTCAACAGAGGAATAATATTACAGTGGAGCATTATTATCATTTTAATATATTTAATGCTGTAATTGATTTTCATTTGATGGAGTTGAACAACAGATTTACAGAGAAAATAGTGGAACTTCTTACTCTAAGCGAGGCTTTAAATCCTAGTAATGGCTTCAAATCACTCAGTATAGATGTCACACCCCCTGACCTGACCCTTCTGGATCGATCCAGGGATCGCTACCGGGTTTTTAAAATTTTTCTTAATTCTGTTTATAATTTGAAAACCAAATAATTTATAATTTAAAAATCATTTCTAGTCAGCCCATTCAAAAATTGTTTTGAAAAATTTTGCCAGAGTTTCCTCTATTTTTCTGATTTTCCAAAAATTCCTGTTTTCAATAAAAATTCAAACAATATAATTTTAACACTTTAAAATCAAATTTTCAAACATGTGCGCACTCTGCCGTATAGTGCGACTTCCCACACATTTCCATATATAATAATTTAGAATTAATATTTACAAATCTTTGAAAACGAAAACATAAACCATAAAACAATTATTTACAAAACCAGTATATCACACTTTTACAAATTTACAAACTTCTGTATATGCATGCGCAACTAAATGATATACAACTAAAATACAGGTATATATAGCTACCTAATAAGTATGGAGACTCTGAATTTTCAGTCTGCAGCTATCACCTCTTCAGTCTTTTTCTCCCTCTGTATCCCTGTTACCTACGCGTGATGAAATCAACGCGCTAAGCGTATAGCTTAGTGGGTGTACACTAAACTTATTTATCGAAATTACATAATAAATCTCAAAATAAAATGTCATCATTCTATAATATAAAAAAATATTATTATGTAACTCAGTTAATGAAATAATCATGTGGAATCTATTTCTAATTTCATTTATAAGCATTTTATTTAATTCATCTCATTCTGGGCCCTTTGGTATACTCAACATAATTTTATGGACTGGAATATGGGCTGAAATAAGTTCCTACCCTAGGACCGACACTGGGGGCCTGAACCATCCTTAGGGAGGTACATGATATCAATATCGGTGTGACGTTCATCTCCGAGATTCGCCTAAACTGGTCTATGTCAGGTTTGCCCCGCAAGGGTCCAACGGTCACTAATAATAACGGTGCAGTACTGCTGAAATAACCCAGCTGGTATACCAACCTCCTATATCCGTTTACTATGTCCAAGTATTCTTGGGCCGTTTCCATACATATTCACAATTCATAAAATTCATGTCAAAATATTCCATTTCTTTCGAAATCAACAACTGTAACTTTCAAATTTGAATTAAACTCAACTATATAATTTCCAAACAATATTGAAATTCAAACAAGATTCTCAAACAATTTATTCTAATATAATCGTTATAAATCAAAAAGAGAACTAACTCAAAACATTCAAATAAAGAACTACATAAACATATATCCATCAAAATATTCAAGAATCTCAGTTTCGAATCAAAACACAAAAATAAAATCATAGAGTTTTCAAAAAGTAGTGTACATCAACCTGGATACCCTTTTTACTACTTTTCTCTTCTGAATTTTTTCTTTTTCTTTTTCCCTTTTCTCTTTTCTCTCCTTTCTTTTTCCTTTCTTCTTCTTCCTCTTCTTTTTTTCTTCTTCTTTTCTTCTTCTTCTCTTCTTTTTCTTTTGTTTTTTTTCTTTTTCTTTCTCTCCTCTCGTTCTCTCTTTATTTTTCTGGTTTGCTTCCACCTGAAGCTTCCACTGTCTTTTATTTTTTTTATAAAAATTTGGCCATCGCGACCGCTCCTCGCGACCTGTGGTCGCGCTACGTGGTCGAGTTGCTCACTGGAGTGATTTTGCCGCTTTCATCGCGATCAACCATCACGGTGACTGGTCGCGATGTTGGTCGCGTTGCTCACTGCCCAAAATCAACATTTTCACCGCTAGCTGCTCAGCGCGATCCCTGGTCGCGGTGCTCACTGTCTAAAATCACCATTTTCACCGTGAGCTGCTCATCGCAATCCCTGGTCACGATGACTGGTCGCGGTGCTCACTGCCAATATTTTTCTTTTCTTTCATGTGTTCTTTCTGGACCGCTCCACCTGGTCCACAATTCAAATCATAAATATCATATTCATATACTCAGAATTAATTCAACCATACTTTTCATATTTATTTGAAATTAGAGATGTTACAATAGATACTATTTGTACTCTTGCTGAGAAATTCTATCCTCGAGATTTCACTGAAGATGACATAAACGCTTTGAAAAGACAATTGAGACATTACAAGTTAGATGTACTTTGTCAGCCGCAATTTCAAAATATTGCTTCTCTTTCTGAATTATGTCGTTTGTTAGTTCAAAGTAAAATGTCACAACATTATTTCTTGATTGATAGATTGATTCGCTTGGTGTTGACTCTTCCTGTCTCTACAGCAACAACAGAATGAGCATTTTCAGCAATAAAACTTATTAAGACATCGATTCGCAATAAAATGGAGCAAGAGTTTTTGGCAAACTCTATGGTTATTTATATTGAAAGAGAGATTGTTGAGACTATTGATTTAGATTTTGTAATTGATAAGTTTGACATTTTAAAGAACCGTAAGATACGACTTAAGTAGTTTTTTGTTATATTTGTATTATATATTTATTTGATACTTTTTTTAATCTTTTTTTTTAATTTACATATTGTGTCTATATAATATATTTTAAGGAATATGACTCACTATATATTACATTGTTATAGTTGATTAACTTCATATGAAACTAGTATGTATTTGTCTCAAGTGTCTCCAATTAAATTTACATTAGCCCACCCTGACTTCAAATCCTGGCCACGTCCCTGGTGACGCAGAGAACTTCAAACTCTGACCGAGAAAGAGAGCTCTTGCACAAGGATAAAAAGTCCACTGTGGAGCCATGGAACTCACTAGGAAGAACAGCAAAAACGGGACGAGACATGCGCACAGGTTTCAGGAGGCTGCACCCCTAAAGAGCATGGACTGTTGTCTCCTTACCAGAATGACACAGCAGGCACTCCCCTAAGGATGCAATGTGACGACAGACAAGATTGCCTAAGGACAGCAACCATTCATGGCAAGAATTGTGCGTAAGAGATTTTGGAAGATTAATATCAAGTTTTATTGTTCACTATTTTTATACGTCTCTCATAAAGGTGATTAAAATTAAATTGATATATTTAATGGATAATAATATAATAAATCATTATTTACTCCAAACGTCTAAGTTTAATTCCATCATGTTTGCAATCTTGTATAGTCATGACCCACTTCAAAAACTGGTTTCTGTGGCTAGTGCTGGTGCATCAAACAACCTTTTCTGGACGGTCATACATCAAAGCCAAGAGCGACGAAAATGACAATCAGGTGAATGAGTAGTGTTATTAATTTTGGGCATCCCATAAGATGCTAATTAAGTTGTGCAAAACATTTGTTTTTCAATGCTCAATTTCATTTCTATTAGAAGTGATTAGACTGCCAATCTGTTAATTACATGTAAGTTGATTTCAACAAAGAAGTATTATAGAGAGAGAAAAAGATGGATAGAAAAGAGAAGATATATTTATTGTGCCATTACTATTAATCTATGAGATTAGTCCATTTATTCAAGTAAATGAAACCAATAACTCTTTCCATTAATTCATATCTACCACTCTACATTGCATAATTGTTTTTTGTAACACTTGGTACCTAATAATGATTATCATATATAATTAAAATATGTGTTGAGCAGAATGCAAGTACATGATTTCAGATAAATTTTAAACTAATACTTCACTTCCCCATTATTAATTATCTCAATATTCTTACATTCACTCATAACTCAAGTGGTTTAGTACAGTTCTCCTTCACCTATGTGATAAGGGTTCAAATCCAACCATTTTCAATAAATAAATAGTATGTGGGGAGACCTCTTCCCTATAGTGCCAATTGCTTTCCGTACCGTATTTGTAGTGGTTGATCTCACTAAATCTTAGGAAACCTTTACCCAATTGGTGTCAGTCCAAAAAAAAATCTCAATGTTCTCATTTAAACTAATGGAGTAATTAGCTGAACTAACTTATTTGAGTTGCAAATGATTTGGTAAGCACAAAATTGTCACATCAATTTGGGATGAAGATATTGGAATAGGGAGAAAATTACTTTGGTTCTCATCTTTGTTTGAATTATACATTTTTAACCGATATTTAATTTTTTGGCTCTCGTGATCCCCAACTTTTCTGAAATCAATCAAATTAGTCCTATATTAATCAGACATTGGTCAAAGTTAACAAGGTAAAAGATATTTTAGTCATTTAATGTAATGAATATAAGATGCTGACACATGTGTCTAATAAATTAAGTAATTAATAATAAAACAATTAAATATCAAAATACATATAAAACAATTAAATTAAAAATACAAACAATCAACTAGGGTTATCCACTACGGGCATCAGGGGGCCGTTTTTAGTGTCTCTATCCACTACAGACCTTTAAATGCCCGTAGTGGATAATGTATTATCTTTAGTGGGCAGTTTAAGCACGTATTAGACAATGAAATCCACTACGGGCCTTTCAAAGGCCCGTAGTGGATATGAAATCCCAAATAGAAATTCCCCAAAAAAACCCTAGATCTAACCATTTTCATATTTTTTTTCTTTCACACTCAATCTCTCCCTCTCTCAAACTTCTTCACATAGGTTGCCTCATTTTCCAAGAGAAGACACACCATTAATAGGTAAACCAAAGTCATTGTCTTCCCAATCCAAGACTTTTGCAAACATTTTCATCGCCATAGTTGGTGCAGGAGTTTTAGGCCTCCCATACACCTTCAAGAAAATCGGGTGGGTCATGGGCTCCATCATACTCTTCTCTGTCGCTGTTTTGACTTATTATTGCATGATGCTCTTGGTTCTCACTCGTCGCAGGCTTGAGACCCCTCATGTATTCTCCAAGATAGCTTCTTTTGGCGATCTGGGATTTGCAGTCTGCGGCTCCATTAGTAGGTTGTCTGTTGATGTCATGATAGTCCTCGCACATGCTGGTTTTTGTATCAGTTCTCTTATTTTTATTGGCAACACTTTAGTTTATGTATTTAATAATAGCGAAGAATCATATAGTCATAAGATTCTTGGGTTCTTCACTCCAAAGTTTTTGTACATCTGGGGTTGTTTTCCTTTCCTATTGAGGTTGAATTCGATCCCAACTCTGATCCATTTGGCTCCTTTGAGTATTTTTGCTGATGTGGTTGATCTTGGAGCTATAGGGGTGGTGAGCTATAATTTTTTTTAATTTCTTTTTTTCGCTAGGTTGTTTGTTGTGAAAACTTGTAGAGTTTGCAGAAACTTGGATTATTATGCTATTATATGTGTTTCCAATGCCATTATTTTAATGATATTTTCCTACTGTGGGCTTTTACATTGTTTATAGCTCTATAATACAATGTGATTTTGTTGTATAGGATTTCCGTTTGGATTCTTCCAACAAATCAAGTCTCTCTCTCTCTCTCTCTCTGTCCCCATCAAGCTTTCTTTCTCATAAAATTTAACGGCATAAAGTGGTAATAACATGTGAACAATGCCTTATATGTACTTGTGTGGTGGAAATCCACACTCATATACAACAAAATTTTATTTTTAGAGCTAATTGCATCGACCTCTCCTGAGATTTTGCTAACTACAAGTGAAGTCAACTTTATCGTTTATTGACAAACACCTCCCCTCCATTAGTAAAATTTGGTCAAATATAACACTTGACCAGGAGAGGTCTTTATCAAAAAATTCAAAAGTTAACTAACGAGAGGGGAGGTCTTTATCAATAAACGATAAAGTTAACTAATGGGAGGGGAGGTCTTTGTCAATAAACCCAAAAGTTGACTCCGTCTGTAATTGAACAAACCTCAGGGGAGGTATGTGTTATTTACCCTTATTTTTATAAAATCTTAGAAATTTTATTAGGCTTGTAAAATCCCAACAATATTTTAGAATGAAATTTGAAAGCCCCTCCTTTTCTTTTATGGTGAATTGTATAAGAAGAATAAAAATATTTATGAAGAAATCATGGGTGAAATACCCAATTATGGTGGAAGATGTCATGATTTTCTTGGAGTAAGACCTGTTTTGAAGGCATTGGTGATTTATCTATTTTCTCTTATGGTATTGGTGTTGCTATTATGCCTTTGAAGGGGTCGGCATGATATTGCCATTAGAATCAGAGGCCAAAGATCAATCCCATGGCACTCATCGAGGAGCTTCGCTAGGCGGTAATAATTCTCAATCTCTGCTTATTTTTGTAGTTGCTTTTGTTATTGATTTCAGGTGTGGTTGTTCAAATTTATATATAATTATGTGAGATATGTGATTATCCTGGACCCTATCAATTAGAAGTATCTAAATTTGGGTAAACCATGGGAAAGAGATAATTTGATTATTGTAAGAATGTGCAGATAATTTGATTGCAAATGTGTACGTAATTTAACTGGATTGTAGATATCATGTTACTGTTGAAATTGGATATGATAGATTATATATTATAAAGAAATTCAACAAAGTAAACATCAATAACACTATTATATATATATATATATATATATATATATTCGTAGCAAAGTTCCATTTGATTATTATAAGAATGTACAGATAATATGATTGTTATATCACTCCTTGTACATGTCTGATAGTGCTTCGAAGTTTGGATTGTTTTTCTTGAGTTACAGGGTAAGTTTATTAAGTTTCTTATTGAGATATATTTTTTTATTTTAGCAAATCAAACATGCTTAAAATATCGTCCTATTATGTTACTTCTGTTTTATCATTGCAGAAACACATTGCATTTTATGTCATTGCTGCAGTCGAAGCTCCAATTGTCTTCAAAGGAAGCTCTCCAGCTTGTATATATGAATGAACCTTATATTTTACCATCTCTCTTCTTTGTTATTGTGGAAAACGTTTTCTTCATATTTACTAGCGAACATCCATGTAGAAGCAATTTTTAATACAAACATGAATATTTCCTTTTGAGTCTGCAGCTAATGTTTGTATTTATATGATTATGTGATTATGTAATCAAGATGATATTATTATGTGGCATTATTCTTTAAATTAAGTATATTAATTTTTATTGATTGTGATGTTATTTATAATTATGTAAATTGATTATGATGTAATACTGCAAAATATTTTTCAGGGAATTGAAACCAATCTCAATTATATAACAAATAAAATAATTTAAAAAATAACATGTCAGATTATCTACTGCGAGCAAAAGCTGTAGTAAAAATATTTTTAACTACCTGCATTGCCCGTTATAGACAAAACAGTTACTATGGGCAATGCCCGTAGTAAATGTTTTATTTACTACGATAATGACAACGGGCTCTGTCCATAGTCAGTATTCGTGTTTTTTACTACGGGCTGAATGCCCGTAGTTAATACTTATCCACTACGGTAGTGATATCCTTCTTTAATTTTAGTATGAAAGTAAACAACCCAAACCAAGCCAAAGGACCAACCACAATCCTCGTACCTGCTGACCACCGCCACACCATATTCATACCGGCGATGCAGACAACGGGGCCTACCTCGGCTATTTGTCTTTTTGGTGATGAAGCACGATGAGGAAGCATCAAGGTTTTGTTTGTATTCTATCTCATCAAGTATGGGTTTTTTTGTGTTTGTTTTGGGTTTTGCATGTGTATGATGGTTTATTTGAGATGACTGCTTTTCGAGTTAGGGATTTATGTACATCGGGTTTGAAAACTATGTCATTTTTTTTTCCAGAGGGTTTTGCATAGATATGACTTGTGAATTCATTTTTTTCTCTTTTTATAAATATTTGCATGAAAATTTTTCTTTGCTAGGGTTTATACATGTGTTCGATTTCTGAACATAGTGGGTGCTTTGGTTTGTTTTGTTTGATGAATAATGTTATGGTGCTTGTGTTTTTGTTATTGGTTTGTTTTGGTTTGATGTGTATTTGCATTTGTATTTGTCGCATGTTAAGTTAGTTTATATTTACAAAGGTTGTTGTAGCGATATTTTTTAAAAAGTTGTGTACTGATACTTGAGTAAAATTATAGGAGCGTTTGCAGTGACTGTTTGTATTGATTGTTTGCATATTTAGTTTGTAGTGAGTGTCTTTATTGAGTATATATGTATTTTGAACTGTGTTTTAGTAGTTTATTTCAAGAAAATGCTTTATTTTCACATCTTGAGATATGCTAACCACTGTGGCTGGTAGTCGCTCCCTTAGGGAGCTAGCAGAGTGAGCAACACGTGTAAGTAATTAATTCTAGCTAGCTTTTGTTATTTACCCGGTCCATGCATTGCCACTCCACAATTAATTTCATCAGCTTTTGAGTAAGAGAAACCACTTTCTTTTCATTATTCACAATATTGTCACTCCACTCTATTTACTTTTTTCCTTCCATTTTTGACGCCTCTTCACAACTCTTTTGTTTTTCTTTTTTTATATACAAACTTACTTTTTATTTTTTACACATTAATTTTACATTACAAGTAGCTAAAATAAATATAAAGTATTGAAATAAAATGGTTTCTTAATTCATATTAAAATTGTCATAAAAAAATATACATTAAATAAAAATTCTCCTTTATCTAATAATGTTTATATTACTAATAAATAAAAACTAACTAACTAAAAACACAATAAAATATTTTTTGTTAACCCCGTTCAAAAAGACTAATAATGAAAATAAAATAATTATTAATTTTTAATGATTGCCAAACATTTTTCAGCCTATGTTCATCATCCAAGTCCACTACGTAAAAGAAATTTCTTATTTTCTTCTTGTATGTACATAAAATGCTCAAACATTACTTTAGCATTCCCGGATGTAAGAGCCAATCGTCATTCTTTATCCAAATGGTTTTTAATATCTTTCTCTAGAAACCCAATATTTTTATATCTACCATGTTGTTTAGCCATTGCAGTATAAATTTTGTTAGTACCCACCCAAACTGTATGTAGACTATCAATATTTTATTTAGTAACAGATGCAATACTCCTATGACATGGAAAATAATGTGCATGAGCCGGAAAGAGTTCATGGTTATGTTTTGCAATGAAATTGTGAACATACCATTTCCTACAAGGTTTTCTTTTGATATGCAACATTGTCTCATAATTAGTTTTTATACAAGGACGGTAATTATCAACATCATATTCTCTTTTCACACCATGTCTAGTACAAACATATTTAATATCTATAAATTCTTTAGATGACTTTGATCAACAACTAGCTTTTGTTGAAATACCATATCCACTAAACTTGGCATACTTTAGATAAAAATTGAATGTCTCATGTTGGGAATCAAACTCCATTCCATTAAAAGGTTCTATATATTTATCAAAATCATCCTCCACGGGGTTATCACTATAATCTTAAGTAATTTCGTTAATGCATTCTTCCATATCCAAATTTAAATCAATCTCTAAAATCATAATTACCTAAAGAAAGACAAAAATATAATTTAACAAATTAAATAATTATAATATAAACACTAAACATATTTTTTATTTGTTCTTTAATCATTAAATAAATATAATATTAAATTACAATTTTTATTTAAACTAATAAAAATTAGCATAGGATTAAAACAAATTAATATTTGATATAATAAAAACAACTATAAAAAAATATAAAAAAAATTATATATGCTATTAAATATGTTGTTTATGCAAACAGTAATAACTTTAAATTCTAATATTGTTTTAAAAATTATCACATACATAAAAATAAAAATTAAAAAGAAGAAGTATTACCTCACTTGACAGGTTGGTAAGATCCACTTTCAATAATTTCTCTCAAATTTGTTAATGTTCTTCTAAGAAACAATTATACAAACACCTTGTATACACCTTAGTTACTTCATGAGGTTTTACAGAGAGAGAGAGAGAGAGAGAGAGAGAGAGAGAGAGAGAGAGAGAGAGAGAGAGAGAGAGAGAGAGAGAGAGAGAGAGAGAGAGAGAGAGAGAGAGAGAGAGAGAGAGAGAGAGAGAGAGAGAGAGAGAGAGAGAGAGAGAGAGAGAGAGAGAGAGAGAGAGAGAGAGAGAGAGAGAGAGAGAGAGAGGAGAGAGAGAGAGAGAGAGAGAGAGGGAGAGAGAGAGAGAGGAGAGAGAGAGAGAGAGAGAGAGAAGAGAGAGAGAAGAGAGAGAGAGAGGGGGGGGGGGGGGGGGGGGGGGGGGGGGGGGGGGGGGGGGGTGAAAAGGCATACAAAATGGGAGAAGAAAGCTGGTGGAATTAATTCGGTAAATAGAGTGAGTGACAATATTGTAATTAATATGAAGAAAGCTAGTGAAATTAATTGCAGAATGACAATTCATGGATCGGGTAATTAACAAAAGTTAGCTAGAATTAATGACATACACGTGTCGCTCCATTAGCTCCTTAAGGAAGCGACTGACAGCCACAGTCGCCTTGGCTAGCATAACTCTTCACATCTTTGTGAACTACGTGAACCAACGCTGCGATTTTCAAATTATTAAACCTAGGAACTGCAGCGTCATTAGTATCATTAATGATGCTAAGGAGTTATTTAGGTGTCATATGAAAGAATAAGAGCAGTGGCAATTCTCGATAACATTCTCATGATTAAGACAACAACACGTGTTGAAGATCGATGAAGAGTTGATGACTTTGTTTGAAATATTCAATGAACATAATATTTCGAGTATCGAGTTCATACTAGAGGCAATGCCTATAGCAGTGAGTTCCCTAATGAGCCTTTTGGTCTGCTATAGTACACTCAGACACTTAATTATAGTTGATGATGTTGACATGGGTGACTTGGACTTAACACTATGTCTGGCATTCAATAGCCTAATATGGTTTAGTTGAGAAACTATAATACTGATTTCCAACCAGATAACGTGTCAAGCTAAGATTCATATGTGAGTTTAGTTGATAATAATTTCATGTAGACCAGCATGTTGAACAATGTGATCTTGATGGTTATCCCTTTGCTTTGGGTCATTCATTTGATAATGAAGACAGTCTAGTGAAGATGGCTAGGTATAGTATTTCCAAAATAAACAAGTCTCGAATGATGATGGGTCAATTGAATATTGGTATGCTCAGATTTTTAGCAATGTGAAGCTGATCGAACAATAGAGTTAGGCAGCATTGGGATCCAACCTCAACAGCGTACCAATATAAAGAATGCTTTATTATTTTCATCAAATCTCTTAAGTTGAGAGACTAAAGAATATAAATACTAAAGGAAGTAAAAACAGTAAAAGTAAAAGTACAAACAACCCTAAAGGATTGAGTAACAAACCTACTAAAATCTCTTTATTATAGCTAGCTAGCTAACTAATACATAACTAACAATATTAACACTATTTTCAATACCCCCCTCAAGCTGGAAGGAAAATGTTTTTTCATTTCTTGCTTGTTACATAGATTTTCAAAAATATTCCTAGGAAGTGCTTTTGTAAGTATGCCAGCAGTTTGAATAGCTGTAGGAGTGTATATGAGTTGCACACTCCCTTCTTCTAGTTTCTCCTTGATAAAGGTCTATCAATTTCCACATGTTTTGTCTTGTCATGATGAACAAGAATTTTAGTAATACTAATAGCAGCTTGATTATCACACAACGACTTCATAGCTTTATCCATAGGTGTCTTGAGTTCTATTAACAACCTCTTCAACCATATTCCTTTCACAAATCTCATATGCCATAACCCTAAACTCTGTCTCAGCACTACTCCTAGACACCACTGATTGCTTCTTACTTCGCCAAGTAATCAAGTTACTGTAACACCCCCTGACCCGATCCGTCTGGATCGACTCAGGGAGCGTTATCGGGTTTTTAAAACTTCTCTTGATTCACTTTATAATTTACAAACCATTGAAAATCAAATAAATTGTATTTTTAAAATGGTTTTCTAGTGAGCCCATTAAAATTTCAGTTTTTCAAATTTCGGCAGAGTTTCATTTGTTTTTCTGATTCCTAAAAATCCTATTTCCAACAAAAGTTCAAATAATATAAAACAATCAACACTTCAAATCTCTTTCTCAATCAAATGCGCACACTGCCGTTTAGTGCGACTTTACAAACAGTTTTAAATAAAACATATATAATTAATAATTACAAACATTTGATAAGAAATATAAATCATAAAATAATTATTTACAAAACATATATAAATGTCGAATTATAGATTTCTGTATATGCATGCTTAACTGAATATAACATATATACAAAACTGTATAACTACCAAATAAGTGTGGTGACTCTGGATCTTCGATCTGTAGCTACTTCCTCTCTATTCTTTTCCTCCCTCTGTATCTCTGATACCTACGCGTGATGAAATCAACGTGCTAAGCATATCGCTTAGTGGGTGTACATCAAATTTACAAATTTCACATAATCTCATTTATAACATATATAAAACAAATACATTTCATAGTATATCGAATACACTTTTCAAAATAAATCAAATAATCATATTATCAAAACGTACAATTAAACAAATCCTTTCTCATTTAAAATCAGTAATAATAAGAGCAATAAATAAACTATTCAAATTTAAATATCAACAGACATCAATATATCTTTCTATAAATAAAATTTCAGATCAACTCTATATCAAAATCAAATGATATTCACCAATTTCAGTAAATCTTATAAAAGTATTCAGTTTTCTTTTCTACAAACTTCATTCATTTCTTTTCAATTCCGACCCTTCGGTATACTCAACATAAGTCACGGGACTGGAATATGGGCCTAATATGTAACATCGGTGTAAAGTCCGGGGCTGCTTTAGAGACACCCGCCAACAGTCACTAATATCAGTGTGATGCCCGGGGCTGCTTTAGAGACACCCGCCAGCAATCACTAGTATCGGTGTGATGCCCGGGGCTGCTTTAGAGACACCCGCTAGAAATCACTAGTATCGGTGCAGTACTGCTGAAATAACCCAGCTGATATACCAACCTCCTATATCCGTTTTTTATGTCTAAGTATCCTAGGGCCGTTTCATAATACACAATTTTTACAAATTTCATATCAAATCATTTTATTCATTTGGAATCAATAATTTTGATTCACAAAGTTTCATCAATGTCAACAACAGTAATATTCATAAAACAAGTATTCGTAAAAACATTTATATTCTTAATTTCAAATAAAAAAAAATAATCACTCTAAAATAATCCAATATTCTTATCAAAATCATTCACAATCCAAAATTTTCATCAATACTACTATCAATATAATCTAAAATTAATTTCAATTATCATTTACAAAACAATAATGATATTAAATTATTTCAAAATCGTTTCCAAACATTACTCGCAAAACGATTTATTCAAAACCATAGAAATTCCATTATACTATCATATTCCCTAATTATTTTCAAACCGTTTCTAACTAATATTCGTAAACGAAACATAATGATTCAAAATCCATAAATAAATTTAATACTCAATTTGATAAAATATGAAAAATTCAAATGAAAATATATATAACGAAAATTATAACAAATTTAGAAATCAGTGTATACCAACCTGGATACTGTTTTTACGCATTTTTTCCTTCTGAATTTTTCTCTTTCCTTTCTTTTTCTCTCTTCTCTTTTCCTTTTCTTTCTCCTTTCTTCTTTCTCTTCTTCTTCTTATTCTTCTTCTTCTTCTTCTCTTCTTCTTCCTTTCTTCTTCTTTCTCTTATTCTTTTCCTTCTCTTTCCCTCTTTCTCTCTCTCTTTTCTTTCTCTTTTTCTGCTTTTCCTCCTTTCCCGTTCTCTGTCTTCTATTTCTCTTTCTTCTCCTCTTTCTGCAATTTCCATCGCCTCTTATTTTTTATAAGCTTTTGGTCGTCGCAACCGCTCCTCGCGACCTGTGGTCGCACCACCAGGTCGCGTTGCTCACTAGAGTGATTTCACTGCCTTCATTGCGATCAACCATCACGGTGTCTGGTCGCGCTGCTCACTGCCCAAAATTCACATTTTCATCGCGAGCTAGTCAGCGCGATCCCTGGTCGCGGTGACTGGTCACGGTGCTCACTGTCAAAAATCACCATTTTTCACCGCGAGCGACTCATCGCGATCTCTGGTTGCGGTGAGGGGTCGCGGTACTCACTGCCCAGTTTTTCACCCTTTTCTTCGCACATTGTTTTTCACCCCTCACATCATAAATTTCTATATTCACATATATTCAAAATCAATTATTTGAAATTAGGGATGTTACAGTTACCCCATATAAATGTACAGTAACCTGAAGTGGACCTGCAGTCTGTGAGAGACCCTGCCCAGTCTGCATCTGTAAAAATATTGATATTTCTGTCCACTTACTTCTTGAAAAATAGACCCTCTCCTGGTGTCATTTTCAAATACTTTAGAATCCTGAACATATGTTATTCTGAAGGGTCATTCATGAATTAACTAACCAAGCTAACTGAGAACCCAATGTCCGGTCTTGTATGGGAAAGATAGATCAGTTTTTCCATAAGACGTTGATACATGCCCTTATCCACCGTAACACTTTCTTTAATGATACCCAACTTTATAGTATAATCCATTGGCGTCTCTGCAGGTTTACACTTAGGCATCCCAGTTTCTCTTAGTAAGTCTAACACATACTTGCGTTGATAAACCACAATGCATTCTTTAGAACGAGCTATCTCAATGTCAAGGAAATACTTGAGATTTCTCAAGTATTTGATTTCGAGCTCCTTAGCAAGAAACCCTTTTAACCTCTAAATTTTTTCATCATAATTCCCTATAAGAATTATATCGTCAACATAAACAATGAGTATTATGATTTTACCTTCTGAAGTGTGCTTCACAAACTGTTAAAATATCTGGTGTGGTCGGATTGATATTGAAGGTAACCGAATTGTTTTACAGCCCTTGTGAACCTTTCAAACCAAGTTCGTGGGGACTGCTTGAGTCCATAGACGAATTTTCTAAGTCTACACACATTTCCAATCTTTGAGTATGCTTCTAAACCTGGTGGTACCTCCATGTAAACCTTCTCCTCTAAATCTTCATTTAAAAATGCATTTTTTACGTCTAATTGGTGTAAGGGCTAGTCCAAGTTTGTTTCCAATGAAAGCAACACCCGAATTGTGTTGAGTTTTGCTACCTGGTGCAAACGTTTCTTCATAGTCAATGCTGTAAGATTGAGTAAAACCTTTTGTAACCAATCTCGTCTTAAAACGTTTAATGCTACCATCAGCTTTACCTTTGATAGTAAAAATCCACTTGCAGTTGACTGTATTTTTACCTTCTGGCAGTTTGGACATCTCCCATGTTTCATTTTTTTCTAGGGCAGCAACTTCCTCATGCATAGCAGTTCGTCATTCTGATATTTTAAGTGTTTCATATATGCTTTTAAGTACTGCAAGTTCTTCTAATATGTTAACAGTAAAAGCATGATAATTTGGAGATAGAAAATTGTAGGAGATGTACTTACTCATAATATAAAGGGGTATGTCCCTACATTCTCTTATACCCTTCCTCAAAGCATTTGGCCAATTAAGGTCATCAACAGTATTCTCTTTTGGAGAAGGGACTGTGTCACTGTCATTTGAACCTTCAACTTCTGAATTAATTTCTTGGACTTGTTGTTTTGGTTGAGAGTCATAGTGGTGTTGTGATTCAGCAAGATTCTTTACCTCCACATCTTTTTGTTTTCTAGTGTAAACATTTAATTCTTTTCCAGCTGGTTGTCTGGACTGATTTTGCTGACTAGGAATTTTATTTTTACTGATTGGAGATAGTGTTTGAACATGTATGGAAGACTATTTAAAGTTGGTAGGTTGATGATGAGTTTTAGTGGAGATCGGATGATAGGAACGGGTAAGGCTGATAGGATCAAATAGGTAACTCTTATTTTGAATTTCATTAATTGGGATAGGTGGAAAGATAAGTGGAGAGATAACAAGAGATGTTGTAGGAGTGGAATGCTAATTTTTAGTATTTGAATATGCAGATTTTAAAAGAGGAAGAGACTAACTTTAAAAGGGAGTAGAAGACTAAATTTTTGCAGATTTTGAAGTAGTAGGAGACTCACTTTGAGGAGTAGGAGACTAAATTTTAGTAGGAAACTGATAAATTGAACTTGTTTTGGATTGACATCAGCAGATTTAATTTGAATATTCAAAGAGCAAATTGAAACTGATTTTCTGATGGATTTCGAATATTCAAATCAGTAGATTTAATGGGAAGATTAGGCTGATTTTGAATTTGAATATGTTCAAAAAAGGTTACATCCATAGAGATATAAAATTTTATAGACTCGAGACGATAACACTTATAACCTTTTTGAGTAGGAGCATACCCAACAAACATGCACTTAATAGATCATGGGTCCAACTTACTCCTATTAACTGAACTAGTATGAAAAAAAACACAACAACCGAATATCCTAGTAGGCAAATGAGACATAAGACGATTATGAGGGAATTGTAAAAGAAACACTTGTGAAGGAGTTTGAAACTTGAGGACTCTAAATGGTAATCTGTTAATCATATATGTAACAGTAAGTACTGCTTTACCCCAAAAATATTTAGGAACATTAGAAGAAAACATAGTTGACTGAGCCACCTCTAGAAGATGCCTATTTTTCCTTTTAAAGACTCCATTTTATTGAGGAGTTTCAACACAAGAGCTCTGATGAATATCCCTTCATTGATCAATTATTTTTTTAATAAAGAATTAAAATACTCCTTACCATTATCAGTTCTCAAAATTTTAATTTTGGTTTGAAATTGTGTATGAATCATTTTATTAAAATTTTTGAAAAACTGACTTACTTCAGATTTTTCTTTCATAAGAAATACCCAATTAAGTCGAGTATGATCATCAATAAATGATATAAACCACTTTAGCTCCTGTAACATTATCTACTCTAGAGGGACCCTATACATCACTATATATCATTGAGAAAGGAAATGAGGGCTGATATGATTTTTGAGGATATGATTGATGAGTATTTTTGCAAAATTGACATATCTCACATGAAAATAAACTAGAATTTTTATTTCGAAACAATTTCTCGAGATACACAAAATTAGGATGACCTAAGCAATAATGTCATAACATAATAGCATTATCATTATTTGACCTAGAAGATAATTGAAACTGACTTTTGAAGGAAACAAACTCAGGTGGACTATTGTGTTGCCCAGAACCACTATCAGGTGTTATATGAGGTAAAGTCCAACAATCATCTCAACACTGCCAATCGTCCTCCCTGAAATTAAGTCCTGACATTCACAGTGTTTTGGAAAGAATTTAGCAATACGGTTCAATTCTTTTGTGAGTTTACTTATTGATAACAAATTATAATCCAAACTAGGCACTAAGAGTACTGAATTTTATATCAGATTTTTAGAAATAACAATTGAACCTGTGCCTGCCACATTTGATAAAGACCCATCAGCAATCTTAACAGACATATTACCATAAGAAGGAGTAAAACTCCGAAAACTCTAAGCATCTCTAGTCATATGGTCTGAGGCACCAGAATCTACAATTCAAGGTTTTTTTTTCTATGTTTTCACACTCAAAGCATTAGAAAACATACCCTTTTGAGCTATATTACCGGTATTAGAACTCTCGGTATTAAGGCTTTGTGGATTTTGATGATTACAAAATTTCAGCATTGCTTCAATCTGTTCTTTGCTGAAAAAATTAGAGTCGGGTAGAAAAGGCTTGTCATAGCTTGTTGCAAGTATATGATGAGTATGAGAAGACTCATAACCACCATTATTATTGTTAGTGGTTTCGGAGTTTGAAGAAGAAGGTGTAGTTGAGGATGAATTAGGAGTATCAACTTCCTTAGTCATCTTGAATGAGATTTTAATTCAGAGGCTGCTCTAATACCATAAAGAATGCTTTATTATTTTCATATAATCTCTCAAGTTAAGAGATCAAAAAATATAAGTACTTAAGAAAGTAAAAACACTAATAGTAAAAGTAAAAGTACAAACAACCCTAAAGGATTGAGTAACAAACCTACTCAAATCCCTTTATTATAGCTAGCTAACTAATACACCGCTAATAATACTAACACTACTTTCAACACAATATATACAGTTACAGGTAACATTTTAAAGTCTTACTTTCAATAAGTTACTTCTGTATTTTATTATTTTTGCATTCCATCAAATGAACATGCCTATGTTGTAATGCAACAAAAAGACTCTTGTTGGGACTCAATCTAGTCATGGTCAAGGTTCCAGAACTGGCGGTTCCAGTTTCATTTTTAGCCTAACCAAAACCGGAACCGTAGGGGTCTCGGTTTCGGTTCCGGTTTTGAACTGGCAGTTCTCCGCCGGTTCGGTTCTTCAACCCGTTCTTAGAACCGGTATGGAACCGGAACCGGAACCGACGATTCCTTTTTTTTTTTTTTACTTTCAAGAAACAAAATTTTTTTTTTCAATTTTTTTAAAAAATGGAACCGGAACCGGCAAAACCGCTGGTTTCGGTTCCTCACTGGTTTTGAACCGGCGATTCCGGTTCTAAAAAATAAAAAACCGAAACCGAAATTAGGACAAATTACCGGTTCCGGTTCAAAACTGCCGGTTCGAACCGGGACCATCTCTAACTCAATCAGTTTATCACAATAATTATGATCATCATGTGGGTCCATGAAGAACCGTTGCCTTGTCTATGTTTGTTCCCATGTAGCTTCCTTTTATTTATGTGCATGAAAGTTTGTTATTCACGATGGGACTTTATTTGTGGCATATGTTTTCGTTGGATTATTTATATAAATGAACTAATTAATTAAATATGTAGACGTGGTCCAGTTTCTAGTTATTTTTGTATGTGTTAATTTGTTTTTCATTTTCGTGGTTATTATGGAAACAACCTATTTATTGCATTATTATTATTTTTTTTCTTCAAATCATAATACCCACGAAGAGGTGCATATTGTTTATTTCCTACAACCCATGCTCATTCCCATTCATATCCCAAACAAGACGACTGTGTGCACCAACACAATCACTTTAATCAAACAACTTATTATAGTTTGTAGTCACCATTACAATTTTTGCATTCTTTTATATTGGTTGAGGATGTTGTTTTGTGTATATCACAAACTATATATTCCTCTATACTCTTCAATTCTTCACTGTCAGGTGACCACAACTTGAAATTTTTTCATGAATTGTAATAAAAAAACAGCCTAACAAGGTTCTTGTTTGTCTCTGAAATCCTCAATGTTGCTTTCCTTCCTTTCCCACAGCTGCAACATCTGTTTTTTACTTTTATCCAACCATGTCTTCCATTCATGCTGTTTGATGAGTCCATATTGTGGAAAAGAATGACTTGTACTTGCTTGATGATATGAGAAAATATAGATCAAAATGAATGGGAAGGGATAAATGAAGGCAAGGTAAATTAACAAGTATATAGCCATATAAAGATGACAGTTGCCCCCAACGTTCATCTCATGATTTTTTGGCTTCTTTTTCAAAAGAAAAAAAAAAAACTATGGGTATTACAGTCTTTTCACCACTCAAGCAATACTATCAGTTTCTTAACAAATAGGGTTAAATTTGTAATTCAACAAATGTAAAAGAACTGTTGGACTTGTTTGTTTATTAATAAATGTGTATTACTGATGGTATTTTGGTCATTGCATACATTAGCTAAACTTGTAATTCTTCCAAGTTGAATCAGGGAAATAGCGCTATTTTCTGACTTAACAATTATTTAAAGGTAAAGTGGACAATCTAACACTTATGTTATGTTTAACTATTTAAAAACTGATCAGATAGACTAATTTGATTGATTTTAAAAAAAATTGGAGGTCACAAAAGTTAAAATATCAAATATCAATCAAACAGTCGATAAGGATAAAAGTAATTTGCGCTCGTTGGAATAATAGTTTTATGTATAGTATTGTTTTAAATTTTATTACATTTTTTTAAAATAAAAATGGAACTAAAATTATAAAACCACATGTTAATATTTTCCATAAAATTTTACTGAACATAATGCAGAGTTCATATTTAAGTAAATTATTGCAAGCTGGATTTGAAAAAACAGAGTAATAGATGGGTGGTGGTAATTCAGGTTTATTTAGGCCCATAATTTTGATTGGGATGCTTTATTGAACATGAACTAGGCCTAGCCCAAATATTAACTCATCCCACTACAATTGTATTTGTACAGGCCTGCCAACCCATTTATTTATGATAAATTTGGTGTTTAACTCATCCTATTTATTTAGTCAAACAATCCGGATCTCCACCCTTTTTTTCCGTCTTTCTTTAAATAAATTTCCACCGTGGTGGAAATATTAAGTTTTTTTCTTTTAAATTTTAAATTCTTTTACCTTAAATAAGATGAGCTATGAAAATCATAATTTATTTTTAATAAATCTTCCTCGTCCATTTCATCGATGACATGGAGAGTGGAGATCTTAATTTTTTTTTATAAATATTTTAAAAATAAAATACAATGACCAAATTCCTTTAGAAATGTTGACTTAGACCAATGTTGACTAACGTTGATTAACGGCATGAAAGTTAAATGTTAATTTTTTAATAAGTTGATTCTGCCTGTAAAAAAAGCATGCCACGGCTAGGTTCGCTGTAATTTGCCTTTTATTTTTTTTTTAATTTTTATGACTATGTTATCTCTCTTCTTTTTGTTTTTGTTTCCAATATATTTCAAAACTCAGATTACAGTTACAGAAAAAAAAAAAACACTAATAAATGCTATAAATTTAAAAGAAGAATATATTCTATATTTTGGATACTGCAATTTAATGTTTCCTAATTTCTGCTTCTATCATTAATTAATTAGATGGTAATATTCTAAATTTAGATGCTACATTTAGAAAGAGAGAAGGAAGTCAACTTTTCAATTATTGCAATTTCTTATTATTATTTACCTTTCACTTCCCTCATCAATTACTATATATACATAGAAGCTCAACAACTACATATAACGGCTATGATCACTAATCAAGAAGCAAAGCTACGATTTTCTAGGTACAATTTGCTGCAACCATCAGGATGTATTATATGAAGATGTTGATTTTCTCAGTCTTCTTAGTCATTGCATCTTGTAAGTTTTTTTTTTTTCTTAAAAAAAAAAAACACATCCAAACAACACCTTAGAGCTCAAGTTTTTATATGAATTACAAAAGTATTAATACAATGTTTGACAGTAAATATGCAGGAAGTATATGGAAAACAAGTTCCATGTTCGCGCGATGAGGACTGCGTTGGTCGCATAGCTTGTGGAGAGACGCCGGTAGCCTGTCTTGATCACGTTTGTGAGTGCGTTATTATTGGTGGAGAAACCGATCACCATACTAATTGTCAATATATACCATGTACAAAGGACAAAGACTGCTCTGATCTTCTCCATTGCGTTCCTGAGAATGGCAACTATAAAAAATGTGTTGATCATAAATGTGTTTAACTTGTATTACTTCATCAATAATCATAATATGAAATAAAACTCTCTTTACAAGTACACATAGTCATGACTTGTAAATAAGTATAGATATGAGGCTTTAAACAAAAATCATATGGAATTGAATTAAGTCATGACTCATGGTCCACTTCAGGAACTGGTTTCTGTGGCAGGTGGTGGCATCAAACAAAAATCTCTCATGGACGGTCGAGAGGATTGGTGTATCATTAGTGTTAATTAGATGATATGTTTGGCATAACTTTGCTTTCAATGCATAATTATTTGTTTCTTTAAAGGGGTGACTAGGCTGTCAATTATATACAAGTTCATTTCACCACCAAGCATTATAGGGACCAAAAAATAAATAAGTGTAGATAGAAAGTGATGGATGACCATATATGGAAAAATGGAATCATTCTAGTTCATTTAAAAAAGGCTCTAGCATAATGGAAAGGATATTATTAGTGAAATTATTAAAAGACGACTCCACAAACAGCTTGCTCTTTAGCGGCCCAAAAAACACACTAATACGGAGTGGTGGCTTGGCTTTGCCGGCCACCGAGTTCAACGAGAACTTTTACAAGAACCTCAAATATTTGAGAATAGAAGAAGGGAAAGGCCTCAAGATGAGTGACAATACATCCTTTTCATTTCTACAACCTAATAAAAGAATTTTTTTAAAAAATTTCGTTTATAATCCAATTAATATAAAAAATATCATTTCTTTTAATTTTATTATATGACATTTTTATAAATAAATCTCCCTCAAAATTGTTTTACAAATAAATTAAAATTTCTTTAATAAAATCTTTTATGGAGTGATAAGGATGCACATATAGTTCGAGTGAAATTGGTTGTTAATGTTTTTTTGTGAGTATTGTATAGATTATCATTCCTAAATAAGGAATTAAGCTTAATGAAAGAGTCTTGGAGGTAAAAGAATCAAAATTGGAGAATTAAAAGATTTGATGTGCTGAGCTGTCATGTTTCGAGGGCCACCAAATATTCTACAAGATGAACTGAGTTACGAACAATATGTTTATGAAAGAGCTAGATGTCTACTTTCCAACAAATTTTACGGTTCGTGATTTGGAGTTTTCTAGAGGAAGTTATGCTCGTTTTTTTATCAGTGTGCAGTCTAGTGCGATTTTGGCCAGTGAGTACCGCGACCTTGGTCTTGCGACCAAGGGTCGCGAATGGAGGTCGCGACAAGGCATGTGTTGCCCTAATTTCAGCCGAGTATAAATGGAAAAGTGGAGAAATAGAAGAGGGTTCGGCCACTTTGCACAAAAACTCGTACATAGGCTAGGAAAACCACAACAAACACTCTCACTTCATCTTTTCTTGGTTCTTCTTATCAAAGACACAAGATTCACACAAAGTTATGATCTTCATCAATCATTCTATTGGAGAAGATGAAGTATCGAAGAAGAAGGAGTTTCAGTCAGACTAAAGCGGGATTTCTTCATTATTTGTGCTTCTAGAATGAGTTTTATCTGTTCTTTATCTTTCTTCTTTATTTTGATTGTTGTTATGTTGAACTAATTCATAGTTAGGAGATCAATGGACCAAGGTTGAGTTTTTAGGGTTTGTAATTGACTATAACATTTTATTATACTTTAAGAGCTTTATTTATTAGATATACAATGTTATTGATTGTAGTTCTTGTTGTTTGTACTACGAAATTTGTTGCATGAATATTGAATTACAATTGATAATAATATTATAGCTTATTTGAGAGATCATTTGGTTATAATTGAGTTTAATTGAATTCTAATAAATATTGAGTAGATTGATTAAGGCATGAGAATGCTTAATAAACTTAGAAATTAGACTTAATAATGGGTTTCTAATTAATTTTACTCTAGGACTAATAGGTGGAATTAATTAGAATTACAACATTAATGTATGACCAAAATAATTTGATGTGTCATTGTTAGGGTTAATTTACTTTTTTAAAAAATTGTGCTTAAATAGTCAATTGCAATACCTGGACTTATAATTGGGATCATTCGACCAGGTAACATTTTCTCACCCTTGGCTAAGTTCACTTTGATAATTGTTTTAGTTTCCTTTTAAATTTTGTTATTCAAAGCCAATAAATCTTGATTTCAATTCTATTTAGTTAACAACTTTAGCACTAGTATTAATAAACCTACCACTTCCTTGTGGACTCGACCTCATTCTTACGGGATTTTATTATTTCGACACATTCTGCACTTGAAATTTTATCTCACATATTGTGAGTGTGGCAAGTTTTTGGGACCGTTGCCGAGGAAGTGGTTTTCGGTTGCTAGTACTACGTTGAAGATTTTTGATTTTTTTTTTTGTTATTTGTTTGTTTGTTTTTATTTTAGTTTCTTTTTATTTTTGTTTTTCTTTGATTTGATTTTCAGGTTCTTGTGCAAATCTGCATGCACGGTCGCAATGTCAAGAGATAAACTGTGGGATAAACTCCTATTACTCAATGTCAAGGGAGCCCAGGAAGTCATCATCAGAAGAATTGCTGAACTCTATATGTCAGCAAGTTCAACAAATAAGTAAGAAAGTTCAGCAAAATTACCAGTGGAGCAATCAATCAGCAGAAAACTATTATGACTACTCAATGCCGAGGGAGAATTATACTTTAAGCCAATATAATTCGGATTTGGGGAGTCACTCGAATTACAAATGGAGCAACCAAGAAGCATGAGACTATTATGACTACTCAATGCCGAGGGAGGATTATGCATCAAGTCAATATAATCCGGATTAAGGGAGTCACTTAGATTACGCTTGGAACAATCAAGAGGCAAAAAACTATTTATTTGATCAACCGATGAATCCATCATTGGATGAGAAAGTGATCAAATGTATCAAAAGAGTTGAAGAGTTTCAAGCCAATATGGAGTTAAGTTTTAATGAGCAGGAAGATAGACTAAGGAGAGTACAGGATCACTTAGATGTACTTTAGGATTGCTTTCTAACAAAAGCATCTGAAGAATCTCAATGTCATACGGAAGAAGCCGAAACAACCGCGTTTCACCCTTGTCGTGAATAAACTGGGGCTTATTATGACCGTGAAGATGAAATCTTAGAAGTGTGTACAACGAAATAGGGGGATGCCTCAGACTCTGCTGTGACATATGTATTACCGAGCCAGAGCCTTCATGATGAATCTGTTCGTTTTGAACGAGATCTTCCTATAATTCCTACATCAATTTCTGAACTGCAAAAAGAGTCCTCTGATGTTTCTGCATTGATTCTAGAGCTGGATAAAACTCCACCCTTGCTCTAGTGTGGACAATTCAAAGTTCTCCAAATCTTGCTTAATGAAGCTTCCAAATTGAGAAAGTTCAGGAGGAGATTGTATCCCAAAATATATGAGCATCAATTGGGTCCATATATGGACGATGATCCATTAACGAAGGGATAGACCTTGCATCACGTCTCGCCTAGACGTTAAATAAAGCACTTGGTGAGAGGCAACCCACCTAGGTAATTCTTTTTAATTCTAGTTTTTATTGTTAGCTTTTGTTGTTTTTGTTTGTGGGTTTAGAGCTCATACATTCCATACTTTATGTATTCATTGTCCATGCATTCATGTCATATAAACATTGAGGACAATGTTTATATTAGGTTTGAGGGTGTGAATTCGTTTTTGTTTTTGTTCAAACTCTGTGAAAAAGTGCCTGAAGGAAGTCTTAGAAAATATTTTGATTATCGTATAACATGCGGAATTGGGTTTCAAAAATTTTTCTTATATTGAAAACTTTTTTCAATCAGGAACAAGTTGCTGTATATACGCAGAAAAAGACTTTAGAACCTACATACTTTTTTCTTGATTTTCTTTTTTCTGATTCCTCGATTTACCACAAGATCTTCCGAGCTATGACTCGCGGTCTAACAACGTGTGTGTGGGCACGTCACGGTAAGAGATGGAGGTCACGTGAAAAAAACGTTGGCCGAATCCTGCAAAAGAGGGGAGAGTCAGAAAAAACTTTTGTTTTCTCTCTTTTCTTCTCTCTTTGGTGACCGAACTCTTTTTCTTTTTCACTTGTGTGCTAGGTTAGGTTTTTCCTAACTATATAACACTTATATAGTAGTCCTTTAGGGTTTTAGTTTGACCAAGTCAAAATAGGATTCTAAATCCTATTTATTTTTAGTCTCCCTAAAGATTTGAACCTGTGACCTTTTGGACTATTAAAATAATCTAATTATTTTAATTCTTTTGTCCTAGTCATTATTTAATCACATGACCTCATATTTAATAAATAGAATTAATAATTAATAATTTTTATTATTTTATTAAATATTTAATTAATTAAATAATCATATTATTTAATTATTCTCTTTTATTTAAAACGCATTACTTTCGTAAAACTATTATTGGACTATCCAATTAATCTACCGTGACCCTCGTTACCAACAACCATAAGGGCTAGCAATGGGACCTAATGGACCCACAGTTTTGAGCTCCAATAATACTTAGTAATATTAATTAAAACTCTTTAATTAATATTTCACGATTATTAACCTCAGAGTTATTCCACTAAAAACCCAAGGCTGCACTCTCATAACTGTAGACGTGTTTATACAATCTGAAGTCTCAGCGTCCATTGATATAGCTAATTGCATATAGTGTGATCCTCCACAAATAGTTTATAACTAGAACTGGGTCATAAAATCCGTTATACCCCTCTAGAAATATCTTTTCCTTTAAGTACCATTGATTCTTTAATGAACAATTAAATCCAGTCTTCCTCACGGAAGAAGGAGAGCGCTCATAATCATTCAAGCCCCGAATCAACCCTTAAGGGAACTACTTATCTACTTCAATTAAGAAGGAGTGGATTCCACTGTTGTGTTCAAATCTTCCCAACCACAAGCCAAACCGCAACTCCAAGATACGGAGATTCTCATCAATCTCACTCATGGTAAATCAAAAGCCACGATCCAACCTGAAGGAGTCGATAAGACACTCAGGATTAAGATCACCTATAAATAGCCATCGTTTATCGATTATATATGAATCTCATATATACTAACGGATCTTAGTGAGAGATTCATATAAATCGTGACCCAGTCCTATATGATCTCATTATATAAGGTGCCTCCATTCTCATGTCAACTACATGAGCGGTCTAGGATAAGACCACCGTACTTTACAGAATGGACCGCAGCAGTAGATCAATTACAAACAAAGTACCCAGCTTTATTCGCTCTCTACGGACTCTTTAGATTGCACATCTCAAAATGAATCCTATCTATATATGACCATCATGTATTCATTATGAGATTACATCTTGCAATCTAGGATGTTCTTGCACAATACGAATGTATTACTGAATATAAAACATTTTATGAACTTTGAATGATAATCTGAATAATTCTTATTATTATCTTTAACCATTTACAATTACAAGCTTTAGGGCATAAATCCTAACAGTGTCATGTTTTGAAAATATTTTAGGCAAATGTTTCATTAAAAATGTACCATTTGGTGAGGAAATTAATTTTTTTTTATCCGTGTTGCGTTCTTTGTTTTTTTGTGTTGATTCGAATATATAAAGAACGTAAAATTATGGGCGGTACTTCAAAAGTTATGACTATTTATTCGATCAAAGGTCAAGGGCGATGCCCTGTTTTTACAAATTTGCACGTGATCTGTTTCCAAAGTCCGTTTTTACTATATTCCAAAACGAATTTTGGGATTTGTCTTAATGGAAGTTTTTTGTCTTCATGTCTATTTTCTGAATATAAATTTTCGTCAAAATATACCAAATATGTTTTAAGATATTCACTGAAAACTAGACGTTGGTCAAATCTGAAATTCAGCAGTTTGAGAAAATTTATTTTTTAAGTTAGTATACCACTTTTGCATGCTATTGGAGACCTATATGATATGCTTTGATATCTAATTCTTTACTAAGTGTTTTCATGAAGGTTTTTGCATCATAATCCATTGCACTTACACAACTCTAGTTTTAGTATTTCGGTGGACAAGATATCATACTTTAATGATTGTAGAAGAATAGTGGAGACTACCCTTGTGAGCTAATTGAGCCAATGCCATTTTTTGAGAGAGGTTTAATTGTTTCTATTCTTAAACACTCATCAATTTCATTCTTAAGTTTGTAGGTAATATGTGGTCTATAAGGGGAGCAGCTCCCTTCCCCACCATACACCACCACTACCACCACCAACCACACCCCCCCCCCCCCCCCCCCCCCCCTCTCCGCGTTCGCGCAAGCATCTCCCTTTCCCAACCCCCTTTGCCCCAAATTCGGACGACATGGAATAGCTCCATTTGAAAAGATTATTGAGACATTATAAGTTTGATATACTTTGTCAGTTGCAATTTTAAAATATTGCTTCTCTTTCTGAATTATATTATTTTTTAGTTTAAAAAAAAAGGTCAAAACATTATTTCTTGATTGACAAATTGCTTCGCTTGGTGCTGACTCTTCCTATTTCCACAGCAACGACAGAACGAGCATTTTCAGTAATGAAACTTATTAAGATATCGCTTCACAATAAAATGGTGCAAGAGTTTCTAATAAACTCGATGGTTATTGATATTGAAAGAAAAATTGTTTATGATATAGATTCAAATTTTGTAATTGATAAGTTTGATATTTTAAAAAATCCTAATTTACGACTTAAGTAGTTTTTTGTTGTATTTGCATTGTATGTTTATTTGATACTTTATTTCTATTTTTTCTTTTAGTTAAAATGTTGTGTTTATGTAATATATTTTTAGGAGTATGACTCACTATATATTGCGTTGTTAATAGTTATATGATTGACTAAGTATGAAACTCATATGTATATTGTTGGTCCATGGCTATGACAGTGGAGGGCTGTCCAATTTCTAGACTTCTACATGAGAGTTTATGGAGTTCCTGGGTGGCCCTGTTGACAGTGGTGTTCCTAATTTTAGTGGGGGTGTTTTGGTTGGTTCAGCTGTTTGGGGTGAGGAGGTTGTTTCAGCTGCTGGGGGTGAGGTGGTTGGTTCAGGAGCTGCTGGTAGCTTTCTGGTTGGTTCCCTTGCTGTTCCTTGTGGCTTGAGTTTTGGTGTGAGGAGGGAGGCTGGTCCAGCTATTGTTAGGAGCCTGGGTGTTCTGGATGCTGGTCGAGGGGTGTTTGATGTTGCTGGTTGTGATGGTGGACTGTGTGTGGGTGAGGGAAGGGTTTTGGTGTCCTGCTACTGGGGGTACTGTTCTGACCCTGGTAGTGATAGGCTGCTGGCGCGGTGCTATTAGGTCCTGGTGGTTCTTTTGGTGGTCTTGTTGGTTGTTTTTTGGTTGGTTCTGTTGTTGTTTCTGGAGGGCTGTAAGTTGGAGAGAGAAGGGTGGTTGGGCTAGCTGCTGGGTGTGTTGCTGGTAGTGGTGGGGAGTCTGCCTTCTCTGCTGGCAGTGGTGTGTTGTCTTCTGCTGCTGGTTGGAAACCTCCTAATGCTGGCTTCTTCAGTTGAATGTGGATGCAGCTATAGATTCTGTTAATGACAGAACTGGTTTGAGTATTGTGGTGAGAAGAACATATGGCTCCATTGCTTTGGCTACTGTGTTTTCTGTGCATGGCTGTCTTGAGGTGGAAGTTGCAGAAGTAAAAGCCATTCTTGAAGGGCTTAAACTATTCTGGCTAAGGTTTGACCCTCTTTTGGTTGAATCCGATACTCTTTATGTCATTAATTTCTGTGTTGGGTAAGTTAAACTCTAGATGTGAGGTTGATAATGTGGTTTTTGACATTAAGGCTTAAGGCCTTAGTTTGCACTTTTGTTTCTTTTTCTCTCTCTTTTATTCTAAGAAGCTGTAATTGGGTTGTTCATGGTGTTGCCAAAAGAGCTTTGTGTTCCTTGTGTAACACAGTATGGGAGAACAGTTTTCCTAGCTGGCTTGTCAAGCTAGTAGATGCTGATTTGTTTCCTTTTCTTCCCCTAATGGTGAATAAAGTTTTTATATGTATCTATCTCAACTGTTTCCAATTAAATTTATACTAGCCCACCATGACCGTATATACTCGCTACGTCCTTGGGTCCAACGTGAATTACAACCCAATTTTTGGAATATAATTTTTTTCATTTGTTATCTGATTTTCAAATATTTTTCACATTTTGTTCAACATTTTGTGTTCATAAGTAAACCCATAAATTGCTTTGACTACAATAAATATAAAATACCAAGATAGGTAATAGGAGTTTATGACAAACTTTAGGTAGCTTCGTGTTATTTGTACTGCTTTTATTATAATTTATTTAGGCCATTAAGATATCTCAACGCGCAGATGGTCTACTCTTTTTGTTGATGTTGATTTGGGCCTGGCCCAAATGAAGTCATCCCCGGTTCACTCTATCCATCTCTTCATGATAAATGTTGATGTTGATTAACTTCATTTTTCATTTTTGACATAGGATGGTTAACTTTCAATCAAACATTCCATGCACACACCGAATATATTACTTGATTTATCTTCTTTTTAAAATGAACAAAACTAAAATCGTAAAGCACATAACATCTATTTTATAATAATTAAATTTTCACATAAATGATATTGTGATTTTGTTAAAAGAAAAAATTGCTTTTATTCCAAACACTTTTCTGTAAAAGCAAGCTCAAACGCATTTAAAAAATTATCAAAATTGGTGAAGTATTTCTAAAGCTAGAGAAGATGATTGGATGGTCAAATCTAAAGATCATGGTTTAAGGGAAGCAATAAATAATCAAAGTTGAGTACTTAGGAATTTTTTTGAATTGATGTGCATGTTTCTTATAATATTGAAAGCTAATATGAAAAATAAATTACTTGACTCATATATGTACGTTACTTGAGGCCTGGGCAATCTTCACATAAAACCAAATGTTATGTTTGTTGTTTGCAAGTATTCATGCATGCCTGATAATTAAGGTAAATCTGATTCTGAATAATATATGATGGTGAAATGTTGCAGAATTTTCAAAATTGCACCTTTCAAACAAAGCAATCGACACTAGCTGGATATATAAAGAAAGCTACTAGAAAATTAATCAACGTCACATAAACCATTAACAGATTGATTTTAAATAAGTCGAGCAATTCTGAAGCCAGTGAGATCAAGAAAGAAACCCATGGTTGCAGCTCCTTTTAAGATAATGAAATAACATACAACAATGCCAAGAAATAATGGACAACATAATTAAACAAGATATATCAAGGTTGTGATAAATAAGTTTAAGTCGACCAACTTCTAGAAACTGTGACTTTGTGGCTGCTGGTGCATCAACCATCTTCATCTGTTCATCGGAGTCGAGAGCGACCACGGAACAACTATATGATCACTGTATATATGATTATTGTTAATTTTGGGATACATATGTATCATAATTAAGATGACAAGTTTGGAATAGCTTTGTTTTCATCAAATGCTTAATTAGAATTTAATTTCTATTAGAGGTAAGGAACCTGTCAATTACATGGACAAGTAATACTTCATTTTATTTCATTCCACTTCTTGGTATTATATAAAGACAGAAAAGGATAGATAGAGAGAGTGATGCAAGGACCATATAGAAAGTACGTACGTGGAAACATATATATATATATATATATCAGGCCAATTGGGGTTTTGATAATAACGACTCCGAATAATAATCTTGTGAGTTGTGGCACATATTCTTGGAATAATAATCAAAGTAGCTTTCAATAATCTTGATGTGATTTTATGAGTTGCATGTCTTTTCTCCAGTAGTGCAATTAATTATGACACAAAGGAATTTGAGAGAAGAGTGTACTACTGATCTTTTGATGATTAATTCACTTTTACCAATGAGCATAATATATAACAATCTGAAGAGTACTGATGATTTCACCCTTGAAATTAATGATTGGATGTTGTGACAATTTATAAATGTTAATTGATTTGGTTTTATGTGACAGTACAACAAGCAAGGACTTAAAATCAAATAGGGTAATGTGTCTTATTACTTTTTCTTTTTTCTTTTTTTTTTCTGCTGGATAGTTAATGTCATAAAATCTCTTTCATAGTTAATGCAATAATTTATAGAAACTTAAACACCTAAGCTTTGTTCATAAGATGGTCAATTTATAAATAATAATAACTAACTTCTTCTTAATATCTAATTATTAACTAGCAGCTAATCACTCGTTTTAGTTAAGTCCATGTCGTAACAGCTCAAGCTGGCCACCAAATCATTACACAATCTAGGCTCATTACCATTTGAAACTGTTTTATTCCACAATACAAATATTTTTAGTGATGGTTTCATTTTTCACCCTCAATGTCTTGTTTCGACCCAAGAAGACATGTCTACTTAGTCGAGGGAATCCAAGACGTAAAATGGTGTGGCCTGCGATACATATGTACATGTATTTTGTGTTCTTCTCATGTTTATCTATATGTATATAAGGGTGGACACAGTTTGAATCGGTATGATTTTGGGTGAAATCAAACCGACTCGAAATTTATACGGTTTTTGAAATATTAAAACTGAACCAAACCAAATTGAAAGTGTAAACCGAACCGAACTGAACCGAAATAATACAGTTCGATATGATTCGGTTCAATACGGTTTTGGGCCTATTGGGTCTAATGGGCCTTTTTCATATTTTTAAATTTTAATAGGTTTTACTATTAAATTTTAAGGGTGATTTTCATTTTGGTCCCTAACTTTTAGAAAATTATCAATTTTTAAATCAGTTTCGTTTATTGGTATCATTGGACCCTAACTTTCTAGAAACGTATCCATTTGGTCCCTTTGACCAAATTTATACTAGTCAAACTTAACATAATTGGTAAAAAGACTATTTTGCCCTTAACTCTATTTAAATGAGTTAAAATTACAATTTTAAACTTAAATTTTTAAAAAAGATTATTAATAATTAGAAGGGTAATATAGTCATTTCATTTTAATATTTAAAAAATAAAATATTTAAAATATATTTTTTAATGAATCTCCACCGTCCATTAATCTTGATGGACAGTGAAAATTATATTGAAATTTAAAAAAAAAAAGTAAAAATTAAATTTTTTTAATTTTTTTTAAAAAAATGAAATTCGAAATGGTGGAGATCCATATTAGATCTCCATCGTCCCTCAACAATGATGGACGGTGTAGATCCAATCTGGATCTCCACAAAAAAAAGCGAAAAAAAAAAAATTATGAGGTTGAAGATCTGGGATCGTTCTTCAATGAACCTAGAAAACCTCAAATTTTTTTTTCTTGGTGGAGATCCAATCCAAGAACATCAAGTTTTAAATTATTTTTTTTATGACGAGCAAAAAATTAATTTAATTGAAAAAAAATTAATTTTATAATTTTCAGCTTTTTAAAAATACTTAAATATAATCTCCACTATCCATCAATTTTGATGGACGGTGGAGATTTTTATTTAATTTTTTAATTTAATTTTTAATTTATTTAAATTTTTAAGTATGGATAGGTTAAAAGACAAAGATACCCCTATAATAGTTAAGTTTGACTAACGGTTGACTCACAAAAGGACCAAATTGATACGTTTTCAAAAAGTTAGGGACCCAAGGATACCAATAAACGAAACTAATTTAAAAAATTGATAATTTCCTAAAAGTTAGGGACCAAAATAAAAATCACCCAATAGGTTTTACTACTAATTTTATTACTAAATTTTAAATCTTCATAATTGAACCAGTACAAATTCAATATTATTAAAAGTAAAAGTCACCTCCTCATAAAAGTTAAAAGTAAAACACTATTGAATATTATTAAAAGTAAAACAATATTGAAATAAAACACAAATGGTCATTCAATATTATTGTAAGCAAAACAGTCCTAGAACCAGTCCAAAATAAATAATTATCCAATTTTAATAAAAGTTAAAACAGTTATCTGCTCATAAAATATAATTCAATAAAATAGTCCAAAGTTTAACTTATTAAAACAATCAAGCTAAAACAAATAAAACAGTTTAGCAGCTAAAACAAATAAATAGTCCAAAATTTACTTATGCTCCTTTGATGTATCCCTATACAGTCCAGAAAAATAAAATAAATAAATCAGTAAGCTTTGAATAAAAACCACCACAGTGGTCATTCTCCAATAAAGAAATAAAACAAAACAAAATAATTAGACAGGATTTGTGTTGTGGAATTTGCATATCAAACCATACATACATCAAATAGTTCAGGTTAGGATTTAAACACATATAAGCATTGAGTGCATTTTTCTAATGGGTACGTTCGTATTTCTATTTTTCATATCAACATATGATACGAAAAGGTTGTACATAGTCTTGATCATGACAAGATAGTTTGTTTTACAATCACTTACAAATACAAAACACAACTATTATTGTAACAACTCAGTAATGAGAGTTTGTTTCATGACCACTTTACAATTACATCTGAATATATATATATATAATAAAAAAATTTCTTAAGGTTGAAGTACATAACCGCAAATTATAGGTCACTATCATCGTGTGAAATTTAGCTAATGGAAGATCACTATCATCTATGGTATTTTCCATCTTCATCCATTCATATCTGCGGCAATATATTAATACAAACATTTCTAGCTATAAAGAATGTAACACCCCCTGACCCGACCAAGGAGCACTACCCGGTTTCAAACTTTTCTAAACTTAATTTATAATTTGAAAATCTTTTATAGTGAGCCCACCAAAACTGTTTAAAAAATTTTGATAGAGTTTCCTCTATTTTTCTGACTTGCCAAAAACCTATTTACAAAATCACTACTTTCCAAAATACACACTTCAAATTCTCAACAACAGTTTGCGCATCCTTCCATTTAGTGCGACTTCCCAAACATTTTCAACAAAACAATAAATAAATGATATTTCAGAATAATAAAATTTTATAATTTGAAAACCACATAAACTATAAAACAAATATTTACAAAACTTATACATTAAAAACTTTCACATTCTTTTATATACATACATTCATCAATAAATGAATACATAGATATATATATATATATATATATATATATATATTAAGACGTAAATAGCTACCCAGGAGTGATGTGACTCCGGACTCTGTCTGCAGCTACCAACTCTTCAATCTTTTTGTCCGCTGATTTCTCTATTATCTACGCGTGATAAAC
Organism: Xanthoceras sorbifolium; assembly: GCA_003430845.1. Lineage (NCBI taxonomy): Eukaryota > Viridiplantae > Streptophyta > Magnoliopsida > Sapindales > Sapindaceae > Xanthoceras > Xanthoceras sorbifolium. The sequence goes on from CM010621.1 coordinate 27,593,230, forward strand.
ATCAACGCGCTAAGCATATAGCTTAGTGGGTGTACACTAAAATATTTTCAATATAATATAAAACAACAGAAATAAATTTCAAAAATGCGTATTATCATACGTAAGTAAATAAAACATAATATTACAAATATGAAATAAACTGAAGCTATATTAATTAAAACATTTTCGGATGTTTCTAGGATTTAAATCTCAAATAAAATTCCTTTGCATTCATTTCATAGTTTTCAGTAACTTCATTATTCATTTCTTAACTGGGCCTCTAATACACATAACAGGGTTTTACAAGACTGGATTACGGGTTGTTCGGCATTGAAACCAACGGGAACTACCCGCCGAACTATATACAGTCTGGTTTCCCATTTTAGCATCGGAACCAACGGGAACTGCCCGCTGAAATGGTATCCTTATACAAATATTATTTCCGACATCAGAACCAACTGGAACTACCCGTCGGAAACAGCTTCACTCAAGAATTGGCCACTACGGTGACTGCTGATAATCCATAGAGTGATATAAATACAGAAATATCATTACAGTACTGCTAAATATACCCAATTGACATGTCAATTTCCTATATCCGTTTCCCTATATATATCAGGGCCATTTTCTAGATATTCCATAATTTTCTCAATTTGACAACTTTTCATAATTTACAAACTTTACTCTAATATTATTTTCAAAATCATATACTCAAACGTAAAGTTTTCAATGAATTTTCACAATACGAAATCATGGAAAAACAATTTCTCAAACAATTCATTTCAACAATATATATATATTTCCAAAATCAATACCTTTATCAATAAATATTTCGGAGCGTTCAGGAATAAATTTTCAGACAGTAATCACAAACTAAAACCAATATAACAATATAATCCACAAAGATTATTCAATTAAAGTTTTTAAAATCATTTACTCAAGAGCATGAAATTTCTACGAAAAACACATAAACTAAAATCATAGGATTTTTCCAAAAATGAGTGTACACCAATCTAGATACTGTTTTTTTTTTTTTCAAAACTCCTCTTCCTCCTTTCTTTCTCACTCTTCTTTATTTCTTCTTCCTCTTCTTCTTTCTTCTCTTTCTCGGCCTTGCTTCTCCCTTCTTTCTTTCTTTTTTTTTTTCCTCTTCTTCCTCTCACGCCAAACTGCTCTATTTCTTCTCTGATTGTTTTTGATTTTGTGTTTCTTGTTTGAATTCCAATTGAGTGAAATTCTCCACTAGCACAATTTTATATATATATATATATATATATATATATTATATATATATATATTATAAATATCTCTTCAATTTGCAATTTGCCCCCCTTTGACTCTTTAAATTCCTAAATGGCAATACTTTGAAAATTAATCACATATCATTGACCAATTATCTATTAATTATCAAACTAATTCATCAATCACATTCCATCTCAATAATTATTCCAAAAATATTCCACACTTATCCAATTAATAAATTGACTTCACTAATATTCAATTGGACCTATTATTCTCCAAATGCACCATGAAAATAATATCTTTCATGGGAGTTAAATCAGTTAAAATCACTATTCATTTATACACTATATATCGAATATATATATATATATATATATTTTCCACCAATTTAAATTACATACTTAACTTCTGCATGCTCAATAATAATTATTAATAATCCAAGGATATTTATTATATTTACGAAAAATTAGGGGCGTTACAATTCTTTCCCTCTTAAGAAATTTCGTCCGCGAAATTTTACCTTATTCAAAGAATTGCGGATACTGCTGTTTCATTACTTCCTCGCTCTCCCAGGTAGCTTCTTCAGCATTATGGTTCCTCCCGAGAACTTTTACCAATGAAATCCTTTTGTTCCGTAATTCTCTGATTTCTCTGTCCAGGATCTTCACTGGTTCCTCTTTATAAGTAAGGTCTGGTTGAATCTCAATAATCTCAGTGGATACTCTGTGAGAATGATCAGATCTGTATCTCCTCGGCATGGAAACATGGAATACAATATGAACCTTCTCTAGTTCTAGTGGCAAAGTCAGTCTGTAGGCTACTGGTTTCACACGTTCAATGATCTCGTATGGGCCAATAAACGTAGGACTTAAATTCCCTTTTCTGCCAAATCTGAGTATTTTCTTCCATGGAGATACTTTTAAAAACACTTTTTCACCGACTTCATATTCTATATCTCTTCTTTTCAGGTATACATATTATTTCTGTCGGTCAGATGCTGTTTTCAGTCTGTCTCTGATAATCTTCACCTTCTCTTCAGTTTGTCTAATTAAATCAGGTCCTACCAACCTGTCTTCTCCCAATTCTGTCTAGCACAATGGTGTCCTGCATTTTCTTCCGTACAGTACTTCATACGGTGCCATATCTATGCTCGCTTGGTAACTGTTGTTGTACGCAAATTCAATCAATGAGAGGTGATCAACCTAACTCCCTTCGAAATCAATTACACAACTCCTGAGCATATCTTCTAGTACCTGAATTAGTCTTTCTGATTGTCCATCTGTCTGCGGATGGAAGGCTGTACTGAAACTCAATCGAGTACCCAAAGCTTTTTGAAACTTCTTTCAGAATCTGGATGTAAACTTCGGGTCTCTATATGATATTATTGATGTAGGCACTCCATGTAATCTGACTATTTCTTTTATATACAGTTCCGCTAGTCTATCCAGTGAATAGTCATTCTGACAGGTAGAAAATGTGCTGATTTAGTCAGTCGGTCCACTATCACCCATATTGCATCATGTTTACTCCAAGTGAGTGGTAACCCTGTGACAAAGTCCATCGTGACATTTTTCCATTTCCATTCAGGTATAGATATTGGCTGTAACAAACCTAATGAAACCTGGTGTTCAGCTTTCACCTGTTGGCATGTCATGTATTTATTCACGAAGTCTACCACATCTTTCTTCATACCAGACCACTAATACTGAGTTTTTAAATCTCTATACATCTTTGTGCTACCTGGGTGCATCGAATACGAACTGCTATGTGCTTCTATTAAAATTGTCTTTTTCAGTTCATTATCATCTGGAATACACATCCTGTCTCTGAAACACAAAACACCATCATCCTTGATTATATAGTCACTTTCCTTCCCTTCTTGGATTTGTTTACAGATGTTCAGAAGCTTTTCATCTCGTTTTTGCTTTTCTTGTATCTGCTGAATCAGGTTTGGTTTGAGTTTCAATTCAGCTACTATTTCATTATATGGAGTTAATTCCAAGTGGGCATTCATAGTTTTTAGTGTACACAAGGATTTTCTACTCAAAGCATCCGCTACCACATTTGGTTTTCCTGGATGGTAATCAATGGTACAGTCATAATCTTTGATTAACTCCATCTATCTTCTCTGTCTCAAATTGAGTTCCTTCTGAGTGGGCAGGTATTTGAGACTCTTGTGATCTGTGTATATATAACATTTCATACCATACAAGTAATGCCTTCATATCTTCAATGCAAATACTATGGCTGCAAGCTCCAAATCATGTGTCGGATAATTCTGTTCATGAGGTTTCAACTGTCTGGAAGCATAAGCAACCACATTTCCCTCCTGCATCAGTACACAACTTAAACCATAATATGAGGCATCACTGTATATCACGAAGTTTTTACCTGAAACTAGCTGCACAAGGACTGGAGCCTCAACTAACATCGTCTTCAATCTGTCAAAAGCTGCCTAGCACTTTTCACTCTATTTGAATTTAACATTCTTGTGGAGTAGTGTAGTCAACGGACTTGCTATGGATGAGAATCCTTCACAAATCGTCTATAATAACCTGCCAAGCCTAAGAAACTTCTGACTTCTGCAACATTCTTAGGAGGCTTCCATTCAACAATAACTTCAATCTTCTTGGGATCTGGCTTTATGCCTTCAGCTGATACTAGGTTTCCTAGAAAAGCAATTTCGTTTAGCCAAAATTCACATTTACTCAACTTCGCATACAGATTTTTTTCTCTCAGAATCTGTAATACCATCCGAAGATGTCGATCATGCTCCTCTGCTGACTGAGAATATACCAACATATCATCAATAAATACTACCACAAACTGATCTAGATAAGGACGGAAGATATGGTTCATCAAATCTATAAAGGTCGCGGGTGCATTTGTCAGCCTAAATGGCATCACCACAAATTCATAATATCCATACCGTGTCTGGAAAGTTGTCTTCAGAATATCAGAATCTTTCACTCTCAGCTAATGATACCCCAATCTGATATCTATCTTTGAGAAAATACTAGCTCCTCTCAGCTGGTCAAACAAATCATCAATTCTAGGCAACAGATATTTATTCTTAATTGTGAGTTTATTTAGTTGTCTATAATCGATACATAATCTCAATGACCCATCTTTCTTCTTTACAAACAATACTGGTGCTCCCCACGGGGAAACACTAGATCGAATAAATCCCTTATCTAACAATTCCTGCAACTGTACCTTCAATTCTTTCAGTTCTGCAGGTGTCATTCTATAAGGAGCTATTGATATTGGAGAAGTACCTGGTATTACATCAATCACGAATTCGGCCTCTCTCTCCGGTGGTAAACTAAGAAGTTCTTCCGGAAACACATCTGGAAAATCACATACGGTGGGTATATTCTGAACACTAGAATCAACCTTTCGAGAATCAACCACCTGTACTAAATAAGCTTCACACCCTTTTCTGATTAGTTTTCTAGCAGTAGTGGCTAAAATAACATTGAACAGATAATCCCTCCTTTCACCAACCATCGTTACCTCTGTACCATTGGTTGTTCTGAGTGTTACTCGTTTCAAATTGCAGTTGATCACAACCAGATGTCTAGACAACCAATCCATGCCCAAGATTACATCAAATTCATGGAATGGTATGTAACATGCCGAATTTCGAGTCATTAATTTTGAATATGTGGATAAAAATATTTGAGAGTTGAGGGGTATAAATGTTTATTTTATGATTTTCAGGTGGACCAAATTGAACGGTCGAAAACGATGCACGAAGAGACAGTGAAAAACTGAGACAGTGAGTATCGCGACCACAGATCGCGATGAGCTGCTCGCGATGAAGAATGGTGATTCTTGACAGTGAGCACCGCGACCAATCACCACAACCACAGATCGCGATGACTGGCTCGCGATGAAAAAGTGAAAATCTTGGCAGTGAGCATCGCGACCACCAGCGCGACCAGGGTACCGCGATGAAGGTGGTGGAGTTTCTCTAGAGAGTAACGCGACCAGGTCACCGCGACCACAGGTCGCAACGACGGTCGCGACGACCGAACGATTATAAAAAAAATAATTCGTCGCAGAAAGCCCTAGAAAACAGAAAGAGAGGAGAAAATAGAGAGAAGAGAGACCGAGAGAGACCGAGAAAAGAAAAGAGAGAAGAAGAAAAAGAAGAAGAAGAAGAAGAAGAGAGAGAAGAAAAAGAAATAAGAAGAAAGGAAGGAGAAAGAAAAGAGAAAGAAAAGAGAAAAAGGAAAGAGAAAAGGAAAAGAAAAAGGAAAAAGGGAAAGAGAAAGGAAAAAGAAAATCCAGAAGAGAAACTGTGTGAAAAACGGAAACCAGGTTGGTGTACACTTCTTTTCGAAAATCTTTGTGTTTTTGATTTGAATTTAAGTTTATTTGAATGTTGTGATGGATAATTGTTTCTATGTGTATTTTTGAGTTGAATATTCTGAATATTTTGATTAAATCGATTTTCGTTATTTTAAAATAAATTGTTTGAGAGTATAATTGTTGATTTCGAAAGAAACAGAAAGTTTTGATATGAAATGTATGGATTATGTATTTCGAATATTGTTTGAAAATGTGGATTCTTGATATTTAATTTGAATGGTGAAACTGTTGCTTAAATGGAAAAGAAAATAACGAATGGATGACTGTTATATCTCGCGGGGCAAACCTGGTATAATCCAGTTTAGGCGAATCCCGGAGATAGATATTGTACTGATGATATTGATGACTGTTGCATCTCGCGGGGCAAACCTGGCAAGGTCCAGTTTAGGCGAATCTCGGAGATAGCCATTTTACTGTAGCCATGACTGTTGCATCTCGCGAGGGCAAACCTGGTAAGGTCCAGTTTAGGCGAATCCCGGAGATAGCCATTGTACTGATAGTGATGATTGCTGCATCTCGCGGGGCAAATCTGGCTGAGTCCAGTTTAGGCGAATCCCGGATATGGATATTGTACTGACATCCCTGACAGTTACATCTCGCGGGGCAAACCTGGCTTGGTCCAGTTTAGACGAATCCCGGAGGTGAACGTTACACTGATGGTACAGATATAGAAATGTATGCTAAGTGTACGGGCAAAATAGAGAATGAACGTGAATAAGATGTTTATATAAATAAAATGTTACAGAATTAAATAAATGCTTATAAAAGAATTGAAAACGAAATGTTGTATGCTTTATTGATTGAATTTAGATGTTTTTATAAAACTGTTTGTATATGACTTATTTCAGTAAGAAAGTTAAAGATTAAAATGTTTTTATATGATCGTATTGGAATATTATGCAATGATGAAAATTGAAATGTTTTTATTATGAAATGATATTTGATTTTGATACTTGAGTTAAGTGTACACCCACTAGGCATTATTGCTTAGCGCATTGATTTTATCACGCGCAGGTATCAGAGACACAGGGAGAAATAAAGGATAGAGAAGAAGTAACAGTAGATTGAAGGTCCAGAGTCACAGTTTCTTTTGAGTAGTTACAATTGAATATTATTTGTATATTGTATTTAGTGAAGCATGCATATACAGAAATCTGTAATGTGACATGTATTTATATGTTTTGTAATATGTGTTTTATGATTTATATTCTTTGCAAATGTTTGTAAATTCCAATTATATATGTTTTGTTTGAAAAATGATTGGAAGTCGCACTAATCGGCAGAGTGCGCAGTTATTTGAAATGTGGATATAGAAGTGTTGAAAGTATATTGTTTTATATTTGTTTTATTGAAAACAGGTTTTTGGGAAATCCGAAAAATAGAGGAACCTCTGCCGAAATTTTTAAAAATAATGATTTGATGGGCTCACTAGAAACATATTTTAAATTATAAATTGAAACGATTTTCAATGGTTTGAAATATATAAAGTGAATTTAGAAAGTTTTGAAAACCCGGTAGCGCTCCCTGGGTCGATCCAATCGGGTCGGGTCAGGGGGTGTTACATGGTAATTCCATTAGATCACCTGAAAATTCATATCCCTGAATCTTGATAGGACAGTTTCTTTACACTCTATTGACACCCACACTGTGGCCTATCGGATTACTGACTAGTACGTTATACTCAGTAGGTTCAGTTTTCAAATTTCTTTGTTTCAACATAGCATCACATATATATGAATGAGTAGATCCTGGATCTAACAATGCAATAGCGGTAGTATCAAAAATAGAAATTTTACCAGCAATCACATCTGGTGCATCATTGTCTTCCTGAGCCCTAATAGTATAGACTCGTGCAAGGGGTACGAGTATCCTATCTTGCCGCTGATTCTGGTACCCCTCTGTAGCTACTACCTTCAGTCTCAGCTTGACTGGGCCTCCTACCTCTAGAAGCAGTAAAAGCAGATCTCTCTGGTTGCTGAACAGGAATAGTCTGGCTTTTCGGGCAATCTCTGTAAAAATGATCACGGGATTCACACCTGTTGCAGGCTCCTGTAACTCTCCAACACTCCCCCGGATGTCTTTTTCCACAATACTCACATAGTACTGGGGCTGGTCCCCGAGCTATACTCCCAGGGGTACTGGCTATTAATGTTGCGGATTGACCCGGTCTAGCTGTTGGTATGGGCCTCTGTGACTACGTCGGACCACTAGACTACAGTCCCTTAAACGTTTTACTCTATGGCTAATATGAGCTAGATTGCCCTGATCCTCTTCTCTGTTGACTTCTGTCTCTTCTGGCCTGTTCGTCTTTCTTGACCCTTTCAACATTCAGGGCCGCTGAGACAAGTCTAGTAAAATCTTCAATTTCAAGTGCGATGACCTGTAGGCAAAAATAATCATTCAGTCCGTCTTCAAATCTCTGACATATATCTGCCTCTGTGGCCACCATATCCCTAGCATATTTACTCAATCTAACAAATTCTCTTTCATATTCTGTCACTGTCATCTATCTCTGCTTCAGGTTGATAAATTCTCTCTTCATATTATCTAAGTAGATACGACCGATATAATTTCTTCTAAATTTTCACTGGAAAAACTCTCAAGTTCTCTCTTCCGGCTGCACTGTCTGTATAATGGAGATCCACCATTGGTAGGCATCCTCCTGTAGTAAGGATACTGCACACTCTAGACTTTCTTCAGGTGTGCAATGCATCTGCTGTAATATTCTTTCTATTCGCTCAAACCAGTATTTTGCGGCAGATGCATCCTCATCTTTTCTTCCATGGAAATCTGTCGGTCTGTACTTGGCTAGTCGTTCAATTGCTGACCTACGTAGCGCTGCTCTGACCACATTCTGAAAGAATTCAGCCATTTGTTGCATAAATGCCGGCTGACCCTGAACTTCTGGTCCAGCAGCCCTTGGGCTTACAGATTCTCCGAATGCTACCCCAGCCATACTGGCGGGACTTCCAGGTCTATCTCTATTTCCACTTCCTTCCATTTCTTTTTATCCTATATAAGACAGAAGAGAGGTCTGCAGATTAGAGTCACATCCTCCTATAGTTTTCTTTATACAATGCATGCATATACAAAATATTACTCTTTTGGTCCAGAAATACCTAAAATGTGCTCTGATACCACTACAAATGTAACACCCCTTGACCCAACCCGCCTGGATCGAACCAAGGAGTGCTACCCGGTTTCAAACTTTTCTAAACTTAATTTATAATTTGAAAATCTTTTACAGTGAGCCCACCAAAACTGTTTGAAAAATTTTGACAGAGTTTTCTCTGTTTTTCTGATTTGCCAAAAATCTATTTACAAAATCACTACTTTCCAAAATACACACTTCAAATTCTCAACAACAGTTTGCGCACCATTCCATTTAGTGCGACTTCCCAAACATTTTCAACAAAACAATAAATAAATGATATTTCAGAAATAATAAAATTTCATAATTTGAAAACCACATAAACTATAAAACAAATATTTACAAAACTTATACATTAAAAACTTTCATATTCTTTTATATACATGCATGCATCAATAAATGAATATATATATATATATATATATATATATATATATATATCAGGACGTAAATAGCTACCCAAGAGTGATGTGACTCCAGACTCTATCTGCAGCTACCAACTCTTCAATCTTTTTGTCCGCTGATTTCTCTATTACCTACGCGTGATAAACATCAACGCGCTAAGCATATAGCTTAGTGGGTGTACACTAAAATATTTTCAATATAATATAAAACAACAGAAATAAATTTCAAAAATGCTTATTATCATACGTAAGTAAATAAAACATAATATTACAAATATGGAATAAACTGAAACTATATTAATTAAAACATTTTTGGATGTTTCTGGATTTAAATCTCAAATAAAATTCTTTTGCATTCATTTCATAGTTTTCAGTAACTCCATTATTCATTTCTTAACTGGGTCTCTGATACACATAACAGGGTTTTACAGGACTGGATTACGGGTTGTTCAGTATCGAAACCAACGGGAACTACCCACCGAACTATATACGGTCGAGTTTCCCATTTCAGCATCGGAACCAACGGGAACTGCCCGCTGAAATGGTATCCCTATACAAATATTATTTCCGACATCGAAACCAACTGGAACTACCCGTCGGAAATAGCTTCACTCAAGGATTGACCACCACGGTGACTGCTGATAATCCATAGAGTGATATAAATACAGAAATATCGGTGCAGTACTGCTAAATATACCCAATTGACATATCAATTTCTTATATCCGTTTCCCTATATATATATATATATATATATATATATATATCAGGGCCATTTTCTAGATATTCCATAATTTTCTCAATTTGACAACTTTTCATAATTCACAAACTTTACTCTAATATTATTTTCAAAATCATATACTCAAAGGTAAAGTTTTCAACGAATTTTCACAATACGAAATCATGGAAAAACAATTTCTCAAACAATTCATTTCAATAATATATATATATATATATATATATATATATATATTTCCAAAATCAATACCTTTATCAATAAATATTTCGGAGCGTTCAGGAATAAATTTTCAGATAGTAATCACAAACTAAAACCAATATAACAATATAATCCACAAAGATTATTCAATTAAAGTTTTCAAAATCATTTACTCAGGAGCATGAAATTTCTACGAAAAACACATAAATTAAAATTATAGAATTTTTCCAAAAAAAGGTGTACACCAACCTGAATACCATTTTTTTTTTTCAAAACTCCTCTTCCTCCTTTCTTTCTTCTTCCTCTTCTTCTTTCTCCTTCTTCTTCTTTTCTTTTCTTCTTCTTCTTATTCTCCTTCTCTCTCGGCCTTGCTTCTCCCTTCTTTCTCTTTTTTTTTTTCTCTTCTTCCTCTCACGTCAAACTGCTCTGTTTCTTCTCTGATTGTTTTTTATTTTGTGTTTCTTGTTTGACTTCCAATTGAGTGGAATTCTCCACTAGCACAATTATATATATATATATATATATATATATATATATATATATATATATCTTCAATTTGCAACTTGCCCCCCTTTGACTCTTTAAATTCCTAAAATGGCAACACTTTGAAAATTAATTACATATCATTGACCAATCATCTATTAATTATTAAACTAATCCACCAATCACATTCCATCTCAATAATTATTCCAAAAATATTCCACACTTATCCAATTAACAAATTGACTTCACCAATATTTAATTGTACCTATTATTCTCTAAATGCACCATAAAAATAATATTTTTAATGGGAGTTAAATCAGTTAAAATTACTATTCATTTATACACTATATATTGAATATATTTACTTTCACCAATTTAAATCACATACTTAACTTTTGCATGCTCAATAATAATTAATAATAATCCAAGGATATTTATTATATTTACGAAAAATTAGGGGCGTTACAAAGAATGTGACAGAAGCAACACCATGCATGTTTATACAAACAAACTTTGCTTGATTATGTTGATTGATATAATAAATTCTCAACTAAACTGAAACCGTAGAGTTACAATAAAATCTGAATATTCAACAGATCTGCTTATATGTGTTTCAACACAACTGCATCGATACAAAACTGCAATATTCAATACATGATTTAAATCAAAATTAAACCTCACAGAAATTACCCAGAAACAAAAATAGAATCCTCCCCTGGAAACAGAAATTAAACCTCATAGAAATTACCATAAAGAGAAATCAAACTGATTTCAATGTGTAATTGTTGGCTCCATTTCTTGATCTAAAATGAACCTTCACTAGTACCTTTTTTCACCTACTTGTGTTCCATTCTCGGCCAATTATCAGGTTATTTTTAATGTTTTCATTCTAGTGTGCAGGTAATAAGAGTTTGTGCATAATTGAAGAGTCTTGGTGGATTAAATTGAAGATGTGAGCGCCGCCTATGAACAATACCGTACACATGAATAGTACCATGTGAACAGTGAAATGATGGCATGAACAGTACCTGGTGGGCACCGTCTGGTGAGCGGCGCTCGTGAACAGTACCGTATGTGTCAGCAGTGGCGTATGCGTGAACAGTACCCCCGATGAACAATACCCAAGATTTTCTAATAAATACCCATTTTCCTTCATTTAAAATGGAATCCAGGATTTTCATAAAACAAACCACCAAGAGAAGAAAAAGAGAGAGAAGAAGAGGCAAAGGGGGAGAAGAAGATCACCTTGGAAACAAGAGGATTCAGATTCAATCCTTAAGCCATATTCTCACCATCAAGCTTGGATTTAGAGAAAGTGGAAGCTAGACGAATTCACAACAGGAGGAGGACGAGAGTTCATCGCACCTAGAGTTTTTCTATCCCTTTCCTTTTTTATTTCCTTGTTTGTAACTCTCTTTATTAATTAGAAAACATGTTTGGTTGTATATCTTTGATTATGAACTAAACTTGTAAGTTAGGGTTTTGTTGGATCTTATTCTATGAAGATTGATTGAATTGATTGTCTAATTCTTTGCGGTTGATTATTATGTTGTTGAGTGGTATTATTATGATTAATGCTTCTGAATGTGAAGGCCTGCATTTAGTTGATACTTTGGTTATGTGTTATGTACTAAGAGGAGACGCCCACAACGTGCTCGATGTAATATCCACCATAGGTAGAATTAGATAGAGATATGCTAATTTGCTTGTGTGATCATATAGGGTGTTTATTGTGACTAATGCATTTTCATGCACTTGGATATACCATCAAGAGATGGGATATTAGTGTATGTGGTAATAGGTCCGATTTACCTCGAGAGGGGATTTTGGAATAATTTAGATAAACATGGTCATCAACATGAATAATTAAACCACAATGATGTGCTTTCATGAAACTCAATTGGATGGATTAGGTGAATTCAAATACCCTAACTAATCTCTCATATTGATAGTAGCTTTATTTTTATATTCTTATATTTTTATCTTTTTATTTGCCTCTTCCAAACCTTCATATTATCCAAATAGAGATAGGCTTGATTACTTTTAGTATTCAGCACTTAAATATCCCTGTGGAGATGATAATTTACTCATCATTGTATTACTTGTGCCGATCCCGTATACTTGCGGGTACAAAAAGGCGTAACAGTAATATTTGTAATTTTATTGCTAAGCACATCAACATCAATTACTAAGATATAAAAATGAACAAAAACCCTTCAATCAAAAACCAGAAGAAAAAATGAACAAATCGATTTCATGAGTGAAAAAATACGCACCGTACTAGGCGAGGAAGAGCGGCAGGGCGGGACGACGGCACTGCTAGAGCGGCGGCACTACTAGGCAAAGAGCATCGGCACTGGTGCTAGGCGAAAAGCGGCGGCATTGGTGCTAGGCGAAAAGCGGCGGAAGAGTTATGTGTGTGGGTTAGGGTTTTTCTTTTGAAATATGATGAAATGTGGAAAATGAAATGGAAAGTACTAGGGTTTTTTTTTTCTTTATGTATTACGGGTCAAACCGGTTTTGTGCCCCCCAAAACTGAACCAAACCGTTTTTACACGGTTTTTTTTAAATCGAAACTGAACCGAACCAAACTCAAACTCAAAACCACTCAAACTACAAAATACGGTTCGAATCGGTTTTTGTGCCTACCCTTATATGTATATATCCCGGACGTTTGAATGCTTTTATCCTAAATTGTGAATTATATTAATACATTTTTGTGGAGTGATCAAACTTGATAATAATAATAATAGCACATCCACTCACAGTTTAAGTGGTTAGTGCACCTCTCTCCCACCTCAGTGGTGAGGGTTCAATTCCCACCATACATATTTACCAGCATATGTGGGTAATTTTCTCCTCTTATTGTGGGAGTAAATATCGCCTGCTATGGGAGTAGATATCCAGGACCACTCATTTAATGATTGATCTCGGTAGGTCCCGACAGTTATTGATATTGTAATTGTAATCCCTTTAAAAAAAATTATTAGAAACTTTTCAAAAAATAATAAAAAAAAAAGATCTAAATCCATTGGATGCTTTGAACTATATATCTAAGCAAATCGGATATGGATGAATATTAAACTTTGTTAATTAACTAAATTCATTATTTATTATGGAAACCCTAAATCCAATTATTTAGTAGCTAGGGTTGCTTTCCTTCTCTTATCATGAACATGCATGGATAGCCTTTAATTAATCATATGCATATATCAACTAATTAATTTGAAAAAAATTAATAAACAAAACTATTCACGATAAGGGAGACATATGTGGATTAATTAGCTAGGGATTGCTATTTATTGTTCAATGAAAAGCATCATCCACAGTTGCTCCCTAAATAGAAAGGACACCAACACACGCTTTAGTTTAGTGGGCTCACAAAACCTTTAAAAATACAAGTAACACATGACACAATACTCTCCTAAAAACAACTCTACTTTTGTGAGTTTGTCGTAGTATTTATAACAAATAATTTCAAAAACTCAGATTGCTTCTTCTTTTTTGATCATCCTATACGTGTTTACACAAAAAATAATAGGTGCATTCAATGAATTAAACATATATAAATGCATCTATTTATATATGTTGTTTTCCGACAAACAAATAAATATATATATATATATATATATATAAATACTCAATGGTTGAAATTTGACCACATAACGTTTGTTAAAACCTTTGATATGTATATCCACAAACTTATAATATTAATTGAATTAATTAATTCTCTAGCTAACTTCTAAAAGAGACTCAAATATATAAGCAATGAGATTGAATGTACATGCTAACAAATAAATAACATGTTAGATGCAATAATAATATTGATTATTTTTGGCAAAACAAGTCAAATGACATTTTCCATTGGAGGGTGTGGGTGGCTTTCAATGAAGTGGTTCAAAAGTCAACCTAAGGAACAGCTTCTTCTTTTTTCTTTTTTTTTTCCCTAAAAAAGAAAAAAAATATTTCATGGTAACGGCAAATGCCAACTGGTTCTGGTGTCTATAGCATTCCAGATACGGAGGGAACTAATTAAAAAGCATAACAGTGAGGTGATGCTTTGATGCTCTTTGAAGAAATAGAGATTATTTATTTATTAATTTGAATTATAAAGAACTCTTTATATTGATTAATGTCTTTGATAGTCATGAGAAAAGTTAAGATGGTTCAATTAAAGTTAATGTCTTTACATATTGATTAATGTTTTTGACAATGGTAGAGAACTAATTGATAGTGCAAATCGGATAACCTATTGTAATTTGGATAAGAAAATTCAAATTGATAAACATTACAAATTACAATCTTATTAAAATGAGGGTTGTTTAATCCCTAGGGTTTCAAATTCATTTTTTAAATGATCTCCATTGACAAAATTCACTTTAAAAGACCATAGAGAAAGAAAAAAAAAACATATATTGTTACTTACCCAATTTAATTAGAGTGGTCTCAAGCTTTATAATAATAAAAAGAATTATGCACTGGTTAGGGTAAAAATAGATAGAAAAAAGCATTACAACATACACACGTTAAGCATCACATGTAATGATCAATAATTTAATGCAGATTTTAATTAGGTATATTGATAATGAAATTGAAAATGAAAATGGTGGAATTGTGTATGTTAGGCTAATTGGATTTTGACAAATGTAAGAACAAGAATTGAAGAGGGGGTTTGCTATTGAGACGAATGTGTTCCCATATTGCCAAGTGGCTCTACAGTTGATCACCATGCAAACTAATTATATTATCCACTTATTCAGAGTCGGAAGAAGATTTTATTCATATATCAAAAGGCTTCAATTAATTAATTCACGTGTCATTTCGTGTGAAGTTGGAAAAACTATGAGACACAGATTGATTCAAATCAACTGCCAATTAATGCACAAGACTTGTTTTTGTATGCTTTGACACGCTTTGTTACAGCTGATCAATTCCGAGCTTTGATTTGACTAATTTTTTAAAATATATATATAATTACATAATTAATAATTATCTAAATTTATGGAGATTAATTATTAAACTATCTAAGTGGTAAAGTTTTAATTTTCACCATATATATTTACTGGTATGTGTGAGTAGTTTTCTTCTCTTATTATGAAAATAAATATTTTCCGTTATGAGAATAAATATTCGAACCATACAATTAATAATTTAATTAATTATTAGTTATATCAATATAGCTAATAATATGGTTGTAGGTAGTTACATGAGGGATTATTTTTTATTTAATCTTTATTTATATATATATATATATATATATAATTGGAAGAAAAGAATATATAATTTTGTATTATAACAGATTATTTGGTCGTATTCTTTATTTTTTTTTCTAATTAAAATGGTTTTAGCATATAAATAGATTCCATGGTTGAATTAGAAAATTAGATTTATAAGGATTAAGGTAATAAAATATAATAATAAGAGGATCTAAAGTATAAAAAAATTAGAATTACAAAATAAATATTTTTTTAAAAAAAAAAAAATTTTGGAGGGGAGGGGCTCGTTCCCCACCGGCCCCGCAAGCATCCGCCCTTGTCCATCACATCTCTCACACAAACACAAATTAAATTAAATTAAATATTTTCCAAAGTTGATGCAAAACTCATTCTTTTACTAATTTTGATTCAAAAAGTGAAAAAAAAAAAATAGAAATATGAGATACAAGTGTAAGGTTATCGAGATTCACTTTCTATAGGGAAACTCTCTCTCTCCATCTAACACAACAGCTTATTCGTGACTCTAATTTTCTTTTATTAAAAGGTAATAATATTCAACAAATCAACATCAACCTTGAAAAATCTAAGCAAAAATACAGATTAATGCAAGCCATGCATCTATGTATGCCCCACCCCGCACCACCGCGAGGTCTTCTCATGGCGTGTATAAAGTATTGTCGTTTTTAGCCTATCAAAATTAACAACTACTAGTAGTAGTATTAATACAAGCACTACAATGACTCGTATGTGAATTGTGATCCCTAAAGTCTTTTGGTCTTCTTACGTTATTTTCATCACTTTTATGAAGAAAAAAAAAATTATTAAAACTAATGACGATTGACAACGCTACAAATTCAACAGCGTGATAATGTCCGCTATCACGTAAGCATCATCATGCATGGCCCCAACCCATGTAGAAAAAAACCCCTAACTATTCTGGAAGCAACCAACCAAGCTCGTGAACACTATATAAATAACCCTTCTCTTGCCACCTTTTCATCACCAAATCATCAAAAAACCATATAGAAAATAAACTCTATATAGCTTAAAAAAACCAATTTTTCTCTCCATGAATAAACTAAATCTTCTCCCAATTTTTAATGTTTGTTTTTTTCTAATAATTTCTCTCAATTTTGTGCATTGTAGCACAATAACATCATGTAGCCAAACCCCATATCCTGAAATTTGCAACTATTACATGGGTAGTAATTATACTACTGGTCAAGAATTTTTTGGAACCCTAGCGGTGGACCAGACCCAGTTCTCCTTTCGAGACCTGGCTGTTAAGGTCACAACAGACCAAGCCTTACAAGCTCACCGCCTCATTTCAACCATGGACTTGACTTCATTCAATCACCAAGCCAAGTTGGCTTGGGCTGATTGTTTGGAGCTCTATGAGGACACAGTTGGCCATCTTAACCGTTCAATGAGCACCACCAACCCAACAGATTCTCTGACTTGGCTAAGTGCCGCCATAGCCAACCAACAAACTTGCAAAAATGGCTTCACTGACTTCAACTTGTCTTCTCATCTAAATTCCTTGCCATTCATTTTAGGCAACTTCTCTAAGTTGCTTAGCAATTCACTTGCCATAACCAAGGCCACAATTACTACTACTACTCCTCCTGGTGGTGGCCGCCGGCGGTTGTTCCAAGATGGTTTCCCGACGTGGGTCTCCGTGGCTGACCGGAAGCTACTGCAGTCGAGAGGGGCAACCGCGGCGACAAAAGCGGATGTTGTGGTGGCACAAGATGGGTCCGGTAATTACAAGACCATCTCTGAGGCTGTGGCTGCATCGGCTAAGAGTGGGTCCAAACGATTTGTTATATATGTGAAAAAAGGTGTTTACAAAGAGAATGTGGAGATCAAGAAGTCAATCAAAAATCTAATGATAATTGGAGACGGGATCGATGCTACAATTGTTACTGGTAACAAGAACTCTAAAGGTGGAACCACTACTTTTCGAACAGCAACTTTTGGTAAGCTCTTTTTTTTTTTTTTTTAAAATTTAGCTCATGATTCTCTTAAACACTGTTTTAAACTCACATATTAATAATATTTTTTTACATATAAAAATAAAAAACTTCATTACTTCAAGACATCGAAATCTATACGATGAAATTGTCAATGATGTTAATAAGTTATTGATTCTTGTTATATATATATATATATGAGTTGATTTGGTGCATGAAGAAGAAGCTGTGGATTTATAGGAATTATTGTGCCAATAATTCTGGGGTCAGAAAAAGTACATGACAAATCTAACAATATAGATCATATTAAACATATATTGTTCTTAAAAAGACAGACATCACCAAGACATGTTGAGTGCATATTATCGTTCAAATTAAATCATTTAATTTGTATGATTATTAGTGGTAGAAAGGACGTCGTATTCCAAGAACAAAAAAATGAAAAATCATGTCCATAGGAGTAAATATACATGCATATATGATATTATATCAAACAAGAAGATGAAAAGAATCTTAAGATATCGTTTTCGAGTCAAGAGTCAAAACCTTTCGTCCATCAGTGATTTTATTAGAAAAAAAAAAACATTTTTAAACTGGTTATTAATTGACTTTTCTTAAATCAACTTGTAAATTAATTTTACTTTTGACTATTTGAGAAACATTTTTTAACAACAAAAGCACTCTCGAATAGGAAATTATTATGTATTGCTCCAAAATTGCATCTCGTAACTTTGGCAATATGATAAAAATACATGTCATTTATAATTCAAATTATTTTTTTTATAAATTTTTAACATATCAACAATAATAAAAAAAAACTGGTTAATCTCGGCAGGCTCCCAATTATTAATATTATAATTATACTTTCTTAAAAAAAAAAAACAACAATAAAAAAATAAAATAACATACAAATAAGTAAACTCTTTCTAATCTGCCTGATTACTCACTAATATGGTTCCATATTTCCCAGCTGTTTCCGGCGAACGCTTCATTGCTCGAGACATCACTTTCGAGAACACGGCCGGACCGGAGAACCACCAGGCCGTAGCCCTCCGTTCCGGCTCTGACTTCTCAGTTTTCTTCCACTGCAGCTTCAAAGGCTATCAAGACACCTTGTACGTCTACTCTCAGCGCCAATTCTACCGTGACTGTGACATCTATGGAACTCAAGACTTCATTTTCGGGGACGCCATAGTCGTTCTACAAAACTGCAACATCTACGTGAGAAAACCGATGAGTGGACAAAAAAACACTGTCACAGCCCAAGCAAGAACGGACCCTAATGAGCCTACAGGCATCATTATTCACAATTCTCGTGTCACGGCCGCCGCAGACTTGAAGAGCTCACAAGGCTCGGTGAAGACTTACTTGGGGCGTCCATGGAAGAAATATTCAAGGACAGTGTTCATGAAGAGCTCCCTAGATGGGTTGATTGATCCTCAAGGTTGGTTGCCATGGAGTGGCAATTTTGCTTTGAGCACTCTTTATTATGGAGAGTACATGAATGTTGGTAGCGGTGCAAGTACTAGTGGGAGGGTGAACTGGCCCGGATATCATGTCATAAGGACCGCGACGGAGGCTGGAAAGTTCACCGTTGGAAATTTCTTGGCCGGAGATTCTTGGCTTCCGGCCACCGGAGTGCCGTTTGACAGCGGTTTGTGAAGTTAGAGGGGGAAGATGGAAAGGGTACTGGTTGTTACTTGTAAATGGGAAGGTGACGAGAGTTGTATTAAATTGTCATATAGTTGTTGTTTTTATTACTTTTATCATATGCCTACCATGTAGTAACTTGAACTTGTTAAATAAGTCAAAGAAAATTGTACAATAGCTAAAAGTTGTCAAATTATACTTGTAATTTGTCCTTGTAATAATATAAATAAGTTCCAATACATATGTTGATTTCTAAGATTGTTTTGAGATTTATTTTTTATTTTTCTACTACACGGAATCTACATAATAGATTGCTAATTCAAGTGTATTACATTGTATTAAATAGAACAAGATTATGTCAATGTGTTAGGTTTCAAGTCACCACCACACCACTGCAAGTAGTAATATGTCAAAATAAAAATAGAACAAAATTCTGTCAAACTATTGAATTAATTAAATTGGACTAATTGGATTAGATTATAGACAAAGGTGCTTAATGCAATTTCTTATACATCAATGGAAGTTACATAATCATAAGAAACTGACCACATAAATAATTAAAAACAATTAAGTCTATGTTTATCCATTAACATATTATATATATATATATATATTGACTAATATTTGCCAACCGCAGATAAGATCATAAAAGCAAGACTTATGTTTGGTTCCGATCCTTTGGGGTCCAACAGTGACTGACTGACAAATGAAAGTTGAGCAAATTATTAAACGGGAAATTTTAATAAAATACCTTAACTTAACGTTTGGTAATATATTATAATAAAATTTTATTTTCTTCTTAAACAGTAACTAAGTATATCATATAATTATTAATTTAGTCTCTAATATATTTAAAAATATCACTTTTTAATTTTTTTATTTTTTTTTTAACTCACACGGTCTCTACCTTTTCTAAAATACATCAATTTAGTCTCTATGACTAAAATTTTGACGGTCAAATCTGATATAAAATATAAATTGATCATTTTATCTTTTTGTATTAAATTAGCAAGACGATTTTACCTCTTCAACTTTCTACATTTTAACTATTTTACATATTTAGATAGTCCAATAAATAATTGATATGCGTTATAAAAATTCAAATTATTTTTTAAAATACACTTAAAAATAATTAAATAAAAAATAAATATTATAAATTCATTAAAATTTAAAAATAATTATAAAAATTTAAAAATAACATGATTTATTAAAAATAAAAATAAAATTCAAAATTGAATACTTATAAAACTCAAAATTTAATTTAAAAAAACTAAAATATTAAAATATTATATATATATATATATTAGAGTATATTATGGAGTATATATACATTATATATATATATATATTATAATAATAAAATTACAATATATATATATATATACATTTATTATTATTATATTATAAAAATAAAAATATAATAATAAACTGCAATATATATAAATTTATTATATATATATGTATTAAATTACTAAATTTTAAGTTTTATAAGTATTCAATCTTGAATTTATTTTATTTTTCATAAGTGATATTACTTTTAACATTTTTCTAAATTTTATAATATTTTTATAATTATTTTTAATAATTTTATCATATTTATTTTATTATTTAATCATTTTTAAGTATTTTAAAGAAAATTTTAATTTTTATAACATATATTAATTTCTTATTAAACTATTTAAATAAGTAAAGTTGTTCAAAAATTAAAGGGTAAAAACATCATTCTAATTTAATAATTTAATAAAAAAAAAGATAAAATGATTAATTTATACTTTATGTTTGACCTTTAAAATTTTAATTATATGGACTAAATTAATATATTTTAAAAAAACGTAGGGATCATGAGTAAAAAAGTAAAAAAATGATCAAAAAGTTATATTTTTAAATACATTAGGGACCAAAATAATAATTATCCGAGATACTTGGTTATAGTATAAGAAAAAATACGATTTTATTATAATATGACCAAACGTTAGGGTATTTTATTGTAATTTACACTTAATTAAATTATAAACTTGTCACTTGTCTATTAATTATGGATGATATAATATATGTAAAAAATTGGGGCAGATGGGATTGAGACTAATATAGCTCTTACAAATCCTCACAATTAATTAAAATCACGAGTTTGTAAATTGTGAACCTCAATCACTACCATATACCGTTGAAACAAAGCTAATAGTAGTCTATCACTTGTTATTATTGTTGAGAAAAACTTGGGTTAGGGGTAGGTGCAAGTATGCAACACTCTCTTCAATACTGGGTGAGGCCAGCGCACAGCTAGCATTATAACGAGTGACAATGATATCATATCTAATTATCACGTAAAAATATATAATATCAAGATTGAATGGATTAAATACAATTGATTGCTCACACATAAAATTCAAGAAAATTCCAACCAGAGATTAGCAGCCAAGCACTAAAAGTCGCGTACGGACTAATTTTTGCTTTAATAATTTGTGATGGGCTGACCTCTTCCTTCCCAATTGACTATTGTGGCCCATGCCAGCCAACCTCAAATGTGACTTCCAGGATGACCCATGACCTTTACTTTTCATTAATGTTTAATAACACTATAAAGTCAAAATATTCATAAAACATTATCTTAGGATATCGTAATCAATCCATAAAAAATAAGAGAAAATGTTATGCATATTTCTTCAAACAGTGCGCTATATATTTTATTTAAGGGTGAATTGCACTCAACTACCCTGATTTATATTATAATTGTACGTTTAATACCAGTTTTACCATAATTGCACTCAAATACCTTGTAATCCGTTAACCACTGTTAAAATGACAATTGACCAAACGGATTCAGGAACAAATTAGTCTTTTACATTTAAATTTATTTTTAAAACAATTTTAAAAATCTTCCAACCAACACATCATATTTAATTTTAAAAAAGTAATCCTATTTTTAAATAAAATATTTTTAAAAAAATTAAAAAATAAATTAAAAAAAAAACATATGAACTTCCAAATCTCTTCCACCACATCACCAAAAAAAAATTAAAAAAAATTTTAAAAAAAATTCTGATAGGTAAGAACACGAACCCATCGTGTTCGAACCCATTTCTGAGTTCGAGCACGAACTCAATTTTTTTTTTTTTTTTTGAACTGTGAAAGAATCTAGATCTGAAAATTTCTTCCATTTCCAGATCCTTGATTTTTTTAATTTTTTTTTAAAAAAAAGATTTTAATTATTATTTTTTTTAGTAATTATTTTTTTAATTTTATGATATCAGAACACATGTGCAGGGGCAATATCATTATTTGACCATAATCCATTTGGTCAGCCGTCACTTTAACGATAGTCAACGGATTACAGGATATTTGAGTGCAATTATGACAAAACTGACATTAAATGTAAATTATTATATAAATCAGGGTACTTGAATACAATTCACCCTTTATTTAATTATATACGTTATTACATCCGAACTATTCATTCATTATAAATAAAATTATTAATAAAAAAAAAAAAGAGCTGGGGTAACCCAAATTGTTCACTATTTATAAAAACCTTCTGTGAATATTTGAATTCCATAAAGAGATTCTTCTATCAAATTTGTCAAAAACCTTCTCTCAATTATACAAAAACACCTAATATGTGAAATGAAAAATGCAAATTTTACATCAACCATGCAATAAACTTGACAAAAATGATCAATTCACTTCCGTTCACCAAATTTAAAATACATATTTTTGTTTTTCATTTAAATGAATCACTAAAAGACATAATATCTAACTGACATTTTACATTCTACGCAATCTCACAACTAAGATTTGAAACCGAACGAAATTAAAGTCAAAACATCCCGACTATATCAAGACCATTTAAGATATACCTCAAGATCTACACCAAGACTGGGCATTAATCACATGAAAATAATTGGAAAGCCAATCTGGAAAAAAAAAAAAAAACTAAACTAAACTGGACACTGCATTAAGAGATGGTGGCAAGCAGAGTGCAGCAATTTTACCAAATAAATATGGACTGGCAAAATAGACAAGAACCGTCAAATTATTTTGCACATCAAAATTTTGTTCAGGAAAACACTCTCATATGTTTACAAGAAGCCAGCAGCAGAATGAGAAAAGATATGTAAAACATCTAACTGGGCCATGGATAGAGTATTTCAAATTTCTGATAACTTTAGAATAGTACAGCGCGAAAAATCAAGACAAGCCTTTTTATTACCAGAGAAGATTTCCACACTTGTTGTGCATAGCAAGAAGTGTGTATTTATGTAATAACGGTTGGTGCTGATCGACCAGTGAACTCCTGCATCTTAGAAAGTTTTAGAGCAACATCCACCTGTAATGAGATAAATCTTAAGTTAGTAGAAAGAATACATCATGGGTAATTACAGTGAGATAAAGACAAAAGCTATCTTACAAGAGGTGCCAGAGCTTCCTGAGAATCTCGGCCAATTTTTGATGAATCCTTCTCATACTGCTCAATGTAGAGACGGATAGTTGCGCCTTCAGAACCAGTACCTGAGAGGCGGAAAACCTGCAAGAGTTTTCGCAAGGGAAAAAGAACATAATAAATTAGTCAAATTCTACAAGGTTCTCTCCAAGATTTCAACTGAACCAAACTCTGCAGCTCTATAAAACAATTCTTATGGACGGACAGAAATTTGCAATATGCTCTACACAATCCTTCCATGAAAACCCGAGTTTGACCGTCATGAATTTCAGTATATAAAATCAAATGCAAGTACAAAGATTTATAACAACTACTTAAATCTATTTTCATATATACCCTTTTACTGCTTTCTAAAATTTCATATCCGTTGCACAGATTTGCTCTGCCTATACTATTAGCAACCGAGTGTACAAGGGAGTCTACTAACCAATCGTGATCCATCCTCAAACAAATATCGGATTCCCTGATGCTTTGAGATGGAACCATCAACAGGATCTTTGTATTCGAATTCATCAGCATGGGCAACATTTGACACATCTGAACGTATCCCCTTCACAATTCTGTATGACAAACATTGTAAGATCATCAAAAGAAATAATGAAATATAAAACATGGAACTAGAAAAAATCTTGTTTCAGGCTACAGGAACAAATGAACTATATTTATATTACTGCTGCATATTCATTCTGAATCATTCATGACTTTATACTACTTAGCTTTTGGAGTTAGCTCATCATCAAATTCGAATAGGCAAAAATTATCAGTATCAAAATCAATAAGGTTACAACTCAATTTGATAAAGAAAAATGAAAGCACAAAAATGAAAGCTTCTACAAATATGGATACCCCCAAATACATCAAAACTCATTGCCCATGGATAAAGAAAAACCCGTTTCAACATAGAAAACAACAAAAACTAGAGCAAACATATAATAACGTGGATTCAAAATTGTAACCAAGCATCGCCCAGTGGTTCTATAGCCAATTCATAACTAGAAAGTTTCTCTGGTCCTTTGCTAATCGGGGCTAAAATTGCGGAAATTAGAAATGCCAAATAAGAATAATGTTTGATATTATTAGAAATGCCCAGAAAATATTATATTTGTAAAGCATAAACATAGACAAACTCCTTTGAATGTGGAAAATAGACCAAATTTAACAATTCGAATTGGAATTGATTGTCAACTCATCGTCATCTGGTTAGTCAAAACAAAAATTCATTTTAATTTTAATTGAACCACACAATTTTGTTTGTTTTCTCTAATGTCTCCTTTTAAGATTTCTTGATTGTACTCCTATTTTCAGTACACTTCCTTCGATTTTATTTCAATATAGTATATATCTCTTATACAAACAAAACTCTTTTGCTTTCACCTCGCTTCGGAATTTTATAAATAAAAAGAATCCAAATAGAATTCTTATTTTGATTTTGAATTTTCTAATATCAGAATTAGAAATTCTATCTGTTTTTTATTCTATTTTCTATATATATTTTCTTCGTTACAAGATACCACACAAAATATTTATAATTTTCTCTACCTAACAAAATTTACAAGAAAAACCTTCTACGTTGAAATATAATCAGATTGCCAGCCACACTGATTGTTGTAGACCATCATTGACTGCCATGAACAGACAAGATTACCAGTGCGCACATGATTTAAAACAAAAACCAACAAAAAGACCATTTGTAGAAAGATGCAACATAACACACGGGGGATTTTCACCCAAAATAATCCTTCAAATGACAATTTTGTGTTTGCAGGCCCATGAAATGGGTTATATGACAGTCAGGAGGATCTACTATATATCAAAAAGTTGGCACGAATTAAGAAGTTAAAAAATGTACATATAGAAGTAACATCAAAGTGTTCGCACTAAAAAAACTTAGAATTTGTAATTAAATGAAGCACCGAATTAAAACAGGTTGCTATTTTTTGAACAAAAAAAAAAGATAAGAGAAGCATTTCTTATAGAAACGTACTTATTAACTTCAGGAATGGAAGACTGCAATTTGACCAAATAAGACATTAGTTCCTTTGCTGCACCCGCATCCACATTCTTCAAGAAACAATATGAACAAATTAGGTAACTGAAGATTTTTAGACTTAGGATACAATCAAAAGGTGGGAAATCATATAATACCTCATAGTCATATCGAGTATAATAGTGGCGACCGTAGGTAGCCCAATGGTTGCGAACAATATCTTCAACAGTTACAAGCTTTCCCCCACTGAGGTTTTCCTTATTTTTATAAGCAATTATTGATAGCCAGGCCAGAACAGCCCAGATTCCATCTTTCTCACGAATATGGTCTGAGCCTGTTCATTCACAGATGTTAAGATTATCAACCACCTTTATTTAAGTAACTAATAACTCCAAATATATAAATCTTGATTCATAGACAAAAAGTGCCAAATACTAACCAGTTCCAAAACTTTCTTCCCCACAAACTGAACATAAACCAGCATCCATCAAATTACCAAAAAATTTCCAACCAGTGGGTACCTGGATATAGTAGAAAATAACCGAATTATATGCCACTAATATCAACAATATAGGATGACGACAACACAAAATCTTGTAATATACAATACCTCGAAAAATTTCAAATTCAAATGTTTGGCTACAACATCAAGCGCAGCTGAGGTTGGCATGCTCCTTCAATTAGCAAATCAATATATGATTTCAAATTCCAATAGAAAAATCAGAACTAAATCTTAAGAAGGATCTTCAGAATATCAAAGAAACAAAACAACATAAGACCTGGCAACTCCCTTTAAGCCAGAAGAAAAATATGGTATGGATTCAACTGCATTTGCAGCAATGATGGCAACTGAATCTGATGGAGTAACAAAAAACCTAGCAAAGCCAAAAGAAGTTGTGAGTACAACATTTAAGTGTACTAATTCATTAGCACCAAGAAAACCAAGGGAATGCTACCTTTTACCAAGGATCATGTTTCGATCAGCATCACCATCAGCAGCAGCACCAAATTCTGGCGGTTCACCTTGAGAGTCTGATTTACCCAATCCCATACGAGCAACCAACTCTTTTGCATAAGTCAAATTGGGATCTGGATGCCCTCCTCCAAAGTCCTCCTGTAAAACCAAACAAGAAAAAAGCATCAGGATACAACAGACACCTAATAAATCATAAATAACAGTTGCTCAAAAAAACTTAACTAGACCTTGGGGGTGCAATTCAACAACGAGCTTTCTTGTGCTCCAAGCTCTTCCACAAAAATAGGTTTTGCATACGCACCGCCAACTCCATGAAGTGCATCATAACTTAAATATGACAATAAAATAAGTTACAACATCCAAGAGAAACCTATATATATATATATATATTATGCACCATATACACAAATGCAGGGATACATACCAGAATGAGAAATTTGGAGATGAAAGCAGCTTCCGAATAGACTCGAAGTCAAATATTGACCTGACAAATTGTGGGTAGAAAAGGTTAAAATAACAAAAAGAATGGAAACTCTGCATAGTTTCTTGACAATACTATTGAGAATTACAAAAAAAGAAAAGAGGCATAATACAAGTATTTTTATCATGCGAACAACTTTCAGTAATGCCCTTAACAAGGCTACATTCTACATTTGTGGAAATCTTATAACATTTGCAGTAAGGCTACTGCCATATAAAGTGTTTGGGCAAAAAGAAAAAGATATAGAACTTCAATATAACTTAGACGAACAGTGTAACATGCATGAATATCTTCTTTTCTGCCGAAACAACTAACCAATGTTTATAAAATAATACTTCTAGTCAAAAAAATTTTAGGTAATATATTAATGTGAAAACGTCGTCAGGACACATTTAGTATCCAAAATTAACGGCTCAAGCTTGTAAAAGTCCCACTTTAGAATACAAACCTTTTATGTTTCCTGTTCCACCGTACATAACTATAAAATACATAAACTCAATAATCCCAAACCCATGCAATGTCAAAAATCAATATCTACTAATTGTTGGAAACTAATGATAGATTTGAATTTAATAAATTACTAAGTTGAAAAGAATTCATACACAAATATATACTTCCATCTATTGTGCTCTAACAGATAATCTACATTACAAGTTCATGCAGTCGTGCAAACACTTTTCCTCACTAATATGAGATTTATTACCAGTATATTCACCTATTCTCTTATAAAAATATAACTGTTTTATGGTCTGACATCTTTTATCAAAGAGAAAGAAACGAAAATGAGTAGAGCAGAGACAGATATATAAGCATTATTCAACAATTATTCAAGGTAAAAAATAAGTTAATACCGTGAACAAAACTTACTTCATCAATTTCACATAATCACTCGCTGAATCAAAAACCTCCACGTCAAATTGTCCCTCAGGCCCCCCAAAGCTCGTTACACCAGTTGCAGAAATATCCACCTGAAATGTATCCAAGAAATTATACAACAAGTTTATAATATCCACACATGCCACAGATTGGAAACAGCAATAATAATAACAATAAAATGAGGAGAAGGGAACAAATTTTGGCAGGGAGGCATAACACACGTCTGGTAGGTCTTCTGCAATTAAGTACTCATTAATTGTCTTCGTGTTCTCATAGATTTTATCTGTGATTCCCTCTGGAGCAGGTCCACCATTTTCCATGTTGTATTTAATACCAAAGTCCTACAATCAAAACAAAGTAAATGTTAATTCACTTTTGAGCAGGAACTTCTTTGGTCAATTGCTCAAATGATATACCAAACAATAATTTTCTCTCAATTCAACCCTCCAAATTGTGACGAGGAACCTTCCGACTACACAATCAACCATTTAATTTATTTCCTTCATCCAGAACATTTCAAGACAAATATGGTCATCAGGTGACCAACATTATGAGCTATAATCAGAGACAAGAAACAACAAAAATTAATAAATAGAAAGAAAAAAGATAAGCATACCTCATGAGGACCACCTGGATTGTGACTTGCAGTCAATATAAAGGCCCCTGATGCCTTGGATCCCTGATATTGAAATAAGTAAAAAAAAAGATGGTTATGATTACTTTTATGTTTGTGTATTATTTATAATTAAGGCCAGCTTCCCAATACAAAAGAATATAGGAAGAGAAAGAAATAACATCAACTTATATATGAAATTTGAGAAAAGATAACTCACATCAACCCCAACCCTTTCACGTATTACAGCTGATACAGCAGGAGTTGAAAGCAAGCCATTTTGACCCACCCAAATGCGTCGTACTCCATTTGCAGCTGCCATCTTAATTATAATCTGCCAGCCCAATAAAAAAGCATTCAAAATAGATCCTCATTTTTTATTTCTGTTTTATTTTCTTTAATAAGAAATTAGAAATTGATCATGTGGCATTTTCATTTGGCACCATGCCTAACAAGTACACAAACAAAATGAATGACAAAAAGGTATTATACTGTATCCATAATCAGCTTGGCAAATAATATAACATTTTACAGAGAATGTGTATTTTGATACAATGGGGTACAGCTACCTGAATGGCATCCTTTGAGTAATATCGGCCGTCACCAGAAACAACAAGTGTAGCACCTATACAAGAGAACAAACACTTACAAGTTATTATCATTCACTGATTGAACAGTCAATAGTTTATTCTAAATTTTTTGGTTCAAGATAAAATGAAGAAAAAAGAAAGAATGTATTTTTTGTTAAACCAAAACAAGCTGATTTTTGAATTGATCTTTTTTTTATCAAAAATTCCCAATCGCTTCCTCAAGGCAGGAATGAAAATACGTTAAGGCAGACACTTTCTGAAATTTACGGGGAATACATTCATCAAATTTAGTTAAGTGCATTGCACCAAAAATATCAGACATACAAATTCTAACCATCAAACTCAGTGAAGTATAGCTTATAGAACCAATAACATATTGTTACTAGCATCAAGTAAGCCAAAAGAAAGTAGTTATCCTTAAAAAAGAAAATAAAAGAGAAGAGTCATTGCTAGGGCAAGAATTATGATGTCATATTGTCATTTTACACAAGAAACATATATTCATGCTAGCTCCATATCACCCCAGCAAATTGGTGAATTTTTTCCACCACCAACAGATGAAAATTCAAAAGTACAGTAAACAGGAGGCACGCTAAAACAACCATTTTACTAAACATACAACCTAAACCGTAGCAGAAAAGACAAAAAACTTTACCTCTAACTTTCTCTGCTGTAAGGGCATTGAATGTCGACTGAACAAAATTTTGCAGGTAATTTGGTTGCATAAACACTTTCACCTAAAAAAGATTCCACCCAACATAATTCAAAATTAAGTAACAAAAGCCAGTTTTACCAAACACAGCAATCATATAGAGTATATTCTTGCAAGATAAAAAAAAAAAAAAAATTCACAGCATCCAATCTCTTATCTCATGACATATAACTGTAATATATTAATTCCTAATCCAAATTAAAACTAATTCATTTTTAAATAATTCATAAAATAAACTATCCAGGTGATATAACCATTTCACATCTTAAACATGACTTGGTCTGCTGTTCAAGTGTATATATAATATAGCCAGATTATGAGTCAAAGCTAGCCAATACGACAGACAATCTTAGAAAAGTTAAAAACAAATATAACATAGAATTTAGCTATTCTACCGAAACTGAATAAATACATTAATTTTTAAAAAATCATTTATTTGAACAGTTCGATCTAAATCTAACAGATATCAATCACGATGTAAAGTTACAGACACCGTATGCATATCCTAGATCCAAAGGAATTATACGTTATATTATTATGCACCAGCTCTTCTAAAGGCTGCAAAGTGCGTCCGAGTTTGATGAAAACTGATCGATCAAATATCGTTTTAATATATCATTTCTAATTATTCTATCACCGAAAACTTTGAATTGAATCTAGAAGCTAGATTCCTTCATCGATACCGCATCAATGTGAACTAAACAGCTGAAAAACAGAGTCTCCAGTGACTGTGACTGTAAAGTGAGATCCGATTCAATAAGAGAATCAAACAAGTTCGAATTGCAAGCACGAATCGATTGATCAACAACAACAGTTGATCAAAATTCAGTGAATCAAAACAAGCGATCAGATCCGAATCTGTAAAAGTAAAGAAACGAGAACAAAAAGGAAACAAATGAATCGAACCTTCTTCCGAAGACCGGAAGTGCCAGGCTTCTGGCCGTCGATAGGCGCGGACTGCTTTCGAGTAACGCTAAACATCACCATTTTCGCTCTCTCTTTTTCTTTCTTTCGAGAAGCGTTTTTCTGATTTGAGAAGCAATTATTCTTCCGTGGGAATTTTGGCTTTTGTATTGCAATAGATGTATAACTGAGAACAGTGAGAAGTGCTTTTTAAAGGGAGCTGACCAAACAAGAAGTGAAGGAGAGAGGAGGGCACGTGTTCGTGATACTACATGGGATGACGAATATGCGATTCGCAATTTAAAGCGGATTGATATTTGATGATAGAATAGACGCAAAAATAAAAAATGAGCGGTTCTTACGGTTATTGTGTACAGTTTCGGATCTCCGATCATGTTCACGCTACCCGCTTAGGTGGCTTGATTTGATTGGTTCTGGTTTTATATATTAGGGGAAATGGCTTGCTGATTGGAGATTGGTCACACAAAATTGCCTTAGCTTCTACTACTTTCATTAAGTTTGGTTTCGCCTACCTGAATTGGTTTTTTTTTTTTTTTTTTTCTATCATGACACTTGCATGGTGACGACTTGAATATTGGACATTGTCAGATTGAATGAATACCTTTATTACCGAACCATATTAAATACTGATAAATATATTCTTTAATCTTAATACCCTAAAAATTACATCCAAGTAAATTTGTTAACAGTTAACAAAATAGGTGAAGTCATGAGAAAAAAGATAATATGTAGACTAATTTTTGGTTAATTTTTTGTTCAGTAGATCAAAACATATAAATACATATTTTCCATATATTAACAGTAAAATAAAGTGCGCTTTGGAATTGCTGTTCGTCGGCTGTGGCTCGTGAGTCCTGCTGGTCCTTGCTAGGTGTCCGCCTCCCTAGTGCTTTGCATGTCAGTGTTGTGTTTTTGTATGTGGTTTTATGGCTGCAAACTCACTGTCCTCTTGAGCAATTTAAAATTATTTGCATCTCTTGGTGGAGAATTTGGAGTCTTCGTAATGCCGTGGTGCATGATGGTGTCTCAGCCGGCGTCCTCTGTTGTGCAGTGGGCTGCGTCGTTTGTTGGCAACATCGAGGAGGAACCTTCTGTTAAGGTGGGTGGGCTGACTAGGTGTAAGGATATCAAACGGAAGCTGCCGAATAAAGGTTGTTTCAAGCTCAATTTGGACGCAGGGATTGATGAGTCTTTTCAGCAAATTGGCATTGGTGTTGTGATTCGAGATAGTCCGTGGTCTTGTTATGGCTTCGTGTGCTCAAGGTTTGGACTCTCTGTTCTCTCCTCCTTATAGCCGAAGCACTAGCGATTTTACATGAATTAAACCTTACTGTATAGACGGGTCTTCTTCCAATTTGTGTGGAGTCTGATATGAAGGTTGTTGTTAACTCTATTATCTCCAAGTCTGTTCCACTTTCAGAGTTTGGTGTGGTTATACCATATATCATTCAGCTTGTTGAGAGGATTGATGTGGCATCTCTGGCTTTCGTTCCTCGAAAGGCTAATTTAGTTGCTCACCGTCTTGCAAAATTTGGTTTAACTTTTATTGGTGATTTTGTTTGGCTAGAGAATTGTCCACTACATATAGAGAATATGATCATGAATGATCATCCAAATTAGTTTGTTTTGTTGGCTGTTTTGTGCCTTTTAATAAATCTTCCTTTCAAAAAAAAAAAAAGTTAAAAATGACAAAAAAATCACATAATAGGACGAAATCAGATGAAAACAACATTAGGAGTGCGAAAATATGAAAAATGTGCAGAATGGATATTACGATAATTGTATAGCTATTGGGTAAAATTAAATTTTAATATGTGCTTATAAAATATTAAATTTATGTTATAATTAAAAATAAATTTATTATATTACATAATTAATAAAAGTAATGTCACATTACCTAAAATATTTATTCAAATTTATATTTAAATAATATGGTATATGAGTTATTAATACTATCTCATTTATTATATCATATAATAATATATAGTGTTTATAACTCACATATAATATAACATCATTTGAACATAAATTTAAATAAAAATTTTAGATAATCTTATATTACTCAAAAAAAAAAATCTCAATTATTTTCATAATTGGATTTTGATTTTATTAAATAATGTTTTATGAGAAGTCTAAACTGTAAATAATGACTATCTAACTAGTGATGGTTGATGTTGATATCATAAAGTTGTTGATATAGTCGTCTCATCACATCGTCTATTGGATACTTCACAAAGTTGTTGTCTTTTCTTTTCCTTTTTTCTTTTTTTTAATATATCACTTGTAATTCTTTACGGCATACTCAAAAAATGAGTCATTATTAAATTGAGAGTGCTCTTAGTTACCAAGCTATATAATAGGCGGTAAATTAATTTTAATTCCATATTGCATGCTTTTGATTAATCTCTTCCTAATGGTTACTCCTATTTTTTTAGAGCTAATTGCATCAACTTTCTTTAAGATTTTATCAACTATAAACGGAGTTAATTTTATAGTTTATTGACAAATACCTCTCTACCCTTAATAAATTTTGGTCAAATATAACAGTTGGTTATGGGAGGTCATTGTTAAAAAACCCAAAAATAGAGTAACGGAAGAAGAGGTCTTTGTCAATAAACCCAAAAATTGACTAACGGGAGAGGAGGTCTTTATCAATAAACCCAAAAGTTAATTCTGTCTGTAATTGAATAAACCTTAAGGGAGTTAAACGTTATTTACTCCCTTTTTTTTATTATGGGTGAAATGAATTTAAGTTCATTTCCTTCCTTACTTTGTCAAGTGCAATAGACTCATTAACATGATTAATGAAATTGACATGATTTATTGTTTTACAGGAGAAATAATCAATTTTCAAGATTTTTAAAAGATTTATATCAAATTCAAAACTATTAAAAAATTTACTTAAATTTTAATTAAGTGCGCGAGATATCATTTTTAGTCATCGAAAGCACTTCATTGTTAACAAAGACATTTCTAAACACATTATCAATAATCATAGTAGTATTTATTATTTGTATTGACACGTCTTAAAAGTATCTTAAAATTTGCAAATATGCCACATTGCCGACGAGAAACGTTAAATACTTTTGCAATTAAGACAGTCATGAAAATGGAATTATATATGTTCATTTATTTATATGGAGTGACCATATGTTTAATTTCTCATATAATACTAAGGGATATTCCTATTTTCTCCCCTCACGTTTCAGTTAACAATAGTTTACCCCCTCACGTTTCAAAAATAGACATTTTCCCCTCTGACGTTAACTTTTCATCCAAAAAATTACTGTTCCGTTAATAGTGAAGGGTAAAATGGTAAAGGTAAAAATAAATTCAATAGTTAAAATATAAAAAAAAAAATTAGATCTCTACCGTCCATCTGAGGTGAGATGGACGGTAAAGATTATTTATTCTTAAAAAAAATTATTATAAATTTTTTAATTTAAAAAAAAAATTAAAAAACTTAAGTTTGAAGGGTCCACCGATCAAACGGTGGAGATTGGATCTCCCAAAACAAAACAAAAAAACAAAAAATAAAAAATAAAAACTTGTACAATTCATCAACCCAGAACCCGAATTTCAATTTGTCCAATTCATACTCCAATTCATCAACTTTCTTCTTCAATTCAATAATTTTTGTCCTTCTCGTCAATCTTTTCTCTCATTTCCTCCTCAACTCTCAACTTCTTACTTTTTTACTCAATCTCCCTCACCTCCAGCAATCCAGCCTTCCTCTCCAATTCTCTCACTTTCTTCTCGTTCTCTGCTTTCTCTTTCTTCAAACCATCCACTTCTCTCTCTACAATCGATTTAGGTTTCAAAAAAAAAACGAAGAACCCATCTGGGTTCTTTAAAGAACCCAGTTTCTGGGTTCGATTCATCGAACCAAGAAGGGTTCTTCGTTCGAACCCTTCTGGGTTCAATGAAGAACCCAGTTTCTGGGTTCTTCGAAGAACCCAGAATGGTTCTTCGTTCGAACCCAGAAGGGTTCTTCGTTCGAACCCAGATGGGTTCTTCGAAGAACCCTTCGAACAACCATATTTGGGTTCTTCGAATTGAACCCAAAAGGGTTCGAACGAAGAACCCTTCTGGGTTCGATGAAGAACCCTCCCTCTAGGTTCTTCGTTTTTTGTTTTCTTCCTTTTTTTTTTTTAATTTGCGTCCAGCAAGTTTTTTTGTTTTTTATTTTTTGGGTAGAGATCCAATCTCCAGATTGAATCTCCACCGTCCATCACATTTGATGGACGGTGGAGATCCAGATTGGATCTCCCCATTCAAACTTTAAGTTTTTTAATTTTTTTTTAAATTAAAAAATTTATAATAATATTTTTTTAAGAATAAACGATTTTTACCGTCCATCTCACCTCAGATGGACGGTAGAGATCTAATCTTTTTTTTTATTTTAACTATTCAATTTATTTTTTATCTTTACCATTTTGCCCTTCACTATTAACGGAACAGTAATTTTTGGATGGAAAGTTAACGTCAGGGGGGAAAATGTCTATTTTTAAAACGTGAGGGGGTAAACTATTGTTAACTGAAACGTGAGGGGAGAAAATAGGAATATCCCTAATACTAACTATAAAATCAGTTGTTGTATCAGTTAAAATACAAATTTTAAGATATTCTTTTAAACTTGTAATATTACATATCATTTTGAGGCCAAATACAAACTATTAGTACATCACTCGAAGTGGTTGTGCATCTCCTCATTCTCATTTGTGGTGATGATTAAAATCTTACTTTGCACATTTATTACCGGATGTGGAAAAATCTCTCTCTTTTGTTGTAGAAGTAACTATTAAAGCTGCGTTATATTACTTGACATCAACAAATTTTGTCAAGTGTTTGACCTAATAGAGTAAGTTCAAAACCTCCCACGAGGATTCGTCCTAATTTAAATGGATGAGTGTTCTTTTTCGAGGATCCCTTGTCCCCACCCCGCCAAATTTTTAACAGGGATAGGTTTGAGGGCACCTTTTACGCTAAGGCGTCCCTTGCACCTAACTCGTTAACACAAACATGGATTTGGTAGAGGACGGAAGCAAGGCGGGGTACCTTCCCCCAACCAATACGACCGATGACGGGCATAGATCTTAGACATCAAAGTTTTAGTGAAACCGACATAGATAGAAATGTCAACTTATAGTTGACTACTAATTTGATTCGAACAATCCAAACCCAAGTCAATATCAGTTTGTGTCTAAGTCGAACCTTGTAATAAAAGGGCAATAAGAGATAAGATTTGAGACAGAATTCAATCCAAGATCCGAGGATGTTTATGAAGGCACCATTAGTGAGTCTAATTCAACACTTTTATCTCACGTACTATATGCAGAAATAAAACAATTTGAAAAAAAAAAAAAAAGTTTCCAAGTAATGTGCTTTCATATCATTTTTGGTCATTTGCATTAAATTTTATATATAAATAATTTTTGGTAGCGGCGAGCTAACGATTAACTATCAATGGCGGAGGGAGAGAGTGGCTGGAATGGAGCATGGTTCCCTCGAAATTTTTTAAAAAAATTTTAAAAATTTCTTAAAAAATTACAATTTTTTAAAAATATATTGGCTTCTCCTAGTAAAAATTCATAACTCCTCTGTCAACAATGATGGTTAGTAAATAATAAATTGTGCATTAGTTACTGATTATTATGCTTTTAGTGACATTGATGGTTGTTATATATGCTTGTTATCATTATCATTGTTGCAACTTATTATCATTGTTATTTTTTTAATTATAGAGTTGCAAGATTAATTATAAGTCTACCGAAATTTATCGAAATCAATCATTAATTATGCGGTTCAAATATCTACTCTCATAACCGGGAGATATCTACTCTCACAATACGAAGAGAAAATTCTATGCACATGATGATAAATGTATATAATAGCATTTGAATCTTCACCGGTAAAGTAAATGTAGTGACGCAACCAATTGAATGTGCAATATCATTGTTATTGTTGATTTGTGTATTTCTTTTTTCTTTTTTTGAAAGGAGAGAATTATATTCAAGAAACTGAAGAACACCTGGCATCATCCAGGATTACATTTGCAACTGAGGGAGGATAGTCCTCCACCAAAACTAGCAAATTAACTAGAGAACAACCCAACTGGGGAAGAGCATGTGCCCCTCGATTAGCAAACCGATGGACAAAACGAAAAGAATTAATTTGACAGGACCCTTCCTCTAACTCTGTCTAGTTATCAATCCACTGCAAAGAAGAACAAATATGGTTAGTGGCCCCTAAATCTACTATCTAAGGTGAAGAATCATCTTCTACTAAACAAGATTCTATGACAAGTAAATTTGATTTACCTTTCACTTTCTTCTTGGTTGCGAGCTCCTCGAGGTACTTAAGACAGTTCCTCTTCCAGTAACCAACCTTGTCGTAATGGAAACATTTTTCCTCTGACTTGTCAGTCTTTGTGCTCTACTTCTTCTTTTACATGGGCTTTTGCTTCAGCTTTGCTTTGGCTTTCTCAGTAAACCTCTTTCTCTTTTTGGAACCAAAAGAAGATGGCTTAGCAATGTTTGCTTCACCGGTCTTACATTTACTTGTCTTTTCGCTTGGACTGATAGATAGAGAGCTCATTGAGTAATTGAGTCAGAGGGAACCTTAACTTATTCATCTCATGGTAGCTTTTAAACTGATCAAAACTCTTCGGAAGAGTTATCAGTATGATGCTCACCTAGATAGCCTCATCAATAGTCCCACCATTGGCTTCAGAAGTGTTGAAATAAGACATCATCTTCAAAACATATTCCCTAACCAAAGCACCCTCCTTCATATGAGCAAGCATTGCGGAACGAACAGCTTCGTGCTGCTTTTGCTCTGAGGGTTATCTAAATATAGCCTATAATGACTCCATCATTTCAAATACAGTAGCCATTGACTCGTGCTTTGTAGTAAACACCTCGGTCATGGCGGCCAGCAGAAAAATATAGGCCTTTTCATTAGCCGAAACCCATTTCTCGTGGGCTTCTTTAACGGCTCTTGATGTATTAGCAGCAGGCAGTTAGGGCTTGATGTTGAATATCTAGTTCCACATGTTCATACTCAGAACGGATTAGCATAATCATTTATCAAACATTACGAGTATTCAATTGGGGTATTTAAGATTTCATACACTCACACAAATTTGATACTTTTATAAAATTTTATACAAGAAAAATCTATCTATTATACTATAATCATATTAAAAATCTGAATTAAATAGAAGAAGAAATGTGTTCAAAAAAATTTTAGAGGGCAGAGAGAAGATAGATGAACAACCATGAGTGTTCAATTGGGGTTATATTTAGGAGGTGTACAGCTTAAAATTGTTACTTTATGTTTTGGTGCTGGGTGTAGTGAAAAAAATTTTGAATGGCAACAGTCTCACCCAGTTTTAATTTGTAATAGAGTGTGTTTTAAGTTACTATATAATAGCGGTTGTAATTGTAGTCTGATGGTAACTATAACTTTCAATAAAGTTAATTATCCGAGTTTGAATCTCCCTTGCTTTTGGTAGAAAAAAAAATGAAGTTGCCATAATGTACTCAACTATTGATAATTTATGCTCTAAATCTAATAATTTAATTTTATATTTTTTTATATATACCACATGTAGTGTGGTGGTACCGTGGTAATCTAATTTAAGTAAATATATGTTAATTCTTTTAAAACATTATCATGGAACTAGCGATATATTAAAAGAATAAATAATATTTTAAATAGATTTTTTTAAATAAATAATATTTTTTAATTCTTAGTTGAAAACTTTCATATTTAAAAATCAAGTAAAAAAAACATTATAATAAGACATGATTTATAGCTACCACTGAAAATTGAAAAATTGAAAAATATTCTAACAAATTTTAAAAGAAACTTCAAATAATTCCATTAAAGGATTTCAAATAAAATTTCAAAATATTTCATTTTGTAAGAAAACTGAAAAATTATTAGCAAAACATTCATTACATTTCTCCAATAAAAGACAAACCAAAAATTGTACGAACCAAAAGTGGAGGTGAAACCATCCCCACTTTTTTGCCTAAGTTGAACATGGAGCGTGGTCAAAAACTGCACCAGACTCTGCCACCCTTGCATGACTTCAAAAAAAAAAACAAATTCAAATTTATTTTTCAAGCCTTTACTATTTGAAGTATTGTCCACCTGCAACAACCCAACAGTAGCTAAATTTAATTTTTGTAAACACCCGCCTAAACCCGCCCAAATATTTTCAAAATTTTCCACCCACAACCAAATACTTAAAAAATAAATAAATAAAAATATTATACTTTATAATATAGACTACTTTTAAAGAATAAATTTTTCTACGAGAAAAATGCTCTAAAAAAACTTCAAACATTTTTTTTTAATCATATCATAGCATTTAACAAAATTTATAAGCGTATTAATTTATAAAATAACGCTAAATTATTTAAAATGTGAATTATCATCAACAAATTAATTACTATATTATTTAATAATTTATATAACATTAACCACTCAAATATTACATTATTTAAAAATATAAATTTAAATAAGAAATTTAAACAATCTTACAATACTTTAAATTTAGTAGCATTTATTATACATGAGGAGATTATATATTTGAGATTTTAATTTTGACCACTGAGACCTCAAAAATTGAAAACAAATCAAAGCGTGGTATAGAAAAAAGTGACATTCTGGCAATATACAGATCAAATTAATACCTGTAAAGGATCCCACGGATTTCTTTAGAGACAAAAGCCAATCTACAACCACAATTTTTTAGATTTGTTTTTTGAATTAAAAAAAGCAAAAGCAAAGAGAGAAAAAGTTAATCAGAATCAGTCTCATTTTTGTTATTTTAATTTGAGAGAGAGAGAGAGAGAGAGAGAGAGGAGGAAGATGAAGAGAGAAAAAGCCTAAACAGCCGCTGAGGGAACAAATTTACATGAAAATTACAAGTCACATTACAGCACTCACCACCACCACCACATAATTAAATTTTTTAAATTAAAAAAAAAAAAGAAAAAGAAAATTAAAGCTAATTAAAACATCAATTAGTCGAAAAACTAACACGCCTAAAAAAAAAAACCTAACTCTCTCTCTCTCTTGTCTTTTTGTGCTTCAGATTCTTCAGTTCAAGTCAACCGGCCACCGGAGCAACAGCCGGCTTCACCTTCGGCGGTCGTCCTCTGCCTCTCGGTGCGCCGGTGGGGGCAGCAGCGGCGGCAGCCGGAGCTGAAGTGGCTGCGGCGGGCGGGGCTGTCTTCGCTTTCTTCGGAGGTCTCCCACGTGGCCTACCGCTGCCACCCGAGCTCTTCTTCTTCGGCGGAGCTGGTGGCGCGAACGGGTCCCTGGGCTTCGGCGGGCGGCCGCGCGGCCTGGGCGGAGACACAACGGCCCCGGGAGGCAACGGCGTCTTGGGCTTGGGCGGACGGCCGCGGCCCCTCTTCGGCGGCGCGTCCGGGTCCGGCCTGATGTAGTTGTTCTTGACCATCGCGAGCTGGCCGCTCTGCTTCATCTTGCCAAGGTGGTGAGAGAGCAGAGTCGCGTGCGCCGCCGGCAGATCCGGGTACGCCGACTCCATCTGCTTCGAGATCGCCGCCTTCGACGACCCGCCTTTCTCGTTCAAATCCTCAATCGCCGCCATAATCATCTACATAAACAAAACAAAAAAGCCAAACTTTTTCATCAAAATTAAAAACATCCAACAAAGACAAAAACCCAAAATTTTAGACACTCACCTCCGGATATTGGGGGAGAGAAGACTGTAACTGCTGCTGATGGTGTTGTAGATGTTGTAGTTGTAGTTGTTCATGTTGTGGTTGAGGTGGAGGTGGCTGTTGTAAAAGAGTATTGGATTGAGGGTTCATGGAATCTTCAGTGGACGCCATCACAGAGAAACACAGTGCTAGAGAGAGAGAGTGTGAGTGAGAGAGAGGACTGTTTGTGTGAGTAAAAATGAAGGTAAAGTTGAGGGCATTTAAAAGGAGAGGAGTTTGAGTGGTTTTTCTTTTGGGTTCGGATTCGAGCGAAAATGGCAGAGATATATGTGAGATCGGGTCGGATTCGTCATCCGACGGCTGGGGGCTGCTTGTTTCTTTCTCCATCCCACGGTTTTCCTTCTTTTTAACCACTTCACGCGGATAGATGACGTGGCTCTAGGACACAGACGGTATTTTGTGGTTTGTCTTGGTGGATTTGACGGTCTTGGACATTTTATTTTTATTTTTAAAATTGGAACCTTATCATGAACGTTTCAAATTTTATTTTGTAATTATTATGTGTTCCTCATGCCAAATACTTTACCACTCGTGACGCGTTGTGATTGGCTGTGATGTTGAGGAGCCTGAATCCGATAAAAGTTGACCTAATAGGATCTTGACACGACGTCGGGAGCACATGGTATTTGGTTCATCTGATCTTTTGTAGTTTTTAAGGACCAGATCCAGCATCCAAGTGCGGAAAATGGGGGGCCCACAATCTCGTCCGGGCAGATTGGTGACGACGAGATGCGATCCTATGTCTTTGAGCCCTATGGTACTACCGAGTAGCAGCAGCATGCTGGTGTTTGAGCCAAGTAGGACTAGCAATATGAGTTATGACCCAGGAACTTGACACGAACCGATATGAAAAAATGGGTTCGGGTTAGTAATTGGATCAATTCATATCGGATTTAAAAAGATTGATCTATGTAAATAAATAAGTTGTGCCAGAATTGATATAAACGGGTATGTAACGAGTTTGGTTCAACCCGTCTTGTAAGTTTGTTTAGCCAGTACTAAGCGTTGTTGTATTTGCTATTGACTTTGGCGTTGACTTTTGTCATTGGTAGGCTTGTTATGGTACTCTCAACTATCAGTTGTACTGTTGTAGGGAATCATAGCCCCACAGCTCTAGCATTCAAAGGTTTTAGCGACCGTACACTAATTCATTCATATATCCTTAGAATATGTTTTGCGGATAGAGATGTACATCTAATTTGACTAGTGGGTCCCATCCATCTTTTGGAATTTACATTTGAAGCATGTATCATTTTAGGAGTAGCACCAATCCAATTCAATCCGACCAACCCGACCCAATCTGTCTAGATTGAATTAGAATAGATTAATTAAAAATAACCCAATTCGATCAGTCCATAAAAATGATATAAAGTAAAATAAATAATTATACTTATTACTTCTTATTAGTTTTCTTATGACCCTTATTTTTGTAAAATCTAAAAAATGTACTCATACATTTACAATATTCTAATTGACAAATATATGTACATAATTTTTAATATTATTTTTTATTTATTGAAATATGCTATTATATTGTCTTCTTCTTAGTAACTTAGATTAGAATTTGATTAAGAATTGAAGAAATTACGCTGAACCTACCTAGGATTTGCAATTCTACAGCTAGAAATAACTTTACCAAAAATTGACAGCAAATCCCCCTCCAGTTATCTTTGACCGTTAAAAATTGACAGTTGACCAACTTAAACAGTGAAAAGACGAAAATACTCCTAGAAAAAGACAAGGTCAGGGGTATTTTTATATTTTTGGACTTTTTAAATTTAATTTTATTAAATAAAAATTAAAAAAATTAAAAAAAAATCTCATCCCTCCATCTTTAAAATAACAGACGGTTAAGATTTATTTAAAAAATTAAAATAATAATAATAATAAAATTAATTATAATTATATAAATTCATTTTTCAGATTGAATCTCAATCGTCCATCAAGATTAGTGGACGGTGGAGATCCAATGGATCTCCACCAAAAAAAAAAAATTTTGGGGAATCGAAGAACCCATCTCTCTGGGTTCTTCATTTTCAACGAAGAACCCAGATTGGGTTCTTCGCCATAGAACCCAGACCCAATCTGGGTTCTTCGCGAAGAACCCTAAGAGGGTTCTAAGAATTAGAAAAAAAAAAAAAAATTTGAAGAACCCAGTTTCTAGGTTTCTTCGAAGAACCCAGTTTCTGGGTTCTTCGAACGAACCCAGAAGGGTTCGATTCGAATTGAACCCTTCTGGGTTCGTT
This sequence comes from Xanthoceras sorbifolium, assembly GCA_003430845.1. Lineage (NCBI taxonomy): Eukaryota > Viridiplantae > Streptophyta > Magnoliopsida > Sapindales > Sapindaceae > Xanthoceras > Xanthoceras sorbifolium. The sequence continues at coordinate 27,636,247 of CM010621.1, forward strand.
CGACGAACCCAGAAGGGTTCGAATTAGAAAAAAAAAATTGAAGAACCCAGTTTCTGGGTTCTTCGAACAAACCCAAAAACTGGGTTCTTCGAAGAACCCTTCTGGGTTCTTCAAACGAACCCAGAAGGGTTCGAATTAGAAAAAAACAAAAAAAAATTTTGAAGAACCCATCTGGGTTCTTCGAAGAACCCAGAAAATGGATTCTTCGAATAACCCTTTTGGGTTCGTCGAACGAACCCAGAAGGGTTCGAATCATTCGAACCCTTCTGGGTTCGAACAAATCGAACCCATACGGGTTCGATTCGTTCGAACCCATACGGGTCCGATTCGTTCGAACCCTTGGGCTCTTCGAAGAACCCTCACTGGGTTCTTCAATTCCCCCAAAAAAAAATTTTTTTTTTTTTTTTTGGTGGAGATCCATTTTTCATATTGGATCTCCACCGTTCACTAATCTTGATGGACGATTGAGATTCAATCTGAAAAATGGATTTATATAATTATAATTAATTTTTTTATTTTTAATTAATTTTTTTATTATTATTATTTTAATTTTTTAAATAAATCTTAGCCGTCCGTTATTTTAAAGATGGAGGGATAAGATTTTTTCTTAATTTTTTTAATTTTTATTTAATAAAATTAAATTTAAAAAGTCCAAAAAGACAAAAATACCCCTGACCTTGTCTTTTTCTATGGGTATTTTCGTCTTTTCAATGTTTAAGTTGGTCAACTGTCAATTTTTAACGGTCAAAGATAACTGGAGGGGGGATTGCTGTCAATTTTTGGTAAAGTTATTTCTAGCTGTAGAATTGCAAACCCCAGGTAGGTTCAGCGTAATTTCTCCTTAAGAATTCGATAGAAAAAAGTATAATAATTGTATATAAACTTTAATTATTATGTTGATTGAAATAAATAATAAATTTTCCAACCACAAAATATTTGACGAAGTAATTATAATTATAAAATTGATGAGAGGTTAGATGAAAACTTTTCAAGTTTGATCAGTTGTTAATTTTGTATTTTATATTTTTATAATGTATACAATAAACATTTAAACAAATATGTATTATATATTGTGTTTTGATTTTAATACTTTTAAGAAATTTAAAATATATGTGATATGATAGTATGGTGAAAAATTGTTTTAAAATTGAATTTGAATATAACAAAATTTGAATTCAATATTTTAAATAATATATATATATATATATATTAAAATGGATTTATTGGATTTAAAAGCCTAACCCGATCAACTCAACCCAAGTTGGGTTGGGTTGTAATTTATATTTAGTTGGATTATTTCAGCCCAACCCAACCCAACCTAAAAGCGCTAACCCCTTATATATCATATTTATGAAATTTCTACATATTGTGATAAGTATTATAGTTTCATTTGGTATGTTGTATTAGATAAGATTGAATTATATTATATTGAACTTTGCCTTGTGTTTGGCACATCATATATTTGGACTGAAGATAATCGTCTAGTGATTAGATGAGATAATTTCATGTTAAAATAATTTATTGATAAAATAAAAACAGTTAAAATACGTTTAATTTAAAAAAATGTACTACATTTTTTTAATAACATAAAATAGAGTGAAACCCATCTTGTTTAATAAATCAATGGATTTATTGTACGCATGTACCAAATACTCATATATTTTGTAATTCAGCAATATTAGGTTACTCAAAAAATTTACCAAATTCATATCCAAATGATATAGTATATGAGTTGTCAACACCATATAAAAATCCATTAAATAATATAGTAAGTGATGTGGTGTTGACAACTCACGTATACATCATTTGGGCAACTTAACATTCCTCTTTTGTAATCATATATCCTTAAAATAATTTATTACTTCATAATTATATAGTAATATCGAAATTCACAATTCTAGTGTCAATACTTTCTTTTTTTGACTTATTATAATTAATTTAGAGTTTGAGGGAAAGGGACACAAACCAACAATCTTAAAAGTGTAAATATGAAAAGTATATTACTGTACCAATTTCATTGATTTTGGTCGATAGTTGTTGACGTGTGAATCCGGTTAACGTGGTGAATCAGTGAATATTCGAGATTTAAAGGATTGTAACCATAAAAAGATAAAAAGAAGAAGATTTTTAAAGTTGTTCGGCTTCAAAGAATGCATACATCCACTGTTTTTGGTATTTAAGTCGAGCTCGCTGGGTGTGAATGCGGAGCTCACTTATACTTATGTTTTCTGAAAAAATTTGTAACCTTTGTAACAGGGGTGTCCCGCTCCTTTTATAGTGTGAAGGAGTGGGAGTCATCCTGTTTTACATTGAATCTAATTACATATTTTAAGAGCGAAATTCTATCCCTTAATAGACGTGGTTTAATCTAAATGTGATAGCTGATTGTATGGAATTTGAGGTTGATTGAGAGTCTGCTTAGTTGACCGAGTGTAATCCCTGTATTCTTAGAATTCATCCTTAAATTGTGGCTTCAGATTACAAGTTACGAACCTCGTGGTTAGCAAGCTGCTTCTTCAATGGTTGGTTAGCTTAGTGGGGTATTGTACTTCGACTTCTTTGTTGTTTCTCTCTGCGTAATCCATTGGGCTTAGGGCCTATTTAGTCTAGTAGCAATTCTCTGGTCCTGCGTGTATCAGGCCTCCTTAGGAGGTTTCAGTGTTTTTGGGCCTGTGTGATTTTACATACAACATTAGCCCCCTAGCTTCTAGCTCGACAATTTTCGGTGTGGAAGCTATCTTTTATATGCGAGCTGTGATTTAGCGAGCTATCACTAGCTAGCTTCTTAGGGAAGCTCACGAGCCTCCCTTTGGGGTCATAGGTCCCAAGCATCAAAGGTAGTTACTTTTCGGTGAGTGGGACGAGTCATGTCAAGCGCTACGTATATCTTGTGCATTTAATACGAGCGTTAAATCTGCGCCCTTTTAAGTATCCCGCCATATCCCAAAGTTGAATGGATGTCATTGATTTCCTTCCTAGTAACTATTACTTTGATCTAACGGTTTGAGTTTCTCGTCTATATATATAAGGTCGTTTATGTTCTTCTCTTCATTTTTTGCAAACTTTTGGGAAGTTCTTTTTCTGTTATTTAGGAAACTGGGTTGCGTTTCATCTTCTGTTTAGTCTTGGTCTTCAGGAAATGTCTTCAAGGCTTCACATCCTCTTGTGTGATCGGGTATACTATTCTTTTAGCTTTGTCGTACCTGCCGTCTTTTGCTTTCTTTTGCGATGAGTTCTCTGTCATTTTTTCCTTTCTTTCACTGCATGTTTTTTATTATGGTTATCTTCTTTTTGAATCTTCTGTTTTGAACCATCGTGTTTTGGGCTTTCGATTAGCACCCGGAGAGAAAGAAACCCTATTTCATGTGAATATTTTTTGTATATATCCTCGCTTGGTCAGTTTGCATGTCTGTGACCCTCTGGTACCTCAAGCTTGAGCCTTTAAGCTGTAGTAGAAGCCTAGGACTTTTTTTCCGCCGTCTGATTCCAGTTTTTTTTTAGATGTCTAGTTCGAGCGCTCAGAGATCCCGTAAGGACAGAGAGACATAGGCTTCTACTTCTGGTCATCCAGGGGTCACATCGTCCCGAGGGGTGCCCTATGGGCACTAGTGATTAGTCAGGTCGATAATATCGACCACCTCGGAGAGGTGGAGGTGGTGAATGGTGTGGAGATACTGGACAGCCTTCCTCGAATTGCTTATAAGGGGCTGCGATGGAAAAATGAAGTTTTCACGTCTATTCCTTCCAAGATATATCGGGGGCATTTAAGGGTCATGGTGGACATCTTCTGGTTCCCCAACGGACACCAGGTGTTGGTGCCAGCAGTGGCTGATAGGGCTGCTTATCCGTCTCCTGATTTTGTCGCTGTTAGCCGACCCCATCTAGAGGCAGACCTGAGGTTCCCTATGCTGGGGTTCCTCATCGACGTGCTGAATCTTCTGAAGCTTGCCCCCATGCAGCTTATCCCTAGCTCGTATGGCCTTGAGACAGTGTCCCCTACCAAGGGTCTCATCTGAAGGTTCCCTTCACGAGAGGATGTACCATTTGGTTGTGCGGGCTGATGAGCTCAAAGGGCTGCTATAAGGAAATTCTAGCGCGAACATCGGGGATTACAAGGCGAGCTACTTTTTTTGTCAAATGCCCCAAAATCGAGCTCCTACATCGTAGAAGTTTCGTTCTGAAGCCTGGTGAGTTGGTTTCTCACCCCATTTTCCTTAACTTCGTTATGTATTTACCTTTCCTCTTTCGTTTGTTTGTAGACGGCACAGGCTTGAACTCTTTTCTTTTTGAGGAGGATAAAATGACGCTTGACGCCCTTATGGCCTTAATGCCAAAAGATTTGAAGGAACTTGCTGCGTATAAGCTGGTTACTGAGGAGCTCCAGGTAGAATTCAAACTTGCCCCACATAACCGGGGAGCGAAGTACAAAAGTGGCTGATCTGCGTGCTTCGAGCAAGGGGGTGGGCCTAGCTGGTTAGGTTCAAGGGATGGTTGTTACTAGCCCATGAGGCCAGTCTCAAGTGGTCGCCGGGCAATAACACTAGCGCCTGTTGCGAGGCTCGATGGGGACCTTAATATAAAGAAATCCCTTCTGCGCAAGAGGGTGGCCGGAAGTCCTCTTCTCGCCCTCCCTAAAAAGTCTAAGCTGGTGTGTAACATCCCGAATTTCGAGTAAGTAATTTTGAATATATGGATAAAAATATTTGAGAGTTGAGGGGTGTAAATGTAATTAAAAGTATGTTTATTTTGATGGTTTCCAGGTGGACCAGATGGAACGGTCCAGAAATGATGTGTGAAGAGAAGAGTGAAAAACTGAGACAGTGAGTATCGCGACCACAGATAGCGATGAGCTGCTCGCGATGAAAAATGGTGATTCTTGGCAGTGAGCACCGCGACCAGTCACCGCGACCACAGATCGCGATGAAAAAGTGAAAATCCTGGCAGTGAGCATCGCAACTAGGGTATCGCGATGGGTGATCGCGATGAAGGCGGTGGAGTTGCTCCAGAGAGCAACGCGACCTGGTCACCGCGACCATAGGTCGCGACGACCGAAAAATTATAAAAAAATAATTCGTCGCAGAAAACCCTAAGAAAACAGAAAAGAAGAAAACAGAGAGAAGAGAGACTCTGAGAGAGACCGAGAAAGAAAGAAAAGAAAAAGAATAAGAAGAGAAGAAGAAGAGAGAGAAAATGAAGAAGAAGAGAGAGAAGAAGAAGAAAAGAAGAAAGAAAAAGAAAAGAGAAAAAGGAAAGAGAAAGGGAAAAGGAAATCCAGAAGAGAAACTGTGCGAAAAACGAAAACCAGGTTGGTGTACACTTCCTTTCGAAAACTTTTGTGTTTTTTATTTGAATCTAAGTTTTGAATCTAAGTTTATTTGAATATTTTGATATATATATATATTGTTTACCGTTTATTAAATTGACTGTTTTGTTCCACTCGTAATTCGATTTTCGATTTATAATGATTATATTAAAGGAAAGTGTTTGAGAATATTGTTTGAATTAGGATTATTGTTTGGAAATCATATTGTTGAATTTGATTAAGATTTGAGAGTTATAATTGTTGATTTCGAAAGAAACGGAAAGTTTTGATATGAACTGTATGGATTATGTATTACTACTATTGTTTGAATATGTTGATTCTTGGATTTTTAATTTGAATTGTGAAACTGTTGCTTAAAATGGAAAAAGAATATAACGAGTTGATGACTGTTATATCTCGCGGGGCAAACCTGGTAAGGTCCAGTTTAGGCGAATCCCGGAGATAGATATTGTACTTATGATATTGATGACTGGTGCATCTCGCGGGGCAAACCTGGCATAGTCCAGTTTAGGCGAATCCCGGAGATAACCATTTCACTGTATCCGTGACTGTTGTATCTCGCGGGGCAAACCTGGCAAGGTCCAGTTTAGGCGAATCCCGGAGATAGCCATTATACTGATATTGATGACTGTTGCATATCGCGGGGCAAACCTGGCAAGGTCCAGTTTAGGCGAATCCCGGAGATAGCCATTATACTGATATTGATGACTGTTGCATCTCGCGGGGCAAACCTGGCAAGGTCCAGTTTAGGCGAATCCCGGAGATAGCCATTATACTGATAGTGATGACTGCTGCATCTTGCGGGGCAAACCTGGTATAATCCAGTTTAGGCGAATCCCGGAGATAGCCATTGTACTGATAGTGATGACTGTTATGTCTCGCGGGGCAAACCTGGTATAATCCAGTTTAGGCGAATCCCGGAGGTCGATATTGTACTGGTATTTCTGACAGTTACATCTCGCGGGGCAAATCTGGTATAATTCAGTTTAGGCGAATCCTGGAGGTGAACGTTACACTGATGTTACAGAAATAGAAATGTATGATGAATATACGGCCAGAATAGAGAATGAAAATGAATAAAATATTTAGATAAGAAAAATGTTACAGAATGAATAAAATGATTATAAAAGAATGGAAAACTAAATGTTGTATGTTTTATTGTTTTAATTTAGCTGCTTTTATTCATATGTATTTATATGATTGCTTTCAGTGAGAAATTGGAATATTTTTTTTTATTATTATGAAATGATTATTGATTTTGATACTTGAGTTGAGTGTACATCTACTAGGCATTATTGCTTAGCGCGTCGATTTTATCACGCGCAGGTATCAAAGACACAAGGGGAAACAAAGAATAGAGAAGAAGTAACAGCAGATTTGAAGGTCCAGAGTCACAGTTTCTTTTGAGTAGTTATACTTGAATTTGAAATTGTATATTGTATTTAGTGAAGCATGCATATACGGAAATCTGTAATTCGACATGTGTATATATGATTTATAATAATTGATTTATGATTTATATTCTTTTCAAATGTTTGTAAATCTTAATTAAATATGTTTTATTTGAAACTGTTTGGAAGTCGCACTAAACGGCAGAGTGCGCATTGATTTGAAATGTGGAAATAGAAGTGTTAAAAGTATATTGTATTATCTTTGTTTTATTTAAAACAGGTTTTGGGAAATCCGAAAAACAAAGGAAACTCTGCCGAAATTTTTTTTTAAAAAAAAAAACAAAATTTTGATGGGCTCACTAGAAACATATTTTAAAACTATAAGTTATATAATTTTGACTGGGTTGAAATTTATAAAGTGAATTAAGTAAAGTTTTGAAAACCCAGTAGCGCTCCCTGGGTCGATCCACTCGGGTCGGGTCAGGGGGTGTTACATGGTGGCTTCCGAGAAGAGCGACCAGGTCTTGCTCCTAGAGGATTCTGCTCGCAAGCCCTTACCTTATGTTGTCGTTGTTGAGGGTGCTCGCGGAAAAGGAAAGGGGGTCGATTTAGATGCTTCCGCGGAACAGCCTGTCCAAAAGGGGATGTCTAGCCCTTCTGTTATGGTAGGCTCTGCTGCTTATCCATCCTCGAGCCGGGGTCTTGATGCAGTTGCACAGGAGTACCTCAAGCGATCTCTGATGCTCTATAAGGAGTTCCTTACTGGGGGTCTGAGCCAGCACATTGAGGAGGACGAGGGCCCGGATCTTCATCACACGTTAGTTCGTCACGCTCTCTTGGTAAGCTTATACGCTTTCATGCGCATTTCTTTTCTTATGCATGTATACATTATCTTGTGGCTTATTGATTCTGCTTCTCTTGTCAGACCACCAATTTGTTATATGAAATCATGCTCGAATCCAAGGATAATGACACAGAGAGGAGGGTCCTTCATGACGAGCTTCTGAAGACGAAGCATGAGCTCACTACTGCGGAGGGTAATGAAAAGGGACTGGCGGCAGAATACGAGCAATTACGAACCCGCGAGAAGGCCCTGAAGATGGAGCTGAAAGAATCAGCCGCTGCATTGAATTAGAAGTAGACCGAAGCCAAACGAGCCCGCGAGGAGGTGGCTCAAGCCTAGAGACAAATAGAGGAGCTACAACAGGGTTTGGCCAGGGTTAAAGAGGAGCTCTCTAAAAGGGAGGGGTGTTGAAAGGAATAGAAGGTGGTCATGATTGATGAAGCCCAGTGCGACCATCTGTACAGTATCTGGCTTCATCATCCGAATTTGCCATTGAACTTTCTTGGTCAGTCTGTTGAGGAGCTGATTAGGGAGTTCGAGGAGTTTCAAGCAGCCGATGCTATCGAGGCCCCTGGCGAGGATCAGAACTCCGAGGACGGAAATGATGGCTAAGCTTAAGGCCTTATGCTTTTTGGATCCGACGAACCTTTTCCTCATTTTCATATATTGTGGCCTTCTCACCTTTTTGATGCGACTATAGTGAGATTGTCGCCCTTCAATGACTTTCTCACCTTTACGGTTTTCCCTTCTTGATCGAGCTTATTCCTCTCAATCAGTGCGAACTTCACACATATCGATCTCCTCATTCTGACTACCACATGCCACTATGAATTCAAACTTGTTCTGAGGCAGGAGGGTCAACAGCAGATCAACTGTTTCCCTAAACGTAAGCGGGCTTCTCTACGCGACTCCCTAAGCACAATAGTGAACCTGGGGTATACGTGCCTTTTTACGAAGTTCTTAAAGCATGATAGTGAATTCCAAATTTATTTCGAGAGCTTCTATACGACTCCTCTAGTACTATAGTGAACTCAAGCTATGCGAGCTTTCCCGTATAATATCGAGCAGGGCGGTTAACTTGAGCTTGTTCCGCGGTGGAATTTCAACAATAAGAAGATTCTTCCAATCGTAGGCGAGTTTCTCAGTATGACACCTTGGTCAGGGTAATAGATCCAAGCTCATCCTGCGGTGGAACTTCAACAACAAGAAGATTCTTTTCCCCGTGGGCGAGCTTCTTATTATCAAGTTCAGACGAACAGGCCTGATATAGTTTTGTCAGGCAGTTTCCCCCTTACTTTCAACGACTTTGCTACCATCATCAGTGTTGGAAAGTGCACTAGTAGAATGCAGCGACCTGAGTTCTGGGAGACACTTCAAGATGATTCCAGCCAATTGTGACATCGGCCACCACTGTTTTCTTAATAGCTCTTGACTTCTTTTTTGAAAGATTTGTGCTTGTATCCCAGTTGATCTTTACTAACTACATTGTAATTTTCTGATCATGATGATTCCTTGTATATGATTTTGTTGTAATCTCAGCCCTTTCCGTGGCTTCTAATAATAAATAATGTTTTTGCTAGATGTTGTACTGTATTCATATCTATTCTGTTTTTACCAGCTCTATATGAATATTCATTTAAAGGTTTAAGTAAAACTTGAAACATAAATATATGGAAGGATAGAACCTGATGGGCGCCCCTTTTCAAGGAGTCGTAGTGGCTTTCTACTCAGGGAGATCCTTCCATTGGGCGAGCTTACCAGTATCTCTCACATAAATATATCCAAAGTCTTACAGGTTGGTTTCCTTACCAGTATCTCTTGAGCTTTGTCGCTTCTCTGGGGGTTGACTTCGTGAGTTGGAGAGTTAAAGAGCTTCTCATATTAGCGAGTCTTGTCAACCCTTGGTGTGGCTCCCGTGGGAGGCCAGCCACCGTGGATGCTAGCTGTGCTAGTTTGGGGGCCTGTGGCCTTTTGGCGAAATCTCGCTAATTTATACATCTTCTCGGGGAGGCTATCCCCGCAAGTATTGACTTTGTTGTGTCTGGGGCTCTTTAACGGCCCAGATCAGTGAGTCTCTATCAGTACTTGGACAGGCAGGGAGGGGCCACCTTGAGTGTTTATATTGATTCTGCTAGTTAATTGAGCTCGTCAGCCCATAGGTTGGCAGGTTTTTGTGTCAATGTCTACATCTCTAGGTCTGGTATTTCGAGTATTTCTATTGACCCCTGCTTGTTAAAGAGCCCGTGGGCTGTCAAGTTGGCGAGTTTTGCCAATGTATATACTCAGGTTTTCGGCGAGCTCGTACGTTTAAAAGTAGGAGACTTTCACGTTAACGAGCTCGTGACAAGCTCATAGTTTTGAAAGTAGAAGACTTTCTCATTAACGAGCTCGTGAGAAGTACTTTGTTGTTGCCAAGGGAAAGGATTTTTTTTTTTTAACATATGTCTGCTAATCCCCCTGGCCCCCCAAGGTCGAGCGGCACAATTTTAGTGCGAGGGCTTTATTGTAGTGAAAAAGAATGCCTCTTTTATTGATTGAGATGAACTTTACAGAATGATTTTGACTTTTCTATTATCTTATAATGTTTGAACCTCACTTGCCTTCTGATGGAGCGATAATGAGCTCATCTCGCGGCTATCGCCACTAGGTGTGACCAATGGGTGCGGTATTATTACTAAAGGGAGGCTGTAGTAGTGCGGGCCTTCCCAGGACGGCATTGTAGGCCGTTGGACAGTCGATGATTAGAAAGTCAGCCATAATGGTCCCTTAGTGACTTTGCTCTCCCAGGGTAAGGGGTAGGGTGATTAATCCCAGGGAGATAATTGAATCGCCCGTAAAACCGTATCAAGGCTCATTCGAAGGGCGTAGATGGCTTAGTTTTAACCTTCATCACTTCGAAGGCCGCTTTATACAGGATGTTCATTGAGCTCCCATTGTCGACCATCGTCCTTGTAGATGGTCACCCCTCTTATTGTTGCCATGATGACGATCATATCATTGTGTGGCCAGTACACTCCTCGTAGGTCTGCGTCCGTGAAGGTTATCTCTTCAGCCATGGTTCTATATTGTTTCGTGGGTCGTTCGTCCACGCTCATCATCCTCAGGGTAAGCTAGCTAGCCTAATTCACATGTCGCGCCAGCAACCTGTTATTCATTCCTACGAGGTGGGGCCCTCCATGAATGGTGTGTATAGCCCATACTGTGGGCTTGTTTGGCATCGACTCCGGGTGGATAGCTCAATCATCTGTTGCTACTACGTGTTGTTGTAATGGCTACAGCTGCTGGGGCTATTGTTGATTCCTGAGACGTACCACATAGTCCCCTAGGCAACCCCGCGTGATCAAGCCCTCTATCGCGTCCCTTAGCTCGTAGCACTCAGACGTGTTGTGGTCCGCATCGTTGTGGTAGTGGCAGAACTTGTTCAGGTTGCGGGTCCTCATAGGCGTTCTCATGGGAGGTGGCATCCCGAATTCTTCCATGTTCCTCTCCGCGCTGAAAATCCTTTCTCGAAGTCGGACAGCTGTGCGTAAGTCTGGTAGCGACCTCCGCCTCATCTCGTATCCTCGTCGTTCCTAGCCTTCTTTGCTACCTGGTCCACTGTGTTGTCGTCTCTGCGTGAGTCCCCATTTCAGTTGCGGTTATCTCATCGTCCGCCTTCCTTCCGTTTGCTCTTATTTTGCGGACTCCTACTCCTGTCCTTCTTAGGGTGCTTCTTGGGTTCAAAAGCCTCCTCCATGTAGATGTGGGTGTTAGACCGCTAGTAGAAGTCCCTGAGTGTCTTCACCGATTTGTTGTATATGCTCCGGTAGAGCTCACCGTCCTTCCGTAAGCCAGCAGTAATAGCAGTAAGCACGTTGCCGTCTGTAGGACTTTCCACGCAGCTAACCTCCTTCTGAAAAGCGGGCTACATAGTCCTTTAAAGGCTCGTCCGCCTTTTGAAAAACTAGTCGTTAGGTAGTATAAAGGGACTTGTTGTTTCTTCAATGCTTGGTATTGGCTCAGAAAAAACTCCTGATATTGGTTCCATCTAGTTATGCTTCCTATGGGGAGCCCCCTCAGCTATTTTCTCGGGATCTCACCCTAAGTGGCTGGGAAGCACATGCACTTGACCTTCCTGTTGGTCGTAAGCAGGCTCATCTATACAATATAGGCATTCACGTGGTCGAAAGGGTCACCTAACGCCTAGGTAGACAAGGATGTTGGGCATCTTGAAGCGGTAGGGCAGTGACTCGTTGTCGATCTCCCAGCTAAACGAGCTTCTCTCGACATACCTATCAGTGGGTTCAACGCCCCCTCGCTTCTGTTACAGAATGTCCAGTTGTCGCAGCAGGGTCTGGTATCCCGGGTCTAGAGGGGTCATCATCGATGCGCTGGAGGTGGCGCTATTTTCCCTATGGGGGCAATTCGGCTGGTTAAACGACCTTCGTTCCTGCTCGTTAGGCAGTCTTCTCTTTGTAGAGCTGTGGCTTATTGAGTCGCCTTCAGAGGGTATCAGCGGCTGGCACCGCGTGGAGATCATTCTCTTCATTATTTCGCTCAAGCTGTTGGTCGTGCACTGGTAGGTGCTACCTAGGCTACTACAAGGTACTGCCATGTCGGTCTCTGTTGAGTTCACGTGGAACATATGGCCGTGGTGGTGAGGTCCTTCTCACAGCTCATTGCATCTCGTCCTAACCTGTCTGGCCGCATGGGCAGAATGAAAGGATATTCCGCCTCGGTATGCGTGATTTTACGGGAGATTCTATCTGCGGGGCTGAGGTACGGGGCAATTTATGCCCTCTCTCGCAGCGCGCGGAGGAGTACTTTCCACAATCTGCTAGCGAGGAGGATGGTTCTACAACAAAAAGTGGTATCCACGAGCCATCTCCTTCACTATCTTTCCAGTTATGCCTGTCTCTCCGCCATTTTAGTAAGATCGAGGGGACCGGAAGGACCCGTCTGCTCGTGGCTACAAGGTTCCATTCGTGGATGGAGTTGATCTGTTGGCAGGTTCGTAGCGGGCAACTGGACTGTTGGCACAACAGGCGCCACATTTGTCGTAATTGGCGCGCTTGGCGCAGTTGGTGCGTTTGTCACCGCCGATGGGTTTGGCACGGATGGCGGGACTAGAGGTTGATGGGATGTCTCCGAAGGTCCTCCGACGGAGAGTACACCTCTACTCCGTAGCGTTCTGGAACGGGTGCTTATGCCTCTTGCCATTGATATCGTTTAGCTATCTTTCGCCTGTAACAATATATGTTAGAAAATTAAAAGCGATTTTTTCATATCGAGGGTGGAGGTTTGAATCCTCTAACGGGGCCCTCATTCTCCTGCCAAACTGTTGACGTGCGAATCCGGGTCAACGTTGTGAATCGGTAAATATTTGAGATTTAAAGGATTGTAACCATAAAAAGACAAAAAAAAAGAAGATTTTTAAAGTAGTTCGGCTTCAAGGAATATCCTACATCCACTATTCTTTGTATTTAAGTCGAGCTCGCTGGGTGTGAATGCGGAGCTCGCTTATACTTATGTTTTCTGGAAAAATTCATAACATTTGTAATAGGGGTGCCTTGCTCCTTTTATAGTGTGAAGGGGCGGTAGTCATCCTGTTTTACATGGAATCTAATTACATGTTTTAAGGGATAAATTATATCCTTTAATAGACGTGGTTTAATCTAAATGTGATAATTGATTATGTGGAATTTGAGGTTGATTAAGAGTCTGCTTAGTTGACCGAGTGTAATCCTTGTATTCTTGGGATTCTTCCTTAAATTGTGGCTTAAGACTGCGAGCTGCGAACCTCGTAGTTAATGGGCTGCAGGCTGCCTTCTTCAGTGGTTTGTTAGCTTAGCGGGGTGTTATACTTCGACTGCTTTGTTATTTCTCTCTACGTAGTCCATTGGGCTTAGGGCCCATTTGGTCCAGTAACAATTCTCTGGTCCTGCGTGTTGTTAGCACCATTTCTTGCCGGAAATGGAGCCTCATTCCTCCATGCTTTTGTCCAATTTAGGGCAATTATGGGAGGTATTTGATGGTTTTATTTAGTGCACAAGTTTGATAGGTTTCGTTGGTGATTTCAGTTGATCTCAGCCGAAAACGAGTCTCGAACGTCTAGTCGACGCTTGCCGCAGTTCGAAGACTACGTTTCAGCTCTTCCAGAGAATACTCGTGAGTTGAGGTCGCGACTTGCTCGCGACTTTGCTAACTCACGAGGTCAAAATTCCAGCAATCAGACCGAGGCACATGCGACTTGCCTCGTGACTTACTCGCAAGTTGGGCAAGTCGTGATGACCATCAGAGTAGCAACAGACCGAGGCACATGCAACTTGTCTCGCGACTTACACGCGAGTTGGGCAAGTCGCGAAGATAAATTTTCCAGACAAGGCCGAGGCACACGTGAGTTGACTCGCGACTTAGGCCCGCGAGTTGACAAGTCGCGAGTGACGTGGAAATTGCAACCCTAGCTATCAGTATAAAAGGAAAACAAGACTTTTGAATAAGGGGATCGGGAGTTATCAGAAAACAGAAGAGAGAGAGAGAGAGAGAGAGAGAGAGAGAGAAGAAAAAGGAAGAAGAAGAGAGAAGAAGGCCTAGAAGACTAGCCATCAGATCGACTCATCGGACGACTTCAATCACTCGGAGGAGTTGGAATTGTGCATGGAGAAATTCAATCGAATCGGGTTCAGATGAGAGTCCAGCCGTTTAGAGTTTTTCTATCATAATTTTTTCCTTAATCTTATGTTTTTCATGTTATTCTTGATAAAACTTAATATGTATTCTTATTTCCTAGTTATGAACTAATTCTCTATACTGGGAATGATGATGGAACTTAATATGAATTATGATTGAGATTAATAAATGCTTGGGTGAATTAAGTTATTTGATTGAGTGTTGATTTAGTGCTTTACTGATTGTATATTGCTTGATCACCAATATGCAATATCTTATTGTTGTGGGTTAACTACCGAGAGGAGACACTCACAACGTGTTCGATAAATTAACACCATAACTTAGGAACCAAATAGAGATATATTGGTGTGAGTTATATGATTTAATATGTTTCTATGTTCATTGCATTCTCGTATAGTTGACAGTCATCGAAAGATAGGGTGTTAGTATATGTTGAATAGGTTCGATTTACCTTAAGAGAGGACTTCGGATAATTATACAACATGATCATCAATTATTGACTTGAACATCCATGCATAGTTATCTCGCATCATAAGGATTAAGTGGTGAAATCGGATTCCCTAGTTCCATTTACCTTTGATAAGAATTACATCATAGTTTATAGTTTTATAGTTGCTTAGTTTATAAGTTACTTATCACAACCTTTGAGCTAGTATTCTAGATAGCATTACACTTGGTTATTGTCGGTATTCAATTACTAATCGTTCTCGTGGGAACGATAATCGAAACTTACCATTCTATATTACTTGTGCCGATCCCGTATACCTGTGGGTACACAAAAGGCGTAACACGTGTATCGGGCGTAATACGTGTATCGAGCCTCCTTAGGGGGTTTCAGTGTTTTTGGCCTGTGTAATTTTACACATAATAATACTTTTATAATATTTTAATATAATCTATTATGAGTGCAAATTTACATTGTAAAAAGTGAAGAAAAAACTCAAGTTATTCTTCTAAAATGCATAATTATGTATTGATATATTGAACAATAAATATAAAAAAAAAATTCTATTAAAAATAATAGTAATACTTGGTATAATTTGATATTTTGATCCATCACCCTTTTTAGCTTTTAGTTTTAGTTTTTAATAAAGTTGTTACCCTCAAGGTTTTAATGATTGATTTTGATAATAACACACGTTGATGAAGTTTGTACAAAGTTTGATTTGATGTGATATAATAAAGTTTCAACAACATTGAAACTGTAGAATAAGGCATCATGCAGTGATCTAATATGTTGAAGAATTCAGTTACGTGCATGGTGAAGAATCACATCAAATTTTGGACATCAAATGAAAATTATTTTAAAGCTTGAAGAAAAAATTACTAGTTCTATGTTTGTACTTTAAAAATTAGTTTATATTTGTATGTGATTGGAATGATTTTGTTCAATTGTCTTAGATTGGACCTTAGGATCATTTAATCTCGTTTGTATTATAATCCTAAGTATTCTTAGACCCCATATAGATTGGTTGAGACTTATATTTTTTATTTGAACATGAAAAACTAAACTTATAGTACAAAAAAGTCTATCCAGGATGTAATTGATAGTTTTTTAGACTTTTAGGGGCTCAAATATAATTTGATTGGGCC
This sequence comes from Xanthoceras sorbifolium, assembly GCA_003430845.1. Taxonomy (NCBI): domain Eukaryota; kingdom Viridiplantae; phylum Streptophyta; class Magnoliopsida; order Sapindales; family Sapindaceae; genus Xanthoceras; species Xanthoceras sorbifolium. Next base: position 27,652,067 of record CM010621.1, read on the forward strand.
CCATATGAAATATTTCAAAATTATAGATGCCAAAATGTATATGTGTTATTTCCATAAAGGCATGGCCGTTTAGTAGGTCATCCGCCAAAGAGCTGAGATGTGCTTTTAGAAACCGTTTTTTATTTTCAAAAACAAAAACATAGATATAAAGTTTTTTGTGTTTTTGGAAAGTTATTTTCGAAAATAAAAAAGTAGTGTTTTTCATTATTTTCAAAGCATATTTTGAAAACAAACCATAATTTTTTCTACAAACAAAAAAATATCAAATACATTTACATCATTTTCAATTTTTAAAAACTATTTTTAACAAACACTGTCAAATATGTTTGTATTTTTAAAAATATTATTTTTTAAAACATAATTTCCATTTTTTAAAATAATTTTTAAAAACATTCATTATAAAAAGGCTACCAAATGATAAGATCATTTACTCGATGGGCCTTATAAGCCCGCTCAAAATAGGGCTCAGAGGTTGGCCTGGTTTTAACAGAAACATTTAAAGGCTGGATCGACTCGTTGACACCTCTACTTGGTGATATTTATAATGGATCTAAAATAAAATTAAATAAATACTAATATATTATTAAATGGGTTAGTTTGAAAGAAGTTTCTCTAAATATATATTTAAAAAAATATTTTTTAAAAGTAGAATTTCTACAAATAATCTTTAAAGGAAAATTGTTGGTCATTTGGTTAGTCAATTAAAAAAACTCTTTAAAATAATAGAATAAGAGAATTACACAAACACCCTAGTGTTTTATAAAATCATACGAATAGACAAGATTTAGCCACATCAACACAAAACCCTCCTGACTTTTCAAAATTATTACAAGGACATTCCCTGCCTTAAGATTTCAACAGTTAGTATTTAACTGTCAATGATCAAAGGTGTGAATGGCTAAAATATCCTTATTTTTATTTTTAAAATATAAAAAATTAATTTTTAATATATTAAATTAATTAAAAAATTCTTCCATCTACATCAATCAACTATCTTCACCATCTTCAAGTGCAACCAACATTTTTCATCTACAACGACATCACTATCTCCAAATCATCAAACATCACATTTCCAAATCATGAAACTATCACCCAACCATCTTCAAACATCCACAAAACCCAACCATCTTCAAATATCAATTCACTCAACTATTTCATTAATCCACAAAGAAATCCACATATGATCATATCAATTAAACACCCATAAAAAAAACTATCTTCATCAACATTAAATCTCAAACCATAAAAAAAAAATGGAAGATGGAGCATCTCAAACCAGAACAAAAATTGAAAAAAAATAAAATAAAATAGAATTGGGAGGTTCGGATTTGGGTAAAAAAAAAAAAAAAAAAAGTAAATGCTTAAACACAATCCATTTACTTTTTCCTCAATTTGTTCAAATCATTAGAGTTTGTCGAATTGTGTTTAGACTAAACTAATTTATTGGTGCATTAAAAAAAAAATTAGGATTTGGAAACTCAAATGGTGTACTGGGAATTTTCCAAACTAAAAATAAACGAGAATTTGATGAAGCAGTCTGGTATTGCCTTCTCTAACTAATTTCTCATCAACATTTACACGCTATTTAATAAACTACGACCATACCACTTATACACAAAAAGAATCATCAAAATCTTGTTACAATACTAAGCCTAACTCTGCATCGGACGCTTACCATGCCGGTCTTGTCTTGTACGGTCTCGTCTTGGACTTGAAAGAGCTGAAGTAGATGCGGAAGCACTATTACTAATCAAGCTTGTATCATATGTACGGGAATTGGATTCACTGGAACTTCCGCCTGTTCCAAGAGCTGATGATGACATTGCTGCAGGCCGGTGAGCTCTTCTGTAACGAGAACCCGGTACTCCAGGCCTAGTTGGTTCTTCTAGATTGCCAGGTTTCTTTGATAGCACCACAATTACACGTCGCATATTAGGCCTTAATTGCGGATCACCTTGTGTGCATAGCAACCCTAACTGAATGCACATGGCTATTTGGTCTGTAGCTCCTGAATCTGCTAATTTGGGGTCGACAATCTCTAAGCTCCTTCCTTTCTTGTAGAGTTTATATGCCTGCAAATACAATAAAAATGCAATGTACAAAGTGAATTAAGCTAAATCTTTTTCCTGAATCTCTCTTCTTTTTTCTTTTTCTTTTTCTGAAGTCAAAATATTAATTCTCTCTTGGTTTTTTTATGTGTCCATACAGTACCATAATTCCCATCTCATGTGTCATCATAATCTATAGAATTTTCCTAGTCTCCTAATTTTTACCAAGCTTGCTGATATCATATAATTTCCATGTCCTAAATGAAGTTCAATATTTTGCTTGAAAATGATCCAACAGTCAAACGCTTTGCAAAGATGCTAAACTGAAGCCATAAGAACCATTTGAGGCCCAATTGATGATTTTCATACAGTTTGTTGTGAATAACGTCTTCGTTATTCTATCAAACAAATGATTCAGATTATGATCTTACCCAATCGAGTAGATTCTGCGCATCGACGTCTAAATTGAAGTTTGAGTTTCTCTGTCCACTGATCAGCTCTAAAACCACAACCCCAAAGCTAAACACGTCTGCCTTAACTGATAAATTTCCATGCATGAGGTATTCTGGCGCCATATATCCACTATTGTCAAATATTTAAAAAAACGAATAATTCCTATGTTAGATTAATACCCATGACTCAAGCACTTGACTGTACAATAAATTATATAATGATGCTAGACTACATACTTGGTACCAGCTACACGGGTGTTAACATGTGTTTGATCTTCTGGGAAGAGGCGGGCCATACCAAAATCAGCAATCTTGGGTATCCACTTATCATCGAGTAATATATTGCTGGCCTTGATATCTCTGTGGATGATGCAATTGTGTGAATCTTCATGAAGGTAAAGCAATCCCCGAGCAATGCCATTGATAATGTCATACCTTCGATTCCAACCAAGCTCCTGACTTCTATTGGATTCTGCATATAGAGACCATCACAGTTTTAATCACTATGATTATAAAGCGAACAGATCCATTGTATTGGAGCCTATGAAAATAACAATTTAAAAAAGTCACATTGTCATTCATATTTTAATCTTCATAAACTTAATGGAAAACGACATAGGTAGAAATTGGTGGCTTTTCTTCCACTCTGGAGCTGCCATGTTTGTGCTAGAATTGGTCAAAATGATTCAAATTTTAGAACATTCAGTTGCTTGGGCAAACAAAATTCAAATTCAACTATATTTTAAGATAAGTCAAAAGGTCTTATGAAGTTTCTTCCTTCGAAAGCTTTGAATGTTATAAATAAAAGAGGAAGAAAATTTCAAATCCATTTGGATGGGCACCAGCTCTCATTGTTGGTACACATGACAATTACAGACATATATGAACTACAACCCAGCTGGCATCTTGTATTTTGAAAAAGACATGCTTAACTTCCTCCGATCTAGCTTGCCATTCATTCTTGTCATCATATAAGTTATTTTGAGTCAATATGTTGCATTGCACCAATAGTTAGGTCACACCGTCACAGTCGTTGTTACTCAATCACATCTAAAGCAAAAGGACAGGTATTTCCCTCCTAAATTTAACGAATTTAATCGTTAAAAGAAGATTCACAAAGAATTCAGTTAATTTCATCACAAAAAGATGGAGCCCAACATTATTTTAATTCAATCTTGATTTTCAAGAACTTATAGTTATTCTGAAGCACAAAATAACTCCTTAGGAAAAAATTATATTCCAGCAACGGACCAGAAATCTTTATCATAGGACATAGCTTCACCTAACAGCACAAATAAGTTGAAGTTTCTTCAACAAAATTCTGTAATGACAACACCAACTCCCCGACCCTTCCCTAGAAGAAAGTAAGTTAAAGGAATCCGGTCATACAAACAAAGGCATTCTACATTTCTCCTAAGTTTTAAGAAAAGAAGTCAGAGACATAATGGCTACATGCTCATTGCAACTTCGTAGTATAACTTTGAGCATATTACGAATAAGGACTTTCATTGAATATTTATCATTTCTATGGGATTACTGCAGTAAATTTATGTTGCAAGCAAATCATAATCAGAGATCATCTAAGCAATAAAAATGGGTAATTAACTTAGACCTATTGTAAAGCATTGATTATGAAGAGAAGAGAGAACATATTCATGCAATTTGAGCCAAACAGATATAAATATCATCTTAACATTGCATAATACTTTATTTTTTCTAAAAAGATTTGAATATTGAAGTCGTTACTATTCCACATTGAATGCCTACCAATTCATGCAAGCTTGGTGATTTGGGAAAGAATAATGCCTATAGTCACCATCTATGAAACTTTTTGCAAGAATAAACAAAAAAGGGAAAAGGGAACTTGATATTAACTGTATATAAAACTCCAATCTTCAGTGGGCTGCATCAACATTAGTTCGGGCGTCCAGAAATCTAATTATACCGCTTATTTGTACTATGAGCGTAAACGTTGAGAATTGGGCTAGGTTCAATTACTGAATTAAAATCCTGCAGTTAGATGAGCAAGGAATACTACAATTAAACAGAAAAAAAGAAGGTAAAGGGCAAAAGTTGATGCTTACTGAAGAGAAGCTTGTCGAGACTCTCATTAATGACATACTCATAAACCAATAGTTTTTCCGTGCCATGTGCACAATACCCTAACAAATTAACAACATTCCGGTGCTGTACACGAGCCAACAACCTGGCCTCATTCTCAAATTCCTTCTTCCCCTGATTCGAGTTATGGGACAGCTTCTTCACTGCAATTTCTCTACCATCATCTAACTTGCCCTGTGAAGAAATACCCCACAAGTATTATGCCTTATTATTTACCAAGAAACTAATGAAACTCTATTTTAAAGCTACATATCAGCTAAGAAGATAATGCGAAGCTTAGCAGAAACCCATCACAGGAATGTCCACAAAACACAAAAGAGCAATAGGCCAATAGCACTTGCATACCTTTGGCTTCTTATAGCAACACTAATATGGGTTTTCATTTAAACAAGGTTACAAAACCAACATTATATATGTACATTGTCATTGTGGGTATATATTCTCATTAATGTTGCAAATAAAACAATTAACTTACAAGGACTTGAAACCTGCTTCATTTCTTGAGACCTTCTAAAATAAAAGAAAAAACTTTAGATTAAGTCGTTGTGCAACTGTGGTAATGAGGTGGGTTGATCAGGTCAAGTTGTTCTTTTTTGCAAAAGCGCGTAGCTCAATTTCTCACCCACTTCCAAAACAGAATTTTGAAAATATTTGAATAGCAATCAGCAAAATCTCCATTTTCTAGCAAAAAAATGTTAATAACGTATAGCAAAGAAGAAACCAATTGAGAATTTCCAACAAAAATCATACACAAACATTCTCAATTATCTTGCAACAGACAACTAAATTAACCAATAAATGTAAAGACTTGACTACACTTTCACAAAGTTACCCATCAAATTTTCTCAGCAACCAAACAGAATTTAAATAAAATTCCAAAGCAAACCCAACAGAGAGAAAATCCTTACCTTGTAAACAGGTCCAAACCCTCCCTCGCCAAGCTTGTTTGTAGAGTTGAAATTCTTGGTAGCAGAGACTAATGTTTCAAAAGAAAAGTGCTTCTGTTCCTTTGCAGCAATCTTCTCCAAGTCCTCTTCGTTCTGTCCATCTGATCAAATCAAAATCACAGAATTCAAAAATCAGAACATCAAATCACCATACCATGGTCAGAGAAGCAGTAGATCACAACATTTCTGTCACTGAAGAATTCAACTGGGGTTCTTGGGTTTCCTTTGTTACCTTTACTTGAACCGAAATGGAAAGGTCTCATTAGAATTCGAAAGAAATTCTTGGGCTTGCTCATGAGTCTCTCCGCTCATGGAAAAGGGCAAAAAAAAAAAGAACAGACAAAAAGCTTTTTGTGAATTGATATCTTGAAAAAAATTGGAACTTGTGAGGAAGATGTTGATAGTTGTGCTGGGTATTATTAAAGATTACGCAATGATTTTTTTTTTTTTTTTTTTTCAGTGGAAACTTATACGATGAATATGCAGCTCTCTGTTGGCAAATAGCGTGTTGACTAGCAGAGCCCAGATTGACTATCATTTCATTAGTTTATTAATTTATTATTTCTTTTTTTTGAGAAGTAGCAGCCGGCCAGCCAATATTTGGTGTAAGATATATGCTAGCTGCTCGTAGGTAGCGACAAGTGGCATTGTCCTTTTTTTTAATTTTATAATTAAATTTAATTTATATAATAAATATTTTAATACTTAATATAAATTAAAATTAAAATTAACTTTAATAAAAAATTAAAACTAAAAATAAAAATAAAACTTGATTAAAATTTTATAATTAAATAAAAATAGAATTAAAAATTAATTAATTTATTCATAATAATAAAATATTAATATTAAAAAAATAAATTTATTCTTCTAGTTTATAATACAGGCTATTATAATATATAATATATATTTTATGTATTTAATTAAATATAAATAATATAAAAATATATATTTTTATAAAAAAAATATTATAATCAAGTGACATCTTCCTACCTTCTTTTATGGAGGCCACTTATTTTTTAAAAAAATATTTTTTTTACATTTGTAATTATATAAAATAATAAATATAAAAATAATTAATTTTGATAAATTCTTTAATTTTTTATTTAATTTTTTAATTTTAATTATTATTAATTTTATCAAAGGTCCTTATTTTATTAGTTGGGATTTTACAAGTTCTCCTAATCCATTAAGATTTAAACCTTAATATTATAAATATTATCCAACACTTGTCCATCAAACCACAATAAGTGTAGGGAGATCTCTCCCAGTGTTAGAAGTATACTTTTTCTTTTGATTTAGATTTAAAATATATGGACCTCACATAGAGCTTGATCTCGGTAAATACCGATAGTTCTCTAACCAATTAAGTATTAAATTTATAAAAAAATATATTATTAGATTTTATTCTTACTTTTAGTTTTAATTTTTTTTTTTATATAAAAATTAGTTTTGATTTTGAATTAAGTTTCACCATTAAAATTTTTATTATATAGATTAAATTAATAATTTATAATAATTTAATAATATGAAACTAAAATTACAAATATAAAGAATTAAAATATAATTAATTATAAAACTTAAAAAAAAAAATAAAGAACAACGCCACTTATCACTTCCTAGGAGCCATCTGTTGCTAGCATTATCTCTTTGGTGTAAATATGAAACTGCTGTTTTTGCAAATGACAAAAAAGTGCTTCTGCAACCGCACGTTTGTCTAGAGAAAAACTCGAGTGCTTCTGCAATCTCCACTCATTCATAGGAGATGACTGTTACCCGATGCAGGTGTTAAATGAATTGACTATTACTTGTTCAAGCGGGAACCATACGTCCATACGTCAATGCATGTTGTGAAAAAATTTGGGGTGCAATTTGGGAGAGAATATTAGGTACAGCGATATGCACATGCATTTTCTGGTATAATTGTGCCACGTGTCCAAATTTTTCACATGCCTAGATCACAGCTAGGAATTCATAGTGCATCATGTTTGCACCTACGATTTTTCTGCGATTTGGATGAGAGATGTACAGGACATCTGTTGCACCGAAGCTTATGAGATCTAGTTTCTAGTAAGAGCATCCAATGAAATGCAAATATATATTTTTAAGTCTCTAAATAGTATCACATTAGTATTTTTAAATAGGGATAATTGTAATAAAGTATCCTGACGTTTAGTTATATTACAATAAAATCGTGAATTTAGCTTTAATTACATGTTAGTACCCTTGACTAAGTTAACCAGTCAAATATGACGGGTTGACTTTGACTTTTTATGTAAAAAGACATAATTGTCTCTGGTTTAAAAAAAATAAATTAAATAAAAAATTAAAAAATTAAAATTTTTAAAAATGGATCTCTACCGTCCATCAATGTTGATGGACGGTGGAGATACATTTAAAAAAAAAATTAAAATTAACAATTAAAAAATTTAAAAAAATTTAAAAAAAAAATTTTGGTGTTCTTAGTGGAGATCCAATCCAGATTGGATCTCCACCAAGAATATCAAAAACAGATCAAGAACATCAAAACTGCTGGGTTCACGTTCGAACCCAGTTTCTGGGTTCGAACAAAAGTTTTTTTTTTTTTTTTTATTTTGATGTTCTTGATCTGTTCTTTATGTTCTTGGTGGAGATCCAGATTGGATATTCACCGTCCATCAATGTTGATGGACGGTGGAGATCCAATCTGGATCTCCACCAAGAACACCAAATTTTTTTTTTAATTGTTTAATTTTAAATTTTTTTTTTAAATGTATCTCCACCGTCCATCAACATTGATGGACGGTGGAGATCCATTTTTAAAAATTTTAATTTTTTAATTTTTTAATTTTTATTTAATTTATTTTTTTTAAACCTAGGGGCAATTATGTCTTTTTACACAAAAAGTCAAAGTCAACCCGTCATATTTGACCGGTCAACTTAGTCAAGGGTACTAACATGCAATTAAAGCTAAACTCACGATTTCATTGCAATATAGCCAAACGTCAAGGTACTTTATTGCAATTATCCCTTCTAGATAATATGGATCCACATTGTTAAAAAAAATTATAGAAATGCATATTTACTTCTCCAGTGTAAGTATTTAAATAGTAATTTCGAACCAATCACCACAAACCATTTATCACACACTCTCTCCAATTTAATATGATAATTAAATGCATTGAAAAAATATTAAAATTATTTTGGTGGAAAAAAATTAGAAATCCTAGTCAGCATATCAAGAAGAATATCTATAATTAGAAACTTTACTTGATATTCTTTAAAAAAAATTTTGCCACATCATATCAATATTAAGTTAGATAATTGTATTGGAGATGATTTTTTTAACTTTTTTAATATAGATCCTATGTGGGACTTAATTTTCTCCAAATACATAATAGTATTGGAGATGTTCTAAGTTATTTCTCGTTTGACATCAATCTTGTTGCGACCTATCAGGATAAATTTACTCTCTCATGCTTATAAGTTATAAATATATGGCTCGTTTGGTACATGAGATTGGACTGAACTGGACTAAATTTTAGACCCATATTTGGTGTGTCACCAGACTAGAAAAATGGGACTAATTATTCCGGACCCACAAAAAAAAAGTGCACTGTTCCTCATTATTTTAACCCGTGTAAATGTTAGGTCTTATTTTATCCCCTCACAATTTGTCTTCACCGCCTCTCCATCTCCTCTGCTATCAACTCCTCCAAACCCAACTCATCTTCTTCAACATCCAAATCGGTCGGCGACCACAACCTCCCCACCTTGGAGCTGAAAATACAAACTGGTAGAGTAAGTTAGTCCTTGCCATCTTCTATATTGGATTGTTATTTTATTTAATTGTTTTTTGGATTATATACCCATTTCCTTTCTCTTTCTCAGATCTTCAATTTTCTGGGTAGTTTGTTTTCTTTTTAGACCAAACCAACTTCTATTATAATGTTTCTTTTCCTAAGTCAATTTTATATTATTAGATTGGTGCATTCCAATCTTTGAGTTGAGATTTCCCCTTTTGCTTCTCACAACAATTAAACACATTAGTATTTGAAATCAATTGTATGTTATCAGCATATACAATCGCATAGAATAGATTTATGTTTTAGATTCTTAGGGAAGTGATTAGAAAGCGATTCAAGTACAAATTTCCTAACACCCACGACGAATCTTAAATGCCATGTATGCAATTCGGTGACTTTCATATGCTACTCTGATATTGTTTTATCGATGGAAAGTTTTTTACGCTTCCGCCACATATTTTATACAAAAATATACTTTTCTAGATTCCATCGAGATCTTAGAATCACCTTAATACTAAACAATAATTGATGTACCTAAGTTTGAAGACATGTGACCTTTGATTATTATGAAGATTTTGCTGCCTGGGTTTTACATAATTTGTAGAGGAAAGAAAATGATATATATGGGATTTGATTAATTTATCTTGTGAAGTAATTATACATTGCATATGTGATATGTCATCCCTAGCTATTTTTTTTTTTTATTTGCTTGTAATTTGTTTGTAGTCATTATGGATATTTAATAATGGTACTTCAATTTTTTTTCCCCTAGGTACATCAATTTGTTACTTGAAGATTAAAGCAATTTCTGGTAAAATTTCATATCAATTAGTTTGTTGAAGTGAGATGATGGTAGACATTGGCAATGATGAAGATGATGATGTTATTGAGGATGCTTCTTCCATTTCAATTAACAAGGAGAGTAACAACTCTAGGTCAACTCAAGGTAAAAGGAAAAGGAGATCCAGTAATGATGGTGCTCTTGTGTCTGTTTGAAGGAACTAGTTGAAGTTAGTGCAAAAACGATGGATATAATTACAGAAGTTTTCCACAATCGGAATGAAGATCGTTCCGACATTGCCAAAGAACTGAAGGACATGGGACTTTCAACTTTTGAACAAATTAAGGCATTGAAGTTCATTTTGGAGAAGCCACAAAATATTTCCTTGTTCATGTCACTTGATGGTGAGATGAAAAATTATTGTGTCGACTCTCTTCTGAGTGAAAATATGTAGAGTAATTTTCTCTATACCTGTGTGTCTTTTACATCCCACTTTTTGTAAACAACTAATTGTGTGTTTTGAGAATTAATGTGTGATTCTTTTTTGTTAATCTGGAAGTTCTTTTACTGCTTTTTTAATGTATCAAAACAAATGATATTATATATATATATATATATATATATATATATATAAAATTAATGTGTGTTTTGAGAAAGATAAAGTGAATGATTACCAAACTTGTATCATTTACTTCTTGTAATTGTTTCTCTTATGCATTCTTATTTGATTTACTTATAGAAAATAAAATGAGGTTAAAAATTGTTGTTTATATTTGAATAATATGAACATAGTGATATTTGAACGTTAAGGAAAAAATTACATAATCAAATAAAAAAAATCTATCAATTATCAATAATGTTTTATATTTACATTTAATTGGAAGGATAGCGGTACTCGACTTTCACATATTGCAAAAAATTTTTTCATGTTAAACCCTTGGAGCCCAAAAATATGACTTTTAAAAAGCAAAATTCGCAAGTGAGTACGAATTCCAAAAATGCTTTTTAGACAAATCAATCAAATTATTTCACACAAAAACTTCTTCACTTTCAATCAGTTCCACTCTGCCGTTTATGCGACTTCACAATCAGTTTATAAAATAATAACAAATCAGACTTAAACATTTACAATCATTTTGATAATAGAATACAGAAATCATAAACTAGTTAATTACAATACATTTTACAAAACATATTTACAAATTCCCTGTATATGCATGCTTTCAGAATATATACACATAACAAAAGTATAGCTACCCAACTGTACAATCCTGTGACTCGGTCTGCAACTTGCTCCTCCTTCAATCTCTAGCCTCCTCTGGATTCCTGGTACCTACGCGTTAGAAACAAACTAACGCGCTAAGCATAAAGCTTAGTGGGTGTACTAAAACTCAATTAAATAAATTACAATATAATTATTCTTTAAAGAGACAATAAACTACACTATGAATTTCATTTCTAAATCAAGTTCCAAAACAATTAATGTCAAAATCAAAGCATTTAATCAATTTTAATCACTTGAAATTCAACGTATGAATTCGATCCATTAAATCATTCAATTCAGTTTCAATTCAACTTATTTCTGGCCACTGAATACTAAACATTAACATTCCCAGGAACTGGAAGATTGGGTCCACGTGATTGTCCGAGATTGCCCACGCAACAACAATCACTAATTCCTCGCGATTGTCCAGATTGCCCCCCGCACAACAATCGCTAGTATCATTGTATCGTCCGAGATTGCCCCGCACAACGATCACTAATGGTGTGCGTGTCCGATATTGCCCCGCACAACAATCACACCATAAGACAGGCCAGTACTGCTCAGTAAAACCCACTGGTATACAACACTCCTATATCCTTCTATGCTAAGGTTATCGCTAGGGCCGTTTAAGAAATAATTTCAAGCAATACTCAATAAATATCATTTCGCACAATATTTCTCAAGATATCGACATATTCAATTACAAATATAAATACATGTATTTTTAACAACATCGACCACAATCGAATAACGATCAAAACCATCTACTAAACAAAAGCATTTCAAAATCACATGAGCATCAATCTTTCAATTTTTTTTTTCATATAAGCAAACACTTTTCATACAAAAATCGAAATCGAAAACGAAAACAAAAACGAGAAACGAAATCGAAAACTAAAACGAAAAACAAGTAAACGAAATACTTCTCGAAACAATTTCGAAAACGAGAGTACACCTACCTCGAATCCGTATTTTTCGTTCGACAATCGCGGTTCCACGATTTCGTTTTCCCTTCCCTTTCCTTTCTCCTTCTTCCTCTTCTTCCTCTTTTTCTTTTCTTTTCTTTCTTCTTCTTCTCTCTTCTTCTTCTTCTTTTCTTTTTCTTCTCTCTTTTCTCTCCTTTTCTCTCTTTTTCTCGGTTCCTTCTCTCTCTGTTTTGGCTTCTCGCTTCTGCGAGAAGCTTCTATTTTTTTTATATTTTTTTCGCCATCGCGACCGCCGTCGCGACCTGTGGTCGCGGCACCAGGTCGCGACGCTCACTGGAGTGCGCGCACCGCCTTCGTCGCGAGCGCGCCCTGGTCGCGCGACTGGTCGCGTTGCTCTCTGCCCATTTTTGACACTTTCATCGCGAGCAGTCCATCGCGACCTGTGGTCGCGGTGGCTGGTCGCGTTGCTCACTGCCAGGTTTTGCCATTTTCATCGCGAGCAAGCCATCGCGACCTGTGGTCGCGGTGACTGGTCGCGGTACTCACTGCCAGATTTTGCGTTTTTCACCGCGAGCGAGCTGTCGCGACCTGTGGTCGCGGTGACCAGGTCGCGATGCTCTCTGGTTCAGTTTTTCAATTTTTCATTTCTCATTCATTTTTCACTATTCAATCCGGTCCGCTGGAAATCATAAAATAAACATACATTTAATTACATTTACACCCCCTCAAATAGTAAAAATTTATTTTTCACATATTTCATATATAACAAAAATTCATCACCCGAAATCCGGGATGTTACAGTTTTATATTTACAATTTAATAAAATAAAAAAATAGTTTTTTCAAAAAAATAATTAAATAAATAGTCCGAAATTTAGTACAAAACAGCACCAAACACGGGTCTGAACTATTTTAATAGTCCAGCTCTTAGTCCGATATATACCAAATATAAGTCAGGACTTAGTCACAGTCCAATTCAAATCAGTCCAATCCAGTCTAATTTCAAGATTTAGTCCAATCCAAGCTAGTTCTCTCTGTCGAACGAGCCCATATAGTATGAGATTTGAATTTTTTATCATAAACGTGAAAAGGGAATGTACACCACTCAACGAGAGTGGATATAAAGTTGTTACTTTTTTATAAAGTAGGTTGTTTTATCATTTGTATTACAGAAATTACTAGTAATATGACATAAATTAATTGAGTGATTAATTAATTATACTTTGGTTTCAAATAACATTGTGAATATTTAAAATTTATTGGGTGAACATTAATACATCTAGGCCTCATTTATGTACGGGATTGGATTGGATTGAACTGAAATTTGATTGGATTATATTAGATTAAATATAATACAATCTATTGTTTGGTATAATATGGGATAGAACTAAAATAGTTCAATCCTATATTTATAATAATTTGAGATTAGATAAAAAATAATGTACTGAAATAATTACTTTATAGTTATAAAATTTTAAATATAATTAATCTATTAAAATATAGTTACATAAATTGTAATTAAATTAAAATTTTAAAAAATAATTTAATAAAAAATATAAATTTATTTTTAAAAATAAAATAATATAAAATATTAATTTAAATTATATTAATTTATTGTAAATTAAGTTTTAAAAAGGTTATAAATATTTTAAAAAAAAAAAAGATTTAACGAAGGTGAAAATAGAGAGAGAGAGAGAGAGAGAGAATAGAGAGAAAACCTTATCTGACAAGAGAGAAGAAGCTAATAAATTTGTGGTGGGCCCATTAAAAAATAAAATATGTGGTGGGCCAATTTTTAAGTCCTTGGATTAGTGGGTGATTAAATTAGCACGTGGTATTGTGAATATCATATTCTTAATAAGTCATGTGAATAAAGATATAAATTGTCCACTTCTAAGTGATTTTAATTGTAGATTCTAATTTCTAGCCGGATCTCGTTGCTCTAGAAATTTTAATTGTAGTAGTTAAAAAAAATAAATTTTTAAAACTAAAAAGGTGATTGAATATTTATTTTATTAAACACTTAAATGAAATAATTAACGGATTTAAAAATTAAAATCATATGTAAATTTTTTAATAACAATGTTAGACAGATAAATATAAATCATAACAATGTGTATGAAAATTTTACAACCACTAATAATTTAAGTGATTAGGGCATATTTATCCATATTAATAGTGATGGTTTAAGTCTCACTATGCATATTTACCATATGTGTGAGTAGTTTTCTTCTGTTATTGAAGTAAATCTTACTAATCATGTGTTTAGTGATTGATCTCAATAGTTATTAATCTTGTAATTAAATTATTAATTTTATAATTAAATTTGATTATTAAAGTCAAAACATTCTATTGAATAAGATAGACATTGTCGCATTAAATATTTTTATACATAGTACCTAATAAAAGTCTTCAATTTGGGGTGAGACTGTCAATTGTGATATTCTTTAATAGTTTTATTCAATTTTCTCTTATTCTCTTGTAAATTCCAACCAACTACGATAGTTTCGATGAAATCAAAATTTATAAACTATAATACATTGAAAACAATCAAAAATCAAATTTGAAGATAGAGATGAGAAGACTTCCACAACATTAAAGAAAAAGAAAAATAAAATCACTGAATTAATCAAGAACTTTAAATTGTTTGGTATTCTAATTTTGATATAATGAAAGTGACTGATCTATAAACAAAAAAATAATATTAAAATACTTTATTTTCAAGAAATCAAATTCTACTTAAATGGTTAGTGCACATTCCTTTCACTATATGCACTTATTGTTATATATGGAGTAAATATTCAAACTGTACGTTTAATTATTATTCTCAGTAGGTCCTAAAAGATTTATAATTAATTTTATAATTGTAATTGTGTAATTTCAAAGATTTTATTTTTATAGAAATAGTCAATTGTTCATGAAAGAGATAATTCATACTCTTTTATATTATAAAACAAAAATAGTCAATTGTTCATACTCTTTTATATTATAGAAATAGTCAATTGTTCATGAAAGAGATGATTCATACTCTTTTATATTATAAAACAAAAATAGTAATTAATGAGGTAAGTGTCATCGGTCAAAAGGTATTGAGATAAATCATTATATATACAGTCAAATATTTATTTGAGTAAATAACGTCTACTTCCCTTGAGGTTTGCTTAATTATAGGCGAAGTCAACTTTTGGGTTTATTGATAAAGACATTCCCTCTCGTTAGTCAACTTTTGGATTTTATTTTACAAAGACCTCCTTTGAACAGGGGATGTGTTTGTCCAAATTTTATTAAGGGCAAGGGAGGTGTTTATCAATAAACGATAAAGTTGACTCTACTTGTAGTTGGTAAAAATTCAGAAGAAGTCAATGCAATTAGCTCTATTTATTTTCATAATCTCCCGAAAAGGAGGTTTTACAATAATTCACTATAATTAATTATAATACACGCGGTATAAAGAAAAAAAAAATGTGGCAAGCCCTTGATTGACAAGAAATACATGAGTAGGTAGACGGTTGTAATAAAAAGACGAAAAGTCAGTCTAAACGACCCCGTCTAGAGACCAGAAATGGCTCTGAGATGGTCAATGAAATTATGGTGTAATATTGATAGTTTTGGTAATATTATTAATTTTGATTTAAAAGAGAAAACTATAACAAGTTACACCAATAAATTGATGCTCGAAATAAAACTTACAATGGGAATATACCATATCATTTCGTTGGTTTGTTCAATAAAATTTTATCACGAATAAATTTAAATTAAAAAAATTACTAATTCCAATAGTATTTAATTTTTTTGACATAAATTTTGATAGTAGTTTAGATAATTTAAGAAATATACCGTATTTTTTTTTCATATTCTATTGCATCAGCGTATGAACCACATATACGTCGTACCTTTTTTTTTTTTTCTTTTTGAATAATACATGTATCAAACTTGAAACTTGAAAGCCTACAGAAAAAGACTTTTTGTTCACATTAAAGATTTGAATTATAAGAAGATCGATTACACTATTTTGTTCCTCCCACTTTTGCTTTAGTATATAATATTTTTGTATAATATATTTCAGTATATGTCTCTAACCATATAATTATAAATATAAAGAATATATATTTATGTTTCTTCAAGTCGGAAACTCGTGTTGATAACGTATTGGGAAATAAGATAAAGAAAAAAAATAATACAATGGCCGTAGACCGTAGTTATAAACTCGATAGGTTTGTATTTAGAGGGTTGTCCTTTTTGGAACCATTTGATTGAAATCAAATAAATATTATGTGTGTACAAATGTGTATGAGTTAATACATACTTAATAGATATAGGGCAATTATCAATTTGGTCTCTAATTTTTAAAACATTATTAATTTTTTAATGCAGTTTCATTTATTGGTATCCTTGAGCCCTAAATTTTCGTAAATATAATAATTTGATCACTTTAACCAATTTTTTAACAGTCAAACTAATTGAAAATATTAAAAAGACAGTTTTACCCTTAACTCTATTTAAATGAGTTAAAATTATAATTTTACTTTTAAGTTTTTAAAAATATTATTAATAATTAGAAGAGTAATATGGTCATTTAAATTAATTTTTTTTTTTAAATTTTCATAATGTCTCATTAAAGTTTTTTAAATTATATTTTAAAATGGGAGATCCATTTAATTTTTTTTAAAATTTTTAAAATTTTATTTTTTAAAAAAATTAAAAATGACCATATTACTCTTCTAATTACTAATAATATTTTTAAAAATTTAAGGGTAAAATTTTAATTTTAAATTATTTAAATAGAATTATAGGTAAAACTGTCTTTTTAATATTTTTAGTTAGTTTGACTGTTAAAAAATTGGTCAGAGAGACCCTAATTGATACATTTACGAAAACTAAGAGCCTAAGGGTATAATAAACTAAACTGCGTTAAAAAAATTAATAATTATTCAGAGACAAAGCTAGCTCCTTCAATCTAGGGGTGGACAATTGGAAAAATGTAAATAACTGAAAAAACAGGGAATAAAATTTAAATAAAAATTTAGCTTTTTTTTTTTTTCAAACAAAGTTAACCAGCCATGGCCCCTCTTGTCCCCCATATGCCCTAAGGTGGCTTCACCATTTGGATATGTATTTTTATTCAAGTCCAAATTCAATCACAATTCAATTTCACGTGACAACGCATCTTATTATTAATATATTATGATTCATTTGCAAATTGACGGCAAATATAAGGATCATGCTACTATATAGAATCTGTAAGAATTTTCTACTGCTAATATATATTGAATCTAATGGTTAAAAAATCGTAACACTTCTAAAAGTAAAAACTGAATAAAAATATTTACAAGCTCCTTGTTACTACCAAACAACCATACAAATCCTATCTAGTATATAATATATACTCGCATTTTTCAGATACCATGAATCAATTGAAAGTTTTCAAGTCTTTCTTCCTCTTTTTGACATAGACTTCAAAAGTCGTTTCTATTTTTCATTTTCAAAACTATATTAAAAAAATAATATTAAGATTAATAAAATTACAAAATTTAATTTGTTCATACTATTTTATAGAACTATTTCTTATCGAAATAATTTTACAAAAACAGAAGTATTTTATTAGGAATATGATAATCTAAACTTGGGCTTTTTCTCAGAATCAGAACAGACTTGACAGGATTTTATTGGGATTGTTTTGGCCCATCTTCATTTCTTAAATATTTTTTTTTATCATTTTAATAAAACAATTTCGGTTTTACGAAAAATAAGGTTAATATTAAGCTAAATCAATTTTAAATTTAAATTTGTAATTTCAACAAATTAACTATTTATTTATTTTTAATTCAATGGATTAAAAGAACAAATAGATATTTGAATGTTCGTCAAATTTAAGTTAATATAACCTAATGAAAATATATATTGAACAAATTGTTGTTGGGAAAATATTACGTTTCCTCAGGGCACATGTATTGAATAATTTTTTTTTTTTTGTTATGAAGAAAAATAAAATAAAATAACATGACTGTTAAAGTTAATATTAAAAATAACATTAATATTATACTTTCGGATTAGACACAACATTTCATTTGAACTAATGTGATTATTAAGTTCGTGTTACCATATAATTTATCAACTTATTTAAATTAAACATAAAGAACAGATGGTGCATCAAGTGACGTGGTAGTAACAATTCAAACATTTCATAATAGTTGGAATATAATTCAATGAAAAAATAGTTGAAAAATGAAAGTGTCACCCAAAAATTAAGTTTTAAAAAACTTATGCCCTAGTTGACCAAACAACAGACAACAGCATTTTCATGACTATGGCATCTTCCAGAAAGATATTTTATATATATAGCATTAATTATTATATCAATGAATCAGGAGAGCTCTTGCCAATATATTTTTATGTTTCTTGACAGCCAAACAAACACAAACTGGATTTGATTTGGAACACACCAGAGAAACTAAGATCTGTTATTCATTTTTTTTTTTTAAAAAAAAAAGAAGAAGAAGAATATTTATGTACTAAAATGTAAACCATAATGTCAGGAAAATTTGATTTAGTAATATAACTCCAAAATAAAAACAGAGAAGATTGTTGATGTCAATTATTTGTGAATGGTATGTTTTGTCCTACTTGTGTATGCAGCAAGTTAGCTTGTCAGAGGATTTGATTGTGCATTGAATATGCCAAATTTCAGAATCCTTTTGAGAAATATAGGGATATTATTAAGAGTAAATATATGTTTGCTCAATTATAGGCGTAGTTAATTTTTAGATTTATTAATAAAGATCTTTCCTTTCGTTAGTTAATTTTTGGGTTTTTTGATAAAAACCTCTTCCGATCAACTGTTATATTTGACCAAATTTTATTAATGACAGAGGAAGTGTTTGTAAGTTGATTCTACTTGTAATTGATAAAACATCATGAGATCGATACAATTAGCTATATTATTAATCTTGTAAAATATTTATATATATTTAAGTCTCCCAATAATTTCAAATATGATATACTCTCTCTCTCTTTATATACATATATATATATATATATATATATATATTAAATTGTAAGATTACAATATTAATTATGAATTTGTTAAGATCATTAATCACTAAACGCGTGGTCCTAATATTTACTCTTTGTAACACTCCCTGACCCGACCCGACTGGATCGACCCAGGGAGCATTACCGGGTTTTCAAAACTTTCTCAATTCACTTCATAAATTTTCAAACCATTGTGAGCCCATCAAATAAATGTTCAAACCATTGGAAAACTACATAGTTTATAATTTAAAAACATTTTTCTAGTTAGCCCATTGAAATTACAATTTTTTTTTTTAAATTTCGGCAGAGTTTCCTCTGTTTTTCGGATTTCCCAAAACCTGTTTCAAATCAAAATCAAATCACATACATTTCACAACAACACTTCAAATCTCAGTTCATTCAAATGCGCACTCTGCCGTTTAGTGCGACTTTCAAACAATTTATAAAACGTGTCATTAATTACAGTCCTTCAACAAATATAAAACAGAAAGCATAAAATACGTAATTACAACACATAATTACAAAACAAAATTACAAATTCTCTATATATGCAAGCATATTTAACTACATTCTACAGGAATACATATATAACTACCCAAATGTATTGACTCTGAACTCTCCTCTGCAGCTGGTGCCTCTTCAGTCTTTTCCGTCCTCGATATCTTTATTACCTACGCGTTAGAAACAAAACTAACGCGCTAAGCAATACTGCTTAGTGGGTGTACACTTAAAATAAATGGTAATATAATATAAAACAGTATATCTGAAACAATATATCGTAAATTCAGAACTTCAAAATATAAATAAACAATAAAGCTTAAAAACAGAATTTCAGAAAAATATATAATAAACGTTTTTCACTTACTGAAACTAGGTAAACATCCAGTATTTCCAAGTTTCTGGAATTCATTTCAATATCAGTCCTTTCTTTTCCATAACATTTTCTAATCATAAATTATCA
Source organism: Xanthoceras sorbifolium (assembly GCA_003430845.1). Taxonomy (NCBI): domain Eukaryota; kingdom Viridiplantae; phylum Streptophyta; class Magnoliopsida; order Sapindales; family Sapindaceae; genus Xanthoceras; species Xanthoceras sorbifolium. The sequence continues at coordinate 27,672,380 of CM010621.1, forward strand.
ATCTGGCCCGTGATACACATAACAGGGTGTACAGGACTGGATTACGGGTTTTTCAGTCAGGTTTCCCATTTCATATGAAATGGTATCCCTCTATATAAACAGTCGGTTTCCCATTTCACGAGGAAATGGTATTCGGATATTTTCACAGTCGGTTTCCCATTTCACAAGGAAATGGTATCCGTATTAAACAGTCGGTTTCCCATTTCACGAGGAAATGGTATCCGTATAATCCAGAATCAGAGACATCATACATCACGGTGCAGTACTGCCATAATTTCACCCAATTGACATGTCAATCTCCTATATCCATATATCCCTATACATATATCAGGGCCGTTCAAGTATCAAAACAAATTAGTTCTTTAGTTTCAGGAATCAACAAATATCAAATTCAATCAAATCCATAACAGGAAAACCAAACAATATTTATAAACCAGGTTTTGAAAATATACATTTTTATTCAAATTTCCATAGCAGAATATTGTACGAATAATCCAACAATATGCAAAAATAAAATATGAGTATATAAACAAATCAATATGAATATATATAAAATTCATAACTATATTTCCAGATTTGTTAAATCAAAACATTTATCAAAAATAAGTTCAGAAACGTGTGTACACCAACCTGGATACCGTTTTACCAGTTCTCCGCCTTTTTCCTTTCTTTCCTTTCTTCCTCCTCTTTCCTTTCTCTTCCTCTTTTTCTTTCTTCTCTTTTCTTCTTCTTTCCCTTCTCTTCTTCTTCTTTTCTTCTTTCTCTTTTTCTTCTCTTCTTTCTCTCCTTTTCTTCTTCTTCTTCTTCTTTTCTTTTTCTTCTTCCTTCGGTCTCTGCCCTCTCTCTTTTCTCTTCTGTTTCATTGGCTTCTTTGAGAAGCTAATTTTTTTTTTTTATATTATTTCGGTCGTCGCGACCTGTGGTCGCGCCACCAGGTCGCGTTGCTCACTGGAGCAACTCTACCGCCTTCATTGCGAGCACACCTCGCGGTGCTCTGGTCGCGCTGGTGGTCGCCATGCTCACTGCCCAAATTTTATTTTTTTTCATCGCGATCTGTGGTCGCGGTGACTGGTCGCGGTGCTCACTGCCAAGAATCACCATTTTTCATCGCGAACAGCTCATCGCGATCTGTGGTCGCAGTGAGTGGTCGCGATACTCACTGTCTCAGTTTTTCACTCTTCCCTTCGTACATCGTTTTCGACCATTCAATTTGGTCTACCTGGAAACTATAAAATAAACATACATTTAATTACGTTTTGCACCCCTCATAATATAAAGTTTTATATCCATATATGCAAAATTAATAATTCGAAATCCGGGATGTTACACTCTTATAATATGATACATCTACTTTCGTAATAAGAGAAGAAAACTACACACATATACTGGTCAATATATATGGTGAGATTTGAACCCTCACCACGAAGGTGTTAGAGAGGGGCAATAATGACTTTTTTTAAAAAAAATCTATCACCTTACGGGTCAGAGGACTACTAGAAGCTATCAATATTAAATCATACGAGTACGGTCCGAATATCTACTCCTATTTTGGAAGTCGTCTACTTCCAATAATGGAAAGTAACCACTTGAGGTATGAATTTATTTGGAAATCCTTAAAATACAATTTAGAAGGGATGTGAACAAAATACTTGGAATATAGTATTTGTATCAAATTTTGCATATATAAAAATACAACATACAGACACATGGATTAGTGACTGGAGAACATTACAATTGGATTTTATGGGCATATATGCAATAAATATCATATAATAAGTGGAAAAAAAATCCAATAAAACCCGTTGTAATTTTTACTGAGTGGAGTGGGGTCATAAAGTTAAATATTTATTATGTTTTCTCATATTTTGGATGATAAAAGAAAGTTATCAAAGGTTTTTGATCCCTTGCATGGTTATATGCATAGCGCCTGATGATAATCATATAGCTCAACAAAATTAAGGTCTCAAATTTAAATTTCTCCTCCTTTTAAGTCATAAAAAAAAAAAAAAAAGTTATTGATACTTGTTGGATTTGGATGATAGTAAATCCATATAGTTTTCAAGAAACAACGACAGCTCAATTAAGCATATCTATATCTCTCTTTAACACTAATCATTCATGACCTTATATTTTATAAAATAAAATAAAATATTAAGAAGAACAAACCAATTCATTTGACCATCCCAAACCCACTCGATTATATTATAGAGTTAATTGTCTCGACCTCCCCTGAAATTTTGTTAATTATAAGTGAAATTAACTTTATTATTTATTGACAAACACATCCCCTACTTTTAGTAAAATTTAGTCAAATATAACAATTGACCAGAGGAGGTCTTTGTCAAAAAATTAAAAAGTTAACTAACGGGAGGAGAGATATTTGTTAATAAATCTAAAAGTTAACTCCACTTGTAGTTGAGCAAATCTCAGGGAATGTAGATATTATTTACTCTATATTATATTATAAGCTTAAAAGCCATGGTAGGAAAAATTTTATATATATTAAATTGATATCAAACGGGTCAAAGTATGTCAAGACCTATCGAGATTAATCATTACACGTGTCGTTCGAATATTTACTTTTGTAACTAGGAGACATCTACTTTCTAATTGAGAAAGAATACCTCGGTAAATATGGTAAAATTTGAAATCCACTACTAATGTAGATTGACGAGGTACATACTATTTAAATTATGAGAGTATGTGAAAAATTAAATATGGCTAATGATTCATACTATTGTGATCTAATTTTTTCATCCGGTGTATAGAGAAGTTTTTAATAAATTTAAAAAATATACCTTCCTTAAGAAATTCAAAAGATAAGCCAATTAAAATAATCGAGGAGGTCTAGAAAAATGATTTTTGTTTTTATCTCAATGCATTTTTCAGATAAAAAGAAAATTAATGGAACCGTATTTACGAGCTCTACATATTTGACTTGAGTTTATTCTTATATACGAGCTAATTTTTTCTGTAAAATGTCATTTCCACCTCTTTTTTTGCAATTTTGTGTTTTAGTCTTTTAGGGCAATTTTTATTTATAATTTCATATTTTAGTAATTTTTTATTCTAATTTAATTCGTTTAGGAAGTCTTTATTAGAATTTTAGTCAATGTAAGATTTATGAATTCTTGTGGAAATTGACTTTGTTTTCTTATTTAAGTTAGGGTCAGACTATTTAGATATTATTTTTAATTTGATTAATAAAAAATAATTCCTTCAAAATAAACTTGGTCATGGATTCAATTTTCTGTTAACTTTCGTTTTGTCAATATGTGCAACACTAAGCATATAATATAATAATTAAACAACAAATAAATTTGAATTAATTTCAGAAATTACAAAAACCTATCATCAAATCAAGATCATCGAATTTTCTTTAAGAAAAAGGAAACAAAAGCTCAAATTATTAATAGGTTCAAAACGTTTAAACTTATAGGAAAGAGCTAAGAGCCATTCCACGAGTGAATCTCTATTTATAATGTAATCAAAAAGTGAAACAAAAGACCTAAAATTTGTCCCTATAATATAGTATAAAACCTAGAAGAATCCACTCATTAATCCCTAGACATCCCAAGAACTTTGGTCTGATTTTATTTTTTTAATATAAAATTTGGGTACATGCATGAACATGGAAACATCTTTGCAAATATCAAATATTCAAATTAATAAACAATAAATAAATAAATTAGAAAGCAATCTGTGAGCTGTGGGTAGCTACCAAACATTTTGAAGTAGTTAATCATCATTAGCTTTTTCATTTAAGCATCCGCCGAAAGTCATTAAACCATGCACATCTAATTATTATAGTCCAACTCACCTGCCTCTTATTTATTCCATCAAAAAGTACAAGAAAAAGGGCGTTAGTGCAGTGGTAAGGGGGTCGCTCTTAAGGGTTTAGAAAGCTTTTTGGTGTGTAATTCTAATCCTACCGCTGCTGTACGAGTTTTTGACTTACATTGTCCACCTACTGTGAGGCCTGGAGGGTGGACCCGGAAGTTTTACCGTCTCCACAAACGGGTTTGAGATGTACGAACCCAAGAAGTGAGTGGCCCAAAGACAGGTTTCCCTCGGATATCTAAACAAAAAAAAAAAATAGTACAAGAAAAAAATTTATCAATCTATTCTTTTTTTAAAGGGTATAATCATAAAATTAATAATTGTCGAAATTTTCTGATATTAATCATTAAATGCGTAGTTTGAATATTTATTTTATAATGTAAGACGATAATAAGATAATAAAACTATCAACATGCTGATAAATACGTATTGTAGGATTTGAACTCTCACTACTAAGATAAAGGGAAGGTGTACTAATAACTTGAATTATAAATGGATATGCATATATAAACTATTTATTTTTTCTGATTTTTTCTATACACCCCTTTTATTTTTAATGTTGTAGCTTAAAAAATATGGACAAAATTGTTTCTAAACTCAAAAAATTTTTAAATTTTGTTTGCAAGCATATTTAGTTTTTATTTTTTAAACACTCGTTCAATAAAAATATAATCAAAATTCAATAAATTTTATCGAGGTATGAATAGATTTGATATAAATTATTTTTCTTTTGAAGGGTACAATTACAAGATTAATAATTGTAGGGATCTATTAAGATTAATTATTAAATGCGTTGTCTGAATATCTACTTTCATAATGAGAGATATCTACTCCAATAATATGGGTAAAAAACTACCCACACATACTGATAAATAAATATGGTAGCACTTGAAACCTCACTATTAAAGTTGAAGGGAGATACATTAACCAGCTGATGTATTATTATACAGATATAAAATAAATAATTTATATATATATATATATGTATACGGCTTTTATTAAAAATAAAATAAAATAAATTAGAATAATTTGATCATTGGGGTGCACGTGGAAAGAATAAATGAGGGCAGTGGTTTGTGTTAGTAGCCTAATTATGAGACTTGTTAGCAAGGAATTTATTAATGAGTTGGAAAAATTTGACCTTTTTTTTATTTTATTTTATTGATTTTAATTATGTGTCAACATTATGACTGCCACCATAATGACTTTTATTAAGGAGTAAAAAATACATTACAAGTACAATTAAGTATTATTCTTGGATTATATAGGACTTGATCTCACATGGTTTGGTAATTGCTATGGGGCGTGCATTATGAGAGAATACAGAAAGTAAAAGTAGCATATATATAATCAATTTTTATTTTTATTTTTAATTCATGAGTTAGAGACCATTCTTTAATAAAACAGTTGACAAATCTACCATACTATATTTAAAATTAATAAATATACATAAAGTCCTCTATCTTGGTGGTTAGAGATCTTAAATTCGTCCAAGCCACCAAAGTTGAACACATTATATAGTAATGTAAATATATATTCCCACCATAGTATAAAAACGTATTGTATGGGTAGACTTCTCCCTCGTATTGGGAGTAGACTCCTCCTGTTGTTTGGGAGTAGTGGTCCAGGACTGTTGGTCCCAGTAGTTCTCGTCTCCTATTGTTAAGAGTAATTGTCTGAGCCATACTTGTATGATTTAATCTCAGTTGGTATCGGTAGTCCTCTAACCCGCAAGACGTCAAATTTTAAAAAATTAATATTTAAAAAGTATTAAATAAATGAGTGAATGTTAAAATTATAAATTTAAATTTTAAGTTAATATAATCTTACTATAAAGGGGTAATTGCAATAACTACCTGTGTATATAGGCATAATTGTTCAAAAATATGAGAATAATCGATAATAACAATAACTCCCTAATCGGTTGACTAACTGTTAACCACAGTTAGTCATTAACGGTCAAAGGGGTAAAATCGTCTTTTTAGAAAAAAAAATTTAAAAATTGACCAGATGAGATCTGATCCATTAGATGAGATAAAAATATCTTCATCCAATGGACCTGCCAAAAAAAAAAAAAAAAAAATTTTAAAAAAATTTTTGTTCATCATCACCAGATCTCTACTTCTTCCAATTTTTTTTTTTTTTTAATTTTTTTGTTCATCATTTTTTTCCCTTTTCCTCCATCTTCTTCTTCTTTCAAATTTTTTTTTTCGAATTCTTCTTTTTCTCTTTTTTTTTTCTTCCTCTTTTTCTTCATCTTTGCTTATTTTTTTTTTTTCAGATTTATTTTTTTTTCCAGATTTTTTTTTTATTTTTGTTCTTCCTCTTCTTTCTTCTTCTTCCTTCTCTTCTTCTTCTTCTTCTTTACCTTTTTTTTTCAAATTTATTTATTCTTCTTCTTCTTTTTTTCTAGATTTTTTTTATTTTTGTTCTTCCTCTTCTTTCTTCTTCCTCCTCCTCTTCTTCTTTGCTTTTTTTTTTCTAGATTTCTTTATTCTTCTTCTTCTTCTTTCTTTTTTTTCCAGATTTTTTTTTTATTTTTTTCTTCCTCTTCTTTCTTCTTCTCTTCTCCTCTTCTTTTCTTCTTCTTCTTCGTTTTCCAGATTTTTTTTAAATTTTTTTTTAAAAAGATGATTTTATCTCTTTGACCGTTAGTGACTCACTGTAGTCAACGGTTAGTCAACCAGTCAAAGAGGAGTTATTGTTATTATCGATTATTTTTAGATTTTTATGTAATTATGACTATACATACGGGTAGTTATTGTAATTATCTTTACTGTAAAATATAAAATTTAAAAATTTATCACGAATGGATAAGTGAATTACATTATAAAAAATGAATTATTTATTTAAGTAATTCTTTCTCCTAAAAAAGTTGCGCAGCTTTTTTGTAACGCCTTTTCTACACGTAGGCATGATAATTGAAAGAAAAAAATTACCTAACACCTTTTTTTACTGGCAAAAGTGGGGGTTACTCTATTGCCACCCAAAGAACTTTTTGCTACACCTCCTTTTATATATATAAAATTTACAGTTAATATCTCCACAAAGAAAATTAATTGTCAGGACAAACTTAATTAATTGGTAAAACTAACTAAATCACTTTTCACTAACCTATGAGTTTTTTTTTTTTTTTTTTTAATTTGACACTTTACGGATTAGATGACTACTGAAACCAATCGAGATTAAATCATAAAAGCACGTTTAGATAATTTACTAAATCACTTATCACACACTTATGAGTCTATGACCTATCGTAAATGGAGATAAAGAATATAATTTTTTTATTTATTTTAGGAAAGGAGAGAATATAAGGGGTTTTTTTTGGAATAGCAAAGGGTGCAAGGATAACGATGTAAATATTAAATCTAGTAAGTGGGTGATACTGAGTAAATAGTTGTAGAGAGTAGTTTTTTTGGGTGATTCTAAAGGTCCATTTGGAAGCCTTTTTTTAAATAAATTTTTTATACATAGAGTTTTTTTTAATATAATATTTAAAGAAAAAATGTTGGTAATTTAGTTGTCAAATTACAAAAACTCTTTAAATAATATGATTGCCTAAAAAAAAGGTATGATTTTAAGTTAACCATGTAAATTGACTAAAGGGGGATTTACATTTTTAGTCTCTCGAAAATATTGACTTTTATTTTTAACCATGTGGATTATTTCTCGTACTTTTAACCATAAAGTAGGTAAAAAGTCTCAAATGCACTTAAGTTTAAAATTTATATTTTGTTTTGGTGTATTTCAATTTTATCTTTTGTAGGATGTATTTTAGTTTTATCTTTCGTAGGACAAATACAAAATACAAATACATTGGTATATTTCAATTTGACCTTTCATAGTAGGTAAAACTGAAATACTGTCAGTATAAGGACAAAACTGAAATAGTTATAACAAAAATCTAAAAATTACGAATCCAACTAATTTTTGTACTAAAATTACAACTCTTTCATACATACAACAAAAAGCCATCAATTAAATGGTAGTAACAATGGAAATAATGCAAGCAAAACCTAATTTTTACAGTATCTTAAATCAAAATAGGAGAGATTTTAAGCTTTGGATGAAATGTTAGACAAAAAATCCTTCTACTCTACCTTGATAACCATTTTTGTCATTAATTCTTCATGGAGGAAAGGTAAGACAAAGATTCGAAATGAATCCTTACAAAAAAGTCCTTACAAACTCTTGAAAATGGAGTGTTCTAATTATTAGAAAGTAGAGAGATAGAAGATGAATGGAAAAAAAAGATTGAAGAAGATGGTGACGGAGATATTAATGTAATTGTGTAGTTATGGAGTGAAAAGAAACTTTTAAGCATGACTAAAAGTATTAAAAGTGTTACATGTGGTAAAAAATAAATAAATAGTACTTTCGTGGGGATAAATTGTCATTTCTCTCAAGTATAATAGAATTATACTATACATTTTAATGTTTTTAAAATCTCAAAATTCATCAAAAACTTTTTATTATTTAGAATTTAATATAAATCTCATTTTAAAATTCATCGTAGACCTCTCTCGATCTCTTATAATTTTTCAAACATCTCCTCCACAGAGAATGCAATTGATTGGGAAAAAAAAAAAAAAAAAAAAAACCCTATTTAAAGATCTTCACTTCTGAGTAAAAGAACTTTTTAAATTTCAAAAGCTTTCAAAAATAGCTTTATTGACCTCTCACATGATCTTTATTAAATCATGCAATTGCAAACATCCTCAAGTATCATTTCTAGTTCTGAGCTGTAAATGGCCAACCCACTTTTGATTTTTAGTAATTATTTTCTTCTGCTAAAATTTTGTTGGTGTCTACCAACCAAAATGTTTTATTTTATGCTTAAAGCAACATCAACTGTTTTGACAGCAATCTTTGCTTCAATGTTTTTCTGTATTCATTTTATACTTCAAATAATCCATTCTTATTATAAGCTTCAAAACAAAGAATATAAAAATAAAATCACACACACAAGGAAACTACAAACCAGTATAAACAAACACTCACTTTTTATATACTTACAGATGGGTACATGTAGTAGTATACAAGTAACTCAACTTTTTTTTTTTTCTTTTTCTCTTTTTTGCCCCTCAAAATAATAAACAAACCCCTTAATTTATCATGAAAATGATGCAAAGATTGAGGAAAAGAAAAAGGGAGTTACTTACTCCTTTTTTCTCTTCCCCACCAAAAGATTAAAAAAATGACCCCAAAAAAAAAAAAGAAGAAAAAAAGTCTCCTAAGTCTCTCTGTCTGTCTAATAAACTAATGCTAATGTACCTGGCACTGGAATCTTTGTTGGATCAGCTCCAGTTTTGCAAACCAAGGCCTTTTTTTAATTTTTTTTTTCTCACAACATAATACAAAATGACAGGTTGGCTTGACCTTACTAGCTAGCAGCTTACACATACACACACAGGACAATACACAGTTCTCACCATCTCTCCTTTGATGATGAGTTGAACCCAGAAAAAAATTGGGTTTTAACTTTGGACTCCAAAACCATGATCAAATCAAAAATGAAAAAAACCACTAGACTTGTGAAATTTGCAGCCCACCAAGATCACCAAGGAGCTTCCCTCTCCAGCAAGGGATTTTGCCTGTTAAATTTTGTTGATATTGTGCATGTGCATTGGTGACTTTGTGGTGTCTTTGAACACTGCAGAATTGGTGCAACTTTTTTTTTTGTACTAAATTTGCTTCTGTTAATGAACTCCAATAGAGCAGTAATCTGCATTTTAAACTTATATCAATTAAAGCATATAATATTTATAAGAAGTAAAACTAGAAAGCAAGAGGAGCAGTGCAATACCTGTCATATTCTTTTGGATATGATTATGAGCAATGTCACTATGAAGCAAATTCTCCGAAATTCTTTGCTCGAACCTCAACGTTTCTGAGATCGCGAAGATGTTGTAAGATCTCTTGGAGAAGATATAACCCCTTGTCTCCTTTTTTCAATGAGCTGACACAATGCCTTAGAAACTCCTTATCTGCTTCAAGTGCTTGTAGCCTCTCATAGACGTGATCAACCTCTTCCTCGAAAGCATGCCTCTTGCTATCTAGTTCAGACTTGGTGACAGAGGAGTTTTGTGAGGCAGCAGAATCAAATTCTAGTTCATTTCCATTCAGGATCCCATCTTCAGTTTCTGCATCGAAAAGCGGAAGAAGTCTCTTTGCCTTTGCACCAATAATCTTCCTCTCTGGAAGAAGTTTTCCATTGATTTCTCTAAAATGTCCATTTGCAACTCCATTAGCTTCAATGCTGATAAAATCATGGTTCTCATGGTAGCCATTGCCATTCTCTTTATAGAAATGATCAATTGGTTTTATATCCTCAAAATTTGGCTCCTCTTCATCATTTAATGTAAACAACTTCTCTTCCAAACCTTTGAGCTGCTCTAGAATCAACATCCTTTCTTCCTCAAAATTAGCCAGTGATTCCTCCAAGTACAGAACTGCATCAGCTGGGGTGTTCTGGTTGCTACCCTCTTCGTGGTTTTCGAAGCTGTCCCCGTCCTTCGCCTCGTGATTCAAATCAATAGACAAACCATCACTCTCCTCAGCATTGCTACAAGAAGCAGAAGAGGTTCTGCTCCTCCTCCTCAAAATCATCATCTTCTCTTTGGCCTCATAATCCTGTACCTTCTTTCGATATAGTTCGAGTTCTTTTTCGATCTCAGCCTTCTCCCTCTCCCTCTTCACCATAAGCTCATTCAAAAGCTGCAAAGCTTCCTGATCATACTCGGATTGCTCTTCCATCATTCTCTGATACTGCAAAGCTTCCATCTGCATTGCAGCCTTCTCTTCTTGAAGCCTATTTATCATCGCCATCGTCTGATTCGCTGCTACTGCAGAAGCACTTCTCTCTTCTTCCAATTCTGCATACAATGCATTTAAAGCCTTTCGATCCGCTCTCAATGCTGATTTCAACTTCTCAACAGTCAATGTTCCATCACCACCATCAATGTCACTGATAACACTTCCACCATCCAAAGACTCTTCTGTTCCTGATTCTCTTCGCTCGAGTAGTAGCAATCTCTTGTGTAATTGATGAAGACTGTCAATGGAAGTTGGTGTATCAGGAACTCTCTCTTCCTCAATCTCATTAAGCTCTGAAGAAAGTGGTAAATGACTGTCTATGGTTCGTTCGCTTGTCTCAACTGATAAGGTCCTAAATTCTATATCATGCTCAGTTTGCTTACAGCCTAACAACCACCATAACTCATATTAAGATATGGAACTAAAATAACTAAAGACTTCCAAATCCGAAAACGAAAAAATAGAACATGTTGAGGCTTACCATGATCATCATTATCTGCCTGCAACTCAGAAGATGAAGGAAGGATTTCTTGACTGTGTATATCATCAATTGGTTCATGGTCAGGAATCTCTGTCCCTATCGAGATCTCGGCATCAACTTCATCACTTAGCAGTTGAAGAAGTACATCATTAGGAGACACTGCATATATCAACAAAATAATTACTTCAAAGTCGTGATTCAATTTTCAGCATAGAAACTTAAAAACAAAATTTCCAACATTAGTTAAATGAAACATGTACCTTGATTATCATCTGATTCCATATCTCTTCTTGCTGTTTCAGAAATTTCTTGAACCTCATCAGTAGATGGGGTTTGAGTCTTTTCTGTGATAGCAACTTCTCCATGCTCCTCCTCCTCCTCCTCCTTGGATTCTTCTTTGAATTCGGCTTGAATGAAAGAAGACCATTCACTCTCATTCACTTGCTGTGATTCAAGCTCGGTATCCTTAGTTTCATTTTCACTTTCATGGGCTGAAAGTGATGCCACTGCCACTCCTGAACTGGACCTATTCTCCACAAACAATTCAATCTGTGTCCCAACATCATGCATGCTAAAATCCAAAATAACATCTTCATTTCCACAATTTCCTCGGCCTTCCTCACCAAATTTGTGTCCACTTCTGCTTTCTGCTTTACTGGGATCGATCATCTCAATCGGAATCAAGTGGAAGTCTTCTCCTTCTATGTAAAACTCTATATGCCTCGCCGCAGCTTCCAAACCCAAATCTTTACCACAAGTTGTTTGATTTTGGCTCTGATCACAAGACTTATCATCCATTGACACGTTCAAGTCATCTTCCTTGACAGGCTCTTCTTCTTCTTTCTCTGTCACTGAATCCACTTTTTCATCTTCATGAGGCAGCATTTCCTTGCAATCAGAATTGGAAACAGAGAACGAACAGTTCTCCTCTGCCTCCAACTCTGTTTCTGCAATCCTCTGCACATCTTCCACTCGACTGCACACAAACTCTGATGATCTGCTATGATCAGAATGATCACCATCGTCGATTCCACAATCAACTCCAGCTTCTTTGATCAAATTCCCTTTCTGGGTGTAATCCAAAACCTCCCAAGAAGGCTGAATCAGGACATATGGAGAGTACAACTTCTTATTCTTCTCCTCCTCGTCCAACCTCACACCACAACAAGAACACTTAGAATCCACCTCACCATTTTCAACAGCAACTTCACCAGAACCTTGAATCATACCAATCTGCCTCATCCATGGAAAGAAAGCATAGTTCTTAGACAATTCGCGACAATCCGGCTGGGACGAGGACGAGCAATCCTCACACATATCTCGTGATTCAGATAGTCTCCGATGATTCGAACAAAATCCCAGCTTGGAAATCTCCGTGGCATGATCATCACACACGAGATCTCTATAAGAATTCTTCTTCTTTGTAGAGTCAAAGATGTGATCGAGCCTGGTACACCAAAGGCAGGGCCTTTTAAGGCCAAAGTACTCTGCATACTTGACGATTAAAAAAGAAAAGAGCGAATTCAAGAGCAGTAGAAGGATGAGAACCCATTCAAGGATTGCATAGACTAGAATAAGAGTGATCCTGTTGGTGTTTCTATGCAACATGGTTGCAAACTTGTTGGCAGCCATCGATTGATGATGTTGCTCTCTCTCTCTCTCTCTCTCTCTCTCACTCTGTTTCTTTCTTTTCAGATATGTACAGATAGAAATGGACAAAAGAAATGTCGAAGAGAATGTCAAAATGGTGTGCTGTTAGAGAAGAAGAAGATCTAGAAAGAAATGTTTTCAATCAGCGACAAATAGAGAACTTGTAATAGAAGATCAAGAGAGTTATTTGATGAAGAAAATGTGAAATTGTTTTGAGAAAAAGAGAGAGAGAGTAGAGAAGCATAGAAGAAGCAAGTGGTTTTATTTAGACTGAGAAAAGGTGGTTTGAATTGGAATGACAGCCAAAGAGGACTCAAAGGCTGATAAAACTAAGAGAAATAATAATAATACATAAATAAATAAATATATAATGTAATTGAGTCAGAAAATAAAAGAATGTTTTTGAAGTAAAAAATGTGTAGTTCTTTTGACAGCATCAAGTAACCATTAAAAAATTCAAACTTGTAATTGATTGCATTGGATTTCTGTAGAAATTGGGCAGAGATTCTGTTAAAAAAATAATGTAAATATTACATTTTTGTCTAATTAAATGAAAAATTGATAACCTTATATGCAACCTTGTATGCATAAATTTTGTATCCCAGCTAATACGGAATGTGTTTAATGTAAGTTAATATGAAATGATTAAATATCAAATTAGGGAAGTTAATTACTCTTATTTATTTTAATTGAAAAAAAAAAGAGAGAGTGAAAATTGAGGTTATTTGGGTTGCAGAATCCAAACAGTCCAATATCTGTTGTATGGGCCATGTTCATGGCACCAGAGGTGGTTTTTTTTTTTCTTCTCAAAGAGTAGCCAAGTGGGGTACGGTGGCCCACAAAACCAATCCAATGAGTTGGTGGACCACTCTCATCAAGGTAAAGTGTGGGGCCCTTTTATAGGATGCCAGATGCTCCTCCTCATTATGCAAGTCTGTTTCTCATCAAGCTTTCTGTTTTCTAAAAATGGGGACTGTTTTTCCTTTTTCTTTTTTTTTTCCTTATCTTTTCTGTTTTTTTATCAGTGGGTTTTGAACCAAAAATTTTAAAAATAAAAATCAACAAATTCTCATATGGGATGTTTCAAATTTCCACATAAATGATATCATTTCATTTTGTTTGCATAGTATATTACTCATAGAGCATCCTATGTGGTACTTGATAAATGTATAATTTTTTTATTTTATTTTTTGATTTTGATATTAAGTAGTAGAAAAGATCATGATATAAAGTAAGTTAGATTAAAGTGATGGTATTCTATATTTTAGATACAATTTTCAAAATCGTAAATCAAACGTTTTTAAAAAATTCAAGTTCTTACGTATTGCGTTAGAAAATAAATGCATCATTGATCAATCGAGAGCTAGCCATCCATTCACCAAAGGAAGTTTTTTGTGTTCAATTTTTTTCAAAAGTTGACGAAAATAAAGTGAATTTTGATTCAAAATTAGGTGGATATACATATACTTTTTTGTTGTGCAATGATTTACCAAACAAATATTGCATGATAGAAAATGATCTAAGTGGGAATATATATTTTTCTAAACAAAGTTGTTTAAATTAAATGATTCAATTTGGGCAGCAGCTTATATGGAAGAAGAAATTTTTTTTAAAAAAAATATAAGTCATTTTGATTGCTTAGGCAAAAATTCTAATTGGGTTATATTGGTAGGCCAGGGCTGCACCGCCTTGCACCCACCCATCTCCTTTAAACCCTAATTTGAATTATGTAATTATGTACTCTTTGCTTTATTTAAATTGATTTTTTCAAAATTGTGTCAATGTGGACGGCTCTTAGTACATACCTTGTGAGAATTTGATGTCGGATGCTAAAAAGGAATGTGGTTTCTTTTTTGATGGGATAACAATGGTTTTTCAATTGAGAGGGTCGGCACTAGAAATCGTAACTTATATGTGTATACAATATAAGGAGTGTTAATTTTTTTTTTTTTTGTTTTAATAATAACTTTCAATGTCATCCTTTTCATAACCGACCTATGCAAAATTCAACACAACTAATTTTTAAAATTTCGTGAATGTTCACACTTTCTCATTGAATCACTTATTCTAAATACTATTCTTTCTTGTTTGTTGTTATTTTTATTTTATTGAATTATCACACTTTGATGTTAGGAAAAGAAGACATGACTAAAACCCTAAACTTTATTGATGTAGGTAGGAACGGTAAAAATTTTTGATCTGTCCCAAACTGATAGGGCTCTGATCCATTTGGGACGAGTTTGTAGTACTTATAATGGGCTCGGGTTAAGGTCGGGTCAAACTTTTTTGATCCGGTTTATAACCAGATCGGATTTAGATCAGACTATTATCCCTCGACTCGACCCCATTTAACTCATTATTTATATAAAAAAGTAAAAATAGAAAAAAAAATATAAAATTGTAATCTCTTTATCTCTTTTAACTCCGATCAAGTTTTATCATATTACTACGTCAATCTTATCTTATCTCTAGTTTATTTTCTTTACATTTTAAAATGGTTGAAATATTTTTCTATAGAAAAAAGCTTTTCTCTATTTTTTTTTAGTTGTGTTGCCTTTATTTAAAAATGTATTTTTAATTATTTGAAAGCTTATTTATGTCTATTAAAAACAACATAAATTTCCAACTTATGATGAAAATTTCTAGGATATTGAAAATATTTGTAACAACATTATTGTATAATAATTAATCAAACACCCTAAAACTTAAAATAAAACTCCTTTACCTAAAAAAATAGTTTTATACCAAACAAATTATAATCTTTTTAACTTTTGAGGAGGGACCTCAATTTTTGTGCTTTGCCCCAACAAATTACTTTGCTTTATTAGTCAAGTTTACAAAAAATAAAAAAAATAAAAAAACCCTTAATGTTTCATTTTTTGCCCCACTAGCTTTTTTTAAATCACCATCAGATCCCAATAAATTAAATTAATTTAACTACCAAAGACAATTTTAAATTTTTTTTTTAAAAAAATTGACAAAAAAGTGTAAGAGGTATGTCGGGACCTATCGAGATTAATTATTATATATGCGGTTTGAGTATCTACTCTCATAGTCAGAAAATATTTACTCCTAGATAATAGAGACAAAACTTCCTCACATATGCTACTAAATGCATTTGAGAACTTGAATCCCTATCACTAACATAGACCGAAGAAGTTGACACTATCTAAATTGCGAGGGGATGTATAACATTTAATTTGTTCCTCTGTGACCAAAAAATGGTAGAAAAATATGAGATAAATTTTTTTTTTTTGCCTTTTCTGTTGGAAATTTTGTGACTGCTTTTATCCTAAGATAGGGAATCTCTATAACTTTAATGTCAAAACAAAATTAAATTTTAAGTTGTTAGGGTTTAAATATGAATTAAAGGCTATATTTTTTGAAAACTCTCTTTTAACTTTTAGTTTTTTGACCAAACAAAGTTGATGCCATCCAAAGCATCTAATCCAAGGCATGACTTGAAATATTAATGAAGAACAATTTTTTTCATTTTCTTTTTATGAAATTTAAATGTGTCCAAGCATGTTTGCAGGGGCGGACCCCTTTGAGGGCCAAGGGGGACCCTGGCCCTCCAAATTTTTTTTTAATTTTATATGTAATTTTTATTTTAATATTTTATTTATATATTAAAAAATTAAAAATATATGGTCTGGCCCCTAAATATTGTCCTCCTGTTCCGCTCCTGCATGTTTGTGCTATTATTAATAAATAAATTTTGTTGATCTCTTCTAAGATATGATCAAACTTAAATATTTTTGAGTAGATTTGATATTCATTTGGATTTTTGAAATTTATATATATATATAATCTTTAAAGAGAGTGTCAAATGCCAAAAATAAAATCCTACCAGTAACCTTAAGAAAAGTCAATCAAATGTTCAAATGTATCCATTATTTAAAATGTTCTTCTAATCTAAATAGTTAACAATATATCTTTTTTTTATCTATTTTATATTATTTGATTGAAAAAAATAATAGTTTTAATATTACAATTTGTTTTAAGTATTGACACTAATTGAGTTAGAAGTCTGTCGGTACTCGACGAGATTACCTACTACAAGTACGCTCGAAAAGTAACTCCCATTATGGGGAGGGGTCTCCCACATTTTATTTATTTATTGACAAAGATGAAACTCAAACTCCTATCGCGGATGTGTAGTGAAAGTGTACTAACCACTTCAAATATTAGATATTAGAATATAATTTTATAGAAAGTATAAAAACACAATTATAATAATTCTACAAAAACGCTCCCTTTTCTTTATATTTATATATATTATAGAAAAATAACTTTTAATTGGTCCAACTCTTTGTTGAATGGTCTAAGATTATGTGCTACAATAGAAAATCAATTTTGTAGTTGAATTATATAAGCCACAAACATAGGCTCCAGAATCTTGAATTAATTAAAAAGTTGAAATATGAATATTTGTGATGGTCTCAATCGGCTAAGGGACCCCAAGGCATGATCCACATGGTTGGCGTGGCTACAAAGATAAATTGATCATCCCATAAATCACTAATAATAATAAGTATAATATAATTTTATTTTTATTAATCTTGTATTATAATCATACAAATGGACCCCCTATTAATGCTCCTTCCCAATAATCATCATACCTTCTTTAACCTTATTTTTATGCATCTAGTTCTTTTCCGTTTAATCGAAAAATTTATGATAAAGTCCTTAATGTTAAGATAAATCATATATATATATATATATATAAAAATTCAAAATCGGAATTGAATCTTAATTTTATTCATAGGATTGGAGTAAATCCTAATTATAAAATCACTTGCTAACCACACATTTCATTTACATTAGAGCATGTTCTTATTTTATATAGATCAAATTTTTATATGTTTTGAATTTACAGCTCGTTTGACAAGCTAACACTTTATTATTACTTAATGATGTAATTTTTTTTTATTTTTTATTTTAATTTTATTTGTAAACGGTGTAATTATTATTATTATTATTATTATTTTTATTTTGCTTGTAATGGGTAAGAGGAATAAAGTCCAAAATTCAAAGGGGTTACTTGAGTTAATGGATATAAATGGCCCCAAGAGAAGAAAGTGTGACAATTTATGAAATATATATAGGCTTATATCATGAGGTGAGAGAGGAAAAAAATAAAAATAAAAGAGTGATATATACCTTGACTTTTGAGTTGGGATAAGCAGAAGAGATAGTTGAACTGTCCAATCTACATGAGACTTCTTGACCTAAAACAATTTTTCTCTTTGCTTATTAAAGAGGACTGTTTGGGTGCATCTATTAACCAAACATTTTTGTTTTCCTGTTTTATACAACAATACAATGAGGGATTATTACATGTAACTTCAATTACTTCTAACCATACACATCTAATTTACTCATCAATATGTAACCGAAAGTTAGGTTGCTAGGCCATTGTTTTGTTAGCTATCATTGGGTTGCATGAATAAAATATAGTGATAATTGCACAAACTTCCCTGGCGAATAGTAATATTGCACCCATTAATAATTTTTATTTTTATTGCATAAATATCTCCTAAAAAATGTTGACCAGACATTTGACTACCCTTATCTTTAACGTTTTGGGCAAAAAAACCATTTTACCATTGCTATCTTATTTTATTTAATAATTTATTATCCTTAATAATTATATAAAAATATATATTTTATTTAATAAAGAATATTTAAAAAAAGAAAAAAAAAATTTCTTCCTAACACTTCTGTCTCTATCTCACTATCTTCCTTCCTTCTTCATCACTCTCTTCCTCACCTGATCCCTTCTCTTTTTTTTTGTTCTCTCTCTCTCTCTCTCTATTTCTTCATCAGCCGATTTATTCTCTCTCTCTCTTTGGGGGAGGTTGTGTGGTGTGGAACGGGTGGAGTGTTGGGTGTGTGTGGTTATAAGGTTGTGAATTTGGGTGAATTTTTTTTGGATTTGTGAAGATTGGATCTCTACTTTATTTATTATTATTTTTTGTATTTTTTTGACTGGTGGGATCTTTTTTTTTTTTTTTGTATTTTCTAGATTTTTTTATTTTTTGTATTTTATGGGTTTAGTTTAGATTTAAGTTATTTATATTAGTTATTTATTGTTAAATCCTATAAGTTAGATATGGGGTTATTTAAAGTAAATTAAATCAGTAATTCAATGTCTTTAATTTATTGTTTTGTGTTTTATTTTTTGTTTGGTTCATGAGAAATGCAAGAGAAAATATTGAGAAATTGGAAAAAAAAAATATCTGAAATTGAAGAAGAAGAAAAAGAAGGGCTTGGTTGATGATGAAAAAAATCTGGAATTGAAGGGTTTGATTGAAGATGAAAAATCTGAAATTCTTTTTATTTTTTTATGTTCTAATTGTTTTTTAATTGTTTTAATAGTTTAATAGAAAAAGGATAATTTTGCCCTCACCATAGTAACTTAACCGTTTAGTCAACGTTTTTTAGGGATGTTTGTATAATAAAAGTAAAAGTTGATAGCGAGTGCAATAGTACCAATCGTCAGAGCTATTTGTGCAATTATCCCTAAAATATATTTATGATGAAACAAAAGCTGAGTAAAAAGACAAAGAGTGATGATATACTTTCTTCTTAGAGAAATGAGTGGGAAATAACAACTATTTTAACCATTTTTATTTTTTGTGACACTAGCATTACTTTAATAATTTTTATAGAAGTACCCTTAATTAAACCTCATTTTGTTTTTTGTCTTGTTTTAACTGTAACATTGATTTTCTCTCTACTCTCACGTTCAAACTCTTTCTCATCTCTTTATTTTTCTCGATTTCAAACTCTATCACTCTACAATCCTTCTCATTTCTCTCTTGGATCTATTTCTAAGCTACTGGATCATGAATTCTATCGATATTAAAGGTGCTCGAATTTCCAATTGGAGTCATCGTCGTCGGTCGTCCCTTCAAATACCCCTTCCTTACTTTCTCTCTCTCTCTTGTCATTTGAATTTTGGAGAGGATGACAACCATTTTATCTTACAAGTGAAATGAGGGGCAATTTTACCTTCAATATCAAATTGGTGCTATCTATTAATCTGGTACTAGTTAAACAAAATGACTCATGCTATATATATATATATATATATATATATATCACTCTACAAGTTTTAATCGTACCATTTTCATATTTCATCATATTTTGCGTTTAGTATGGAAATCATTTATCATATTATTAGTAATTTTAATTTAATAGAGTTTAATGGAGCCACACATCAAATTTAATAAAAATATTAAAATAAAAAAATATAACTCAATGATAGTAGTTTAGGTCCAAAATTTAAAGGGATTTTTTTAACTAGGGCTAATTATACAAACACCCCTGAGTTTAGGCATAATTATATGAATAGATAAGGTATTGGTATATCAACACAAACTTCCCTTAACGTTTTAAAAAATGTTGTACAAACATCCTCTGCCATTAGTGTCAGACCTTTAGCGTTAATTTGACATGGTAAAAAGTGTTAAAAGACTAAAATGCCCTTAAAAGTTTAATATCCTCACTGCCACTCTGATATTGAGTCTGACATGATAGATTTTTGTCAATAAAGTGATGATTGGCTTCAGTAATTAACTGTTTTGCCCTTAAAATTCAAAAAAATTACAAAGACCCTGTTTAATGACCGTTGCTTCCTAACGGTCATTCATTTTTGCCTATTTAAATGGCTGCTAGTGCCTTTTTATTTGGTATGAAGTTTGTCGGTATTTTTTTGTGCAATTTTTTTTTTGGTTATTTCCATTGCATTGAGATATTACTTTCTCTAAAAATTATTTATGTTTGGCAGTTTTGATGAAATAGAAGCATCATGTAGCAGTGAAGTCAATGGAGGGGTAATTAAATTCAAGAACATAAAGTGTGCTTGTGGTAGAAGAGTTGCTGTGCGAATATCTAAATCGAAGACAAATCCATTTAAATTGTATTTCTACTGTGAGAGGGGAACATGCAAATATTACACTTTGGTATCCAGATGATGATGAGTATAAAGTCAATGAAAATGAAGATGTAGTTGATAAAAGAACAGACAAAAACGTCCTCAACAGTATTGAAAACATAGAAGAATATATCAAATATCTTATTTCCATAGTGGAAACAATTGGAAAAAATCATCAAAGGCTAGAAAATAGTATTACAATGATCAAACACTATCAATTGCTGATAATATTTTTCTATGCTGTAATCATAGTTTCTATAATATGCCTAATATCCAAAAAATAATAGTAATGTTATACCATTTGTATTAGCAATGCATTTACCATTTAATTGCCAACAATGATGCGGCCAATATACAAGTCAATTTTGATGCGCTGTACATTTTACACCACCCATCATAAAATGTAAATATCAATCCCAAATACAAAATATGAGTACTGTGCTGATCTTACTACACAAAATCACAATTAGTTCCCCCAAATAAACATTATAACACCAACAATTTTCATCCACAATAACATCAGTATTCAAAAACTGCCTTCACTACCTCCACAAAATTATCTACAACAAAGGTAGCATGAAATGAACAAAATAGCTACAAAATATCCAAACCACATTTTGGGCAGCATGAGTTGAACAAAATAGTTTCATCAACAGTCACCATCAATCCTAGATAATTAACAAAACAAGAAAAAGAATAAATAAATATAATTTCAATATCTGAATATTTTAAAAAATTGAAGACAACAATGTTAATTACCTGGATGGGCTAATCTGTTGGTGCATTCTGTGAAAGAGATTGAGAGCATTGTAGAGGCTGTGAAACTGGAACTGATTGGGAGGTTGGAATTGGCTGTGAGACTGGAGGTGGAGCAAAGATAGTTTTTTTTTTTTTCTTCTGAGGTTGATTGGAACTGCTTCCAACCTCAAACTTTCTTTTTCCCAAAACAGTATATGCTGCCTTGTTTTTGCACTACAAAAACAAACTGTGAAGCAATATTAAAATCATATACAACAAATATTAAACAAAAAGTTAAACAATAAAGTTCAAAGGTGATAAAATATTACCATGGCTGATTTTGCTGAAGTATTTGTCTCCCCTTTATGTTTACATGTTCTGACATTATGTCCAAATACTCCACATGCACCACATTTTGCACCAGTACTCCTCTTACTTTTGGCTTGTTCATCTGGGCCTCTTTTTCTGTTTTTCCTTGGTCGTCTAGGCATGTTCTTCCTGTCAGGTGGCAGAACTTTGTTGAATATCATCTCAGGCCAATTTAATTGATGAGGAATTGGGTGGATGACATTTGAGTAGGTTCTCAAGTTGGCCTCCTTAGACAGGTATTGGGGCACAAATTTATGCCCTTACCTTCTTGTGGCAGTTGCAACAACCATAGCATGCTTGCATGGAATTCCACTTATCTCTCAAAACATGCAATCATAAGTCTTTAAATCAAGCTTAACAATGTAATATTTATTTCCTTCTTTCACTTCATACGAAGCTTGACTTGCACACATGACTTGTACAAATCTTCCAGCATCTTGATTCTCAGTTAATTTTTCTCATACACCAGGGGGTGTCTCTGTCCTCCACTTCTTAGCTTCTTCATGTCTTATGTGAAAACGCTTCATGAACGATTTACGAAGGTTTTCAAGCAGTATCAAAGCTGGTTGTCCTCTGAATCTATCTATCCAGCTATTAAAACACTCAAAGATGTTGTTCGTCATATGATCAGACTTGACATGTGCATCGAACGCATGACGAGACCAGTGACGAACTGGTATTCTGCTCATGTAGTTGTATGCATCCATGTCTGCCTCCCTCATCTCTTTCATTGCCTCATCAAAATCTGTCTTGTTCGTGCCCTTAACAACCTTGACAACCATTTCAAATGAATTATTCCCTTTGTGCCTTGCTATTAAATTGGCAAATATATGTCTAACATAAAATCTATTACTTGACCCTGTCCACCATGTCTCAATTGTATCTATAACCCCTTTCTGTGTATCTGTTATGAAGCTGATTCTTCAGTTGTCATCATGTTCTAAGTGCTCATATAAGTGTCGAATAAACCAGCGTCAACTATCTTTGCATTCACTCTCGCATATGGCTACTGCAACTGGAAACATCCCAAAATTGGCATATATGGCATTGGCTGCCAATAGAACACCAGGGTATTTTCCCTTCAAATAACACCCATCCAAACCAATAAACGGTCTATACCCGAATACAAAGCCTTTTGTGCAAAGAGACTCACAAAGAACCTCTGAAATTTTGAAGGACCATTAGGGTATGATGTTAATGCCTTAACACGTGCTAATTAAACCAGGATTTGTGGTCCTTACCATATGCCCTATAAGCGTACATTTTGTTGTAGCATGCTGCACACTCTTCCTCAGTACTGACCATAACCCTATTTTTCGCTTTATATAAAGTCCATTTAGAAATGATGATACCATAAATCCTCTTAATCTCACTGCCCAAGAAACTTATCTCTATGGTTGGATTTCCTCAATCAGATTCTTAAACCTTTTTGCAATCCAAACAACATTTGCTTCTTAGTTTTTGTGGACCTTCTGGCATGCATGTCTGTCATGCAAGGTTTTCACTTGGAAGCAGCTTCTATCAATGGTTGGACTTGCATGTATCCTCTACGTACAACCTTCGAAGGCACACTCAGCTGTGTACCTATCCCTCTCATTTTTTATTCTTCTAATTTGGAATTATTCCTGGACCACATATTCCTTAAGGGTTGCCCTAAAATGGTTCAAGTTATGGAATAGCTGCCCTACTTCAAAACGAACCTTCCCATCCGCAGTAGGCCTAAAGGGCCTTCCTCTTATGCCAGCATTTGCTTTATCAACATCTGACCCTTCATAGCTATCCTAAAACATTACAAACGGCTCTCCTTAAAAAGATGCAGCATTTAATAGTATTTCATCACTAGAGTACCGCTCTCCATTTCCGTCTTGTTGGTTGACATTGGGTTCATTGACATCCTTGCTGCACTGAGTGTTGTGATTCAGCCATCGATTCTGAACATGGTTCAATACTGCTCTCACTGTGACTCTCTAGTAAGTAATCATCATCTTCGAATGATGTTGACAAACATACACCATCATTGTTGTTTTCTTCACTGGATGAAATGCAGACAAAGCTGGGCATACTCTGATTGGCTGAGTAGGATTCATGTGCTGAATATCTTCACTACCAGGTTCATGAGGAGAAGGCACAAGTTCATAAGAAGGAGGCACCTACTGCCAGTGGCAGCAAATCTATGTGCATACTTATTGCTCTTAAACCTCTAGACCTAAACACTAAGAATACATCGCGTAAATCCTTTTCGTTTTCGATTAATCTATACTCCCCAGTCCAAGCCAACTTCACCTCCAATTTATACTTCTGGTTTGGAGGTGGCATCTTTAAACATGCCATCACATAGACATCAGCAAAAAGTGCTGACAAACTGTAAGCTTCTGGGTCGAGAACATTGTATTCCACATCAATGCCCAAATACTTGACTCATAAAGTTATTGCCATTGTTGTCAATCTATAAACAATATAATGAAACATAACTCAGATCAACTAAATGAAAATAAAATGAAACCAATATAAATGACCTGTAAAACATTCTTCCAATAATAAACAAACATGTTTTATTCACGATACATCTTACTAACAAAAGAAATAGGAAAACAAATAAAACTCCTAAAACAATAGGTAACTAATAGTAACTGAAATAGGAAAAAAAATATAAACCAAATTCTAAAAAATAGCTGGGTAGAATCTGCTCCCTTTTTCCCTTTTCAAACTTGTAAACATGCTATCAATAAGCAATTAAACAAACACAAAGACCCTAAACAGTATGTCAAAGACCGTAAACAGCATGTCAAACACACACAAAACACAAAGAAAACAAACGAAAAAAATACCCTAAACAATTAAACATACCACATACTGTAAATGTTATTATAGGCAAAATTACCCAATAATATAACAACAAAATTTTTCAAATATCACACATGCATACACTAACAACAATGGCAGAGGATGAATAATTAAAAAGTGGTGTAAACCGTGATAACAATAACACTCATGCATCACATTCCCTTCAAAAAACCAACAAAAAAAAAATAAATTAAAAAGTGATAGAGAACTTATCAATCGATGAACAACAACACAAATCCTTCAGTAAACACTCTTGTGAAGGATATAGTCACAGTAATGGAGGATGGGTTCAGTTGAGATGGGTTGATTTTAGTGGGAATGAAAGGCGAAAAGGGCGTGATTCAGATGAGTTGAGAGAACAAACATGATGTTGAGAGGTTCAGGTGTGATTTTTGCGGCAATGGAAGGAAAAATGGCGCCCATGTCTGATAACCACACTTTCTATCTGTTTATGGAGTACTTTACAAGGCAATGTCAACTCACTAGTGGTTGTTCGCAGCTACCAAGGCAAGAATTTTTTTTTTGTATTCTGTTAATGAATTAAATATTATTTAAAATGTACTTCTTAATTAATTGAACATGACACATACTGACCACAATCCAAGATTACCATTTTACTCTTACTTTTACACTGTTGGTACCATGTCAGACTAACGCTAACGCCCTGATACTAACGATAGGGGATGTCAGTGCAACATTTTTTAAACGTTAGGGGAAGTTTGTGTTGATATGTCTATACCTTGTTTATTCGTGTAATTATACCTAAACTCAGGGAATGTTTGTGTAATTAGCCCTTTTAACTAAATATAAAGTGATCGGTAGTGGCAGATCAACGTTTGGTAAGGAGCCTTGCCTCACAATTTGTTTTTAAAGAAATCATATATTTTATACACTTATCTATAAAATTATTAATTTTTCATTTGAACTCCCTAATTAATTCATTTTACTATTAATCCCCAAATAGAAACCAACTCCTTCTATTGGTGGATGTTCTATAAAAGAGTTTAATAATATAAATGTGTACTGATCCCTAAAAAGAAAAATTTAGAAACTATGATGGATTTCCGCCCTATAAGTCTCTTTAGTGTTGTTTACAAGATGATTACGAAGGTTCTGACTAACAAAATGAACTCTGTCCTCCTTGCCATCATTTCTTCGGGAGTGAAGCGCTTTTGTTCTTAGGAGATTAATCTTTGAAAATATTTTGGTGGGTTTTGAAATACTTCATTTGATTAAGAAACTGAAAAAAGGGAAGAAGGGTTATGCAACCATCAAACTCGACATGGGCGAAGCTTAAGATCGCGTTGAATGGTGTTTTCTGGGCAAGATTATAGACAGGTTGGGATTCCCTCAAGAGTTTGTGATTGTATTTCTTATGTGTGTGATTAATGGGCAAATACTGAAGAAATTAGACCACAACATGGGATTAGGCAAAGGTGCCCTTTGGCCTCTTACTTTTTCCTACTTTGTGCTGAAGCTTTGTCATCTCTAATGAAGAACAAGGTGGACAATGGTGATTGTTTGTGCATTAAATGTTGTATGGAGGTTCTTCGATAAGTCATATGTTATTTGCATATGACGGTCTTGCTTTCTGTCAAGCCAGTCCTTAAAATTGCAAATTGTTAAAAAAGATCCTTAAGGTTCATGAACGTGGTTCAAGTCAAGAGATGAATATGTAGAAATTGAGTATCACATTTATGCCGAATTTTTTGTGAGGGAGCTAGGATGGATATTCTGCAGATCCTGGGTTTGGATAGGGCTCAAGCTCACAACAAATACCTTGGCCTTCCTATTATGGTAGGGACTAATAACAGAAAGACTTTTAATGAAATCAAAGGCAGAGTTTGGATAAAGGTAAGAAGTTGGAAAAACAATTTATTTTCTATGGATGAGAAAGAGATATTAATTAAGGCGGTTGCCCAGACCATCTACGATGAGTGTGTTTAAGCTGCCTTTAGGCCTCTATAAAGAGTTAAGCTCTACGATTTTGAGGTTTTAGTGGGGCGACAAGGAGAGCAAAAAGAAGGTCAGATGGGATTCAAAAGAAAAGTTGTGTATGCCTAAGGTCTATAGGGGACGCTGACTTTTAAAGATTCATCCCTTTTCAACCAAACCCTTCATAAAAAACAAGCTTGGAGATTGGTAATGTACCATAATTCTGTAGTTTTCATGTTCTTTGAGGCTAAATATTTCAAAAATAACAGTTTATTGCAATGCTAAATTGAAACCTGGCTGACGGAAAAATTGAAAATCATATTTTCAAGCACAATAAAAAAAATCTTGGCTTTTAAAATTGTTCAGAGCACAATTAGTATTAACATACCTTAATTTTATTTTCCTTCCGTATGATTGCAAATTCACAACACCTGATCTTCTTATTGTGACTCTTTACCAAAAAATTGATGCTGTGGGCGTCTATTTGATTTTCTATTCACCAGTTCTTTTTTGAAAAGAAACAATCCAAAACAAAGATGAGTGATTATGGTGTGATATTATCTCAAGAAAGGATAAAAAGAATTTTCTTTTTCTTTGTATGTTATCACTTAATCCATGCTCTTAAGGGTTTTTTTTTTTTTTTGCCAGAGAGTTTGATTAAGAAAAGAGATCTCATATCTGATATTTTCTCATAAAAAAACATAGCTTTTTTTTTTCTTTCCTTATCTCAATTATTATTTAAATAATTAAATAATTATCATTATCATTATTTAAATAATAATCTATAACCTTTATCTAAATTATTAATTTAAATCATTTAAATAATTATCCATTTAATTATTTTATAATTATTTAAATAATAATCTGTAACCTATATTTATAAAATAATGCTAGGGCTACTGAAGAGTATTGAAACTAGGACCTGCATGTTAAATAATTCATAATTATTTTTAGGGCAATTATCAATTTGGTCCCTAACTTGTGGGGAATTATTAATTTTTTAACGCAGTTTCGTTTATTGATATATTTTGGCCCTAATTTTTTGAAAATGTATCGTTCTGGTCCCCTTTGACTAATTTTCTAATGGGCAAAAATCATTCTGGTCTCTAACTTTTTTTAAAATATTACTTTTTAACTAATGTTTCCACTTTTAGTTCGCTTGATCCCTAACTTTTTAAAAATTTATCAATTTAGCCCTTCTGTTAGTCAACAATTAGTCAAACTTAATGATATTAGGGGTATTTCAGTCTTTATATAAAAAAAAATTAAAGTTAAAAAATAAAAAATTATTAAATAAAATAAAATAAAATAATAAAAACTAAAAATAGAAAAAATAGAATTTTTTTATAAAAAATAATTAAAAATTACTTTCAATAATTTTTTTATTTTTAAAAATAATAATTAAAATTTTATAATTTTTTAAAAATAATAATATCTCCTCTCCTAACATTTAAAAAAAATAACTTTTTGTATTATTTTAATAATTTATTTTATTTTTAACTTTTAATTTATTATAATTTATTTATATATAAAAAATTTATTTTAATATTGTAATATTAATTTGAAGAATTATTTTAAATTATTAAATTATCATAAATTAGTAATTATTGTACTAATTTTCTTTTTATTTTTTAAAGATTTTTAATTATTGTACTAATTTTCTTTTTATTTTTTAAAGATTTTTTATTTTTTGTGTTAATTAATTTATTTATGTATTTTTTATATTTAAAGATTTTTCTTATAAATTTTGTGTATTTTATAATTTTAATTTTTTTTGGACACGTGTTAAATTCTTATTGGATGTACAAGTTAAGGTTAATTTATTAAATTTTAAAAAATAGAGGGTAAAATTGTAATTTTCACTTAATCATTTAAAGTTAAGGGTAAAATGATCAATGTGTATATTATGTCATGTTTGGCTATCAAATATTTGGTCAAAGGACTAAATTGATATATTTTTAAAAGTTAGGGACCACACGAGTTAAAAATGCAAACATCGGTCAAAAAGTAATAATATGAAAAACATTAGGTACCAAAATGATTTTTGCCCATTTTCTAATAGCAAACCTCACAGAATTGGGAAAAAATACTGATTTACCCTTAACTCTATTTAATGAGTTAAAATTATAATTTTAACCTCAAATAATTATCAATAATTAGAAGGGTAATATGATAATTTTATATTAATATTTAAAATAATATTTAAAATATTTAAAAATAAAAAGTAAAAATCAAATATTTTTTTAAATTTTTTAAATTTTTAAATTTTTAAAAATATATAAATATATAAAAAATTTATATTTTTTAATTTTAAAGATAAAATTTCATTGATAAGTTTAAAAATAAAAATACCCCTGGAACTGTTAAGTTTGACTAACGATTAACTCACAGAAGGACCAAATTGATACATTTTCAGAAAGTTAGAACCCAAAAATACCAATAAATAAAACTGCATAAAAATTTGATGATTTTCCAAAAGTTAGGGACCAAATTGACTAATTTTCTAACAGTCAAACCACACAGAATTGGACAAAAAGATTGATTAGCCGTTGACTCTATTTAAATAGTCAAAATTACAGTTTTAACCTCAAATTTTAAACAATAGTTGTTAATAATTAGAATGATAATATGATCATTTTAGATCAATTTTTTAAAAAAAATTTAAAACATTTTTACCGTCTATCAAGATTAATGGATGGTGGAGATCATATTGAAATTTTTAATAGAAATCCAAGAGCAAAAAAAAAAAATTCAATTTTCTATTTTTTTTTTCCGTTCTTAGTGTGGAGATCCAATCCACCAAGAACAGCAAAAAAATAAAAAATAAGAAATTTTAAAACTCGAAATGGTGGAGATTTAGATTGGATCTTCACCAAGAACAAAAAAATATATAAATTGGAAAGATTGAATCTTCAGCGATAGAGATCAATCTTCATCGCTGGAGGTGAAGTGACTTCCAGCGATGGAGACCCAGTCTCCATTGCTGGAGATCTGGGTTCGTCCCAAAAAGAATAAAATAAATAAAAATGAACCCAGATCACAAACCCATAACTAGGTTCATTGAAGGTTCAATTTTTTTTTATGGGATATATATATATATAATTCTTCATTCATAATTTTTTTTATAAAAAAAAATTCAATATAATCTCCACCATCCATTAATCTTGATGTACGGTAAAGATTCATTTAATTTTTTTTTAATTTAATTTATTTTAAATTTTTAACTAAAGGTAGTTATGTCATTTCACCAATAAATTACTGTCAACCCATTGATAGGTTGAAAGACAAAATTATCTCTGGAACCATTAAGTTTGACTAACGGTTGACTCACACAAGTACCAAATTGATACATTTCCAGAAAGTTAGGGCATAAGAATAATAATAAACGAAATTACGTTAAAATATTGATGATTCCCTAAAAGTTAGGGACCAAATTGATAATTGCCCTTAATTTTTAACTCTATGTTGTCATTAGGATTCAAACTTATGATCTCTGTTTCATTAATAATTTAATAATTGGGCAAAAATTGTTTTGGTGCCTAATTTTTCACGAAATATTACTTTTTGATCGATATTTCACTTTTTACCTCCCGTGATCCCCAAGTTTTGCAAAATTAATCAAATTAGTCCCTCTAACCAAATTTTTAACAGTCAACCTAACAGAAATTGCAGATTGTCCACATTACCCCTGACTACTTGAAAAAATTACAAGTTTACCTAAAATATGTAATGACTAAAATACGCTCATTTAATAAGATAACAAGTTCAACCAGCTTTTTATATATATGTTGAATTACGAATTTACCCCTATCAATAAAAAAATTAATTGTATTGTTGGGCATTGAAAACTGTTGCAATTGTTTTGTATATGTTTGTTAAATTTTTTTATATTTTTATTTGAGAAGATATATTTATTACATTAGTTGTGAAATAATCACGAGTGAAAAAATATTTTTTTTTACTAAACCTAGTTTTATTGATAAAACATCAAAGCTTTATTGGTTTTCCTTATTTTGAAATAAAAAATTTATAAAAATTTAATAATTTAAAATAATACATAAAATTAATATTAAAATATAAAAATAAATATTATATATTAAAATTTAATAATATTAAACTATTTATTATAAAACAAATAAAAAAAAATCTAAGTTTTTGAAAATCCAGAAACGCAGAAATCTAAATTTCTGAAACCAGGGAGGAGGATTTTTGGATTTTTGAATTTCCAGAAACTCAGAAATCTTTGTTTCTAGAATCTGGTGTCTCCTCCAGATTTTTAGATTTCTAGAAATCCAAAAATCTGGGTTTTTGGATTCAAGAAGTTTGGCTCAAGGGAAAAAAAATTGAAATTTGAAGGGACAAGGAATCCATCGATCCTTATGGATTGAAACCTAGTCACCACTCTCAATCCTCCAACGGGTTCTTAAATTCAAAAGATTCATTCCCCACAACAAACTTCTTCAAACATAAAAGCCAGAAGCCTTAGATGAAGCATTTAAAAAATTACCATTCGGAAAGTAACAACCTTTCAACACCCGAGCCAACAAACTAGACGAATTCCTAATCATTCTCCAACACTGCTTGGCTAATATAGCCTGGTTAAACACCCCCAAATCTCAACCCCCCCCCCCCAATAATCTCTGAACCCCCACCCCAATTCTTGTGTTTACAAAACTTACTCCAAGACACCAAATGAATTATTTTATTATCTGCTTCTTTTCCCCCACCGCAACCAAAATCTAGCACACAACCTATGAAGCTCAGCAATCAGAGCCTTAGGCAACTTAAACAAGTTCATACTATACGCAGGAATAAATCTAATCACATCCTTCAAAAGCACCTCACGCCCACCAATAGAAAAGAATTTACAATTCCACCCCTTCAGCCAGCCTATCCTAAACTCGATTCTTAATATGATGGCTCTTATTTTTACCCGCAAAACTAGGAAGATCCAGGTAACTCTCATGACAACCAACTAGCTCAACCCGCAAAATACTAGCAAGATTTTGCGCCTTAATATCATATTCAATCTACCGACAAAACACAACGCCAACTTGTGTACTCTAACTTCTTTCAAATTTCTAGTTAACCTAGCAACTGCCAACAGACACCTTATTATCCAGAAAAGATAAAGATTGACACAGTTAAGGAATATCCTCGGAATTCATAGTCGCAGAAGAAACTCTAAGAAAAACCCTTATTGCATTCACAAGGAATGAAATGGATCTGAAGACTCAACGACTATTTTCACTCTAGCGTTCAGAGAGAAACCCTAGGAGAAAGAATAAAAATATTATATTATGATGTTGATACGTTTTTTTTTCCTTTATTTATCTAGCCCTACAAATTCTTATTTTTTTAATTATTACAATTAATTCATGGTTTGAGGGGAGATGAACATGACCCGTATGAAAGAATATGATCATTCAATACATAGGGAACATGCAGAGATATTTAGTGTAAAGAGGTGCACCACACACAAAGAGGGCATGTCATTGAAAAGCCACAATGGTCAGTGTCTCTACTAAGAGACTTGATAGGGTATGTCTCCAACAAAGAGACATAACCTATTAAGGGCAAGACCAATGTAGAACACCAAATATTACACCATTTTGGTGATAAAAAAATATCTTTATAGAATATGCTTATACTAAATTTTTTCTCACCCCATTGTTATTAACACCAAATTGGTGTAAAGAACATCTTTAAATAATATAAATTAAGAATATTCTTTATATAATATTATTAATTTTTATTTGATAACTTATACAAAATTATTTAATTTTTTTATATACTTAAATAATTAATCATATAATATTAAAAAATAATTATTCACATAATAAGTCATATATTTTTTTTAATAGTTGATCAAATCATACTTTAATTTAAACATACTTTAACATATAAACTTTTAATTTAATAAATAATGGATTAAATAAATTATATATATAATATTGAGTTCACTTTAAAGATCTCAACGAGATCTTTTTAACGGTATATTTTTTATAATATTTTAATTTATAAATTTTATTATTTATCAAATTTTATAAATATATTAAATTGATAAAAGGATATAAAATGAATAAAATTTGTTTGAATTAACAAAAGGAGAGTAAAATGGAAAATTTATAAAAGTTGAAAAAATTTGGTGTGATGAATAGTGTTACACCAAATTTGATGATACCAAATTTCATCAAATTTGGGGTAGTACTATTCATCACATCATTTTTTTTTTTTGGGAAGTGGAATTTGGTGTTTTCACACCAAAATGATGCCACATTGGCCTTACTCTAAGGTGCCACCCACTTAGACGAAGGTTTATGAATAGCCTCTGTGTTGCCAGAAGTTCTTCACTCAATTTGTTGTTCACAAACACAATAATAGGCTTACAAAAGAGTGATTTGAGCAGCTCTACGTGTTACTATCAGCTTCACGATGGGGCGAAGATGCTTCAGATAACTTTTTCATAATCTACAACCTCAATGGTGTATGTATGAAAGACATAACATTAGGCCAACTTCATCTCGTCACTGCAATTTTAAAAAACTTTCTAAGTATAGTTAGATATGTTGCTAGGGATAATTAATTAAAAGAAAGCAGCTGGTTGTCAATCCATCTTCAAGCCTCTTAATGCACACGATGGTAAAGTTAGTTTATCATCATTAAGCTTGTAGATATGTTACTAAAGATAATTAAATAAAAAAAACAACTGCATAAATTTGTCATGGGAGTTTTAATTTTATAAGATTGTGTTTTGATTTTAGTCGAATTTTATAATTCTTACAATAATAAGAACACAAAATTAAAATCTCTTCAATCATCTCTCAAGTTTCTATGTAAAGAATCCTGAAATCTTTAGATTTTACAAGATTCCATTCCTTGTTAATTCAGTTTTCTTTTAATCTACAGTCAAATTGATAACCAAAATGTACCATATAAGAATCTAATTCCGACAAAAATGATCTTTAAACTTAGGATTCTATGATTAGCAACAAGAAAGCAATAAGTTTTAATTAATTAAAAAAAACAGCTGTGATAACCCAAAAAGAAAGTAGTATTACAATAAAGAGATCATATAAATAAATTAAAAGAAAAAAGAAAGAAAAATAAGTAAAAAGAAATAGAGAGAGTGAAGGTAATGATGAAGATTTGAGAGAGTGGGAGTAGTTGAAGAGGTGGTGGGGGCTGTGACCATCTCCATATTCTTTTGCTTTTCTGCCTCGCTCAGTCACTCTTCTCTTCTTTTTACCCTTTTTTTTTTTTTTTGTTCTTTACGGGCCTCTGCTACCACTCCCTCTTCTTTAGGCTTTTGAAAAATCTAGGTACACTGCTCTCCTTTTTTACTGTTTAGAAAATAGAAATATATTTGAAAAGGAACAGAGATTTTAAAAAAAAAAAAAATCAAAATCCAACTCATACTTTTTTTTTGCTAAAAATATAATTTATTGCAATCAATATAAAACATACTAACTGGTTCAACACCTCACGAACTCTTATGCAACAAGAAGTAAAAAAAAAACCTTAAATGCAAATGAAATAAAAGAGCAAATTGTAATAAAATATTCTCATAATTGACTATATTATTATGAAATCGTGAGTTTAGTCTTAATTATATGTTAGTACTTTTTACTAACTAGTTGACCGTTAGAGTTGACGGTCAACCAGTAATCAGAAGAGTATGATGATCATTTTTATTTTTTTTAAATAAAAAATTAAATAAATCTCCACCGTGCATCAAAATTGATGGACGATGGAGATCATATTAAAAATATTTAAAAAATATTTTTTCTTCAGAAAAAGAATAATTAAAAAAAATCTTAGTGGATGGAGATCCAATATGGAGATTTTATTTTAATTATTCTTTTTTCTAGATTGGATCTCCATCAACTAAGAACTAAAAAAAATTAAACATCTCTAGATATCTATCGTTGGAGGTCCAGCGTCCTTGCGCTTGGAATCCAACAATTAAAGTATGAAGATTCCAAATTTTAAATTTTTTTTTTTGTTGGTTGGGAGATTGGATCTCCATCTCACTAAATTTTTTTCCTTTTATAATTATTTTTTAAAAAATATAAAAAAAATTCAATATGATCTCCACTGTCCATCAAAATTGATGGACAGTGGAGATCCATTAGAGAGTTTTTTTTTTTTTATCTTTTTCTTGTTTTTTATTTTAATATTTAATATTTTTTTTAATCAAGGTAATTATGTCATTTTATGCATAAGTCATGGTTGAACCGTTATTTTTTACTAAGTTAACTAACGGTAATATACTAACATGTAATGAAGATTAAACTCACGATTTCGTTATAATATGACCATGCATCAGAGTACTTCATTACAATTTACCCTAAATAAAAAGTAGATTTGATATGACTTATAATTAAAAACAATATTTATTTTTTAAAATTAAGGTGATATATTAGTAAATTCTTTATATAAGTTACACCTATACGAGTCACACCTATGTCAATAAAGTTATAAGTTCAAGTCATATCTCTTCCTCATTTCACACCTACGTCAATAAAGTTATAAATTCAAGTCATATCTCTTCCTCATTTTCCAAATTTATAGTAAATATAAAAATAAACATATTATTTGGGGAATTTGACTGGTTTGTTTTAACTAAAATGGACGAATTGCAATAAAGTACTCTAATATATGGGTAAATTACAATCAAACCTCCTTTTTACTTAATTATAATAAAATACTATTAATTTACTGATTAATCATTATAATTAACAGTCAACCAGTAGTCAAAAGGGTTAAAAATATTTTTTAAAAAAAGAAGATGGATATGACGGAGATCGGAAAGGAAAATAATAAATATATATAAAAAATGGTGGAGATCCTTTCTGCCATTTTTTTTTCCCTTTTTTGGGTCTCCACTTTGGGATGGACGGTGGAGATCCATCTATTTATTTATTTAATATTTTTTTAATTTAATCACTACCGTCCATCTATAATGGATAGTGGAAATCCATAATTATATTTTATGTTTTTATTGTCAAATTTTCAAAATCCATTTTAAAAAAAAAACTGAAATAATGGATGGAAATACGAAAATACACTTTCAATAGTTAAATCTAATTTTCATTGTGTAACGCCCCTAATTTTCCATAATTATGAACAGTATGATTATTAATTATTATTAAGCATGCAAAAGTTAATTATGTGATTTAAATTGGTGAAAAGTATATATATTCGATATATAGTGTATAAATGAATAGTGATTTTAACCGATTTAACTCCCATTAGAGATATTATATTATTTTCATGGTGCAATTGGAGAATAATGGGTCCAAGTGAATATTGGTGAAGTTAGTTTGGTAATTGGATAAGTGTGGAATATTTTTGGAATAAGTATTGAGATGGAATGTGATTGGTGGGTTAGTTTGATAATTCAAGGATAATTGGTAAATCACATGTAATTAATTGTAACGTTGTTGTCATTTTAGGATTTTAAGAAGTTCAATGGAGCAAATTGCAATTGTTGAGATATTTATAACATATATATATATATGTGTGTGTGTGTGTGTGTGGAATATTTTTGGAATAAGTATTGAGATAGAATGTGATTGGTGGGTTAGTTTGATAATTCAAGGATGATTGGTAAATCACATATAATTAATTGTGACGTTGTTGTCATTTTAGGATTTTAAGAAGTTCAAGGGAGCAAATTGCAATTGCTGAGATATTTATAATATATATATATATATATATATATATATATATATATGTGTGTGTGTGTGTGTGGGGTAGTGGAGAACAACATAATTGTATGACAAACCTTGGAAGCATAAAAGGCAAAAACAATTGAAAAATGAAAAACAATTGAAAAATGAATTGAGAGAGAGAGAGAGAGAGAGAGAGAGAGAGAGAGAGAGAGAGAGAGAGAGAGAGAGAGAGAGAGAGAGAGAGAGAGAGAGAGAGAACAACCTTGGAAGCATAAAAGGCAAAAACAATTGAAAAATGAATTGAGAGAGAGAGAGAGAGAGAGAGAGAGAGAGAGAGAGAGAGAGAGAGAGAGAGAGAGAGAGAGAGAGAGAGAGAGAGAGAGAGAGAGAGAGAGAGAGAGAGAGAGAGAGAGTGTGTGTGTGTGTGTGTGTGTGACAAACCTTGGAAGCATAAAAGGCAAAAACAATTGAAACAACATAATTGTATAACAAACCTTGGAAGCATAAAAAGCAAAAACAATTGAAAAATGAATTGAATAGATAAGAGAGAGAGGCAGAGAAAAGAAAACAAGAAGAAAATAATAATAATAATATAAGTGTAGTGGAATTTAAATGAAATAGAAACAGAAGAGAAGCCAAAATAGAAACAGAAAATAGAGCAAAGCGGGAGAGAAGAGAGAAAAAGAGAGAGAAAGGAAAGAAGAAGAAGAAGAAGAAGAAGAAGAAGAAGGAAAGAGAAAAAGAAAGAGAAGAATAGTAGGAAGAAAGGGTGATTCAGGTTCGGTGTACACTAGTTTTCAAATTTTCAGTTTTCCAGAATATTTCGGATTGATTGAATTTTATTAATATTGAGTTATTTGAATTATATTGATTATAGTTTATAGTTTAAAATTGATTTTGGAATGATTTGAATTACGTATTCTTAAAATATAGTTTATATCTGAAATATTGATTGTGAATAATATTATGAGTTGATTTTAATACGTTTTGATTTTAATATTGTTATGAGAAATATAGTTGAAGGTGATTTTAATTATATAATATTTGTGAAATATATCGAAAAATGATTTTGGGGCATTTTGATTTAATATTGGTTTCATAAATATATTTGAATATATATTTTTGGATTGATTTGATGTGATTATTGATTTGAGAAATATACTTGTATATGATTTTGTATATTTATTTTATATGATTATTAATGATAGTTGGATTTCAAAAATATGTTTATTGATTTGAAATATTTGACAGTTCAATCGGAATCGAAATTTCAATATGGAATTTGAATGATTTGAAATGAATTTGAGAAAACGTTTTGCGAAATGGCTCTGATGTGTATGAACATAAATATGGATATAAGAAGTTGACATGTCAATTGGGTTTTTCTGAACAGTAATATGCCGATATACTCTTATACACCACCCTATGGATAGT
Source organism: Xanthoceras sorbifolium (assembly GCA_003430845.1). NCBI lineage: Eukaryota > Viridiplantae > Streptophyta > Magnoliopsida > Sapindales > Sapindaceae > Xanthoceras > Xanthoceras sorbifolium. The sequence goes on from CM010621.1 coordinate 27,710,106, forward strand.
ACAGGCCCCAAGTGCCGGTCCAAGGGTTGGAAATCTGATATTGGACATTTACAGCGGGTAACACCGTTGGTGTCTGTAGTAGCCAAAATATGTCTGGCCCAAAGTATGTCTCAAAGACAAAGCCCATAGCTAAAAGTGGGACTACATTCTCATGTAGTACGATGGTGGCTCAGTATGAAAACCATGTCGCACGACATGAAGCACCCTCATGTAGACGTACCAGTTCGAAGACCATGTCGCACGACATGAAGCACCCTCATGTAGACGTACCAGTTCGATGACCATGTCGCACGACATGAAGCGCTCATGTAGTACGACGATGGACCAGTACGAAGACCATGTCGCACGACATGAAGCATTCATGTAGTACGACGGTGCTACATCACGCAATCAAGGTCCAGATTGACAAGAAACCTACATGTCGTACGACATAGCATCTCCGTCGCTCCGAGGGAGACCAGATTGTGATCTACTTTGAAACGGGTCCTACAAAGCCATAATGACACTTGATGGCAGCCCAATCAAAAGAAGCATCCAGATGCTTTCTTGGTGGATGACAGAGAAGAAAGAATGATGAGATCTTTCAAAAGGGAGAAGCATCAGTCTCCTATAAAGGGGAGGATGATCCCTCGTAAGAGGGGGATCCCCCCGAAAAAACAGAGATCCAGAGATTACTAATACAAAAACCACATCCTCCGGCCATGGTGAAGGGACTCCGATCACCCTTTGAATCTTACATCTCCTTTGATCTAAAAGACCCCAAATTGCCAAGATAGCAGGAAGTATCACTCACTCACCTCCATTTACAAGCATCACACATTTATTAGCACTCTCTAACTTGACCATCGGAGTGACTTTGGCCGGCACCATCCCGGTGTACCAGACGTCCTGCGGGTCACGTGCGTTCTGTCTTTGCAGGTTGTAGTGCCCCGTGTCCCCGAGCGATTTTTGAGGACTACAATTTGGCGCCCACCGTGGGGCCCGACAATCTCTAAGCAAGCAAAGGTAGAACGTCGCAACCCCAACCATGTCATCGGACGATTTTATCACGATGCGATGGAGGTCAGGGTACAACTCCTCATATCCCAGATGCAAGAGAATACCCAAAGGCTCCAAGCACTCGAACAAGAGAATCAACGAGTGTTGGCGGAGAACCAAGAATTGCAAAATAGGATCAATTCGCTCACCGTCGTACGACCGTTCGGAGACGCTTCAACATCCCAACCCTTGCCATTCGAGCAAGCCGCTCACGCTACTTACTACGCGCCAGTCCGCCCAGACGAACAAGGTACTACCGCGAGAGATCTCGATCCAACCCACGTAGGCTCAGAGCCCAACATTCGAGTCACGAATGGACCGCACATCGTCGCACGACATACGGCGGACAACACACCAAATGAGATGGGAGGACATCGATCAGACGACGTGGCAAGAGCTACACAAGGAGTACCGCCTATGTCCACCCCCAATGGAAATGTCGGCTCAACCCAACCAACCATCCCGCTACAAGGAACGCCATCAGGCCCTTCGCATTCAGCGCCATCGAACCCAAACCGAGTAAGTACCGAGCCAACCTTGGCTAACCGGGACTTGGCGCGAAGGTTCACAGAGATGGAAGCACTCATCCAACGCATTCCAGGAATGCCCACTCCTATAAAGAAAAGTGCGGCCAATAGTTTTGCCGACTCTCCCTTCATCGACACAATAGCATTGGTGGAGATGCCAAGGAAGTTCAACTTTCCAGGTATGAAGCAGTACGACGGTACGACGGACCCCGACGACCACATTGCGCAGTATCGACAACGGATGTTCACAGCCGCCATCCCGCGTGACCTTAGGGAAGCATGTATGTGCAAAGGTTTCGGTTCGAGCCTCGTAGGACCTGCCCTACAATGGTACACCAACCTTCCCAATATTTCCATCAACTCTTTTGCTCAACTCACTGACACCTTCGTAGAGCAGTTCGCTAGTAGTCGGAAGTTAGAAAAATAATCCGACGACCTTTATGCAGTCAGCCAAAGGAGGAGTGAACGCCTACGTGACTTTGTTGGCCGGTTCAACCATGAAAAAGTGTCCATCCCTTCTTGCAACCAGGCGACAGCCATATCAGCCTTCCGCAAGGGTCTGCTCTATGATTCCGACCTATACAAGGAGCTCACCAAGTACCCTTGTAAAACTATGGAAGACGTCCTAGCCAAGGCATGGGCACAAATAAAGTGGGAAGAAGACGAAGTAAACTACAAACCTAGTAGAGCGAACTACAAGGAAGATAAGTCGGAGAGGATGGTCGAACAACGAATCATCAACCGACGTAGTGGGCCATACCCAACAATACCCCGAAGGGACGGCCATATGAGGTACGAGCGACAGCGCGACGACAGACCACCAAGGCCGTTCATCCGACCAAAGAATATAATGCCAGAATATAATTTGAACATCAGGCCGGCAGAGGTAGTCGCCATACTCAAAGGAATGGGTAGATCAGTTCGGTGGCCAGACAAGATGATGAGCCCGCCAGATCAAAGAGACAACTCCAAATGGTGCGAATTTCACGGCGACCACGGCCATCGAACTGAGCATTGTGTGGAGCTACGATTGGAAGTGGCCGAACTACTCAAGAAGGGTCACCTTAAAGAATTCCTGACTGACAGGGGTAAGCAGACTTTTGTGAACAAAGATAGGTCGCGCGACATTGTTTCAATCCCTCCACCAGAGCCTCCCAAACACGAGAGGACCGTGAATGTCATCTCTGGCGGATCAGAAGTAAATGGAGTAACCTACTCGGAGGCAAAGCGCCACTCGCGGCAAGCCGGTTGTACGGACGTCCAACGAACTCGTACGGCAGATCCTACGTATAACTACCCAATCAGTTTCAGCAGTGATGAGCATATGGATTTATTCAATCCCCACCACGACGCACTAGTAATCTCACTGACGGTGGCCAATTGTTTGATCAGACGGATCCTAGTGGACAATGGAAGCTCAACCAATGTACTCTTCCTCGGCGCACTAAAAGAGATGCATATCGATGAGTGTAACATCGTACGTCGCTCCACAATCCTTGTAGAATTTAGTGGAGAACACAAGAACACTCTGGGAGAGATCACCCTTCCCGTTTACGCGGAAGGTGTCAACTTGAACACTCGTTTCCTCATCCTGGACTGTCCGTCGTCCTACAACATAATCATGGGTCGCCCATGGATTCATGATATGAGGGCAGTCCCCCCAACATATCATCAGGTCATCCGTTTCCCTACCAGGTGGGGAGTCCACGAGATCCGAGGGCAGCAAAAGACCTCGCGCGACTGCTACCAGAACACTCTAAAAAACAGGCCGTCCAACTTATAGCAATTACAGAACGAGAGCACCCCCACCAACAAAGACGGACCAGATATGGAAGAACTCGACGAAGTGTCCATACATCCAAATTTCCTAGACCACAAAGTTAGTATCCGATCCCGCCTTCCACAAAATATCCGGGCAGAGCTACTCAGCTTCTTGACAGCACGACACGACAGCTTCGCATGGTCGCACGCAGACATGATCGGCATTAGCCTAGAATTCCTAGTGCATAGGTTGCAAGTCGACCCGAATCATCCACCTGTGAAGCAAAAAAGAAGGAAGTTCGCGCCCGAGCGCAACAAAGTTATAAATGAAGAAATCCAAAAGCTAATTGACATTGGCTCAGTGAGAGAAGTAAATTACCCAGAGTGGCTCGCAAATGTAGTAGTAGTGAAGAAAAAGAATGGGAAGTGGCGAGTTTGCATCGACTTCACAGACCTCAACAAGGCTTGTCCAAAAGATTCCTTCCCTCTTTCACACATCGACATGATGGTGGACGCTACAGCAGGCCACGAACTATTAAGCTTCATGGATGCATTCTCCGGTTACAACCAAATCCTTATGCATCCAGACGACCAAGAGAAGACTTATTTCATCACGGAGCGCGGCATTTTTTGCTACAAAGTGATGCCGTTCGGCCTCAAGAACGCTGGGGCAACCTACCAAAGATTAGTCAACAAAATGTTCGCAACTATGCTCGGACAGACTATGGAGGTCTATATCGATGACATGCTAGTAAAATCATTAGTAGCAGATCAACACCTCGACCACCTCCGGCAGTCGTTCGACATCATCGACAAATATGGGATGAAGCTTAATCCAACCAAATGCTTCTTCGGGGTTTCATCAGGAAAGTTCCTTGGCTATTTAGTAACCAAGAGGGGCGTCGAGGCCAACCCGGATCAACTCCGATCCGTCATGGATCTGAGGTCCCCTAAAAGCATCAAAGACGTTCAAAAGCTGACCGGACGGCTCGCGGCCCTCAACCGATTCATCTCAAAGTCATCCGAAAAATGTAAGCCTTTCTTCGATGCTCTAAGAAAGAGCAAGTCATTTGATTGGAATCAAACAAGCGAGGACGCATTCCAAAACATAAAGAGCTACCTAGCAAACCCTCCACTCCTATCCAAACCTAAGGAAGGAGAGACCCTCCTACTGTACCTCGCTGTATCCGAAACGGCCGTCAGCGCAGTACTAATAAGAGAGGAGGATGGTAAACAACTCCCCGTATACTACATCAGCAAGACCTTACTCGACGCAGAGACAAGGTACACTCAACTTGAGAAATTGGCCCTCGCGCTAGTCACAGCCGCAAGGAAAATTAAGGCCGTACTTCCAATGCCACACCATTAGTGTACTCACTGCCTTCCCCTTGAAGAACGTCCTACATAAACCCGAACTGTCCGGCCGTCTAGTGAAATGGGCCGTGGAGCTAAGCGAGTACAACGTCAACTACCAACCTCGCACGGCGATCAAGTCGCAAGTGCTAGCGGACTTCATAGCAGACTTCATACCCGGGATTCTACAACGAGCGAAGGAGGAACTTTGCACCATGTCGCGCGACACACCAAAAGAGGAATGGAGTTTAGCAGTTGACGGATCAAGTAACGCTAGAGGCAGTGGACTAGGGATAGTACTTACCTCCCCTGCGGGACACGTCGTCGAGAGGTCCATCCGATGTGGATTCAAAACCACCAACAACGAAGCCGAGTACGAAGCCCTCATAGCCGGGCTCACCTTGGCAAAGGACTTACGCGTCGAGCGAATAAAGGTGTCCTATCAAGCTCGGGACTTGAAAATGTCGTCCTACTTGACCTTGGTAAAGGAGCTGCAAGCTTCATTCGAATCATTCGACATCGAGCAAATACCCAGATCCGAAAACACGCATGCTGACGCACTTGTCAATCTTGGATCCGCACTAGATACCACGATTGAACGAACCATTCCCATGGTGTTTGTCCAATGGCCAGCTGTGTGGAAGCCAACAAAGCTCGAAATCAAGCCAATTTCGGACGAGCCAACTTGGATCACCCCGATCTACGACTACTTGAGGGACGACACCCTCCAATCTGACAAGGTATAAGCACGAAGAATTAAGATCAAGGTTGCCCGATTTTCTATAATAGAGGGACAACTTTACAAGCGATCCTACTCCGGGCCCTACCTCAAATGTATCAACCCAATCGAAGCTCAGCAAATACTCAAGGACTTACACGAGGGGCAATGTGGGAATCACTCGGCCGGGAAAAGCCTAGCCAATAGAGCAATCACGGCCGGGTATTACTGGCCCACAATGCGGTCCAAGTCGCACGACCTCGTCAAAAGATGCGACCCGTGTCAGCGCTTCTCCCCCGTTTCACATCAACACCCAGAAAGACTCCACCCCATCTCAGCACCGTGGCCCTTCATGAAGTGGGGAATGGACATAGTAGGGAAGATGCCTGTTGCTACCGGAGGCAAGGTCTACATACTAGTCGTGACCGACTACTTCACAAAATGGGTCGAAGCCGAGTCATATGTGAGAATCAAAGACTCCGAGGTAAAAAGCTTTATTTGGAAAAATGTCATATGCCGCTACGGAGTTCCAAAGGAAATAGTCACCGACAATGGCTCACAATTCATCTCATACGATTTCCAAGACTTTTGCGACAAGTGGAACATCAAACTAAGCTATTCAAGCCCAAGATATCCTCAAGCTAACGGACAAGCAGAATCCACCAACAAGACAATCATGTCCACCCTCAAGAAGCGACTCGACCAATACAAAGGGAAGTGGGCCGACGAGCTACAAGGTGTGCTATGGTCTTACCGTACGACGGTCAGAACATCAACAGGCGAAACACCATTCTCTCTATCTTACGGCTCAGAGGCCGTCATAGCAACAGAGGTTGACTACCCTTCTTATAGGATACGACACACGACAGAAGAAGCAAACGACAGAGAGTTGCTGAACGAACTTGACACAATCGACGAGCGTCGCGACAAGGCCGCAATTAGATTGGCCGTATACCAATAAAGAATCGCCCGCCATTACAACAGAAACATTCGTCTCAAGTCATTCCATATTGGAGATTGGGTCCTTCGCCGCGTCTTCCAAAATACAAAGGAAAAAGGAGCAGGCAAACTCGGTCCTACGTGGGAGGGACCATACCAAATCACCAATGTATTTGGACATGGAGGCTATAAACTACGATGTACAGATGGCATGGAGATCGGCAACAGCTGGAACGCATGCCATCTAAAACAATATCAGTTTTTAAAATAATAAAAAAAAAAAACATAAGACTCGAACTTTGTCACTCTACATGCTTAATCAAAGTTGTAGCGTGCAACTAAGAAGTTACACCCTCCAACTGGGGCAGTTCAATATCATAAAAAGAAAAATCTGCAACAAGACTCGACCGCGACCTGCATTCAAGGTCTCCATCTCCAAACGGTCACACGACCCGCATTCAAGGTCATGGACCGCGACCTGCATTCAAGGTCTTCATCTCCAAACGGTCACACGACCCGCATTCAAGGTCATGGACCACGACCTGCATTCACCAAACGGTCACACGACCCGCATTCAAGGTCATGGACCGCGACCTGCATTTAAGGTCTCCATCTCCAAACGGTTACACGACCCGCATTCAAGGTCATGGACCGCGACCTGCATTCAAGGTCTCCATCTCCAAACGATCACATGACCCGCATTCAAGGTCATGGACCGCGACCTGCATTCAAGGTCTCCATCTCCAAACGATCACATGACCTGCATTCAAGGTCATGGACCGTGACCTGCATTCAAGGTTTCCATCTCCTAAAGGATCACTCGATCCGAATTCTAAGTCATAAATAAAAAATGCATTACCATCATAAAAGACGTACGACATCAAAGAAAATTAACATACATCATATATTAAAAATATCGTTCGACAGAGCGCCAAAAAAAAAAAAAAAAATCGTTCGACAAAGCATTTTACAACCCCTTATGGGGCAAGATCATCAGGCTCTCCAGTCGGCTGAGCAACCAAGGCTACGACAGTCAAACCTTCTGGAGGAGGAAGGATAGGCTCTTCACCAACAGGTTTGTCATCAGCTTCATCTTCATCAGAGCGCGACAGCTCCTCATGATCAGCGATCCAGCTATCAACCTTCCACTCGGTCGCACGATCGTCCCTGTACTCCCTGACACGCTCAAACGCGTGGGAATAAATCCCAAGTGCAGGATGTGTCGAAGTAATAATATTTCCGTGAGTACGGAGTCGAATCCACAAGGAAGTGGTGGAACTAATTCTATAAATTAAAGATTATAATAGTGCGGTAAAATAAATCAAGTTGTTGGTTTTTGGGTTTTTTAATTAAAATATAATTAATTACTAATGCAATAAATTAAAGCGAGACGGATACGATGGAAGATACTGCTAGGTAGTCTCACGGTTCCAATTCCGAATAAGGAAATATATTGAACTATTATGAAGTACGTTATTAACATGATAAGAATAATTCAACTAAGGCCACACCACATTATATTGCTCCCGCAATGGTATGGTATGTGAATTCGGTCAACCACACCTATTAGTCCTAGCGTGCAATTAATCGGAAACCATAGTTAATCTAATGCCTAAGTTAATTAAGTAATTTCTTATCAAAACTAACCCAGTATTGATTTTAGAGTCAATTAAGCTCGATTGCAATCTCAATGATTTCTCATATAATATTACAATAAATATTAAATCGGTTCTCATCACGGGGCATGCAATCTACTTTCGCAATCGCAAAACACCATAAATCAAACGCAACAAGATAATACTCAAATAATCTCATAAGCAATATCATGAAATAATATACAAAATATATTCATAGTCAATAAATCCGAATCCGTTCATAGTTCCGAAAACTACCTAACAAGAGTTCTGACTACTCATAATCATCAATGAACAATCAAAGGAAGAATAATGATATGAAATACAACCCATCGAAGCTCTCAAGACTCGAAGATCCGCTTTGGTCCGGCTTGAACTTCTCCGCTTTCGATCTTCGTCTTCTTCGATGAACACCCACGATCTAGAGATGTTGTGATGATTTGTGATGCATGGGATGTGTTTGGGAGGAGCACAATGGGTAGAGGTCACCCTTGGAGGCAGCCAAGAGCTGCTCCTTTTCTGCCTCTGTCGTTTCTCTTCTCTGCCTCTCTAGCTCTCCCTCTTCTTTTCTGCAACTTTTCTTTTTATAGCAGCCCGTTAGGGCTGCCATTTTTCTTCACCGCGACCAGTGGTCGCGATGGCTTGGTCGCGGCCTTCACTAGGCCGCTGGGAATGGCTGGAGCGCGAGCAGCACCGCGAGGAAGCACAGGTCGCGATCAAGCTCGCCACCTTCACTGCTGCCATTTCTTCTCCATCGCGAGCTACTGTGGTCGCGGCCTTCCTCGCCATGCTCACTGTCTGGACTGGTCACCATCATCGCGAGGCGGAGGTCGCGAGCTGGGGCTGATCGCGCGAGACTCGCGCTGCTCACTGGTGGCCTGGGCGTCTTCATCGCGAGCGAGGTGGCGCGAGGGAGAAGAGCTGGTCGCGCTGTGCATGGCGATTTGTTTTGTTTTTATTTCTTTAGACTGCAAAACGACGCCGTTTTGCACCACCCTTTTGGTGCCAAAACGGCGCCGTTCCACTTAAGTGAGAAACATTAGGTGCAAAACGCACCGTTTCACTTAAGTTTGGTGGAACTTTCTAAAATTGCAGTTTTGCCCCAGAACTTTGCTATTCTTTCACCGATGCCCTTCCCCAAAGTTACTGAATTTACCCGTTTTCCCCATAAATATTTAAAATCATCACTTCGGTCCCTAAACCTGCAAACTCAATAAAAACACATCAAAAGCACCAAAAATACTTAAGAATATAATTAAAAGATACGGTTTAGGGGTCGTAAATATGTAACAAATATTGATCGATCACTCCCTCATCAAATCTGCACGAGTCTTAATGACCGCGTTGAGGACGTTATCCTCGGCCTTGTCGTACAGGGAGTCGTAGTCCGCCTCCTTAGCCTTCAGCTTGGCTTCCAGCAAGTCGACGCTCGACTTCAGCTTGTTCAACTCCACAGTAGCCTCCACCGCACGACTTGAGGCCTCAAGAGCAGTCTTCTTGGCCTCGACATTCGAAGCCTTTAACTTGTCGTTGTCAGCCTTGAGGCTCTGATTGCTTGCCTTCAGCTCCCTCACCTTCTTAAGGGCAAGGCCCAGCTCCTCCTTCAGATGAACGTGGGACTGAAGAGCCTACAAGAAATATATACCAAACAAAAACACTTAGAGAAATTCAAAGTACTCAAATGTATATAAATATCGGTCGTACGACCATACCTGGAAAAGGTGGCTCAGCAGCTTGGGAGAGGCCCATCGCCTTCAAACGATTCTTGTCTTCAGGCAGCAGCAGTCGCTCGACCTGAGGGAGGATGGACCCAACATCGAAATACGCAGAGGCATCCTGCGGGAAGACAAGGTCGACCGACGCGTCGACCCCTGAAGTAGAATCTTCCCTCCTCCGTTACTTTCCAGTCGAAGAAATGTCAAGGGAAGTCTTGGCTCGACTCGATGGAGGAGGTGGAGAAGTGGAAGCCGTTTGGTCGCTCGACTGAGCCTTCTTCTTTCCCTTCCTTTTCTCCCTCAGCCTCCTCATCGCATCATCAGCAGCAGGCGCGGCGATCTCTCCAGCCATAATATCAACTGCAAATCGTCACTCGACGTATGAGATTGGAGTCAGAAATCGTGTGCCGTACAGTCGCTTGACACAATGTCTGACCCTGACAAACTCCACTAAGTTTTTGAATGCAGGGTAGGGGGTACCTGGCTCGTTGATCACACTGAACTTCCAGAGGTGACTCGACCGTAGATTTTCCTCCGCCAATATACTTCTCCAACTCCTCTCCTTGACGTCGTACGATAGCACCTTCTCCGTACGCGTCACACACGTCAATCCAACAACTGCTTGAGGCGCTCCTGTGTTCACTACAAAACAAATAAAGAGTTAGTGAAAATAATAACAGAAGACAGTCGTACAACGCGACTAAAATAAAAACCCACCAGCCTTGGACCAGGTCGCATGAACGACAGTATCCCCGAGAGGCCAATCGACAAGTAGGCCCCTCGTAAAGAAATACCTGTCCTTCCACAACCTATCATTTGTCGTTAACTCCGTGATCAGGTATGTTCTGTTGGGCCGGAGGTTTAAGTTATAGCGCCCCTTTTTTGTGTCGTGCTCCCGCACGGTGTACGAATAGAACAGGTCAAGTAGCTCGAAGACTATTCCCTCCCTCGTACACAACAGCTCGAGAGCCAGCAGGATCCTCAAACTATTGGGCATCAGCTGCCCTGGGGCAAGCTCAAAGTGATCAAGCACTTTCCTCAGTAGTCCGACTACTGGTAACCTGAACCCAACCCGCTGAAACGGGAACTCGTAGAAACAGGTCCATCCTGGGACGTCCCAATCTGGCCTCTCCTCCTTATATGGCGCCCTCAGTGCCACACCATCGGGTATGCCATAACTAAATCGGAGGCGCATGATGTCGTCCTCAGTTAGCACGCTTGCTGGGTTATTCAATAGCAATCCCAGCGGCCTACTAGGTCCCATTGGACATGGGCCAGCTGCGTCGCCCGGTAGCTCGACTAACGGAATCCCCATGGGAATGTCGTCCGTCACGCGCGATGTACCCGCGAGAGAGACAGTCACAGTGTCGTACGACGCCACTGTCACCTCAGCACTTGCTGCCTCCGACTCCCCCCATGAGTCGTACGACAGATCTATTGGATCGTCATATCCACGCCCAGAGGTACTGGGAGGACTTTCATCGCCTCGACTCGACATCAGAACCTACAAGTCGAACGACAGTAGCCAACGGTTAGTAATTATAACCTAAACCAAAGACCTTGCACGACCTAATATCAGCTCCCAAGACTGTTAAGAAGGTCGTGCGACCTATACGTCTTGGCTACTGTCGTGCGACCTAGACTCTACAAACAAGTTATATGTAAACCTAAGTCTTATTTTTTGATCTAAAGCAATTTTTTCAAAGTTCTTCTCAAAAGCTATTCGAAGAACACGAAAAAGAAAAAAAAAGAACCCAGAAAACAAAAAATGCAAATATGAGGAATCAAATATTGCGAGAACAAGAAAAACTTACCAATAGAGCAAAAACGATCACTGCCTCGCCGGAATAAACGCAGAAAAGGCAAAAAACGGGCAGCAACGACGCCGGAGAAAGCTTGCACAGATGACTGGTTTTTTCTTTGAGAGAAAATATGAGAGAGAGAGAGAGAGAGCAAAAATTGAAAATGGAGAAGAAAGTGGAAGGGCGGCAATTAAAAAAGAACATGTACTTACGTGTCAGCTTCTCATTGGACACACACTCCCATAACCTATCATTAGCCAAGCATGCACGCTGCCCATAATGACCACATTTGTTTCGGCACAGATATCGAGGAGTCATTTGAAGACCAATCGCTCCTTCTCTAAGTGACATTATCGTACGACAATGGTAGAACTTAGGCGTTGTCATCTACTCACAAACACTGATACATTCTCCCAGAAGGACAGGGTCGTGCGACAATATGGAACCAGTTTTAAAATTCACACATACATATCCTTGTCTACATGTCGTACGACGCAAACCCCTTGGCTTTTCTAAATCCAATGCGTTTGGGGGCAAACTGTAGTAGCCAAAATATGTCTGGCCCAAAGTATGTCCCAAAGACAAAGCCCATAGCTAAAAGTGGGACTACATTCTCATGTAGTACGATGGTGGCTCAGTATGAAGACCATGTCGCACGACATGAAGCACCCTCATGTAGACGTACCAGTTCGAAGACCATGTCGCACGACATGAAGCACCCTCATGTAGACGTACCAGTTCGATGACCATGTCGCACGACATGAAGCGCTCATGTAGTACGACGATGGACCAGTACGAAGACCATGTCGCACGACATGAAGCATTCATGTAGTACGACGGTGCTACATCACGCAATCAAGGTCCAGATTGACAAGAAACCTACATGTCGTACGACATAGCATCTCCGTCGCTCCGAGGGAGACCAGATTGTGATCTACTTTGAAACGGGTCCTACAAAGCCATAATGACACTTGATGGCAGCCCAATCAAAAGAAGCATCCAGATGCTTTCTTGGTGGATGACAGAGAAGAAAGAATGATGAGATCTTTCAAAAGGGAGAAGCATCAGTCTCCTATAAAGGGGAGGATGATCCCTCGTAAGAGGGGGATCCCCCCGAAAAAACAGAGATCCAGAGATTACTAATACAAAAACCACATCCTCCGGCCATGGTGAAGGGACTCCGATCACCCTTTGAATCTTACATCTCATTTGATCTAAAAGACCCCAAATTGCCAAGATAGTAGGAAGTATCACTCACTCACCTCCATTTACAAGCATCACACATTTATTAGCACTCTCTAACTTGACCGTCGGAGTGACTTTGGCCGGCACCATCCCGGTGTCCCAGACGTCCTGCGGGTCACGTGCGTTCTGTCTTTGCAGGTTGTAGTGCCCCGTGTCCCCGAGCGATTTTTGAGGACTACAGTGTCCAACTCTGATATGATGTTTGGCGGGTAGCCCGTTTGTGTCCGATGCTGAACAACCCGTAATTCAGTACGATAAATTATGTTATGTATGTCAAGAGCCCAGTATAAAAACTGATTTGTTATATGAAAGCATTTGAGAAATTATAAAGATTTTGTCTGTTAATTGATTTTGAATACTGTATTTATTGAGTATATGATTTGATTTCACATGAGCCCCATATATGCTGTATTGATAAATGTTATTTATATTTTCGATAAATTGATAAAATTATTTGATATAGTATATTTGGATATACGATTTTGTATACACCCACTAAGCAATATGCTTAGCGTGTTGAGTTTTCTCACACGTAGGTAACAGAGGTTCCAAAGGAGACAAAGATAAAGACGAGTAGAGACTGTAGGAGCAGTGATCAGAGTCACATCATTCATGAGCTTTTGGGTAGTCTTTTTATGTTTCATTTATATGTTTTTTTATTAGCATGCATATACATAAGGATTTTGTAAATATTTGTAAAAGTTGTGTGGGTGAATTGCACTCAAGTACCCTGACTTTTATCATAATTACACGTTTAATGTCAATTTTGCCATAATTGCACTCGAATACCCTGTAATTCATTGACCACCGTTAAAGTGACGGTTGACCAAACGGATTATGGTCAAATGATGAGATTGCCTCTGCACATGTGTTCTGACATCATAAAATTAAAAAAATAATTACTAAAAATAATAAAACAATAATTAAAATTTTTTTTTTTTGAAAAAAATTTAAAAAATCACAGATCTGGAAATGGAAGAAATTTCCAGATCTGGATTCCTTTACAGTTCAAAAAAAAATCAAAAACAAAAACAAATTGAGTTCGTGGTCGAACCCAGATTTCTGGGTTCGAGCACGAACCCAGCACCTGGGTTCGTGTTCGAACCCAGTTTCTGGGTTCGAGCATGAACCCAACAACCTGGGTTCGTGTTCGAACCTAGAAATGGGTTCTTACCCAACAACCTGGGTTCATGTTCGAACCCAGAAATGGGTTCGAGCACGAACCCAGTAACCTGGGTTTGTGCTCGAACCCAGCAACCTGGGTTTGTGCTCGAACCCAAAAATCTGGGTTCGTGTTCGAACCCAGTTGGTTCGTGTTCTTCAAAAAATAATTTATAATTTTTTTAATTTTTTTTTTGGTGATATGGTGGAAGAGTCTCCAGACTCTTCCATATGTTTTTTTTTTATTTTTTTAAAAATATTTTTAATATATTATTTTTTTAAATTAATTAAAATATAACGTGACATGTTCTTATTGGTTGGATGATTTTTAAAATTTTTTTAAAAATAAATTTAAACGTAAAAGACCAATTTGCCCCTGAACCCAGTTGGTCAACCGTCACTTTAACGGTGGTCAACGAATTACAGGGTATTCGAGTGCAATTATAGCAAAACTGGCATTAAACGTGTAATTATGATAAAAGTCAGGGTACTTGAGTGCAATTCACCCAAGTTGTGTTATGCTTATGTTTATGTTTTACGGAATTATGAATTTTATCACTTTTGAATTGATTTTGATTAAATAGTTTGTATGAAATGTTTGGAAAATCGCACTGAATTTGGAAGGGTGCGCAAAAGTGATATAATAAATTCGAAGTGTTGATTTTATGATTTTACTGAAAACAGGTTTTGAAAAGTCAGAAAAATAGAGAAAACTCTGGTGAAATTTTCAGAAATTTTATTGGGTCATTATTAAAGTTTACGTTTTAATTTTAAAAGTATAGTTTTATAAAAGTGAAGTAGATATTTCAGTATTTGGTAGCGCTTTCTGATTCGGTCTGAGTGCATTGGGTCAGGAGGTGTTACACATTGTCTAACAGAAAGGGGGATCGTTAACTATTGACCAAAAGATTGTATATGAGTGCGAATAAACAAACATAATCTAGGTTAATGTGTAATTTGCTTTGATTTCTATCTCTCAAATTTTTAGGGATTTCTATTAGTTCTTTAAAGTTAGATTAAACTAATCCGAACTATTAATTTGGGTCAATTTTGTATTTCGATGATTCTTATATATTAATCTAAATCCACACATCAAAAAGTCAGTATAGTGAAGCTTTGATTATGAATTGTATATTTGTATTGTTATTTCTTCTTTGTAATAAAACCACTAACCGGGAATTTGATTATTTTTACTATTCATAAAAATTATACAAATTGAGCATAGGCTTGGGTGCAACCAAATTAGCACTAAGGGTCTGTTTAACAGAGCTTCCCGGAGTATAGAAAAATTATTGGTCGTTTGATTATCAATTAAAAAAATTCTTTAAAATGATAAAATTATTAAAAAAGATATATTTTAAGTTAAAAGGAGATTGTAAATTTAATAAAATATAATATGGTTATATTAGACATTTTAATATTTTTAAAAATACAAAAATATCTACTTAGAAAAACTCAAAATTTAATATTATTTAAGTAGATATAAAATATCTTTTTTAATCCTTCAAAAATTTTGATGTAGTGGCAATCAAACCAAAAAAAATTAAAAAGAGTTTTTAGAATTAAAAAAAAAAATTATTTTTCCTTATAGAAAAACTCTTCTAAACATAGAGTAATGCATTCGATCCCATCATAACTTTAACTCAAACGGGTTTGGAAGTATTAAGTTGGGTAACCTCTTAAAATGTCATTTTGTTGCACGCCTAGGTAAAAAAACAAAAAAAAAAAAAGGTCAGTCAAAGCTCTATTTGCTTTCGAGCTTTGAACATAAATTTTTAATCTTTATCTTCTTTAGGCGGTGTTTGGCATTTCGAAAATCCAAACAAAAATTTACCTTGTGTATGCAAAGGCACATTTGCATGCGCACTGGTTTCCCCACAATTGAACATGATTTGCTAAGAAACGAAGATGACAAAGTCCAGACAATTGAGCATGATTTGCCAAGAAATGAAGATGACAAAGTACTACCTCTAAAGTAAATAAGCACTTGTGATCGCATGATCATATTTATAGTCTGATGATAATTATACATTTTAATAAAATTAAAGTCTCGAGTTCGATCCTCCTCTTCCTAGGTTAATAAAAAGTAAACAGCACTTTCCAATTTTTTTTTAAAAATTTTGATATTATACAAAAGGAATATTATTAAAATTCACCTCTAATTTAGCATATTAGTTAAAATCTCCCCTCTAGTTTTATTTTATAGTCAATTTCTCTTCTACCGCTAATTTTAATTACCAAAATACATTTAAGCATTAACTTTTCTATTAGAAATATTATTAAAATTTCTCAATAATTTGATATATTAATCAAAATATCGCTAATACACCAAATTAGATGAAAAATTTTAATAACATTCCTATACAAAATCAGTATAGTTACAGTAAAATATTTATCAATATTTCTTATCGCCCTGAGAAATAATATTGTACGATCAAGTACATTGCACCCAAAAGGAATTAAATGAAATTTTGTTTTATTAACCCATTCATAAAATATTTTCGGTGATAAAATTCATTGTATAGCAATAATCAATTTTGGGAGTATATGTTAACAATGATTAATCGAGACCAATGTACATTTAACTCGTGCTCAATTGCAATGTCGCAGAATTTTTACTAATCAAAGGAACATTAGATGCATCCAACAAAAGCCAAAAGCAAAAAGGTAAATAAACAAATTATAAATTAAATCATCGGAATTCATTTTATATTATATAACAGGAAATAGAAAAGCAAATTTACCCATAAAACTATGCTAAACATACTTACAAGTGTGGAGGGGAGAGGGGAAAAATAGAGTTCAAAAAAATTTACTTTATGATATTCTAAACCGTACCAACTAGTAATTATTACATCTTTTTTTTTTCTTTTTTTCTTTTTTTTACTTTTCACTCGACAACTTTTACAACCCAAACATTTATCAACTCATTGCTGGAAAAACCACCTATTTTGTGAGGTAAATGCCCCTATTTAACCCAAAATGCTTCACTCACCTCCAAACACACCAAAAACCAACTGCACCCACCCACCCATCATCAAACTTTTCAAATGTTTCACACGTGTCATTACAAAAGACCAGGTGTTCCAAAAGGATTGCTTGTTTGTGGATAACCAGCAGGATTAGAAGGAAATGCCGCAATCCCCGAATCGCCAAAAGGATTTGCAGGGCTCATCATCAAATGTTGCTGTGGCTGCTGATGCTGGTACGTAGGTTGGTATGGACCGAAGGGATTGGTCTGCTGTTGACCCATTGCTGCCATTTGAACTGCAGGTGGAGGAGCGACGCTGTTTGACAAGGCAAATGGATCATGTACCTCAAATGGATTTGGAGCTGGCGCTCCATAGACAGGCTGCTGGGAAGCTCTGTATGCACCTTCGTCATACAAACTGTTCAGAATGAGGGAGTCCAGTCCACCAGCCTAAATTTCATCAACAATCAAAACACTTCATTAGGAAAAAGCCCATACGCTTTTCTCACTATTTTCAGTCAAACATGGAGTTCTGGTTCATTCTTGTTTCATTCACTATCTACTAAAGTGAATAATAAAACGAAGCAACCTAATCTGAAAATAAAGGAAATAAAGGTTACAGGCAACAAGTAGTTCCCAAAATTATGTCAAAAATCATTTGACAAACATACTCAGTCTGATTTTAAACACAATAACTAATAAAAGTGAATTTTGTATGTGCAAAAGTCACAGACCCATAATGGAAACCACTGGAAGGACCTACCAGTTGTCGGTCATTAGTTGCAGAAATATCGGTACTTGGTGTAGTGACCAGGGCAAGTTCCCATCCAGTAGGATCAAACTCTTTTGGCTGACCAGCAGTAGAATCAAATGTTGAAGAAGCAGCACCTAAAGGATAAAGTTTCCACTTGGTGAAATAAGATGCAGCAGAAAGTGCAATAGTAACACAAATGTGAAAAGTCAGATGAGTGAAATGAGAGAAGAAAAAACGTTACCAGGTTCAGATGGAACTATGGCTAGAGCCAAGGCATTACTTTCCTCAATTGCAGATGCATCGGCTGCAGCATAACTCAATCCCTGAACAAACCATAATGTAAGCATAAGAAATGTGATAAAGAGCCGGGTTTGTTCTGATTTCAAATCAATATGACTTAATTATCAAAATTGATATTGAATAGATTACCAGCAGATCTCCAGTATCCATGTTGTTCTGAGGAGGAGGGGGCGGAGTAGGAGGCACAATGTCAACATCAGAGGAAGTAACATCCTCTGTAGGCGGTGGAAGCTCAGGTTCATCACTAGGCAAATCAGCATCTTCAGAAGGACCTTCTTCTGGTCTGTATGTCAATTGAAGCTGTTTAAAATGATCATAAATTAGTTTCATGGCATATAGATTCTTAGAATAATAAATGATTTCAAGAAAAATTTGATGCGGGGTATCAATCAAACAGCAAACCTACCATATTAGAACTAACATGAGTTGATGTTAATAGACTTGTACTTTCCCATAACTCCAAGATGGAATCAGCTAAATAAATCATTTTTCACTAATACAGCTCCATCAGGGGGCATAACCTCAGTAATGATAGTAAGTTAACATATCCTATCAAACAGCCTTGACAAGGTGATTTTTCTAATCTTCTACCTTATTTTTTAATTCTCTTTTGTAAGAATGATCTTCTTCCTTCTCTTTACACAAAAGTTAAATCAAATTACTTCTTGTGGGAAAATCCTTGATATTTGTTTCACAAAAAAGGGAAAAAAAAAATGCTAGCATACCCTATCTAAGAGCCTTGACTTGATTTTTCTAATCTTCGACCTTCTCTTCAATTTTTTTTTTTTTTTGTACGAGTGATCTTTCTACTCATTACACAAAAGTTAAATCAAATTACTCCTTGTAGGCAATACCCTTGATTTTTTTTTCACAAAGTAAAACTATCTTAAGCAATTTCCCATCTTATCCAAATTTCTGCTGAAATGAATTCCAAGAGAACCAACATAAACAAGAAACAAGTTTCCTCGATAATATGATAATCACACATAAAATTTGTACTGACCAATGGTTCAGTTGGGACAGTAACCACACGGGGTGCCTCTCTTATATACTCTTCCATTGTTGTAAGAAAGGATTGTGGTGGCTGGAACAAGGCAAACGATGAATTAAGAAAAAAAAAACAATGAGAATTATGTAAAGCCAACCAAAAACATTCAATCACTGTCCCAGACTCAATACCTCTCTCAGAACAGGAAACTGGAAATTCCTAGCTAGTTCCAATCCTTTGCAAACATCATAGAAATCAGAAAGGCTCCCTGCCTGTAGCAAAAACTTATATACTATGTCAGCATAGAACTTACAAGATCGAAATTAATGACGATATAAAATATACCCTGGTTTACATAACAGCTGCAAACCATATATTCAACTCAAAAATTAGGTTTTGAAACATTAAATGCACCCCATCACCTGCTGGCCAGCTCGTTTATAGATCTCAAGGGCTTTAATAGCTTCATGTCTTGGCATCTCAAAGAACTGAAAAGAAATCAAAGCTTAAATCGCAAAACAGAAACAAAAATATATAAATACCATCTTGCTAAAACAAGATAATTCTAGCATAATCAATCACTCCAGTTACCTTATCAACAAGATTAATGATTCCATCATTAATAGAACAATAAATTTTAAAGCTCTCTTTCAACACCTGAAAATTGTATAGATAAACAAGGTCAATAATAAATTTAAATATAGTTCTTTATTAGTTTAACATTTTCTTTGCATAAATCTTCCTGTAAAAGAGGAGAGTGGTCCCACATCAGAAAGAAGGAAAAGAGCAGAGGAAGATTGGCAAACCAGCAAGAATGAATTGGAGTCAGAAATTCTTTGTTTTGAACATCCATTATTGATTTCATATACAAATATAAGCAAACCACAACAAACTGATGGAAAACATGAGTGATGTCTTCTAGTAGCAAGTATGGCAATCTTAATTACCCACATATAGGAAGCATTCATTCAAACTTCAGTTTTGCCAAAACACACCCGCCCCAATTCAACAAAAAGGAAACGAACATACCTCTTGAAGATTTGATACAAGTTTTTGTTTTCGTTTCATAACACAGAAATTTAGATTAAAAAAGTAAAAGAGAGCAGAGAAACCCACAGGATACTGTAAATTATTCTCATTATGGTTATCAATTTTATACCTTTTAATGTACTTATGTAAATTTGAACACATTCTACATAAATTAAAGGGAAAAAAAATGAAAAGCTTACTGTGGAATTTAAAAAAAGAAAAAGATCATGACAAGATACAAATTTTGTACAATCCAGAATTACAAAAAAGAAAAAGAAAAAGATGGCGGACTTACCAGAGCCAGAGCATACTGTATAACGTAATTATGAACAGCTGCACCTTCTGGCTGAAAAGGCAAAGAATTATGGGCTATTTATTCAAATGTACTAATATCAACAAATATGTCCGACAGAACAAGTATCTTAACCACAAACACACATCCACACATATATAGAGGCCTTCTCTTAGAAGGTGCAACCTCACATAAAAAGTATAGTCCTTCCTCCTTTGCACTAAAACACAAAATTGGATATACTAAAAATATTGTTGTTTTGTCTTTTAGTGATTTGAATACACTAAAAGAGGAAGGACCTTACTTTATAGAATGAAGTGCAACCTTACTAGAGATTTCTATATACAAATTCATGTACAAGGCAGAAACACAATATGAGTAAGAAATTTCAAAATAAATGACTGCCAAGAAATTTCAAAATAAATGACTGCCTTACAGCAGATACCTGTATTCATGATTATGGGAGAAATTAATATTCAACAAGTTTCAAAATTTACCTGGCAACCAACAAGACGATAAAGCAGCTGCTGCAAAGCAGGCAACTGCTCCAATAGTTCTTCACTGTCCAAATCCCTGGTTCTGCTGTAACCCTGCCCGTTGAAGAGAAAACAGTAAAAACATTGGAATACACAGAGAGAAAACCAACTATGCCCAAATATGTCAACACAACAAAAATAACTGCCAAAAAAGGAAACAAAAATTTTAGCATCTTATATGCAATTGAATCTTTCTTATCATGACAAAACAGAAATTAAAACACTCACAGAGAGACATTGACTATAACAGGAAAGACAATGGAGGGAATAAGTGGGAGAAAGTTGTTGGTTAAAAACTGACAATGGTTCTTGTTTTTAGTGGCAACGGCGTATACAAATAAACTCTAAATTGTGCATGGTTCTAATTAAGGTGCGCGTTATTACCATTCTGAGAAACAATATTAACATGTCCCTTCAAATATATAATTAACCATGTCTACATTAACGACAGAACCACTGTAGATCTCGAATTTTCCACACTATACATGGGACTTTAGTAAGAATAGGATTCTCTTAACCAACATATATCACCAATTTTCAAGTAATGTTACAAGTAAACCCTAAAAATGTGCAAGGTTCTAACTTCTAAGTAACAGTAATGAGATTCTAATAAACAATAATAATACGGTCCAATTATATGAACAAATAATGCCTATTCTGTAATCACAAAAACATGTGGCTGTTGGATTTACCATGTGGTACTCGGGATTTTAGCTTAGATAGGAGTCTCTTAGTGTTTTTTTTTTTTCCTGAATAAATAGCCATTTTAGAAACAATTTTTGACCTAAGGCCAAAATAATTGCTATACAG
The DNA here is from genome assembly GCA_003430845.1 of Xanthoceras sorbifolium. NCBI lineage: Eukaryota > Viridiplantae > Streptophyta > Magnoliopsida > Sapindales > Sapindaceae > Xanthoceras > Xanthoceras sorbifolium. Next base: position 27,731,679 of record CM010621.1, read on the forward strand.
AGTAGAACAACTTTTGAATGTTTTAACTGAATCTATGCAAATTGATATTAAAAAGAGTTTAAGAACTTAAAGTAGAAATTGTACTCTTTAAAGAGTGTTCCTCATTATTCCTCATATGGATGTAGAAGAGCAGATTACCAAAAGCAGATATTAAATAGATATTGTATCAATAGCTGAACAGTTTAACCAAAATCAAATTTTTATTTTCATTCACGCTCCCCTCTTCTATTCTTTCTCAGGCACATGTAATTACCATTAACTTTTATTTCCTTGTAAAATTCCTACGTCAACAGAGATGGTGTAATCATAAATTTGGGAATGTACCTTATCCTCTCCTTGGACAGGTCTTGGAAGACGCTCAGATTCAATGTCATACTTTAGAATCCTGAAACATTCGAGTCGCTCCTCCAAAAACAAAGCATATGTACGTACCCATGCTGAGCAATCCCAGGCTAAATGAAAAATAGAAATTAATGTTAAAAAAATACAGAATTTTCTTATTTATGAATAAACAATAAACAGCCTACAGAAACTACAGGCACTGCAATCAAATTATAATAACGAGGATAAGAAAAAAAATTAAAGAGAGATGAGGGCATCTAAATTCACCAATTGGGCTTGAATCATCCTTGAAATTTGAAAGTTGAAGAATACGTCCTCTCTGTTGGAAATTCAGAAGTTCTTCTCTAAATGTAGGATCACCCTCCCTCAATGTCCTATGAATAACTATGAGTGTTTTTAAAGCAACCTGTTGAACAACAAGAAGCAAGAGTATATTATAAGCATGTTTGTTTGCATTAACTAAAGCATTGATCAACTTATTCACCACTTGATATATAGCAAATTTATGATATAATGTTCATAGGGCAAAAGAAAAGAAAAAATGGTGGAGTTCAAGCTCCAAAAAAACATCAAAGGCCAATGGACACTCAAAAACTTCTGGTTTTTTCCATGTTGCCAGTAAGAAAGCCAAAAAAAAAAAAAAAACCATTATCCTGTTCAACAAAATCTTAACAGCAAACCCAAGTGAAGAAAAAGTAGAAATAAAAGTAACACATTACTTGTCAACATCTACATAAACCCTCCCTCCCTCCACCACCACCCCACCCCACCGCACACGCAACAACAGAAACAAAAGGTGTAACAAATATGGAAAACACAAATACAACCAAACGATAGTGACTGGTGCAGGATCAGAGAAAACAAGTTTAGTTTGGTACAAACCAATTGAATTATCAATCGTGTAAGACTCTTTGTACTTTAGGAGCAAAAAGGGAAAAAGAAAATCATCATATAGCTTCAACAGGAACCTTAGGTCACAGGGATCAGAATAGTGTACACAGAGAAACTAACACCAACCAAAACAAACCCCCTCACTGACTCAGCCTGTAGAAAAGTTCATTAAGAATGCACTACAGACCCAGGGTCAATTTGCACCTTCACTAAGATTAACGTAGGTTAATGTGAAGAAGAAGAGTCAATCCAAAAGTCTAGTACATTTCACCTCCAGAACGGATAGACATACTTTAAGCATTTCCTATTAAAAAGCTAATTCTTTCCACAATTATTAGTAGCAAATAGCTAATGTATCGTTCAATCATGTGTGAGCAACCAGGATCCTGTACGAATATTATTAATAGGTTTTTGATTGTGTTTGAAAATATTATAGATTATTTTCCTTCTGTGTGAGCCAATATTATGATTCGGTGACTTAACAAAATGCATTATTACGCATTAAATCTTGCATCATCCATCATCTACTTAATGATTAAAGGGAAGAAAGAAAACACATGCAAAGATATAAACAAAAGAAGATATGGAAATGTTTGGATACTTTTATTTGATAACCCAGAAATCCCCCACCCCACCCACTTTACAAACTCGAGTTTAAAAGTAGAGCCATTGCCAAACCCCACAATCTACGGAGAATAGGAAACTTGTGACATTTCTCAGGAATTGAACCTTTCATAAACACTTAAGGCAACAATGCTCGAAACGTGTACTCACATGCAATAAGAAGTAAAATACTACGACCAAGACCTTTGCTAGCAGTATTTTTTGCAACAAAGGTTTCAAGTAAGAATTATTTCATAGCTTTATATTAGTTAAATTGGACACTAGCTTGTATAAATATTGCATTTACATTTACAATAAGAAAATTCAAGTATAGATACCAATCTCAACCACTACGAGCATTCATAAGAGATCTATATACACAAGATAAAAACATTGCAACAAGGATCGAACACAAAAAACAACTATATAATATAACACAAAAAAATGCATAATTCAAAATGTTATAACAAAATTGAAAATCCATACCGTCCAATTATGTGTTTTGGCCAATCGACGGGCAAGCGCATGAATACAATACGCAACATCTGCTCGAGGCCGAATTGCTGATGTGGCTACCAAGATTTCTGCAACAAAAATTCCGATTAATTATTATTATTAATATTTTTTGACAAAAAAAGAATCGGATCTATAAATAATTTTGTTTTATTTTTTTCTTCAAAAAATTAAAAATGAAAAAACTCACTTCTGAGGTGTCTCTCTTTCGGCGGACACTCGACGTGGTTAGTAGCTTTGACTATGGCCACATCCATGTCCTAATAATAGCAAAATCAAATCAAATCAAAAACAAAAACAAAAACAAAAACAAAATCAAATCGAATGATGGAGAGAAAGCCAAAAACAGTACCGCATAGTCGCTGTTGACGTGAGCGAGACCGACTTTGGTGGTGTCTTTGAGAGCGCCATAAGCTTTCCTCCACGTCTGCAGCGTCCCCATTTTGTACGGCGATTATTCTTCTTCGTCTTATCCGCTCAGATCGGCGTTCTCTCTATTTAACTGCGAGCGTGTTGGATTTTGTAGTGTTGTTACGTGGAGACGAGGCCTGGTTTTTCTCTCTCTGTGATTTCAAAGACTGGAGAGAGAGAGAGAGAGAGAGAGAGAGAGGAGAACTGATCAAGAAGCCTGCAAAAAATGGTAACTTCAAAACTTTCTTTTATTATTTTTATTATTTTATACTAAATTGTAATAAATAATAAATAATAATATTTGTCACTTGGGTGTTGGGGATCTGGCGGCCCCTCTTTTGGTAGCGTCGTCATCTCATTGTCATTTTCAGTCATTTGTCCGCTTGACACTTTTACCCCTCCCGTGAAGTTACCACCCATTTATAAATTTTAATACCTAACATATAATTATTTAATAAAAATCAAAAAGTATAAAATTGATTTTTTTTTAACGGGTATAATTATAAATTAATAACTGTTAGGACCTATTGAGATCAATCACTAAATACACAATTCGGATATTTACTTTTATAATGGAAAATATTCACTCCCACAATAACAGGAGATATCTACCCATATATACTGATAAATGTGCATAGTAAAAATTGAACCCTCACTTCTGAAATGAGGGAGATGCACTAACCACTTTACTACAAATCGATATGTATATATAAAATTAATTTTCTAAACATTGAAATTTAAACTTTTTGACTGAGAAAACTATATTCAAACCTAAATATAATTAAAGATTTTTTTTTTTTTTTCATTTTCCTTTGCTCATATTAGACGTTATTTGCTTTAAAAAATCTGCATAAAATAGAGATTGTTATATTCATGAGAACAGACAGCCTTTAGTCAGGTCAGATTTTAGTTTGACTAAACTTTAGCTTTGACAAAAACTAACAAATTAAATTAATTATAAAGAAAACGAGCCAAAACACAAAATTTATTTAAAATATAGATTTTTTTTTTAAAGAAAACTAAAATATAGATAGTTGACAATAACACCATAATACAAAGTTTTTATACGAAGAAGCATTTTCAATATGTAATTAAATTATAATATAATGTCAAAAAATTATTTTAATTTCTAACTTTTTTCTAATTATTATTTTTTTTATTGATATTTCTTTTTTTAGATCGTGTGGTCCTTAATTTTTTAAAATTTATCAATTTAGTCCTTCTATTAGACAACTGTTAATCAAATTTAATGGTTTTAGGGGTATTTCAGTTTTTAAGTACAAAAATAAAAATTAAGATTAAAAAATAAATTAATAAAAATTAAATTAAAAAATATAATAATAATAATTAAAAAATAAAAAATAAAAAAATAGTTTTTAAAATTACTTTAATAATTTATTTTATTTTTAAAAATAATAATGTCTCATTTCTTGATATTTTTAAAAAGTATTTTTTATTTTTTTATTACTTTAATAATTAATTTTATTTTTAATTTTTAATCTATATAATTTATTTTATACATAATTTTTTATATTTTAATATTAATTTGTAATGTTATTTTGAATTATTAAATTTTTATAAATTAGTTATTATTGTAGTGATTTTTTTTTATTTTTTAAAGATTTTTAATTTTAGTGCTAATTAATTAATTTAATTATTTTTAATATTTAAGGACTTTTTTTATAAATTTATGTATTTTATAATTTTAATTTTTTTTATTGATACATATTAAATTCTTATTGAATGTACAAGTTAAATTTAATTTACTAAATTTTAAAAAATAAAGGGTAAAATCGTATTTTTAACTTAAATATTTAAAATTAAGAGTAAAATAGTCAATTTGTATATTCTATCATGTTTGACTGTCAAAAATTTAGTTAGAAGATCTAAAATGATGTATTTTTAAAAAGTTAGGGACCATGTGACCAAAAAATAAAATATTAGTCAAAAAATAATATTTTAATAAAAGATAGAGCCTAAAATAAATTTCACCTAAAATTATAATATAATTTGGATCTTCAAAATATTATATATATATATATATATATAAAAGTTATCTGATTTATTGGCGCAGCAATGTTTACCCCATTTAACTTCATATTTATTAGATTGCATTCACTCTATAACTACAATCCAATCGATGATCTTAAATATTTGTAGTTGGATTAAGTCAGTAATAATTTTGAGAATTAATTTATATGAATCTCATAAGTAAATTAGAAATTAAATTTCTCGTGATTTCCATATCGAAATTAATTATCTTTCATTTTATTGTAATATATTATTATTTTAACTATTACAGTACAATCATTTATACCTCAAAATTTAAATAGTTAATGTACTTTTCTTCCTTATTTATAATAGAAATTCGAAGTATTACTTGATTATACTGGTAACGATTGATGTTATTAGATCCTAGTAGATATCTAATTCGGTTGCTTTCAATCCTTACTAAAAATAAAAATTGGAAAAGGTTATTGTAATTTTTTAAGTATAAGTTAAAATATTTAAATATTATAAAACATAAAAATTAATAGTAAACATGACAGGGCGGACCACATGAGACAAAGGAGGGTGGTGACCTAATATTTTTGGAATAAATTTGGAACTTTCTCTTAATTTAATTTGTTGATTGGTTGGCAAAGTGTTGGTGTCCTGGTTGGATCAGGTGTGCGTATTGATGTCTAAGCAGAAATGAGCAGTAAATATTGGGTTTCTCGATAAGCACTTTTTGGACTAGGAAAATTATGCTTTCGGATATGGTTACATATTTTATAAGCGCTTCACGGACTTCTCAATCGTGATCACTAGCTTTTAGCCAAGCAGAAGTAGTTGTTGGGATGGAACGAGAAGAGAAAAATTAAAGAGGCTGATGTTCAAAATTTTTAATTTATTATTATATATATTTATATTTTATATATTAAATTTTTTTTTAAAAATAAATTATTAGGGGGGGATCCAGCTCCATTACTGTCCACCCCAAGTAGATGAATATTTGTGATGAAAATTGGTTTTACCATGAATTTATAATAACTATATCTACGATTAAAAATGAAAATTTTTATATATTATATAATTTATTAGAAAAATTAAGGTAATAATGTAAGTTAAAACTACAAATAATGAAAATAATAATAATTTTTTTAAATTCGACACTGATCAGTTCAAGAGTCTATTGAACTTACTATGATTAAATACTACATGTCATACTTAAAAGTGTATTCATACATATATCATATATAACAGAATTATTAATCAGGTTAAGAGTCTACCGAATTTACTGTTATCAAATACTATATGTCATACTCGAATATCTACGCACGCATAGATAAAATCATTGTTAGTGAAAATTTTATATATTTAATAATTTGATTAAATATTAATCCTTTAAATAATTGTAAGAAAACTTATCCATAAAATAAATTATAAACCTCATTATACTTGTAGTGAAAATTAAGATTTTAATAGGAGGGTCACTCTTTGGTGTGTGAAAGAAATCATTTCTCTTGGATCCTATTTTACCTTTTGACAACCCAAAAAAAAAAAAAAAAAAGTTGTCTTTTGATTCAAAGCAAATGATGCAAGAAAATGACTTCCATCCAAAGAAAGGAAGCCATTCATTTCAAAAAGAAAAGGAACCACAAACACAAGTAACAACTCACAAGTGAGCAAAATTCTAAAAATACTTTGAGAAAAAAAAAATACATAAATATTGGGAGGTGAGGAAGTAAAGCACTCAATTAATGGTTGATCAAAACATAGTATAGACACATAAATTTATAGTCAAATATAGAGAAAAAAAAAAAAGGGGGCAATTTTTAAGTGGTCATGGAAAATTCCATTAAAATATCACAGTCAAAGCAAGCATGGTATTTGTTCGGTGCCAAACTCTGTTTGGTTGTGTTTTCAAACTGCTAAGAATTTTGTTGCATGGGCTCTTCCAACAAAATTCTCCAATTTTTTATTTTTATTTTTTTACTTACTATGGTGGACTTGAATCTCAAACATTATTAAGCTGAATGAACACTCTTACCACCGAACCATATTGAGTGATGATAAATTTTTCAAAAATTAATTAATTTAATTTTGTTGAATCAAATCGTTTATGTACATTTGTGGGTAAACTAGCTTTACTGGTATTTCTAGTTGTTGCGCTAAAAATGTTGATAATCTCACTCACATAAGGATTTAAAGGGATTTTATTTATATTTTATGTAAACCAAAATTATAAAAAAATTTAAATAAATTTTGGTAATTTGTTTCTAGGTGAAAATTTAAATGGGTATAAATAAATTTTATTTTTTGTTAAATTTAGTAGATTGATATTAAAATCTTCCAATTTCTTAGTTTATAATTACTTCATCATAGTAAGGCTTCAAAGTAGCTAAAAATATTAATATTAAATCAAATTTTCCAAAGCTATAAAAATATTGAGTCTTTAAGTAAATACTAAATATTTTATACAGATTTAATATTTTTTTTTTATAAGAATCATTTTCCAACCAAGATATGCACAACCCTAAATTAAATAGATCACCTACTCACAAGTTAATAAAAATTGACAAGTATATACAAATAAATAATAAAAGTCAACAAATAAATAAATAAATAGTTGGTGAATCATTGGTATGGATTCACTAATTTATATGGTACAAAAGATAGAGTTTCTAGAATATTTTTTAGGAAGCGAAGCATTACTTTTATCTATAATGGTGATTAGGGCTTCAAACAGAAGTTTTGATAATAGTTAATACTAGTGTGTATTACATATCATAGAGAGATGTTTCAGAAATATTCAGCATGCAAAAAAAAACTTGAACAAAACCATTAAAGAAAAAAAAAAAAAAAAAACCAAGTAACAAAACTAAATGAAAAATGAAATTACTAGCTAGATTAGGATTTAATTCCCTTTTCATTAATTTTTCAACGCAAACGTAAACAAAAAACACGTAATAGTTTTAAGACTATGAAAGTTAAACAAAACCATAATTAGGAGACTCTTGTTTCCCGCAATTCTCGCAAAATGGCATATATCAATTCTCAACATCTTGAAAACAACGGATCAAGATTTACCACGTAAAGAGAATGGAAGCAGCAACAGGAATTAGGTGTCTTATATGGTTCAAATCGTTCTTGAATTGGATCTTTTAAGTCTTCAAGTTATGTTTTCTTACCATTGCCTCCAAATGTGCACTCTCTTCACGTGGGAGATCTTAATCCTTTGATGATAAGCTTCGAGAATAGAACAATCATCTGTCATGCAAAAATGGCACCGCGAAATAGTCTCTTGAGTATGGTTTCGTGAACCTCAGTAGCCTCTGCTGGTACATAGACATATATCTCATTGTAATACCAATGATATTGAAACCTCTCTTTCTACATTTACGTTTGCATATTTTATCATATAATATAACATTAACGAATCGTTGAAAATGATAAAACTAACGATTCATTATACCTGTTATCATCATTCCTCATAATGCCTGATCAGCTGATAATAAGCAGGAACTAGTCAGTAAATTTTCATTATTTGAAATGAGAAAAAAAATATGTGTATTCTTAAGAAGCCAACTAGAATGCTTCCTTTCATGTATCTTTTGTTAAACAGTCAACATAAGGTAGCAAAAAGCCTACCACATTCAAGAGAGAGAGCAAAACTGAAGATATGATTTTAGAAAATAAATAAAAATCAATTTCCTCATCTAATCTGTAAATGAATATTAAAAACTACGAAAATATAAATAGAAGTTACACAGGAAACCTGTAAAGCACACCAATTATAGCAAATACTTCTCAACAACAGTCCGCCCGAATTTCTCTTCTACATCCTTTGGAGTTTCAACCTGGAAGTTGCAGTAAGTAGAACAGTCAACATGAAACTCAGAGCTGAAGAAAGCAAAAATACATCCATCATATTAGAAGATTAGGCTACTTACTGCATTCAGGGCTTTGAATAGAGCCTTAACGGTGTTATGTGGATTCCTAGAGCCAACAACCTACGAAAAGAGATGAGGTTACAATGAATAATTGGATTGTACGAACCACTGTAGTATACCTAATTTTAGTTAGGCAGTCCATTACCTTAGATTTGACATTTTTGAAACCAGCTAGATGCAAAATTGTTTGGACCGTTCTTCCAGCTTTCATACCCTTCCTAGTTGACGCGGGCCATAAATACACCTAAACAAGTTTTCGAGTTCAAATAAGAAGAAGAAGAAGAGATGAAAGTTTCACTCACGTTGGAGTGGGGGGAGGGGGGATAGAAAGAAGCATCAACATTGGTTAAAAGTTACAACCTTAGTTTTCTTGAATGATGTTTGTACTGCATGCGCAATAGTATGCTCCTCATGACGTTCCACATAGTGGAGATTCTGAAAGCATTTCTCATGTGCCTGCTCATTGTAAAATCAAGTGAGTAGATTACAGACAAACAAATTACGCTACTCAAGCATAAAAGAGATGAGAGATATTAAAGAACACGCTGAGAAGGAGACAAAATACCTATGAGAATACTTCCCTGGAGTTCAAATCAGAACATGCCCCACAAATAAAATAATCTAAAATAATAAGGAGAAAAAGAAAAATACCTCTCCAATGGTTGAACTGGTTATTACTTTTTGCATTTCGTTTTACCATAACCTTGAGTAGTCAGAGGGCAGTCAAAAAACATATATTCTTAAAGTGACATAGATAAATAAAATGTGGATATGGAGAAGAGCGCCTAAACATAAGCTTTGATGTAGGCGTAGCAAAATCTAAAATAAAACAACTCAATTGCTAACTCATTAGCAGATCATTATTGATATATTTTGGATTAAGAACGTACGAAATCAAGAAATTAAGGGTGCGTTTGGTGCGCAGAAATTGAATTGGACTATTTTTATGGGATATGATTGAATTGAATTGAATTGGATAAGATTGGATTAAATTAGTACTATAATGTGTTTGGTGTAGTACGGATTGGACTAAAAATAGTATTGTCCCTTATTTGGTATTGTATAGTATTGGATAAAAATAATTGTATTTTATGTTTAATATAACATAAATTAGTTAAAATAATATTATATTAAATTAATATTTAAATAAAATAAATCTTTTAAATTTAATTTCAATAAAAAAATTATTTAAATTAAGTTTTAATAAAATAAAATAAAATATTATTACAAATTTATTTAAATTAAATTTTAAATAAAATAAAATATTTAATTTAATTTAAAAATTATTATGAAAATATATTATTTTTTAATATAAAATAAAATATTTTCTATATAAATATTTTATTAAAATTTATAAAAAAGGAGGAAAAAACAGGTGGGACAAATTTGTACCACCTGCTATGGCACAAACGGGGGATTGGACTAAAATCCCCTTTTATCCGGTGCAATAAACAAACGCACCATTAAACGAGAATTTGTGTGAAATAGAATAAAAAGGAGAAACATAGATCAAATCCAACTTAGCATTTAAAGCGAACAAAAAATGATAGAAGAAGTGGAAATTCCAACTTAAATCGCAGTGTTCCTTACATCCATACTTTGAGTCTTTATATAAGCTTAGTTGCTTAAACTAAACACATAAAACGATCCCTAATCTAATAACCAGTCATCATAAATCTTATCCTTGATACATTCTAAAGAATACTAATATAAATGAATAAATATTGTACAGAGTAAAAAAAAAAAAAAAATCAAATGCCACTTTGAGAAATTCAAATCCAATAAACAAATTAAATCTTGGCAAATGTTCCACTTGTTTTTCTTTCTGATCTTGCCTCTTAATTTCCAATCATTTTTGTCTAAATAGATAATTACAATGCGATATAAAGAATAAATAATCCATGAACAAACTATACATAAGCAGATAGGATTTTGATCACAATATTAAGCATTGACTGCCAAGGAATAAGAAACTAAAAGAATCGACAAGTTACCTTTTGAAGAGCAATGGGGACTGCTGGACCTTTGGCCTTTGCATAACCAACAACACCATGATAATTCCCACAAGCTAACATAGCAGTGTATTTGATCACTTGCCCACCCTTTGAGGATATAAGATAAGAAACTCAATAGAAATTTACAAAAATTATTTTAAAATCAAAGATTAATGATGAGGTGATAAATACCTTTGTAACTTTACAAGTTCTATTCACGTCTATCAATTTAACATCAAAGCCCTGCCATTATTTAGTAACAAGTTAATATATGCAATATAAATTGATTGAAGTAGAAAATCATGCACCCGGAACATAGGCATTAAAGTAAGCTAAATAAAGGATTAAAGTAGAATAGCAACTTCATGTAGAGAACAATTTTATAATGCATGATAAAGATAATAAAGAAAAAAAGAAAAAAAACTAAGATATCTTACACCTATATTAGGAAGTCAGCCTATTCTTCAAGGACTAGGAAATAATCTGTGTAATGGACACAAACATGGATCCTATATGCCAGGTAGGGATAATAGCTTTATTACAAGCACCTTATCTCAAAAGTCCTTCCTCATTTCTCAGTTTCTTTTTTCAAATCAAATTCATTAATAGAAGCAATGAAGAACTATGCAAGTAGACCAGTAGTGTACAGTGTACAGAAGAACATCACCTTTGAAGAAGCAAAACCTTTCTAAGAGAAGGAATCAATGTAGTCCCAGAAAGAAAATTGCAGGGAATTGACAATTTGACATCACGTCATCAACAATCACACAATAGTGCATGAAAGAAAGGCCGTTCGAGAAAACATCTTTTCCAAAAAATTGTAACAGAATTGTGGATTATTTACCCTAAGGATCCTAATAGAATCCTGACTTTGCAATTATGCCCGACACGTTACATCTCAAACATCCTTTGATACCCCAGGCTATACTTCTTTGTTTACCCAAATTTTTGCATAGAGTCTATGATGTTTGCCCCTAGTTTTCTATCCTTAAACTACAGTAAAGTCATGAAAACAATCTAGAATAAATCGATCTAATATATATATATATAAAGCCCAATAAAATAGATGTGAGGAACCTGAGAACCAACTAAGGTTCAAAATGATATCACTCATAGAATTACATATCTTCCTTCAGAACATCATAGAAAGCGTATCCTCCTTCAAAGTAACGAATGGACCATATCTACTATGGCATGGCTGACTTTCAGAATGAATTGTATAATGTGCAAAAAATCTCGATCCGAATTCCAACCATTCAAAGTTTTGGCTTGAAACTTGGTTCAAACATAAAACTGAAAAAAAAAGAATTACAACTCCAAATGGAGAAAAGGATTCCCATAGACATAACTTCATAATCCATTTGCTAATATCAACAAGTTGCATGATTACTCAAACATTGTCATATAATCCATCTTCCTCCATATACACATCATATTATATGTTACTACTACTGGTTTTTTAATATGTACTTATGTTTACTAACCATCAATTATCTAAATAATTTCAATAAGATTTAGTACCTATCCGAAAATTTGAATCACGCAGTTACAGAATCAAACCGTAAAAAAAGGAAATACCAACTTCATAGCCATTTTCTCATACTATCCAATGCTACAACCAAACCAATTATCCGAATTTATTTCGAGAAGAAATTAAGGAAGAGAGAAAGTAAACAGTAGAAAAGCTACCATTAGCAGTGATCGTTCAGTGATTTCATCATTATAAAACAACGTCATATAAAGAAAAGAAGTACCAAAACAGCGTAATAAATTTCTTCAACCTTCAAATCAGCATATTGAACAAGTAACCATGCAGCTTTAAGTTAAAACATAAAATAGTATGGAAACAAAACAAACCTAGTAGGAAAATGTGAGAACTTACTTTCCTGTATAGAGGTCGTTTTTTCTTCTCTGTCAAAGAATTTCTCTCCTCTGCAAGATCTCTGATCTCCTCCTCCAGATGTTTTCCTTTCTTTCCAAAGGTATGATCCAAATCAGCCAGTTTCTCCTCAAGTTTCTTGTCTATAGCATCGAGCTTCTCTAACAATATATCATCCCTCTCTTTCATGTCATCAAACTCCTCTTCATCGTCATCATCAATCCTCCCTTCTATCAACGGCTTCTCTTCTTCAACTTCAGCATTATCTTCCAGGGAATCAGCATTGGGACCGTCATGGAGTATGACTCCATAATTGGCAGGGTTATTAGGATCATAAGCCTCTTTCCACTCCACTAACCTCATTGCTCGGTTAAGCTTATGTTGAAGAATGAATCTATTCTTCCCTTCTGCTACTTTCAGCCGATTCATCAACTCACCAATAACCCTGTACTCAGGGCGAAGCGGGAAATGTTTCTCCTCAAACTTAGTCAATTTTTTTCATCCACTTGAAAGCTTCATCAAATGTGTCTGCCAAATACATGTCAAAGTAAACAAAACTTGATAAAAACCAACCAACCTAAAAGATCACAATTCATTTACACGGGCATTTATCAAACACCAATTAAGTTTTCGAATCTCAATAGCGAATCCTTTACAACAACACACATAAAATACTCATAACCATTAAATATTATCTATAGAGAGAAAGATAGAGAAAGAAACTCACATACCAGCATCTGTGAAGTTTTTCACCAACTCTTCATGCCTTCGAAACTTCTTCTCAAACAAGTCACAATTCTTCTTAATCGCCTCTTCAGAAAACCTCTCATCGTCCTCATCGCTTTCAGAATCCGTGGGCTCTTCGTACAAGTGCAAGTCCGGAGAGTCCTTAAGCTTCTCCTTCTCGAGCTTCTCGATCAACGGGACGACGCCCATGTAGTCCTCCTCGTCCTCTGCGTCAATGTCTTTCGTATCAAGTCCCGCCCTCTTCCTGGCCTCCCTCTCCCTCTGCTTGTCGCGGTCCAGCTGCGCCAAGAGGTCCTGGGCTGCTCTCGCGTAATTAGAGCGCTCGTCATCAGCGAATGTGGAGAAGTGGTTTTTCGTCAAAAGAGAACATGTTTTTGGTGCTCCGTTGGAGCCGCCAAAGTGCGGCAAAGAAGGCATTTTCCGGTAAAACGAGGAAATGGGTTTGATGGGGTTTTGGTGGGATGCATTTGGGAGAGGTTTTGACGGTGGAAGGGGAGATATCCGGGGTGTTTGGCTGGTGGGAAAGTGCGGAAAAGCTGATATTTTCCGGGAAAATAAAAGTGGGGTTCTTTGGTTTTTCAAGGTTTGGTTAAAGAGGAGAAGACGAGACCAAGATTTTGAGGTCATTGTGGTTGGTTATGTGTTATGTTAGATTCATTTGAACGAACGAGGAAAGAAAAAATGACTGAGAATTTTGAACAGAGAAAACAGAGACACAGAGAGTGTAGAGTAGGGTTTTTGCTGAACAATTTCAGTGTCGTTCTTGGTTCATTAACTTCTCTGGTTTTGGGCTTTTTAGTCCGTAACTAAGTCCAGCCCACATCAATGAGGGCCTCTAAAGTTGGCCCAACATGCTCTTAGTGGGAAGTGGATTCACGATGACTTGACCCGAATACTTTCCGTTAGGGATATCAATGAATAAGCGAGTTCCGGTCAAGGTTAGGGTATCTCCAACAATACTCCTACTCCATCTCTACTTTTAGAGTTTTAAAAGGAATATTCTCTCAATATTCTAACTCTAAAAAAATTTTCCTCCAACAACAAACTCTATCTCTATCTCTATCTTAAAATATCTTATATTTTTATTATTTTTTTTATTTTGTTGCTACAACTTTATTTTTACACTAAGTTTTATAAATATTATTTTAATATTATTTAAAATCTTTTTATTAAAATTGTAATATAATTTTATTAATTTATTATATAATATTTTAATTTACATTCACTTAAATTTATAGATTAATTTATCTCACATAATTTTATTTTTTTAACTTATAGTTATTATTATGTCTATAATATATAGTATTTTTTTATTTTAATACTAACTTGTAATTATTAAAATGTCTATTATATATAGTATAGGAATAATAATTACTCAGTTTTAAAAAAAAAAATTCAATATTAATCTTATTTTAAAGATCTTGATGAGACCTTTGTAATGGTATAATTTTTATAGTTATATGATTTATAAATTATAAATTATTATACGTTAATTAAATTTAATTAAAAATGTCAAAAGGATATTAATGTCCAATTATTTTAATACTAACTTGTAATTATTAAAATATCTATTATATATAGTATAGGAATAATAATTACTCAGTTTTAAAAAAAAAAAAATTCAATATTAGTCTTATTTTAAAGATCTTGATGAGACCTTTGTAATGGTATAATTTTTATAGTTATATGATTTATAAATTATAAATTATTATACGTTAATTAAATTTAATTAAAAAGGTCAAAAGGATATTAATGTCCAATATTTGTTTATAACTATGGACATAAAGGTAAAATAGGAATATAAAAAGTTAAAAGTAATTTTGGAGTATGGAAAATAGTACTCCAAATTGAGAGTGAGAGAAAACAAAACTCTAAAAAAATTTATTAGGAGAATGTGGGATGGAGTATTATTGGAGCAAATGGTACTCCAAATGTGAGAGTATACTCCATTTAAAAGTATTGTTGAAGATGCTCTTAGGAATCCCAACCCAAACCCACAATTGAGGGTTGGGTCGGGTTAGGAAATTTTCGAGTTTGACCCAAACCACAAGTTCTTTTTATTAGTTTATCAATCTTGCATAATATGCATATTTTACATGTTGATTTTGTTTTTCTTAAAATAATATCATAAATAAGTTCAATTACTAATGCTAACAAAATTAGCTTGAATATCCATTAAAACCATGTATCCATTATTAATAAGCAATATTACGAAGGTAAATTATGAAATCCATGAACACATTTATAACAGTAAATTAACATAGCCATCTTTCCCTCGTTGCCCCGTTTCAAGAATGCTCAGATAGTTGGTGAGGAACATTACGACACTGTTGGGTTTTGATTCGTAATCTTAAAATATGCACTTGTAATTAATTAATACAAAAGTATAGTCAACGATGTCCAATTGAGGTGATTCAAAAACGGATGGAAAGAAAAGACCGAGATGAAGGTAACGGCACAAATGGCAGAATTGCTCGCCACTGAATAGTAAAGAAAGGAAACTCTTTCTTTTCCTCTAGGTTAAGCCCCCTATAACGTAAGGCATCGCAAGCTCCTCACTTTTTACCAGAAAGCAAAGGCAGCAAGATATGGAGCTGGACATAAAGTATGTATAATAGGAATTTGGAATGCCCTATATAAGCAATAAAACCTTTCAAAGAGAGCAAGGCCATAACCTTCATCAGCTGACGTGTCTACCTGTATGACTCTTTCATGCAGTATGCAACCAAAGTGCATATTATCATATAGAAAGAAGCGAATCGTATCAATTCGTACTACCGGAAAAGTTTCGCTAACCTAATCAGGCAGGCAATAGAGTCCGTCGATAAGCACAAGCAACCGTAGCAAAACATATAGATAAACCCCTACCCGCCACAGCGCGAATAGATAAAGCGAGCGAAGTGCGAAGGGGATGGATGTCTGAGCGGTTGAAAGAGTCGGTCTTGAAAACTGAAGTATTGATAGGAATACTGGGGTTCGAATCCCCTCTCCATCCGCGAAGCGCCGGAAAAAGGATGTTTGAGGGCTCTCATGCACCGTTGAAAGTGGTCGTCCTAGAGGCCTAAAATAGTGCGAATTTGTGATAGAGAGTGTCGTGACCTAAGGCAAGACCTGTAGGTCATGCGGCAACAATTGAACTGTTTTAGGAAAATTTTTATTTTAGGATTTCCTAAGTTTCTGAGATCTCCTTGGATTTTGGGATTAGAGAAAAAATATTGAGTGTATAGTTGTAACAATGTTCTACATGGTGATATTTGTAATATCCCTAATTTTGAATAATTAATTTTGAATATGTAGATATATAAATTTTATTATCCGAGGGGTGTAAAACGTAATTAAATGTATGTTTATTTTTATGGTTTCCAGATGGACCAGATAGAGCGGTCCAGAAAGATTGCATGAAGTAAAGAAAAAGTGGCAGTGTGTACCGCGACCCTCACCGCTACCAGAGATCGCGATGAGCTGCTCGCGGTGAAAAATGAAAGTTCTGGCAGTGAGCACCACGACCACAGATCGCGCTGACTAGCTCGCGGTAAAAATGTCAAATTCTGGCAGTGAGCAACGCGACCACCAGCGCAACCATAGTACCGCGATGGGTGCTCGTGATGAAAGGGTGGAAGTCTTTCAGTGAGTACTGCGACCAGGTGGCGCGACCACAGGTCGCGATGACCGAATTTATATATATATATATATATATATATATATATATATATATATATATATATATATAAAAGCTTCTCGAGGAAGCCAAAAACAGAAAAGAAGAAGAAAACGGGAGAAGAAAGAAAAAGAGAGAAAAGAAGGAAAGAAAAAGAGAGAAAAAGAAGAAGAAGAAGAGGAGAAGGAGAAGAAGAAGAAGAAGAAGAAGAGAAGAGAAGGAATAGAAGAGGAAAGAAAAAGAAAAAAGAAAAAGGAAAAACCCAGAAGGAAAAAGTGTAGGAACGGTATCCAGGTTGGTGTACACATGTTTTTGAAGTTTTTATGTGTTTTGATTTGAATTTGAGATTTTGGATAATTTTGTACATATATGTTTATATTGTTTTTCTATTGAATAATTTTGATTGAATCGTATCTATCATTTTTTTATTGTTGATTATGTGGAAATTAAACAAATCGTTGAATTATTTTTATGAAATTATGTATATATATGTTGTCCGCATATTGATCGAGTTTTTATTTTAGTTACGTTTAAATTCGATTTGTGAATCGTTATGTGAAATATTGTATCGAAACGGCCCTAGGATACGTAGACATAGAAATGGATATCGGAGGTTGGTATACTAGCTGGGTTCAGTGAGCAGTACTGCACTGACATTGATATTGATATTAATGATTGATTATGTACCTCCTCATGGATTCATCCAGGGGTAGGGAGACACGTACCTCATCATGGATTCGTCCTGGGGTAGGGAGACATGTACCTTCCTAAGGATTCGTTCCTGGGATATGGAGATATGTACCTCTCTAGGGTCCGAACCCTCGATCATAGGGTAGGGAGATACGTACCACTCTTAGGATTCGTCATAGGGTGGGAGTTATGTTCGACAGACAGCTACTGTGGTCGAACGACCCATATTCCAATCCTGGTTTATGTTGAGTATTCCAGAGGGCCAGAATTGAAGTGAATTAAATGATATGTTTATAAGTGAATTTAGAAATTGAGTTTATACGTTTATTTCAATATTGAAGTTAAACTGATGGTAACAGAATTGAAATTGTTTTAACAAAAAATGTTTACAAAAGAGTTCATGATTTGGTTTGGTATTGCTTATTAATTGTTAATTGTATTGAGTTGAGTTGTTTCTATTGAATCAATTTCATCAGTTTTATTTCTGTAAATCATGTTTAGATCTGATAACATTGTGATATTTTATTATGCAAAGTTATTTATGATTTTTATAAATGAGTTTAGTGTACACCCACTAAGCTATATGCTTAGCGCGTCGGTTTTTATCGCGCGTAGGTCACAGGGATACCGAGGCAGATAAAGAGTAGAGATGAGGTACCTGCAGTTAGAAGAATTCAGAGTCACCACATTGATTGGGTAGTTATATAATTTTGTATGTTATATTAGTAAGCATGCATATACAGAAGTCTGTAAATTTGATCATTATATCGATGTTTTGTAAATAATTTTCTGATTTCTGTTTTTCATTTTTATAAAGATTTGTAATTAATGAATTATGAATTATTTTATTTTAAAACTGTTTGAAAGTCGCACTAAACGGCAGAGTGCGCATTTGAATGAAATGATATTTGAAGTGTTGTGGATTATATTTGAATTTTATTTGAAACAGGTTTTGGGAAATCAGAAAAACAGAGGAAACTCTGCCGAAATTTTTAAAACTGTATTTTAGATGGGCTCACTAGACAAACAGTTTTAAATTACAAATTGATATGATTTTCAATTGTTTAAAATGTATAACGTGAATTTAGAAAGTATTTAAAAACTCGGTAACATTCCCTGGGTCGATCCAGACGGGTCGGGTCAGGGAAGTGTTACAATATTTTTTTCTTATCGACCTGACGATCGTGATTTTATTTTTTTCCTTGTTTTGGGTTTTCACGTAAAATCTTGTGTTGTGTGATTGAATTGGTGTTTTTTTCATCTTATTTTTTTTATTTAGATATTATCTGTTCTTGTGGTAGATGTTAGGCAGCGGTTTCGCGTTAATAATTTTTCCTAACAGAACTGTACAAAATGAAAACACCTCTAAACCAAATTTTCAAGTTTAACCACAACCTAAATGGGGGGAGGTCTTCAGGGTCAGGTTTATCTTAACATCCACTTTCTATTATAGGAGAAAACTCAATTAGGACAGACGGATCATGTATTATCATCAGTGTACCCGACCACTCACAATATGCAATGAGAAAAAAATATGAATGTAATTAGATGGAGAAATTAGAATATAAAAATTTAGTCATATGATGTGTTGTGAATGAATGGTCCTATTAAAAGTGGTGTCCAAAATGGATGGGGGTGATGGATTTAGGGTACGTTTACTAATTAGTAATCCTACTAAGGGAAATGAAATTTAATTCATGATTTGTAAATTTCAGTGTTTACTAAATCTTTAAGGAATTAAAATTCATGTATCTCGCATACAATTTAGGAATCAAGTTCCTGTAAGAAAGGAATCTTGATTCCCCCTCCTACTGAAGGAATCAAGTTCCCTTTTCTGATTGAAAAAGGGAATTCATGTATTTTACTAAAATATTCTCAATTAAAATAAAATAAAAATAAATTACATAATCGTTATCTTTTCTGATTTAAAAAAAAATCGTAATTGTAATTGTTGTATCAATTGCATATTATATATATAAATCTTGAATTCATTGTATGTATTTTGGTTTTTCTAATACATATATTAAAACTGTAAAGATTTATATATATATATATATATATATATATATATATATATATATATATAAGAACTGCGACATCTTTAAAAGAAAAACAAATTGTAATCCGTTGATATTCCTTCCAAAACTAGAAAAACCAAAAAAAAAAAAGGAACGAAATTGAGTCATTGAATTAAAAAGGCATAATTGATTTTTAACATGTGATAATCACGAATAGTGATTAATTAAAAATGTTAAAAAAAAGTGAAAATTATTAAAAATAAACTAAAAATTATTGACAAAATTATTTTTAGCCACATATAAAAAAATAACCGTTTATAACCAATTTGAAAAGAAAATAACATATATACCCTTAACCAGTGACTGGACAATTATAAAAAGACCCCGAAATAATAAAAATTATAAAAAAAATCCATTAAAAATTACTGAAAAACCCATTTTACACATTAAAACAAAAATATTTTTTTCTTCTTTCCTTGTGCTGACTTTAATCCCTTTTTATATTTTTTTTTCCTTCTATGGCAGCAGCTCTTTTTTTTTGTTTTGTTACTTTTTTTTTATTTTTCTTATTAAAACTAGTTACATACCTTTATTTTTCAGACACCCTATTATCTTGTCTTTACCAACTCTATTATATCAACAAAATAAAAACTTAGAGGTAATTTTATAGAATTTTTTGTATTTTATTTAGAATGTATTTTATAGATTTTTTAAGTTTTTTTATTTTATTTGTATATTGTATTTGATTTGTGATTGAATGAATTTGGGTGATATTAGGGTTTAATTTTGTGAAATTTTAATGGTTATGGAATATGTTAGTAAAACGTTAGTTAGTGAAAGATTATTAGTGAAATGTAAGTTAGTGAAACGTTTGGTAGTAATTTTGGTTAGTGAAATGTTAGTTAGTCAAATCACAAATGTAACTTAGTGAAATGTATGTTACTGAAATATTAATTAGTGAAATGTAGGTTAGTGAAATTAAAAAAAAAGAAGTTTTTGTTTTAATGTGTAAATGGGTTTTTAGTAATTTTTAATTGTTTTTTTTATAATTTTTAATTTTTCAGAATCTTTTTATAATTATCCAGTCAGTGAGTGGTTGAAGGGTATTTATGTTATTTTTTTTAAAATAGCTAAAAACGATTATTTTTTCATTTAAAACTAAAAACAATTGTTTCCATAATATTTTAGCCACTTTTAATTTTGTCCCTAAAAAAAAACATGAGAAGAGGATAAGCTATTTATTTTTGGTGAGCATAACAACATAAATAAGGGTATTTTTGTAATCTTATATTATTCCTATTCTTTGTTTTAGTAAAAACTAGAAAAGTGAATTAATTTGATTCTTTCTAATTGCTAAGTGTTAGGAGTGGTTTGTTTTTTTAATCTAAAAACTGAATAGATCTAAATTTTTCTAAAGACTGAAGAGATGCTAAAATCTAAAAGTTAAATAACATGTTTATTTTTTTCCAACTACTGAGTAAAAGTGTTACTATTTATTTTTTTAAGACATAAACATCTAAATAAAGATAAATTTAGAAATATGATAAGTAAGATTTTTAACTTTTTATTTTAAGTTTTTTTTTTTTTTTAATATTTTTAAATTGTTTGACCACTTTAAAAAAAAAAACAAAAACCACTTAATATGTCCAATTCATATCATTAAGTGTTAAGTGGAAAAAACAAATGACCCCTAAAAATGAAATTTAGCAACTTGATTCCGATTCCCCTCCGTTCCTTTTCTAGTGGAACTTGATTCCCTTTAATTTTCATTTCCGATTGGTAAACGCACTCTTAGTAGTAATCAGAAATGGTTTCAATCCTGATTCATGTAAATTTCAGTTTTAGAAAAGCATCATGGTTCAGAATCTTCAAAGGCCTCTAAATGTTCCATCAAATTTTTTATTTATGATTAATATAAATTAACTCATTAGTTTACACAACAGGGGGTATGCATAGGTAGGCAGAAATCACAATGTATATATAAACTTGTATCGTGAGAGAACTAAAATGTTGTAAACAACAGCTTTTGGATATCAACCAACAGGCGAGAGCAACTACATATATACATTGGTAATTAGCAGATCTACTTGAACTGACATTTTTACAAGATCAGGTCGTCGAGTAACGGTATGCTGAACGGAAGCTTAACAGCTCCGGAAGCTAGTAGGAGCAACAGAGTCCATATCGGTAGAATCCATTGCATGGACACGATCAGAATTCCTTTTCCTGCAAAATCAATACAACTCAAATCTACAAATAGCAGAGATGGAAAATAACAAAAAAAAAAAAAAAACCATTGTACTAGTACAAGAGTGAAACATCAGTTAAAACATCTGCAAAAAAATGTCACTAAACTCTAGCTGTGTCTATACCAAGTTCAGTTCTAATAAGCTAGTAAGTAGAATTCTTGACTTTTTACGGTTTGTATAAAATTTTTAAGGTGCATATGTCCATTGGTATTCTGCTAAAATCCAAACCCAAAATTCTCAGTTGTTTAGATGGATCTGATAGGCGAGAGTTTAATTATATGTCAGGTCTGCTTAGAACGACCTAAGTTCAGATTTTAAAAATCCAGGACAATCTACACATGAGAATTTCCATTGGTTTGTGATTTCAATAATGCATTTGATTCAAGTTGTCAAGAGGAAAACACACAGGCAGTGTATTTCTCCCAAAATACTATTACCATTCAAGAGAGAGGCTTGAGCTATGTATATTTTCTTCTACTACAACAGATTTCATGTTGGACAGTACTGTTTTACCCAACCTTTACATGATCACACACAATTACAATTCCTGGAAATCTGAAAAACTTATTTCTGAGAAGATTAAATACAATAGAAATCGAACCCTTGCAATTACCCGAATATTAGATAGACTGGAAAGCCTTAACAAAGCAACAAAATACAACATACAATGATGTCAAATCTTAATCATTGGATGCATCTGACAGATAATATTTATTATTTATTTCATATTGTTCTATGCATAATAATTTAAAAAGACAACATAGTTTCATCCGGTACATCCCTCAAAACACTAAAAATTGAAGTTCCGAATTTTGACAGAACGGGGACATCCGCGAGAATTATTAGCTGGGAACGTCCATCCGCACATTTTAAAGCGCGAACCAACAACATTTAGACATTGAAATGCACATAACCTCTATTTTATCAGCACAATAACATCTAATCTCTTATTCAATACACAAATTAGCTGCGAAAGTGAACTGCAACTAGCAACAGTTCTTGCTTCCAAAAATCTCAAAAATGAAATTGTAAAAGTAAAGAAATATTCATATTCTATCTTTATCATGTTATTCATGCTAAGTTGTTCACCAATATTTTTTCACAACCAAGAAATTAAATGAATCTAATTTTAGACACTAGCACCTGCAACAAAAATTTTCAGACTTAAATTTGATTCATCATAATCAACAATCCCACCAAAGTTTGTGAAAAAAGTAAAAATCATTAAAAAAAAACAAAAACACAAAAGAGAGAGGAGAAAAATATAATTACTAGAGGATCGAATCTTTTGTTCAGTGTTGGTGGCAACCCACTGTCCAGTCTCACGAATCTTCTTCTCAACAGGCCCTTCAAAAACCCCACTAAGATCTGGCAAAACCCCATTGAACACTATCTTCGTTTTATCCAAATCCCTGGTTAGTTAATTATTTATCATCCCAAAAAAAAAAGAAAAAAAAAGAGCCATTTCAACAATTTAGAATAACCATGTTATATTTAATATACTGTATAAGAAAAATAGCAAAACATGAAAAGTTAAAGGGGCAGTGCCTGGGTTCATTGTCACGGAAAGTGCCAGCACCAATGGCTCGCTCCATTTCCATGATAGCAAGCTGCTTTTTCTGCTCTGAGATGTTGGGGTGTAATTTGGAGGACAAGTTCAATGGCTTTTGATTCTTTTGAAGTTTTGTTCTACGTGTTATTGGAGGGTTAGGTTTATGGTTGGTTTCAGGAGAAGAAGAAGAAGAAGAAGTGTTGTTTGTAAGAGAAGCTAGAGTTATTATGTGATGATGATGGCAGGAGGATAAGCAAGACATGGTGTTTGTGTACTGTGGTTCTGTTCTGCTACTTTTGTTTTTCTTTGTCCAATTTGTTGAGAAGATAACTACCGAGCTTATTGCTATTTGCTACTTGCGGTTGCTAGTGAAGTGGAAAATATCTTCAAAATATATCATGTTTTTCCAAATATCATATTTCAGCAGTTGGATTACATTTTAATGACTCCGAAGTTTGTCATCTTACCATAAAAGATTTTCAATATTTACCATGCATACATACAAATTATTCAAATTATTTATTTAAAATCATATTCAAATGATGTGGTATATGACTCGTAATTATCATATAAAATATAAGATGATGTGTTAGTTACAACTGACATGCCATATTATTTAAATTAGAATAAATAATTTGAACAATCTAACGTTACCCAAACAACATATATAGATTCTAATCTTACGAAAATCCCAACAATTACTTGACTAGTGTTATTTTTTTTTTTATAAAATATATCTTTTAAAATACGAAGTGATAACAAAATAAAAATATGCATTTTCCTTATTAATTTTACTAACTAGGTTCCGAAAAAGAAGTAAAAATAGTTGAACAATAGAACCATCTGATTTATCATTAACCATGAAATGATCATCTTAGGGCGATCCTTTTGTCAATGATACTCCTATTATGCTCGTAATACTTTATCGCAAAAAGAAGAATACAAACAGATTTAGAAGTGATATCATTTCTGTGCACTAAACTCATGAAATTGTTATAGAATAGAGCAAATGTAGTTCACATCAATCTGTAGATTGCCTGAACTACTGGCTCCTCTATTTGTCTCATCATGTAGGTAAATTCCTCAGCAAACGAAGGGCTCTTGTCCATTGTGGTCTTTGAGATAGTACAATTCTTCTCAAAGCTGGCACTGCTCCGGCAGCTATTATTGCCAAATGATTTTCGCTGTCCATGCTCAGGTTATACAGTATTGCTAAGCCTGCTTCAACAGCCCTCTCGCTCCCTTCTTCGATCAGCTTCACCAGTGAGAATATTCCTCCCTTGGAGGCAATGGCCCGAGTGGAATCCACAACCCCTTCGGAAATTATTCTGTTGAGTTCTACAGCTGCAGCTTCCTGTGCTTCGGGAGAGAACGAGGATTTCATCTGCTCGATAAGTCTTGGGATTGTCTCATAAATAGTTACCTCCATGTTGATTGGATTATCAAAATCTACATTGGGACCAGACAGACAGCTCAATTTAACCAGACAAGCAGCAACCCAGTCTTTGTAGTGAAGAGGGACATTTGACTTGAGGATTTTACGGAGCAATTTAGTGAAATGGGCGGAATTTATGGTTTGGGAAAACTGCTTTGAATCAAGCAATTTCGTAAGTAACCGGGATGCTGCAGAGATTGCAAGACCAGCTTCTTCGATTTCAAGGGCATATTTCTCTGGATGCCAACTTTCAACATCATCATCATCTGTATCTGCTCGGTATCACATACATGCAAAAACATCAGGCATCTGAACGGCTAGAATCAATCACATATCTAGATCTATTAAACTAGGCTTCCAGCACTCGACTCTCTATTTAGTTGCAAATGCATGATTAGTTGAGACTATTAAGAAAAAGTAAAAGGACACAATTATAGACCCATGTTTGGTGATGAATCCATTCATCCATTCTTTTGTAAATTGATACGATAACCACTTCAAAGCAAAAATCTGTGCTGATAAGCAAAGGTAATCAACACAAACCGTAAAATCTCATCAATTTTACAATAAAATGGTGGTGCTTGACGGGACAAACATATTTGCTATCTATGGCAACTTTCTACGTTCGGGAAATTTAATAGGATTAAACTCGCAAGAGAACTCAGTCTTACAACAAAACAAAATGTTTTCGCCATACCTTCCAAAATTTTTTGTTGGAAAACGACTTCCAAACCAGATTCAATATCCACTGACATGATTGTTTCCATGCTTGGGTCTATAATAGTAACAAACTCGAGGATAGAAGCTGCCTTTCTCTGAAAATTTGGATACGAGGTCTTAAGAATGTTAACCAGGCGACCGATAAAGACCGAGTCCAGCACTTCTCTATAACTGGTGTACAAGATGTGCAGATTATCAGCAAAATATTTCACCATGCAAGAGTTTTGGATTGATCATTCATGTACTCAATTCCATCAGTAAATTGCAGCCAAACAGATAATTTTGTGCATGCATACAAAATATAACATAGATGAAAAATAAAATCCTATTTACTCGCACTTTGCTGTTTCTAACAAAATGAGAAAATATCTAATATTAACAATTAGTCCAGCAGCATACAACTATAGAACAGAAAAAGAAGGTGATGATCATATAAAAAAACAGTAAGAAAAAAGAAAAGACTCCCAATTGGGAAGAAGAAAAAAAATAGAACCTGGTATTGGTTTCTGAGGTGGGTACCTCAGCCACATTTCTAGTCAATCCAATAGAAGCATTAAGGCTTGCAACATCTACTCCCTTTTTTGATCCGTTAACTGGTCCATCATAAAACTGGAATGCATCAACATACTAAGTAAGTCGACGGAATACTATAAGCACTTAGAATATGCTGCAAGAGAGGACAAACTAACCTTTGATTTCATTTCTTTACTTGGGTCTAAGATACGACCGAGTATATCCAAGGTCTGCATTGCAGAAGGGTTCGTGTCGTCATTAACAAGAAGTAAAAATTCCTTTTTAGAAAATTTTGGGCAAATGAAAATAAATTTCTATAAAGACCTTTTCCATCAAACTTTCAGAGATGTCTGAGCACTTCATAGTATTAACCAAAGGATAAAGAACACCTTCAGCTTCAATAATCTGGCAAACACCATGACTGCATCAAGAAAGTGAAAAACATATAAATCAGATAGTATGATACATCGAGGACATAGAAAATATGTTTAGTTGCGGTCGTGGACTATATCAACAATTGAAGATAAACTCTTAAGATATGCAGAAGTGATAGAAAACATGTCAGCCACTGATCTAATGATCCAGTGCAACGGTGCCTAATAGAGAAGACAGTTTTCAACATACAAACCTGGAAAGAAAACAATAAAGAATGTGTGTCAGTGTCAATGACCAAAGCGGTATCCATCAAGGTTACATGACATTGCAACAGATAAATGCGAGTGGCTACTTTGTACGAAAAGGTTGGAGGCCGAGAGTATATCTACAAATCATCCCTTCTGGATCACACTTATAACACTATGCAACAACCTTATTCGTTTAGCTTGTTCATGAAAGTAAAGCAATTACAGGAACTAAATCCCCAGTTTTCTCTCACTCAGCCACTTGAAGGCAGAGTGCAAATCTTGCATCAGCACCTTAGACAATAGTAGCGGAACAAACACATTGATTCGGTACTATGAGCTAGAATTTTATAAGCTAAGTGCATAGGCCTTCTCATTATGACGCTTATCAATTTTAAGCCAACTGATGCTTTTTTTTAGAGTAAAAATAAAGACAAGAAATAGTCCTGCTCTCTGATAAGAATTTTCCCCTATGAACTGCATAATGTTAGCAAGCAGCCTCAAGTTTGGTAATTCGGACATGGACTTGAGGACAAGGGAAACTGGAGTACCTGATAGCCAATCTCTCCAGAGCACCTGTAGCTGCTAATCTGACAGCATCACTGTTATGGTCTAAAAGTCGAACCAAATGCTTAATAGCTCCAGCTTCCTTGAATGACAGCCGCATATGTTCATTGATAGATGCATCTGCAATTGACTGTGCAGCTCTTGCTATAGCCACCTCATCTTCAAGTCCAAGAATTAAAACCAATCGCGCCACACCATCCACCCATGGAAGAATTGTTAGCTGTCGATCAACGAGGAGTTCAGATTGAGGTTTCCTTTCATCTTCCAATTCTATTGCCCCAATACGAACAAGAAATTGTTGTCTTGCACGTCCAACCACTGCGTTCATCTTGGCTTCCTCGATGTTAACGTTCTTGTCATCAACATTTAACCCAAGGAGTAACTCATTGGCACCATATCTGGAAGGGCTGTTTGAAGTCCGTTCAAACTCAGTGCCATCTGGAAGACTAGGCCATGAATACAAAGCAGGTTTAAAGGACTTATATGCAGCTGTGCCGATCATGGGGACTGGTACCAGACCTTCCTCTATGATAAGAATTCTATAATATTCGTCCTTAGCAAGTTCAATCAATGCATTTCTTGCTTCCTTCCGAATGACTTTGGATCCTTCCGAATCTGTTTTTAAGAGCTTTGCCTGCATCAGCATCTGATAGTATTAGTCTATAAAACTTTCAAAATAGAGATGTCCCTTGAAACTGAATTTCTATACTGTGCCAAATTACTGAACATCTGCAGCTGAAAATCTAGGTTATTATCACAGCAGAGGTTGAAATTTTAAAACAACTAAATCCTAGTGATGCTAATGTGTTTCAAATTCATGAAAATGAGTCCACGTGCCATTCAGTTTCTACAAGATGTCCAACGATGCACTAATTGTATATCTTAAATATTCATCATCTCAATAGAATCCAAACCAAAATGGGGAACTAATGTATCAACATAAAAAAACATGAAATGTTAAATATTTCAACCTTCAACTTAATAAAGAGAATCTCAACACCTTCTTTCCATGTCTACATCAAACTCAAGCTCATAAACCCAGTTATTACCAGTCAAATTGAATTATCATTTTCGAACAACATTTCAACCGTATTACATATGCTTCTATATGAACGCCACTAAGAATGATTAAAATGTCAAATTAGTCTAACCATAATAGGTAAGGAATTATGTCCAGAGGTGGTCCTCTAAGGTAAATGATGTTCCATATCATGTTAAAACTTCAGGTTTTTATTCAAGCGTGAATCAAATATCCAATCCATGCAAAATATTAAATTAGATTTTTCGTATATGTTAAACTGAAATTTAAATGGTTCCTGTCATAGTGCAGATTTTCCCCCCAATCTTCTTGTTCTCGTTGCCCCTTCCTTGATATCAACAAAAATCATGCCAAACCGAAGGAGTTAAGAGCAATACATGAAGCCCAACTCTGTTTTCCTTCTTACAATAAAAAGTTTGCTTTTGTTTGATTTGAGTACTGTAGCTTAAAGGTATAACAATTTTTTATTTGATCTACCATTAAGAAACGAAACATAGAATCTTACCAATTTTGAAATGACACCTGCTTCAACCATTATTTTGTGATTAGAGAAGCTTAATGCCAGATTTGCCAAAACCCCACCAGCCGCTTCCTTCACTTTAATGTCCTCATCTTCCAGGGACTTTATAAGCAGTGGCAGAATATCACTGTTTGCAATTTTAACTCTAAGTTTCTCATCTGCAGACAAGTTCCACAAAGCACATATACTTTGCTCCTTCACCTGCAGAAAGAAGTTCAGGATATGCCTCAATCTTCCACAACCAAGGACTATGAGGGGAGAAATTCCTATAGTGAGATACCTCTCCTATACCTCGGGAGTCAAGGAAGGTCGACTAAGCAGTCCAGTAATTTCTTCTATTGCTCCACTTTCTGCTACAGCGTCTCTGTATACATTAATTGAAGATATTGATCGTAAAAGGCCAGCAGCTGCTTCGCATGCAACACTAGCCTCGGACTTAAGAAGGTTAATAGTGAGATTTATGCAACCACTGTACTGCATAATATTATCAATGCACTTCTTTCCACCTAATGAGTATTTCCATAGTGCCTCTATTGCTTGTTCTCTGTCAAGTGGATCATTGTCCAGACCAAGCATCCGGACAAATAAGCCAACATAACTGTCACCAAGAGTAGATGAGCTAAGGCCCTTTTCCTTAATATCCTGAAATTGAAGTGACAAACCACATCATTATGTAGCTTGAGCAAATGAACAAGCACCATCCTTGTTACATAACACCATCAGTAAAAACAAATATAATCTCGATAATACATAAAGCTCACAGAATCGAAAAATGCTGCATTTTTTTCCCTTGTTGAAGAATAATTCTTGAGACGAAACATAATTATGTTAGTATCTCTTAGGTTCATGCTCAAAAGTTTTAACTTGCTAAAACAAATATATAGTTTAATACGAATTTAGGGGTGATATGATTGGGAGAACACACATTATTATTAATGTTCTTAACACTGATAGTCTCTATCAATTTGCCTGGATGACATAATATTCAATTAACATGTACATTACAATAACACTCTTGAAAACCCAATATACCACCAGCCACCGGGAAGCACAGCACTCTACTGAATAACAAATGAGTACACCTAAATTCACAAACCAAGGGTCGACTTAAATTGACTCCAAAGGATTGTATATTCTCTTAGAACTTTCTTCAAGTTAATCGAGCAGGCAATTTAATTCTTTATCAACAAACAGCTCTGCAAGCCATTCTGCTAAAAGAGTGTTTGCTACTAAACAAAATGCACAATACACTGAACTTGTAAACCTGATTATCGATACAAAAAAAAAACCATTATCGCTATAAAACCGAACCTTCAAAAGCAAAACATTGGCTTTAAAATCTTTTCCAATCAAAATGTTTTATAGGTAGTTCACCAGTAACCAATATTTCCATGTCACAAAAAGAAATAAAAAACAAATAAATAGATAAACACAATAAAAAAGGGACCCAGATAGAAAAAAACTTACAGTAAAAGGAGACTGTTGTGGGTTGACATCACCACCACCACCACCAACCTTTGCCAGGACTGTACGGACTGAGAAAGGTCTGGACTGAAAACTAAGTAAACTATGATGTTGAAGATGATGCTGAAAAGAAGAGGAGATTGTTGTTGTTTGCTTTCTTCTTCTGGGTTTTCTGATGGGTATGGTGTTGTTGACTGTGGTGGTCACTTCAACATTGGAAGTGTTCGAAAAAATTTGCTGCAGACTTGGAAGCTTGATGTTGTGTACTGGGATTGTTGAAGCCAACATTTTTCGATAAAAAAAAATTAAAAATTGAAATTTTTTTAGCAGAGTTTTGAGGTTTTGAGGGTTTTAACTGGTTTTTGGTAAAATGAATGAATGTACAAGAAATCTGGGCATTGGATGGTTTCGATTATTTTCAGATTACAAGATAAAACGTAAATAATCCGTCGGGTTTGGTTACAAACCGAAAATAACCGGATCCAGGTTCGGTTAATTCGGCTACTATCCGACCCACAGAGTCAGTTAGGGTCGAGTTGTATCCCGAACGCGGTGTAATTTTTCCTAATGCTGAGCAGTACAGAGATCGTGACACGTGGCAAGTAACACGTTGAACGGCTCAGATATTTCTCCCTTTCTCTTCTCTGTTCGACTAGCCTAAACGGCGGCGTCTTTTTTTTTTTTTTTTTTTTTTTACATTTCCCTCTTTTACTGGGTTGAACGTCACCGTTTTGACGCTCAAACAATACAACTCAGCGGCTTTTTAGCTACATTTTCTCTTCTGATCCGAATCCGACAAAATCTGAAACTTCCGGTGATCTCAAGTGAAGCAATGTCGAGTACCGGTGAGTCAGATCGTGAGTTGTTCAAACTCGGGCAGCGAGTTCACTCGGTCAACGACACGAGTCGAAACGGCACAGTGAAGTACGTCGGAGAAGTGCAGGGCTACTCGGGCGCGTGGGTCGGGGTCGACTGGGACGACGGAAACGGCAAGCATGACGGCTCCGTCAATGGGGTCCGCTACTTTAGGGCACGGTCCGAGAAATCCGGATCCTTCGTTCGGGTCCCGAACTTGAGCCCCGGTGTTTCGTTGCTTGAAGCTCTTCAACGAAGATACAAAAGCCAATCCACCGAAGAAGAAGAGGGTCGGTGAAATTCTTGTTTTTGCTTTTTTTTGTGTGTATATTTTTTTCTTTTTTTTGGTTTTTTGTGTTTAAAGTTGCAAACTTCAACTGAAAATTGGTTGTTTTGTTGATGTAATGTGTGTTCTTTCACCGAATGGTTGTTTTTGCTTTTTTTTCTTTAAGTATTTTTTTTATTTTAAAGTGGCCAAATTTTGATTAAAAATGGTTGTTTTGTAGATGAAATGTATGTTTTTACATCGAGCAACAAACGGGTCTCAGTTGAACTTCTCGGTAAAGATAAACTTCAAGACAAGTTGAGCAAATTTGAAGAGTTGACAGGGGCTTCATTGTCATATTTGGGTGTTAGCTCTCCTGGTGTTCAATGTAATACGACTCTGCCCAGTAAGTTAAAAAAATTTAATATGAGAAATGATTCAAATTTTTTGCATGAGTTGACAGAATATTGATTTGCTGATGTTAAATTTTTAATGCAATGTGTTGTAGATTTGAAGGAGCTTGACTTAACAGGGAATTTGCTTTCGGATTGGAAGGTGTGTGTTCCTGCAATTTTATAGCATGTAAGAGTTGCTGTTTTTTTATGGGTTTATGTATTGTAATATTATCTGCTGCTGATTGCATGCCAGTTTTTGGTCGCCTAAATAGTGTTGTAATTGTGGACATGTTGGAACATCTTTGAAGTGCTTGTATAAAATTGTTGCTTTACGAATATTGTAACGTACCCTCAAGGGGTTGAAGTACAATGTGTTCTTTGTTGCAATAATAGTTTCTAATATTAGAATTTGTTTTCTTAAATGTTTAATGATTTGCTTATCAGAAATAAATAAATAAATAAAATATAGTTCATTATTTGCCAGCAGCTGATATTTTTAGCTGTTCTTTAAGTATTTTTTTTTTCCGAATCTAATTCTAAGAGTTTCCCCTTGTAGTGATGTCATATGAATTTACGTGTTATTCTATAATCTCTTTATTAGTTTACAGTTGCTTGTGTTGCATAAGCTCTGTATCTTATGTCTATCAATATTTTCTTGCAGGATGTTGGTGCCATATGCGAACAGTTACCAGCTCTTGCGATCCTCAATTTATCTAACAATTTAATGACCAAGGATGTTTCTGGGCTGCCACAACTAAAAAACATCCGCATTTTAGTTTTAAACAGTACTGGTATAAGCTGGATGGAGGTGTGTTATCTCCTCCCTCCCCCATTTTTTCTGCTTTTGCCTTTTCATGCTTGGCTCATACTTCAATTGTGAAATACCTTCTTTTTTTTATTTATTTAATTTTTACCTTGCAGGTTGAGATACTGAAGCATTCATTGCCAGCAATTGAGGAGCTACATCTTATGGGGAATAGCATAAGTGCACTAAAGGTAGTGCTTTACATTTATACTTGATTTGTGCAGAATGATTTATTGTGGAAAAATGTTGAGAATGTCATTGTTGTTCAATTATCTGAGAAATGTTCATGATAACACTATCTTGCAAGAAAAAAAAAATGAAAAGGATGAAGGCACTACAATCACACCTTGGACTGTGAGACCAAGACACCTCCAAATATTGTAAAACTTGATCTACTGAATTTTCCTGAAAAAGCTAAATGAAATAAATGATAATAAGTCTCATGCATTAGGAGAGTATCAACTTATTCCTGTGTCCCCTAGTGCTTAGTGCACGATTACAGATGTTCTAATTATGCAGCTTTTCCAATCAGGGATGACAGTTGTTAAAAATGCATTAGGGATGACAGTTGTTAAAAATGCATTACGAAAGCCATTTAGTGAAGATTTCCATTATTCTCAACTGTGGGCAGTGATATCTTAACCAGTTTGGCTTGCCTGGTTGAATCGGTGACAAAGCTAGTATTTTTATTAATTGGACTATTTAGAGTCAAAACCCAGTCAAACTCACGTGATCCTGCTGGATTTTGATTGGAATGTGTGACCTGCTTATTTTTTGCTTTGCTTCTTAGTAAAAATTGTATGTGCTCATATATTGGTTCAGTCAGGAGTGACAAGGATGCAAAATATGATACCTGAATTTAAAACCTTTAGTTGAAAAGGATAATGGAATATTGCTGCAAAGCTTGGAGTGTGTTTGTGTGCGCCTTCGCTTTTGCAGGTTTCTGTGTCTGAATATATGTTTGCATGCTCGTGTATCAGTGTTTCTGAGAGTACTTCTTTATGCTTCATATTTATGTATCTACATAAGCATGTATGAATGTAAGACTGTGTTTGTGTGTGTGTGTGTGTTAACTGTTAAGTATGAAGGCCTATTTTACCTTTCTTCTATGATCCACTATAACTGTTTTTAGCTTTCGTTAATTCAAATAAATTTTCAATCTTATTTTCTTGTTTTTATTTCCGTCTCTGGTTTCCAGCCGATGTCATCACCTATTGTTGAAGGATTTGATTCCTTGCGACTTTTAAATTTGGATGAAAACTCTATAGCTGATTGGAATGAAATCCTAATACTTTCCCAGCTAAGAAGGTCAGAAAGGACTGCATTCTGTTGTGTCAAGAACTTTTAGCATGAATTTACAATCGGAGTTGCTAAATTTTTTTTGATAAAGGTAATATTATGGTTTCTGATTTCAGTTTAGAGCAGCTTTATTTGAACAAGAACAAATTGAAACGGGTCCATTACCCTGATAGTGAGACAGTACACGAACTGCTTGGTGCATATGAATCTCAGGAGAAAAGCTATACACCATTTCAGAAATTGAGCTGCCTTCTTTTGGGTAAGCTGTTAGAACTTTCTATGAGTTTTCGAGCTTCCTTTATTTTTACTATTTTCTCTTCATTTTATGCTGCAGGGAGTAATAACATTGAGGATCTGGCCTCGATTGACTCGCTGAATGTGTTTCCTAATTTGAGGGTAATGTTTATTTTATGAATTGTCCATCAAACTTGCTTGATTTTGTCATAGGAGCAAATAACTCGCTGCGACTTACGATATGTATACGATCTTTGGGACTCATAATCAATATACTACTTTGCACATGGTAGATGTTGCATCCTGACTGTTTCCAGGTCATATGCTGAAAGATTTCAGCACCAAGAAGTAGCTCTCTCTCTCACTCAATTCACATGCACACTCGCTCTTGCATGCATTCATACACACAGAATCCTGGGTCTTTTGATGGCTTCTTATCTGATTACTCTTTTTAAATTGAAGGACATCAGGCTTTCGGATAATCCAATAGCTGATCCTGGAAGAGGTGGTATCACAAGGTTTGTGATAATTGCGCGATTAGCAAAGATAGAAATACTAAATGGGAGCGAGGTAAACTCTTCAACTGTAATGCTGTCAGCATTTTTGTTACTTTGCAAGGTTCTTGGGAATTTGAGGGAGTCTTATCTATTGCACCTTACAGATAAGCCCCCGTGAAAGGAAGGAGTCTGAGATCCGGTATGTATTTTCTTTTTGAGTGTCAGTCCATAAGTTGACCTTTTCCAAATAAAAGCATGATATTGTTTTCACCTGTTGATTCTTGTAATTTCATGTCAATGATAAGATTTCTGTCTTAAGTAATTTCATTCTGGTGTAGAAATAAGGATTTATTACTGCCAGAAAATTTTTACTAGTTAACTGGTTCTTTAATTGGTTATTCACATTATTTATAAATGCAAAATCTCATGTGTTTATGTTGAGAGAGAAGAACAGAAAACTTGGGTATCAATGTTATCTAATGAGAAGTTCATTGCAGTTGACTTACTAGGATAGTCAATCCTATAGCTGATCCAGAGTCTCTCTTACAGGTATGTCCGCTTAGTTATGTCAACCTTGCATGGCAATCCTGGAGTAATTAAACAGCTGCACCCCAGGTAACTTTACTCAAGTGAAGCATTTGTCCTGTAACCAAATCTACTATCAAAAGGATTTAAAATTAATGTTAAGTTCAGATTTCTCTATTTTCTAAGTGCATGCCTAGGTTTTTAGTGTGAAAATCAATGACGTAGATTATGAAAAACTGCTTATCACTAAAATTAATGTATTTCACAACCTGTGTTAATTTCTTCCATCATCCGTATCTAACTGTAGAAAATTTATTGGTTTTGGATTTAGTGTCATTGATCCATTATAAATCAAAATTTCTTCCGGATTTGAGGGGAAATTGTATTTCAACAACTGAATTGTACAAGTCATGAATTCTTCTGGAATGCCAAAATTCAAGCATAATGTTTCCTTGGTAATTGACAGTATTCTGTTATTGATTTATACATTATCTGGTAAAAGTGTTATTCCTAAACAATTTGAGCCAAAACCTATCGATTGAATTTGGAAATAATTTTAAACAAGGCTGGGAAAATGATTTGCTTGGGAATCATGAGAAGAATTGGCATTGACTTAGGAAATATTGGGTTGTATATAAGTTTAATGAGAAACATCTCGAGGAAGTGATTTGTCCAACTTCTGGAAGAACTGAACTTTCAATTAATGATCCTTGCTCTATTCTTTAGAGATATAATCTATCCTTGAATCTTTCATTGGAAATTGTTATCGTCAAAATCAAGTTAAAATTAGTAGTGGTGTGCACCTTAACTTGTCTGATCATAAAATTCAACCAAGTTCAGGTTCAGTTGAAATGAAAGCCCAAGTCTGTTTCAGTTCATTTATAATTTGGTACCTTTTGTGGTCAATCTGGAAGTGTTTAATTTGCCTTTTTTGTTTCAACTTCGGTCTTTAGAAACCAGTCAAACTTTATTTCTCTCTGAAACTTCCATGCTCTCACCTAAAATTCAGGTCATTCTGTATGTGAGGCATATTCTTGAGTTACCTAAGAAGATAGAGAGAGTGCTCGGACAAGACACCTACATGTCACGGCCTTAGTATTTTCTAAGCCAACCGTGCGGCACTTAACACACTTCCTCCCGTCGAAGAGGTTAAGTCAGCCTTAATCCCCACGAGCTAGGCAAGTAACTTGCTAGCAAACTCAAAAAAGATTGTAGGAAGAGAGAAGATGAGAGAGCACAAGTGTTTAGAATGCTTGAATGCTAGAACTCTTGAATTCTTGGATGAATTGTACAAATGAGGGGTGTCATCTATTTATAGGCACCAAAGAACATTCTAGGTTCCTACCTATCTACAATGTTCTAGAGAATTCTACAATGTACAAGAAATCCCTACAATGTACATGTTCTAGAGAATTCCATATCTTGAACATCCTACAAGTCTCTACAACATTCTAGAATGTCCCAAGAGCTAGACTTCTCTAGGAGTTTCTCCAATCCTTCGGATTATTCCACAAGGTTCTCCATTCTTCTGGGTTGTTCCGGAAGGTTCTAGAAAGATCGTGACATACAGCTACATATCTGTTTTGCCTGGTTGGAGCTTGTCTTCTCATATTAATTGGAGATTCATGAGGGATCTTAATAACGTGTCAATTTTGTTGTCATTTGTGATTTTCTCACCTTCAATTTCTCAATAATATAATATTACACAGTAACCCTAATATATTCATAAAGTAACATGTTTCCTATTTAGAGTAGGAAACCTAAAAGACCTAATTATCCTTATAAAGAAAAGACTCTATACACTATTATAAACAAAAATTGAATCCCATCACTTCCCCTCAAGTTGGGTTGTAGATTTTCACTAAATCCAACTTGCAACACATATCTTCAAAGTTAGCTCTAGGGAGAGCTTTTGTCAAAACCTCTGCAGTTTGCAAACCTGATAGAGTGTAGATAAGCAATATATCTCCCCTTTCCACATTTTCTTTGATGAAATGCGTATCTATTTCAACATTTTTAGTATGATCATGGTGAACAAGATTCTTTGCTATGCTAATTGTAGCTTGACTGTCACTCCGAAGCTTGATAGAACCATCAGAAGGAACCTTCAACTCTGCTAGAAGCCTTTTCAACCAAATTCCTTTACATATGCCCTGAGTCATGGCTCTAAACTCTTTTTTTCTGCACTACTTCTTGCAACTACAACCTGCTTTTTACTTCGCCATGTTGTCAAGTTCTCCCAAACATAAGTACAGTACCCATTGGTAGATATGCAATCAGTGATCGAACTAGCTCAATCTGTATCTGAAAAAACTTCTACCTCTCTTCTTGATGACTTCTGAAAAAACACTCTGTAGAACATTAAGGTAATGGGCCAATAATGTAAAGGGTAATAATGTATGTAGAACATTAAGGTAATGGGCCAATAATGTAAAGGGTAATAATGTAAATAGAGTGCTAGATAGTTGTGCATACATTATTATAAACAAAACACTGAGTCCTAACATCATTATATTGGGTAATTTTCCTATATTATTTGTAAAAATAACTGTAATTATACCCCTCCCCAATTTCCATTCAAGATGTGTTGGGAATTAGTTTATTTGTATATAGTATTTTCTTTATAAGGGTAATTAGGTCATTTAGGTTTCTTACCCTAAATAAAGTACAAGATCCTTTATGTAGAGAGGTAGGATTATTGTGTAAAAACATCAGATTATTCAGAAATAAAGTTAAACATATTCACATGGTATTAGAGTAACTCGAGCCGCCGTCGCTGCTCATTCCTGGTGCTGTACCTCCACCTCCATTGTTTATTCCGGCAGCTATCCTAGGTGTTCGAAACCCTCCAGCTACCTATTTGAAACCTTAGCCGCGCCATCCTCCTCCCTAGCCACTGCTGACGCTACTCATTCCGACCGCCGCACATCCCACTTCGCTGCTTATTCCAGCAGCTGCTGCTTTTTCCGGTAGATACTGTTCTTTTTGGTAGCTATCCTAGGCGTGCGAAACAGTCCAGCAACTTACTCGAAACCCTAGCGCGCCGTCCTCCTCGCCGCTGCTTATTCCGGTAGCTGCACGTCGTGCCGTCCTCCTCATCGCTGCTCTTTCCGACAGCCTTCTAGCAGCTGCCCGAAACCCTAGCCACCGTCCTCCTCCTCTATAGTTGCCTAAAACCCTAAATGGAGAATATAGGCAGCAGTTCAGATTCGATCGCCGAAGCAACTTCCGATACTGCCATCACCGAGGCTAGTTCCAGTGGAAATAATTCTGACCTACCCCACTTCCCACTTATTTCCGTCACTGGCCACAAACTCAATGGTAAAAATTACCTACAGTGGTCGCAATCTGTATTGATGTACATCAGGGGCAGAGGAAAGGTTGATTATCTTCTCGTAGATCTTGCAACACCGGAAAAAATGAATTTTGGATACAAGAGATGGATGACCGAGAATAACATGATCATGTCATGGCTGGTCAATTCCATGACAACCGAAATTGGAGAAAATTTTCCTCTTTATTGTACAGCAAAAGAAATATGGGATGCAGCGAAGGAGACCTACTCGAACAAAGATAATTTATCTGAGTTGGTGGCGATCGAAGGGGTCCTCCATGATCTTCGGCAAGGTGACTCCAACGTCACTTAATACTTTAACGTCCTTCACAAAAATTGGCAACAATTAGATTTATTTGAAAAATACAATTGGGCACACCTTGCCGATGCAGTCTTTTACAAGAAGATCATTGAACAGAAGCCAGTGTTTAAGTTTATCTTGGGCCTTAACAATGATCTCGATGAGGTAGGAGGACGGATTTTGGGTACAAAGCCTATCCCGAGTCTGCGTGAAGCATTCTCAGAAGTCAGGAGAGAGGAAAGTCGCAAGAAACTTATGATGGGCCCTAGACCTGATACACCAGCTACTTCCTCCACTGAAGCTTCGGCCCTTGCCATGAAAAACATGCATTTTTCAAACCAGCGCAAAGGTGGCAGGCCTTGGTGCGATCACTGCAAACGTCCATGTCACACGAAAGAAACATGCTGGAAGATACATGGAAAACCAGCCGATTGGAAAGCCAAAGAATGCCACTGTTGAGAAGGAAAGTCGGGGGCACATTGCTGCCCATGCTGATTCAGGGATGTCGCTTAGCTGAGAGGAACTTGATGCACTTTGAAAACTACTTCAGCGACAAACCTCGGTAATTGGATTTGGTTCCCTTGCCCAATCAGGTAATTTCTTGCATGTCTTACTTGCCAAACAAGAATAGAAAAAGGTTTTGATTATCGATTCTAGAGCTACTGACCATATGACAGGAGATAAAAGTGTTTTTCATACATTCATTCCTTGCACACGCAACTTGAATGTACGGATTGCAGATGACTCCTTGTCTAAAGTGGTTGGAACAGGGACTGTAGTGTTGCAAGGGGGTTTAATTCTTCATCATGTCCTTTTTGTGCCAAAGCTAAATTGTTGTCTCCTATCTGTAACCAAACTAACTCTAGATAATAATTATATGGTTAAATTGTTTCTCTTAATGTGTGAATTTTAGGATTTGGATTCGAGGAAGATGATTGGCAGTGCTAAAGGGCATGCTGGGCTTTATTCTTTTCATGTTCAACCATCGTCTCTAAAATCAATGGCAGTGAGTGGACCTTCATTTTATGAGAGCAATTCCTCTGTTGCAAATGCATCCCATAGTGAAACTAGGACTGATAGTGATAGGGCTATTATGATGTGGCACTATAGATTAAGCCATCCAAATTTCATGTATATGTCAAAAATGTTTTCAACCTTATTCATCAATAAAAGTTCTATGTTATTTTAATGTGAAATGTGTCATTTCTCCAAACATACTTGTGTTTCTTATCCAAATCAAACTTATAACTCTTCGAAACCATTTTCAATGATTCACAGTGATGAATGAGGTCCTTCTAAGACTCCAACTATCACCGACGCTCGATGGTTTGCCACTTTCATTGATGACCACATGAGACTCACTTGGATTTTCTCATGCAAAGTAAAGCAGAGGTGTCATAGATTTTTAAAAAATTTAACACTAAGATTCAAACTCAATTTAATGCAAAGGTTCTAATCTTTAAAACGGTCAATATAAAGGAATTCTTTAATTCAAATCATGGCCATTACCTATCCGGTTAGGGTATTGTACACCAAAGTGCATGTGTTGATACTCCTCAACAGAACGAAATAACCGAGAGGAAGAATAGACATCTCCTTGATGTTTCCCGAGCTTTGTTATTTTCTGGAAATGTATCGCATCGTATTTGGCAAGATTGCAGAAAGCGCTAGGCGCTAGTCGGGCGGCGTCCCACTGCCTAGCGCCTAGACCGCCTAAGCGGGGATTAAGCGGTCTGCCAAAAGTTGGTCGGTCGGAAACAGATAAGATAATATTTCAAGTAATTTCTAAGTTAAAAAAAATCCAAGTTCAAGTAAAATCCATATCTACACTTCATCAGCTTTGCAAACTACTGATATTTTGACAAAAGCTCTCTCTAGAGCTAATTTTGAAGATATGTGTTGCAAGTTTGGTTTAGTGAATATTTACAACCCAACTTGAGGGGGAGTGTTGGGAATTAGTTTATTTGTATATAGTATTCTTCTTTATAAGGGTAATTAGGTCATTTAGGTTTCTTACCCTAAATAGAGTATAATATCCTTTATGTAGAGAGGTAGGGTTACTGTGTAAAAACATCATATTATTCAGAAATAATATTAAGATATTCACAAGATGTATTCAAAAAACTTCAAAGACTTGAACCCATGTCCAGGGCACAATGACCTCGAAACTCTTACGACAAACCTGATGGCAATGTCTTTCCGTCATCATTTTGTTAGTGATGTTCTTCTCTGCTTATTATGGACTTAAAACTCAATTACAGGTTTGATGAGCTTAAGAAACTCCATGGAATTGAGGATGAAAGGCCATCAATTGGAGCAGGAGGGCCTCAGAAAATGGCTTCAGGACTTCTGTGTATGAATCTTAGATTTCCTTTCCCTTTTTTATTTTGTCTGGTTTTTTTATATATGGGCTTTGTGAATCAGAATTCATATAGTATGCATAAATGTGCAGCCGTCACTCTGAAGTGTGTGGGCGCATCAATGGGCGAGAAGCCCCCATTGACAAAGAAATTGCCAGCCACCACCACGGTTATGATCCCACCTTTTTATAGAACCAAGTATCTGGCACAATATACTTTTAAGATTTTACTTGCAAATAAATACTTCACTCATTGTAGGTTGGCAAACTAAAGATTCTTTGTGAAAGCTTTTTCAAGTTGAAGTCGAATACGCCAAAATTATTTCTTCAGGAAGAGGTTTGTCTTACTTCATTGACTTACATTCATGATGAACACCCCTACTATTGCGATTGAAACTAGATTTTGACTGCTTGCTTATTGAATTTACAGGGTTCCCCTTTGCCATCATTACTTGATGATGAAATGGCATCTTTGATCGATGTCGGAGTTGGCAATGACTCTACTATCCTGGTAGATGAAGAAAGTTAGACAGAAGTACACCCGTAAAAAAAAGCCATTTTAGTGACGGTTTTCGATTTCAACAAGGTGCCATCCGAATTTGCCGCTACATTCATTTTCCAATACAATTCTTACTTGTGTTTTAACCTCCTTCTTTCATTTTCTTTTCTTTTTCTGCAGTTCTTCAAATTTCATACAGGTGAATTATGCAGCCATTGTGCCAAAACCAATTAGAGGAGAACATTGAGGGTCCTCATTTTGGATGTACTTTTGTTTCGGCTTAGTTGAGTTTGAATGTTAAATTGAATTATGAGATAATTAAATGGTTGAACTTTGAGAATGATCGATGAAGATATGATTATAAGTCATATATTTGCGAAATGTTGCCGGCTTATAGAGATTTTGAGTATTGTGATTTACAATTAAATGATATTAATACATGCTTGATTTCAAAATTTGTCAGAAATATTTTGAAATGATGGAATTCTTTCATGAAATTTATTAGTAATATCGTCCTTCAAGTTTTTTAAGTTTTAAAAATGCTTCACAACAGTAAATATGTGCAATTTTCCCTAAAAATTATATATGTGGATAGAATTCAAATT
This sequence comes from Xanthoceras sorbifolium, assembly GCA_003430845.1. Classification (NCBI taxonomy): domain Eukaryota; kingdom Viridiplantae; phylum Streptophyta; class Magnoliopsida; order Sapindales; family Sapindaceae; genus Xanthoceras; species Xanthoceras sorbifolium. The sequence continues at coordinate 27,774,013 of CM010621.1, forward strand.
TCTATATAAACAATTCAAATAAAATAAAATTTAAAGCCCTAAAATTACACAATTTAATTATGTGCACATAATGTTAAATTTTCATTTTCTCAAGACAATCGTTTCCTACTTTATATTTATAGTAAACTATTTATAAAAAATTTGGTAAAAGCATGAGAATAATCCAATGGTCTGGAAAGATGGTCCCATATTGATGATCCCAGGCCCTCAAGTTTTGTGGATATATTTAATTTTTTTAAAAAATTTTGGTTTGTTGGCATGCATCCTATGCCATGAAACCAAACTCAAAGATAAGAAGAAGAAGAAGAAACAAAACAGAAACGAAACACAAAGCTCTGAAATGAGCTGCCTTTTCAGCCTTCAAATCCCAAAGGCTCTGCCTTCTCTTTCTTCTTCTTCTTCTTCTTCTTCTTCTTCTTCAACAACAAAAACTCCTTTTTGCATTTCATCTAAGCTCAATCCCACCAACCCACACAAGGTATGTATATGTATACACTCCTTTTTCTTAACCTTTTGTCTTCTTCTTTGAAATCATTTAAGTTTTCACAAACTTGTAATTTTTCTTTATAGCAGAAATTTACAAGCATAACCCAGAAAGCAGTTGATTACTTTGATGGAAAAGGGTCTGCCTTTGCTATTCAAGCTGGAACACTACTTTTGGCTACTGTGAGAAATTTTCATCTTTCTTCTCTCTTTTTTTTAGAGTAATATATAAATTGAAAATTAAGATTAAACAGGAAATGTGATTGAATCAGTTTGAGCAGCCGGCACTTGCAGTGACTGGAGAGAACAATTATGAGGTAGACTTGACCACTGTTATAATAAAATTGGGAGCTATTGCCTTCTGGTACTTCCTTATCATGCCAGTGAGTATTTTTTATTCTTTTATTTTATTTTATTTTTTTCTTGGTTCTGGAATTATGGTATTTGATTTACATGTCTATGTTTTTGGTTGATGGCAGCCAATCATAATGAACTGGCTTAGAGTAAGGTGGTATAGGAGAAAGCTATTGGAAATGTTTGTGCAATTCATGTTTGTCTTCTTGTTCTATCCAGGGTGAGTTTTTTCTTCTTCTTTTTTCTCTTGGGTTTCCTTTAGTTCTCTTGGTTCAAAATTGAACTTCGTAACCCACAAAGAATCAACGAACAGAAAAAAAAAAAGAAAAAAATATATATAGTCATGACTCATGCCACTCAATGCCACTAATTATTGATACCATTAAACTCTAATGAATAATCTGGATTTTCTACTGATCTGAGTTTTCAATTATCGACACTTCTACATAGGGTACCAAGTAGAATTTCCCTTTTCACAGGAAAGAATCTAATTAAACTTTTTTTGTTCTTGCAATGTGTATACAGTATAATGCTGTGGGCGCCATTTCTAAACTTCAGGAAATTTCCAAGGGATCCATCAATGAAGTATCCATGGTCTACACCAGAAGATCCTTCAAAAGTTAAAAATGCTTATGCCAAGTTTCCCTGGGCAGAACCTGAAGATTATGACTGATTTTTCCTTGGCAGCAGGCTTGTTTGTATTGTATAGAATGGCAATATCACAAAATCAGAGTTGGATTGATATGTTAAAAGGTATTAAATTTTGAATCCAATAGCAATCTTTTTGCCTCACACAAGAGCTTCAATACAAGCAATGAACACACAAAAATAAATCAATCAATTTAGTAATATCAGCTTTTGCATCACAATAATATAATTTTCTGGTTGGTAAATGAGGTAACAGAGAGAGAAAATGCTCAAAATTTTGTCGCAGAACAGAATATTTCTCACACCCAAAATATCCTATCGTATCGCCTCCCAAAATCTCAAATTTATAATTCAGAAGGAAAAACAACAGAATATTTCACTCACGGAAAGGAAAAAACACAGAACACTCAAGTGCAGAAATTTACAGCACCACGTAGAAAGAGTAGCATCACAAAGAATAACAAATCGTGACAACGAAATATCATATAAGCTCAACGAGTAAGTGATGAATATAAAAACCGAAAGCAATGGACACGCAGATATCAGAAACTTGATTTCTCAAAAGCATTTTAAAGATTTGCCGCATTCTCTTAGTCAATCAATTTGCTTAGAATCTACAGACAAAAAAAATTATCAAATAAAGCTATTTTTCGATACATGATAGGTAATGTAAATGTAAATGCTACCGATCACGATCTTCCCCATCCTTATTTTCCTTGGGAGATGGTGGACTTTTCTCAAGAAATTTAACAGCCTGTATTCTGATACTGTTATCAAGTAATCTGATCATATCGCTTAACAACTTTAAATTAAAAGATATTCCTTTTTCCTTTCTTGCTCAGAATCAAAAAGTTTTTAAGACGACGAGAGGCTAGTATTGATAAAGACAAAACTGACTCTTTGAATAGGGCTCAAAAGGAAGGCCAAGCCATAAAAACTACAGACATTTTCTTTCCGTTCAGGCCTTTCTGCATGCATATATGCTCAAAAAGGCAACTGAGAGTTGATAACTACTGACAATTTCTTCCAATCCAGGGACTCCATGTTTGGTGACACGACAACATAACCCACAGCGACTGCCACGACAAGAAAGGCCATACTTTTCAAGCACCCATGTCCACGTGAAACCCTTCCCAGGATAGTCTTACAATACTTGTCTGCATTCTTGTAGTGTTTCTCACGAGCAGCTTCTGCTCCACTATCAAGTGCTTGCTCATTCTACAAGGAAGAAAATTTGAAAAGAGAATAAGTTACGCTAAAAATGCTAACCACTTTTATGCAATCAGATAAATCCATAAATCAGTTAATTATATATATGCTTCTAAACTATTTTCTACAATTATAATTTATAAATATACAAGGAGGCTACCTTGTGCCTAAAATTCTGTAGAGTTGTCCGCAAAGAATCAAAAGGAGAAAGTTTAACAGAAAACTGCTTCCATTCCTCGGAAATCTTCTTCAAAATAGCAACACTAGCTTCTAGATTATCCTGATAAACCTTGTCCTGTTTACATACCCACATATGGTAAGAAGACCAAAACTTTTAGAATTAAATGTCATTAAAAAAGAAAATATCAGCGCACAAGAGATAAAAATTAGAATAACTCACCCATTGCTTGTAGCAGTCAGCATTTTGGGTCAAACACCAGATACAAATGCCAGCTGCTTCACGAGATAACTCAGGCATACCTGTAAAAAAAAAAAAAAAAAGCTATAGCTCAATACTTAAACTATAAAACCTATTCTTGGGAAAAACAACAGAGATGAAAAGGTTGAGTCTTATACTTTCTCCCGCTGCTTTGATGGCAAAACTCAGAATCTGCTGCGCAACTTGTTTCATTGCTTTACTTCCAGGGGCACCAGCAAGAGCCACCTCTTTTAAAACAGGATATATGGACTCAAACCTTTCGGTAGCCTACATAAATCATCACATTCAAAGTAAGAGCACCAGTTATATACATCTCCAAAACCAGTAACCAGACTGCAAATGCACATTGGCAACACACACCTTTACTCTGGCTGAAGATGAAGGAAAGGTAAGTCGTAACAGTGTCTCAAGTGCAGAAGGTGGCATCAAACGCTCACCCTTTTTAACTGCACCATTAACTAAAATTGTCCGTGCCTTTGGGGTAGACAAGATTCTGCAACCACAAAACATTACGTCAGACAGAGGTAAGAATTTAAGCAAGAAAAATGACATTAAAACTTCAAAAGTTTTCATACCTCTCCACTAGCTGCAAAATTATATCCCTGGACTGTGGATTGCAACTTTTGGCACCAACTATAGGCAAAAGATTATGTGCCCACGAGTACAACCCTACGGCTAGCTCCCCTTGAGAGGCCTAGACAAGAAAATTTTAATATCCAGCATAAGGAGCATATCTAAGGGCAAAAAATTAACAAAGAGCATTCTTGCCTTCCAAATAGATCCCTTAGTTGTACTGATGTGTTAATGTTATCCACTCACCTGAGTTATCATCCATACAATAACTGTGAGCTTATCCTGCCCCTGATACTTCGGTTTTTCCTTCAATGTTGGTAAAACACTAGCTAAGACATCGGGTTTCCGTCGCAAGACCATTGCTAAAGCCAGAAACATTGCAACCTGCCATTTCAAAATATGTTAACTATACTCAATCTAATGTGAGATATTTAGCATATATAAAGCTTCAGCAGGAAAACTTGCATGCTAAAGTGCAAGGATGATAAATAAAAAATTCAGCTTTAATTTCATTGATTTGGACAAGATAATTTTACTTGAACTAAAGACAAGAAAGCTGAACTTGGTAAGTAGAAAGCAAGTATCTAAAGCAGAACCATTCTGAAGAAAAATTTATGTAAAAATAAGTCACGGTTTAAAAACTCGATAAATTGACAAAATGAATGCCGGGGTCAAGTCAACTCAAAGACCCTTGAGTTATTATCAGTTTGTTTGTAAGACAACTCGGTAGATGAAAAGAAAGAAAAGAGAAATCAACAATTCAAATGGTCACAACATTCGAAATATCAAAAGTTAAAATTTCACTTTTAACTTAAATCCAAATGACTTTTAAATAAAGAGAGAAATAAAACTAAGCAATCAAATATCACAAATCCAAAGTGGCATCAACTTACGTGGTTAAGCAAGATGACTCACCGACTTTAAACAACAATCCTGAAACCAGTCACAGATTACATTTGCCACGCAGGAACAAGGATAAACAAAGAATCTTCCTTATCATTTAGAATACATCCATATCTGTCAGAATGACTAGCATCATAGCCCCCTCCGTGAATGCCATTTATCCACACTTATAATTAGCTATCACTAATTCAAGAATCACAGTCACTAAGATTGACCTCAAAGAATAAAGTGACATCACATCCAAAAACAATGGGGTGTCAAGAAAGCACACTCAGAAGCAATACCTGATGATTCTAGGCTCTAGCTCCATTCACATTGTAAAGGCCAAAATATAGTTTATCAATCCCACCCCCACCCTTTCACACAAGGGCTTACCAAAATATTAACTTCTAGTTTAGAATTATGAGAAAGTGGATACGTGAATGTGAAAGACCTACAACAGAAATGGGAATTCAGCTTTTATTTTCTACATTCCAATTTCATGATGCTCAATTGATAGCTTTATCGTTGAAGGATGAGTATCTTAAATTGGTTTCAATATTGCAACTAAAAATCTTTCATTTGGCAAATGCTACTCTCTGAGGTCCAAGTAAACCCTTATGCATCATAAGTAACTCCATACATCTCGTTTTACTTTCCACCTAGTCCTTTGTGGCCAACAACTCTAGCTATATAGATGGCATTACAAGTAATACAAAAAAGACATTCATAAAGGATATAATGAAACAACTAACTCTCACAAAACTTCATGTCACAAGCAACACAAACATCCTCGGTGCAATACAAATAAAATTTTTCTTGCATAGGCAAGACTATTAACAAATAAAAAGAAATTAGCTAATTACCATGCAGACAATAAAATAAAAGATGTCATGATACTATACTTTATACCACCAAAATCCAAAACAATCATAATAATCAAATCGATTAGTGAGGCCGTTACCTGAGATTTTGATGATGCTTGTTGCACGGCCTTCTTAGAACCCTTTGCACCAACTAGATGGGTTTCTAAGTCAGCAAGAATGCTATCCAAAGACCATAATATGAAGGATCCGAGTGCTTCAGGTGAGCGTTGGTTGATCCAGTCAGCCGATGTCTTGTAAACGTCATTCGAGATATGCGATAAGGGGATCTGTTGCAGAACATATTAACAGATTGGCAAACAAAATATGCAAAAAAATGTAAATATAGGAAAACAGAAAAGGTTCAACAAAAATTCTGAGGTTTGAAAACCTATTAAAGTTATCAGATATTTTATTAACATCATGTAATATTCATCGACAGCAAATTGAAAAAAAAAAAAAAAAAAAGGGAGTGATGTACATAGCTATATGTGAGAGAGAATAGGCTGAGAGAGGACTACATCAAAAGTCAAAACACAAGAATTTTTCATTTCCAAGACTATGGGGAAAAAGGCATCAGATGCAAAGGATTAAAACCGTTAGTAAATCAAATTGACCAAACTTCCATTTTCAAAGAATACTCAAAATAAAAACATTATTAAATTTAATGAAGTGAAATACATGATACTGATACAGCATCATTAATCTCCTGATAAAGATCAGTTTAGGACTACAATAAATTCTAAAATAAATACCTGTTTCATAAATTGAACTAATATTTGGTAAATAATTTTAAAAAAGTTATTAGATAATTCAACCCATACTGAATGAAAATATATTTTTATTATCTGATAATCCCTTTTAAAAATTATCAAATATTTTTTAAAGAATGAAATCATGAAAAAAAAAAGTGATTATTTTAAAATCCAACAATCCTAAACACAACCTAAAATGCATTATCAAAATAGGAAATGTGAAACAGATTCTCAAATCCAAATAGCACAAAAGAAATTCCACCAAATCTGCTGCAACCTTCAATTTAGCATAAAGACAATGCCCATGCACAGCCATCGACAATAACTTCACTAATCAACTCCCCTAAAATTGTATAAATGCTTATAGGCCATGCCCCAACTTTGACCAAATTTGATTGTTTATAATGTTGACGAATCACAAAACCAACAGAAACTTACATCGGCGATCTTGGCCACCGGGCTCTCTCTGAAAATTTTCATCCACGGAAACTGTGATGCACTCACACCTGAAAATGCCCTCCCGAAATAATCAGCAAATCTCATCATTTGAATGTCTTGCTGGTCTCCATAAGTACTCTAATGAGAACAATTCAACGAAATCAACAGATCAAAACCAAATCAAACCAAAAAAAAATGATTCATTTATACACAATTATCAATGAATTCACACTTACAGATACGTCAACCAGAAAAGCACCGAGATCGGCCGCGTCGATCTTGGCGGCAGCTTCAGCCACGGTGATCTTCGGCTTCTTCGGCTTCTTTTGCTTCGGCTTCTTCGTCTCTTCAGCCTTCCCATTCTCCGCCGCCGCATCCTCCGCGTCGCTGTCCTCATCCTCGTCGTCAGATCGGTGCTTCGATCTTCTCGGAGCGGCGGCGGCGGCAGCATCCTCGGCGGCCTGCTGAGCTCCGACGATTCGGCGGCGTCGCTCCTCCGCATGCTGCTCCAACGAGTGAAAGATGCTGCTCTTCTCGCCGTTGGCGGAGGCGCCGTTTGCGCGAGTGCTCGTGGCCGCCGGATCGGAGGTCTTGGCGGTCTTCTTCTGGCGCTTGGCGTAGGTTACTTTCTGCCAACCATGATCGACGGCGGTGGCGGCGGACGGCGGCGGTCTCGAAGGCGTCGCCGTTGACGTTTGATTCGACAATTCCAGGTTCCATTTTTTTGGTCGTTGTTTTCAGGTTTTTTTTCTTTTATTTTTTTCTTTTTCTGTCGCCTTTTTTATCGAGAGAGAGAAACGTTGAGGAAGAAAAAAGTAGGTGTTCGAGATGAGGACGACAATTTATAAGAGTTGACTTTTGCTATTTGCCATTCGTTTTAGTACGGATTTACGGGATTGCCACTCTTTTTTTATGGATTTTTTTAGAGGATTTAATTAAAATAAATACAATATCAAGATCGGAAATAAATACAATATCAAGATCGTTAGGATAAGTAGCTGTGCTTGAAATTTGAAGCATTTATTTATGCGATAATTACATTCAACCTCCTTGAGTTTTGGTTAATTATATTAGAAATTAAAGTTTGTATTAATTAATATTAACCTCCCTTCACATTAACTTTGACCGTTAGAATAAACGTTGACTTTTGTCAAATTTATTAAATGATCAAAATACCTCTATTAATTAATATTATCAATTTTTTTTACTCTTTATTAAAAAAAAATTGATAGTAGAATCCAGATTGGATCTCTAAAAAAAAAAAAAAAATTGAAGCTTGAATGTCTGGGTTCGTTCGAACCCAGACTTCGACCCTTTGTGGGTTCGATTCGAACCCACAAGGGTTCAAAGATGTCTTCGAACCCTTTTGGGTTTGATTTCGAACCCTTCTGGGTTCATCTTCGAACCCAAAGGGTTTGATCTAGAACCTAGAAGGGTTCGTCTTCGAACCCTTATTGGTTAGAAATCGAACCCACAAGGGTTCGAAGTCTGGGTTCAAATGAACCCAGACATTCAAGCTTCAAATTTTTTTTTTTTTTTTCTTAGTGGAAATCCAGATTGGATCTCCACAGTCTATCAACAATGATGGACGGTGGACAATGATGGACGGTGGAGATCCAATCTGGATTCCACCATCAATTTTTTTAATAAAGAGTAAAAAAAATTGATAATATTAATTAACAGGGGTATTTTGGTCATTTAATAAATTTAGTAAAAGTCAACATTAATTCTAACAATCAAAGTTAAAATGAGGGGAGGTTAGTGTCAATAAATGTAAACTTTAATTCCGAGTGTAATTAGCCAAACTTTAGCGAGGTTGAGTGTAATTAACTCATTTATTTATTTATGATTAATTTTATATTTTTCACAAATGTTTAAAAAATAAACTGTAAGGGTGCGTTTGATGGATGAGATTGGATTGAACTATTTTTATGTGATAGAATTGGATTGAATTGGATTAGACTAATTAATATTATAATGTATTTGGTGTAGTATGAATAGAATTAAAAATAATATTGTCCCTTATTTGATGTATAATGAAATTTGATAAAATCATATTTGATTAAATTAATTTTATATAAAATAAAATTATTTTTAAATATTATATAATTAAATTAAAATTATTTAAAATAAATCTAAATAAAATATAAATGTTTTAAAAAATAAATATATTTATTTTAAATATTTTAAAATTAATTATAAATAAAATATATTAAAGTAATTAATTAAATATCAAAAAAGTTAAAAAGATATAAAAGTATCGAAATATCAAGTCTCGTATTTTATTTGGTATAATATGAAATTGAATAAAATATAATTATGTCTTATGGTTATATGATGTGAGATTGATAAGTATAAAATTATATAAAATTAATTTTTTTTAAAAATAAATTTAAAAAAAATTAAAAGATTTAAATTAAATTTAATTAAAAAATTACTTTTAAAAAAATAAATATTTAAATATTATAAATAATATTTACTTTTATTAATATTAAAAATTTATTTTTAATAATATTTTATATTTTATATCAATTTAATATTAAAAAAGTTAAAAAATAATAATTTATATTCTAGGCGGGATTCAACAGTCTTGTCTGGGTCGGATTATATTGTGTATGTAAATAAATTTGTTACATTGAGTTCCACCTAGACTGACTATATTATGTATGAAATTGGAAAAATTTAATCTCACATATATAACAAACAAAGGATTGGGCTTAAAAATAGCATAATTCTTTTTAATCTCATAAAACAAAGGGCCGTAAGAATTGTAGTAAAGAATAAACAACCTTGTACTTTACTATCAAAATGCAAAGTTATTTTTCAACTTTTAGTTAAAACTCTGTGAATTGTTTGGATTTTTCCTAATTAAATTTGAAATATATATATATATATATATATACAAGTAAAAAAAAACTAATATTATCTAAGTTGAAGTGGGAAGATATAAGTTAAACTCGTAATGTTATTGCGAGGAATTTACTACATGCTACCTCAACTTTGTGTAATAATAATGTAATTTATAATTACATATCTGAACCAAAAAATAAAAATATATTTATTTTTTTTAATTAATTCCTAAAAACTTTATCTGAAAGAGTTATGCCAAGCTATAGTTGAGTATCTAAATAACACTAAATTAATATTATCAATTTCTTAAAGGATAAATACTAATTTAGAAAACCATTTTAAGGTAAAAATAATACTAATTTAGAAAACTTATCCTACAAAATGGAAAGTTGATTAATATATAATCCTATAAAAAGAAAAAAAAATCTGTAAATACATTATCTTTTATTAGTAGTAAATCTCAACAGATTTATTTGCAGTATCTGTTTGGTACCACCTCACAAAACTTATAGCAAATAAAAGTTCGGGTCGGAGGACTTCCGGAACCAACCAAAATTAAATTATATAAGTACGATCCGATCAATTAGTCTCAGTAACAGAAGATGAGAACTACCGGGACCAACGAAAGTACCATTATGTCATAAATTTTTCATTCAACTTTATATTTTTAAATTAGATATACATGGTGTAAGAGGCTTAAATTTTTATAATTCTTGATTTGAAAAAAACTAAATATGTACATAACTAAATGAATTGCGTTTATGTGTTTGATATATATTTATTTTCTAATAAATTTATCACCACTTTACCATAAACATTTTTTCCATTTTATTATCTAAAATGCCACTAAAATAATAATTTTAATTTAATATCTACTTACTATATAGAATGATACACATACCAAGGTAGTAAAAAAAAATTAGTATCTAGTTTTTTTTTTTCTTTTTTCGTTGGTGGATAATTACTCATTTTAGACTGACTTTAATAAGTGTGTGATGTATCTACCATATTTGAAAGAAAAATAAAAAATTCCAAACCATAGTAAATCTTTTCATTAAATGTTACTTTAAAATACACATCTAACACCAAGTCAACAACCATAAATTTAGGTAGTTTAGTTCTTTCTCATAGTATTATAGTTAGCTGATCGAATTCAAAATTTTCCTCACAAATAACACGCATGTGATTTATAATCGTTGTGCACATTTTAAATTTTAAAAAAATTTACCACAATAATAATATTATAGTCATTATTTTAATGAAATTTGTTATATCATAAATTAACAAGTCAAAGGTACGTTAGTAACTCAATCAACAAGCCAAAATCAAACTTGATAAATTGATTTATTAAAAAATGAAAGTTAACCCAAAAGTAAAAATCCAATCAAGATAAAATATAAGGTCTTGCAAATTGTAGGTAAATTGCAAGACGAAGTTGCAACTTACAGGATAAGTTGCACCTTGCAGATTGTAGGTTACAAGATGAAGTTATAACTTATAATATGAGGTTACACATTACATATTGCAGGTTGTACGGTGGCAGCTTGTAGGTCGTAAGTAGCAGGTCACAAAGTTAATAAAATATCATATTAACAGCTTTAACGCATAACACCACATGATAAAAATAGAAAACATGTGATAATCGTCAAAATATAAGTATGTGTGATCAAATGGTGGAAGCTACATTCCACGTGTTATTCATCCAGAATGTGTATGGAGAATGAGCTATACATATTACTCGTCCATAACTGTCAAAAAAATAATTATAAACACGCCCCGACGCTCAACAAAGGTGTGCAATATACTTTTAGCTAGTGAACTAATAATTGGCATTTATTTTCTCCAAACCCAAATAGAATTCTGGCTTAAGCGTCGGAGAGGTAATGATGGCAACACCACGGAGCCCTTCACAATAGCTTTTGCTAAGTTGTCACTAGAAATCCTCTATCACTGTCGTCCAGAAACAAGTCTGTAAATCAAGCTTTAATTTTTTGCATCAACAAACACGATTTTTTTTTAAAAATCGTGTGATATCCATAATAAATCATTATTTCGATTTTAAAAGAATCACATAAATTATGTTAGTTTTTGGCAGAAATAGTTCCAGCCTCAAAATTGTTGCCCATAAGTTTGTCTTTAAATTATACATAAAGCCTTATGATAACTCAAAACAATTTAATGAATTATGCAAATGCGCGATCGTATAATATATAATTAAATAGATTCATTGTAATAAAATTACTTATTAAAAAATACTATTTAGAAAAATCACAATTAAAATGTCAACTATAACAAATTAAGTCTATATTTAAGATTGTTATAGTTTAGAAAATAATCACTTATAACTTAACGCTAAAAATAATCAATTTTAAATGAAAAAAAGTTGATAGTTGTTAGGTAAATTAATTTTACGAATAATTTACTTAACAAAAAAGTAAGGGACATGTGCTTGTAAAATAACTAAAATGGACATTATAACTAAATGTAATATATTATTTCTTTCTTTTTTTTAAAAAAAAATGTTTCTTGATTTTCATTTTTCAACTTGTATTATTTTTTATTTTTCCAAATTATTTTCTTTTCTTTTTTTTTTCTAGTTTTTTTTTTTTACTCCCATTACGGGGGAAAGATCTACCCACACAATTACGTTTTTTTTATGGGCAATGGTGGGAATATATATTTACATGTCTATACAAAGATTTGAACCTTAGTGGTTTGGAAGATTTTGAGGTTTCCAACCACCAAGGTAAATGACCTTGTTCAGGTTTTCTTTTTCACTTTCAACTTTTTTTGACTTTTTATTTTTTTTTTATATTTTTTAAATCATATTTTATTAATAATTTAATAAATAAATAAAAATAACAACTTTAATTAAAAAAAAATTATCAATATTTTCAAAAATAAAAATATCGGAGTAAGAGGTGAGTTCTTCTAATATTTTTTTAAAATTTATATTAATTTTTTAAGAATAAATAAATTTAATTAAAAATATTAATATTTTTAAAACCATTTGAGGTAAGGAATCCTCTCCTCTGATATAAAAAAAAAATTAAATTCTATGTTAATTTATTAAAATAAATAAATTTAATTTAATTTAATTTAAAAATATTAATATTTTCAAAATCATCAGAGGAAACGAGAAATCTTTTGATATCCTTCGCTTCTGATTTTTTTTTTTTAAATTTAAATTTTGTATTAATTTATTAAATTAAATAAATAAAAATAAAAATAAAAATATTCTTATTCTTATTTTTACTTTTAATTTTATATTTTTAATGCTTTAGATTTTAAAAATAATTTAACTAATATAATAACATTATTATCTGTTGATATAATAATAATTAAGGGTATTATAGTCATTTTATAAGTTTTATAATAGCTTCCCCTATAATCAGATTTGAAAAGCAACCTCCAATCAAATTCTCAAAATATGTTTATAGGAGAAGCGGATTATAAAGGGGATTTTGAGAAGTTTACTAAACACCTTTTTTTATCAAAATTTCAACACAGCTAAATTTTTTTATATATCATCTGCGATAGTAGTGACTCGAACTTAAGACATTATTACGTTGAATAAATGCCCTTATCACTGAGTTACATTGGGCAGTGGTCAACACAAACTAAATTTAGAAGGGGAAATTACAATGGACCACTTAATGTATTGATCCTCAAACACCTGTATAGAGCCCGTTTGAGGGAACTTATTCATAAGCGTTTTAAGCTTATTCAATAAACTGTGGTTCAAAAACTATTTGATAAATCTCCTGGAAGCGGCTTATTTAAGAATCTGGCTAAAAACTACAGTTAAAAGTCGAAATTGATCCAACCCAACTTTAACTTCTAGTTTAAGCGGGAAGTTGATTATAACTTTTAAAGAATTTTTTTTTGGACAAAAATTATATCTCATTTTATATTAAAATTACCAAAAAAAAAAAAAAACTAATCCTAAACATTGAAAGTTGGAAAACAATAATTAATAATTAATATATTTTTATCTTTAATAATTTTACACCCAAAAATAAAAATTAGTTAATTAAACCACACCATTTTTTTTTATCTTCAATATTTTTAAAAAATAATTAAAAATCTTACTCATATTTACTCTTGTCATCTAAAAATTAATTTTTATTAAGTAGTATTAGAAGATAATTAATAAAATTTAATTAAGTCTATTTTATATTAAAATAAAAATAAAATATTTAAATATACTTAATATAAATAAACAAATTTTTATTAATAAATTAAATAATTAATTTTATTATAATATTTATTTTATTCATTTTATATTTTTATAGTAATTTAATTATATAATATATCAAATATTTTAATTTAGTCTTTTCAATCCACAATATTTTAAAAAATACAGTATACTAAATACTCAATAACTTTTTTCCTAAAATATAGTTGGAGCTATAGTTTAAAAACACTGCACCTAAAGCTTTTAAAAAAGCTACAACTATACAAAACTGACTAAGTTTAATTATTATACACACTCACCCTATCTTAAGTTTAACGGTAATCTATTTCAAAAAAAAAAGTTTAACGGTACTTTGTGAACAGCTAACATTAAGGACGGTTATTTTCGTTTGTCAAACATTTTATCTATAAACTATTTATCAGGTGATATGTCAAAAATAAGTAAATAAATCTCAACAGTTTTCTCTCTCTCAAACGCATCCCCTCTTTCTCTCACTTAAACTTCATGTGACGTCCATGGTGATCTCGCCTCCGGCGACCCATGAATCATGATCGACAGAGAATCTTGCCTTCTCGTTTGCATCCTTCGTAGTCCATAAATATTGCGGTCGATTACTCAAAGAGATGAGTTTGAATAATGGTTTGAGTTGGGTTATGGTGGGTTTAATGTTTTGAAGTCTGGGATCTGAAATTGGCATGGATTAGTGTTAGAAATGGGTGGAGATTGGGTTTTGGGAGTGGAGGCAGCATTGCTGCTGATTCATGTTCATGTGAAAGTCACATTTTTTTTAAAAAAAAAAATTATTTACTTTAATTCCTTTATTTGTATTGCCTTAACTTTTTTTATTTTTTTAATATTATAATAGTATTTTAGACATTTTTTTTTAAAAAAAAAATAGATCTATCTAACGAAAAAAGTTAATAGCAAACTCTATCTAACTCTATCTAACGTTAAATAACGTTAGTAACGTTAAATAATGTTAAATAGAATTAAAAATTTTTAATTCTATCTAAAGTAACATTATTGTATTACCAAAAATAAAGTTCTAATCAAATTAAATGTCATCTTATAAAATCAACTTCCTCCATAATAATAAATAATTGAACTCTATTTTTTAAAAAATTTAACATAAATTTTTTTTAAAGGGGTACAAATATAATATTAATAATTATTAAAATTTATTAAAATTAATCACTAAATACACAGTATAAATTAAAATTTTAACGATGTCTAAATAGAAACAAAACCCGATAAATATTAATATTAAACAAAGAGAAAGGCAAAAATGGAATTTGAGAAAATAAGGGAGGATATTATTGGCGAATTGATACAAATTTGGAGTCAAAGATGTCATCCGGGTGGATGAAGACGACGGTGGTCAAAAATGTCAACTGTCACGATACGACTTGCGTGGATGTGGGGTCCATATATCAGTTTCACTAAGATTCATTACGACCACTCAAGATATTCACGGTCAAGGGCCAGATCCAGAGCTCAACATGGGCTTTAATGGTGTGATTATTATATAATACAACTCCAGCTTTCTTTTTCTATGAGATCCATTGACAAACCTTAAACTCTGTTGTAATATACTGATACCATACTATCTCATTTATGAAATACATGATTTTGTCACCAACCTTGAATTAAAAAGCAATTTAATGTCTAAGCATTGACATGGAGAACCCTTCTACATTAATATTATTGGGATTCGCTCTTGAATATTAATTTAGAGAGATTATTAATTTGAAGGGTTTTAGATTGTAAATTGTTATTTTATTTTAGAAATTACCTCTGTTTAATGTTTCACGCCTTTTAAACTCTTATAAGCCCTTTTCTAACCATTCTCCATTTTTTCAGTAATCACGCTCCAAAATGTACTTCCCCATTAAAAAAAAAATAGAGATTAGAAAATTTAGAGATCTACTATTTCAATCTCCATTTTTATTTTAAAATTATATATTTCAATACTACCCTTATATCTATTCTTTAAACAAATTTTATTCCTCCTATATCCTTTTTAAATTTTTAATCAAACTCAATTAATTTATTATAACCTTTTATTTATATATGTAATTATATAAAAATTATACCATTAAAAATATTTTATTGAGATTTTTTAAGTGAGTATAATATTAACTATATTTTAATTATTTTTAAAATTTTCATTTATCACGTTAATTTATTAATCAATAAACTAATAAGTATTTTATTTAAAAATAGTTAGGTATGATGATTTAGGAAAAAATATATTATTAAAAAAAATTATGTGAGTAAATTATTATCTAAAATAATTTATAAAAAAATAATAATACCTTATTATTTGAATATTATAAAATGAAGAATGGTTGGAGCTGTCAATTTATGGAGATGAAATATTATTGAAATATTCCATTTTGAGTTTCTAAATTGGAGAAAAAAAATGAATAATAGTTGGAGAAAGCCTAACCGTTTAATCTCCTAAAATGAATCTCACTTTGGTTGGTAAACTCCTTAAAATTCTTCTTGCAAATATATATTATCACACTTCTTGCTCTCCTAAAAATTCTCCTTATTGTTCCAGATCTATTATATCTCTTCTTGCTTCTAAAAATTCTCTCTTTTTTATCTTCTTTGTTATTGCTCCTACTTCTAAAACATTTAATCCTCATGTTACTATGATGGATAGCATTTGCAAAGAACTTTGTCGGATGAAGAAGGACAATCCTACATTTACTCAAAAACACCTTGCCCAATAGCTACTGGATAAGTACAAGCTAAAAGTCAGTCAATGTACTAATTAACCATCCGACAGAAGAAGAAATATGTTACACTTCAACTGGAGAGGATATCATCAATGATATCACAAGGTAGAATAATGATAGAATGATTGAGATAGATGAGGAACGACGGTGGTGATGATAGTTAAGAGGTAGCTAAAAATTCTACAAGTAAAGCTAAATTTACTTGAAATCTTTTGGCTACAATAAGAATGTGATCGCAATAACTTATTGGGGACAATTTAAAAGATAGAGGATGGAGTTAAAAATTTCAAACATGTGGTCAGGTGCAAAGCTGCAAACTATCATTATGGAATACCTTTCTAGTTCTTAAATTTTATGTAATATATTTAATACTTTTATAAAATTATTAATTAATGCGAATAATTAAAATTAAAATTTTACCCTAAATTTTAAAAAGAAATTATTAATTATTACAATAGAAGTGTTTATTAATTTAGAGGAATTTTAGTTACGTGAAGAATCTGAAGATCGAAAGGCCAAAATTGTACAGGTGAATTGACTTCACAATACTATCAGACAAAAAACTGCATTGTAAATGTCCAGTATTGAAATAATTCATTTAAAAAAAAAAAAAAGTGTCATGCTGCTGCGTGCAGGCACCGATGCACAAAAAATCTCATGATGAAGAACATTTAGATTTTAAAATAATAATAATAATAAATTATTTTTTAAAAAATTAATAATATTGTTGGTTTAATAATAAAAAAGAAGTTTTTAGGGCTTCATTCACAATGTTTATATTTACAAATTAAATAATAATATTATTTTTTATTTTTAAACATCAAATTTGAGGGATAACTTGTTTTTTATCTGAAAACTAAATAGTTCTGAATTTTATTAAAGACTGAATGATGACTAAAATCTAAAACTCGAATGACATATATATATATATATATATATATATATATATATATATATATATTTTACACTACTAAATATGATGTCAACTTGTTTGTTTTTTAAAAATAAAAATATCTGAAAAAAAATAATTTGACATTTATACTCTTATTACTATTAATTGTTATATATTTTTATTTGCTATGATACAAACAACTAAAACTAAATAATTAAATAAATCCTAAAGTATTTTTATATATGCATATATTAATAAGATTTTATTAAGAATGAAAATTTAATAAATAATTATATTAAAAAATAATTTTTATTTTAGGAGTTGAGACCGAAATATATATATATATATATATATATATATATATAAAGAATCAAATTGTAGCATAATTAATCCATTCAATCATAATTATAAACAATAGTATATATGTATCGAACTTGCTACTACTGCAATATTAGAATTAATGTATACATCACAAATAAAATTATAATTTTTCATTATAAACAATAAACTTATATAGAGCCCAAGTAGTTCGATAAAAAAAATAAATAAATAATTTTTATTGAAATTTTGTTTGGAGATAATTCAATCTTTTGATTCCAAGAAACTTTAGGGATGAGAAGTGATTAAAGTTTTTTTTTTTTTTATAAAGCCATATGTGAAAAGAAATAGGATAAAAGAAATAAAATTGTATGACATAAAATTAAATAAAACTGTAAATATGTTATATTTAGGAGGATACTTTTGGAAGAAAATATTTTAAATATATTTAAGTGATTTGCAATTAAGTAAAAAATCAGTATTTGTTACTTTTTTTTAAGTTATTTTTTAGTATTTTTAAGATCTTTGATCACTTAAAAAAATAAATAAAACCACTTAACGGGTCCAATTCAGACCCTTAAGTTATAAGTGGAAAAAACAAACAATTCCTTTCTCTCCCAACTCTCTTCATCATTCTCACACTCTCAATCTCGTACTTACGGTCTGACTCTCAACTCTTTCGTTTTTATTTCTTATATTGATTTTCTAAGTTTTTATTAATAATCTCATTTTCTACTCTAAGTTTGAAATTTTTTCATTTTCCCCCTAATCTCAACTCTCAATATGAATAATTTTATAATGGTTCATTTCAATTTTGGTACTTATAATAATTAATGATGAGTTAAAAATACATATGAATATTATTGGTAGTGATCATATGTTTAATGACATTATGGATACAAGGGGTGATAATCCTATCAATGTGCCCAAAATTTCTCTATCCCTTTTGCAAACTCAACCAGCTACTACATTCTTTGACAGATCGTCCCTTAAAAAGGAAAGAACTGAATGATGGGCACATTTGGATAAGATAAAATGTACAATTGACGAAAAACAAATTTTGTTAGCTATATATATATATATATATATATATATATATATTTGCGGTTAATAAAAAAGTTGAAATGACTACATTTCAGTATTAACAAGCTCGCATGCGGGAGGGCTTAGCTCGATATATTACATGTACAAAATTATCTTTTTACAAATGTTGAATGCTAGCATTTTTTAATATTCATCCGGAGGTATGTTAATCTTTCATTTTCTGTTAGTAGAAAACTTGCAAAGTTGATATTCTTAGATTATTTAAAGAGTTACAATTACAATTAATTCACAATTTGCACAATTTTAGTCAATTTCAAGAAGTAGTTTATATTACTTATGATTTATTGACTGTTATTAATAAAACTGGTTATATTTGTGTAACCTCTTACTATATCGATGAAAATTGGATAATGTAAAAAAGAATTATTGATTTTTGCCGATTAAAATGTGCGCACAATGGAGAATTAATTATTGATTGCATCTCTAATATTTTTTTCTAAAATACATAGTCAAGATAAAATTTTAAGTATTACATTTGATAATACATCTGCAAATAATACTAATATTAAATTGGTTTATTCTACTCTAACCCCCCAAGTGGTAAATTTTTATTACAAATTTTTCGTCCAACTTTATATTTTGAAGTTTGATAGACATGGCGTATGCAATTTCAATCACTACTACGGTTTCCTTCCAGTAAGAGATTTAAATTTTTAGTCAGTCATGTGTTTGGAGATATGTTGGGATTGAAAATATTCAACAGTATCCCATAATCCCATTGAGGTGGGACTCAATCGCCTCAAAAGATGGAACAAATTTGTCCCATCTCTTATTTCTCACTTTTTTTTTTTACTTTTTTTATTTAATTAATTAATATTCATGTAAAACATTATATTTTATTAATTGTTTTTTTCAAATATTACATATTTTTAATATAACTAAAAATAATGTTATTTTATTTAAAACTAATTTTAAACAAGGTTACAGAAAGTGCCATTAAGCGCCGCGTAATCATTGGCGAAGCGCTAGTCGGAGCCTTACCGCCGAGACTTGGCATTAAGGAGAGGTTTAGGTGTTAAAAGGTCAAAGGCGATCATCGTCGATCATAGTCAGTTCGAGGCGGAGGTAGGCGGATTGGGCGTGGCGGTTGTAGTCGGCGCTTAATTAGAAGGAGGCGGACTGGTGCTGCATGGGTTGCGGCGTTGAACCCAACGACCCTTGCCCTAACTAAAGTCAATGTCTAAAACGACGTTGTTTTGGGGGTTTAATAAAAAAAAAAACAGAAGAAAAAAAAGGCCAGTGACCTCTTCAAACAAAAACGCCAAACCCTCGACATTCTTCTTCTTGCCGTCGTCGTTGCCGTCTCATTGCCGTCATCGTCTCTGTCGCCGTCGCATTGCCTTGGCCGTGACCTCCTCCTCTCTTGTCTGCAGTGAGGTGTTTTCTTGGTGTTTCTTATTTACTTATTTAAGGTTTTAAAGTTTAATTTGAGGATTTTTATTTGAAGTTAATTTTTTTTTAATTAATTAGTTTAACATATAAATATTATAATATATGAATTTCATGAATATTTATATAAGTTGAATATTGGTCGATTTCATTATTTTTTATTTTGAAATTGAATTGTGGTTGTGTGTTGTTGTTAGGACTTAGGAAATGAGTTCCAGAGCTGTAGCACCCCCCCGACCCGATCCGGCCGGACCGACCCGGGAAGTGCTACTCGGACTTTCTAAATTTTTCAAAACTTCAATTTTACATTTCAAAATCCTTGTGAGCCCATAAAACAAATAGAATTCCATAAGACAGATAGAAATCATTTTCAAGTGAGCCCATAACAATAAATAAACTTTTCACGAAAATTCGGCAGAGTACCGTTTGTTTTTCAGACTTTCCAAAACATGTTTTCCACAAATCAAATCAAATTCACATTTTCACAAACACTTCTATAACACTTTCAAACAGTTGCGCACTCTGCCGTTTAGTGCGACTTATCAAAACAGTTTATCACAATTTATAAAAGAAAACAAATCAGACTTTACTAATTACAAACATTGAAATAATAAAGGACAGAAATCGCAAAATACTTAATTACAAAACATTTTACAAAGTCCCTGTATATGCATGCTTTCAGAATATATAAATACATAACACAATATAGCTACCCAACTGTACAAATCTCTGAGACTCTGTCCGCAACTCTTTATCTCTTCAGTCCTTAGCCTCTTCCGGATCCCTGGTACCTACGCGTTAGAAACAAACTAACGCGCTAAGCATATAGCTTAGTGGGTTTACTATAAACTCAATTAAATAAATCACAATATATATATAATTCATTTCGAATCCATTTCAAAATCAAATAAATTTCAAAATCAGAGCATTAAACTATTTCAATCACTTTAATTTCAATACTGCAGTCAATATACGAATGCTATCAATAGAATCGTTCGGTTCACTTTTCAATTCCAATCAATTCTGGCCCGCTAGAATACTAAACATATTAGGACTGGAATATGGGTCAAGCTCCCAACCCCCAGGACGAATCCTGAGGAGGTACGTGTCTCCCAACTCTAGGACCGTGGGTACGGAACCTAGAGAGGTACATAGCTCCCTATCCCAGGAACGAATCCTTGGGAAGGTACATTAACTCCCAACCCCCAGGACGAATCCTGAGGAGGTACGTATCTCCCAGCCTCTGGACGAATCCAAGAAGAGGTACATCAGAATCATCAGTATCAATCAATCAGTATCGGCGCAGTACTGCTCAGTAAAACCCAGCTGGTATACCAACCTCCTATATCCATTTCTATGTCTACGTATCCTAGGGCCGTTTCCGATAAACCAAATTCGCAAGAAATGTCGCAATAATTACTCAATAACAATAATTACTCAATAAACATACAAATCACATAATATTCTTCAAGAAACATATTCAATAATTTTACGAAAATCAAAATCAAGTATTTTAACGAAATCGAAATGTTCGAAATTACAATCGAAATATAATCTATCATAAAATCGGTCCGAAATCAACCATAGATCTACAAATCATCAATTTTACATATAAAATAAACACTTTTCATACGAATAATCGAAATCGAAATCTTTTAACGAAATCGAAAACGAAACGAAAACGAGAAACGAAAACGAAACAAAACAATAACGAAAAACTTTTCGTAATGATTCCGAAAACAAACGTACACCAACCTGAAATCCTTTTCTTTTCGGTAAATCGTGGTTCTACGGTTTCGTCTTTCCTTTTTACCTACACTTCCTTTTCTCTTCTCTCTCCTTCTTCTTCTTCTTCTTTCTTTTCTTTCTTCTTCTTTCTTTTTCTTCTCTTCTCGCTGTTCTGTTTTTCTGTGTGTGTTTTCTCGCTTTCGCGAGAAGCTTCTTCTTTTTTTTTTTTATATTTTTTTTCGCTACCGCGACCGCAGTCGCGACCTGTGGTCGCGCCACCAGGTCGCGGTGCTCACTGGAATTTTCGCACTGCCTTGGTCGCGAGCGCGCCTTGGTCGCGCTGGGGCTCGCACTGCTCACTGCCAAATTTTGACAATTTCATCGCGAGCAAGCCATCGCGACCTGTGGTCGCGGTGACTGGTCGCGATGCTCACTGCCCAAAATTGCGTTTTTCACCGCGAGCGAGCTATCGCGACCTATGGTCGCGGTGACCAGGTCGCGATGCTCTCTGGTCCAGTTTTTTTCAATTTTTCATTTTACATTTAATTACATTTACACCCCCTCAAATAGTAAAATTTATTTTCACATATTTCACATATATCAAAAATTCATTACCCGAAATCCGGGATGTTACAAGAGCTAACACGAACATTCGTTCGGAGGGTGCCTTTAACTCGAACAAATCTGTTT
The DNA here is from genome assembly GCA_003430845.1 of Xanthoceras sorbifolium. NCBI lineage: Eukaryota > Viridiplantae > Streptophyta > Magnoliopsida > Sapindales > Sapindaceae > Xanthoceras > Xanthoceras sorbifolium. The sequence continues at coordinate 27,796,570 of CM010621.1, forward strand.
TGAAACGGAAATCGGATGATATTGGGTGGGATTATGAAAATTTGGTTGATCACTCCAATTATGATAGAGTTAGGTATAATTATTGTTCAAATGTGTTTTCTGGGAGAGTATATTGATTGAAACAATATATTGGCCACATAATGAGAAATATTTCTAGGTGTCCGAGGTCAACGAAGGAGGATCAAGTTAAATGTAAACAAGCCCTCGAATATGCTAAAGCTAAGAAGACAAATAAAAATAAGGAAGACCGTGAGATTAGAATGGAAGTTGATCTCATCGAGGTTGGGGAGGAGGAAGAAAAGTTGAAGGGTTAGGGTCAAGGAAAAGACCACACATTCTTTACCATATAGATAAGTTTGCATCAAATACCAATCCTAAAGCTTTGATGAGTGCCGGTAAGTGTCTTCGCCAACAACATATTACTGATGTACTTTTCAAGGAGAGAACACATTCTGTGTAATGATATGTGGCTAGGTGGGTGTATGAAGCGGGCATTCCTTTCAATGCTATTCAGAACAATAGTTTCACTGCAATAATGGAGGCAATTGGTCAATTTGGACCGAGATTTAAACAACCAACTCGATACCAATTGAGTGGACCGCTGTTAAAGGAAGAGTTTGACAATACTAAAGAGGCCCTAAAAAAAGAAGAGTGGAAATTAGGTGGATGTTTAATTATGACCGATGCTTAGACCGATAGGAAAAGGAGGAGCATTATGAACTTGTGTGTGAATTGTAGGCACGGTACCACTTTTCTTTCTTCCAAGGAAAGCTCTGAGTAGGCACACACCAGGGAACACATTTTTGAGTATGTGTTCAAATGTATTGATCAAGTTAGGCCAGGGAATGTTGTTCAAGTAGTAACCGACAATGTCTCCAACAATATGGCCGCGACAAATTTGTTGAAGGATCGGATGCCATACATATTTTGATCCTTATGTGCTACTCACATCGTCAACCTTATGCTTGAAGGTATTGAAAAAATAACGAAGTACAAAAAAACCCTTAATAGTGCCAAAACTTTCACTATATTTATTTATGCACATCACAAAATCTTATGATTGATGAGGACCTACACAAAAAAAAAAAGGAAATAATTAGGCCAGGAGTCACTAAGTTTGCATCGACTTTTCTAATATTGCAAAGTTTGGTGGAGAAAAAGAAAAGTTTAAGAGCAATGTTTACTAGTACAAAATGAAAAGATTGCAAATGGCTGAAGATCGCTAAGGGGAAGGCAGCCTACTCTACCGTTTTGAACTTGAGTTTTTGGAATGAGGTCACCTTGTGCTTGAAGGTATTTGCTCCTTTGGTGAAGGTGCTTCGACTAATTAATGGGAATGTAAAGCCATCCATGAGTTTTTTATATGGGGAGCTTAGGAAAGTAAAAGAAGAGATTAAGGTAGCCTTGGAAAGTAGTGAGAATGTTTATCGGCCAATCCTTGACATCATTGATAGTAAAGCCAATGATTGACTCGATACTTCATTACATAAGACGACCTATCTCTTAAATCCATTCTACTGTCATCAAGATCCTTAGATTGCAAAAGAGGATGATATAATGAATGCAGTATGTACTTGTGTGGAGATGTTCTTTCCCGATGACATTGACAAGCAAATAAAGATCTTATTGACCGACTTGGCAAAGTATACCAACAAAGATGGTGCTTTTAGAAGAGTAATGGCTCAAAAAGCATGTGATAACAACAATAACACATATGATACATGTAATAACAACTAATACGTATTCACTAATAGTGAATTAATGATTACTAATTATTATATTTATTTAAAATTTAAACTATTAATCTCTAATTTTCTTATTATGTAGTTCAATGGTGGTCTGTGTTTGAACATCAAACTGACTTGCAAATGATGGCGGAAAGGATTCTCGCATTAATCACACGTTCATCCGGGTGTGAAAGGAATTCGAGCACTTTTGAGGGGGTAAGTTATTTATTACGTTATTATTTACTAGGCATTAGCAAGTTTTAGTTTTTATTTTTTAATTAATTTAACATTTTTACTTTATATAGATACATACGAAGAAAAGGAATAGATTAGATATTGATTGATTGACCAACCTAGTATTTGTTCAATTTAATTCCAAATTGATGAATAAGCGTAAAAGGTTAATGGATAAGGAGGCCAACATTGATGTGCTATTAGCAAGTGATGGTGATGCTAATAATACACAAGGATAGATAGTTGACAATTGGTTGATGAAACAACATGTACGGATAGTTCAGTGTTGTTTGTTCTTTTTTTAATGTTTATTTTAACACGTGTCAAAATTTGAATGGTCCGGTGCACATACTGATTTTTTTAACTCTATTGAGTTAATTACACTCAACCTCCCTGAGGTTTGGCTAATTACACTTGGAATCAAAGTTTGCATTAATTGACACTAACCTTCCCATTCTGAGTTCCACGAACCCAGAGAGTTCGATTCGAACCCTTCTGGGTTCGAGATTCATCGAACCCTTCTGGGTTCGTTCTACGAACCCAGAAAGGGTTTGATTTTCGAACCCTCTGGGTTCGATCTCGAACCCTTATGGGTTCGAAGATCAAACCAGAAGGGTTCGAATCGAACCCATCAATTCGAACCCTTCTGGGTTCGATGAATGCATTCAAATTTTTTTTTTTTGTTCTTAGTGAAGTGGATCTCCATCGTCCATCATTGTTGATGGATGGTGGAGATCCAATCTGGATTCCACTATTAATTTTTTTAAATGAATAGTAAAAAATTGATAATATTAATTAACAGGGGTATTTTGGTCATTTAATAAATTTAAAAAAAGTCAACGTTTATTCTGACGGTCAAAGTTAACGTGAGGGGAGGTTAGTGTCAATTAATGCAAACTTTGATTTTGAGTGTAATTAGCCAAACCTCAGGGAGATTGAGTGTAATTAACTCAATTCTATCCCTACACTCAACCTTGTTTGGGGAAAATGGGGATTTTGGATTTTAGGAGAGATATTCCCATCCCTCCCCAGTTCTCCGCTTCCCCTATTTGACTTAAAATAAAAGCATTCAATTATAATATGAAAATAATCCATTAATTCAAATTAGGATGGATTAGTGTTGTGACTTGTGCGTAGTGGCGGCAAACGAATCGAATTCGGATTATCCAAATCCGAATTTTTTGAGTTTTTAGGATTTTCAGTTTCGGACAAGTATCCGAAAATATTCGGACCGGATTCTGATCAGATTTTTTTTAAAGAGTGAATGTGAACGGATATTACGGATCACATTTAGATTTATATTTTTAGATTTCGGATCATATTCAGATATTTTTAAATTTCGAATTGGATTCAGATTTTTTCGGACTAGATTTTGAATTTTTTTTGGGACAAAATTTCGGATTACCTTACATTAATATTTATTAGTTTATTCATTTATTTTATTATTTACCCATTAATTTTGAGTAAAATTTATTCACTTGACATAATTAATCAAATAAATAAAAGACAATAGTTGAACATAAATACTTATTTTTTATAAATTTTATAAAATAATAGTTAAAAATTGAATGAGATTTAATTGTATCACTATAGATAGAGTAAATCCCAATTAGGTTGGCACCTACCTAGCTACCAATCATTTGCATTTCTCAAACATTACATGCAACCCATAATACTTATCTAAATAATATTGTTTGCCATCACTCATCAAGAACTATATGAATCTTAGTTCAAATATCAAATGTGGTTGTCACAGTCTCACAGATCCATGTTTTTGAACTTTGCCTCCAATAGTGCTTGCCAATCTTGTGCTCTTTCCTCTGCAGCCTCCCAATCTCTAATGTACATCACAGCTTCTATACTATTTGCAGCCATTAAGCTTTTTATGTCTGTTATAGTCCTACCACGCACATGCACTAAAAGTAGATTATGATGCAACTATGGACATCGGAGGGATTAGCAGATCACGTGCCATGATGAAGAGCACAAGATAACTACTTTGATGTGTTCTCTACAATTGCAAAACATCAAAACTCTTCAATTCTTTTTTGTTCATGTAATAAATATAATCAGTTTTCACATATTTTGCTAACTCCATGCAATCTATTGTGGATAATTCACCTGTTTTTCTCTTACCTTTATCATTCATCATATTCTAAAAACGCCCCTCCTAACTATTATTTTCAGGAACATTAGAAGAATTTCGTGCCTCACCTTCAATGTTCATATAAAACTTTGTACAATATTCTGAAAATATTCCGTCTAACCAATTTCGAACTTTAAAAATATCAAATTCAAGATTTGTATTCAAATTTGCATTAATACTATCAATCACATTTCTTACCCTTGAAAGATTATACCGAGGATCAAGAATTGCAGCAGCTAAAAAAATCATTAGGGTGTTCTTCCAATATTTTTGAAATTTTGCTTCCATAACATGATATATATTTGTAAAAGAAGGATTGTCCCTATATGTTTGGAAAATATTCGAAATTGACCATATGCATTTCAAATCTTCATTTGAAGTTAGTTTTTAAATAGCAGAATATGTTAGAGTAGCTTTATACAAAGTTTTTTAAAATGCCATCATCTCAAAAGCTATTTTCCAATCATCATCAGTAATCGTTTCATCATTTTCATACATATTGTAAAATGAGTTAATAACATCTTCACAACCAACACATGATTGTAACATAAGATGTGTAGAATTCTAACGGACTTTCATATCACCAACAAATGTTTTTAGGACTTTATTAGCTCGTGCACAATACCCTACAAACTTCTCCATTCTAAATGGACTACATTCAATGCATTCAATGGCAGCTCTAATCTTTTCAATTTGTAAAGAAATCAATTTTAAGCCATCTTGTACAATCAAATTTATAACATGAAATATACATCTCATATGTAATAAAGATTTTCCTCTTAGAGGGGTGAGAGTAGAAGAAAATAATTTTTTTTTTGAGTGAAGAAGAAAATAATTTAATAGCAGTATTATTCGCAAATGCATTATCAAATGTAATACTTAAAATTTTATCTTGAATATGAATTTTAGAAAAAATATCATAGATACAATAAAAAATTGTTTTTCCATTGTGGGGACATTTTAATCGGCAAAAAGAAATAATTCTTTTTTGCATCATCCAATTTTCATCGATATTATGCGAGGTTATACAAATAATCAGCTTTATTATTAGCAATCTATAAATAAAAAATAATTGAAACTACTCATTGAAATTGATTAAAATTGTGAATTAATTGTAATTGTAACTCGTTAAATAATTTAAGAATATCATATTTGCAAGTATTTATACTCACAGGATTAAATGAAGGATTAATATACCTCCGGATGAATTTTACGAAATGCTCGCATTCGGCGGTTGTAAAAGGTAATTTAACACATGTAATATATAGAGCTAAGCTCTTCCGTATGCGAGCTTGTGAGTACTGAAATGTGGTCATTTCACCTTTTTCATTTACAACCAATTATGTTTGTTGTAGTGGGTTCCCTCCTTGTTTAGCAGCACATTTATTGGCATGTGCTTTCAGATGACCAGTACCTTGAGATGAAAGAGATGAAAGTTCTTTTTTTTTTACAGCGTATACATATAGCTAACGAGGTTGGTTTTCCGTTAACTATACGTTCTATTTTATCCAAATGTGCCCCACCATGTAGACCTTCCCTTTTTTAAGGGACGATTTGTCGAAGAAGATTATTCACATCGTGCCCAACGTGGCCTGAAAAAAGTGGTTGTAGTGTTTGTAGTAGTCGGTTGAGACTGGAAAAGGGATGGAGAGACGTTGGGCACATTTGTAGTATTGCCACCTATCGTATCTATAACATCATTAAACATGTAATTGCTACTCATAATATTCATATGCATTTCTAACTCATCATCATAATTACTGTAAGTACCAAAATCAAAATGAGCCATTATAAAATTATTGATATTGATAGTTGAAGATGACGGAAAAAAAAAAAAAGAACTTTCAAGTTGCAACTTAGAGTAGAAAATAAAAATATCAATAAAAATTTAGAAGCTCAATATAAGAGATGAAATGAAAAACTTGAGAGCTGAGAGTAGTATGACTGTTTAAGATTGAGAGTGTAATTGCATGAGAATGATTATAAGAAGTTAGGAGAGTAAGAGGAGATAGGAATTGGTCGTGTATTAGTGACTGGTGTTTATAAAGAAAATAATATTATTATTTAATTTCAAATTTTAACGTTAGAATGGTCATATTTATTTATTATTATTTTTTAAAAAATTTCAAATTTTTTTCACAATTATTTTCTCTGATAGACTAATACTACAACAATGACAGCATGAAGTCTGTAAATTGGTTGCTTCATGCAACTAAAAATAACTTTTCACTCCTATTGTATTGCCTGATGCCCTGACCCTGTATTGTCTGACCCTGTAAGCGATATATATTTATAGGATAATTATCAATTTAGTCTTTTTGACCAATTTTTTAACTGTCAAACTAACTGAAAATGTTAAAAAAACAGTTTTACCTTTAAATCTATTTAAATGAGTTAAAATTATAATTTTAACCTCAAATTTTAAAAATATTATTAATAATTAGAGTGGTAATATGGTCATTTATATTAATTTTTTAAAAATAAAATTTTTTCATAATGTTTCATTAAAATATTTTTACAATTATATTTTTAAGTGGGAGATCCATTTAATTTTTTTTAAAATTTTTTATATAAAATGATTATATTACCCTTCTAATTATTAATAATATTTTTAAAAATTTAAGAGTAAAATTGTAATTTTAACTCATTTAAATAGAGTGACAAAACTATATTTTTAATATTTTTAGTTAGTTTGACTGTTAAAAAATTGGTTAGAGGGATCAGATTGATACATTTATAAAATATAAGGGCCCAAGGTACCAATAAATGAAACTGCGTTAAAAAATTAATGATTCTCCAAAAGTTAGGTAGCAAATTGATAATTGCCCTATATTTACATTCTCTTCACTTCACATGCCTATTGCCTACATTACACGCAAAATAATTTTTTTCAAATAAAAAGTAACCTGTCACTATAAAACTTCACTTTCAAAATTTTTTTTTCCTTTGATTCAATTTATATATTTTTTGATATGATTTTAAATTTTGGATATTTTACGAATTCAGTTTAGGACCGCATTTGGAGTCAGACTTGATTCAGAATCAGACCGAATTTTGGATCAGACCTGAATTTTGGATTATGACCAGACTCGGATTCGTACAATTTTTGGATTCGGATTTATCTGAATCCGTACAGTAATTTTATATTTCCATATCCAAAAATCGGATTGTGATACAATTGGATTCAAAATTTTTTTTGTCCGATTTTTTGAATCGGATGAGGACTCGAATTCGGACCGAATAATCTAAGTTCATTTACCACCACTACTTGTGCGGATGCTGTTGTATTTTAGTTAGAGACCTTTTTTTCTTTTTCTTTTTTTGAATTAAATGTTGACCAAGGGTAAGAAAGTTAAGTTAGAGAGTTTAAAATTAAATTAAAAATTATAGATAATTAAAATTAGATATATATAGAGAAATATTTAATTACAAAAATTACTTTTAAAATTTATTTTAAAAAAAAAAGGGAAATGGGGATCTCATTCCCATCCCTATTTTTTAGATGGAAATGAAAATCATCTCATGTCTATTTCCATCCATATTCAATTTTTCCGTTTAAATTGGATGGGGATTTGGGGCTCTGCGGGAAAAATGCCAGTCTCTACTTATGACTTAATGTGAGAGAGGCTACGCCAATATTGTTGACATTACGACTGCTTTTATTTTTTGTTACATGCAATCTTTTTTCTTAACCTTCAACATATTTTCAATTTCGATATCAATATAATTATAGTGATAAATTTTTAACCAACACAAATCTTTTGTTTTTTTCTTTCAATAAAAAAAGAAAAGAAAACCCAAGACACAAAATACAAAAAGAAAATGCCAAATTACGCAGACGGGGGAAAATATTTGACCGGATTTGAAATCAGTAGTTTCCATTCCGTTTGGAATTAATTTGAGCATTAATTTCAAATATTAAGGTATTGTTTATTTTTTTTATTTAATATTTAATGAGTTTAAGTTAAACGCATTAAATTTTTTTTTAAAACGGTTAAATAATTTGAAAATATTAAAAAATAACTTTAAATAAAAAATAAAAAATAAAAAATAAAAAATTATTATTTAACACGTAATTACTAAATTATAATTATATTTTTTTTATAATTATTATTTTAATATTAATATATTTATAAATTTATCTTTACCCACAGTTTTTGAGTTTAAGATTTTATTCAATTTTAAAAAAATTCAAATTTATTCAATTTTTAATTAAAAAAAATAAACAACTCCTAAATTAAGATCAGGATTAAAAATTGACCCGATTGGAAAATTAGTTCAGAAATGGGCAGGTGGTTTTGACCTGCCCGATCCGCCTCGATTTACCTGTTAAATTAAAAAATGATAAGAAAAATATATGTTAAAAAAACATAGAATCCTAATCCCTCCCCGCTCTAACCCAGCCACCCTCACTCTCTAATCTCCGCCTCTCTTCCGCCGCAGCCTCACTCTCTCGCCGCTCGCAACTAGCCACCACCGCTCACGCCGCCGCTTGCCGCGATTCCTATCTCCACGCCGCGGCTGCCGCAGCTCTTCAGGCCGCTGGATTGGCAAGACCCTCCACAGGTAATTTACATTTCTCTTTTTTATTATCTAGTGGATTAGTTTTTAGGTGGTCTGTATCCTGTATAAATGATTATCTGATAATGTTCGTGTTCGTGAAAATACAGTAGCAGAGTGAAATTTGAGGATATCAATAGAATGACCCCATGAGGAACAATACACTTCGTAAATTAAGAAGGATTTATTGCTTATGATAGAACGTTCCCCAACCAGAATTTAGTTTTAATGTTGCTGTGATAGATTATTCATATAATCTAGTGCTGCTTCTGATAGTGATATGTTATGACCTCAATTTAGATTGGTCAATTTGTACATTTATAAGTTCTATGTAAATTGCACATAATAGGGCATGATGGTAAGTTCTATGTAAGTTACCAGTGAAATTGATGCTATCTCAGTCTATTTTTATAGTTTTTGTTAGATTTATAGTTTGAGTTTAGTAGTGATTGATAAATATAATTTGTTTGCTTAGTGGATTGATTTTTTAAAAAAAAAAATAAAAATACAAAATGAAATGGGTTAGTTATGGATCACCCGGTCCCAAACGGGTTCGAAAACATCTCCTTACTTTTTCTCTTAAATTTTAGTATGGAGTTATTTGTTTGTTCATTAGTTAGTTATGCTGTTAATTTACGAAGTCAAAAAACAAAATCACTCTCTTATATAATTTTTTTTAGTACAGTTGTTTTTTGTTTTCTTGCTATTTGATTTTTGTTTTTAAGATTGATCGCTAGCTTATTCAAATTTCAAAGTAGATTAATAAGTTCAATTTGATTGAAAAACAATATAAATAAAAATAAAACGAGAAAACTTTGTGAATTGTAAGTTCAAGTTTTATACTGTTTTAAGTGAAAACTTTGAGACGGCAATATTTAACTAGGAAGGGGGTGGTGATTGATTCTGTGATGCTACCTTGATATTCTATTAGCGTTGATTTTTAAATGAAACCAAAAATGTTGAATTCAGTTTTTGTTTATGCAGTGTAAAGATGCCACGGAGACTGACAAGGCGTAGCCGATTGTTACCTCTGCCCCTGACCTTTTCACCTTTTGCTCGTTCAATGGCGCGAGTTGCTTCCATTCAAATGGTCAGGTCTCAAGCACATAAATCAAAAACTCGTAGAGGATCTCCACTCGACTTCAAGGGTATTATAATTTGATTAAACTTGTTTTGCTTATACATGGAAAGTTAATTAATCTCTCTTTCCACATTCCTGTCTGCTTGAAATCGCTTGGGGTTTTGGTGAATAAGCATGTTTGTTGAAGCTCGTTCTAGGTAATGGAGATTCTAATCGCAGCTTGGAAGAGAGGACTAGTCAATCCGAGTCTTCTGAAGATGAAGGCTTTCAAGTGAGTACCATCTTGGTCGTTGCTATTTTGTTTTGGTTTTGCCTATAGATTTTTATCAATTTTGTCCCTTCCATTGAAGGGAGTTGTCCAAGCAGATTTTGTCTTCTTTGATCCGAAACCGGATGACTTTCATGGAGTGAAGATCTTGCTGCAGACTTATCTTGATGATAAGCAATGGGATTTGAGTGGTTTTGTAGACTTGATATTGGCACAGACCACTGTGGGTACACTTGTTAAAATAGAGGATGATGATGATAATACACCGTTTTCGGTCGTTAGTGCTCTCAACTTGGGAAGATATAAGGTAAGCAACTTGCACTTTTTGACACTATTTTCTATGTGATTCTACTAGCTTGCATCCTATCATTAGCATTTGTACCATCTTAATAAGACATGAATATTAGTTAGTCTTGCCATTATCTTAATATACTTTTCATGCCAACATTTTTTGTGGTTTCACAACATATTATATTAGAAAGCATTCTGAAAGCATTATTTAATGTGGATCTTGAAACAGCATGCCAATTTAGTTCATTTCTCTTTCAAGCTGGTCATGATGTTTGGTTGTGGTTATCCTTTTCATTTGAATGTGTGATGTGCTATGTGATTAGTAACTGGGAAGTACTTTTAGTAGTTATGGTGACCTGACCTTCATATCCGTATATATCACTTGTACTGGCTAAAGCAACTTTGCATATAATCTTACCAGGATCATAAATGTATCATGGAGCTCAAAGAGTTCCTCTTTCAAGTATGCCTGGAGAAGGATTTAATAAATGGCTTGAGATCAATTTTGAGAGAACAAGCACATGATGTGGGTCTCTTGGTCTCACAGCGTGTGGTGAATCTTCCTCCTCAGCTCTTGCCACCCCTTTATGATGCACTCTTTGATGAAGTTTCATGGGCTACAGAAGATGAGGTTAGATGAATTATTTGAGTATGGATGTTGAGCTCATATAGTCTCTATACAAACCAGAAATGACTTTGAACTTATTATTTCTTGTTTCACTTACTGAAGCCAACAGAGGAGCTCCGGAATTCCTTCTGCTTTAAGTTTTATCTTCTAGTCAGTAAGATTTACAAGGTTTACTTATCTTGGTCTTTCAACTGCTCATTGCACTTTTACTATTGGTTCTTTTTTTATCTATGATTGGCTTCAAGAGTTTCCTTTTTGAAATTTCTCTTTCTGTGGATGCAAAACTACAGCTTAAGAACACAAACCAGAAACAGAATGCAAACCTGAAAAAGAGGCCAAATAGTGATAATGATGAAGAAATAATATACATTAAGCCAGAAGATGAAATTTTCCACAAGGTATTTATTCTTTTGATTATATAATTTGCATGCTGTCTTTCTCTTCTAATTTATTTACTATCTTTTACTTACACCTTTACAATTTCTCTTCTAATTTGTTTGTCACTTTTATTTATTTATTCTCTTAATTGATTGTTCTTTCAAATTCAAAACGACCAACTTGATAGAGACCCAAAATTCCGTTGAGCCTGGCCATAGTAATTTGGTATGCTTTGTCTTGTTTCTGATAGGAATACAATGAATATAGGGAATAGTGACTTGAAAATTGATACTATAGTTGACAATTTAGGATAAGCGGTTCTTCATTAAAAAAGAGGCCAAATAGTGATAACGATAAAGAAAAAATATATATACATTGAGCTGGAAGATTAAACTTTCCCCAATATATTGATTCGACCAACTTGATAGAGACCCAAAATTCCGTTGAGCCTGGCCATAGTAATTTGGTATGCTTTGTCTTGTTTCTGATAGGAATACAATGAATATAGGGAATAATGACTTGAAAATTGATACTATAGTTGACAATTTAGTTGTTATAGTTGACAATTTAGGATAAGCGGTTCTTCATTAAAAAAGAGGCCAAATAGTGATAACGATAAAGAAAAAATATATGTACATTGAGCTGGAAGATTAAACTTTCCCCAATATATTGATTCTTTTGATTATATAGTTTGCATTATGTCTTCCTCTTCTAATTTATTAGTATCTCTTACTTACACCTTTACATGCCTTATGTTTGTCACTTTTATTTTATTTATTCTCTTAATTGATTGTTCTTTCAAATTCATTTCAGCTCAGTTTGTGGTCCTTTACTTTTCCAATGCGCACCCATCAAGTTGAAACTCAAGAGGCAAGTAGTATTTTTGTCAGCTAATCATAATCTCATTTTGTGATAGCATTTGCATGGATTAATCAAAAATACAATTGCGAAATTTCTTGTGATCTATTATGGTTTTCCCAGGCAGTATATACTTATTGATTCGAACCTAGATATTGATATCCTATATATATTGAAAATCCTAGGAAATTTTTTAAAATCCGTCTACTTCCCATTAACTTGTTGTGCTTAGGGGTTATAGGTTGTGGTTGTTGGATTTGAGCTCAGTATTCTTTATCCTTGAAATTTTTTTTTTGTTTTGGAGCATGAGTTCTTTGATTCATCAGACTAAAGATTAGTACAACTACTACCTGTATAACAAAATCTTACCCTTACACCTGTGGGGCAAAATGAGACCAGTTTTACATTGCATGTACCATTGATGACACCTGTAACAATTATATAAGGGAACTTTTGGCGCACCTCTAGCTATTGCCTGGTAGACCAAATACGATACTGCTTATTAATCTCTATACCATCCAAAATCTTCTAAACCATATTAGAAGAGAAATCCAATCATCATTCTCTGCCAAGCCATCGATGCTTAAAACAGAAGATCTCCTATGTTCAGTTGCTTCAACTAAGTCCACTTTGATATTATCCTTCCATCTTTAAGCTGTAAAAATTAAGTACATAATCAAGCCTGCTTGACATCCCATCCTGAGGCTGCAACTTCTTAATCCTAGAACTGCTGTTGTCTTTAATATCCAAGTGTAGCTGCTAGACGCTGTGAAGACAATCCTCATTACTGATTCTTAACTTGTATTTTCTTGGTGTTGTCACATCAATTTTTCATTATTGTGCCATCTTAGAATGTCTTACTGCGTTTCTTTATTTTTGTGACTGATGACTTTTGGAACAGATTTTTCTGATTTGTTGTATCAATTTTGCAGCTAAAACATTATAGTTTAATGGGGTTGGTCATGCTTGTGGAGGGAGAGAAAATTTCTACATTCCGACAGCAGTTGCAATCCTTAATTGATGAATCCTGAGTTCCAAAGGTGAAATATTTGTGTTGTCTGATAGCCCCATTTTTTCTTTTTCTCAGGCACAAAAACTTTCAAATTTGGTTACTCATTTCTCATTTATTTGTAGGTTCCTTTTATTTAGTGAGATATTTACTGGTTGCCTATTTTGAACTTCTGATTTCATGTATTCTTCTCAAGGTGCCATAACCCAATTTTGTAACCATAGCAACTGTCTGACCTTTTTTATGAGTCAATATTATAGGAATTTGAAATCTGCTACCATGTTAATGTTTGATCCCACGTCCTATTTAACTTTCTCTCTATATATATATATATATATAATTCCTTTGTTTTGGCTTTCCTCTACATTTTAAGTTGCTATATTAGTTTGTTACTGTTTACATTAAATACGAACAAAAGTTATTCGTACTCCGGAATTAGTAAACCGTAGACTGCGGATTCTTGTAATTCTACAAATTTTATTTGTTCTCACTCTTTCTATGAATGCATAAGTTTTGTTGCAAAGCGTTTCATGCTATTTTCTGTCATAAATATGAAGAAGTTTTGATTCATTCTATCAATTTGTTTTTGCTCTATCTGTGTTGTGATACCAATTCATGTGATATAGTTGTTGCATTATTAGTTTTAATAGGTAATATAATCTTTTATCTTTTCGGATTTCAGTTGCTTTCATTATTGTTTGTGAGATTGTATTCAACTTATATCTCAGGGCTTCACATTATACTTAATTTTTTAAAATTTGTTTTCAGATTACAAACCGATCTATGATAATCTGGGATGCCCTCCAATTTTGTGCACAACTATTTTTGTTATTTATGAACTCATCCTTTAGAATTTCTTCAAGTAGCTCTAGTTTTTTCTTGTTTTCATACTTACGATTGTTGTATTGCAAAAGGACCAAGTAGAATCTGAAATAACTGAGTCTATTGTCGATGTAGAGCCAGAGATAGTGTCAATTGTGTATTGGTTGCTGTGTTAAGTAGCTCAAGAGCACAAGGGTTTTTTTTTTGACAAAAATCAGTCTGTTTTTCCATTACCATGATGAATTCTCTATTCAATTTTTAGAAAAATTCATATCTATTCAAGTCTTCAGATAAAAAAACAAATGAATTTTTAGAATTACCAAGATTGAGAGAATCTAATGGAGGAAAAGGAGTTTGGTTTTTAATATATTTGATTATACTTTAACAGTATTTTCAAGGGGACCGTCGAACCTGTTTGCAGAGAAAGAGGTGTGTATTGTTTATCATATGAAGTATCATGGGATTTAGCTACTATAAAGGATATATATGGTTAGAATTGAAGTTATGAGATTGAATTATTATTATTTTTTAATTGGTTTTGTTCGATTTGATTTGACTGATTAGGATTAAATTTAAAATAATTAGTTTTGGCCTCTCTGTTCATTTATTTTTAATTTTTTCAAGTTGTTCCATTATCAATTTTTTTATAGATTAAAATGTAATTATATTTTTAAGTTATGGTGTAGGTTGGGTTATTCGGTTTGATAAAATACAATCTACAAATTAATTCAAATCAATCGGGTTGTTTTTTTTTTTTTAATGGGGGTATAATGATAATATTAATAACTATTGGACCTATTGATATTAACTACTAAACAATTACAAATTACAAATTAATTCAAATCAACAATTACTAATTAATTCAAATCAGTTGCTTTTAAGCTATCCAATGAGTGTATTTTATTAAATAAAATCAAATTAATTTGCTTAAATTGTTCTGATTCGGCTGTGTTGATCAGTTTAACTATTTGGGTGCTCACCCCTAATATTTTGAAGTATTAAGTAGTTGTGTGTGTAGATTTAATAGTCATTTTTGTAGTAGACTTATTAAAAGATAAAATTTGTAGAAGTATGGGGTGCAAGTAGAAAATAAGGGGGGATTACGAATATTAAAAATCTTTTTGCTCGTCATTGAAAGCCCTGCTCAAAAATTAAATATGAATTGGGCCTGATCTGATTCGACCCATTAAAATTGGCGAAGTAAAAGCAACATTTTTATAGAGGGTGCTGATATTTTTTCTTCCATAAATATAATTTACATACCTATATTTTATTAAAAACTTTAATTATAAAAATATTTCAATATAAAATGGTAAATAAGGACAAACTATTTTAATTAAAATTAAATTATATAATATGTACACCTATTAATTACACACACCTTATCTACAACTATATTAAATCTTTTATATAAAAAGAATGAAAGAAAGAAAAAAGAAAGCGTTTGTTAAAATCTAATTATATTTTAAGTGTCAAATCTTATTATAAAATATATAATTATGATATAACCATAATTGAACATTTTTTCTTTTTATATTCAGTTATGAATTCTATTAATAAATAAAAAAGTGAATATAATTTTTTTTTTTTAAAAAAAGGTGAGGCGTATATTGATATTATTCATGAGATTTTTTTTTTTTAGAGAAAATTAGATATGTTATTTGATTTTACTGCTAATGATGGCTTGTTAATCAATACAAACTTGGAACAACGATAGGGTTTTAAAGTAGGTAAGTCAATTCTCGAATGTCAGCCTTCATAGTTTTTAAAACTTTATGGACATTTTTTTTAATATAATCTCTTTGAGAGTTCACAAAAAGAAATTAATTATGTTTTGCAACTGCTTTTTTTAATTAAACTTTTTTTATTCAAAAAAAATATAATTGTTGTTTACAGATTTTTCAACTAACGTGATAATGTAAGGATTAATTAGGGTGTATTAATAATTTAATAGAGTTTACAAATTAATTGTGTGAAAATAAGTAAATTGATTTTAATAAGTGTATTATTGGCATTATAATGAGTGCTTATAGTAATAATTTAAAATTTAAATTTTAAATATAGGTGTACTTGTAAAATAAGTGTGTAAATCATATTTATAGGTGACAATATCGATAACCTTTTGGAAAATGTAATTTATCATTTATTTACACTATGAAAAAGGTCAAAAATCATTTTGAACCATAATTTTTTTTTTCAAAGAACAAATAACACTGAACTTACCTAAAGTTTGTTAAATTACACTCTCGATCAAAGTTCGCAAAAACTCACATTGATCTCCCTTAGTGTTAAGTTTGACCGTTAAAAAGTATGATTAACCATTAAAAAAAAAAGCAAAAGTAGAAGAAGAAGCGAAAAAAATCCATGGTGGATCCATCATGGATCGCGAACCACGGAGGTTTGAATCTACTATTTAATGATCAACCTTAACGTTAGGGGAGTTGAGTGTAAGATTCTGCAAACTTTAATTCCGAGTATAGTTCGACAAGCCCCGATTAGGCTTAGTGTTACTTGCAAATATTACTTTTTAACCGATATTTTTTTTATTAGTTCGCGTAATCTTTAATTTTTTTAAAATTAATTAATATAATCCTTCTGTTTGTCAATAGTTAGTCAGTTTTGATAGTATTAGGAAATATTTCAGTCTTTATACATAAAAAATCATTGTTTAGGTTAATAAATAAATAAAATATAAAAAAAATTAAATTATTAAGTAAAAATTAAATTACAAATATATATATATATATATATATATATATATAACAACTCAAATTAAAAAGGAAATGATAAAGTAAAAAATATTGAATTTATAATAATTTTTAGGGTTTATAAAAATTTAAAAAAATGAAAAATAAATCTCCACCATCTATCTTAGAGTCGGATGGTGGAGATTAAAAATAAAAACAGGAAAAAAAAATGATGGTAGAGATCCTTCACCCCAAGATCTCCATCTTTGCCAACTCATTCACAAACACCACGCTATAATTTGAAAAGCAAACGAGATATTGTGTTGCTTACGATTAGAGAATTTAGTATTAATAGGGCTCGTTTAGCAGACAAAACTGATTTGGACTGAATTAAGTTATGGGATTAGATTAGACTGGACTGACTTGGTCTGAACTAGAACTAAGTCCTGACCTATATTTAGTACTGCATCGGACTAAGGAGCTGGACAATTACATACAAACCCTCCACCACCATCATCCATCCATCCACCTTCATTTTTCTATTGCAATGCCTATCTATGACCCTTTCTCCAATGAATCTGCTTCACTATATTTTATTTCTAATCAATGCAAAAAAGAAAAGAAAAAGAATCTAATCATTATGAGATGAGAAAATTTGACATTATAGAAACATTCTCCAATTGGGTTTATAAGCATACAACCTTATAAAAAAAAACTTATTGTAACACCCCCCGACCCCACCCGGCCGGATCGACTCGGGGAGCGCTACTCGGACTTTCAAAACTTTCTAAATTCTTTATTTAACTGAAATCCATATAAATTATAGTTTCAAAAATCTTTTTCAAGTGAGCCCAACACTTAAACTTTTTACAAAAATTCGGTAGAGTACCGTTTGTTTTTCGGACTTTCCAAAACCTGTTTTTACACAATTCAATTAAAAAAAAATTCTCAATAGCACTTCAATATCTCATATTCAAACAGTTGCGCACTCTGTCGTTTAGTGCGACTTACCATCACAATTTATAAAATAAAAACAAATCAAACTTTAATATTTACAAACATTCTACTACTAAAATACAGAAATCATAAATTATTTAATTTCAGAACAAAACATATTTACAGACTCGCTGAATATGCATGCATATTACTCATATTACACATGAACATAAATATCTACCCAAAATGTGACTCTCCGCCTCTATCTGCAGGGAACGTCTCTTCAATCCTTACCTTCTTCGGGATCCTTGGTACCTACGCGTTAGAAACAAAACTAACACGCTAAGCATAAAGCTTAGTGGGTGTACTATAAACTCAATTAAATAAACCACAAAATAAATATCTTTTAAGAAGAAATAAACCACAATATATATATATATATATATATATATATATATATTCCATTTCAAAACAATTAAATTTCAAAATCAAAGCATTAAACAATTTCAATCACTTTAATTTCAATAATGAGGTCAACAATGAATGCTATCAATAAAATCATTCGGTTCACTTTTCAATTCCAATCAATTCTGGCCCGCTAGAATACTAAACATAATAGGACTGGAATATGGGTCAAGCTCCCAACCTCCAGGACGAATCCTGAGGAGGTACGTGTCTCCCAACTCTAGGACCGTGGGTACGGAACCTAGAGAGGTACATAAGTCCCTATCCCAGGAACGAATCCTTGGGAAGGTACATGGCTCCCAACCCCCAGGACGAATCCTGAGGAGGTACGTATCTCCCAGCCTCTGGACGAATCCAAGAGGAGGTACATAATAATCATCAGTATCAATCAGTAGCAGCGCAGTACTGCTCAGTAAAAACCCAGCTGGTATACCAACCTCCTATATCCATTTCTATGTCTAAGTATCCTAGGGCCGTTTCAGATAAACTATATTCACAATAAATGTCGCAATAGGTACTCAATAACAATAATTACTCAATAAACATACAAATCACATAGTATTTTTCAAGAATCATACTCAATAATTTTACGAAAATCTAAATCAATTATTTTTAACGAAATCGAAATATTCGAAAACGAAATCGAAATACGATCTATCACAAAATCAGTCCAAAATCAACAATAAAGACATCAAACATCGATTTTTCATATACAATGAACAATTTTCATACTAATAATCGAAATCGAATCTTCCAACGAAATCAAAAACGAAAACGGAAACGAAAACGAAAACGAAAACAAAACAATAACGAAAGACTTTTCGTAACGATTCCGAAAACAAACGTACACCAACCTGGAATCCTTGTTTTCGTTCGACAATCCGCGGTTCTATGATTTCGTTTCCTTCCCTTTTCTTTTTCTCTTCACTTTTCCTTTCCACTTTCTTCTTCCTTTTCTCCTTTCCTTTCTTTCTTCTTTCTTCCTTCTCCTTTCTTTTCTTTCTTTCTTCTTCTTTTTCTTCTTCTTTCTTTCTTCTTTTTCTTTTCTTTTCTCGGTCTCTTCTCTCTCTTCTTCTTGCTGTTCTATTTCTGACTTCTGCGAGAAGCTTCTCTTTTTTTTTATATTTTTTTCGCTACTGCGACCGCCGTCGCGACTTGTGGTCGCGCCACCAGGTCGCGATGCTCACTGGAGTGCGCGCACCGCCTTCATCGCGAGCGCGCCTTGGTCGCGCTGGAGCTCGCGTTGCTCACTGCCCGAATTCGACGTTTTCATCGTGAGCAGTTCATCGCGACCTGTGGTCGCGGTGACTGGTCGCGATGCTCACTGTCAAAAATCGCATTTTTCACCGCGAGCGAGCCATCGCGACCTGTGGTCGCGGTGACCAGGTCGCGATGCTCTCTGGTTCAGTTTTCAATTTTTCAACCATTCAATCTGGTCCGCTGGAAATCATAAAAATAAACATACATTTAATTACATTTTCACCCCCTCAAATAGTAAAATTTATTTTCACATATATAACATTAATTACCCGAAATCCGAGATGTTACACTTATGTTCCAAATAGTGTTGTTTTTTTTTAAGACATTCATCGAACAGCTCGTGGGCATGTTCCAGTTCAAACAAAGAGATTATAATGATGCGTTCACTAAGTTCTCTTGAATCATAACATGAAATCTTCACCAATCACTACACAGGAAAGGAATTTCACAAAGCATGATATAAGAAGAGGGTGGATTTGAAGTAAAGGAGAGACAATAGACATTGTTTTTAGAAACAAAAAAGTGTAATTGAATGTCGACCCTTCAGTGCAAGGAGAGACATGCAAAGACCGGCGGTGTGGAAGACGACCCACGAAGATTGGAGGCGAGGAAGACAGTTCGCGAAGACGAGATCAGCTAAGAACGGAAGTAGTGAAGAACACCGGCAGCGCAACACCAGCTGGCTGGGTGAGGCGACATATAGTGGTGACCAGGCAGAGAGAAAGGGAGATGAGTGAGTCAGTGAGGAGAGGCGGCAGTAACGGAGAGAGAGAGAGAGATGGGTGAGGCAGTGAGGAGGGGATAGAATAATCCTCAACTTTTGAATGAGACATTATAGTCCTGAGCAGTGGCTTTTTTTATAGGCCCAGGACTGTTTAGTCCCACTTAAGTTAGTCCAGTGACACACTAAACATGAGACTAAATATCAGTCATGTCCAATCCAAACTAGTTCCATATACCAAACGTGCTCATAATGTACATCAGTACGTCTATCCCGTCTTCAAGAAATGTGTAAATGTGTGGCCACCTTTGAAGCTTCGATTTGTAAACTTTAAGTAGATTCGAAAAAAGTGACATGGTCATAGATATAGAAACCGGAAAAAGTGGATGGAAACTCACCAGAAAGTTACCATGCCATATCGAGTATCGACATGCCAAGAACAGAGGAGGAAGCTGTTCAACATTCCCCATTAAATTACCATACTCTGTTTTTGTTTCACAAATCAGAACAATGTAACCACACTAATAATTTTTTCAAACAAAAGATAGATTATTCTAAATCCACACTAATAATTTGGTAAGCCCTTTGATATCATGGACAAAATCTTATCAAGGTAACCACTCATGAAGCCAACAGAGTCTCATTCCACTTAGCATGGTTTTTCTGTATCATTTTACCCACCTTAATGTCTTTAACATGGAAGACTTGATGGATTTGCACAAATTCTCTTTCGAGAACCAACAACTCTCTCTCTTTCAACCTCTATAGCCGTTAATCTGGAGATTTCCATCATATGGAGATAATCTCCATATGGAGATCTGGGTTGAGATCAGATCTCCATATTAGCCATCGATGGAGATAAATTGATAGATTGCATCGATGTAGATTATCTTCGTCACGAGAGTGGAGATCCCATCTACACCATTAATTTTTTTTTCTTTTTTCTTTTTATTTTCACCGTCCATCTCAGGAGATCCATCTATCAAGTTTTTATTTTTATAATTTATAAAATTTATTGTAAATTGAATTGAATTTTTTTTTTTACCTTTTTATACATGTTAAATTCTTATCGAAAAGTTAATTTATTTAATTCTAAATATTTAGAAAGCATATTTGTATTTTCAACCCAACCAATTAAAATTAAGGAAAAATGGTCAATGTATATATTGTGTTAGGTTTGATTATTAAAAATCTGGTGAGAGGGACTAAACTGATTGATTTTGAAAAAATTAGAAATCTTGCAAAACAAAAGAGAAAAGATCAATCAAAAAGTCCCATGCAGATTATCTTGTTATCTTAAAAAAAAATTAAAAATACTTGCATCAAATTTAAATGCCTATTATGTTGTCATGAACAATAATGTTTCATAGTTTATCTTAGAAACATGTTTTGAGAGGATTTCATTAGTAAGTTTTCAAATCTTTTTTTTTTTTAACAAAAAAAATATCCAAACAATTTAGAGGTCTATCGTGATGTAAATTGGAAAGATACACATCAACTTAACTACGAAGGGAAGGGATGTGAATAAGTTCTCAAATCATAGATATATGCATATTGAATTTTATTTAATATTTATATATTTTATGGTCAAATAATTAAAGAATTGTTTTTAAGTTTTTCAAAACTAAATAGGCAACATGAGGGCCAAAAATATTTAGAAAGTACCAAGTCGATGACCCATGGCCATGTGATTTTTGAACATAGAATGATGAAAATGGAAAAGTTTATATTTTTATGTCTTGCCAAATAAAGAATAACAAAATTATTAGAAAATTAGTTGCATATCTTCCCCTATATCCACAAACTATGGTCCACTTGGAAACTTTTTCCTCTCTTTTTCTTCCATCATTTTTTTTTCTCCTCTCTCATTTTAAAAAGTGTAGTTGAGTAGCAAAAATAGTGTTTTTTGGCTACTATTATTACCCATCTATCCACATGCTAGCCACCAGGGGCCCTGGATCACATGAAATGATTTGTAAAATCTGATATATCGCTACCATTATTTGAGGCTGTTTTCATTGAAAGTGCTTTTGGGTTTTTTTTTTTTTTAATAAATACAATTAAATTAATTCTTTCGAAAGTAATTATAAAGTATTAGTATCACATTAGTTCGAGTGTGTGCAACTCCCTATTCTTGTCATCGGTGGGAGTTTAAGTGCAACTATATGTATTTACTAATATATATAAGAAGTTTTCTTTTCATACTGTGGGAGTATATGTCTCCCGATTATGAAAGTAGCTATCCGGATCATGCATATAATGATTGATCTCGACAGATCTTAGTAGACCCTGACTCATTCGGTAACAATTTAAAAAAAAAACCATGGTTAAAAAAAAAAAACTTGAAATAGTTGTTTTGTTTCCAAAAGTTTTTTAATGCATTTTCATGAACAACTTTTCATAAGATTGTTTTAACTACTAAAATGTATCTTGGAGTGCATAAAAACATTTCTAAACTCACCAAAACACAATAGTCAATCATTCTTAAAAGTTGGTATATTTTAATAAAGGCCCAATTAGAATTTTTTTTTTCTTGTAAAAAATAATTCTTAAAACAATATCTTCAACAAAGTATTAAAATTTAAAAGTAAAGTTTTTAAAATATTAAATAATTGAAAATGAATTGTAATTGAATAATATATCAAATATAGACTGTGAAATAGACTTAAGGGTTAGAATTGTAAGTTTTTCTCTGCTGGTGGGCGTGACATTCTCATAAAAGTTGTTATCTAATCTGTTCCAGCGTATAGCATGAATTTATTTCGATTATCTGAGTCCCTGATTTATGAGCTTCATAGGTTGTGTGTCAGGTTTTGGTGGGGGGTGACGCTCAGAAGCGGAAACTTCATTGGAGCAATTGGTCTCGTTTGTGTTTAAATAAGGCGGATGAAGGTCTCGGATTCTGGGAATTGGAGGTTTTTAACCAAGCTATGCTTACTAAGCAATATTGGCGGTTTATTCAAAATCCGTCTTCCTTAGTGGCCCGAGTCCTTAAGGGTTGCTATTTCTCCAATGGTAATCTCGTAAATGCTCGTTCTAAGTCTTCGGGTTCATTTGTGTGGAAGAGTTTAGTGTGGGGTAGGAAGCTTTTGAATGTTGGGTCGTGTTGGAGAATTGGGTTGGGTAATTCAGTCTTCATTTACAAGGACCGTTGGCTCCCCCAACCGTCAATTTTTTAGGCTTATTATTGGCCAGTCCTTGGTACTTCGACGACTGTCAATCAGCTCAAATTAAGTTATGGTGCTTGGAACGAAAGGACTATTCAGACAGCTTTCTTTCAAAAGGAAGCTGAAACCATTCTGAACATTCCTCCCTCTTTGTCAGGGGTTGAAGACATTTTATGTTGGTATTATGATCCTCATGGTTTGTACACTGTTAAGAGTGGGTATTAGCTAGAGTTGTCTTTGCCAAACCGTGGTGATTGCTCAGGTTTGAGTGGTTCTGAGTCGTGGTGGAAGCTCTTTTGGCGAATGAATCTTCCTTCTAAGGTGAAATTATTCGTGTGGAGCGCTTGTCATACATGGCTGCCGTGTTCAGCGAGTTTGTTTAATAGAATGATGAAGATAGATGTTATTTGCAAGCTGTGTGAGAAGCTTCGGCTACTTTGAGGGGGCTGTTCTTTGCTAAGGATGCAGGCTTATTACCAGCAATCTTGGAGAGTGATTCGTTGAACTTGGTTAAAGCCGTTAACTCCCTAGATTCCATTCTTTCTGAGTTAAGCTTGGTGGTGAAAGATTTTTGTGCCTTGATCGATGTTTCTCCTGGCTTCGCTGTTGTTTTTGTCTCTAGACGGGCTAATAGTATGGCGCATGAGTTAGCTAATTTTGCTTTTTCTTTGAATTTGGATCGTTTTTGGATTGATGACTTCCCTCCCTATGTGGAGTCGTTTGTTCAGGCTGATATGCCTCATTAATTGTTTCGTTTTTGGTGTTTCCCGTAAAAAAAAAAAAAATCATTTTAGTGTTAAAAAAATCTTTTTATATATGCATAGCATTTAAAAAAAAAAGGTTAAATTATGTGAAAACACTTTTTAGCAATATCAACATTCAACAACATTATCAAAAGACAATTAAACAAGTAGTGCAATCTAAAAAGGGTCTACCAAATTTCTCTGTGCCCCTTTCCAAAGGGCAAAGCTGCCTTAAAAGACATGAAACAAAGCAATGCCTCACCCAATAAAATGGGACCCCTAACTATAACATGAGAATATAAATTTTCAGCGCCCGTCTCGCTGATTCATCTGTCCACTCAAAAGCTGTATAACCATAAAATGTAGTCGAATAAGGACTATTGTATTCACACTACGCGATATCTTATAAGCGGTCGCATGCATTGTAGGGTTGCACACACTGTACCCAAGATTTTCTCTCTCTCTCTTTCTCTCTCTATATGTATTAGGGGCTTTTTTTTTTTTTCTTTTTTTTTTCACTTTCTATGATCCTTCAGAAAATCCTGTCTCAAGACTGAAGGGAACACAAACCACATGGTAGGGGCTTGAGACTCCCTGGCTAATGGACCTACATGAGCCCATCAAGGCCCACATCAGATATTCATGAATCATTATGGAAGGAAAAAAAAAAAAAAAGGTGGAATCATGAAAGGTACAATCACGTGTAGCAAGCACGTGTGATGGACCATAATGCTGCTTCAAATGTTTTTTATTCATTTATTTATTATTTTTAATAAAAAGTTGCATGTGAGGAGACTTCACTTGAACTTCAACTGGGTTAATGTTGATGATATATAGTGATAGCAACTTCAACCGTCTTCGAGGTTTAGAGATAAGATCTCATAGGATTTGTGTTTGCGCACATGCTTTTTTAGGTTTTTTTTTTGTTTTTCTTTCCTGGGTGTTGTTTAATCACAATTCTCAAGATTATTTAAATTAATTATCTTTGTTTTTAGATAATAATAATTTTTTAGTGTTACATCCAAGAATTTTGGTATATATATATAACGAGTAATTATTGTTAAATTCATTAAATTTTATAAATAGTGTAAATAGTTTGGATATAAAAAGGTTTGTACTAGATAATTAATATATATATATATAGAAATATTTACACTAGTATCGTCCTAATTATTTGAGTTATAGTAAAAAATATGGTTGAATATTTTTTTAAAAATAAATTTTGTTAATCTATGTTATAATATTATATTCTAGTTCTGGTCGGACTTAAATAATTTTAAAATTCATTAAACACACTTTTGATAGATAATCAACAACAATTAGTTAATAATTTATTTATTTTTGATATATCACTAGAGTGCGGTAATTCAAACTTAGAATATTGTCAGGTTGAATGAGTGTCATTTACTATCAAACTATATTAGACAGTGGTAACAATTAATTAATAATTTTATAATAAAATAAACGCACGTACTAATAATTATATAGTGTAAAAACTCAGTATTTAATTTTTTTTAATAACAAATTTGATGAGAGCTTCATGTAAAAACACAAAGAATTAATTGAACATATGTGATTTGTGAGTAATTATCCGCATCTATAGATTATAAACTAAGCAATTATTATTAAAAAGAGTACAGGTATTTTAGAGTTACAAAAAGCAACATGTTGATAATCCAAAAAACTTTATATTATAAATATATTCACTAAGTTAAGGTGATATGATTCGAATATTGCAACTTAGAGTTTAATAAACAATTCAAATTTAAGAAATGGTCTTTGCCAACAAAAAAATTGAAGATTTTAATGTATTTTATATTGATACTAAAATTTATATTAGACTGAGTACTTATCGTTTTTAGTATAGTCGTATCTATTATTAAAATTTTATCTTATTTTAATATGGTTACACTCATTTATTGGGGTTGGAGTTGCATATGAATATACGAATGCAAGTACAAATTTTCTTATAGTAAAATTTTACTTTCAAAAAGAAAAATGGGTTAAAAGAAAACTCGAAGGCAAGTGTTGATAACAGGTGTAACGGATAAGATGAATTTGAGCCGACGTTCCAACCACAATCATCGCACCGACATTTGATTGGAGGTCAACAAGTTTCATCATTTGCAATACCAAACAAAGTATTGGGACACATCATTCACATGCTATATATGGAACTATTTTTATAATTATTTATCCAAAACTTTCATGAATATTCATTATATAAATTACTTGAAATCAAATTATTTTAAAACCCTCATTAAAATGTAAAAACCCTCATATTTGTTATAAAAAAAAATAAAATTAAATTTACAGGGTAGTTATAAAAATGAATACTAATATACTTGAATAAGCTCGTAAAAATATTCGACTTCATTAAGAAGATCTCTTGTTAATGTATAAATATTTTAGTGATGAATTTTATTTTCGTTGAATTTAAGTGAGTATAATAAGAGGGTTCAATTAATATTGCACCTCATCATTTTTTTGGCTTATTGAAGAAGCAATTCGGTTCACTGAAATCATCATTAAATTGAAAATATTATTTTTGCTGCTAATTTCAATGTATCTTAAGGACCCTTAATGATGATTACTATTTAATTTTATCCAAAAGAAAGAGGATGAAATTAATTTGCTGGTTTTTTTTTTATTAGGGAGAGAAGATAATATTTAGTTGCCTTTTCGTTTAGTGTTGTCTAATCAAAATTTTGCATGTGCATATTAGCCATTTAATAATTCAGCGAATCCTATATTTTAATTATAAAAAAAAAATATAGTATTAAATAAATGAGAATAAAATAAAGCTTTACGCATCAAATTCTTAGCTGAGTTATCTGTACGTTTCCCTCTCCTTGGTGAAAGAATTTTGAAGTCCCACTTTACTGAAAAAAGAGCAATTGCGAAGACAGACTTTTCTTTTGTTGTGTGAATAGCTATCCATTTATTCCCATTAGGATTCAAGCAGATGAACAGGGATTTGAATTCCTCTTTGATATAATGCAGTAATGTGGGATTACCTCTCCTCTTAATTCGAAGTATGATTACATTGTTGATACAAATAAATTTAAACACAAGTATGACCCAACTTTAGTGTTAGTAAAAAAAAAAATATAAATAAAATTTAAGCGTAGTTACATAAGCCAATACAAAATATGTTACACTACACACCTTAATTTTTTTTTTTTTAAGTAAAAAAGTACATACACTTTAATTTTAATCAATGCATTAAAAATTTAGGATGTTGTATCATCAATTAACCATATCTTTAATATTATTCAAATTCATTCATAGCAGATTCTTTCCACCTCAGTGGTAAGGGTTCAAGTTCCATCATGTGCATTTACCAATATATGTGGACAATTTTTTCCCCTAATTATAGAAGTAAATATCTCCCGTTATGTGAGTAAATATCCGGACCGCGCGTATAGTTATTGATTTCGGCAAGTTCCGATAGTTATTAATGTTATAATTGTACTCTTAAAATAAAAAAACAATATATCTTTAATATATTAGCATAATCGTGAAATTGATCATATAATAAATTAAAGAAAAATATTGTTGATGGTAAAAAATGGATCAAGTGGTCAACAATTTTCAACTATGCCACGTAAGAGGATTAAGTGGTCAGTTGAGTTGATAATCTCCTATTTTGATTCTTGAGGTCTGTGAGAAGGTTTTCGATCGAGGTAAGAACATTGCTAGTGTGAGTTATCGAATAGATACCTGAAAACAAAGAAAGATCGGTTAGGAGTGCCAGACTTAGACCGGCGATTAAACTCCGACGATCAAGTCAGTTCAGATATAGTAGAGAAATCAATGAGCTGATTCACCGAGTTTTAGGGTTGATGAGTTATATTTTATAGCCTGCCTTACTTCTTCTTCAATGACCTTATTTATAGTCAACCAGACATTCCTCTTATATTCTTATGTTTTAGGAATGTCCAGATTATCTGCAAACCTGATCAGTCATATGTTACCTTAAACGTGAAATAACTGTTTCCTCGGAGCGCCTGTCCAAGGATGGGACAGGATGAGTAGTTGAACGGTAACCTGCATAACTAGAGTATTTAATGCGTTCGACCTTCTTAATGACAAGGTTCTGAGCTTGGTCAGGTTCGTTATAAATATTGTTAGGTGCATTAAATATGGTCAACTTTGAGCTGACTATGGCCGTACTATTTGTCGCTGACACTGTGCTGACAAACAATTAATGTTCTGTAAGAACATTAAAGTGCTCGTATGCTTATACTATTATCTGACCGTCCTCTCGACGATAGGTGTCAAAGCGACGTCGGCCATAAAAGGGCACCTTATGCCCAAACGACATCGTATTGGCCCTGTGATGACATGACACCTATGAACTACAGAAATTACCATTAACATACCCCTTAAATTTCTGAAGAAACTGCCTGAGGAGGTTATAAGAAATTTATTCAAGAAAAAGGATGTTTTTCTATGCTCTTCTTGCTTTGCACTTGAAACGGTCCGTTTTTTATTAAAATAATGTGTTCTTTTATAAAA
Source organism: Xanthoceras sorbifolium (assembly GCA_003430845.1). NCBI lineage: Eukaryota > Viridiplantae > Streptophyta > Magnoliopsida > Sapindales > Sapindaceae > Xanthoceras > Xanthoceras sorbifolium. The sequence goes on from CM010621.1 coordinate 27,825,072, forward strand.
CGACTCGTTTTAGACAAGAGACGGTGCGTTTTGGATGAGTGAGAGGGTGTTTTAAGTGGAATGGTGCATTTTGGATGTGTGATGGTCGATGCACCTTATTTTTTTAAGCGTTTTATCTTCTCGGAGATGACATCACCCGTAATCATTGTATTTGAATCTCAAGCGATTTGGTTTTAAATGAAAAGTCAGCTTACCCATTCTAGCTCACACGTGGCACTTTCCTGTTGGCTATGATTATCGTGCTCTCAACGTACGATGCATCCCATCATTAGCTCGGCTAATTAAGACACCGCACGATATTCTTGCGATCAACGGCTGGGGATTTCTTAGCGGGGTCTATATATACTCACCTCCAGTGAGCTGTTCGAGCTTTTCATTTCTGGAAATACTTTCTTTTTTAAAGGCCAAAGATTTCCTCGAGTTTGAGATTTGTGATTCTTCAAAGCTTAGTAGCACGGTATTTCTTTTGAGTCTCTATCTCTCCATCTTCATGGGTGAGTTTCTTCGTCTCCCTTCATTTTTTTTTTATTTTCGCATTTTATTCTTCGAACATGGATGTTCCTTCGTTGTTTTGTCATGAGAGCATTTTTGACGAAGTTGAAAGGGATGGTTTCATGCTCGCATATGCAGGTTGTAGACGCTGACGCCAAGCCTTCTTTCAATTCTTCGCTGGCGAGGAACTTCATATTTGAAAGCAGCAATGGGGAAACATTCTTCTCTCTACGACGACCAGACAGCCGAAATTCGGCACTGTTACCATGTAATGCCCTTAATTTTCTGTAATTACGAAAAAGCACCCTTAATTATTGTTCATTATACGAACATGATGTATTTGATGTAAATATTAGAAAATGTATTTGATTGGATTAATTTTTAGGTATGCAAGTGGACCAAGTGGAGCGGTCCAAAAAAAAGCGCATGAAAGGAAATGGAAAATTTTGGCAGTGAGTATCGTGACTCAAGACCGCGACCAGGGATCGCGGTGTGCAGCGCGGGATGAAAATGAGGATTTTGGACAGTAAGTACCGCGACCAGAACCGCTACCAGAGCTCGTGATGACTGATCGTTGTGAAGGCGGTAAAAATCCACCAGTGAGTACCGCAACCAAGCGACGCAACCACAGATCGCGATAGCCAAAATTTTATAAAAACAATTAAGAGGCGGTGGAAGCTTCATGAAGAAGCAATAAAAGAAAGAGAGACTAGGGAGAAAAGAAGAAGAAGAGAGAGAAAGAAGAAGAAGAAAAAGAGAACAAGAGAAGAAGAAGAAGAAGAAAGGAAGAAGAAAAGAAGAAGGAGAAGGAAAAAGGGAAGGAAAGAAGAGAAGAGAAAAAAGAGGAGAAAAAGAAATTCCAGAAGAGAAAGGTTTCGAAAAAACGGTATCCAGATTGGTGTACACACTAGTTTTGAGTATTAATTTTCCGATTTGACTAGAAAAGTTGAATGTTTCAATAATTCGTAAGTTTTAATTGAATTGATTTGTGAATAATATTTGAAAATGATTTTGAACTACATAAATGTGAGTTATTATAAGTTTAACGATTTTAATTTTCGAAATATACTGTTATGTTCCATTTTCTGTTACCATATATGTTTTGAATATTTTGATCTACAAATATTGCTTGATATTGATTCTGGAATATATTAATATGATTTCTGACTTATGAAAAATATGTGATAATGATTTTGAAATGTGTTAAGCTAAAATTTGATGATTTATAATAAATTGTAAATTTCATATTGTGAAACTTGGAATTTTCGAATAATGGCCCTAATATATGTATATGGGAATATGAATATAGGAGATTGACATGTTAATTGGGTATATTTAGCAGTACTGCGCTGATATTTCTGTATTGATAACACTCTATGGATTATTAGCAGTCACCATTGTGGCCAATCCTTGAGTGAAGCTATTTCCGACAGGTAGTTCCAGTTGGTTCCGATGTCAGAAATAATATTTGTATAGGGATATCATTTCAGCTGGCAGTTCCCGTTGGTTCCGATGCTGAAATGGGAAACTCGACTGTATGTTCGGCGGGCAGTTCTCATTGGTTCCGATGCCGAACAACCCGTAATCTAGTCATGTAAAATCCTGTTATGTGTATCAGAGGCTTAGTTAAGAAATGAATACTGGAGTTACTGAAAACTATGAAATGAATGCAAAAGAATTTTATTTGAGATTTAAATCTAGAAACATCCGAAAATGTTTTAATTAATGTAGCTTCAGTTTATTCTATATTTGTAATATTATGTTTTATTTACTTACGTATGATAATACGCATTTCTGAAATTTATTTCCATTATTTTATATTATATTGAAAATATTTTAGTGTACACCCACTAAACTATATACTTAGCGCGTTGATGTTTATCATGCGTAGGTAATAGAGAAACCAGCGGACAAAATGATTGAAGAGTTGGAAGCTGCAGACAGAGTCTAGAGTCACATCACTCCTAGGTAGCTATTTACGTCCTGATATATATATATATATATATATATATATACATATATTCATTTATTGATGCATGCATGTATATAAAAGAATGTGAAAGTTTTTAATGTATACGTTTTGTAAATATTTATTTTATAGTTATGTGGTTTTCAAATTATGAGATTTTATTATTTCTGAAATATCATTTATTTATTGTTTTGTTAAAAATGTTTGGAAAGTCGTACTAAATGAAAGGGTGCGCAAACTGTTGTTGAGAATTTGAAGTGTGTATTTTGGAAAGTTGTGATTTTATAAACAGGTTTTTGGTAAGTCAGAAAAATAGAGGAAACTCTGTCAAAATTTTTCAAACAGTTTTGGTAGGCTCACTGTAAAAGATTTTAAAATACAAAATGTTTCTACAAAGATTTTCAAATTATAAATTAAGTTTAGAAAAGTTTGAAACCGGGTAGTGCTTCTTGGTTCGATCCAGGCGGGTTGGGTCAAGAGGTGTTACATACCAACTACGACCATCGCCTCAAGAGCCTAATTTGCATTATCTCGCATCCTTACCTTCCAGCAAGTGCTTCCCATCGGTGAGAACGGCAAGAGATTATCTAGCAAATTGGACGTATCGGACGAGAAGCGGAAAGAGGTCATCTGGGGGTTCGCTACTTCCAACAAGTTTTGGAAGGGGGTCTGGTTCTTCGGGTAGAGGGATTGGGGTCGCCACGTTACCGTTGACAAGGCTAATTCCCTACACGAGGCCTATGTTCCTCGCCACTTCATGAAACTAGGTATTTTTGTAGTCTTTTGTGTAGCCAGCTTTTTAATATTCATATTGCCAAGGGTAACATATTTCTTCTCGCAAATACATGGAGTGAGAGACCCATTTTGACAAGTGAAGAGGTTAAGCGTGTCCACCGAGCGGTTATGTAACACCCCCTGACTCGACCTGCCTGGATCGAACCAAGAAGCGCTACTCGATTTCAAATCTTTTCTAGACGTAATTTATATGTTGAAAACTTTTGTAAAACTAACCAGTATTGTTATATTTAAAATACTTTACAGTGAGCCCATCAATATAATAAAAAAAAAATTTGCCAGAATTTTCTCTGTTTTTCTAACTTTCCAAAAATCCTGTTTTCCACAAAACTCAAATAATATAATATCAAACACTTCAATATTCATTTCTCAATTATTTGCGCACTCTTCTATATAGTGCGACTTCCTCAACCATTTTCAATAAAACAAAACATAATTACTAGTTACAAAACTTTGAAAAACATAAACTATTATACAAATATTTACAAAACTCATATATTACAAATTTACAAACTTCTGTATATGCATGCTGAAATAAATAATTATACAAACAAAGTTTAAATAAAACTACCCAAATAATGTGACTCTAAATCCTCGTCTGCAGCTACCACTCCTTCACTCTTTTTCTCCACTAATATCTCTACTACCTACGCATGATAAAATCAACGCGCTAAGCAATAATACTTAGTGGGTGTACACTAAAATATTTTCAAAATAATATAAAACAATAGAACTAAATTTCAGAAATACATATAAAACAAACATAATATTTCAAATACTGAAACTATGTTAATTAAAACATTTTCAAATGTTTCTGGATTGAAATCTCAATAACATTTCTTTATTTCAACATCATTTCATAGTTCTCAGTTCTTAATTGGGCCTCTGATACACATAACAAGGTTTTACAGGAATGGATTACGGGTTTATACAGTCGAATTTTCCATTTCAGAATGAAATGGTATCCCTATATACATAGTTTGTTTCCCACTTCAGAATGAAATGGTATCTGTATTTACACAGTCGGGTTTCCCATTTCAGAATGAAATGGTATCCCTATTTACACAGTCGGGTTTCCCACTTCGAAATGAAATGGTATCCCTATATAATCATCATAATCATTAGGAATCTCAATGCATTACTGCTAAGTGTACCCAATTGACATGTCAACCTCCTATATCCATATTCCCCTATACATATATCAGAGCCATTATTCAGGGATTTCAGATATTGTAAATCATCAAAATGCTCAATATTCAACAATCCAAGATATTCAAAACATATAAAGTAACAGAAAACTGAACATAACAGTATATTTCGGAAATTAAAATCATTAAACTCAACATAAATTACATTTCTGTAATTCAAAATAATTTCAAAGATTATTCACAAATAAATTCAATCAAAACTTATAAATAACATGTGTACACCAAGCTGGATACCGTTTTTACGAAATTTTCTTTTCTGAATTTTCTTTTTCTCTTCTTCTTTCTTTCTCCTCTTCTTCCCTTCTTCTTCTTCTTCTTCTTCTTCTTCTTCTTCTTCTTCTCTTCTTCTTCTCTCTTTCTTCTTCCTTTCTTCTTCTTCTCGTCTTTCTCTTTCCCTTTTTCCCTCTTTCTCTTCTTCTTTTCTTTCTCTCTCTCTCTCATCTTCTTTTTCTCTCTTTTGTCTTTGCTTTTTCGTGAAGTTTCCACCGCCTTCTATTTTCTTTATAAAATTTTGAGTCGTCGACGCGTATCGCTACCTGTGGTCGCGTTGCTTGGTCACGGTACTCACTGGAAAGTTTTTACCACCTTCATTACGATCAACCATCGCGGTATCTGGTCGTGATGCTCACTGGTCGATTTCACCATTTTTATCGCGAGCACCCTATCGCAATCACTGGTCGCCGCCTTGGGTCGTGATGCTCACTGCCCAAAATCCTCAATTTCACCGCGAACTGCACACCGCGATCCCTGGTCACGGTAGCTGGTCGTGATACACACTGCCAATATTTTCCTTTTTCTTTTCATGCACTATTTCTAGACCGCTCCACCTGGTCTACTTGTATACCAAAAAATTAATCCAAGTAAACGCATTACATCATTTTCACATAATTAACAACAATTAAGGGTACTTTTCATAATTACTGAAAATTAAGGATGTTACAGGTTACTTCTCGCTCGAATAATAGAGTAACTTCTTTGGTTTGTTGTGACAAAGCCTTGGCGTGTCAAGCTTTTGACATATTCCGATATTAGTTGAAACAGTTCCCTCTTGATCGTCCTCGTAGTAAGTATCTTTTGATGTTTACCTTTTCTTTATATGCTTGCTTTGGGTATCGTTCATTGTTCCTTCTTTATGTGAGAGATTTGAAAAACGTTTCAGTTTCTTCTCACGGAGAAGGCAATAAGGGAGCTGAGAAGAGGGATGGCTCTCCGGATAAGGCGGTCGCTTCTTTGAAAGGAAAAATAGTTGCTTCTCCGAAGGGTAAGGCAGTGGCTTTTTTGAAGCCTTCACCCCCAGTCTCTAGATAGGTCCTCACTCCCATTCTCGAGTCACCTCCAAAACAAACTAGGCTGGTTAGTGGACCAAATGATCCTGGGATGGTTTAAGGGGTTAAACATAAGTCCGTGCCTGAGCGTGGTATCGCTCGGCGGACTAGAATGTGTTGTAGGTTGGAGGATTCTGTCGTTGTTGTCCCTCCGATCAATTATGTTCCTCATCTTCCCTCCAAGGACGTTTTGGGGACAACACCAACGGATGTTCCAGAGGTGCGAGTATCTTTCGTTGTGGAGATTGACTAAAAGGAATCCGATGAGGAGAGGCTCGTACGGAAAAACATATGTAAGGGTAAGGATTGTTGTTGATGAGCATAGATCTCCTCTTGATTCGGAGGATACAGTCATGGCTAATCCTCCTGCTCCTACGGTAGATGTGGCCGAGTGTTCTCGAGCAAGTAAGATTTTCCAGTGTTGCCTCTTTTTTTGGAGGATGTCCTTGGGCGAATGTTGGCGGGGGAGATCCGCTCTAGGAATCAGTTGAGGATTGAGGGTTGATCGATCAATATTTGTTACATATTTACGACCCTTAGACCTTATCTTTTGATTGTATTTTAAGTGAATTTGGCGCTTTTGATGCGTTTGTTGAGCATGTGCAGACTATTGGGAAATATTAGGGAAGACATAACAATGTTGGAAGCATTGAAGAGTTCTCACTGCAAACGGGTCGTGTTTCGGAGGTTGGCATATATTCTATAGGATGAACTGGGTTTCTAACTTTATATGTATGGAAATATATGGGTGTATACTTTCCCATGCATTTTACGGTTCGTGATTTGGAGTTTTCTAGAAGAAGTTATGCTCGTTTTCGTAACAGTGCGCAATGCTGAAATTTGGAGCAGGGAGTATCGCGACCAAACGTCGCGACTGTTGGTCGCGATACGCCGGTCGCGACGATACATCAATTTTCTGGCAGTGTGTACCGCAATCAAAGTGTCATGACCGTTGGTCGTGACAGCACAAAATCTGGAACCCTAACAGCTGCCTATAAGAAGAAAAATGCAAGAAAGAGAAGGGAGCTCGCCTAGGACAGAAAGGAGTAGCTCTTGGCTGCCTCCAATGGTGGATTTCCACCATTCTTTCACCTCCTCATCACCACACATCATCTCCAAACATCATTCAGAGGCTAAATACTCGGATTTGATCGATTGTTCATCGAAGAAGACGAAGATCGAAAGCGGAGAAGTTCCAGCCGGACCAAAGCGGGATTTCGACTCTTGAGAGCTTCGATGGGTTGTATTTCATATCATTATTCTTCCTTTAATTGTTCATTGATGATTATGAGTAGTTAGAACTCTTGTTAGGTAGTTTTCGGAACTATGAACGGATTCGGATTTATTGACTATGAATATATTTTGTATATTATTTCATGATATTGTTTTTGAGATTATTTGAACATTATCTTATTGCGTTTGATTTATGGTGTTTTGCGATTGCGAAAGTAGATTGCATGCCCCGTGATGAGAACCGATTTGATATTTACTGTAAGAGATTATATTGATTTTGAGTGTATTTTATATTATTACTTTGTGTTCAATTATGGTGTTTTGCGATTGCGCAAGTAGATTGCATGCCCTGTGATGAGAACCGATTTAATATTTATTGTAATATTATATGAGAAATAATTGAAATTGCAATCGAGCTTAATTGACTCTAAAATCAATACTGGGTTAGTTTCGATAAGAAATTACTTAATTAACCTAGGCATTATATTAACTATGGTTTTTGATTAATTGCACTCTACGACCAATAGGTGTGGTGACGAATCACTCATCCATTGCGGGAGCAATACACGTTGTGGGCCTAGTGATATTTTCTCATATACGTGCTTCTGAATAGTCGTATATATTCCTTATTCGAATGGACGTGAGACTATAGCATCATCTCCATTTAACGCTCGCTTATTTATCGTTTTAGTAGTTATTTAATTTAAAACAAAAACCAAACACTCATTAGTTTACGCACCTATAATCTCGAGTTTAGATGTCCACCACTTCTTGTGGATCGACTCCTACTCAGAAAATTTTACTTTGACACATCTTGCACTTGGAATTTATTCCCACGCGTTTGAGCGTGTCAAGGGTTTCCTCAGGGATACCGTTGAGTCATTCTTTGGTCTCTCTATTTCGGTAAGTTTTACTGTCCCCTTTGTGATACGTTACTGCATTCATTATACCTTTTAATTGTTGTTTCTATTCACAGTTCTTGTTCCAATTTGATACCGCTGCGAGAGAAAATGAGATTTTAACAGAACAAGTTGCAGCCCTTGAGGTAGAGAAGGCCTCGTTTGAAATCAAGCGGAATGCAGCGAGGGAGCGAGACATTTTATGAAAGTGAGTAGAAGCTCTTGAAGCTGAGAAGGTCGCATTAGTGGCTGAGAAAGATGAAGCGGTTGCCTTGGTTAACAAACTGCTTGATGTTGTTGTTACTACTCGAGTTGAGGTTGAGGAAAAACTTGCTCAGATAGAGAAGGAGAATAAGGATTTAAACAATAAGGTGGACTCCTTTAAGTTTACGATGGAGGAGGCCAAGACTGAGATGGAGATTAGGGCCGTGGATCGCTACAAGGTTTCTTCTGCTTTTGATGCTTTTATGCATAGAGAATTTAGGAATGACATTAAAGAATGTCAGTCTCTTCTTGAGCCAGTGGCTGGTCCCGAGGTATTGAAGAGAATAGATTGCACTATGGCTAATAATGTCAGTATATCCAGGACGGAGCTTCAGAAGGTTAGAAAGATATGGCGAGCCCATTGTCAGAGATGAAAGCTGTCAATTTTAAAAATGCATATGGAGATTCCGGCTTAAGGGGGACACCTATAGGTTTACGCTAATGACGGCGAGGTCCAACATTCTTAGGTCGAGGATGGATGACGGTCCTGACCCTGATTTTGTTTATATACTCTCAGATGGTAAGGAAGATCTTGCTTTTAGCGAGAAAGAAGAGTCAGAAAGTAAATCTAACAAAGATCAGATTCCTCTTTCGAAGTTTGCAAATAGGTCTTGTTGTAAAATTTTTGTACTATGTGAACACAATTTCCTTTATGAATATAAAATAATTGAATTTTGTCACTTTGTTGTTTTCCTTGTGTTTCGTAGTGACATAATGATCAGACTTATTTAACCATGAGTTATCAGACCACTATTAATCTGACATATATTTGAACAGCATTCTGAATTTTTACTACCTCATGATAACAGGTTTCACTGAGATAATGATCGGACTTCTACCCTCAAATTGTGAAGGTTGGCCTAAATGGGGAATTCAGGACATAACATGTGAATTTTGTTGAATTGAAAAGAGAGGGTATTCTCCTCACTACCAAGTTTTAGGAGAGAACTTTTCTCCAATTTGATTTTTACATAGTGGACGTTCTCGCCACTACCAAGTTTTTATAGAAAGTTTTAACAACTGTTCTCGAACTTGATTTTTACATGGTGGGCGTGCTTGCCACTACCAAGTTTTTAGAGAGAGTTTTAACAACTTTTCTCAAATTTGATTTTTAGATAGTAGGCGTTCTCGCCGCTACCAATTTTTTAGAGAGAGTTTTAACAACTTTTCTCGAACTTGATTTTTATGGAGCGGGTATTCTCGCCGCTACCAAGTGTTTAGAAAGAGTTTTGACAATTTTTCATGCACTTGATTTTTACACAGCGGGCGTTCTCGCCCCTACCAAGTTTTTAAAGAGAGTTTTAACAACTTTTCTCGAACTTAATTTTTACATAGTGGGCGTTCTCGCCATTACTGTTAAGGAAAATGATTGAGCATTTTGGCCAAAAATTCCTTTCATTCTTTGTGGACAACGATTGTACATTTCATCTTTCATTTGTCTCCCCTCTAAGGGTAATACAATTTCAGGTATTGCGCATTCCATAGGTGGCCGATAGTGCCTCTTTTTGGTCGAGCAATCCTGTAAACTCCATATTTTGCTTGGCCTGACAATCTTATATGGTCTTTCCCATTTGTCGGCTAAAGATCCCAGTCGACCTATCTTTGGTTTTGAGTGAGACTCTTTTCAATACTAGGTCGTTAAAATGAAATCTTCTTTCCCTTACTTTGGAGTTGTAATATCTCGCGACTCTCTATTAGTACAGTGTATTTCTTATCTGAGCTTTGTCTTGACGTCTTTCCAACTCAGTCGAGGATTTAACTCTAAAGCAGGGATATTTTGTACCTTGGTCATACATGTGCACTCTTGGTGACTGAATCCTCATTTCAATGGGGATGACTGTTATCTGCTACTACTTCGAAGGCCATAGCGAATGGTGTTTCTCCTATGGAATGTTGTCGCCATAGTTTCCGCAATGCCTACAAAACTTCAGGAAGTTTTTCAGCCTATATTCCTTTCTTGGAGTCTAGTTTTGCTTTGATGGTGTGTTTTATGATTTAATTCATGGCCTCGACTTGTCCATTTGTCAGGGGCTAAGCCGGAGAAGTCATAGTAATTCTTGATTCCCCATTTTTGCTAAAATTCAGAAAAATTCAAGTTATCAAACTGCGTACCGTTGTCAGAGATTATAGGTATCTGGGACTTCGAATTTGTAGATGATGGATTTCTTTACAAAATCCGTAATATTTTGTTCAGGTGATCCTAACAAGCAGTTATACTTCGGCTTACTTAGTGAAGTAGTCGACAGCTATGATGGCATGCTTAGATTGCCCTGCTGCAAGCTAGCATAGGTCCTATGAGGTCAATCCTTCATTGGGCGAAGGGCCAAAGGGATGTGAGACTTCAGAGTTTTTTGGGTGACTGCTTGATGTTATCAGCAATTCTTTGGTATTTTTCACAGCTCGATGTTATTTCCTTGGCGTCATCAAATATTGCGAGCCAATAGAATCCTTGTCAGCAATGCTTTGTGTCCCAAACTATTTCCTCCCGCATGATTTCCACACATTCCCCCATAGATGTCTTTTAAAATTCTCGCGGCCTCTTGCAAATTCAGACACCTTTGCAAGGTCCTAGAGAACCCCCTGCGATATAGCTCACCGTCGATCATGGTATAATGTGTCGACCGATATCTCAGGCAGGTCGCTTTATTCTTGTCTTCGGTAAGGACTCTCTGTTCTAGATATGCTCGCGGGGGTGTTATCCACGTGATTTCTACAAGATTGACTTCTCCGACCTCTGTGGTTTCTTCACTACTTATGCTTGATTTTGCTAGGTGGGCCACCGGGATAGTTTTTAACAGGATGACATTGGTGGCAGAGGCTAACTTCGATAAGGCATCGAACTTTCAGATTTTTCAGCTTTTAGGATTTGCATAATTCTAAATTTCGTGAATTTGTTGAGTGTCCAATGGGCTCCTTTCAAGGTAAGCTATCAGTACCTTTCTCTTTGGTCTGATATTCATTGTATATTTGATTGATCACTAGTTGCGAGTCGCTGAAGATATCAATTTTATCGTTGCCCAGAGTTGTGGCTACCTTCAGTCCTATAAGAAGGGCTTTGAATTCTGCCACATTATTGGTGGACCTTGAAATCAAATTTCAATGTGCATTTCACCTCATCATACTCTAGCATTGTCAGCACTTCTTCCTGCTCCACTTCCTTGGGAATTAGAGGATCCGTCCATGTGAAATTTCCATGGGTATGTTCTGTCTTCTAGGCTTGGCAGCCGCGGAGAGTAGCTGTATCAGCCAGAGGTTCTATAAATTCTATGATGAAATCGACAATTGCTTGTGCTTTGATCACGGACATTGGTTTGAAACTTATATCAAATTTTCTCAATTCTATCGCCCATTTGGTTAGTCTCCCTAAAACTTTCAGGCTGTTGCAAAATTTGTTTCAGATGCAGTTGGTGAGCACTTATATACTGTGAGCTTGGAAGTACGGTCACAATTTCCTTGCATCTACAATTAGGCTAAAAATACGTTTTTCGCGTTTGGGTATCTTGTTTCTGCAGCGATCAATGCTTTGTTGACGTAGTAAACGAGTTTTTGTATTCCTCCTTCCTCACGAACGAGGACTGGACCTGTTGCCAGCTGCAGTAACAAAAAGATATAGGTACAAAATTTCATTGGCGAGAGGTTTCGAAGCATCGATGTCGATCCAAGATAGGTCTTCAATTGGTAGAAAATATTGTCGCACTCTTCATCCCACTCTACCCCCTTACCTTTCTTGATCGCTTTGAAGAATGAGAGACATTTGTCTATGGATCTTGCTATGAACCTATTCAGTGCTGCGAGATTCCTTGTAAGGCGTTGGAATTCTTTGTGTGTTCGGGAGGGCTTTATCTTAATAAAGGCATCTATCTTTTCGGGAATTACTTCGATTCCCCTTTGATGGACCAGAAAACCTAAAAATTTGCTTGAGGCGACGCCGAACACGCATTTCTCGGGATTTAGTTTCATCCTGTATTGTCGCAGCACTTCGAAGGTTTCTCGCAAATTGTGTGCGTGTTGTTTCTGCCGTCAGGCATTTCGTTAGCATATCGTCGACATACACTTCTATGGTTATCCTGATTTGTTTGGCGAACATCCGAATAACTAGCCTTTGGTAAGTAGCTTCAGCATTCTTTAGATCAAATGGCATCACTATGTAGCAGTATAGTTCTTGGTCAGTGGTGAAAGTTGTCTTTTCTTTGTCTAGCGCGTGTACTTTAATCTGGTTGTATCCTAAATATGCATTCATGAAAATGATAAGTTCATGACCTAGCTGTGTCCGTCCACTAATTGGTCAATCTTTGGGAGGGGGAAACCATCCTCAGGACAGGCTTTGTTGAGGTCTATGAAATTTATGCACATTTTCCACTTCCCATTTTTCTTTTTTCCCAGAACTACGTTGGCGATCCAGGAAGGGTAGCGTGATTATCAGATAGAGCCTGCTGCGAGAAGCTTCTCGACTTCCTCCTTAATAGTTGAATTCCTCTCGATGTTAAAGTGTCGTCTCTTCTGAATGACAGGTTTTACGTGCTCGTCGAACTGCTAGCCCGTGAGATATAACTGATGGTTTAATGCTAGACATAGTCGGCGTAACTCTACGCGAATATATCCTTGAATTCTTGGAGTAGGTTTGTCAAGTCCTTCATGAACGTATTATTTAGCTTTGTCCCTATCTTGACAACTTTCTCTGGTGAGTTTTCAGTCAAGTATCACATCCTCTGTTGGTTCCACTTCTCTATCTTTTTCTCTTGCAGTAGGTTCCCTGGGATCCAGGGCGAATTCTTTTGGAACCTCTACATTCTCTTCTTCCTCCGTTTTCTTTGATTGTTATAACTCCTTACTTTTCTTCTTCTTCTTCCTTCGATTTTTTTTCTGTAATCTGACACATCTCTGTGACTCCCTTACTTTTGAAAGAGGATAAGTTGGCATGTGGGGCAGTTTCTTGGCAACCCTTTATTTCTTCAACGCCATTCTCGATTGAGAATTTCACTTTTAGGCAGTATGTGGCTGTTACCACTATGATTTTGTTGAGGAAAGGTCTTCCCAATAGCACATTGTAAGCCAACTGGATATATCTACCATCACAAATTCTATTAGCACTGTCTTTCTAAATGGCTTAACTCTCATCCTTACAGTGAGCATTATAATATCCCATGGTTTTATTTCCGAACCTCCGAATGCTCGGAAGGGGGGTATTGAATGACTTCAAATCTTTGGGCTAAAATCCCAGCTGATTGGATATCAAAATATGCAAGATGTTGGTGGAACTACCGTTGTCAATCATCATACAACGTACATTTCTGTGCGCGATTTGGAGTTCTACAACGATTGCGTCATTGGGTTTCGTATTGATTCCCACTCCATCTTCTACAGCGAACAATATCAGGTCACAACCTTATTTCTGCCTTCTGTCTTACCCTTGCACTAAATTTACATCCGAGGTGCACCTACGATAGGATACTTCTCGGATCTCTATCTTTTTCTCTCTGTTGCTTGTACCTATTATAGTACCTTCGTGGATAGTGTTGATGGAACTCGCTTTTGGACTTTCAGACCGTTCACTAGATTTTTTAGGAATTTTGGGGTGAGTTGGTCTTGTGGGTCCTCTGGATTGCTCTGACCTCCTTTCTGGCGATCCCCTATTTGGCAGGGGTTGTCGCTACCATCTTTTCTCTACACAAACTCCTTTAGGTGCCCATCCGAATCATGTTCTCTATATGGTCCTTCAGCTAGAAGTATTTTAAAGTATCATGGTCATGGTCCCGATGAAAACGACAGTATTTATCCTTATCGCATTTTTAAGGGAAGGATGTCATCTTCCCTAGCCACGTCACGATTCCTTTGTTCTGCACGACTGACAGTATCTCCTCGCGTCAAAGGTGTATATCGGTCGAATTGATTCTCAGCTCGCCTGGCCTCCCTCAACCGATTTTTTACTTCTCGACGATCATTGCGAGGGTTCTTCCCTTGGAACCTGTCGTTTTCTCCTTTGTTGGGAGGATCTCTGTGGCGGTTCGACTTATCAGGACGCATTCCTGTGCATGAGGTTCCCTCCTTGGTCTATCTCTTCCTCCTATGCACGCGTATAGTCGACAACGACTTCCACCATCTTCGGATAAGATTTTGGTCGCTGCTTTCTTAGTTGAAAAGAAAATGCTCCACTCTGCAGGCCGTTTATGAATATATTGATGGCGGCTGCATAGTTGAAGTCCTCTACCTGGACTGCCTTTTTGTTGAAGCGCGAGAACTATGCCCTGATAGGTTCTCCCTTCCACTGTTTGACCGATGATATGTGAGACAAGGACTTTTTTTTCTTTGCACGCTTCCCATAAATTGCCAAGAGAATGCATGGTTGAATTAATCAAAGTTGTCAATATTGCGAAGGGAGAGTTGTCAGAACCAGCTTCCCGTCAAGTCCCTAAATGTGATAGGGAAGGCTTGGCAAAATAATTGATCATCCCTCGTCTGGGTTCCCATAAGAGTGGTAAATCGGGATATGAGCTCGACGAGATCCATATCCTCTCTGTATTCATTTACGCTGGGCATTTTGAAGTTACTTGAGAACTTCGTTGCTAATATTCTGTCTATAAATTTGCTCGTCGTTGCGCTCGAGCAATGTTTAAGGTCATTGGTAAGTTGGTTCCTATGTTGAACCTATTCTAGTCCTTCTTTCAATCGTCGGATCTTTCTCCGCAAGAATTCTCTATCATCAACCGAGCTTTCACTGTGGCTCAACTATTGACTTGTTGGGATTTATGCCCTAAAATTTGTAATTATAAACGGTTAAAGACTTAATAAGAATTATTCAGATTATCATTCTAGTTTATAAATGTTTTATATTCAGTAATACATTCGTATTGTGCAAGAACATCCTAGATTGTAAGATGTAATCTCCGAATGAGTATATGATAGTCATATACAGAGAGGATTCATTTTGAGACATGCAATCTAAAGAGTCCGTAAAGAGTAAACAAAGCTGGGCACTTTGTTTATTTTTGATCTACTACTGCGGTCCATTATGTAAAGTACGGTGGTCTTATCCTGGACCGCTCATATAGTTGGCATGAGAATGAGGCACCTTGTATGATGAGATCATATAGAACTAGGCCACGATTTATATAAATCTCTCACCAAGATCCGTTAGTAGATGAGATTCATAATAATCTATAAACGATGGTCATTTATAGGTGATCTTAATCCTCAGTGTCTTATCGACTTCTTCAGGTTGGATCGTGGACTTTTGATTTACCATAAGTGAAATTGATATGAATCTCGACCAATACCTTCGTATTTTAAGTTGCAGGTGTGGCTTGGGGCTGAGAAAGTTTGAACACAATAATAGAATTCACTCCTTAATTAAAGTAGATGAGTAGTTCCCTTAAGGGTTGATTCGGGCCTTCAACGATTATGAGCGCTCTCCTTCTTCCGTGAGGAAGACAGGATTTAATTGTTCATTAGAGAATCAATGGTCCTTCAAGGAAAAAGATATTTCTAGAGAGGTATAACGGACTTTATGACCCAGCTCTAGTTATGAACTACTTGTGAAGGACCACACTGTATGTAAATAGTTATATCAATGGACGCTGAGACTTCAGATTGTATAAACACGTCTACAGTTCTGAGAGTGTAGCCTCAAGTTTTTAGTGGAATAACTCTGATGTTAATAATCTTGAAATATTAATCAAAGAATTTTAATTAATATTACTAAATATTATTAGAGCTTAAAACTGTGGGTCCATTAGGTCCCCTTGCTAGTCTTTATGGTTATTGGTAACGAGGGTTACGGTAGATTAATTGGATGGTCTAATTAATAGTATTACAAAAGTAATGCGATTTAAATAAAAGAGAATAATTAAATAATGTGATTTATAATTAATTAAATATTTAATAAAATAATAGAAATTATGAATTATGAATTATGAATTATTAATTCCATTTATTTAATATGAGGTCACGTAATTAAATAATGACTAGGATAAAAAAATTAAAATAATTAGATTATTTTAATAGTCCTAAAAGTCAAACGTTAAAGTCTTTAGGAGACCAAAAATAAAAAGAATTGGGAATCCTATTTTGACTTGGTCAAACCAAAACCCTAAAGAGTTACTATATAAGAGTTATATAACTAGGAAAAAATTGACCTAACACACAAGTGAAAAAGAAAGAGAGTTCGGCCAAGGCAAAAAGAGAGAAAAGAGAAAAAAAAAATTTATGACTCTCCCATTTCTTGCAGAATTCGGCTGGCTCTAGGAAGAAGAGATTCTCCGTCCGTTCTTTACATGTGACCTTCATCTCTTGTCGTGCCGTGCCCACACACGCGTTGTCAGACCACGGGTCATAGCTCGGAAGATCTGGTGGTAGATCGAAGAATCAGAAAAAGAAAATAAAAAAAAATGTATGTAGTTTTATTGAATCTTTTTCTGCATATATATATAGGAACTCGTTCCTGATTGAAAAATAGTTTTTCAATTAAAAGAAAATTTTTTAAACCTGATTCCGCATGTTATACGATAATCAAACGTTTTCTAAAACTCCCTTCATGACTTTCTCCGAATTCCGTTTGTTCTTAACTGGTACTGTAGTCGCTTGCGTGCCGGCATTGTGTATGCCTTGTTGTTCTCCATTTTGTTGCATAGCTAGGCTTTCGACTATCTCCTGGGTGATGTTTTTGTTTGTTGTGGGTTAGGCTCCTTTTTGTTTGTGAGCTACCAATGGTTTGAGAAGAAGATTCGCTCGAAAAAGGCTTCAGGAGCGGAAGTGCTTCCTTCCCTTTGTTGGCACATCTCTTATGGGAATAGGCCTTTTTACTAGGGCCAGCACTTCCCCTGCAATCTCCTCTTGTTAGGGGAGTGACTCTACTACCCATGATTTGTATGAATTTTTAGAAATGATACCTAGCTTGGTCCACGTCTTGGGTAGACATTTCGGTTTGTGGGATGATTGGAAGAGGCTGCGGTGACGCCAGTAGGCATGCTATCGGGTATAATGAACCCTAAAGGGGTTGGCCTGATTGAAGATAAGAGAATTTCCATAGGGGTAGTTTGTTGAGGGCTACGTTCCTTGCTCGGATTATTTAGATCCAGGATTTCAAGGTTTTCTCAAGGAATAAAAACAGCCACCCGTCTAGTGCCAAATTATTAATGGTAAAAAATGAATAAAGTGGTCAACAATTGTCAGCTATGCCACGTAAAGGATTAAGTGGGCAATTGAGTTGATAATCTCCTATTTTGACTCTTGAGGTCTGCGAGAATGTTCTCGGCTGGGGTGAGAAACCTTGTAAGTGTGAGCTATCGAACAGATACCTGAAAACAGAAAAAGATCGATGAGAAGTGTTGTACTTAAGCCGACAATTAAACTCCAACGATCAAGTTAGTTCAGATATGGTAGAGAAATCAATGAGCCGATTCACCGAGTTTTAGGGTTGGTGAGTTATATTTTATAGCCTACCTTACTTCTTCTTCAATGATCTTATTTATAGTCAATCAGACATTCCTCTTGTCTTCTTCTATTTTAGGAATGTCCAGTTATCTGCAAACCTCATCAACCATATGTTACTTTAAACATGAAATAACTACTTCCTTGGGGTGCCTATCCAGAGATGGGACATGATGAGTAGTTGAACGGTAACCTGTAAAACTACGGTATTTAATGTGTCCGACCTCCTTGATGACAAAGTTCTGAGCTTGGTCAGGTTCGTCATAAATATTGTTAGGTGCATTAAATGTGGTCAGACTTTAAGCTGACTAGAGCCATACTGTTTGTCGCTGACACTATGCTGACTAGCAATTAATGTTCTGTGAGAATATTAAAGTGCTAGGACGCTGATACTATTATCTGACCATCCTCTCGGCAATAAGTAGGGGTAGGCACATTAACCAAACCAACTCTAACCGACCGAACTGAACCGAACCGAATAAAGGAGGCTATTTTCGGTTATGGATCATAGGTCGTGGAGGTTTGGTTATTCATTTTGATAACCGAATAAAAATCGGTTATTATTAGGTTATGGGTGGTCAAATCGTAAATAACCGAACTATATAAATAAAAATCGGTTATTATATTTCTTGCTTGAATCATTTACAATTATATATCACATATTTATACACAAATGAATACATATAGATTAGCACCCTTTGGCTGACATGGCAGCCATAGGGTTTGTGGTTATCTGATTTGATTAGATGCTCTTCAAGTGTATGATGAAATGTGTATTGTTGGCTGAAAATGTGTTGACATGTTGTTGGTAATTTTGTATTTCTTGCTTGACATTCTGCATCTATTGACATGTTGTTAAAAATATGGACCTAATTTTTTAAAAATACACAAACAATTGGATAAAATAAATAAAAAATTGATTTCTGACCTAAAAGGCCTACTTAAGCTCATACATACAATTTAGGCCTAATAAGGCCCAACCGATATAACCGAACCGAATCAAACTGAATTTTTAAGGTTTGGTTATTTTCGATTATTCATATAAAATTCACCATATTTGGTTAGCTCAATTAATAACCGAATAAAATTTGGTTTGATTAGGTTATAGGTATAATCGAATCTAATCGAATATTGTCCACCCCTAGTGATAGGGGTCAAAACGACGTCAGCCACAAAAGGACACTTAATGCCCAAACGATATCGTATTGGCCCTGTGATGACGTGGCACTTATGAACTACACAAATTACCCTTAACAAATATTAATATCGTTATGGGAGTAGATATTCGAAGCACGAATATAGTTATTGATATCGGTAGGTCTCGACAATTATTAATCTTATAATTGTACCCTTTAAAAAAAACATAACTTTAATAGATTAGCATAACCGGAAATTGATCATATAATAAATTAAAGAAAAATATTATATGTTAATTTTTTATTTGCGTGCACATCCACTTGTAGTAAAGTGATTAGTGCACCTCCCTCCCACCTCAATGGTGAGGAGTTCGATTCCCACCATGTGCATGTGTGGGTAGTTTTCTCTCCCTTATTGTGGAAGTAGTATTCTTCCGCTATGGGAGTAGATATCCGGATCGCACGTCTAGTAGTTAATCTCGGCAGGTCCTGACAGTTATTGATATTGTAATTGTACCCCTTCAAAAAAAAAAATTATTTGTGCTAAAACACACATTAAGGATTAAAAATAAACTTAAAAAATTATATTTATTATTTTAAAATAAAAAAATTTGTATATTAATATATTAAAAAATAAATATAAATTATTTATTTAAATTTTTATCTTATTACGTGCCACTAGGACACGTATTAACATGATTTTATATTAAATAATAAGAAATTAAAATAAATAATAGCAATTTTGTAAGCTTTTTGGCAAACAAAAGAAAAAAGTCAGCGTTAAGAATTGAAGGTCTTCGAGAATATCGGGGAAGATGACTCATCAAAACAGTATGTCCCACAAGCATCTACGAGGAGGGACCACACTGATTAAATATGAAATTGCCAGGTCATATGGCGCGTGTAATGTACGCTTCATTTACGGGATACACGATGCACTGTGATCGGCATTTTTATGGTTCAGTGGCAAAGTGCTGCAGTGCCAGCCTGTCCTCTCGCTTTCTGCTGTTTCACTTGACTCCCCTTGCGCGTGCTTGAAACGCGCTTCTACAGTAGAATAGTTTCGATTTTTCTTCTTTGAGAGGAAAAAGTTTGAAAAACAAAAGGAGAGATCTATTAAAGTGAAAACTATAAAAGTGAAGTGAAGATAAAAATTTTTTTTTTTAATAATTATAAATAAAAAAAATTTAAATTCAAAATTTTAACTTTATTAAAAAATATAATTATTAATGGACTATAACCGCGACCAATAGACCCCAAATTGTATAGTCATTGACCCCAAATTGTTACATAAAAATCTTGCTTATAGTTATGTTTTGACCTCTTCAATTAAGTATTTTAAAAGCCACCCTAATAAAATTTTGGGTACCTCCAATAATAAGTGCTGATGACCATAGCAATTTTGAGATTACCTAAGAAATTTAATCATACTTATGATGTGATATCTAAAATCTTAATTTATGATAATTTAGTAATTTAAAATTTATTTGTAAAAGTTGTGGTAACTCAGTCAAAATGATAAACCCCTGAACATACATTAAATACTATTATGAATTTGAGTCGTACACGTCTCTTTCATCTTTTAGATTCATAATAATTCATAAAAATATATTAAATTTATTTGTTGAACTCATATCCTTTATTGATCGGAGAATTTAAAAGATCTAAGTCCATTAAGTATTTGTCTTCCAATAAAATCTTCGGGTAGAAAAAAATAATATTGTAATAAGTAATATGTAATTAATGAACAATCCATATCTATATTTTATTTATTGTGTATTGTTTTCATTAAGGGTCACTTACAAACCTTATATTTGTGAGGATTACATCTCATGCAAACAAGAAATTTTGTTTGCTATGTAAATAGTCTTTAAATCATGATTTAATATCTTCGAAAAAATTAAAATTTACTAAATCAAATCAAATTCTATTCTTTAGTGCATCTTCCATTGACACGAGCTTCTAAAAGATCTATAAGTTCATGTATCCACTAAAAAATATTCAGCCGAAAAATACTTTAAATCCTTACTAATCTTTAATGATCTTATAATACACAATCAACGTCGTTTAAAGTTAAAAATTATTGAAGGAATTTTGACAGTCTTCTGATCCAAGCTTCATTTGAGTTTTTAGAAGACCTAAGTCCCTATATTCACTAACAAACGTTCGCCAAAAGAGGATTCAAATTCTTATTAGACTTTAAATTATCTTATTACATAAAATCATTGTCACTGATATATAGTTATATATATATATATATATATATATATTTCTTATTGTCTATTCTTTTCATTAAATGGTATTTACTTACGAAATTTATATTCGTGATAATTAAAATTGACGTGAACACAAATTTTTATTTGGTATGTAAATAGTTATTTTTTTATTGCCCTTTATCTAACATACATAATTCTAAGCCATTCAATGTGGTTGTTCTAAGAAGAAAACTCTTCCTAATAAAAAGGAAGTTCTAATCTCAAAAACCATTCAAGAAAGACCAAACAACTTTTTGGTGATCTAAAAACCCAACAATATATACTCTATAGGGGCTCTAGGGTTTGTTTGTGGAAACATTTTGGGATGATATCAAAAATGCCCTTTTCTTCAATCTCTTCTGGCCTTTGTAAGACCATTGATTTGACACCCATTTTCATCCCACCAAGTTCCAACACTAGCAATCTTAATTAAAAGTACTTGATATAGGTTTGTTACAAGTGTATACCTATATTCCCATCAATGGTTTTTGCTTGGTACACCATTATAATTTGGACCTTTTTTTTTTTTTTTTTGGAAAAACAAAATATCAAGGCATTAAAAGCTACAAATTGAATATTCTATTATTATTGGTGCCTTGATTTGATAGCACTGAGAATAATTATTTGCTAAGTAATTAATAGAAATTCATTAAATATTTACACGAATGAGCTACCATCTACAATTTTTTCTTTCTTATCCGTTAGATGAAAAAATAACTCATCCAACGACTATGGTTTGATAAAAAAGTGCCGGTATTATACCGGCACTTTTTGTTCCGGCATTGTAGCCGAACCCCACTAACCAATAGCTAATATGCTGCTGCTTCTTCTTCAACCATCTTAATTATTTTTTATTAAAATTTTAATATATTTTTAAAATTAATGTCTAATTCTTCAAAGATATGTTAACATCAGACTATCTAATTAATTAATTAATTTAAAATTATATTATTTGATTAGTATTGAAATAATTGATCGGTAGATACACCTTGTCCATTACCTCACGCCGGCAACAATGCAAGTCTTCGTGAAACTTCTTTTAAAATCTTTTTTTAAAAATTATTTATTTTATTATTAATTTTAAAATATATTTATTTATTTTTTCAATAATTTTACGCAGACCATTCATGCATCGTTTAAAGAATTAAATATTATGAAAATAACGTGGTAGTGTATAATTTAATTTTTATATGATGTATATAGTTAGATAGTGATTTTATTATATTGTATAACTTTATTATCAATCTTCGATTGATTAGTTTATATATCTTAAAGGATAATTATTAAAGTTGGCAACATCATATACTATAATTTAATGTTAAAAGTGACATAACAAAAGTAAATGTATATAGAATTGAGCAAACAATATTTTTAAAATGTTATAAATAAAAGTAAAATCATACAATAAAATAAAAAAGAGTAGAATATATATAAATAGACCTTTGCTTTTGATTTTGTATATAATGGTATAACATTTTCACCCATATTTATAGATAATTAGAGCCAATAGCACCTAGCCATGTGTCAACAACAAGTGTTAACATGCCACTACTTGGCCTCTTGTTTATACGCATCTTAAAGTGCCAACAACCCGTAATAAATCCGCTATTATATAATACTTTCCCTTCAATTTTTATTACTTTTATTATATTTAAATTTGCTAGCAAAATTCAGTGGATAAAAATCTTACGAATATATATAAATAATCTTCTGGAATATAAGTGATATTGAATGTGTGCAAAATTGCCTCATTAAGACCTCGTCGGTAAAATTTAGTGGGATAAAATTCGATCGAAGGAAAAATAGTACAATACCTCATATGTCCAGAATTATCATTCTCTTCAAAATTTTGCTCCCCTTGATTGAAAGCTCCTCCTGACGAAAATTATAATACCAATATTGTAATTTATAGAGTCGACGAATGCCAATTCCATATACCATTTTCTCAAATGTTGATATGGGCAATGTTTTGGTAAACAGATCCACAAGGTTATCTGTAGACAGTATCTGCTTGACATGTATTTGTCGGTTTTGTTGAAGTTCATGACTATAGAATAATTTTGGAGAAATATATTTGACTTTATCTTCTTTGATGTATTCTCATCTGATTTGAGTAATATAAGCTGCATTGTCTTTAAATGTTGGTCTTGACATTTATGTGGATGATGAAAATTCGAATGTATTTAGAATATGATGAATCACAGAATTTAGACAAATACATTCTCCACTTGTTTCATGAAGTGCAAGGATCTTATAATGATTTTAGGATGTAGAAACAAAAGTTTTCTCTGTGGAGCGCAATGAGATTGATGTGCCATTATAGGTAAAAACATATCTTGTTTGTGAACAAGCTTTATGGGGATCATGTAGATTTCCGGCATCAGTAGAACCAAGTAAATCTAAAAAACTGTTAGATATATAAAATAATCCCAAATTTTTCGTTACATGAAGGTAATGAAAAATATGTTTAATTCCGTTCCAATTTCTTCAAGTTGATGTTGAACTGAATCTAGGAAATAAATTCACCGAGAATGCAATATCCAGTCTAGTACATTGAGTTAGATATAACAAAGCACCAATCTCATTAAGATATAGTATTTCAGAACCAAGTTTCTTTTCATTATTTTCTTTGGTCGAAATCAAATTTGCGGTTTGATGCACTTAAAATTACCGGATTCAATTACTTGTCCTAGATTATTGATACATAATTAAATTTGAAATCTGAATGCCTATATTATAGGGCGAATTGCAATGGAGTACCATGACATTTGACCATATTGCAATAAAATCGTGAGTTTAACCTTAATTATATATTAGTACCCTACTGTTAGTTGACTTAGTCAAAAGTAATGATTTGACCAAAATTTTTATCGAAAATGATAAGAATACCCCTGGTTAAAAAATTAAAAAATAATATTAATTATTAAAATTAAAAAAAATTAAAAAATTAAAATTGTTTTAAATGGACATAATCCATTTAAATTATTTTTTAATTTTTCTTAATTTTAATAATTTATATTATTCTTTTATTTTTTAACTAGGGGTATTTTTATCATTTTAAGGTAAAGTTTTTTACCAACAGTTGCTTTTGACTAAGTCAAATAACGGTAAGGTACTAATGTGTAATTAAGGTTAAATTTATAATTTTAATACAATATGACCAAACGTCAGGGTACTTTATTGCAATTTGCCATATATTATATAATAGAAGTAGGAAATGAGGCATTCGAGCAAGAAAAATCGACCTTTATGGTGATCTTCGCCATTATTTATATGAGGATTTAGAGGCCCAATATACTACAATTTCAGAACCTGCAGTTATGTGGCGAGAGCTTAAAGACCGATATAACCACCCGCCGACTATAACCATTCACAATGCCAGGTATGAATGACAACATTTGGAGTTTTGGGATTGTAACATCCCAAATTTCGGATAATTAATTTTATATATGTAAAAATAAATTTTGTGATTGTGAAAATCCAGATGGAACGGTCCAAAAATAATGCAAGAAAAAGAAAAACTGAAGCAGAGAGTATCGTGACCTGGTCACCGCGACCACAGGTCGCGATGGCTTGCTCGCGGTGGAAAATGAGATTTTTGGCAGTGAGCATCGCGACCAGTCACCGCGACCATAGATCGCGATGAACTGCTCGCTATGAAAATGTCAAATTCTGGCAGTGAGCAACGCGACCACCAGCACGACCAAGGGACCGCGAGGTATGCTCGCGATGAAGGCGGTGCAAACACTCCAGTGAGTACCACGACCTAGTGGCGCGACCACAGGTCGCGACGACGGTTCGCGATGGCTAAAAAAATATAAAAAAAAGAGAGTGGCTTCTCACAGAAGCCAGAAAACAGCACAGAGAGAAAAGAGAGGCAGAGAGCGAGAAAGAAGAAGAGAGAAAGAAGAAAAAGAAGAAGAAAAAGAAGAAGAGAAAGAAGAAGAAAGAAGAAAGGGAAAGAAGAAGAAGAGGAAAAGGAAGAAGAAAAGAGGAAGGAAAGAGAAAAGGAAGTGTAGGAGAAAGAGAAAAGGGAAAGGAAAAAGAAATCGTAGAACCGCGATTTCTCGAACGAAAAACGGATTCCAGGTTGGTGTACTTTTGTTTTCGGAATCTTTACGAAAAGTATTAAGTATTTCGTTTTCGTTTTCGTTTTCATTTTCGTTTTCGATTTCGTTGAACTTGCTCGTTTTCGATTTTCGTATGAAAATTGTTTATTTGATATGAAAAATCGATGATTGATATACCTATTGTTGATTTTGGAATGATTTTATGTTAGATCTCATTTTGATCGTGCTTCTGAATATTCCGATTTCGTTAGAAATACTTGATTTAGATTTTCGTATAACTATTGTGAAATTTCTTGCGAATATAGTTTATCGGAAACGGCCCTAAGATACGTAGACATAGAAATGGATATAGGAGGTTGGTATACCAGCTGGGTTTACTGAACAGTACTGCGCCGATACTGATTGCTATTGATGATTATTATGTACCTCCTCATGGATTCGTCCAGAGGCAGGGAGACACGTACCTCCTCAGGATTCGTCCTGAGGGTTGGGAGCCACGTACCTTCCTAAGGATTCGTTCCTAGGATAGGGAGTTATGTACCTCTCTAGGTTCCGTACCCACGGTCCTAGAGTAGGGAGATACGTACCACTCTTAGGATTCGTCCTAGGGTGGGAGTTTGACCCATATTCCAGTCCTAGTATGCTGAGTATTCTAGCGGGCCAGATTTGAAGTGAATTGGGAAGTGACTTGAATGATTTTATTAATCGATTTTATATGTTGCTTTTATTGTGGAAATTAAAGTGATGGAAACTGTTTTATGATGTGATTTTAATGTTAAATTGATTTATAAATGATTAGAATTGAAATATATTGTGATATGTCTTTCCATTTAAAGGTTATTTATGATTATTTTTCATAATTTAGTTTATTGTACACCCACTAAGCTATATGCTTAGCGCGTTAGTTTTGTTTCTAACGCCTAGATACCGGGGATCCCGAAGAAGCCAAAGACCTGAAGAGTGAGAGAGTTGCTGACAGAGTCCCAGAGTTATCACAGTTGGGTAGCTATATGGTTGTTATATGTATATATTCTGAAAGCATGCATATACAGAGGATTTGTAATTATGTTATGTAATATGTTTTGTAATTAAATATTTTATGATTTCTGTCTTTTATTATTAGAATGTTTGTAAATATTAAAATTTGAATCGTTTTATTTTATACACTGTATTGGAAAGTCGCACTAAACGGCAGAGTACGCAATTGTTTGAAAATGATATTGAAGTGTTGATATTGAATTTGTATTTGAATTGTTTTGTGAAAAACAGGTTTTGGGAAAATTCGAAAAACAAACGGAACTCTGCCGAAATTTTGTAAAAAGTTCATTTATTGGGCTCACTTGAAAATGGTTTTAAAACTATCAACTTTTTGGTTTTCCAATGGTTTTTAAAATTTATAAATTATATGTATTGAATTGATGGGCTCACAACGGATTTATAAAATGAATTTAGAAAGTTTTGAAAAACCGTGTAGCGCTCCCTGGATCGGTCCAGCCGGGTCGGGTCGGGGGGTGTTACAGGGATTATAAATCTATTTTGGAACATAATTCTATTATGTTTCAAATTCCCACAAAATTAAAACTATGTGGTGAAGATATATCTGATAAGGATATGCTAGAGAAAACATTTACCACTTTCTATGCTTCAAATATTATCCTGTAACAATAATATGTAGAACAGATATTTACACAATATTCACAATTAATTGTGTGTCTCCTTATTACTGAAAAAAATAATAAACTTTGATAAAAAATATGACTAACGCTCGACTGGTTCTACAGTATTCTCAAGAGTGAATGCTAATATTTTTAGAGACTATAGTCGTTATCGTGGACATAATCGTAGGCAAGGAAGAGGACATATTTGGCCATGGTGGTATAAATTTTTAGATTACCAAAATAATAGAAACAATCTTCAGAAGTGGAATGTTTATGATCAAACATGATAGAGGCAAGAATATTCAAAATAAGCCTCTAAGAAATGATAGTGTTTGTTTTAGGCATGGTGCTCATAATCATTAGTTGTGCACCTAAACACTTCATCGATCTTTATCAAGCATCAATAAAAGAAAGGGGAAAGAAGGCTGAAACAAATTTTATTGAGGATTTTGATCTAATGGATATTCCTCATCTTAATGTATCAGATTTTTTTGCAGATCCAAAAGAAATCGACCACTTAATTGGTGATGGAAATGTCCATACCAATTAAATACTGCTTGTACTATTTGTTTTTGTACACATATATAAATATTCTTATGTAAGATGTATTTTGCAATCATATGAAATATATTTTCTATTTCTATTATCATTTTGTGTAATATACATTTTATTTTTCTTTGCAAAAAGAATATCAGTTAGAGTGATAAAATGACTGTTATTGAGAAACAAGATGGATTTATATATCTAGCTAACAGTGCAACGACACATCCAATTTTACAGAATCAAAAATATAATTTAAATTTGACTTTGCTTAAAATAAAAGTTAATATCGTATCAGGTCTAGTAGATCTAATTGAAGGCTCCAAAAGAGCCAAAATATTTTTACCAAATGGTACTAAATTATGTATCAATAATATTTTATATTCAAGCAGATCCTGAAAAAAAAAATTGTTTAGTTTCAAAGGTATACATTCTAATATATATCATATTGAGACTATAAATAAAAAAAATATTGAATATTTGTACACTACTTCAAATGATTCGGGTTAGAAGCTCGGAGAAACTGTGTGCTTTCTCATCCGGATAATATTATACCGTTATAAAAAATTTAGAGATTTATGCAGTTATAAACTAGAAATTCTCATATCCAAAAATATTTATACTTTGGCAATACCGTCTTGTTCACTCAGGATCTACAATGATGTTTCGTAAATTTTCATTTACATTCATTAAAGAACCAGAATATTCTTTTATTGCATGAGAATACATGTACTTCATGTTAATAAGGGAAGTTAGTAACTAGACCATCTTATTATAAAGTTGGTTTCAAATCCCCATCATTCTTACAAAAAATTCGAGGGGATATATATGGGCTTATTTATCGACGGATGTGGACTATTAAACTATTTTATGGCTATAATTGATGTACATGCAAGGTGGTCACGTGTTGCGCAGGATTGACCCGTGTTTATAATTAGAAGCATATTTACTTATTGATTTTAATTTTCTTAGTGTTCGAGTAACTCAACCAAGCTCTAGCTAAGCTTCCACTAGCTCAACATCTTCCTAGATAATAACTGCTCAAATTCAACTAACTCTAGTGAGTTTAAGAGCTTTATCACTGATAATGAAACTGAGAATTATATTACACAGTCTGATTGTTCATTACAATTGGAAACCTATTTATAAATAGAAATAATAATATAATAATATACATAGAAATACTATAATAATATAATATAGTAACTACACTATATATTATATTAACATCCCCCCACAAACTCAAGATGGTAAGATAGAAACAAGCTTGAGTTTGGAAATCAAATCGCGAAAACGTCCAGGATAAAGAGCTTTGGTGAAGATATCAGCAGGCTGATTAATGGAGGAGACTGAAAGGAGCTTAACAGTACCTTGAGTGACATGCTGGCGAACAAAGTGACAATCAATTTCAATATGTTTAGTACGTTCATGAAAAACATCATTGTGAGTAATCTGAATAGCACTACGATTGTCACAGTGGAGAGGAGTAGCAGTGGACTGTTTGACTCCCAGATCACCAAGTAACCAACGTAACCAGAGAAGTTCTTGAGTAGCATCAGCAATTGCATGATATTCAGCCTTAGTACTAGAACGTGCAGTAACAGTTTGCTTCTTACTACGCCAGGAAATGAGAGAGTCTCTAAGAAAGAAACAGAATCCAGTAGTAGATCGTCGATCAGTAGGATCACCGGCCCAGTCAGCATCTGAGTACGCTTGTAAATCTAGAGATGAGTGAGCAGAGAAATGAAGACCATGAAACATAGTGCCTTTGAGATACCGGAGAATATGAAGAACAGCTGCAAAATGAGTGGAGTGCGGAGCGGTCATGAACTGACTGACCACATGTACAGCATATGCAATATCTTTAAATTTTTTCAACTGTGATAATCATGTCATCCACATAAAGTAACAAGAAAATACAACCATGATCAGTCTTGCGGATAAATAATGCAGAATCATAAGCGCTAGAGAGAAAACCAAATTGCTGGATTGTAGTGGAAAATTTGGCGAACCAGGCCCGAGGGGCTTGTTTGAGGCCATATAATGCACGTCGAAGTCGGCACACCTTATTTGGAGGAGAATCATACCCTGGGGGAGGTTTCATGTAAACTTCTTCAGTAAGGTCACCATTAAGAAATTCATTTTTCACATCCATCTGAAATAAGTTCCATCGTCGAACTGCAGCAACAGCTAGTAAGCTGCGAACAGATGTAAGTCTAGCAACTGGTGCGAATGTTTCTTCATAATCAATCCCATACTCCTGTGTAAAGCCTTTTGCAACAAGGCGGGCTTTATGTCGTTCAACGGAGCCATCAGACTTAGTTTTGATCTTATATACCCATTTACATCCCACTGCAGTCTTATTTGAAGGAAGATCAACCATATCCCAAGTATGAGTTTTGTCAAGAGCCTGTAATTCTTCTGCCATAGCTTGCTGCCAAACAGGATTAGAGCTGGCCTCCTTATATGATTGAGGCTCATGCAAGGAAATAATAGTAGAGAAGCAATGAAAATCTCGAAGTTTAACAGATGGTGTTCTTACCCGATTACATTGACGAACATGAGGGACAGAATGATGGGAAGACTCTGGTACAGGATCAGCAAGCGGTTCAGATAACTCGGGAGTTGGCAGAGTACAATCAGAAGCACTTGTTTGAGTCTCATGGGATGTATCTGGGTTAATGTCATCTGGGAATAAGGGAATAGTGGGATCGATGAAAAAATTTAAAGATGCATTATGTGAAACATGAAATTTTAACATAGTAGAAAACATTTTATGCTCCCAAAAAACAACATGACGAGATATGCGAAGACGATTCGAAATGGGATCCCAGCATCGATAACCTTTGTGTTCAATACCATAGCCAAGAAAACAGCACAAACGAGACCGGGGTTCTAACTTGGTATGCTCATGAGGTTGAAGGAGAACGAAACAGGAACATCCAAAAACTTTAAGATTTTAATAAGTTGGTGGAGTACCGTAAAGACGTTCATAAGGAGTCTGATTATCGATGACAGGAGAGGGAACTCGATTGATAGTGTATACTGCAGTTAATGCAGCTTCCCCCCAAAAACGTTCAGGACATGCGGAAGAGATAAGAAGGGCACGAACAGTTTCAAGAATGTGTCTGTGTTTGCGTTCTGCACGTCCATTTTGTTGGGATGTCCCTGGGCATGACCTATGACAAATGGTACCATTCTGATGCAAGAAATTTAAAAAAGATGCATCCTTATATTCCATAGCATTATCAGTACGAAAAATTTTGATAGTTTTAGAGAACTGAGTTTTAATCATATTAGCAAAGTCAAAGTAAGTTTTAGATAACTCAGATCTACTATGCAAAAGATAAAGCCATGTATATCGAGAATAATCATCCACAAAGATAACAAAATATTTGGATCCCCCCACGGTAGTGGTGGGTGAGGGTCCCCAAATATCAGAATGGATCAAATCAAAAGGTGCATGTGAAGTTGAATCACTGTTATTAAAAGGAAGAGCATGTTGTTTTGCTAATGGACAAGAAATACAATCAAAATGTTCATCTGTGACAGAACCCAAGTGTCCACTAGATATTAGAGAGCGCAAACGACTAAAGGAAACATGACCTAACCGTGAGTGCCAAAGACTCAACGAGGACAATACAGAAGCAGCAGATTGATGTGGGGAAAGGTCCTGAGAGGGCAGATGAAGACTAATAAGCTCAAACAAGCGTCCAACTTTACGGCCTATCCCAAGCGTCTTTCCCGTTTGCGGGTCCTGCACACGACAACCAGAAGAGGAAAAAAGAACATCAAGACCAAGATCACATAATTGACCCACAGAAAGAAGATTTAATGTAAGTTGAGGAATGAAATAAGCATTAGACAATGAGAGATTATTGGTAGAAATGTGACCAACAGTCTGAACATTCATCGACGAGCCATCAGCAGTATAAATGACAGGTAACGAGGGATTAGATGATTTTTTCAAAAATAGAGAAGGATCAGAAGTCATATGATTACAACAAGCAGAATCAAAGTACCAAGAATGAGTACCTGCAGATACTGATGAAGCAGAAATGGAGGAATTACCAGACTTTGAGAGAATTTGATGCACCATGGATTCAAGATCATGAATGGAAAATGAAGATGGTTCTGGATCATGATCAGCAGTACCGTGCGTGTTAGCAGCAGTGGCAGTAGAGAATTGTTGACTGTTTTTGAATTTACCCAAAGGAACACCTTTGGGTTTGGTAGAAACACCTCTCTTATCAGGATTGCTGGGACAATCATCAATATAATGGCCTGGTCCAAGCTTATGACAATGTTTACAACGTCTGGTAGGACAATGCAGAACTGAATGTCCTGGCTCTCGACAATATCGACAAAAGAGTTTCTGTTTGAATGACTGCTTAGAGTGTGTAACTAAAGCAGCATCCGTGTGTTGACTCTGAAATGTGGCAAGGCGAGTCTCCTCAGAAATTAGCTCAGAAACAGCTTGCTCAAGAGTAGGCAAGGGATGTCGATGAAGGAGAGATGCACGAGTAGGCTTAAATGTGTCATGTAGAGCCATAAGGAACTGTATCAAGTGCTGCTGATCTTTGTAAGTTGTGAACTTAATAGCATCTGTAGTATCTGTCCAAGTAGGCTCCGAAAGAGCTAGTTGATCCCAGATAAACTGCATTTTAGAGTGGAAGTCGGCAATAGACTGACCAGGTTCCTGTCGCAGTTGATGAATAGTGCGTAATAATTGATACTGATGAGAAAGATCAGAGGCAGTGTACCTTGTAGCTAAGAAGTCCCAAAGAGATGTGGCGGTTTCAAATCGACCAAACTGGAGATTGATAGATTGAACCGAGGTATTACGAAACCAGGTAATAATTTGATGATGTTTGCTATCCCAATCATCAAGACGCTCAAAAAATTTGGCATCAGTCTCAGTGGCATCAGTCCC
The DNA here is from genome assembly GCA_003430845.1 of Xanthoceras sorbifolium. Lineage (NCBI taxonomy): Eukaryota > Viridiplantae > Streptophyta > Magnoliopsida > Sapindales > Sapindaceae > Xanthoceras > Xanthoceras sorbifolium. The sequence continues at coordinate 27,857,275 of CM010621.1, forward strand.
AGTGGTTGTTCTAACGGGTTTTGGAATATCTCCAGTGACATAACGCCATAATTTTCGTCCTTTAAGAAAACTCTGCATTGCTTGAGCCCATAAAATATAATTGGGTCCATCTAAAATAACTTGAATAGGCTGAGACACATCCATTTTCCAGGAATTTTCCATAAATAATGAAAAATAGCCAAGTAATGTGGAAATAATAAAATAAGGGAATAATCAAGCAATGTAGGAAATTATAGGGGATGATGCTGTAAGAAACCAAATCAGGGCAGTACCGTAATTAACCAATTGTTAAAGGGTTGAGACTGTAATTTGCCGTCAAGGGGCTGAGACTGTAATTTACCGACTGAAGTAGTGGAGAGGCCAACAGCAGTCTCAGCGGCGGTGGTGGAGGCATGGGGAAGGAGGACGGCCTCAAAGAAGACCAGATCCAGGAAGCTCGTCGGCCGGTGAGTCTGAACGTGCCGGCGGTGAGGAACAAATCACCGGGAAACGGCGGGATCGGGCGAAGAAAGGGAGAGCGACGCGGCCCTAGTGAACACCGCGCGTGGAGCTTCTGCGGTGGTCCGATGGCCGAGTTTTTGGTGGTGGCGGAAGCGGAAGAGGACGACGATCCAGACGGAAGTGGTGGTGAGCCGAGAAAGAGAAGCTACGGCGGCGAAGCGGGGAAGACAGTGGCGCCGAGCGGGGAAGGCAGTGGTGAGGGAGAGACGATCTCGCGTGGGCAGGTGCGTAGTAGACCTGCGATCTGAAAGAGATCTGGAATGAGATCGGATCTGTACCAGAGATCTGGAATGAGATCGGATCTGTACCAGATCGGATCTGTGAATGAGATCGGGAAGAGAGATCGCCGGAAAAAAAATTAGAATTTAGATTACCATAGCTCTGATACCATGATAATGAAACTGAGAATTATATTACACAGTCCTGATTGTTCATTACAATTGGAAACCTATTTATAAATAGAAATAATAATATAATAATATACATAGAAATACTATAATAATATAATATAGTAACTACACTATATATTATATTAACAATCACTATGCTTGCCTTGTCAGTTAGTTACTGTGGAAGTGAAGACGAAAATTGAAGGATGACCACAGAGCTAATGGACGTTTATTGGAGGATGAAAAGCAGATATTATTGTCCAGTTAGTTACAATACCACAGATATTGTTATTCAAGAGCTTCATCATGCTTGCCTTGCCAGTTAGTTACTGTGGAAGTGAAGATCGAAAATTGAAGGATGACCACAGAGCTAATGAACGTTTATTGGAGGATGAAAAGCAAATATTGTTGTCCAGTTAGTTACAATAGCAAGCTGACGTGGATTGAGTTTGTTAGCATTAATTAGGGATCTGTGATTCATGAAAAGGTAGTGTGAGGGCATTAATCTTTTGTGTCGACTGTATTATGTACCAAATTCTCATTTGCTTCTAATTCGCGTGTTTTTAGTGTCTTACAATACTCAGTTCTTCAAGCTTTAAGCAGATTCAAGTTATGCATAGATCTTGGAAGGCTCTGCGTGTTATGGTAAGCTTTAGCTTGAATTTAGCTCTTAGAAGATTATATTGCCCACACACACATTTCATATACATGCATCCCTGCAACGCAGTTCACCTTAGTCGCACGCAAACTAAGTTCATCTTTGTTTATATCTATGTCTTTGCATGTTATCTTGTATAATTCGTTTTTAGGTTGTTTTTGAAACGTTCATGTTGATAATGTATTATAAAAAAAATAATATAATAAATTATTAAAACAATAAAATAAGAGAGAGTATACAATATATGTAAATAGACCTTTGCATTTGATTTCGTATATGACAGTATAACAATTTAGTTGACTGTAAAAAAAATGGGTTAGGTGGTTAACGATTTGTCAATTGTGCCATGTAGGATGACTTAGTGGTCAGTTAAGTTAAATATTTAGTATCTTAGTTGATAACGTTTATGAGAGGGTTCTCGGCGACAGTGAGAACCTAATGGTTGTAAGCACCTGTGAAAGACAGCTGAAAACAAAGAAAAATCGGTGAGGAGTGCCGGAATTGTGCCGACGATTAAACTCTGACGATCAAGTCAGTTTAGGTGTTATGGAGAAATAAATGACTAAAAATGAAAGAGTTTTAGGGCTGGTGAGTTGTAATAAATCATACATTGTTCTTCTTTATTGCTGTTATTTATAGACGTCCAACATTCATCTTATGTTCCCGTAATTTGGGGTATGGTCAGGCTGTCACGGCAACTGCTAAACATCCTACCATTACCTTAATCATGAATAATTGTCTTCTCGAAGCACGTTTATAGGGATGAGACAACATGAGTGGTTGGTAGGTGGCCTGTAACATCGAAAATTTAACGCGTCTCACCGTATAGATGATGGGATTCAAACTTGGCCATGCCTATTCACCAACATTGTCATATGCATTAAATGGGTAAAGGCTTTCTCCAAGTAAGGTTGTACTATTCGTTAATGCAGAGCATTTATTGTGCTCGAAGATCTTCTTCTCTAGTTGACCGTTCTCTCAGCAAGGGATAATGAAAGTGATGTCGATGGACCTCTCGTTGTCAGAGAGAGAAATCAAGCCGAGCATGTTCTCGTCATTCGAGGTTAAAACGATGATGTTTCAACCCTATGATTAATCCTTACCTTGTCGTATGGTGAAATTACTTTGTCTATCAGAAATTACCCTCAACAATACCCCATAGATTTATGAATCCGAAAATACTCATTTTATTTTATTTTTGGAAAAGAAATTTACTCTTGATCGGTACTTGGAAGGTTTTATTCTGATGGATTCTTAAAATGGTTTGTTTTGAATCAAAATGGGTAGATTTGAATCAAAGGTCGGCTCATTTAAACTCTACGTGTGTCGTTTCCTTCTCCCAAGTGTGTTGTCACCTATAATCATTTAATTTCGAATCTCAAATGATTCATCTTAAATGAATAGTCAGCTTGCTCATTATGATTTGCAAGTGGCACCCCCCCTACTGGTTCCTGGCTGTGTATCCTCAAGACACGAGATGTCTCATCATTAGCTCGGCCAACGAGGAGCTTTCACGATCATACAATCTTCTCAAGATCAACAGGTTATGGAGCTTTTGGGGAGGGTCTATATATATCTACTCTCAGAGAACTGTTAAGCCTTTCATCCTCACTAGAAATGCTTTAACAAAGAGAGATAGAAAAACCCTTGAAATTTCATAGCAAAATGGGTATGTAAAGCTCGGCCGTGTCATTCTCGTTTCGAGCATTCGTCATTTAAGCTTTCCTAGTAAGTCTCATAGTTTTCTTTTTCAATTTTCTTCTATTTCTTCTTTCGAATATAGATGTCCCTTCGTTTCTTTATAGTAAACGCATGATAGCAGAAATCGAGAAGGACGGTTTTGCACTTTTTGCGGCTCAGAGAGCTCCTCAACCTTTGCCACTAAATATTGATTATTCATATGTACAGATTATTGACGTCGACACTAAACCTACCCCCGAGTTTTCACCAGTGAAAACATCAACTTCTTTGGACATAACAATGGGAAAGGATTGCTTGCTTTTCGACGAGCAGTATGTCGACCTATCAGAAGACAAGTCGCACTCTCGGCGGAAAATAAAGTTCTCGCCGAGAAATCCTAGCTTTTTGGAATGTGAGGCCAATGTGGTGGTAAGGTTCGACTTGGTTAAGTACGAGCGTTATTACGAAATCTTCGATATGGTAAAGCTTATACTCCCAGATAGGCGAGCTGCGTGGAATCCTCTGAGTGGAGCAATTGCCATCTGCAAAGTTAGGCTAAGCTATAGAGTGACTCTGCCACTCCAGCCTTTCATCGCGTGCTTCCTCAGCGACATCAGCCTGGCTTCAGCATAACTGACACCCCACTTTATTGGGTATTGATAGGGTTCTACTCCTTGTGGTGTTCGCTAGGTTTCTCGGATCCCTCACCTAATGAAATCCAACATTACTACTCTCTACGGCCGTCTCCTCAAAAGCCGAGCTCGTATTATTTTGCGTCCTTCCCAGCACATAAATGACTCCCTATCGGTGAAGATGGCGAGATAGTATCTAGTAGGTTGAATACCTCAGACGAGCAAAAACTGGGGGTATTTGGGGACTACCCTCTTCCAACAAATTTTGGAAAGAGGCCTGGTTTTTCATCAGGGCGATTGGTGTCGGCACATTCCCGCTGATAAGGTCAAATCCCTTAATGAAGCTTACATTCCTTGCCACTTCATGAAGCCAGGTACTTAACGGTTTTCTTTTGATAGTATATATGTTCACATATTTTTTATGACATTTCGATAGGCAATCTGGAGTTCCACCACTATAGAATCGTTGGGCTTAGCATCAACTCCCACTGCATCTTTTGTTGTAAATGATATTGGGTCACATCTTTTTTCCTGCCTTTTAGCATCCCTATGAACTAAATTCACGTCCGAAGTTTGTACGTGATCTGATACTTCTCGATTTTCTACCTTTCTCTCTCTATTGCTGGTGACGGTTCCCGGACCTCCGTGGATGCTGTCGATAAGACTAGCCTTTGAAATTTCTGACCGCTCGTTGGCCTTTTTAGGACTTCGAGGGCAAGTTGGTCTCAATGGTCCCTGGGGTCGGTCTGTTCTCTTTCCAATGACCCCCTGGTTTAGGGAGGGTGCTCACCAGCTTCCCTTTTCAGCATGGATTATTTTATGTGGTTGTCCCTGATCAGGTCTTCTATGTTGATCCTTTAACGGGAAACATTTTGAGGTATTATGTTAGCAATCACGGTCACGGTCGCTGTCGCGAACACGGTGCGCCGATGTCATCTTTTCAGGTCACGTCACAATTTTCTTATGTTGAGCGACTGATAGTATCTCCTCACGTCCTCGTGTCAGAGGTGTGTATCGGTCAAATCGATTTTTGGCCCGCCTGGCCTCCCTCAATCTATTCTTGACCTCTCGACAATCATCGTGGTGACCTTTCCCTTTAAATTTGTCAGTATCTCCCCTGCTTGGGTGTAACACCCCCTGACCCGACCCGACTGGATCGACCCAGTGAGCGTTACCGGATTTTCAAAACTTTTCATAACTCTGTTTAAAATTTGAAAACCAAATAATTTATAATTTAAAATCATTTCTTGTGAGCCTATCAAAATCAGTTTTAAAAATTTCGGCAGAGTTTCCTCTGTTTTTCTGATTTTCCAAAATCCTGTTTTTCAACAAAATCTCAAATATTATAATAGTAACACTTCAAAATTCATTTCTCAATCAAATGCGCACTCTGCCATATAGTGCGACTTTCCCAAACATTTACAATAAAACAATACATATTGTATATTTACAAACTTTATTAAACATAAACTAATATATAAATATTTACAAAACTCATATATTATCACTTTACAAACTTCTGTATCTGCATGCTTAAGTAATTAATTTACAATTAAAGTTTAAATAAAACTACCCAAGTAATGTGACTTTGAATCTTCTTCTGCAGCTATCAACTCTTCAGTTCTTTATTTATTGGAACCTCTTCTACCTACGCGTGATAAAATCAACGCGCTAAGCATTTCGCTTAGTGGGTGTACACAAATCAAATTTGCAAATTTAATATAATATCATTTATAACGTATATAAAACAAATACAATTCATAGTAGACCAAATACGCCTTTCAAAGCAAATCAGATAATCATATTAACAAAACGTTTAATTAAACAAAATCTTTCTCTTATAAAGTGAGTAATACTCTGTCCAAATTGTTTTATATATATATCAACTAGTAGAAAAGACAAAGAAATAAAATATCACAATGATAGCTTATCAATCAAGTAATAAGTTATAAATATCAAATAAGGAACAATAAATAAACTGTTCAAATGTAATTATCAACAGAAATCAATATATATTTTCATAAGTAAACTTTCAGATCAACTATATATTAAAATCCAATTATATTCAACTAAATTCAGTAAATCTTATTCACCAATCTTATAAAAGTTTTCAAAATTCTTTTCTATAAACTTCATCCATTTCTTTTCAATCCTGGTCCTTTAGTATACTTAACATAATTTTCTGAACTGGAATATGGGCCGCTCGACATCGACCACTCAGTGGGTGTCCGTCGAACATAACTCCCAACCTATGATGAATCCTTAGGGTGGTACGTATCTCCCTACCCTAGGACCGAATGTTCGGAACCTAGAGAGGTGCATATCTCCCTATCCCAGGAACGAATCCTTAGAAAGGTACATGTCTCCCTACCCCAGGACGAATCCTTGAGGAGGTACGTGTCTCCCTACCCCTGGACGAATCCATGGGGAGGTACATAATATCAGGATCAATATCAATAACGGTGCAGTACTGCTGAAATAACCCAGCTGGTATACCAACCTCCTATATCCATTTCTATGTCGAAGTATCTTAGGGCCATTTCACAATATCATTTCTTTATGGTCAAATTAAATTTTATTAAATTCAAATCAATAAACACATTTACAAAATTCAAATCTCAAATTTATAGTCAACCTTATTTTACAAATTAATATCGAATTGAATTTCCCCAAAATCGCTTAATCAATTTATCACAAACAATATATATATATATATATATATATATATATATATAGAATTCAAAATCAGTTTAACACTATATATATATATATAACTATATATATTCAAAATCAATTTCTCATAAACAATATATAATTTCTCATAAAATTAATTTAGCACTATATATATATATATATATAATATATTCAAAATCAATCAAATATATAACTATATATTCAAAATCAAATTCTCATAAACAATATATATCTCTATCTATCTATATATATATATATATATATATATATATATATATATATTCAAAATCAATTTATTACAATCTCTATATATACCAAATCATTCCCAAAATCAATGTCAAACAACAAATCATAAATAATATATATCACAAATAAGTAAAAACAATATAATATAAAGATTCCGAAAATTTCTAGAAAATCTGAAAAATACAAAAATTAGTGTACATCGAACCTGGACAATTTCTGAACAATATTCTTTTCTACTCTTCTTCTCCTTCTTCTTCTCTTTCCTTTCTCTCTCCTCTTTCTCTCTCCTCTTCTCTCTTCTCTCCCGCTTCACTCTCCTTCTCGTCTTCTTTTCTTCTTTCTTTTGCTTGTTTCTCTCACGCCATCTGTCTCTATTCTTTTATTTTTGATATTGCTGTCTCAATTTTTTTTGGTCTCCTTTTGTGATGGCTTTACTTCTTTGCTTTTGTGCTGTGCCAATCCAAATTGTTTTTTAATTTTTCAAACTTTATATATATATATATATATATATATATATATATATATATATATATATATATAAATATCTACTTAATTATAAAATGGACCCTTGAGCTTCTTAAAATTTCACAATGGCACAAATTTACTCTTAATCACATGTGATTTACCAATCTTCCTTTAATTATCAAAGTAACCCACCAATCACATTCCATCTCAATAATATTCGGAAAAATATTCCACACTTATCCAAATAACAAATTGACTTCACCAATATTCAGTTGGACCTATTATTCTCCAAATGCACTATGAAAATAATATTTCTAAGTCGGTTAAAATCACTATTCGTTTATACACTATATATCTCATAGATATACTTTTCACCAATTTTAATCACATACTTAACTTTTCACCAATATAAATCAGATACCTGACTTTTGCATGATCAATAATAATTAATAATCATACTATTCATAATTATGGAACTTTGGGGCGTTACAATTCTTCCCCTCTTAAGAAATTTCCCTTATTCAAACAACTGAGGGTCTTGTTGACGCATCACTTCTTCGCTTTCCCAAGTAGCTTCTTTTATATTGTGATTCCTCCAGAGAACCTTTACCAATGAAATTTTCTTATTTCGTAGTTCCTTGATTTCTCTATCTAATACCTTTATTGGTTCCTCTTCGTATATAAAGTGTGGTTGTACTTCAATAGTTTTAGTCGAGACTACATGGGAAGGGTCCGATCTGTATCTCCTCAGCATTGATACATGAAACACATTATGTATCTTATCTAATTCAGGTGGTAAAGCTAGTCTATAGGCTACCGGTCCTACACGCTGGATGATTTCGTATGGACCAATAAACCTAGGACTCAACTTTCCTTTCTTTCCAAATCTTAGTACTTTCTTCCAAGGAGATACTTTAAGGAAAACTTTATTCTCATTTTTATACTCTATGTCTCTTCTTTTTAAATCTGCATAGGATTTCTGTCAATCAATTGCGGCTTTTACTCTTTCTTTACCGAGTTCTCACTTTCTCCTTAGTCTCCCTAATTACATCAAGGCAAATTATCCTACTTTTGCTCAATTCAATCCAACATAAAAGGGTCATGCATTTTCGCCTATATAAAACCTCGTAAGGTACTATGCCAATACTTGATTGGAAGTTATTATTATAAACAAATTCAACTAAAAGACTGTGTCGATCCCAATTTCCTTTAAAATCAATCACACAATTTCTAAGCATATCTTCCTATATTTGAATTATCGTTTCAGATTGTCCTTTTCAACTCATCATCTGGAATATGAATCATGTCTCTGTAGCACAAAGTACTATTATCTTTAATTACACAATCGATCTCCTTCCCTTCGTGGTAATGGCTATCAGTTTCTCATATTACCTCAACACACCACTAAGACGACTACGTGCAGCATCACTATAATCCACAAAATCCTTATGAGACTTTGGCTTCTCTTAGCTGATTAAATAAACCATCAATCCTATATATGTATATATGTATGTATATATATATATATATATATATACTTATTCTCGATCGTAAATTTATTCAATTCTCCATAGTCGACACATAATCTTAACGATCCATTCTTAAACGATAATTAATTATAATCTCTCGATAACCCAAATTCATACCTCAATTCACATCAAATTCTTAAAATTATAATTTCCATCAAATCTTCTGGAAATTCATATCCCTAAATCTCAATTAGAAAATCTTTATATATATATATATATATATATATATACTCTATTCACAATCATACTGTAAACTAAGATATGACTACCTATTATTTCTTACTTAGTTGGTTCAACTTGTAAGTACATATATTACAAATATATACATATGTCTCAGTGCAATAACATTAGCATCAAAAATAAACATCATACCAGTTATCACATTCGATGACCGAGCAGGAGCTGATCTCTCTGCCTACGAAACTGGATTATTCTTTCTCTTCGGACACTCTTTCCGTATATAATCATGGGATCCACATTTAAAACAAGCTCCAGTTACTCTCCAACATTCCCCGGGATATTTTCTTTTACAATGTTCACATGGTGCTGGGGTACAACCATCCTGTCTCCCTGAAGGCACTGCTGCCCCTATGTGCCTACTAGTTTCAGTCCCTATCTGACTAGGTCTCCTCTTTCGAGAAATAGTGGGAGCTGACCTTTCTGATTGTTGACCAGCAGAAACAGTCTGCTTCTTCAGACAATCTCTATAAAAATGGTCATGAGACCCACATTTGTTACATGCTCCAATCATTCTCCAGCATTTTCCCTGGATGCTTCTTTTTACAATGTTTACACAGTGTTGGGGCTGGTCCCCTAGCTGTATTCCCAGGGATACTAACTACTGTTATGACTAACTATTCAGACCTAACTGTGGTTAAAGGTCTCTATTGCTGTCTCCGACGATTAACCTAATGTCTTTTGAATTTCTTATTTCTTAGATGGTCCAACATCTCCAATCCAACCATCTTTGAACTTCCAGATGCAATAGAAGCTTCCCTAGCTACTCTAGCAGAACTACCAGGTCTACTTCTGAATTCATCTTCAGAGGGTTCCATTTCTTTCTTCCTTTATCCTTTATAAAACAGAAGAGGAATCTGCAGATTAGAGTCACATCCTCTTATAGGTGTCTTTATACAATGCATGCATATACAGAATATTACTCTTTCGGTCCATAAATGCCTAAACCGCGCTCTGATACCACTTAAATGTAACACCCCCTGACCCGACCCGACTGGATCGACCCAGGGAGCGTTACCGGGTTTTCAAAACTTTTCATAACTCTGTTTAAAATCTGAAAACCAAATAATTTATAATTTAAAATCATTTCTTGTGAGCCCATCAAAATCAGTTTTAAAACTTTCGACAGACTTTCCTCTATTTTTCTGATTTTCCAAAAATCCTGTTTTTCAACAAAATCTCAAATATTATAATAGTAACACTTCAAAATTCATTTCTCAATCAAATGCACACTCTGCCATATAGTGCGACTTTCCCAAACATTTACAATAAAACAATACATATTGTATATTTACAAACTTTATTAAACATAAACTAATATACAAATATTTACAAAACTCATATATTATCACTTTACAAACTTCTGTATCTGCATGCTTAAGTAATTAATTTACAATTAAAGTTTAAATAAAACTACCCAAGTAATGTGACTTTGAATCTTCTTCTGCAGCTATCAACTCTTCAGTTCTTTATTTATTGGAACCTCTTCTACCTACGCGTGATAAAATCAACGCGCTAAGCATTTCGCTTAGTGGGTGTACACAAATCAAATTTGCAAATTTAACATAATCTCATTTATAACGTATATAAAACAAATACAATTCATAGTAGACCAAATACGCCTTTCAAAGCAAATCAGATAATCATATTAACAAAACGTTTAATTAAACAAAATTTTTCTCTTATAAAGTCAGTAATACTCTGTCCAAATTGTTTTATATATATATCAACTAGTAGAAAAGACAAAGAAATAAAATATCACAATGATAGCTTATCAATCAAGTAATAAGTTATAAATATCAAATAAGGAACAATAAATAAACTGTTCAAATGTAATTATCAACAGAAATCAATATATATTTTCATAAGTAAACTTTCAGATCAACTATATATTAAAATCCAATGATATTCAACTAAATTCAGTAAATCTTATTCACCAATCTTATAAAAGTTTTCAAAATTCTTTTCTATAAACTTCATCCATTTCTTTTCAATTCCTGGCCCTTTAGTATACTTAACATAATTTTCTGGACTAGAATATAGGCCGCTTGACATCGACCACTCAGTAGGTGTCCGTCGAACATAACTCCCAACCTAGGACGAATCCTTAGGGTGGTACGTATCTCCCTACCCTAGGACCGAATGTTCGGAACCTAGAGAGGTGCATATCTCCCTATCCCAGGAACGAATCCTTAGGAAGGTACATGTCTCCCTACCCCAGGACGAATCCTTAAGGAGGTACATGTCTCCCTACCCCTGGACGAATCCATGGGAAGGTACATAATATCAGGATCAATATCAATATCGGTGCAGTACTGCTGAAATAACTCAGCTGGTATACCAACATCTTATATCCATTTCTATGTCCAAGTATCCTAGGGACATTTCACAATATCATTTCTTTATGGTCAAATTAAATTTTATTAAATTCAAATCAATAAACACATTTACAAAATTCAAATCTCAAATTTATAGTCAACCTTATTTCACAAATTAATATCGAATTGAATTTCCCCAAAATCGCTTAATCAATTTATCACAAACAATATATATATATATATATATATATATATATATTCAAAATCAATTTATTACAATCTCTATATATACCAAATCATTCCAAAAACCAATGTCAAACAACAAATCATAAATAATATATATCACAAATAAGTAAAAACAATATAATATAAAGATTTCGAAAATTTTTGAAAAATCTGAAAAATACAAAAATTAGTGTACACCGAACCTGGACAATTTCTGGACAATATTCTTTTCTACTCTTCTTCTCCTTCTCCTTCTCTTTCCTTTCTCTCTCCTCTTTCTCTCTCCTCTTCTCTCTTCTCTCCCGCTTTCACTCTCCTTCTCGTCTTCTTTTCTTCTTTCTTTTGCTTGTTTCTCTCACGCCATCTGTCTCTATTCTTTTATTTTTGATATTGCTGTCTCAATTTTTTTGGTCTCCTTTTGTGATGGCTTTACTTCTTTGCTTTTGTGTTGTGCCAATCCAAATTGTTTTTTGACTTTCCAAACTTTATATATATATATATATATATATATATATATATATATATATATATATATATATATCTACTTAATTGTAATATGGACCCTTGAGCTTCTTAAAATTTCACAATGGCACAAATTTACTCTTAATCACATATGATTTACCAATCTTCCTTTAATTATCAAAGTAACCCACCAATCACATTCCATCTCAATAATATTCGAAAAATATTCCACACTTATCTAAATAACAAATTGACTTCACCAATATTCAATTGGACCTATTATTCTCCAAATGCACTATGAAAATAATATTTCTAAGTCGGTTAAAATCACTATTCGTTTATACACTATATATCTCATAGATATACTTTTCACCAATTTTAATCACATACTTAACTTTTTACCAATATAAATCAGATACCTGACTTTTGCATAATCAATAATAATTAATAATCATACTATTCATAATTATGGAACTTTGGGGCGTTACATTGAGGGACCTTTTTCGCTATCCGATTTATCTAGGCGCATCCCATATACCACATTCCCTCCGTGGGCTATTTCTTTCTCTTCTTCACGCGCTTAGTCGCAGCTACTTCTACCATCTCCGGGTAAAATGTAGGTCATTGTTTTCTCACTTGAAAAGAGAATGTCCCGCTCTATAAGCCATTTGTAAATATATTAATGGCAGATGCATCGTTAAAGTTCTCCACCTAAACTAGTTCTTTGTTGAAGTGTGAGAGGTAGACCCTGATAGATTCTTTTGTCCCTTGTTTAACTGAGGACAAAATGTTTCCTCTGTACACTTTCCATAAACTGTTGAGAGAATGCACAACTAAATTTGTTGAAATTGTTGATGCTGCGAAAGGGGAGTTGTCGGAACCAACTTCCTGCTAAGTCTCCAAAAGTGATAGGGAAAGCTTGGCAGAGTAGTCAATCGTCCCTGGTTTGAGTCCCCATACGAGTGGTAAAACGAGATACGTGCTTGATGCGGCTTTGTCTTTCCTGTATTCACTAATGGTCGGCATTTTAAAATTCCTAGAGAATCTCTTTGCTAATACTCTTTCTGTGAACTTGCTCATCATTACGCCTGAGTACTGTGTCAGGTTGTTAAAGGGTAGCTCCTTGCGTTGATTTGTTCCAACCCCTCATTCAATTGTTGGATTTCTCCTTGTATGAAAGCTCTGTCGTGGCGAGGTCTTCACCATGACCTAGCCATTGACTTTCTTCGGACTCTATTTCTTCGAAGCTGGAATTACTTTCGCTCTCATACTGTTACCGCATCTGTTTGGACGTTCCCCGCTTTATGGTGGAATGGGGTCTCTGATTGTTTTCCCAGTAATACTTCCGTTTGATTCGAAATAAGCTCTTCTTTGTCTGTGAGCTACCAGTTGAGTGAGAGGATGATTCACTCGAGAAAGGCTCCAGAAGTGGAAGCCCACCCTTTCTTTTGCTGGCACATCTCTTGTGGGAAATAGTTCTTTCACTGGGCCTGCATTTTCTTCACGTCTTCCCTCTTAGGGGGTCGTAATCTTGCCACCAATGATCTTTATAAGTTTTTGGAAATGATATCTCGCTTGGTGCATGTCTTGGGCGGACATTTCCATTTACAGGGTGGCTAAAGGAGGCTGAGGTGAGACAACTAACGCGTTATTCGATGTGATGAAACCTAGAGGGATTTGCCTGATTAGAGACAATGGAATCTCCGTTGAGATTGTTTGTTGGGGGCTATACTCCTTATTTTGACTGTGTGGATTCATAGTTTCAAGGTATCCTCAAAGCAATAGAATACAACCCTCATTCTAGCGCCAAATTGCTGATTGTTAAAAATGGGTTAGATGGTCAACGATTTGTCAACTGTGCCACGTAGGATGACTTAATGGTCAGTTGAGTTAATATTTGGCATCTTGGTCGATAAAGTTTATGAGATGGTTCTCGGAGACAGTGAGTGTAACACCCCCTGACCCGACTCGGCTGGATCGACCCAGGGAGCGCTACTCGGTTTTCAAAACTTTCTCATTTCATTTTATAAATTCCAAAATCATTGTGAGCCCATCGATAGATTTTCAAACCATTGGAAAAACCAAATAGTTGATAGTTTTAAAACCATTTTCAAGTGAGCCCAATAAATAAACGTTTTACAAAAATTTCGGCAGAGTTTCGTTTGTCTTTCGGATTTTCCCAAAACCTGTTTTTCCCAACTCAATCAAATACAACTCATATCAACACTTCAAATATTATTTTCAAACAACTGCGCACTCTGCCGTTTAGTGCGACTGTCCAATACAGTTTATAAAATAAAACGATTCAGAAGTTAATATTTTACAAACATTCTAATAATAAAAGACAGAAATCGTAAAATAATTAATTACAGGACATAATTACAAAACATATTTACAGACTCTTTGTATATGCATGCTTATCAATCATATTACACATGAACATAAATATCTACCCAAAAATGTGACTCTCCGCCTCTGTCTGCAGGGAACTCCTCTTCAGTCTTTGGCCTCTTCAGTCTCTCTGGTACCTACGCGTTAGAAACAAAACTAACGCGCTAAGCATATAGCTTAGTGGGTGTACACTAAACTCAAATATGAAAATCATAAATCACTTTTATTAAGAAACAAATTACAATATATCTCTTTTCGTTACTAATCATTTACAAAACAATTTAACTTCAAAATCAAAGCATAAAACAGTTTTAATCACTTTAATTTCAACAATAAGATCAACATATATAAAATCGATCAATAACGTTATTCAATACACTTTTCAATTCACTTCAAATCTGGCCCGCTAGAATACTCAACATACTCGGACTGAAATATGGGTCAAACTCCCACCCTAGGACGAATCCTAAGAGTGGTACGTATCTCCCTACTCTAGGACCGAGGGTACGGAACCTAGAGAGGTACATAACTCCCTATCCTAGGAACGAATCCTTAGGAAGGTACGTGTCTCCCAACCTCAGGACGAATCCGTGAGGAGGTACGTGTCTCCCTGCCCCTGGACGAATCCATGAAGAGGTACATAATAAGCATCAATAGCATATCAATATCGGCGCAGTACTGCTCACTGAACCTAGCTGGTATACCAACCTCCTATATCCATTTCTATGTCTAAGTATCCTAGGGCCGTCTCGATCAACTAGGTTTCAAATATTCACTATATTTACAATCAACGGAAACATTCGATTTCAATAACATAAATTTTTTTTTATGGGAAAATCAACAATATTTGTACAATAATCGAAAACAAGCAATTTCAGCGGAATCGTAATAATCAAAACGCAGTCAACAATAAAAATCATTTCAACGAAATAATATAAACGCATAAAAATTGAAAATCATCAAAATAATTGCAGATTCAAACTAAAAATAATTAATACTTTTGTAAAGATTTTCAAAAACGAAGGTACACCAACCTGGATACCGTTTCCTTTCGACAAATCGCGTTCCTACGTTTTCTTTTTCCTTTCCCTTTCTCTTTCTCTTTTACCTTTTTCCTTTTCTTTCCTTCTCTCTTTCCTTCCTCTTCTCTTCTTCTTCTTCTTCTTCTTCTTCTTCTTCTTCTTCTTCCTCTTCTTTCTTTCTTCTTCTTCTTCCTCTTCTTTCTTTCTTTTTCTCGGTCTCTCCTCTCTCTTCTCTCTGTTCTGTGTTTTCTGTGGCTTCTGAGAGAAGCCAAATTTTTTTTTTATATTTTTCGGTCGTCGCGACCTGTGGTCGCGGTACTCACTAGAGCGTTTGCACCGCCTTCATCGCGAGCACACCTCGCGGTACCTTGGTCGCGCTGGTGGTCACGTTGCTCACTGCCAGAATTTGACATTTTCATCGCGAGCAGTTCATCGCGATCTGTGGTCGCGGTGACTGGTCGCGATGCTCACTGTCAAAATTTCCATGTTTCATCGCGAGCGGCCCATCGCGACCTGTGGTCGCGGTGACCAGGTCGCGATACTCACTGCCTCAGTTTTTAATTTTTTTCATGCATCATTTTTTACCGTTCAATCTGGTCCACCTGGAAACCATAAAAATAAACATACTTTTAATTACACTTACACCCCCTCCAATCACAAAATTTATATTCACATATATAAAATTAATTATCCGAAATCCGGGATGTTACAGTGAGAATCTAATAGTTGTAAGCACCTGTGAAAAATGGCCAAAAATAAAGAAAGATCGATAAGAAATGTCGGACTTGTGCCGACGATCAAGTCAGTTTGAGTGTTATGGAAAAATAAATAACTAAAATGAAAGACTTTTAGGGCTGGTGAGTTGTAATAATTCATACCTTATTCTTCTTTATTGTTGTTATTTATAGGTGGCAAACATTCCTCTTATGCTCCCTTAATTTGAGGTATTGTCAGGCTTTCACAACAGCTACTAGACATCCTACCATTACCTTAATCATGAATAATTGTCTTCTTGGAGCATGTTTCCAGGGATAGGACAATATAAGTGGTTGGTAGGTGGCCTGCAACATTGGACAATTAATGTGTCTGACAGTATAAATGATAGGATACAAACTTTGCCATGTCTGTTCAACAACGTTGTCAGGAGCATTAAATGTGTGCAGGCTTTCTCCGAGCAGGGCCATACTATTCGTCATTAATACTGGTTTGACGGGTAATAAATGCTCTGCGAGAGCATTTATTGTGCTCGCAGATCTTCTTCTCTATTTGATTGTTCTCTTGGCGAGGCATAATAAAAGTGATGTCGAGAGACCTCTCGTCACCAGAGAGGGAAATTTAGCCTAGCATGTTCTCTTCATTCATCGTTTCAATCGAATGATAAATCCTTACCTTGTCGTATGGTGACGTGGCTTTGTCTATTAGAAATTACCCTCAACAAATTTTTCTTCACCCATATTTATAGACAATTAGAGCTAATAGCACCTAGCCATCTTGTACACCATGTGTCAATACCAAGGGTGCCTTTGGTGCACATGATTGGATTGGATTGGATTGCATTGAATTGGATTGGACTGGATTAATTAGTATTGTGATGTGTTTGATGTAGTATAGATAGGACTAAAAATAGTACGTTCCTTGTTTGGTATAGAATGAGAGATTGGAAAAAAAATTAGATTTGATTAAATTAATTTTATATAAAATAAAATTAATTTTAAATATTATATAATTAAATTAAAATAATTTAAAACTAATTTTGATTTAAAAAATTAAAAAAATTATTATTTTGGTTAAAAGATATTTAGATTATTTTAAAATAAATAAAATTATTAAAATATAATTTTTTTTAATTTTTAATAAAATATTTTAAATTAAATTAAATAAAAAAAAACATGAGACTAATAGCCCTAAACTTTGTGGCGGGACTAATAGTGGGATAAGTGCCCACAAAGGATTGGAGAAATCCAATTCAATGTGGGCAACAAACACTGGACTGGACTGGAAATAGTCTAATACAGTCCAGTCCTGTGTAACAAACACACCCCAACTGTTTAACATGCCACTATTTAGCCTCTTGTTTATACACATTTTAAATTGCCAACAAGCAGTAATAAATTCTCTATTATATAATATAAAAATTTTTTTTTTCAATTATATTAATTCATAATTCAAGTGGTTAGTACACTTTTTATCTACTTTCTCGGTGTGGGTTCTCATATTTACCCGCACTTGTTGTCTCCCATTATAAAAATAAATTGTAATTAAAAAAAATAATAAATTGAATCCAAACATTCTGATTAAAAATTTATTTAGATACTAGAAACTACAACAAATTAGAAAAACGAATCGAAAAGAAAATTGACTTTATAAACAAAATTTAGTTTAAAAAAATTTAAATTAAAAAAAATACAAATTGAAGGATCAGATCGATAAAAACGATGTGTATCAGTGTATCCGAACAAAACAAAGAATTTCATTTATCGGATTAATTTTTATTTAGATTAGCATCTTTACCATGGACATTTTATTCTATGAAGAAGACTTTTTTTTTTTCTTTTGTTTATATTGTAGCTTTTGACAAATTTCCGGTTGGTTAATTTTTGGCAGGCCAATACATCTCTAATATGACCAATTTAATAATAACATCAATTGAATTTTTTAATTATTTTATTTTTTGACATATCACTTGCGGTGTTGGCAACTCGAACTTGGGACATTGTCCGGCTGAATGAGTGCCTTTACCACCAAACCACATTGGGCAGTTTGAATTTTTTAATTATTGGTTCAACTATTTAGTGACCCATTTAAAAACTTAGGACCGAGTCTGAAGGAGGAGTCGATATTTTAATTTTAGCGTTACATAAATATTCCTCATATTATTTAATTATGAGCTAATTACACCCACAACCCCTGAGATTTGGCCAACTACAGGTAGAATCAACTTTATCATTTATTGACAATGACCTCCCCTGTCGTTAGTTGACTTCCGTTAGATTTAACAATTGACCAACTGTAACCGTTAAAATGACCAAAATACCCCTAAAATAATATTTTATTTTTATTAAATAAAAAAAAGTTAGATCTCTACCGTCCATCTCACCTCAGATGGACGGTAGAGATTGTTTCTTCTTAAAAAATAATTATTATAAATTTTTTAATTTTTTTTTAAAAAATAAAAAATTTAAGTTTGAATTTTGAAGATACAATCTCCAAATTGGATCTCCACCCAAAAAAAAAATCAAAAACAAGTGCGATGAACCCAGAAGGGTTCGTCAACGATATGGGTTCGCCATCGATGGCGAACCTAGATCTAACTATTAAAAAAAAAAATTCGAAGAACCCATTTTCTGGGTTCTTCGAAGAACCCTGATCTAGGTTCTTCGTTCGAACCCAGAAAATGGGTTCGATCGAAGAACCCAGATCTGGGTTCTTCGAAGAACTAGTTTGGGTTCTTCGAACACTCTTCCCAAAAATTTTTTTTATTTTTTGAGTCCATTTTTCAGATTGAATTTTAACCATCCATCAAGATTGATGGACAGTTGAGATTCAATTTAGAAAATGGATATACATTAATTATAATTAATTTTTTATTTTTAATTAATTTTATTATTATTATTATTTTTATTTTTAAATAAATCCTAACCGTCCGTTTTTAAAGATGGAGGGTTGAGATTTTTTTTAATTTTTTAATTTGTTATTTAATAAAATAAAATTTAAAAAATCTGAAAAGATGAAAATACCCCTGACCCAGTTAAGTTTGACTAAAGTCAACTAACGGCAGGGGAAGTCATTGTCAATAAACGATAAAGTTGATTCTACCTGTAGTTGGTCAAATCTCAGGGGTTGTGAGTGCAATTAGCTCTTTAATTATTTCAATTTTCCTTAAAATTTCAACTATGGGAGAATATATTGATTTATTTTTCTTTTCGTTAAAGAAGAAAAAAAAATTTTAAGGCAATTTAATTTAGGATGCTAAAAAAATAACTTATAATCAATTATTGATTATATATTCTTCTTGTAGATATTGGTTGCATCTTATATTTGACTCGCCACAAATTTTTGTTGTTAAAACCGTTTAATCAAGACGAAATCGGAATTGGCCTATTAATAAATTCCTCACACATATATTAATAAAATTGTGCATTTGAGACAGTTCTAGAAAAAAAAAAAAAAATCGTATAATCGAATTTTATTATAACCTTACATGGCTTCTAAGCTAATATCAACAAATAAGTGAAATTTATACAAATATGTTTAATTGTAGAAATGTATGGTTAACTATATAAAGTAGTTTGCATTATCAATATTGAAATTTGCATTTAAACTTTACAAATTTTATGTTTATTTATTTACTTATATTATGATATGAACCCACTAGGTAAAATTCACCCTTAAAATTCGGTTTGTAGGAGGAGGGTATTTAGCAAGTTATATACCAACCATTAATCTCATACTTAGTGGATATGGGATCGTAATATTCCACCATGCTTCCACAACCGACGTCTACGACGGTCGATCATTCCCAACTGGGTAACTCCGCGGATCCTCCATCGTGTAACAGCCCTCCCTAGGTCGCCCGTTCTATGCATCGTGCGTGGAGTGCAGGTGGTACAGGCTCTGATACAACTTGATATGAACCCATTAGGTAGAATTCACCCTTAAAAATCGGTTTGTAAGAGGAGAGTACCTAACAAGTTATATATCAACCACTAATCTCATACTTATTAGAGGTCGGGTCGTAACATAGTAAATAACAAATCTATTGAATCCAAATAAAATTTTAATTATTCAATCTTACAAAAAATGTTTATCTTCTGCCATATATATATATATATATATATATATATATATATTGAATGGTATGAGTACAAGATTAATTACTAAATGCATGATTTAAATATTTACTCCCATGACGGGAGACCACTCCTATAATAAAAGAAAAAAATTACTCACACATGCTGATAAATGTATTTGGTGGGACCTGAACTCTCACTAAGGTTGAAAAGAGATACACTAACCACTTAATTTATGTGTGGATGTACCGGACAAAAATAATATCAGTTAATATATATATATATATATATATATATATATATATTCATTGTTTCCCATTTAACCAAAATGGTCCCTCGTATTTGAACACACCAATTTAATCCTGCAGCCAAACTTCAGTCCATAAAAATTAACAGTTAAATGAATAATTATTTTTATATTTATAAAATAAAATTAATTTGAATAAAACTCTAAAAATAAAATAAATATTAAATAGCTTATTAATATTATTTAAACAATTATATTGCTTAAATACTTTTTTTAAAATAATATTATTTGAATATTTTAAAATTGAAAAAAAAAGCATAAAAAAAATATAGTTGAACCGCCAATCGAGGAGACTAGATCTCCTCCATCTAGTCATGGCCAAGGTTCCGGAACCGGCGGTTCCGATTTTGGAACCGCCGGTTCCGGTTCCATTTTTGGCCTAACCGGAACCGGAACCGTAGGGGTCTCAGTTCCGGTTCCGATTTTGAACCGGCGGTTCTCCGCCGGTTCGGTTCTTCAACCGATTCTTAGAACCGGTGTGGAATCGCCGGTTCCGGAACCAGAACCGGAACCGGCGGTTCCTTTTTTTTTTATTTTTACTTTTAAGAAACAAAATTTTTTTTTTCAATTTTTTTTTAAAAAATGGAACCGGAACCGGCGAAACCGCCTGTTCCGGTTCCAAAAAATAAAAAAAATCGGAACCGGGACCAGCGGGACCGGGAGCGGAATCGATTTTGAACCGGAACCAAAACCGCCGGTTCGGTTCGAACCGCCCTGTTTGAACCGAACCAGGGCCATCTCTACGGCTCCATCCACTACATATGATCTCACAGTGGAAAGATCTCTCTGTGCAGGAGATTTATTTGTGAGAAAAGAGATTAACTGTTGATATTTAATCTCTTTTCACCGTGAGAAGGGAGATCGAGAGGAGATCTCTCGTCTCCTCTACTGTAAGATGAAGGTGGTCTCCTCTTTAATTATTTTTTATATTTATTTAAATAATATTTAAATTTTTTAATAAAATTCATTAAGATAGGTAATCAAGTTTAAGTTTTCACTTCAAAATTTAAAACTACTTAATCATTATTTATCTTAATATAGAAGATAAATACCTAACTTGAGCATTGGACGGTGATTGCCAATAACACTAGTTGACACACCCTGACATATGCTCATCTTAGCACGGAGTACTTATTTTCAAAGATTTTCAATCTATCGAAACAAATCGGACTCTGAAAATTTAACTTAACGTTCCAACACGAACAATTGATATTGTTATAAACTTGTGTTGATATTTTTCTATTAGTTGTTCTTTTACTGAACATGATTTAGCCTTGTAAGGTAATGGTGTTGGTGAGTCTGGTTTCCATAATTGTTTCAATTTCTATTTTGGAGAAAGAGATGATTTTTCTCAGTCCTACTTCTATTCAATGGAGTTGAATATGCTCTCAACCTGTTTTTTTTTTAAAAAAAATTGTTAACAATTTATTTTTATATTAAAATATTATTTTATGTGAAAGGGTAATTTTATTATTTTAAGAGTCAAATCAGTTAAACTGAAGATTTGATAACGGATACTAATGACTAACTATGTTTTTGGTATTTTTCGAAATTCTCAAACTAAATTGATATGCGTAGGGTCGGCTCATATCTTTTTGTATCCCTAAGCAAAAAAAAATTTGTATGCTTTCAGAGAACTTTCGGCCAGGGGCCAAGGTACAGCCATTCATGTTAAAAATTGAACATTCAGCTTTATAGGAAAGAGAATTCTGACAAAAAAAATATGTTGAAGTATTTATTAAATTATTAAATATAAGAATATATATATATATATATATATAATATAATATAAGGTATATCAAAATATTGGTGTCTTCAAGATTGTTGGGCCTAGACGACTGTCTCGTTTGCCTAAGTTAATGCTGGCCCTAGGCATGCGATTAAATTATCATTGACTATTTTGGTCTAGTATAAAACAATGTAAAAAAGTGGTATTTTATATAAGAGCTAATTGCAGGGACCTCCCCTGAGATTTTATCAACTACAAACGGAATCAACTTTATCGTTTATTGACAAACACCTCTCATATCCTTAGTAAAATTTAGTTAAAAGTAACAGTTAATTAAGGGAAGTCTTTGTAAAAAAATTAAAAAGTTGGCTAAAAGTTGACTCTACTTATAATTAAGTAAATTTTTTGTTAATAAATTTAAAAATTAACTACAACTATAATTGAACAAACTTTTTAGAAATATTATTTACTTATTATAAAATTATAAAAATTTTCTCAATAAAAAAATGGACTACGGTTCTTTTACCTGACAATTAGAAATCAAAAGGGAGCCCGTGCGTCAACTCACACGCATAATCAAATTATTGACACGTGGCAAAAAAATTCAGTGAAGTGGCATCCTTTGAATTTCGTTATCAAAAACATCCTACCCTATTTTTCATGAAACTATTTAACACATTACTAAACCATCTAAATGGAGAGACAACCTTAGGTTATTAAAATGCATTCCTTCTAAAAACAATTGTACTCGGAAATATGCATATTTATCAACCATATAAAATAATGCATATCAATTCTTCTTTAAATGTTTCTTTTTACGTCGTAATAGATATTTCAATTTTATAGTTATTTATAAATTATAAAAATGTAAAAAGACCATTATCTAAACACTAATGTTACACATTTCATACTAAATTTTATATTTTTCATCAAAATACATATATATATATATATATATATAAACGTTGAAGTGACAATAGATGGATTTTATATTATTATGGCTAATTGACAATTTCTCTGGTTGTAAATGAAAAATTGTGCAAATCAAAATATGTTATTTATTGCAAATTGGGGGGAGAGACTAGAGAGAGCATGAGAATCAATAAGAGAATCCGAAACCGAAAACGGCCTTCAAAGGTGGCGTGGGGCCGCATGGGAGAACTGAAATCGGTTGACACGTGTAGAGATCACATGGTAGTTGTGGTAGGTGGTCCCCGGTTTTAGACCCCAAGCAGGTTTAACACAGTGGATACAGGTACTTAGAGTAAACAGCTCATGATAAGGCTAAAATGCTCATCATCTCATGCTCTCTCTCTAGGTGTGGGCCCTGTCCACGTGTAAGGATCACGTGGTTCCATAGATGTGTGTCAGTTTCAGTTGCGGGGCCTTTTTTTTGCCTCCTGTGTTTTCTCTGTTTCTCTCGTGTTCCTGTTCTGCTGCTGGTCGCGGTAACGGAAGTGAAAAAATTAAAAAATTGGTGGGCCCCAGTACATATATTGTATTATTTTCTTGTGGGGATTACAAGGCAAACTGCCGTTACTTAACGCCGTTACGCTGTTACGTCGCCATTTAAATATGGTGTTTGACGGATCGGAGGGGCTGATGTTGACGGCGGGCTCGATTTGTCAATTGGGTCTCCTTTCATGTAGGGCAGCTCTGACATTTTTATTTATTGATAATTTTCCCCACGCGCTACCTGCACGCTCTAGCTTCCAAGAAGATTACGACATTTTTTTTTTTTACAAACATTTTATTCATTAAATAATAACTTATCAACTTAAAAAGTACAGAGCGCACATTTACTGGTTAACGTGCTTTATTTAAAAATATATATATATTATTAATTTTATAATTATACTATTTAAAAAAAATTATCTTTTATTTTAAAGATTCAATCCAATAGGTATTTTATATATATTTTATTTTAAAGTTAACAAAAAATATAAGAAAATTTTTATAATTTCCTTTAAATTTAGATAATATTACACTCATCGATAATTTTTACTATAATTACATAAATATTCACTGAAATCTATTAATCATAATTAAATTTGATGTTTGACTGACTATAAACCGAAAAATAATCAATCTATCATTAAATAGTTATTTTATTATTATTTTCTTTTTCAGTAAAAATTATTAAATAATTGTTTAAATAACAGTTTGACTAATCCAAATCCGAAAAATGATTCATTTGAAGGGCGGAGGAGTTTGTGCAATTTTTCCAAAAATATATAACAACATTGTAATAAAATACATAGAATTTTGAAAAATATTTTTATTCCAAAATAGTTTAATATAACCATTTTAAAAAAAATGACTTATTAACTTAATGCAATGAAATTAATATATATATATATATATATGATCGACATTAGTGTACTAAAAATCTTTAATTTATTTTGATTATGATCTCATGTAGCTCACACTCCTTAAATTATATGCGTTATATGCAATAATATCATAGTAGGATAAAATTTTAATTGTGCATCGATATACTAATGACCAGTAGAAGTTTATATATGTATTTGGTCTATCCACATTCAACCATATTGACCTTTTATAAGTCAAGGAATCCAATTGACCAAGTTTGACCTAGCCAAGTTTGGGACATTGATAACCTAATTTTTTGTTAATTTTAATAGGGTGCCCTAATTATATATATACATGGGATATCAATCACGGCAAGTCTTTTTGGATAGCCAATCTAAGGAGCTATGCTCATTAAATTTTTTTGAATATGCCTTCTTCTCTTAACCAATACTCTTTTGTAATTTCTTTATTTGCATCTAAAAAACACTTTAAAATTGTGAAAAAAATTAAACTTTTAATTATTTATAAAGAGTTGGATAATATAGTTACTTAAGTTAGTTTTAAGCCCCAAAATGGCTAACATTGCTGTAATTTTAATAAATCATTTGCTTATTATGTGAAGATGATTTCACATCAATTATAAATTCGGTTAAAATCCTCTTTGATATCTCACAATTATTTAAAAGATTAAGGTTGCATAACCCAAAATATTAACACAAAATTTATCCTAAATAACGTGACAAGTAATTTATCCTTACCATATAAATAATGGAGTGATATGGTAAATAATATAGCAATGATTAATCACTTATCACATTATCTGGATTAATATTTTGAGTTATCGAGTATTATTGTATTTATAAACCATTTTTATAAGAAAGATCAACGACCAAAAGAACAATATAAGAGTTTACATATTAATTGTAGCTTTATTTCAAAATTTAATTAATGGTATACATATTATATTTAACTATATTTCAGAATCCAATTAATGGTATTTGTTGAGTGTAATTTTCAATGAATATGGTCACGTCACAATATATTGAGCAAGCCCTTAACATAAGATAAGGTCGTCGGGCAACCCGTGGCGTCGAGAAAGTTCTCAACGTCATCTTTTTTATGTCTTATTGAGGATTTAATCGAGATATCTCTTAGAGACAATGGTTGACAGGTAGAGAAGTTTTCCGCCTGCAGTAAATGCGCTTGCAAACATTTATTGCCTGTCAATTCGACATTGATGACACTAGATATGATTTTGACAATGTGAGAATTGCGTCTATTTAATACACCTGACAATACTTACTATACATGTAATCAAAGTTAATCACCCTAACACGGCGCATTAATTACAGACATTCTCGGGCCACCAAACAGCTGATGAAGCAGTCAAGTCCCTTAAATCACTTTTTGAGAATATGACAACCTAATACCAATGAAATAGGCGGATGATGAGTGACCCGTATGATAAGTGATTAGTCTCACGTAGGTAAAAAGGGAAGACCTTATAAATAGAATCAAGAAGACGATTTAAGTATGCTCTTATGAACTCTTTGAACTCAAACTCTACCATTTTCTCTATTCATTCTTTATTCCTAAGAAACTGACTTGACCATCGGAGTTTAATCACCGACATCAGTCCAGCACTCCTCACGAATCTTTATTTATTTTTAAATATCATTCTCAGGAGACCTTCGCTTCATGGTTCTCACGTCGTCAAGAACCCTTTTCTAGGTATCGTGATCCAGGACACTTGACCTCATACTTCATTAATCACAATTGCTGACCACGGGGTTATCCTACGTGGCACGATTGACAATTGTTGACTTTTTTTAACCTAAATTTTACCGTAAATAGTATTTAACTATATTTTAAAAGCTAACCTATGGTATGCATATTAATTCTAACCGTATTTTAAAATTTAATTAACACTATACATATTTAATTACCATATTTCAGAATTTAATTACCTATGTATATTAATTGTAACCATATTTCGAAAGCTAACAAACGGTATGCATATTAATTCTAACCATATGTTAAAAATTAATTAATTATTTTATCATATCGGTCGAGATATATTAAACTTACAAAAGTATTTGAACCGTCGTATTAACTTATGCCATATTAGTTACCATAAAATTCAGCATCTACCCTAATTACACGTTAAACATAACTGATATTTTGAAACCATTAATTGTATCATTAAACACAAACCTACTAAAAAAAACTTAAATTGGACAAGATAACGGTATACTTAATTTTCACTATATTTTAAAATCTCACAAACGATAATTTTAACTGTATTTTAAAATCCAACGGTATGCATATTAATTCTATTAACAGTACACATATTACGTATAACCATATTTCCAAAACCTAACCGACGGCTTGCATATTAATTTTAACGATATTTCAAAATCTAACTAATTATTTTGTTATAACCGTCGAGATATATTAAACGTACCAAGTTTGAACTATTATATTAACTTATGTCATACAACCCACCTTAAAACTTAGCATCTACCCTCATGACACACGTTAAACATGACTAGTATTTTAAAACCATCAATTGTATCATAAAACACAAACCTACGAAAAAAAAAACTTAAATTGGAAAAGATAAGTGTATACATATTAATTTTATCTGTATTTTGAAATCTAACCAATGTATACATATTTAACTTTAACTATACTTTAAAATCTCACCACGGGTATGCATATTAATTCTATTAACGGTACACATATTACATCTAGCCATATTTCAAAAGCTAACTAATGCTATGCTTATTAATTCTAACGATATTTTAAAATTTAATTAATTATTTTGTCATAACGGTTGAAATATATTAAATGTACACAAATATTTGAACCGTCATACTAATTTACGCCATACCACTCACGTTAAAACTCATCATCTATCCCGTTAAATATAATCGGCATTTTGAAACCATCACTTATACCGTAAAACACAAACCTACTAACAAAAGCTTAATTGGTCAAGCTTAAACCGTAGTGCCACCACCACTACCATTATAGAAATGTCAAATTTTTTTTGAAAAAAGAAAGAGCCTAAAAATAGTTAATTTTTAATGGAATAATGAAGAATTAATGGAGGCAGCATCAATATCCTCTATATCATGAATAGACAGCAGTGATAACTAAAAATAAGCGGTAAAAAAGTTGTTAAAAAAAAAAGGTAAGAAAAAGTTATTACCATAAAAAGCAAAAGGAGAGTAAATAAATGGAGTAGGCTGCCCTGGTCATTAACACACACACACACAGAGCAGTGGCCTTTCTCATCTTTTACAAATAAATTTTTGTATATTTTTCGCATCTTTATCTGTTTTAGTTGTAGTTGTTGTTGCTGCTGCTTCTCTCTCTCTCTCTCTCTCTCTCTCATAGTGTGATGGCTCATTGAAAATCGCGCCCCATCACGAGCGTTTCTTCCTCTCTGATCACTCACTGAAATATTATTATTTTTTCGCTCTTCTGATCTTCAAGTGGTAGTACAAGTGAGTGAAAAACCAAGCAAAAAAGATAAAAATAAAAGAAATTAAAAAAAAAAAAATCCCCAATCTCCAATGACCAGATTCTTTCATTTCTCTGTGCATCCATAGCCAACTCCTTTTTTCTTTTTCGGTTGTTTCTTTTGAGCTCAAACCACCAACTTTGAAATTCTAAACCCAAAAACTCAAAAAAATTTTTCCAGATTTGAAGTGCTGCAAAAGTCATGAAGAGGGAACGCCACCAAATGGATCAACCGTCCGGCAGTAAAGGAAAGATGTGGGATGAGGCGGCGGCAGATGCAGGGATGGACGAGCTGTTGGCGGTTCTAGGATACAAGGTGAGGTCGTCGGACATGGCAGAGGTGGCTCAAAAGCTGGAACAGCTCGAGGAAGTGATGGGCAGTTTTCAAGAAGACGGTCTCTCGCATCTGGCATCCGAAACCGTCCATTACGATCCATCCAATTTGTCCAACTGGCTCGAATCCATGCTCTCCGAGTTCAATCCGGATCCGATGCCCGCTCCCGCCCCGGCCCTGTCTCCGTTGGATCACAATTCCACCACCTTCGCCTCCCCCGGCGATTCCTCCACCATCACCTCCATCGATTTCTCCAACCACCACCATCATCATCAACAACGGGTCCTCGATCAATCCTGTTCGTCCGATTACGATCTCAAAGCTATCCCCGGTAAGGCCTTGTATGTCAACAACAACAACTCCTCCTCCTCCACCTCCTCCTCCAGAGAACCAAAACGCATGAAAGCCTCTCCCGACATGTACCCAGTTGAGTCTACTCGCTCAGTTGTCCTAGCCGACTCACAGGAGAACGGAATCCGACTTGTTCACGCTTTGATGGCCGGCGCGGAGGCCGTCCAACAGAACAACCTCAGCTTAGCCGAAGCGTTCGTGAAGCAGATTCGCTACCTCGCCATCTCTCAAGCGGGTGCAATGGGCAAGGTCGCCACCTTCTTCGCCGAAGCACTCGCTCGTCGAATTTACGGTCTCTACCCTCATAACTCCATCGACCACAGCTTCAACGATCTTCTCCAGATGCACTTTTACGAGACTTGTCCGTATCTAAAATTCGCTCACTTCACTGCAAATCAAGCCATTCTCGAGGCCTTTGAAGGGAAAAAACGCGTTCATGTTATCGATTTCTCGATGCATCAGGGTATGCAGTGGCCGGCTCTAATGCAGGCCCTAGCTCTCCGGCCAGGTGGGCCCCCGGCGTTTAGGCTTACCGGAATTGGGCCGCCGGCGCCGGACAACTCAGACCATTTGCAGGAGGTGGGTTGGAAGTTGGCTCAGTTGGCTGAAACCATTCATGTCGAGTTCGAGTACAGAGGGTTTGTCGCCAACAGCTTGGCTGATCTTGACGCGTCCATGTTGGAACTCAGGCCAAGTGAGGTTGACTCGGTTGCGGTGAACTCGGTGTTTGAGTTGCATAAACTTTTGGCTAGACCGGGTGCTATTGACAAGGTGTTTTCTGTTGTGAAGGACATTGGACCGGACATTTTCACCGTGGTAGAGCAGGAAGCCAACCACAACGGTCCGGTTTTCCTGGACCGGTTCACCGAGTCACTGCACTATTACTCGACCATGTTTGACTCGTTGGAGGGATCGGTGAATAGCCCAGACAAGTCCATGACGGAGGTGTATTTGGGGAAGCAGATTTGCAACGTCGTGGCCTGTGAAGGCATGGACCGTGTCGAGAGGCACGAGACTCTGACTCAGTGGAAAACCCGGTTCGGTTCGGCCGGATTCGATCCGGTTCACCTGGGTTCGAACGCGTACAAGCAAGCTAGCATGTTGTTGGCTTTATTCGCCGGCGGCGACGGGTACAGGGTGGAGGAGAACAACGGGTGTCTGATGTTGGGTTGGTACACTCGGCCGCTCATCGCCACCTCGGCTTGGAAACTCGCACACACACCTGCTGTGGTGGTGGCTCACTGAGTTTTGGAACTCGGTGCTGAGTTAGGTCAACTGAGTTTGAAAATCAAAAAAACCCTAGTGGGTAGTGGTGGCATGATCCAAAATCTGTCATTGTGCACTTCTGAGCTGGGTGCCTTATTGAATGAGACCCACCACTCTCCAATTCTCTCTCTCTCTGTCTATTTTTTTTTTTTAATTTAAATTTTAGTTTTAATATTTATTTAGGTATTTTCTTTTTAAGGTCTTTTTTATTTTATTTTTTTTGGGATGGAATCTTTCAGGGGTGAGTTAAAATGGAGAATGTGTATTATATATAAATAGCTTTGATGGTAATAAAATGGATAGAGATCTTTTTTTTTTTTTTTTTTTTGTTACTTATTAGTGAATGGTGATGTAAAGATGCAATATTCTCATTTTGGTCATTGTGGTCTTATGATGAATGGATGGATAGAGTCCACTAAAATAATTAGAGAGAAAAAAAAAAAAAAAACAATGGAAACTTTGGATTCATGATTCAAAAATATTTACAGAAAATTTAATACATTGATCATCAGACTTGGATCTTCTTTTGATCTAAAACGCCTTGAATTGAATATTTGAATGATCAGTTGATGTACGAATGGATCGAATGAATGAACGATCAAACCGACTATATGTCAATTCATTTTATTTTTAAAATGATACTCAATTACAAACATTATTTGTGACAAGTTAACTAGATGGAGAATCACTAATAAATCAAAAGAATTGAAAGTGCTTTTACTGTGCAAAGAAGAGAAAGTAGTATGATTAAATATGAGTTTTAACACTATTACAGAATCCTACTTTCACATACTATGTCACAGGAAAGCATGAGGAAAAAGAAGAAGGAAAAAGAAGGTAAAAAAGTATTAGTTATGTGAGTATGTGAGTTCCTTATTATTGTGATTAGTTTGCATGCACTTTCTTGAAAAGTTTCTGCTTTTTTTTATGCTCTTTATTATCACTTTGTTCATTGATCTTTTTTATTATTAAAAAAAAAAAAAAAAAAAACCCACTTTTGCCAACTTTGTATGTTCAAAGTCATCGATGACAAGAAAATGTTTCAGTTTTTCATGATTACATTTATTTGTCCGAATAATTTTAAATAATAAAAAGTAATTTTCTTTTTTACTATTTATGATTCAAAATAGAAATGTTCCTTGAGTATATACTTCCTTGAAAATTATATTACAAGTAATTTTATAGAAAAAACCTTTTAAAGTAATTTTTTTTTTTTTTTGAAAGGAAGCCATATATTGCAGTAAAGAGACAAACAAATTACCTCTCCATAAGTGGAGGACATAACTCAATCCAAAATAAATTAGAAACAAAAAAAAAAGAGCTAGATTTGGCAAAAGTACTTAAATCCGAACACGGAATCGAATTATCTTTAAGGTGCTTTATCACACTCTGAACAGCTAACTCTACAAAAATATGAGGCAGACCCGAATTGATGGCAAGGCGAATGCTATGTAAAATCGTCACGGCTTCAGCCAACCGATGAGAAAAAGAAACACTTTCCAGTAATTAAAAATTAATTTTGTGTCTATTTTATATATTCTTATTAAAATAGATAAAAGAAGTTTTATAATATATAAATTGTATTTTTTTTTTTATTTGGAATAAATTCACTACTAAAGTAGCATTCAGTGTACCTTTTGTTAAGATTTAGAAGTAGCTAGCTAGGCTTCTATTTTCATTGAAAGAGAAAAACTACCTTTTAACTTAACGAGGTACACGAAAGTGATTTGTATTACTCACAACTATTTTTATATGTGCAGTCACCTATTTTAAGTAGTGACTGCCACCCTTTAATTAGTTTTACTCACATAATATTTTCTTACTATATTAAGTACTCATATAGTGGTAGTAACTATATCTTTTAACAAAAATTAAAGTTCTAAATCTAAATATATTAAGAGAAAATTTATAAGATTATTATCATTTTATTTCTTCATTGCACCGTACTTAACCCCTTAAATGTAAACCGAACGCTACCAAACATCAGTTATTTAAACTTGAACTCGACTCTCATAGATTTTATTGGTTAAACTAGTTAACAATAACACCTATGTATATAAGACGGGTTATAACGGGTGTACAAAGATCAATTTCATCAAATTAAGTTTCGAGCAAAGACAAAAGATCTAGGAATTCTCTTGACCCATAGGGCCAGCATGTTTTTGAATTTTTTTTTTGGTAAAAGATGATATGGGAAATTAGTGTGAATTGTTATTGAGATAACAACTGAATATTGCATTATTTGAAGAATTTGTTTATTACTATTATTATTGGGTGTTGAGAATATCCCTGGTAATAATGGTAAAATTTGCAATTATTTAGGAGTTAATATGTAGGTATAATTAATATTGGTGTCTACTTATAATCGCAAGGAAAAACAACAATAATAGTCCTAGAGGGTGGTCAGCTATTTGCTTAAAGTGTTGAAGTAGAAATGACATTTTGAAAGTGTATATATATATTTCTGTACAATCCAATTAAAGCATTTGAATAATTTTGGATGTCATACCAAACAAACATATAAATGGCATTACTCTCCTAATCTATAATGCTATGTCCACTTCAAAAATCAAGTCAGGAAATCACTATGATCCTATATTTTGATTTTTTAACAACTTTTCTTTTTATTGGAAGAAATTTATCCTTATCTATAAATTTTTTATGCAACATATTTTGGATTCAAATTTCTTTCTATAAGATTCAATTTGAATTTATTATCAATAAGATTCAATTGTTTGACGTCTTATCTAGTAGCTTAAACTTTCGGATCTAATAAATACTTAAGAAGTATAAAATAATGAATATGTATGGTGGGTGGTAATAGACAATAGCTAATAATGGTAGCAAAGGCAAAGAGGATTCCAGATCTTCATGGCCAATGTTGTAGGTAGTTGTAATATCAATTAAATCAACAAAGAGAATGGGTTGGTCAGTATTTGTTAGCACACAAGGGAGCATTATATAAGTGCTCATAGACCAGTAGATGAGTCAATGAATGAAAGGAAAAGCACTTCTCATATTAGTTTCTGCTCATTGGACCAGCATTCCATAATTCCATTAATTGTACCATATTATTTATTTTACTAAAAATGAGAAATGAATAATTGTGTGTGTGTGTGTGTGTATAAATATATTATATATGTGCAATGCAACAACAAGGGAAGAGCATGAAAATTAATATTTTTTTTAATGCCCAATTTGGTTTTGCCAACTTGCATGGTTTTTGGGTTTTGGGGATTCTGAGCTGACCTCCACTTCTCTCTCTTCACATCACTTCCCATTTCCTATTCCTTTGGTTGACTCTCTCTTCTTTTTTTTTCTTTCTTTCTTTTCTGTTTCCCTCTCTTCATCTTAAAAATGAACTTCCAATTTTGCAATTTTTATTTTGGGTATATATATATATATCATTTGATTAAGATGAATTTTGGACATTTTTTATAACTTATATATACAATATAAATGAATTTGAAATTTTATGAGAAACATTTTTTAACAATATGAAATTTATAGAAAGCTTCTCATAATATTTATATATAAAAAAAATAATTTCTTCAAACTTTATTGAAATTTGGTAGAAACCTAGTTAGCTTTAGAAATCAGTGATGATGAAAAAGATAATTAAATATTCATAATTTGTCAATAAAAAAGAATAAATATTCATAAAATCTACTTTATTTTTAGAATAAAAAAAGGAAAAAGAAAAGGGATTGTGATATGTATGATATGGATTGATTAATGATAAAGATTAAAGAGCTAATGTAGGTGTAAGTTATAAGGTCAATTCATAGAGATGTGAAATAATTCAACTTTTTTTATTTTTTTATTTAATAAAGAAAGGAGATTTTATGTTATTAATATTTACTATATAGTAGGAAGCCAAGTCAAAGGAAGATTGTTGATGATTTTTTTTGGGGTCAAGAAAATGACATTCATGGCCATAGGCAACAATGACAATGGACCACTTGAAAAAAGAATAATTAAATTCCATTAATATATTAAATAACAATGAAAGCTTAGACCAACAGAAAAGAAAATGCATGGGAGTGACCCACTTGTGACTTGTAATCCATCAAAGTGTAAATATATATAGCCAGCTATTGCAAATTATACACTCCAATATCTTCAAAATAAAATTCTTTTCCCTTTAGAAAAAGAAAAAAAAAATTTCTTTTTATATTAATTGATTACGTTTATTATTCGAGAATAAAAATTATATGAATTTGAGTTTCACTCAAAAAGAAAAAGAGTGCAATGGGAATTAAACTACAAGATTCTATCATATTGTATTTATTAACTTTTAAGAATTGAGAATGAAGACAAGGTGATTACAAAAGATACTTATATTATATTGTTGGAAGCATTTTATGAGCTTTAAACAAACTCAAGAAAATTTACACAAATTTAAGAGAACAAAATTATTCTCCAAAAATCACAAATATTTCTTAACTCACCTTCTATTTTTTATATTTCTCTAATTGATCATACTACAAATGAGTAACCCTTTTTACGCAACATTTGTTATATAATAATTAATTGCTAATATATGAATTTAGCTATGAACTTAAACACTCATTTAAAATTTATGAATATATTAATAGAGTTAAATTCATTCAAAGTAAACTCTAGATGCATGTAAATCAAGATTCATTGAGTTAAGATTAATATTCTAACGTCCTCCCTTATTATAGGCTCGAGTAACGCCAAGTTTCTCCTTTAATTTGACAAAAGTTTCAGCCTTTAATGCCTTTATGAAAACATCTGCAATTTGATGTTGTGTTATGCAATGCTTGACCACTACTTTTACTTCTTTGATAAAGTCTCGAATGTAGTGATACTTAATCCTAATATGCTTGCTCTTTCATGAAAAACTGGATTTTTACTAAGTACAATTGCTGAATTATTATCACAATACAATATTGTCTCCTCTTGAGAGCACTTGAATTCTTTCAACATCCACCTCAGTCATAGAGTTTGACAATCAGCTGCACACAAAACAGTATACTCTATTTCTGTAGAAGAGAGAGCAACAACATTTGTTTCTTTGAAGACCAAGAAACTGCACCTAAGCCAATATTGAAAACATACGCAGATGTGTTTTTGTAATTATCTATATCTCCACCCGAATCACTGTCATTGTAACCCATCAAGATTGATTTTTGTAATCTCTTGTAATGAATCCTATGATCAATAGTACCAATAACATAACTGAAAGATTCTTTTACCAGCTTCCTAATGACTTTTCTCTGGTGAAGTCATAAATTTACTCAATATGCTGACAGCAAACATCAAATCTGGCCTCGTTGTTGTTAACTACATTAGAATTCCCACTAAACTTAAATAAAGACTAGCATCAACTTTTTCACTCCCATTATCTTTGCTTAACTTCAAATTTGTCTCCATAGGAGTACTGCAAGGGACATCACTATTCATTCTAAATTTTTTTAACAAGTTTTTTGCATACTTCTATTGAGAAATAATGATTCCTTCATCGCTTTACTTCAATTCTAAGGAAGTAATGAAGAAGTCCAAGTCGATCATCTCAAATTCTTTCATCATGGATTTTTTAAAATCCATTCCCATTTTATCATTATTGCCTGTAAAGATAAGGTCATCCACATACAAGCAAATAATAAGAAAATTACCTCCCTCATCTTCTTTGGTGTAGAGTGCATGCTCGTATGGACATCTCTTGAATACATTGTTCGTGAAGAAATTGTTAATTCGACTGTACCAAGCTCTTGGAGCTTGTTTCTGTTTGTACAATGCATTATTTAAGCGATACACTATGTATTCTTCTCCTTTTGTTTCGTAACTCGGGGGCACCTTTCAACCTTTTTGAGCTACCAATGATAAAAGTAGACAAATTGTTTCCAAACGAGTTACAGGAGCAAAAATTCCTCATAATCAACACCGAACTTCTGCTTGTAACCTTTCACAACAAGTCTTGTTTTGTTTTTATCTACTTTATCATTTGAATCCAGCTTTGTTTTGGAGACCCGTTTTAAATCGAGCACTGTCTTGTCTTTTGGAAGACCTTTAACTCTCATATCTTGTTTCTTTTAATTGTATCTATTTCTTTATTCATGGCAATCCTACATTTTTCCTTCTTGGATGCTTCTTAAAAACTTATTGGGTCTACATCTACAAGTAATGCAAAATTCATTTCATCATTAGTAACCATAACATAGTCATTTGGGAGATACCTTTTAGATAATTGATGTGGTTGAGTCAATCTCCTTAGTGATGGCAAAGTAGACTCTTCATCACTTGATGATGAACTAGAAGTTAAGGATAATGGTGCAACACTTTCTTGTTCAGCTACTTGTGCACCTTCATTGTCTTTAATATTAACAGAAATTGATTTATATTTTTTATTAGCAACATTCCACTTCCAAGACTCTTCTTCATTAAAGTGCACATCTCTACTTATGCTTATTTTCTTTTAGATGAGATTGTACAAACGATATACTTTTGAATTTTCACTGTATCCCACTAAGATACATTTTTCTAATTTATCATTTAGCTTACCTCTTTTCTCATGTGGAATATAAGAGTAAGCTATAATATCAAATACTCTTAAATAGCTAACATAAGGTTTTATCCCACTCCAAGCTTCTAGAGGAGTCATTCCATAAGTTTTTATTGTATAGGCACTCTGATTTTCAACAAAAGCTTTAAAGTTTTTAAAGCATTAAAAAAACTATATTTTTTTTCTTTAAGCAAATAAATCCACGTCTTTCTACTGTAATCGTCAATGAAAGTGAGAAAGTAATGATTTCCTCCAATTGACGGTGTGTGCATAGGTATACTTAAATTAGTGTGAACTAATTCAAGTGGGTTTGAGGCTCTTCATGCTTTGCCAACCGGAAATTGATTACGATAATGCTTCCCGACAATGCATGATTCACAAATTTGATGATCTCTCTGACTAATATTTATCATTCCTCTCACTATATGATTACTGCAACCGTTGTCAAGATACCAGACATCTTCATCGACAACTTCTTATGTTTTACAGGCCAGAAAAAAGAGTACCTTCATAATTGGTTTGTTCCTCGTGCATGAAATTTGAGTTGTTTTTGTCACCATCATTCTTCTTCAACTTGTAATATACTTTAGTAGGGCAAAACGATTGCAATTGTAACACTAAATATGAGCGAAATCACCACGACCTTCTTCCTCTACCTCTGTCTCTTCCTCTTCCTTGGCCTGAAGAGCAACTTGATTCTTCCTTGCTTTCATTGTTATTGTTTCGAGACTCAAAATTTCTACCACCTCCACGTCCATCTCTTCTTCCTCTAGAACTTTGATTAAAAGAAGCTTGAGATTGAAAATCTGGTTCTAAAGTAACAATATCAAATTGCTTTCAATTTAAGCTCATAAGGTTGGAGAGATCCCATTAAGCTATTTACTGATAAAGTGGCTTAGTCTTTTGATTCTTCAATCGCGACAACAATATGCTCAAATTTTCTAGTCATGCTCATGATAATTTTCTCAACAATTCTCTGATATGAAATTTATTCTCCATTTACTTTCAATTGATTGATAATTAAGAGAACATGATTAAAATATTCCTCCACCGACTTAGAGTCTTTCATTTTAAGTGTATCAAATTAAGATCTTAGAGCTTGCAATCTTACCATCTTAACTTTATCTTCATCTTGATAAGTTGATTGTAAAATGTCTCATGCCGCCTTTGCTGAAGTTACTGTGAAAATTCTCTTAAAAATTGATTCATCCACTGCTTGATAAATAAAGAACAAAACCTTCTTATCCTTCTTGAGATTCTCCTTCAATTCATTATTTTCTTCCCATCAAAGTGAGAGAGTTGAGGTTGCAACATATTATTGTTGTTGGATGCCATATTGTAACCAACTTTGATACCAATTTGTTGGAAGTGTTTGATGAGCTTTAAACAAACTCAAGAAAATTTAAACAAATTTAAGATATAAATTTAAGAGAAAAAAATTGTTCTCCAAAATTCACAAATATTTCTTAACTCAACTTCTGTGTTTTTATATTTCTCTTATTGATCATACTACAAATGAACAACCCATTTTATACTACATTTGGTACATAATAATTAATTGCTAATACATTAACTTATTTATGAACTTAAACATTTATTTAAAATTTCTAGATATATGAATAGAACTAGATTCATCCACAATAAACTCTACATATATGTAAATTAAGATTCATTAAGTCTAAATTAATATTCTAACATATATAACTCGTGGAATTATTAAAGGAGGGGTTAGATATATATATATATGGTTTACTTTATTAATTAAAAAATAGAACCTAATTTTTTTACGATGGGAGGAGAATTACATTCCTTTTCCAATAAGAAGTAATTATAGATTTATGTGTCAGGCTTACAGAATATAATTCTCAATTATTTTAGTAAACACTGAAATTTATTAAAAATCAATTAAGTTCTTTTTTCTCGTATTAGAATCCTTATTGATAAAAGGATGGTGGAATAACTTTAAAATTTTAAGAAATCTTTTCTCATATATATAGTGAACTTTAATTATAAACTTTTTAGTATCTTCACCCGTTTGTCAAAAAATTTATTATAAAGTAACATTATCAATAGAAAAATAATTTAATTGAAAAATAAATATAAATAATTTTAAAATTTTTTAGAAATTTTTATTATCATACACGTACACGGATGTATAGATGGATGGATGAATATATATATATATAACTAATCAATTCGAATCCCGTTACATTCTAATCAAAAATGTTTGGAGGAGACGTTTAGGAGTATATCATGTCAAATTTTGATAGAAAAAATTGAGTGGAAGTGGAAAAATAGTGGGGCAAAATAGTCAAAGCTATAATAGATTCTAAGGACTTGTTAGTAGTGGAAGTTGGTGGCCGACTGGCCATGAAGGAGGCCGTCCGTACGATTTGAACAGTAACTTGTTAGATTTTTTTTTACAAATATATATATAAAATTAAATATTAATTAAATTTAAATTTATCTAACGAGATCCAACGTTATAAGTACATTTTGTAATGATAATTTTTATTTTAAAAAGAGATATCTCCATAATTTATGATTTAATTATTAAATGTAAAATTTACACTCTTATTATAAAAATAAAAGAGAAAACATTAAACTGTTTTATTACTAATGAATGCGCTGGCAGTTGGTATGTAAATTTCTAAAATTGTAAAAAGAGTCAGATCCACAAGCACTCGTGAGATTGATACAGTTTTGCATGTCGGATAGACTTTTATCTATCAATTTATATTATATTGGAATGGACATCAATGTCTTCTCATTTGACTTTTTTAAAAAAAAAAATTAATTAAGTTAATCATTGTCTCTAAATCCAGCTAATTAATTGAGGTTGATGCAGGTTTATTTGTCAATTCCTCACGAGGTTACTTTTGCATGTAAAAAAGGATAGTTTTGGATAAGCTTCAAGTAAAATCAAGACTATAATTAATAACCCTACAACGTTAGGCATCGACAGTGGTATTTATTTATTTTTTATTTTTTTAATACAGAGAAGGACAAAGTCCAGAAAAACAAAGCAAAGTAAAAATTAAGGATCAAAACTCGTCCTAAGTGACAATAACACCAGCACAATCATCTTGAAAAAGATTAAAGACAGGGATAGGAGGCTCCTCAAAAGTAGTAGTGCCTCTATCCAGCATATGACCAAGTTTGGCAAGGCCGTCAGCAAGGCCATTTTCCTCTCGAAAACAGTGAGTGGCAGTGCATAGGAGGCCGCTGTCCATCAGCTTCTTGCACTCTTGAATAATATGGAGTAACGGGTGGGAGGCATTGACTTCCCCGTTCACCAACCCAATCACATCGGCAGAATCAGAGAGAAGAACAAAGT
The DNA here is from genome assembly GCA_003430845.1 of Xanthoceras sorbifolium. NCBI lineage: Eukaryota > Viridiplantae > Streptophyta > Magnoliopsida > Sapindales > Sapindaceae > Xanthoceras > Xanthoceras sorbifolium. The sequence continues at coordinate 27,897,208 of CM010621.1, forward strand.
TAATGGAACCGAAAGTACTAACCATTTTCAAACCCTCCAAAATAACCCACAACTCCGCAACCACCCCCAATATTCATGGAAAAACCCCTCACCTAGTTCCTCTCATGATCTCTGATAACACCCCCAGCAGAAATGATGCCATTAGTAGCACTTCCATCCACATTGACCTTGAGCCAACCAATCAAAGGAGGAGTCCAAGAAAGTAAGGAAATAAAGTCTTTGATATCAGCCTGCATATAGTTAGCCTTCCACCAAGTCAAAGCATAATTAAAATGGGGATATGGGGGCCCAACGGCACCTGAAAATCAGCGTCAAAAATTCTACCGCACCTCCATTTCAAATGTACCATACATAAACAGCAAACAGTAGGTAACTAGGCATACCAGCATATCTAGGCTTAGAGTCTAAAAGATTAGAACGTAACTAAGAACCAAAGTCACTCCTAAAATTAACACTTCTAGTACAGCCCTGCCACAACTTCTCCCAAATATTGATAGACACTACACAACCCCGCAAAAGATTGTCACTGTCCTCCACACCAATACAGCATCTCGGGCAAATCTCATCAATCCGCCATACCTCTAACAGTCCTATGTTTGTTGGTAAGGATTTTCCCATGTAATAAGGACCACAAAAACAAATGAATTTTAGGCGGCAACTTCAACTTCCACACAAATCTCCAGTCTCACAAATTAACATCATCCAACAATAAGTTATTATAGGCAGACTTAACAGAAAACTTACTCTGCCCATCATAGCCCCAAATCACACTATCAACCACATTCACATCAGAGCTAATGAAAATACCTGCGATCTGGTGCACTACATGCCAAGGAAGAACAACAGCAAGTCTCTCGATATCCCATCTGTTGTCAACAATAAACGAATTAACAGTGGAATAAACAATGTTATCATACACATCAACAATAGCATAATCACGAAGAGGACTCAAAGACTTAACCCAAACATCATACCAAAACATGATAGAATGGTCATTACCAAACCCCCACCTAATGCCTTTAGCAACTAGACTAGCCCCATACTGGATACCTTTCCACACATTAGAACAAGCCGCATGCTTCTGCCCACCACCATCAGTAATCGGGAATTTGGTAAGGTATTGAATTCTAAGCAACTTACACTAACTACCCTGATCATGCTTCAAAATTCTCCACCCGGCCTTGGCAAGTAAAGCCTGATTCATAAGTTTAGTTTGCTTGATACCAAGCCCACCTCTGCATTTTGGTTTACAAACAGTGGCCCAGTTGATAAGGTGCACAGATTTCTTGGTGGCAGAGTGCCCCCAAAGAAAATCCCTATTAACTATATCCAATTTCATACACAAGTCACTAGGAAGTTTGACAGTTTGCATGGCATAAATGGGAATAGCTAAGGATATTGCTTTAATAAGAGTTACTCTCTCTGCCCTCGAAAGAGTACTGCTTTTCCAAGAAGCAAGTCTATTATGCACCTTCTCCAAAATCTCTCTATAGGTGTGCCTGTTGATTCTCCCATGGATGAGGGGAACATCAAAGTAGTTACCAAGATCCTTAGTAATAGGAGAGCCGCAGATATTAACAATACACTTGGCATCACCCATACTCATATTAGGGGAACAGCAGACACGAGATTTAAGAAAACTTACCTGTTGTCCCGAGTAACTACAGAATAAGTCAAGACAATCCTTTATAGCATTAGCTTGCTGCAAGGAAGCATGGCCAAACAAGATAAGATCGTCAGTAAAAAACAAGTGAGAAATCAAGGGACCTCCACGAGAGATTCTAATAGGCTTTCATAATCCCTTACTGACACTATCGACTATCAGGTGAGAGAGCTTCTCCATGCATAGGACAAAAATGTAAGGCGAGATAGGGTTACCCAGCCTAATGCCACAACCAGGCTCAAAAGAATCAGAAGTTTCCCCATTAACAACCACCTGATAATTCACACTAGAGATGCAGAATATGATGAGATCAATCATCTTCAAATCCAAACCAACCTCCAATAAGACGTTCTTGATGAAACCCCACTGAATTTTTTCATAAGCCTTAGCAAGGTCAATTTTCCAAGCTACAAGGCCATTTCTACCTTTGAACACTCTAAACTTATATAGCACCTCCTAAGCCACCACAATAATATGCCTCCTAGGGACAAAGGCAACCTGGTTGGGACTAATAAGGTCAGGAAGCAACGGTCTCAGTCTTTAAACTATGATTTTACTAATAACTTTATACAACGTATTACAAAGACTAATAGGCCTTAATTGTGTCATGTCTGATGGGCTAGCGACCTTAGGAATGAGAGTAATAAGAGTATTATTAAGAGTAGTAGGGAAGCAAGCTTTGTCAAAACTTTCCCTAACAAACTCCACAATATCCTCTTTACAGACATTCCACTTGTTTTGAAAGAACACAGTAGGAAATCCATCAAGACCCGGGGCTTTGAAGCTCCCAATCCCAAACAGACTTTCTCTAATATCCTCCTCAGAAATATCCCTACACAGATGCTCACGCCTTCCCAAATCGACCGAGCGGAAAAGTCTAGGAAGATCATCATAATTGAGGTCACAGTGCAGAAAAGAAAACAGCTTCTGGAAGTAATTCAAAGCAATAGCCTTCAACCCATCCTTACTATCAACCCATGAACCATTCTCATCCTTCAACCTTTCCAATTTATTATGTCTGGGACGAATCAGAGTAGAAAGGTGAAAGAACTTGGTGTTACAGTCTCCTTCCTTAATCCAAGTAATCCTAGACTTTTGGAGCCAAAATATCTCCTCCATATTAATAATACAGTTATACTCAGCAATAAGTTTAGCTTCAAGAGTGACCAAACCTTGCCTGTGAGCAACACTAAGGTGTTTTTGAATACCTTGCAATCTGGCTAGTAATCTCCTCTTCCTCTGAAAGATGCAGCCAAAACTATCTTTATTCCAGGATTTCAGCATATTAGAAAGGGAAAGAATTTTGTCAATAACATTTCCCTTGCTAGCAAACCATTCCCCAAAGACTATCTGATCGAACTCAACATGCTTCAACCACATAGCTTCAAATCTAAAGGGTTTAAGTAAGCTACTCAGGATATGGTTGCTATGGAGCTTAAGCAGGATAGGGCAGTGGTCAAAGTAAGTTCTTGGCAGGTGCTTCACAAACTCTTCCGGGAAAAGCATCCTCCACTCTATAGAACAGAGGGCTCTGTCAAGCCTACACCAGATCTCATCTCTAAAACCTTTTTAGCTCATCCAAGTAAAATTTTGGCCAATAAATCCCAAATCAATCAGATTATTATTACCAATTCAATCACCAAACCCAGAATTGGAGAAACTAGCACTGCCCCTTCTTTTTTCAGAACTACAAGTGATTTCATTACAATCTCCCAACACCACCCAAGGCCTTAAAAAGCAGCTTCTCAGCTCACTAAGATAGCCCCAAAGGCTTTTCCTGATGCACAGACTCGGATTAGCATAGATCACAGTGAAGACCCAATAGCTGTGGTTTGCAGCAACAATAGCAGTAATGGTGTGTTTGGAGCTAGCCACAACTTCAAGCCTAACTTTATTACTGTTTTATAGTAACCAAATCCCTTCCGAGAAACCAACAGCTTCCATTATAAAACTGTTTGAAAAGCCCAATCTTTTAATAACTCTGGTAGTTTTATGACCACTAATACGCAGCTCCAAAATAACAACAATATCAAATAAATGAATTCTCTCAATGTCAGAAATAATCCTATGGAATCCTTTCTTACCAGTCCCTCTCACATTCCAGACACAAATCATCAAACAAACAAAATAAGGAAGGGGAAGTGCACCTGGCAGGGACTATTGGTCCAAGGTAACATCCATAGCCTCCTTCAAGCGAGAAGCTACTTCCTCAAAGGGACCATCAGCTGAAATATCCACACAGGATGTCTTAAACGTAGAACCAACATCGGTTGGACACTCTTCATCCATTAATTCTCGAAGCTGGCCATTCGATGCCATAGAATCTACCATATCTTGATGCAATAGTTGGAAGACTTGAGTGTCTTCCAACTTCTCCTCCATATCATTATCCAGATTTTACGAAGGAGAGGGCAACACATGTTGCTTTCCGGATCCAACCTCCTTGTTACTCCGCCATCCGCCTTTAGTAGTATTAAACTTCACATTCAGTTGAGTGCCTTATTTAACTGTGCCCGCACCTGAACTCGAATCCAAAACTTTACTCAAAGCTGAATTTCCTTTAGGAAGACTGCCTTTCAACTTCAGATTGTTGGAGATATCATTTACAACCTTCTTACCAGACCTCGACGGGGTCACCACCGCTTTGCCACTCTGCACCTTCCCCTTATTCTTTCCTTTGTTATGAGCTTGTATGTTCTCAAGCGCCTCATCTAACTTATCATTAAGGATGTCAAAACGAGATCCACCTATCTTAACACTGCTACCCTTATCTGCACTGGATACTGCAAAAAGTTTCTTGAAATGAGTATCAGAAACTTTCTTAGCCCTATCTCTATTAATCTCCTCACTTTTGCGCACCAATCTGTCTTGACCATTTTAATCCTAACCACTACCAGAATTGCCTCGCCTACTCATTCTGCCACCAAGTATGGGCCTACCATTATTTCCACGACATACAAGCATCCAAGGGCCATACGGAGAGGCCTGTTGATTTTCAGCCGGAACAGGGGCTGCACCAACTACAGAACCCTCACTAGTCCTCTCAGTCAATTCTTGGGCAGCCATACCTTCTCTACAACTATCCTAAATATGACCTACCCTGCCACAACTAAAGCAAATAATTTTCAGACTCTCATATTCTACTTTAATGGTTCTCTTGTCGGCTGTTAAGGAACTTTTTAAAGGCACAGTGATATCAAGTTTTACACAAATCCGAGCAAACCTACCACACGATTGGACTTCAGTGAAAGAATCTACCTTGCAAACATTGCCTAGTATGCTCCCAATGTTTCTTAGCACATCCACATCGATCCATTCCATAGGCAGCTTTGACAATCTAATCCACACTGGCATTCGCTTGATTGGTTCCTCACCTGGAACAAAGTTCGGCCGCCACTTTTGAACAACCAGGTACTGATTCGAGATAATCCACGGACCCCCTGTCAATACATATTCCAAATCTGCATCCATTTGAAACCTGGCAACAAAATATCCATCCTCCAAATCAGTTAGTTGCCACTGTCCGATAAGAGACCACTTCTAATTAAGTTTCTGAAGCATGTAATTAAGGGTATGAGGCCTCCCCATAATCTTCAAGATCAGAGCATTGGACCAGGCCTTACAGAGTTATGCTTTGATATCGGACGACATCAATAATTCGGTACCATTCGATCCCTCTTTGAACTGGAAGTCACCTGGATTAATCTTTAATTTCTCCCTTCATGCTCCAAATCCAACCCACGAGTCAAGATTGGACGAGTTCATGAGCTTGGATTTAAAGCTCACGCTGCTCAGAGCTGCTGCAATTCGGTCACCCTCTGCCCGAGGTCGCTTGTTGCCTGAAACTTCGTTCTCAGCCTCGTTTCTGCTAGCCATTTGCTTCGCCAGTGTTTCCTGAGCAGAAAACTGGAAGACGCCAGCCATTCCAGAGAGGAAAGGTGGCGCGCGAGAGCAAGACGCTCCTCTTCACGCGCAGACGAAGAAGAGAGAATGAGATCGCATTGTCGTGATCCTCGGCCATGGGTCTGATCGGTGCTTGGATCGGCTTTCGCCGTCGATCCTGCTGTGGAACTCACAATCCCTAAGGTTCATCGAAGATCGGAGCTATTGTGTACATGGAAGCTTGCCGTAGAACTGGTTGAGAGATATTTTATCGACAGTGTTGTTTCGATGTGAAATATGAGGTGAGTTGAATTATGCATAAGTTGTAACTTCACTCATTGTTTGTTTCGAATACAATTTTTATAAGAATTACACGTACTATCGTATTTTAAGAAAATAATATATATATATATATATATATATATATATATACAAATAACTCGATTTATTATTGAAAAGATAGAAGGTCCCGTTTAAAGTTGAGCTTGAGGTGTTGAGTTTTTTTTTTTTTCTTGTTTTTTCTTTTAGGGATATCATCCGGGGTGATGATGATTTGAATTTAGATTATTATTAAGTTGAATGAACGTCCTTATCATCGAATAATATTGGCCAATGATCATAAGGTGTTGAGTTTCTCTATCATTTTTAGTCAATTCTATTTCTTAGTGGGGACATCTCTAAATTTACATGCTTTATTGATAAACACATTTTTATTAATACTATAATAATGTTAGACCAATTTTGATGGACAATGGAGATAATATGGAAAAAAAGTTTTAAAAAGATTTTTTTTTAAAAGAACAAATAAAATAAAAAATCTTGGTAGGGTATTTGATATCCACCCAACCAAGAACACATACAAAAAAAAAAAAATGAATCGATAACCTTCTGGCCATCGCTAAAGATTCTTTTTTTTTTTTTTTTTTTTTTTGTGGAGATTGGATCACCACCCTAAGATTTCCTTTTTTTAAAAAAAAAAAATAAATTGTTTTTTAATATGGACGGAGAGATCCATTTTGAAATCATTTTAAATTTTTTTCATTTTGTTATTTTAATATTTAATATTGTTTTTTTATTTATTAAATCATCGATAGTTATGTCATTTCATGTATAAATTATGATCAAACCGTTACTTTTGACAGAGTCAACTACAGTAAGGTATTAATATGTAATTAAGGTTAAACTCATGATTTCGTAGCAATATGATTAAACTTCAATGTATTTTATTGCAATTTACCCTTAAAAATACTATTAAAACACAACGGAAGAATGATTTTAAGTTATTCATATTTTTGCTTTGAAAAAACAAAACACAATTCTATTGAAACTTTACTTAGTTTAATTCTTATGATTGTAATTCAATACATCAATTCTAGTTTTCATTTTCGGGTTTCAACTTTCTCATAATTTATACTAATTAAAAGTAAGACTTAATTGAGATTGTGGTCTATGGGTTCACAATCGTGCCTCCAATCGTGTCTCCGTACTGAAAAATTTTGAATTAATTGTAAAATATAATATAAAAAAAAAAAAACTTAGAAAAACATCTTGAAAAACCTTTAGTATGAATAATAAATAAGAGCGAATTTATGGCCCAATTTGACCCAATTTGAGATTCATTGGCAAGAACATATGGGCCGATTTTTTTAATGGGCCGAAAAAATCTTCAGCTGGAGATCTTTAGATTTTCAATTTTCCATTTTCCATTTTCCAATTTTTTTTTTGTTTTTGCCTTCAATGATAATGTGAATGGACCACAACAACGATGTCGTAATACACAAATCTGAATTAAACAATAGGGTTAATTGCACTAACATCCCCTTTTCCATTTATTATACAAATCACTCCTCAATTTCGTTGATCAAACAGTTGACTCACAGTGAAGTTAACGGTAAGTTACTGTAGTAAAAGTAAAATTGTCTTTTTCCCATTAAACAAGTAAAATACAATAAAAAAATAAAAAAATTTCAAAAAAAATATTAAAAAAATAATGGATCAGATAAGATATGGTCCATTAGATAGGATAAAAATATCCCCATCCAATGGACCAAATCATCTGGTCCATTGCCAAAAAAAAAAATCTGGATTTTCTTCTTTCCAGATTTTTTTTTTCAAACCCAAATACTTCTTCTACTTCTCTATTTTTTTCCAAATCCAAATACTCTTCTTCCAAATTTTTTTTTTTTTCCAAACCGAAATACTTCTTCTTCTTCTAGATATTTTTTCCAGTTGCACTACTAATAAGACTCTCTACCTAAAAATCAGATATACTAAAACCCCACCATCTAATAATCAGAATACAAGGCATACACATAAACACAATCCCCAAACTGATGCCCCTACAAAAATAACACTTCCATTACATCACCATACAACTTGGTTAAACAATTTCTTCAATTGGGTTGCCTCTTCTTTTCTCCCTCTCAAAAATATATTTATCTCAAACCTAGAACACCAAAAAAAAAAAAAAGAGTTTTCTAATCACCAAAACTCGACATCAGAACAGAGATCTAAAACAAAAACTTTACTACAAATCCTTTAAATAATATAAAAATCAAAAATATTTTTTTAAATTGGCAGCATCAACTTTTTTCACCAATTTTTTATTGGCAGCACCAATTTTTTCACCAAAAACAATATTGGCAGCACCAATTTTTTCACTCCCTCTCTCTCTCTCTCTCTCTCTCTTGAAACAAGGCCATGCTTCACTAGCTCAATTATCCTCATTCATGTATTGTTGTTGTTTCCTAATACAAAAAGAAAAACGCACACAAATGAAGCTTCTTCTCCTTAATTTTTTTTTTTTTAAAAGTGAGATTTGAAATGGAAAGAGATCTATAAATATCCAGATCTCTTCCCATTTGCTTTCCATTTTTATATATATATTTTTAAATAGAATTGAAGAAGAAGGAGAATCTGGAAAAAATAAATATTTTTTTATATAATTAAATATTATATAATTATTAAAGATAATAATTTATTAAATAAAATAGAAATAAAATAAAAAGGTAATGGTAGAATGGTTTTTTCGTCCAAAATATTAACTTTATTGTTAGTCAACCGGTTGGTCAACGAAATTGAGGGGTGATTTGTGTAATAAATGAAAAATTTGTTAGTGAGTACAATAACACCATTCAACAGGGGTGTTAGTACAATTGACCCTAAAAAATATAGCAGTTCATGGGCCCATTTAAGTCTTTTTCATAAAAGTTTTTTTATGTGTGAACTGTCACTGATTTCATATTTTTATTTTATTTTTTATTTTTATTATTTGTAGTTTCTAGAAAATAAGGTTTGCAGGTCGCTTTAAAATTTGATGTAAAGTAGCTGGCAAAATAAGCAGCTTCTAGGTTCTCGGTTTTCAGGCGTTCAAATCAAGTGGACAAAGCTGGGGGGGTCATGAGTTAGGTTCTAGGTTCTTCCATCTCATCTTTTCACATATGTGATCATTTCGCAAATTCATCATTTGTTTTGGTATGATTTTCCAATCACTAAAGAGAGTTTTCTAGAATTTTTATCTTTTAAAGGCTGATACTCCACGGTTCAAAATTATTTCCACACGTACTGATAATAATATGTTATAGGACTTGAACCCTACTATTAATATGAATTAACAAGATACGCATCATTCGAGTTATAAAGGGATGTGCGAATTTTCTTGATTTTGAAACAATTGTTTTAATTTATTGGATTGTTTATGGTTATTTTTTAAAATTATCTCTAAGTATCTCATTATTTAAATTGACACAAAATTAATACATGAGTTGAATTCGGAGTTTAAGTTTTGAAGATATACGATATAAATAAGGCCACATGCAGTGGAGTATAATAAGGTGCACCATATACACTGAAAGGTTGTTTCCATTTAGATGAGTTATGTCCCTTTATATAAGATACATAACAAGTTCAGATAAGTTATGTCTCTTTATAGATATATAATCAAACCAATTAGGAAATAAGATGACTATTCAGATAGATATTTATAAATAGTATATGTATTATTAAACTATTAACTCATATTTTTATTATATCTATAGAGACAGACACATGACAATAAGATATTGAGCGGCTCTGTTTAACTTAAAAGTTGTTCAACGATAAGTCTTTATATTATTTCAAGTTTAAGTTTCAATTAATATATTCTTCTATAATTTAGAATCATGAGAATTTCTTTTTTATTTTTATATAATTTTTGAAAAAGCTAGCTACAATAGTAATAAAAGGAGAGATAAGGTCAGCCCAAGCCCACTTGAAAAATGCAGCTATCAAATATGTATGGATTGCACACCCTGGGCTCACAAATTGTTCTACGTTTCTTCTCTGTTTTTGTGCTAGTGAAATTCGATTACAATTTTTATTTTCCGTAAATATAAAAAAATCTTACCAGCTAGATTAGTTAGAAATTTAGGGAACAACATTTGAATAAGTGGAGTTAGGTTGGTGAAATTATAATTTAAATTACCTTTTTATCAACTTATTGAATCCATTAAATAATTTATGATTTTAAATTTAGGTGAACTATACTTTATAGAGGCAATGACAATTGTACATTTTTGCAGATATAATAAAAAACTAACATAATGGAAAACACAAAATGACATGAAGGCTGATTTGGTATGTTAAAAAGGACAAAAAGAAAATATGTTCTGGAATAAAATCCACATTATTAGGTTAAGTTATATAGATGGTTGTGAGTCTCTTTTATGAATGGAACATTAATTAGTTGGCCTTTGGTATCTTGATTTTTCTTGTTTGTGTGAATTAAATTTTTCCCGTTTTGATTAATCTTATAAAAATACTCGTGAAATGATAAAAATTGAGACAGTTCAGTGGTGAGCCTTTCACATCTATACGTTAAGGTTGTAAGTTCAAATCGTATCTCTCTTCCTCAATCCTTAAATTTGTACTTAATAAAAATAAAAATACTCATTTAATTGAACGAATACATAAACTTCTTGTAACTTAAAAAATCTCAGAACTTTTTTATCTGTAGTTTAGATTTATTTTATACTTAAACTCTTGGTAGAGTGATTTACATCTTCTCTTACACGTTTGCAATGAATATTCAAATCTCATTATGCTTATTTACTACCATAAATAGCTATATATTTTTTAATTGTGGAAGTAGATATCTAAATTATGTATACAATGTTTGATATCGACAAGTCTTTATAAATTCCTGACCCAATCATCAGTGGTGAAACCAGGGGGGCACCCGTGGCCGTGGCTTCCTATTGACTTCAAACAATTAAAATTTTGCCCCATAAAAATGATTTTCTTAAATTTTTTAGTTTTTCGTTTTGGTTTCTTTAAAAATGTTTATGACTTATAACCCCTCCAGGTGGAGCTCCTTTTTTTGGGGCTCCATTTGTTTTGAATATTTGTTTTTAGTATTATTATTTTAAAAAAATAAATTTGAGATAACTTCAATTTAGTTTCTACTTTTTAATAAAACATCACTTTTTTACTTGCGTTTTCTTTTTTAGTTCGCATGGTCCCTACGTTTTTTAAATAGATCAAATTGATCATTCTGACCAACTTTTTGATAGTCAACCATCACAAACTTATTTAAAAGACAGTTTTACCCTTAAAGAATTCAATTAATAGAATTACAATTTTACCTTCTAATTAAAATATAATAAAAATAATTAATAAAATAATATTAAACTAAATTATAAAAATATAAAACATATTAAAAAAATATTCAAATTAAGTTAATTTTTTAGGAAAAATTAAAGAATAAATTAAAAAATGTAGATTTAAAATAAAAAAAATTCAAATTAAGTTATTTTATTAGAAAAATTAAAGAATAAAATTTAATTCTTAATTTAATTTATTTTATCTTATTTTTAGTATTTTTAACCTTTTTTATTCTTTTTTTTAAAAATATTAATTTTTCTAATACCATAATTTAATTTGATTTTTTTAGCAGGTTTTATATTTATAAATTTTTATAATTTAATTTAATAATATTTTTATTTTTTCTATTTATTTATTATTATTATATTTTAATTGAAATGTCAAATTGTAATTCTATTAATTCTTCAAGGGCAAAACTGTCAAAGAGTGATAGTTGACCGTCAAATAGTTGGTCAAATGACCAATTTGATATATTTATGAAACATCAGGGACTATGCAAACTAAAAAAGAAAACGTAAGTAAAAAAATGATGTTTTATCATGAACTAAATTGAAGTTCGCCTAATAAATTTTAATAAGAGCCCAATTGTTTTAGCTTATAAATTTTTTTACATTTACTTTTACTAAAAGTCCAATAAACCAACTCAATTTTAGTAAGACCCCAATAAGCCCAAACTTAAAAACTAAAGTCCAAATAAAATAAGATAAAATAAAATTTTAAACCCTCCTTTACTAACGTTAGTCAACAACTCCTTTTCCCAGTCTTTTTCTTTTTCTTTTTTCTTTTTTTTTACTACAGCAAGTAGCCGCTTTATTTGAATTAATTACTTTTAATTTTATTATTATTTATTCATTTATTTATAATGTATTTGATTTTAAATTTTATATTTTGTGATTGAAACTTAAATATCTATTTTAGGATAAAAATGTAAGTTTTGTACAGTAATATAGTCTCTTTTTGGAAGAAAAATGTTAGGAAATGGAAGTATTATTATACTTTGTGAATAAAAGAAATATATGTATTGAAAAATCTTAGAGTAATACTTGATTGTCTAAAAATTTATCTAAATTCATATTTAAATAATGTGGCATATGAGTTGTTAACTCCATGTAAATCATTAAATGATATGGTTTTTTTTTTTTTTTTGTGTGGATAGTTTTGAATGGATGGAGGTTGAATGAATTGGACGAATGAAATGGTAGATTGAATGAGGAAGATGGTGATGGTAGAGATGGTGAATTATTATTATTATTTTTTAATTATTATTCTTTAATGTTATTTTTTATATTTGTTAATAGGGGTAATTATGTTATTTTATAAAAAAATTCGATCAATAGTTAGTTTTAACTAAGTCAACTAACTGTAGAGTACTTGAGTGTAATAAACGTTAAACTGACATTATGTGTCTAATTATAGATAAACTCAGGGTACCTTAATGCAATTCACCCTATATTAAATAAGTATATTATGGTATGTGAATTGATTCATTTAATTTTGACTCTTCCTTTGCATTGCTAGTACAAAATGTGCATTTTTAGTTATGAAAGTTGTCAAATCATTTGTTCGAAATAAGTCGGATGACAAATTTCTTGCAAATCACATAATCATGTATATTGAGAGAGAACTTGATAGTATTATAGATTCAGAATCAATAATACATTTTTTTTAATACTTTTAAACATCGTAATGCGCCACTGCGGTAATGTTTTGTTCTATTTGCATTGTATGCATATCGTTTTTACTTCTTTTTTTGGTGTTTTTATTGCCTATGATATATATTTGAGAGTAAGGCTCATTATGTCCCCCTAACTAGATATATCATTTATACTTGTTAATGAAAATTCTCTTATACCGTCGAGATTTGACTATTATAATTTATTTTTTTTTACTCAGTACAAAATAATAAAACTTTTAAATAAAAAAATAAAATTTATATTAACCCACTCAACTATAAAGTTTATAGCTACTCCCCTGGACCCTCCAATACAAAATTTTGATTCCGCCCCACCGATCAATATCAAATTTTAAATAAGAAATATTAAAGACAAAATATTTTAAGGAAACAAGTTTAGTTGAGATATTTTCAAAATTTGGTAATAAATATGCCACTAAAAGGTAAATAAAGATATACATATATAGATAAAAAAGATAATTAAAGGACAAGCCACTTGGTCTTGACTCTTATCTCTTATAATGAAAATGATACTTAACTATGTTTGTTCAACAAAGTTTTAATTATTTAATTAATTAAGGGGACAAAAAGGTGATCTACTTTTCAAAAGAATGAAAGAAAAAAAGACCCAAAAAAAAAAAAAGAGCCCCACCATAAAGTATGAGATGATAGGGTACTTTTTCCTGCTTTTAGTATCGATTGATTTCGATGTAAATCTACTTAATTTTGAATAGATAGATTGGTAATCTTAGAATTTGTTTTCTCTTTTAAGGAAAAATATTAATTTTGATTTTGATCACTTTAGACATATAAAAAAAATCCCAGATTTAATTATATGGTAATTTATAATTTCACCTCTAAATTATTTTAAAATATCAGTTTTTGATCATTTTAAACGGAGTTCCACTATATTACTCATCCAATATCTTTACCGAAATAATAAAATAGTATAAATTTTTTTTTTTTCTTGTTCAGCCGACACATACCGACACACATACAGTGGCCACCAAAAATTTTATGAAGTTTTTTTTTTAATTACTTTTTCTTGTTCAAGCCAACACACAAATTTTTTTTTCTTCTCATTGTTTTTTCTTATTTCAGCCCAAACACACAGTGACTCTTTTTTTTTTTCCTTAGTTCTTTTTTTATTTTTAGATTCCTAAATTTCAAATCCTAACTTTTTACTCGTCTCATCTCATCTATTGAGACTTTAAATATTATTTCTCTCTCTATTTGAAGCTTCAAAGTAATTACTTTTAATTTTAATTTTATTTATTTAATTATCTGTAATGTATTTAGTTTTAAGTTTTGTATTTTGTGATTGAAATTTAAATTTTTATTTTATATGTATTGAAAAATATTATTGTGTGGTTCTCTAGTAGTTTACTTTACAATATAAAAATGTAGTATTTTTTTTATCTTATTGATTAAAATATTAGATACATTGCAAATTATAATATGTTGAGAATTATATATTTTTAAATTATAGAAGTTGAAATTAAAATAATTAAATTTTCTAAGACTTACACTTATACCTACTATATAACCCAATATAATAATAAGTTATATTTTAGACATAAAAATATTATTACATTATATATATAAAAAAAGTATTTAATTTTATTAAATTTTGTGAACAAATTATTACTTTGGTGATTTATATATTTTACCTTTTAATGTCAATTTGTGATATTTTTTATTAAATTTGAAATTAAATTTTTATAACAAGATTTAAAACTTAATTTTTCCTTTTAATTTTTTTATTTATATTATATATTTGCATTGCATGTATATTATTTTTTCGTCTTATTTTTGGTGTATTTCTTACATATAGTAGGTACTTAAAGTTAAAACTAATTATATCCACTTAACTATGTTCATTATATTTCCTTAACTATGTATATTATTTATTATTATTAATAAAAATTTTCTTATACTGTCTAGATTTGACTATTATAAATAAAAAAAATTTATTCAGTATAAAATAATAAAATTTTAATTAGGCTCGGACCACTTTGTGCACAGTAAAGCTCGTGAAGTACATTGGACAAAGAGCACCTCTTTGTTGATTTTGCAATTGACTGTGGAAGTATCTTCCTTTTAGATTCTTCTGTCTGTTTCCAACTTTCCATCAATAACTTGTAACAGTCTAATTCTAATTACATTATTTAAATTCTAAAATAAATTTGAATTTATAAAATTAAAATGTATTTTGAGAATCACGTTCATTACAACTCTTGCCAAGCTTTTAAAGATCTTCAACCACATTATATTATTATTATTATATATATTATCAGTATTGCTGATTGATAAGAACTCTTGTTAAAATTTTAAAAATTTTATGATACGTTAATATTATTATCAATATATGTAATTAGAATATATTTTCCTTTGGTTATTAATAGACTATATGAATTTTCAATTTAAACAGAGTAATGCACGTTTTTCTTATTATATGCACGTTTTTCTCACCGAATAATTCCAATCGATAGAATCACAAACAGTAGTAAGCCTATCACTCACCAACCATTCTTATTACTATTTTAAGTCAAAATTCTCGCGCAAATTCTAAATATATTTTAGAATTTCAAGAAAAGCTTCTAACATTCTAAAACCACCTAATTCACATATTCCATCCATATTTTAACTAAAGAATATGAGATGGTCTTTCAAATAAACTCTTAAATCTGCACAACCCTCATGCATAGATGGTGTGTACCTCTCCAATACACGTTAGGGGTGTGGGTCTAAGTCTCATCTTTCGTATTTAACAACATATAAGTCTTCTCATTATACGGGTAGACCTCTGAAGTATTCGGTGTCAATTTTTTTCTGAAAAAAAAAAAAACACTCTTCAATCCCTATACTAACCGGAAATGAACTGAAATTAATTGTCAGTTAGAGCCCATAAGTTTTGGTACAATTTCCCAAAGTTAAATGTAGGCTCCTTGGCTCTCAATTTGGTCTCCATCTGATATAAGTATAACCATGCTAAAAGTTGAGCACTATCCAATAATGTATATGTATGTTTTCTGAGCATGAAAAATGTGTTTTTCTGGTTAGCGCATATTCTTAAAAGAGATGCTTTGTTAATTGGTGTACAACTCCATGACATACCACCAACCCTTCACCATCACTTGCAACGATTGCTTCAATGTGGAACTGCAAATCTCATGAAGCTTTATTACAAACAATATAGCAGAAAATCAATAAACTGGTGTCATCCAATGCAAGCAAACAGTCTATTTAGCTCACCAACCATGTCATCTACATTACAAATCTCAGCAGATTGGCTGCATCACAAAAATCCAACATGTAATTCGAATTCTAGTCAAAGTCCAAACCTGGGCACATAGTCTACCTAGGTTCTATATCAACACATTTCACCATTAATTAAAGTAACACATCAACATTTGGGCTACCTACTTCACAAAAAATTTGAGAACAATTCAAAGAATTACTAAAACAACAAAAATAAATCAAGTTTATTCCAAAACCAAAATTCAAAAGACTTGACATAGACTCCTCACTGATAATTCAAGCTTATTAGACTCGAACAACAATAGAAAAGTTGAGAAACATAAGCATAATCTCCCCACGACACAATTCAAGTTTCAATAACAACATAGTAATTGAGTAAAACACTCATCAGTTTGGTTTAACGATGAATCTTCTCTAATAAATATAAGTGAAGTTCTTCAATGGGTAGAGACCTTCAGATTGAGGGACTTGTTCAGCCACGACTTCCAACTCCCGCTTCCCCTTCGACCGATGGTTGTTGGACTCAGTCTTTCACCTTCTGCCACTTTCTCTGTTTCTGGCTTCTTGCACAGCATAAAATTGCGCGATCCATGTGATCCAATTGTGTCCCATGGACTCAGAGCTGCAACAACCAAATTCATCAAGACCAAATGAGAATCAATTACAAATGCCAAATTTAAAACAGGTTTCGAATTCATAAACTGGTAATCAGATTGAAAAAGAATCCAATTATAAACATCTTATTTAAGTTCTCAACTATTTTTCCTTGAAACTACAAACAAGAAAACAAAATTCATAAACAAACATATCCAAAATCATTAAATTTGAGATACTTTTATGAAAAGTAGAGATGAGTTCTCAAAATATAATCATAAAAAAACCAAGAGAACCCAAAAGTCATTCAATCAAAAAACTTCAAAACAAATAAAGAGATGGGAACCCAAAACACATTAAATTGAAAAAAAAATCTTCAATACAAATAAAGGGACGGGTGCTCAACATATTCATATAACAACCAAGAATCCAAAACATATTCAATTCAAATTCATGATACAAACAAAGAGATGGGTTTTCAACATAATAATATAACAACCAAGAACCAAAACAAATTCAATCAAAAATCTTCGGTACAAATAAAGCGAGCGATGGGTTCTCAACATAATCATATAACAACCAAGAATCCAGAACACATTCAATTCAAAATCTTCGTAACAAATAAAGTGATGTGTTCTCAACATAATCACATAACCACCAAGAATCCAAAACACATTGAATTGAAAATGTTTGAAACAAATTAAGGGATAGGTATCGAATGAACTCACCGCCAGACGGAGCGTTGGAGCAATAGAGCAAGAAATTGTTGAGATCAGAGCCAAGAACCGGCAGCCTCCCTTCGCGAGCGTAGGATTTCAAAGCGGTATCGATAACGGCAGCGACAAGCTCTTCTTCATTGACCACGAAACGGATCGGACCCGCGCTGCCCAGCACCGTAATGCTGATCAAAAGCCTGTTGCCGCCCTTGGGCGGCTGATTCTTCTTCTGCTTGTACAGCAACATTGTCGCACGACAACCGAAAAAAAAAAAAGGATTCTAAATCAACAAAAACCGTTATCTGGGTATTGAACAAACTCGGATTTTCTGGGTATGGAACAAATGTGTGTTCTTTTTTTTTTTTTTTCTTTTTGCTTTTTTTAATGGTTTAGATCGAAGAAAAATAAAACTTAAATCGAAGAAGAGGACTTTAGGGGTCGACGCCGAGGCAGCGATAGTACCAGCCTTCCTTGCAAGATCCAAAAGCAAAAGCAAGAGACACGCTCGCCTTTGTTGATTGACAAAGGGAGAGCATCAATTTACTCTTCTGCGATATTGTCTCCACCATTCACAAACAACTTCTATTAAACCAGTCGATTGAAATCCCAACAACACCAGGAACCGAAAAAATCACAAATTCCTCCGTGTTTTTTTTTTGTTTCCCCTTTTCGAATCAGAATCTTGAAAGAAACACGAGAAACAGGAAAGAAAAAAAAAAAGGAAAAAGAAAAACCCAATAGCAATCGAAGGAGAGAGAAACTGGGTATTCGTTTGATTTTTGTAAGAGAGGTTGTGTTTGGATTTATAAGGGTATGAGATGGGGGTGGTGGGTGCGTCTGCGTGTGATTTTTTAGGGTTAGATTTTTTTTTTTTTTCTTTTTTGTTTTCCGTTTAGTTTCGGGATTGCGATTTCTCTGCAATATAAAATTACGTGTGTATTTTGATTTTTTTTTTTTCTTTTTTGTTTTCCGTCTGCGTGCGTTTCCTCGCTGTGTTTTTTTAAATTAATTTTTGGGTTTACATTGTAAGCGTTTAACGACCTGCCCCCCCAATCTCACACCTAATCGGAGAATTTGAATTTGATTTTCTGGAAACAACGATTTTGGTAAAAAGTAAATTTTATATTTTTATTTATTTTAATTTTAACTTAAAGAGGTTGTTTGTTTTTGACCGGTCGAACCGGCCCCCAGAGACCAGAGTTCCCCCACCTCTACTTTTCTTTTTTGTTTTGGTGGGTTTCCAAAATTGAATATTTTTCTAATACCAGAAAATTTCATTTTATTAAAAACTAATTATTTATTCACTATATTTAGTGATTATTTTATATGCCCCACCCTTTAAAAACTTCTCAATTTAGCAATAAAGGACGTATAAAGTTTACTGACTTGATAACACTATCGTTCGTTTTTAATTTAGACAAATGTTAGGTTGCATACAAAATTTGTTAAGATTCATACGTGACATATGAGTTGTTAATACTATACAAATTACTGTTATATTATTCAGATATAAATTTAGATAAATTTTTTGAGCAACCTAATATTACACTTTAATTTAACTGTTCATAAAAGGAAAAGACAAAAAAAACCTACCATTGTACAATAGCAAACTACTATGTACAAAATGATTAAAACAGTCACTTGTCTTAATAGTTGGAGTTTCACAAACTCCTTCAACTAACCAAGGTTTAAGCCTTGATTGTAAATATTATCTCATCATCAATAAAACCGCAATAAGTGTGAGGAGACCTCTATCAGTGGTGGAAGGAGACGACTTTCGATATGGAAATAGATATTCAAGGCGTGCTAGTAGGGTTTAATCTCGATAAAAGCCAATAGCTCTTTAACCCATCAGGTGTCAGATTAAAAAAAAAATTACAAAATGATTGATGTTCATGTTTAAGGTCATGCTACAAGTTCATAGAATACAATTATAATATATATATATATATATATATTGTGAAAGTAATTTTGTACGTTAGTTTCGATCGAGGTGGCAGAGGCTACTGCCCTTCTTAAGGGGTTGCACCTAGCTATTGAGTTCAATTTCTCTCGGCTACAGGTTGAATCTGATACCCTCAATATATTAACTATCTTTCTTTACCTGATCCTCTTCTCTCGGAAGTTGGTTTAATTATCTCGGATATCCTCGCTCTGTCTATTAGAGCATATGTCAAGTTTTCTTTCGTCCCTAGGTTGGCTAATTATGTTGCCCACTCTTTGGCTAGATTTAGTTTTTCCATCTCTGATGTTTGTATTCGGTTAGAGGACGCTCCCTCCTGGTTGGAGCAGGATCTTCTGTCTGATCTCCATACCTAATTTCTTTGTTTTTTTCCTTTTGTTACGATTTTGATTCTCAAAAAAAAGAAAAAAAGTGTATACCAATTCAACTCCATCGAATCTATTTTACAACTAATATCGAAATTACTCCAAATTTTTAAGTTTTTCATCCTCTAATTTTATAAATTGTTTTTATTTTTTATCCTTTAATTTTATTTTTTTTCTCTTTTTTCCCTCTAATTTATAAAAATAGCTAAAATACCCCTCCCACCAGGTTTCCGTTTAAAACTAACAGTTGACCATCAAATCTTCAAAAGTAGAATAGTAATTTAAATAAAATAAAATTAATAAACAATCTTAAAATAAAATTAAAAATCTGATTTTTTTTCCCTCTTTTTTCTTCATCCCCTCTCCCCTTTCAATGTGTATCCTCTCATTTTCCTCTCCCTGTATCCCCTTCTTAGTCTTATTGTCTTCTTCTCTCTCTCTCTCTCACACACTCAGATTTCTTTACCCTCTCTCACCTTCTCTCTCTCTCTCTCTCTCACACACAAATCACACATACATACAAATCACACACGCACACATGAATGTCTCTATTTTATTGTTTGTATTGGCTAGGTGTAGTTTTTTGCAGGAGGCTGTGCAAAAATGGATATGGGTGTGGTGGCAATGGAGAGGCAACCACGGGTTGGGTGTGATTTTTTTTTTTTTTTGTTTGGGATGTGATGACGAGGCAGGGTATGGTTTGGGGAAGGCTGCACCAGTTTACGGTGCAAAAATGGATTTGGGTATGGCTGGGTGTGGTTTCTTTGAGGATTTTTTTTATTTTAGTTTTTTTTTTTTGGTGGATTGGTTGAGATTCAGATTGGATCCCCTCCATCTATCTTCTCCACCATCCGTATTTAATAATGGACGTTGGAGATCCAATCTAGATCTCCACCACTTAAAATTTTTTATTTTATTTTCTGGACAGGTGGAGATCCAGATTGGATGAAATTGTATCTCCATCGACCATCTTTGAAGACGGACGATAAAGATCTAATATGGATCTCTACCATTTATTTATTTATTTTTGGATTGGTGGGGATCCAACCCAATTTTTTTTTTGGACTAGTGGAGATCCGCAACTTTTTTTATTTTTTTATTTTCTGGACTACTTTTTATTATTATTTGCTTTTGGTTTGATCCCCACCGTCCATCAAATAGATAGTGGGAATCCATCTTTTTATTAATTTTTTTTACTTTTTTTATATTTGAAAATATTTAATTATTATTTAAAATAATTGAGGGTAAAATAGTCTTTTTAACTAAAATGCTAGCATAAGTTAACAGAAGAGAGAAAAATAAAATTAGAGAGTGAAAAATGAAGAATATTCCAAACTATAGGGGGAAATGATAACATCTATTTTTTTAATTGTACAATTATAAGATTAAAAGTTAGTTCGGGCCTATCGAGTCCAGCGCCCCAAATATATATTCTCATAATCAGGAGATGTCAAGACATGCTTAAATTAATTACTAAACGTAATATCCTAATATCTATTTCCATAATCGGAAGATATCTGCTCCCACAATACGAAGAAAAAACTCTCACACATGCTAAATGTATAGGACTAGAAATGGATGTGCATAATTTAAAATGATTTAAAAATTCTATTTATTGGTTTTTTTATTGAGGTCAAAGTTCTATTTGTTTAAACTAAATCATATCTTGATTTTAGTATTTTTGGGAATTATAATTCCGTTTTTCTTGACAATCAAGCAAAGCTCGTTTTTATTCTATGACTTCCAATTCACTTTTGATAAGCATTCCAATGGGTTATTAATTTACAAAACAAAATTGCAATTAAATTCATGAGCACACTAATAATTCTTAAAATACCACAGTTAAAAAATGATTATGAGCAAGCGAAACTTCATCAAAAACACAAAGGGAAGTCCATTTGATTATTTTGGGAATCCGATAATATAAATCACCCCTACCCATGACTTGGAGTGCAAGACAAAAGTATTTAATATTAGTAAATATTAATTTATTATGTTTAGGTGCTTAAATTAGACAACTTTAATCTAATTAATTAAGAACAAACGGAACATTTATTTATTGTTGGTACAAGGTTACACATCTAAGAAAAGGTCGTCTATTAATTAATTTGCGAACTAGAAATTTTGTGACATAATTTTGCATTATTATTTCAAATTGATCGACTTGTCATGTGAGATCTAACATGCCGATCCTATAGGTACGGTTCAATACTGAGCATAATTGCTAGATGATATTGTTTATTTGAACAAATAATTGTTAGATCATATCTAATAATTGGATACAAATTTGTATGTATAAAAATTTAGTTGATGTACCCCACCAAACAATATTGAAATGTTAACATGATTTTCAACAGAAATTCTAGTAATTCCATGAATTCTACTCGCATCAAAACGAAATCAATGTCATATCATTTGCTTAATTACAGGGAATTGTCACTACTCTTCTCTTTATTAATAAATGCAGTCCCACCCCATCACCGGGGAGGGATCTCCTACCGTTTGTGATATTGTTTCATAATGGACGAGGAATCCTCTATATTTTGCGATTTTATAAATAAAAGATAAGGTCGAGACTCAAACCCCTATTATGCATATGAATGGAAAGTTTATAAGCACGTGAACTATGCATTAAAATTATTAAGGATGAGAAAGTTTAATGATTAATCTCACCAAGTCTTGATAGTTATTAATCAACTCTTGTACCCTTAAAAAAAAAAAAAAAAGTCCACTCTTTGTCGAGACTTATTTTATATATTCATTTTTTTTTTTTTTTAAATCTTTATATATTCATTTTTGGTTGAGTGGTATACACTTCCAGAGATGGATGCAAAGGTGGCTGGCACGAGGCATGACTCCCTTCCCAAAAATATAAACGATTATTATAAATAAAATGTATTTTATTACGTTGGCCCCTCCAAACAAAATTTTTTGGTTTTATTTCTATACACCTCATTTTCCATATTTGTGGTGGGGTCAAGTTTAACATGCATATATGTTGTGCGAGTAATCTTGACAAAACATGTAACCTTGATTTTGACATGTTAGGGGAGACTTTTAAGCCAATCAATATGTATTTTAAAAAAACACACAAGTCTCTCTAATATGTATTTTCATTAGAAATATTTCTGGTGAGAACGAATTCTTTGTGGAAATGAAAATTCACTTTAAAAGACTAGCTAGTCGGGTTTTTCATGAGCCACAAATTGTTTGCTAATCACAGCAAGGCCACTAGCTAGTAGGGAAAAACAAAGCAAAGCTAGCTAGTTTTCTATACATGAGAATTGAACAAAATCATGGTTCTTTTCACATTATATAAGTCAAAAGCTGGTGGTTTCAAGAAGTATAAAGTAGAGGATATTCCCAAGCTACAGCCAAGAGCCAATCTCCTAATATTTTACCAATTTGATGATTGATACATTGTTCACAGCAAGAGGCATTAGATGCTAAAATTAATAATTATTGTGCCTTGATTTATGTTGTTAAAAGTTAAAACGCTAACCATCCATTTGATTCCTTTTTTTTTCTTCTTCCAAGTACTTTTTGCCAGCTTGTCCAGATTCTCTTCTCATTAGTCATTTGAAAGGAAATTAAATTTTGTCAGTTCTTGAAGACACCATTTGTCAATTGTCATCTCTTGCATCCTTGTGATAAAAATTGTTTTTGAATTGTTACCACGCGTTCGGCTATAATACCGGGATAAAAAGTGGTGGGTACCGTACCTATTACTTTTTATTTAAGTACAATTGTTGAATGAGTTTATTGTCCATCCAACTGTTAAACTGTTAAACATATATAAAATATAGAAAACAGGCAATCAGTTATACCGATCTCTCACGAAATATATATTTTTTTTTCATTAGTTCATGAGAGAGCACCTATAAGGTCTCTCACAAATTAATTTTTTTTCTAAGTTTGTGAGAGAACACCTATAATAAACTAATCAACTCGTGTGAGACAGTTTATTATAAACTAATTTTCTTTTAGTTCATGAGAGAGCACCTATCACAAACTAATCAATTCTTAAGATGTGGGCTCTCACGAACTAATTTTTTTTTTACGAAATAATCAGTGCGCGAGAGGTGGTCTTTTACAAACTAATTACTTTTTTTTTTTAAAGTTCGTGAACTGATTAGTTCCCCTTTATAACATAAACTTGTTCCCGAAACAACTTTGACATTAGTCGGAACGTTGAAGTTGTTCCCACTAACGTCAAAGTTGTTCCCGGGAACAACTTTAACGTTAGGATCAACGTTAAAATTGTTCCCAAAAATTAAACTTGTTCCCATTCATAACGTTAAGTTGTTCTCGAGAACAACTTTGACGTTGGTTGGAACGTTATGGTTGTTCCTACCAACGTCAAAGTTGTTCCCACGTTAACTTGTTCTCGGGAACAACTTTAACGTTATGCCCAATGTCAAAGTTGTTCTAATAGTCAAATTTGTTCCCACATTAAACGTTAATTTGTTCCCGAAACAACTTTGATGTTGGTGAAACGCTAAACTTGTTTTCACCAACGTCAAAATTGTTCCCACGTTAACTTGTTCCCGTGAACAACTTTAACGTTATGCCGAACGTCAAAGTTGTTCCCAACAATCAAATTTGTTCTCACATTAAACGTTAACTTATTTCCGAAACAACTTTGACGTTGGTTAAATGTTAAACTTGTTCCCATCAACGTTAAAGTTTTTTCCCTGTTAACTTGTTCTCGTGAATAACTTTGTTTTAACGTTATTTCCAACGTCAAAGTTGTTCCCAAAAGTCAAACTTGTTCCCATGTTAAACGTTAACTTGTTCCCGAAATAACTTTGACGTTAGTGAAACATTAAACTTGTTCTCACCAATGTCAAAGTTGTTCCCACTTTAACTTGTTCCTGTGAAAAACTTTAACGTTATGCCCAACATCAAAGTTATTCCCAAAAATCAAACTTGTTCTCACATTAAACGTTAACTTGTTCCTGAAACAACTTTGACGTTGGTGAAAAGTTAAAGTTGTTTTCACGTTAACTTATTTTCGGGAGAAACTTTAATATAATATCCTACGTTAAAGTTGTTCCCAAAAGTCAAATTTGTTCCCACGTTAAACGTTAACTTGTTCCTAAAATAATTTTGACGTTGGTGAAACGTTAAAGTTGTTCCCACGTAAATTTATTCCCGAGAACAACTGTAACGTTATGTTCAACGTCAAAATTGTTCCTAAAAGTCAAAAGATGTTATTATGAACTAATTTATGGAGTCACAAACTCTTTAATAACATCGCGAACTATTTTAAAACTTTTTTGTGAACTAAGTAAATCATGGGAAAAAAATAAAAATGTATTGCGATTAAAAAAATATATTTATATTTATTAAATACTTATGAATTTTTATAATCTCATTATTTATTAAACTTCTATGTATTTTTTTTTGTATTTCCCTTAATTATTTAAATTTTATATATTTTAGTATTTTTATTATTTATTATTAAATTAATATAATTGGTTAAAATAAAAAATTAAAAAAGTGTGCAGCAAGAAGACGCATGATGCTTGGCTGCTTGCTGTGAATAAATAATTAAATAAAAAAAAAAACAAAATGCTTCAAGCGGTTTCTGATCTGCAAGGATTTTTTTCCATGTAAACTTTAATTTATTGTCTATATTATTATATATTAATTCTTTTTCAGTTTTATTAACGATCTAACCTTAACGTTATGTACTACCGTCTAATATAATTTGGTGGTAAAAGCACTCATTAAGCATGATAATATTTTAAGTTTGAACCACCACCACCGTAAATGGTATGTTTAAAAAAAAAAAAAAACTTATTGCATATGTAATAATAAATAGTATATTACTTTCTTTTTAATTAATATGTAACATTACGCCGTAGCACAATATTTGTTGTTTTTTAGTCCTTAAAAAAACACACCACATGTGAGCCAATTATGTACTTTCTAATAAGAAAAATTACAACCCACCTAATTGAGGTATTCTAAATTACAAATGGAATCAACTTTTATGAAAATTGACTGCAAATCTCTCAGCCATTAGCATTGATACTAAAAAAAGACAGTTTACCGTTAAAAACATATAAAAATTTAGAAAAAATTACAGCATAACTACCTGAGACATCCATAATTACAGGCTGAATCAAGTTTTAAGGAAGCTTACTGTAGATTTCCCTGCCGTTAGCATTTATGGTAAAAAAAGATAGTTAATAGTTAAAAATATATAAAAGGATAAATTTATCCATAGTTAAAAAATATAAGTTAAAAGATCTAATTAAAAAAAATAAATATATTATGAATTTCCACCCTCTAAATGGATGGTAGACGGAGGCGGAGGAGCCTTTGGGTTTGGTTGGGCTTCAGCCCAAGCAAGTTTTTTTTAAAAATAAAATTATTTTTCTATTTTTTTTTAAAACACTAATGGCTTTTTCATGTTCGTCAACACACAATCTTTTTTTTTTTTTAATTTTTTTCCTATTCAGCCGGCCACCAAAAATTTTATAAAGTTTTTTTTTTCAATGCCTTTTCTTGTTCAAGCTAACACACAAATGTTTTTTTTCTTCTCATTGCCTTTTCTTATTCCAGCCTCCCCATACGCACACTGACTCGTTTTTTTTTTGTTTTTTTTTATTTTTACGTTCCTAAATTTCGAACTCTAACTTTTCACTCATCTCATCTCTTGAGACTTTAAATATTATTTCTCTCTCTATTTAAAGTTTCAAAGGTAATTACTTTTAATTTTAATTTTATTTATTTAATTATCTATAATGTATAATTTTAGGTTTTGTATTTTATGATTGAAACTTAAATTTTTATTTTATATATATTGAAAAATCTTATTATGTGGTCCTCTAGTGATTCACTTTACTATATAAAAATGTAGCATTTTTTGTCTTATTGATTAAAATATTAAATGTATTGCAAATTATAATATGTTGAGAATTATGTATTTTTAAATTATAGAAGTTGAAATTAAAATAATTAATTTTCCTAGGACTTATACTTATATCTACTAGATAACCAATATAATAATAAATTATGTTTAAGTTACATTTTAGACATAAAAAATATTATTACGTTATATAAAAAAAAGTATTTAATGTTATGAAATTTTGTAAATAGATTATTACTTTAGTGATTTGGTTTCACAACTTGTGTAGTTTGCAGTAAGAAAAAATTATAAGTTTTTATTTTAATTATTGAATTTATAAATTGTGAAATGATCCTGTGGACTTTTTTCTATTTTAGTGATAGTTAATTGAAGTTTATTCAATTTGGTGATTTACATGTTTTGCGTTTCAATATCAATTTGTGATATCTTTTATTGGACTTAGAAATCAAATTTTTATAACAAGATTTGAAACTTATTCTTTCTTTTTAATTTTTTATTTATATTATGTATTTACATTGCATGCATATTGTTTTTACTTCTTATTTTTGGTGGATTTCTTGCATATGGTAGGTACTGAAGGGTAAAACTCATTATATCCCCTCTAACTATGTTCATTATGTTCCCCTAACTAAGTGTTTTCTTTATTATTATTAATAAAAATTCTCTTGTATCGACAAGATTTGACTATTATAAAAAAAAAATTTATTCAGTACAAAATAGTATAACTTTTAAATAGAAAAATAGAATTTTGATTAGCTCACCCAATGGAAAGTTTCTTGCGACGCCCCTGATGGTGGAAATCCATTCATGAAAAAAAATTAAATTTTTTTTCAAAAAATAAAAATCAAAACTAAGATCTTCATCATTCATCTGAAGATTTATCTAAATTTTTTTTATAAAAAAAATTAAGAATCTGGTGGAGATCCATTCGGTGGCCATGGTATTGAAAGGGAGGCCTGCACAATTGTTCTTGAACCTGGTTCTACGAACCCATTGCAAACTTGGGTTCACGATCTACCATGGATCTCACCTCTCTCTCTCTCTCTCTCTCTCTCTCTCTTTCTCTTTCTCTCTCTCTCTTTCTCTCTCTTATTCTTATTTTCTTTTTCTTTTTTTAACATCGTCAGACAGTGGAGATCTTAAGTTTTTTTATTTTAAATTTTTTAAAAATAAATCTTAATTTTTTTATAAAAAAATAAATATATAATATGGACAGTGGATATTTTAACTGTTTTTTTTAAAACAAATATTTTTTAAAAAATATGAAATGACCAAAATACCCTTATTATTATTGACTTTGATTAACATTGACTGACGTTGACTACGGCAGGGGCTAGGGCTGTCTGCAGTTAATTTTCCTGAAAGTTGATTCCGTCTGTAATTACGGATACCTCAGATAGGTAGACTGTAATTTGTCCGAAATTTTATTTATTGTTAACAGTCAACTGTCTTTTTTTTACGGTCAACACTAATGGTAAGGGGGTCTACTGTCTATTTACTTAAAAGTTAATTCCGCCTGTAATTAGGTATACCACAGGTAGGTGGACCATAATTTGTCCCTTTCTAATATATATAAACAACTAAATAATTAAATGATTTTAGTTTTGTATGAGAGTTTGATTATAGAAAGATATTCCAATTAAAAGTTTATAATAATTCGCTCTAAAAACACCAATGTATTTTTTCTGAAATGCAAAACAATACTTATCTATCATATGTTACTCTAAAAAATAATTTGAATACTATCTATGATTTCAAAAAAATGCAAAGAGTCGCTTTAAATATTTAAAAACACTTTTGACAAATGAATAAATAATAATGAACTTATCTGAGGTTTGTTAAATTACATTCGGAATTAAAGTTTGTAAAAATTCACACTAAATTTATTTGGTGTTAAGTTTGATCGTTAAAAAAAAAAAAAAAAAAGAGAGAGATCCACAGTGGATCCACCATGAATCGTGAATCAGGGTAGGCTCGAGCCTACTTTTTAACGGTTAAACTTAACACTATGGGTATTCAATGTGAATTTTTATAAACTTTGATTTCAAGTATAATCCAACAAACCTCAGGTAAATTCAGTGTTATTTGTTCTTTAACAAACAGTTTAGTTTTCATTTGTTTCTACAAAAAAAAAATACCAAAAACTAGAGGTATGACAAACTTCGAATCAAAGGAAGACTTTGTATTGACACGCTTTCATAATTTTTCGAAGAATTTCCCAATTATGATTCCCTTCCCACTAAAAAGCTTGAATTTCTAAAATGATAATTGCCATGGACATATATAATTATTTGAAAACCAATTGATAATAAAAAAAAATATATGAATGTTAAGAGCATAAATAAATATAAACCTGTGACTGTAACGTCATGTTCTTACGTGAAGAGAATGAAATCTCAGTAGCTGAAAAGGAAAGGTTGACAATATCTGGGCAGCTGACATACAGGAAACATTGAGGCTTGAAATTTGACAAAAAAACAATTCTGGTGTAATTATCGCTGTCCATTTGTCCTGTCAACGCAAGCCATTTCCAAATTGATTTTTGGTTTTCTCCTAGAATCAGAGTCACAATTCCTCTTCATAGCTATTCATTAACAAATGTCAAGATACATGCATGGCATCTGTTGAATATCGAGTCGGTGGATTTGTAGTTTTGTAGATGAAGCCTTATATAAAATGATGCTAGGTTGTTTGTTGGATTAATTCTTCCCACAAGAATTTGCAGAAAACTTGTCTCATTTTTTACAATGTAGGTGGTGGTGGTGGAAGGATAAGTTTAGAGTTTGGGGGGCCAAAATATTAAATTGCATATTATTTTTGCTACTTTTATAAATATTTGAACTACTATTTTGAATTTCCTTTTGTGGTTAGACTAGAACCGGCTCAATAATATCGGAAGCTCTAGGCGAAAATTTTAAATAAGGTCTTTCTATTTATTATAAAATTATTATTATTATTATTATTATTATTATTATTATTATTATTTTACTGTTTTTATTGCAAAACTATTGATTAAAATATCGTATTCTAGTTTTTCCACCATATCTTTCTAGATGGATAATAAAGCTAATTTATTTAATTTTTCTTGTAACGTTGCCTTTAAAAAATTCAAATTATCAAGGTTTAACTTTCAAGAAAATTAGTGAATGAACTTGAAGTTAAGTTAGGGTGAAAACTGTGAACAATCTAAAGAAAATGAAGAACAAAGTGAAGAACAATTGAGAGAGATTTGAGAGAGAAAACTATTAGGGTTTCCTTGCATTGAAGAATAGTGTTAGGTTACAAGAAAGAAGAATATATATACAAACTAATAAAAAGACTAAACTAACCTTGCAAAACTAATTAGTTACATAAATAGTAATACATGAATAATACATATATTTATTACTCTAATATCCCCCCACAAACTCACGATGCGGCAGCAGAAAGCATCGAGAGTTTGCCAACAAGAAAACGAAAACGTGAAATAGTATGCGACTTGGTAAAGAAATCTGCAAGCTGCAAGGAAGAAGG
Organism: Xanthoceras sorbifolium; assembly: GCA_003430845.1. NCBI lineage: Eukaryota > Viridiplantae > Streptophyta > Magnoliopsida > Sapindales > Sapindaceae > Xanthoceras > Xanthoceras sorbifolium. The sequence goes on from CM010621.1 coordinate 27,927,357, forward strand.
AACAAACGGCAATGTAATAGTGTCATGCTTAAGGTGGTGGCGAGTAAAATGACAATCAATCTCAATGTGCTTGGTTCGTTCATGAAAAACTGAGTTATGAGCAATCTGAATAGAACTCTGATTGTCACAAAACATCGGAGTTGGGTGGGAAAGATGAACACCCATATCAGCTAGTAACCAGCGTAACCAAACAATCTCTGTGGTAGTAGATGCCATAGCACGATACTCTGCTTCGGTAGAAGATTTAGAAACAACAGTTTGTTTCTTACTCTTCCATGAAATAAGAGAATCACCCAAAAAGATACAGAAACCAGTAACAGACTTACGATCAGTGGAATCATGGCCCCAATCAGCATCAGAATAGGCACGCAGCTGTAAGGACGAGGTGGACGAAAGTAGAAGACTTTGAAAGATAGTACCCCGTAGATACCGTAAAATACGAAGGACCGCTGCCCAATGGATGGTAGTGGGAGAGGCAACAAACTGACTGACAATGTGAACAGCATAGGCAATATCTGGACGAGTGATAGTAAGGTAGACCAGACTGCCGACAATAGTGCGATACAATGTAGGATCTGACAAGGGAGTACCATCAGAAGGAGAGTACCGAGCATTGAGCTCAGATGGAGTATCAGCAGTCCTAGTATCAGTGAGAGGAGCACGCTCAAGAATTTCAGTGGTGTACTTGGACTGAGAGAGAAGATAACCTTTCGGAGAAACTGCAACTTCTATACCCAAAAAGTACCGCAGAGAACCCAGATCCTTCATTTCAAATTGACGGGTTAATTCTGACTTTAGCACTGCAATCCCATCAACATCATCACCAGTAATAATCATATCATCAACATATAGAGAGAGCAAAATACGACCAGCATTGGTACATTTGACAAAAAGAGCCGAGTCATGATTACTGGAAGAAAACCCAAGAGAAGTGATAACAGTAGAAAACTTCTCAAACCAAGCTCGAGGAGCCTGTTTGAGACCATATAAAGATTTCTTAAGCTTGCAAACTTCTCCAGGATTATGGGAGACACCAGATGGTGGAGCCATGTACACTTCTTCATGCAAATCACCATTCAAGAAAGCATTTTTGACATCCATCTGATAGATATGCCACTGACGGATAGATGCAACTGCAATAAGAGTACGAACAGTAGTCATCTTTGCAACAGGGGCAAAGGTCTCCTCATAGTCCATACCATATTGTTGAGAGAACCCCTTTGCAACCAATCTAGCTTTATAACGCTCAACAGACCCATCAGACTTCGTTTTGATCTTATATACCCAACGAGAACCAACTGTACGTTTACCAGGCGGTAAAGAAACCAAATCCCAAGTATCTGTTTTATGCAAAGCAGAAAGTTCCTCATTCATAGCTTGCTGCCACAGTGGATCAAGAACTGCCTCTTTATAGGATGAGGGCTCAGAGAGAGAGTGAATTGATGCTAAAAAGGAAGAGAAAGAATTGGAATAACAAGAGTAAACAAAATCTGGGAGTTGAGTAGACTTACGAGTACGCTGAGGATAACGAGGAGAAGGATCCACAATGGCAGAAGGTGTTGGGTAGACTGTAGGTGGAGAGGGAGTATCAACAGGAGACGATGAGGTACCAGTATCTGCAGAATCAATTGTGCGAGCCCTGCGAGAAGAATGGAGTGGAAAAGGAACTATAGGAACAATAGAGGAATCAGAAGCTGTGTTAGAAGGAACCTGCGGAGAGAGATTATCAGTATGATCAGAAAATGGATCAATATGAATGAGATCAGATTTGGTGACATTGTGAGCAGCAGCAGGAATAGAAAAGAAAGGTATATGTTCAAGAAACACAACATGACGAGATACATATAACTTTTTCAAAACAGGATCAAAACAACGATATCCCTTTTGTCCCTCACCATAACCAAGGAACACACAAATGGCAGATAATTTTGTACGCTCTACATGAGGACGAAGGACAAAACAAGTAGAGCCAAAAACTCGCAAGAGAGAATAATCAGGAGCATGCCCATATAATTTTTCAAAAGGGGACAAACCTGAAGTGAGAGTCGATGGGATTTTATTGATGACATGGACTGCAGTAAGAACTGCTTCTCCCCAGAACTCACTAGGAACAGAAGAAGACAACAAAAGAGAACGAGCAGTTTCAACAATGTGTCTATGTTTTCTTTCAGCAACACCATTTTGTTCAGGAGTGTCTGTACAAGAAGATTGGTGAACAGTTCCATCCAAAGCAAGTAATTCACAAAATTTATTAGATGTATATTCACCACCTAAGTCACATCTAAAACACTTAATAACAGCAGAGTGTTGAGTTTGTACAAGAGCTCGAAAATTACTATAAATGCTAAAGAAGTCAGAACGATGTTTCATAAGATAAACCCAACAAAAACGAGTGCAATCATCAATAAACGAAACATAATATCGAGACCCTCCTTTTGTAGCAATTGGAGAAGGCCCCCATACATCAGAGTGAATTAAGTCAAAAGGTGCAAGAGAACAAGAGTTACTTCGATTAAAAGGCAAAGCAGAAAATTTAGCAAGTTTACAACCACTACAATCTAAAATATCATGAGTTTGCAAATTCCCTAAGGTTCCCATTGAAGCTAAGAATCTCAAACGGGAAGCTGAAACATGACCAAGACGAGAATGCCATAAATAAAAACTAGAGGACGAAGGACACAAGCGAAAAGAAGACAAATCAACACTGGGAGCTGCAAATACTGGTAGCTTCAGCTCATCCAAAACATATAATCCCCCACTTCTACGGCCTATCCCAATCAGCTTCTTGGATTGTAGATCCTGCACATGACAAGAAGTAGAAGTAAAGGACACTGAGTAACCATAATCACACAATTGACTAACCGAAACAAGATTCATTGTAAGTTTAGGAATGTGATAGACATTAGAAAGAGATAACTGAGATGTAACAACTGAACCAACTCCTGCTAATGGCATAGGAGTGCCATCAGCAGTTGTAACAGAAGTAAATGATACAGGACATAAAGAAACAAAAAATTTCGAATTAGGAGACATATGATGTGAGGCTCCCGAATCTAAAACCCATACGGAGGAAGACATACCTGAAGTACTAGGAGGCGACTGACCTATCGGAGAGGAGACAGACATAGCATGCGACTGTGCAGCAATAAGTTTCTGAAGTTGTTCAGAAAGGGATGCAAGTGTGGGAGTTGAGGATGGTGATCCAAATCCAATGGAATCTGGTGATGGCACAAATGCTGCAGTGTTAAATTGTGGAGGTCGATATGTCCGTGGTTGTGATTGGTTGACAGACTGTGGAGGCTTGAACTGATATTTCTGCTGTTGTGATTGCTGCGCTCTATTGCCCAATTTAGGACATTGAGACTTCCAGTGACCCTTCTGCTTACAAAAACTGCATTCATCAAACCCAACCCTTGAGTATGGTTTGTTCTCATAGGAAGCATGAGGTCTAGATGGGACTGCCAAAACTGACTGAGTAGGTATTGGAAGAATTCCTTTTCCTGACTGAGACTTGAGGCGTATCTCATCAGTCAAGAGTTCACTCACTACTGAATCAACAGAAGGAAGCGGAGAACGATGCAATATTGAGCCACGAAGGCCCTCAAAATCATCACGGAGAGCCATCAAGAACTGAACTAAACGTTGCTCCTCTCTATTAGCAATATAAGGTGCACATGCTCGCAATTCTGCAGATTCTGTAAGAGCTAATTGATCCCAAAGATCTGACATTGCAGAATAGAACTCTTGTACAGTCATATCCTTTTGTTGAAGAGCTCGAATATCAGATTCTAACTGATATTTCTTTGCAAAATTAGACTGTGTATACAGTCTGGACAAGTGTTCCCACACCTCTTTAGTAGTGTCATACTTTGCTAATTGTGTGCCTATGGAGTGCTCAACAGAGTTGTTTATCCATGTGATAATTTTCGAATTATCTACTTGCCAATTCTCAACAAGCTGTGCAAAATTCTCTACCTTATCATCTGTGGGTTTAATAGATGCACCCGAAATATAATTCCACTTCTTTTTCCCAATTAGAAAATTCTTCATCACATAACTCCAATAAGAATAATTTCTGCCATCTAATTTTGCACTAATGGCCTGAAGTGAATCCTCTCTACCACCATCCATTATAAAATCACAATAATCTATCAAACAAAATTCAACAGATGCAAAATACAACAAAAACCCCCAAATGCAAAATCTGTGAAACCCTAAAAACTGCAATTCATACGAAAATCCAAAAATTATCAAAATCGAAGAGATGCGGGAGGAATACCAGTACGATGCGATGCGAAAACAGATCGAAAAAATTTTTCGGGGCTCTGCCCCGAACCCCGAGCAGGTGGCGCGCTGCCCCCCTGCAACCCCCCAACCAACTCACCGCGGAGTTGGATCCGCGAAAGCTGTGGATGACATCAAACTAAGTTCCAAAGCTCTGATACCATGTGAACAATCTAAAGAAAATGAAGAACAAAGTGAAGAACAATTGAGAGAGATTTGAGAGAGAAAACTATTAGGGTTTCCTTGCATTGAAGAATAGTGTTAGGTTACAAGAAAGAAGAATATATATACAAACTAATAAAAAGACTAAACTAACCTTGCAAAACTAATTAGTTACATAAATAGTAATACATGAATAATACATATATTTATTACTCTAATAAAAACAAATAGCATTAGTAAGTAGAAAACTAGTGAAAAAATAAAAATAAATAGGAGTAAGATGGTGACAATAACATTAACTTATAATGTTTTTATTTTGAGAGAGTGTTTTGCTTTTCGGTTTAGCCAATAATAAGTTAGGAGATATATTACGAATAGAGACTATCATGTGTGTATTAGTTTATATGATTTTTGTTCCATCTTGTAATCTGAATGAAATTTTAATTCTATTAGGCTGGTTGTAAGAATTTAAATAATCTCTTACCTTTGGACAATAGTACGAGCTAATCTAGCAAGTATTAATGAGCCCTATGAATATGAGTAAAATTCAATCTCTTTGCTTTTTCTATATATATACACCGAAAAGAGATTTTATTGATAAACTAATTAATTTATATATTTTTTTTTACTGATCATGAACTAGATAATAATAGTATCAGTTATTTTATAAAAAACCCAAATGTACCACAAAATTAAAAAAGTTGACCACAAGTGAAACCAACCTCGAAAAGATTCTCATCTTTATGTCAGCCTCAACATGCGCACAAACATGTTAGTGTGATCACATAAGTTTGGCATTTTCCACCAACTGTCTATCCTGATTGAGGCCACTGGTTCACTCACTTGTAGTTAGATGTAGCATATTCTCCATGAAGTGACTACAAAAGTACCTCTATTCAAAACACCATCAAATTCATTGAGATCTCTTGCACCATGTGCATCAAGATTGCATTTGCAAAAGCAAATTTTTGAGAATATATATCCTCCCAACCGATTGGTATGGAGTGACTGGTTGTGACAGATTTCACTTTTTTCTCCTTCATGATTGTACTTGTGATCAATGGATTGCTACATATCATTAATTGCAAGAAGGAGAAATGCCTCGGTGTACGCGTGTCGTGTACGTTTTATCTACTAAAATCATACAAGATGAAATGAATGGCTAATTATATTAAATATATACATAGCATAATACAGTATAATTTGATTGAATAAATCAATTCACTTTATATTTACGATTAAATTTCACGATTTATATTTATTAGTATATATAAAGAGTTTTTTCTTCGTATTATGAGAATAAATATCTTTTAATTATAAAAGTAGATATTCAAACCATATATATAGTGAATGATTTCAACAAGTTCTATAAATTTATAATTAATCTTATAATTCTATAATTAAAAAAAACAACTATTAGGTGTAATTATAAAAAAGTGTCAAAATAACATGAGTGCCAAATAACATTGGTGGTTTTGTTGCCTCATTGAGATTTATAAGAGAACGTGAATAAATTCAATGCGAAGAAAACTCCTGATACTTCACGAAAGATAAACTGATGACATAAAATACTTTTAACTTCGAAAACTAATTTATTATTAAGTAATGCTAGATTTAATGTGAAATAGAACTTGTAACTAACATATGATATACCATATTATCTCTTTATTAATATAATGATTATAAATCACGTGGTATGTTATTCAGATAGTTTAATCTACCATGGTGTAAAAAGATTAACTCTTTAAAAGTTTAATGAAACACATACTATTTTAGCTTAAGTTGTATCTCTCCGTCTATATTAATAATGAGAGTTTAAATCCTACTATATACACTTATTAGTATGTGTTAGATTTTTCTTTTCGTATTATAAGAGTGGATAAATTCCGATATAAATCTGTCCCCTTTAGTGTCAAATTAATAAAATAAAACACTGAGACAGATTAACTTTACTTATCGCTGTATTGAGAAGTTGACAACTTATTCCAACTTGAGAAGAAGAAAAGTCATCATCCACAGCAAGTTGGGACCTTACAAGTACTTGGGTTAACAAAAATAAAACAAATGGTTGATAAAATCAGGAAGCAGAAGAAATCACGAGTAGTACAAACTATAAAAAAAAAAGAAAAAAAAAAATAGGCTAAGCGATAAAAGTGATAATAAAATATCTGGCTGCTTTCCATTACCGCAGATGGTATATTAAAAAAAATATTGCTGGTGCTTCCACTTTCAGTAGAATTAGAGGGCAGTCCAATAATATGGCTTATATAGTCCAATCTAACATATTATATAACCATTTGAGAATAATAAAAGTGGAAGCGGTTAGATGGTTGTAAAAGAGAGGTGGTGGGTGTCTCTTGTTATAAGAGTAAATATTCGGATCGTGCATTTAGTGATTAACCTTGGTAGGTCTCGATAGTTATTAATATTATACTTGTACCCTTTTAAAAAAAGAAAAAGAAAAGACAAAATGGAAAAAAAAATGAGAAATTAAAAGAAATCACGAGTCATACAAACTCAAAAAAAAGAAAAAAAAAATAGGCTAAGCGATAAAAGCGACAATAAAATAACTGGCTGCTTTCCATAACCGTAGGTGGTATATTAAAAAAAAAAAATTGCTGGTGCTTCCACTTTCAGTAGAATTAGAGGGCAATCCAACAATATGGCTTATACAGTCCAATCCAACATATTATATAACCATTTGAGAATAATAAAAGTGGAACCGGTTAGATGGTTGTAAAAGAGAGGCGGTAGGTGTCTCCTGTTATAAGAGTAGAGATTCGGACTGCGCGTTTAGTAATTAATCTCGGCAGATCCCGATAGTTATTAATGTTGTACTTGTATCCCTTTTTAAAAAAAAGAAAAAAAGAAAAAACAGAATGGAAAAAAAATGAGAAATTAAAAGAAATTATTAAAGTATAAAGGGTAGGAATTCTGCTGCTTGAATTGCAGCTCCTGCCTCAATCAGCTTGATAAAGTGCAATTGTTCTTAATCTTGGTAAAACGCCTATGCTGCCAGTGAATCCGCTTATGGCTTTAAAATCGGTGCTTATAGGTATACCTGGTAAATTAGGGATATGGCATGCTAATATTCCAATTTTAAGGTATATTGTTTACATTTTCTCCTACTAAAAGAATTTTTATTGTAAATTAAACTTAAATTAGTGACTTTATTATTTAAACATTCATTTATATTTATAATCCAATGATTTTAATTTATCTATATATTATTCCCAACTATTAGATTAGAGAGTAAATGAACCCAAGAATAATATAAATGATTGGTATAACTTAATTTAATTTGTCAATAAAATATAAAAACAAACTTACTAATTTAAGTAAAAAAAAGTTGCACATCAAATTTTGGTAAAGTGTTGTATACCTCGCACCCTCGCAGTCCTAATATTTTAGTTGATGTTTGAATGCATTTATAAACCTATTGTAAAGTTGTCTGGTAAAGTGTTCTCAAAAAGTTATTAATGAAAACATCGTTTTTAAAATATAATTAAGGAATTGAAAATAATATATATATATATATATTATTTTATTTTATTTTCACCATTTTTAAAACTAATTATTAACTTAAACGTGTTTGTATTTTTAAGACTATTAATTTAAAATATGATTTTTATTTATAAAAATAGTTTTTAAAAATATTATTTTAAAAATAGCATTTGTGAAGTTTTCAGATTTGGTTTCTCTTCCTTAGACCTCCGTTAATGGATATTTGGAAGCCAGATTTTTTTTTTTTCCTTTTTCTCACCTTTTACCCATATTGTTTTTTCATATTTTCAAAAAAATTTATTTCTTCAATTCTATTAAAGGTAAAATGACATTATAATTGGTGTGATATAAAAAGTAAATTGCCGTTAAAACAAATGGCTGAATGAGAGAACTTACTTGTAATTTACCTTTTCAAAACTGATACCTCATATTATTGGGTAATAATTATAATCGCCCTCGTAGTTTGGGTAGTAGATTAAAAAAAATTCAGTAATTTTATTTGTAACTAAAATACTTCTATAATTTTATTTTATAACTAAATACTTATACGGTTAACTTTTGTTAAATTTATAATAGAAACTACTCATTTACCCTTTAAGAAAAATAAAAAGAGTAATAATCACAATCCCCTTTTAGTTTGATGTATTAATGGATCTCTACTGTTTGCATGAACGATGAAGATCAAAAAAGAAAAAAATTAAAAAAAATCAAATTGAATATCAAACAATTAAAGAAAACAAAGCCAAATTATTTTCAAAATTTGACCTATTGGTTTAAAGACTGTTCCATTCCTATTTCAGAAGGCTATGACCCGCGTCTTTCACCCTATCCTTCATAACACATTGGTAAAATATAAAAAGAATCTCAAAGATGGATGATGGAGATAATAACAAAGGAAAAATAAATAAAATAAAATGAAATCTCCAATGTTTATCTCCTAATATTTGATTTAATTTTTCTTAATGTTTTTCATTTTTAATGTCCATCGTTCATGTGGACAGTAGACGTCTATCAATATATATATATATATATATGTATATTATTTTTCTTAAATGGTAAATGAGTAATTTTATTTATAAACTTTGTATAATTTAATAGTAGGGGGAGTTTGGTTATAAAATAAAATTATGAGAGATAGTCCGACTATAAATGTGTTTTGTCTAATATCACAAACTACAGGATTATGATTGTTATACTGAAAATTTGACAAATATAAACAGAAATGGTTAACAAAATCGAGAAGCCCAAAAAAGAGTGAGCTAACCGATAAAAGCGGAAATCACAAGGCCCATAGCAAACATTGATGCTCTGTTTTGTCTGAATAATATTCTTGATCAGGGTGTGTTTGGTTGGTCAGAAAATTTTTCCAGATAAGGGTGGTTTGTAAAATCGTTCTTCAATTCAATCATCAAATAATAGCTGCTGCAAGCTGCAAGTGCAACAATGGAGGGCATGCTTGGTCTTCTTAAAATCCGTGTAAAAAGAGGCATCGATCTCGCCATCCGCGATTCTATGAGCTGTGATCCTTATGTTGTCGTCACCTGCGGTGCTCAGGCATGCTCTTTTCTTCATCTTTTCCCACAATTTATTTATATATTTTTTGAAGCTTTTGGATTTGATAATATAATTTTAACTGCTCTTGTTGCATGGTTTTGTTTAGATAGAATTTTATCAAATCTTTGATGGCTAATACAAAATTTTCGAATGCTTGATCGATAATCATATTAGGCTTCTTCATTCTGAAACGAGAAAAATTTGAAACTCAAATCACAATAACTAATTGCAAATAACTGCTTATGAATAATCTATTTGCTCCTCCTCTTGAATAATTTGTTGCAGAAAGTGAAGACTCGTTCTGTGAAAAGAAACTGCAATCCTGAATGGAATGACGAATTGACTCTTTCGATTATTGATCCTAATGTTCCGATCACTCTGGTGAGTAATTGACTCAGCTTTATCGATTTTTAATGTTCTGGTGTTAATTTCTAAACTGGAATTGTCACATTTCTGGAATATGATTATGATTTTTCTGAGGATGAGTGCATGTTTACAAGCTGGTTTCATGTATATGAATCTGTGTAGATAGGTAATTTGCATACGTGCTTCGCATTATTTGTTATTTGAAAAATTCCTGCTTTTTCTATAGTTACCTGAAATTAATATCTGTAGAGTTCGTTTTGAGTCCTCATAATTTGGTTTTCTTCTTTTTCTTGAATGCTGCTTGTTAGACTAGTGATTTTTCCATCCTTACAGACAGTGTTCGACAAGGACACGTTTACGGTGGATGATCAAATGGGACAAGGCGGATATAGATATTAAACCATATATTGAAGCAATGCAGATGGAGTTGGAGAACCTACCTAATGGCTGTGCAGTTAAGAAAGTTCAGCCTAGCAGGACAAATTGCTTAGCTGACGAGAGCATCATAGAATGGAACCATGGCAAAATGACTCAAGACATGCGTCTCAGATTGAAAAACGTAGAGCGCGGGGAAGTAGAGATATCAATTCAGTGGATTGATGTTCAAATGTTCTAATATGTGTTTGTTGTGTTTTGTGTTACTGGTGTATGTATAGTTGCAAGCTTCATGTACTGAGCTTGAAATCGTTCGATGTTTTGCTCTATATATTCTAGACGAATGTGGATTTGTGACCATGTATAAAAATAAAACTTGTACTCCAGTTTTCTTGTGATCAGGACTGCCATTGCAATAGTCATGTTCCTTTGCATATGAATGCAAATTGCAAGAATGATCTGTTTGATATATGTAAAATAATGAAAATGTCTGAAAATATAATGAAAGAAATGTGTAAAATGATGAAAGTGAGAGAAAATGTAATGGAGGAAAAATGTCTATTTGTTTCATTAATCTTATGAGGTATATATACATGAAGATATAACACATAAAGTCTAACACCCACCTAATATTCACCTAACACTCACCTAACATTACATAAAGTTAAGAGTACAACAAATACTCACCTAACATTACATAAAGTCAAGAGTACACCTAACACTCACCTAACATTACATAAAGTCAAGAGTACACCTAACACTCACCTAACATTTCCCAATAGTCAAATATACAATTAAGATTTAGTAATAATATAAACAAAGGGACCTGTGACTTGCGACGACAATGCTCTGAAGCCTTGTCTTGTTATAGTAAATTCTGAGATTGAAGGTTGCATGAATCTGAAAATTGATTATTTGTAGATAAAATAAAATAAAATAAAGCTAGTACGATTTTTAATTATTTTGTTCAAATATTAAAGATAAAGAAAAAATTGAATATTTAATAACATTATTTTCTCATTTCAAATATATTTAAGTTCTTATCAAATAGATATATAATATTTAGGGTTAGTATTTTTTTTTTTAATTTAAGATGAGGGATAATTTGGTTAAAAATTTTTTTTATTAAAAGTTATAACCAGCTTTCCACTTAAGCTAGAAGCTAAAGTTGGGTTGAACCAGTTTCGACTTTTAACTGTAGCATTAGGTTAAATTCTCTAATAAACCACTCTTACGAAGTTTACCAAACGACTTTTTAACCACAACTTATTGAATATACTAAAATGCTTATTTAAAAGCTCTATGAAATTGGCCCTTAGAGGGCAGTTCAACAATCGCAATTGGGGAAATTGGGATGGTATATGTTCCCCAATCCGCATCCTCATTTCTTGATCCCTTCTTTATCCTAACCCCATCCCAATTTGAGGGCAAGGTATCTCCATCCCACGTTTCTCCTTATTTAACTTAACATAAAAGCATTTTGGTGGAGTGGTGACTAGTGATGGCCACAGTTTCGAAACCGGCGGTTCCAGTTCTGAAACCGTCGGTTTTGATTTCCCTAGGTGGGGGAACTGACGGTTCACCACCGGTTTCGGTTCCGCAGCTGGTTCTGGGAACTAGAGGTTCCATGCAGGTTTCGGGAACCAGCTGTTCCATGCCGGTTCCGATTTCGGAACATTTTTTTTTTAAAATAAAATAAAATAAAAGCGGATAACCCAAAGTTACAATAAAATTTAAATAAAATTACTATAATATCATAAAAGTAAAATAAAATTTAAATAAGAAATTTGAGCTTGCACTTAATTTTATCTCAATTAAGCTGCCTACGTATCCTCTAGCAGGAATCAAAGCCCACGTAGTTCCCTTACCTTTTATTTACGCGCTCATGAATCATCAGTCATCGCTCGTTCCTTCAGTTGCCGTGGTATCATCGTTGTCAAAGAAATCATTGTCATTAGATGGACCATCCATCTCTTGTTACCTCATATGCACCTTGGTTCAGTCGTTAACACATACATGGACCTCAATGAAGTTTGGACTCAACAATGATCTTCTCTCGTCTAGAACATTTCTCCCTACGCTAAATTCTTGTTTCATAGCCACGGTCAAGAGAGAGGTTCCAAGAATTTGTTTGGCGATGATAACCAAAATTGGAAAATGTTTCTCGTGATCCTTCCACCACTCTTGAATGTTGAAGTCGTCGTTCACAAACTTGAATGCAGTATTTAAATAAATATCAACCTCTGAAGTAGAGGTTGATAAAGACTCAGTCCGCATTTTCTTTATTTGTTTTAATTACAGAGAAGACCCTAACTTCGTAAATGTGGAGGGGACTTTGAATTACGAATCTTTTTTCCGGATTCTAAATATTAATGTTCAGTGATGGACTGTATCTACCAAGGTATTTCTCATACAAATTATAAAATAAAGTCTTAACATTACTAAATATGCTAACAATTTCAACATCAGTTATCCCTAAACATTGATAAAACATACTATAATATTTAAGTAAATTATCTAATTAACATGTAGGGTCAAAACATAAAGCGATTGCATAAATAATAGGAATATCCCTATAATAATGTAACCATTTTAACTTCATAGCTTTAACATAATCACCTAAAAACTCATTAGATTCACACCCATGAAATGCACTAACAATATTAATGGCTTCTATAAAAAATAAATGCGTAGTAGGATAATAAATACTAGATTAATTATTAGTAGCATCATTAAAAACTTTTAATAATTCATGAACTTGTGTACAAATATCCAAATGCTGAATATATAAATTAATACTAGTAGTATTATATTGCATAAAACTAACTAATAATTCTCTATATTCAAAACTTTGAGAAAATAATTTATACGTAGAGTTTCAACGAATTGAAACATCACACGCAAATCTAATTGGATGCTTCCCATTAGCTTTGCAAAATTTAGCCTATTTTATCATGATGCCATGATGTTTTCATAAAAAATAGAAAGCATCCCTAATTGGTTTAATATAATTTTGAAGTATTTTTAAACCATCTTATACACATAAATTTAAAACATGACAAACACATCTTTGATGAAAAAATCTACCGCCAAAATAAGGGCTACATAAATTATATAATTGTGGAATAGAGGCAGTATTGTTTATAGCATTATCAAAACCAATTGCAAAAATTTTGTTTTCAATAGAATATTCTTAAAAATAATTTTCATCAAGTTATATATATTATCAACAGTATGAGAATTATCAAAAACTCTAAATGCAATAATTCTTTTTTGCATCACCATGCATAATTAATATAATGATAGGTGAGACCTAAATATGAATGTTTTTGCTAATGATCACTCCAAACATCAGCACGAACGGAAACACGACCTCCATAATTTTTAAAATATTTAACTAAAACCCTTTTTTTTTTCTTTTTTTTTATAAATTTCATATATTGTACGTTTAACAGTAGTCCTAGGTACTCTACCTGTCGCAGGATTTAAGGATTTTTCAACAATACTAAAAGGTAAATGTTCTACAGCTACCATCCTAGCTAATTCTTTCTATTGTTTGCATCACTATGTTTAAATAATTGATGGTGATGGGATGCGTACTTGACAATTTGTTGTTGTTAGGGTGATCGGGCTGCTTCAACTGGATGATTGCTTTTTATGTGTTTCCAGTATGAGCCTTATCCTTCAGATTTATTTCACTTGAATTCCTTCGGACAGTAGTTGCAACTCACCACCAATTTTTTAGGTTCTTTTTCCACATTTTTCATATGAACTTTAAAAAGTTCAGATTTATGCTTATGGACATCATCATCACCAAAATTGTGCAAATTTTGCCTGGTTGGGCTACTTCCATGGTGAGGCTTAAGGAGTGGAATAAGGTTCAGAAATATTTAGAGGAGGATCAGGAGTTTGATTTTCAGTACCGAATATTTCTTCCTCAAATGCTTGATGCTGAAGAAATTTGTGATATTTAAATCAGTGTATAAATTATCACGAGGCTCCACTATTTCTTAAATATTCATAGGAGCCTTGCCTAAGTCACCTCTGGAGGAGACTGATTTTCTAGAATGATTAGAACTTGACATTGAAATTTTTAAAATTTCAAATAATAAATATAAAATTAAAAATAATAATTGAAAGAAAATGAAAAGAATTGAGAATTATGATAAATTTGAAAGAATTGACAATTTGAGAGAGTAAGAGTAAGAGAGAAATGAGAATTGTGTGAAAAAATGAAATGAGGAAGGGGTAGATATAGTTTTTAGGGGAAGGGATGTTTTTAAAAATTGGGGGAGGGAGGGCCTTGGTTGCAATTTTACAGCCAGCCGTTGAGGTGACCGTTGGCAGGTCATTTTGACGGTTCCGGTTCCTAAAATCTAAGAACTAAAACCGGGACTGAGACCAAATCGAAATCGGACTGAATAGTTCGGTTTCGATTTGAAACCGGCTGGTTGTGGTTCAAACCGAATCGGAGCCATTACTAGTAGTGACAACTCACTCAGGCGAAGAGTTAACTAGCTTTGGGTTTATGTTGTGCGGCTGTATTTTTAGTGAGACACTTATTTTATTTTATTTTTTCCTTTTGAAAGTTGAGTCACTAAAGGGTGAAGGAGTTGAGTTAAGATATTAAAATTAGATTTAAAATATAGATATTTAAAATTAGGGATAAATAGATAAATATTTTTAATATAAACAAATATTTAAAATTTATTTGGTGAAAATAGGGATGGGTGGACCTATTCCCATTCTCATCCCCATACACATTTATAGAGAATTTTTTTCTCCAAATGGAAATATGGATTTGGGATCCCGGGGAGAAAATGCCCAACTCTAAAGACTTATACAATCGAGTCTTACATAGTACATTGTCTGACATGCTAATCCTGACATAATATTCTAATTTTAAGGTATATTGTTGACATTTTCTAACATTTTATTTTAAATAAACTTAAATTATTGACTTTGTTATTTAACCATTCATATATATTTAATCCAATGATTGTCATTTATGATATATATATATATATATATATATAGGGTAATTGAACCCAGTAATAATATATATTAATATTGCACAGCCACTCAGCGTTCAACTGGTTAGTGTATCTCTCTTCCATTTTAGTGGTGAGGATTCAAGTCTTACCATCCACATTTATCGGCATTTGTAGGTGTAGTAGCCAAAATATGTCTGGCCCAAAGTATGGCCCAAAGACAAAGCCCATAGCTAAAAGTGGTACTACACTCTCATGTAGTACGACGGTGGCTCAGCATGAAGACCAAGTCGCACGACATGGAGCACCATCATGTAGACGTACCAGTTCGAAGACTATGTCGCACGACATGAAGCACTCGTGTAGTACGACGACGTACCAGTTCGAAGATCTTGTCGCACGACATGAAGCACTCGTGTAGTACGACGACGTACCAGTTCGAAGATCTTGTCGCACGACATAAAGCACTCATGTAGTACGACGGTGCTACATCACGCAATCATGATCCAGATTGACAAGAAACCTACACGTCGTACGACATAGCATCTCCGTCGCTCCGAGGGAGACCAGATTGTGATCTACTTTGAAACGGGTCCTACAAAGCCATAATGACACTTGATAGCAGCCCCATCAAAAGAGTACCCAGATGCTTTCTTAATGGAAAACAGAGAAGAGAGAATGATGAGATCTCTCAAAAAAGGAGAAGCATCAGTCTCCTATAAAGAGGAGAATAATCCCTCATAAGAGGGGGGGGGGGGGGGCCCGGAAAAACTGAGATCCAGAGATTACTAATACAAAAACCACATCCTTCGGCCATTGTGAAGGTACTCCGATCACCCTCACCTTACATCTCCTTTGATCTAAGAAACCCCAAATTGCCAAGATAGCAGGAAGTATCATTCACTCATCTTCATTTACAAGCATTACACATTTATTAGCACTCTCTAACTTGACCGTCGGAGTGACTTTGGCCGGCACCACCTCAGTGTCCCATACGTTCTGCGGGTCACGTGCGTTCTGTCTTTGCAGGTTGTAGTGCCCCGTGTCCCCGAGCGATTTTTGAGGACTACAATTTGGCGCCCACCGTGGGGCCCGACAATCTCTAAGCAAGCAGAGGTAGAACGTGGCAACCCCGACTATGTCATCTGACGATTTTCATCACGATGCGATGGAGGTTAGGGTACAACTCCTCATATCCCAGATGCAAGAGAATACCCAAAGGCTCCAAGCACTCGAACAAGAGAATCAACGAGTACTGGCAGAGAACCAAGAATTGCAAAATAGGATCAATTCGCTCACTGTCGTACAACCGTTCGGAGACGCTTCGACATCCCAACCCTTGCCATTCGAGCAAGCCGCTCACACTACTTACTACGCGCCAGTCCGCCCAGACGAACAAGGTACTACCGCGAGAGACCTCGATCCAACCCACGTAGGCTCAGAGCCCAACATTCGAGTCACGAATGGACCGCACATCGTCGCACGACATACGGCGGACAACACACCAAATGGGATGGGAGGACATCGATCAGACGACGTGGCAAGAGCTACACAAGGAGTACCGCCTATGTCCACCCCCAATGGAAATGTCGGCTCAATCCAACCAACCATCCCGCCACAAGGAACGCCATCAGGCCCTTCGCATTCAGCGCCGTCGAACCCAAACCGAGTAAGTACCGAGCCAACCTTGGCTAACCGGGACTTGGCGCGAAGGTTCATAGAGATGGAAGCACTCATCCAACGCATTCCAGGAATGCCCACTCCTATAAAGAAAAGTGCGGCCAATAGTTTTGCCGACTCTCCCTTCGTCGACACAATAGCATTGGTGGAGATGCCAAGGAAGTTCAACTTTCCAGGTATGAAGCAGTACGACGGTACGACGGATCCCGACGACCACATTGCGCAGTATCGACAACGGATGTTCACAGCCGCCATCCCGCGTGACCTTAGGGAAGCATGTATGTGCAAAGGTTTCGGTTCGAGCCTCGTAGGACCTGCCCTACAATGGTACATCAACCTTCCCAATGTTTCCATCAACTCTTTTGCTCAACTCACTGACACCTTCGTAGAGCAGTTCGCTAGTAGTCGGAAGTTAGAAAAACAATCCGACGACCTTTATGCAGTCAGCCAAAGGAGGAGTGAACGCCTACGTGACTTTGTTGGCCGTTTCAACCATGAAAAAGTGTCCATCCCTTATTGCAACCAGGCGACAGCCATATCAGCCTTCCGCAAGGGTCTGCTCTATGATTCCGACCTATACAAGGAGCTCACCAAGTACCCTTGTAAAACTATGGAAGACGTCCTAGCCAAGGCATGGGCACAGATAAAATGGGAAGAAGACGAAGTAAACTACAAACCTAGTAGAGCGAACTACAAGGAATATAAGTCGGAGAGGATGGTCGAACCACGAATCATCAACCGACGTAGCGGGCCATACCCAACAATACCCCGAAGGGACTGCCATATGAGGTACGAGCGACGGCGCGACGACAGACCACCAAGGCCGTTCATCCGGCCAAAGAATATAACGCCAGAATATAATTTGAACATCAGGCCAGCAGAGGTAGTCGCCATACTCAAAGGAATGGGTAGATCAGTTCGATGGCCAGACAAGATGATGAGCCCGCCGGATCAAAGAGACAACTCCAAATGGTGCGAATTTCACGGCGACCACGGCCATCGAACTGAGCATTGTGTGGCACTACGATTGGAAGTGGCCGAACTACTCAAGAAGGGTCACCTTAAAGAATTCCTGACTGACAGGGGTAAACAGACCTTTGTGAACAAAGACAGGTCGCACGACATTGTTTCAATCCCTCCACCAGAGCCTCCCAAACACGAGAGGACCGTGAATGTCATCTCTGGCGGATCAGAAGTAAATGGAGTAACCTACTCGGAGGCAAAGCGCCACTCGCGGCAAGCCGGTCGTACGGACGTCCAACGAACTCATACGGCAGATCCTACATATAACTACCCAATCAGTTTCAGTAGTGATGAGCATATGGATTTATTCAATCCCCACCACGACGCACTAGTCATCTCACTGACGGTGGCCAATTGTTTGATCAGACGAATCCTAGTGGACAATGGAAGCTCAACCAATGTACTCTTCCTCGGCGCACTAAAAGAGATGCACATCGATGAATGTAACATCGTACGTTGCTCCACAATCCTTATAGGATTTAGTGGAGAACACAAGAACACTCTGGGAGAGATCACCCTTCCCGTTTACGCGGAAGGTGTCAACTTGAACACTCGTTTCCTCATCCTGGACTGTCCGTCGTCCTACAACATAATCATGGGTCGCCCGTGGATTCATGATATGAGGGCAGTCCCCTCAACATATCATCAGGTCATCCGTTTCCCTACCAGGTGGGGAGTCCACGAGATTCGAGGGCAGCAAAAGACCTCGCGTGACTGCTACCAGAACACTCTAAAAAACAGGCCGTCCGACTTATAGCAATTACAGAGCGAGAGCACCCCCACCAACAAAGACGAACCAGATATGGAAGAACTCGACGAAGTGTCCATACATCCAAATTTCCCAGACCACAAAGTTAGTATCGGATCCCGCCTTCCGCAAAATATCCGGGCAGAGCTACTCAGCTTCTTGACAGCACGACACGACAGCTTCGCATGGTCGCACACAGACATGATCGGCATTAGCCCAGAAGTCCTAGTGCATAGGTTGCAAGTCGACCCGAATCATCCACCTGTGAAACAAAAAAGAAGGAAGTTCGCGCCCGAGCGCAACAAAGTTATAAATGAAGAAATCCAAAAGCTAATTGACATTGGCTCAGTGAGAGAAGTAAATTACCCAGAGTGGCTCGCAAACGTAGTAGTAGTGAAGAAAAAGAATGGGAAGTGGCGAGTTTGCATCGACTTCACAGACCTCAACAAGGCTTGCCCAAAAGATTCCTTCCCTCTTCCACACATTGACATGATGGTGGACGCTACAGCAGGCCACGAACTATTAAGCTTCATGGATGCATTCTCCGGTTACAACCAAATCCTTATGCATCCGGACGACCAAGAGAAAACTTCCTTCATCACGGAACGCGGCATTTTTTGCTACAAAGTGATGCCGTTCGGCTTCAAGAACGCTGGGGCAACCTACCAAAGATTAGTCAACAAGATGTTCGCAACCATGCTCGGACAGACTATGGAGGTCTATATCGATGACATGCTAGTAAAATCATTAATAGCAGATCAACACCTCGACCACCTCCGGCAGTCGTTTGACGTCATCGACAAATATGGGATGAAGCTTAATCCAACCAAATGCTCATTCGGGGTTTCATCAGGAAAGTTCCTTGGCTATTTAGTAACCAAGAGGGGCGTCGAGGCCAACCCGGATCAACTCCGATCCGTCATGGATCTGAGGTCCCCCAAAAGCGTCAAAGACGTTCAAAAGCTGACCGGACGGCTCGCGGCCCTCAACCGATTCTACTCAAAGTCATCCGAAAAATGTAAGCCTTTCTTCGATGCTCTAAGAAAGAGCAAGTCGTTTGATTGGAATCAAACAAGCGAGGACGCATTCCAAAACATAAAGAGCTACCTAGCAAATCCTCCCCTCCTATCCAAACCTAAGGAAGGAGAGACCCTCCTACTCTACCTCGCTGTATCCGAAACGGCCGTCAGCGCAGTACTAATAAGGGAGGAAGATGGTAAACAACTCCCCGTATACTACATCAGCAAGACCCTACTCGACGCAGAGACAAGGTACACTCAACTTGAGAAATTGGCCCTCGCGTTAGTCACAGCCGCAAGGAAATTAAGGCCGTACTTCCAATGCCACACTATTAGTGTACTCACTGCCTTCCCCTTGAAGAACGTCCTACATAAACCCGAACTGTCTGGCCGTCTAGTGAAATGGGCCGTGGAGCTAAGCGAGTACGACGTCAACTACCAACCCCTTACGGCGATCAAGTCACAAGTGCTGGCGGACTTCATAGCAGACTTCACGCCCGGGATTCTACAACGAGCGGAGGAGGAACTTTGCACCATGTCGCGCGACACACCAAAGGAGGAATGGAGTTTAGCAGTTGACGGATCAAGTAACGCTAGAGGCAGCGGACTAGGGATAGTACTTGCCTCCCCTGCGGGACACGTCGTCGAGAGGTCCATCCGATGCGGATTCAAGACCACCAACAACGAAGCCGAGTACGAAGCCCTCATAGCCGGGCTCACATTGGCAAAGGACTTACGCGTCAAGCGAATAAAGGTGCGTAGTGACTCCTAATTAATTGTGAGACAATTGCAGGGGTCCTATCAAGCTCGGGACTTGAAAATGTCGTCCTACTTGACCTTGGTAAAGGAGCTGCAAGCTTCATTCGAGTCATTCGACATCGAGCAAATACCCAGATCCGAAAACACGCATGCTGACGTGCTCGCCAATCTCGGATCCGCACTCGATACCACGATTGAACGAACCATTCCCATGGTGTTTGTCCAATGGCCAGCTGTGTGGAAGCCAACAAAGCTCGAAATCAATCCAATTTCGGACGAGCCAACTTGGATCACCCCGATCTACGATTACTTGAGGGACGACACCCTCCCATCTGACAAAATAGAAGCACGAAGAATTAAGATCAAGGCTGCCCGATTTTCCATCATAGAGGGTCGACTTTACAAGCGATCCTACTCCGGGCCCTACCTCAAGTGTATCAACCCAATCGAAGCTCAGCAAGTACTCAAGGACTTGCACGAGGGGTAGTGTCGGAACCACTCGGCCGGGAGAAGCTTAGCCAATAGAGCAATCACGGCCGGATATTACTGGCCCACAATGCGGTCCGAGTCGCACGACCTCGTCAAAAGATGCGACCCGTGTCAACGTTTCGCCCACGTTTCACATCAACACCCAGAAAGACTCCACCCCATCTCAGCACCATGGCCCTTCATGAAGTGGGGAATGGACATAGTAGGGAAGATGCCCGTTGCTACCGGAGGCAAGGACTACATACTAGCCGTGACCGACTACTTCAAAAAATGGGTCGAAGCCGAGTCATATGTGAGAATCAAAGACTCCGAGGTAAAAAGCTTTATTTGGAAAAATGTCATATGCCGCTACGGAGTTCCAAAGGAAATAGTTACCGACAATGGCTCACAATTCATCTCATACGATTTCCAAGACTTTTGCGACAAGTGGAATATCAAACTAAGCTATTCAAGCCCAAGATATCCTCAAGCTAACGGACAAGCAGAATCCACCAACAAGACAATCATGTCCACCCTCAAGAAACGACTCGACCAATACAAAGGGAAGTGGGCCGACGAACTACAAGGTGTGCTATGGTCTTACCGTACGACGGTCAGAACATCAACAGGCGAAACACCATTCTCTCTATCTTACGGCTCAGAGGCCATCATAGCAACAGAGGTTGACTACCCTTCTTATAGGATACGACACGCGACAGAAGAAGCAAACGACAGAGAGTTGCTGAACGAACTTGACTCAATCGACGAGCGTCGCGACAAGGCCGCAATCAGATTGGCCGTATACCAACAAAGAATCGCCCGCCATTACAACAGAAACATTCATCTCAAGTCATTCCATATTGGAGATCGGGTCCTTCGCCGCGTCTTCCAAAATACAAAGGAAAAAGGAGCAGGCAAACTCGGTCCTACGTGGGAGGGACCATACCAAATCGCCAACGTATTTGGACATGGAGCCTATAAACTACGATGTACAGATGGCATGGAGATCGGCAACAGCTGGAACGCATGCCATCTAAAACAATATCAGTTTTAAGAAAAATATATGACTCGAACTTTGTCACTCTACATGCTTCATCAAAATTGTAGCGTGCAACTAAGAAGTTACACCCTCCAACTGGGGCAATTCAATATCATAAAAAGCAAAGTCTGCATTCAAGATCTCCATCTCCAAACGGTCACACGACCCGCATTCAAGGTCATGGACCGTGACCTGCGTTCAAGGTCTTCATCTCCAAACGGTCACACGACCCGCATTCAAGGTCATGGACCATGACCTGCTTTCAAGGTCTCCATCTCCAAACGGTCACACGACCCGCATTCAAGGTCATGGACCGTGACCTGCGTTCAAGGTCTTCATCTCCAAACGGTCACACGACCCGCATTCAAGGTCATGGACCGTGACCTGCTTTCAAGGTCTCCATCTCCAAACGGTCACACGACCCGCATTCAAGGTCATGGACCGTGACCCGCATTCAAGGTCTCCATCTCCAAACGATCACATGACCCGCATTCAAGGTCATGGACCGCGACCTGCATTCAAGGTTTCCATCTCCTAAGGATCACACGATCCGAATTCTAAGTCATAAATAAAAAACACATTACCACCATAAAAGACGTACGACATCAAAGAAAATCAACATGCATCATATATTAAAAATATCGTTCGATTACCAGCCAAAAAAAAAAAAATCATCGTTCAACAAAACATTTTACAACCCCTTATGGGGCAAGATCATCAGGCTCTCAAGTCGGCTGAGCAGTCAAGGCTACGACGGTCGAACCTTCTGGAGGAGGAAGGGTAGGCTCTTCACCAACAGGTTTGTCATCAGCTTCATCTTCATCAGAGCGCGACAGCTCCTCATGATCAGCGATCCAGCTATCAACCTTCCACTCTGTCGCACGACCGTCCCTGTACTCCCTCATCAAATCTGCACGAGTCTTAATGACCGCATTGAGGACGTTATCCTCGGCCTTGTCGTACAGGGAGTCGTAGTCCGCCTCCTTAGCCTTCAGCTTAGCTTCCAGCAAGTCGACGCTCGACTTCAGCTTGTTCAACTCCAAGGTAGCCTCCACCGCACGACTAGAGGCCTCAAGAGCAGTCTTCTTGGCCTTGACATTCGAAGCCTTCAACTTGTCATTGTCAGCCTTGAGGCTCTGATTACTTGCCTTCAGCTCCCTCACCTTCTTAAGGGCAAGGCCCAGCTCCTCCTTCAAATGAACGTGGGACTGAAGAGCCTACAAGAAATATATACCAAACAAAAACACTTAGAGAAATTCAAAATAATCAAATATATAAATATCGGTCGTACGACCATACCTGGAAAAGGTGGCCAAGACCCCAATCAGCAGCTTGGGAGAGGCCCATCTCCTTCAGACGATTCTTGTCTTCAGGCAGCAGCAGTCGCTCGACCTGAGGGAGGATCGACCCAACATCAGAATACGCAGAGGCATCCTGCAGGAAGACAAGGTCGACCGACGCGTCGACCCCTGAAGTAGAATCTTCCCTCCTTCTTTTCTTTCCAGTCGAAGAAATGTCAAGGGAAGCCTTGGCTCGACTTGATGGAGGAGGTGGAGGAGTGGAAGCCGTTTGGTCGCTCGACTGAGCCTTCTTCTTTCCTTTCCTTTTCTCCCTCAGCCTCCTCATTGCGTCATCCGCAGCAGGCGCGGCGATCTCTCCAGCCATAATATCAACTGCAAATCGTCGCTCGACGTATGAGATTGGAGTCAGAAAACGTATGCCGTACAGTCGCTCGACACAATGTCTGACCCTGACAAACTCCACTAAGTTTTTGAATGCAGGGTAGGGGGTACCTGGCTCGTTGATTACACTGAACTTCCAGAGGTGACTTGGCCGTAGATTTTTCTCCGCCAAAATACTCCTCCAACTCCTCTCCTTGACGTCGTACGAGAGCACCTTCTCTGTACGCGTCACGCACGTTAATCCAACAACTGCTTGAGGCGCTCCTGTGTTCACTGTAAAACAAAATAAAGAGTTAGTGAAAATAATAATAAAATACGGTCGTACGACTCGACTAAAATAAAAACCCACCAGCCTTGGACCATGTCGCACGAACAACAGTATCCCCGAGAGGCCAATCGACAAGTAGGCCCCTCGCGAAGAAGTACCTGTCCTTCCACAACCTGTCGTTCGTCGTCAACTCCGTGATCAGGTGTGTTCTGTTGGGCCGAAGGTTTAAGTTATAGCGCCCCTTTTCTGTGTCGTGCTCCCGCACGGTGTACGAATAAAACAGGTCAGGTAGCTCGAAGACTATCCCCTCCCTCATACACAACAGATCGAGCGCCAGCAGGATCCTCCAACTATTGGGCATCAGCTGCCCTGGGGCAAGCTCAAAGTGATCAAGCACTTTCCTCAGTAGTCCGACTACTGGTAACCTAAACCCAACCCGCTGAAACGGGAACTCGTAGAAACAGGTCCATCCTGGGACGTCCCAATCTGGCCTCTCCTCCTTATATGGCGCCCTCAGTGCGACACCATCAGGTATGCCGTAGCTAAATCGAATGCGCATGATGTCGTCCTCAGTTAGCACGCTTGCTGGGTTATTTAATAGCAAACCCAGCGGCCTACTAGGTCCCATTGGACATGGGCCAGCTGCGTCGCTCGGTAGCTCGACTAACGGAATCCCCATGGGAATGTCGTCCGCCACGCGCGATGTACCCGCGAAAGAGACAGTCACAGTGTCGTACGACGCCACTGTCACCTCAGCACTTTCTGCCTCCGACTCCCCCCATGAGTCGTATGACAGATCTATTGGATCGTCATATCCACGCCCAGAGGTACTGGGAGGACTCTCACCGCCTCGACTCGACATCAAACCTACAAGTCGAACGACAGTAGCCAACGGTTAGTAATTATAACCTAAACCAAAGACTTGCACGACCTAATATCAGCTCCCAAGACTGTTAAGGAGGTCGTGCGACCTAGACTCTACAAACAGGTTATATGTAAACCTAAGTCTTATTTTTTCGATCTAAAACGATTTTTTCAAATTCTTCTCAAAAGTTATTCGAAGAACACAAAAAAAAAGAACTCAGAAACAGAAATGCAAAAATAAGAAAACAAATATTGCGAGAACAAGAGAAACTTACCAAAAAAGCAAAAACGACCACTTCCTCGCCGGAATAAACACAGAAAAGGCAAAAAACGGGAGCAACGACGCCGGAGAAAACTTGCACAGACGACTGGTTTTTCTTTGAGAGAAAATATGAGAGAGAGAGCAAAAATTGAAAATGGAGAAGAAAGTGGAAGGGCGGCAATTAAAAATAAACATGTGCTTACGTGTCAGCTTCTTATTGGACACACAATCCCATGACCTATCATTAGCCACGCATGCACACTACCCATTATGACCACATTTATTTTGGCACAGATATCGAAGAGTCATTTGAAGATCAATCGTTCCTTCTCTAAATAACATTGTCGTACGACAATGGCAAAACTTACGCATTGTCATCCACTCACCAACACTGATACACTCTCTCAAGAAGGACAGAGTCGTGCGACAATATCGAACCAGCCTTAGAATTCACACACACATATCCATGTCTACATGTCGTACGACGCAAACCCCTTGGATTTTTTAAATCCAACGCGTTTGGGGGCAAACTGTAGTAGCCAAAATATGTCTGGCCCAAAGTATGGCCCAAAGACAAAGCCCATAGCTAAAAGTGGTACTACACTCTTATGTAGTACGACGGTGGCTCAGCATGAAGACCAAGTCGCACGACATGGAGCATCATCATGTAGACGTACCAGTTCGAAGATTATGTCGCACGACATGAAGCACTCGTGTAGTACGACGACGTACCAGTTCGAAGATCTTGTCGCACGACATGAAGCACTCGTGTAGTACGACGACGTACCAGTTCGAAGATCTTGTCGCACGACATAAAGCACTCATGTAGTACGACGGTGCTACATCACACAATCATGATCCAGATTGACAAGAAACCTACACGTCGTACGACATAGCATCTCCGTCGCTCCGAGGGAGACCAGATTGTGATCTACTTTGAAACGGGTCCTACAAAGCCATAATGACACTTGATAGCAGCCCCATCAAAAGAAGTACCCAGATGCTTTCTTAGTGGAAAACAGAGAAGAGAGAATGATGAGATCTCTCAAAAAAGGAGAAGCATCAGTCTCCTATAAAGAGGAGAATAATCCCTCATAAGAGGGGGGGGGGGGGCCGGAAAAACTGAGATCCAGAGATTACTAATACAAAAACCACATCCACCGGCCATTGTGAAGGTACTCCGATCACCCTCTGAACCTTACATCTCCTTTGATCTAAGAAACCCCAAATTGCCAAGATAGCAGGAAGTATCATTCACTCATCTTCATTTACAAGCATTACACATTTATTAGCACTCTCTAACTTGACCGTCGGAGTGACTTTGGCCGGCACCACCCCGGTGTCCCATACGTCCTGCGGGTCACATGCGTTCTGTCTTTGCAGGTTGTAGTGTCCCGTGTCCCCGAGCGATTTTTGAGGACTACAGTAGGTAGTTTTCTTCCCTTATTTTAGAGTAGATGTCTTCTATTATGAAGGTAGATATCCAAATCGCTTGTTTAATGATTGATCTTAATAGGTCCTAGCAGATTTGTAATTAATCTTGTAATTGTATAATTTTAAATATCTATTGAGGGAACTTCAATTTAGTCCCTAATATTTGATGAAACATTACTTTTTTACTTACGTTTTCTTTTTTGGTTCATGTGGTCGCTGACGTTTCCTAAATAGATCAAATTGGTCATTTGACCAACTATTTGACGGTCAACCATCACTATTTGACAATTTTACCCTGAAAGAATTAATAGAATTATAGTTTTACCTACCAATTAAAATATAATAAAAATAAATAAATATAAAAAATGAATAAAATAATATTAAATTAAATTATAAAAATTTAAAAATATAAAACCTATTAAAAAAATATTCAAATTAAATTATGTTATTAGAAAAATTAATATTTAAAAAATTAAAAATTTAAAAATTTAAAAATTACGAAAAAAATTAAATAAAATAAATAAATTAATTAAATTGAGAATTAAATTTTATTCTTTAATTTTTAAATGTTAAGTTTTCTAATAAAATAATGTAATTTGAATATATTTTTTTATTTTTTTTACTCTCGATTTTTTTATTTTATTCTTTAAGTTTTTAAATGTTAATTTTCTAATAAAACAACTTAATTTGAATATTTTTTTTAACATGTTTTATATATTTAAGTTTTTATAATTTAATTTAATATTATTTTACTAATTTTTTCTATTTAGTTATTTTTATTATATTTTAATTAGAAGGTAAAATTGTAATTCTATTAATTGAATTTTTTAAGGGTAAAACTGTCTTTTAAATAATTTTGATGGTTGACCATCAAAAATGTGGTCAGATGGACTAATTTTATCCATTTAAAAATATTAGAGACCACACGAGCCAAAAAAAGAAACGTAAGTAAAAAAAATAATATTTCATCAAAAAGTAGAGACTAAATTGAAGTACCACACAAACTAA
Source organism: Xanthoceras sorbifolium (assembly GCA_003430845.1). Taxonomy (NCBI): domain Eukaryota; kingdom Viridiplantae; phylum Streptophyta; class Magnoliopsida; order Sapindales; family Sapindaceae; genus Xanthoceras; species Xanthoceras sorbifolium. The sequence continues at coordinate 27,954,847 of CM010621.1, forward strand.
AAAAAGAAACGTAAGTAAAAAAAATAATATTTCATAAAAAAGTAGAGACTAAATTAAAGTTTTTTCATATAAAACAAGCGTACTAATTTAAGTTAAAGAAATTGTATGTCTCAATAAAACTTTGACTCGATTAATGTGTTTTGTACCTTGTAGGTCCTGATATGCCCTTTTTAGACCCATTTCAGTTTAAAAGAAAAAAAAATGGAACATACAAATTAGGTAACTGTTTGGATGCATTTTTTAAACCTATTTTTTTTTGTTTAAAAAAAAAAAAGAATATATGTAAGGTTATTTGGTCAAGTATTTTCAAAAAGTTATTGAAAATGAAAAAGCATTGTTTTTTGTTTTCACTATTTTCAAAATGAATTATTAACTTCCGCAAACGTATTTACATTATTTTCATTTTTGAAAACTACTTTTAGCCTGTGTCAGTAAATGTGTTTGTATTTTTTAAAAATATTACTTTGAAATATAATTTTGATTTATAATAAACATTTTAATAAATATCATTTTAAAAAGGATTAATTGCAATAAACTAATATTTATTCAAATTGTAACTAGATCACATGTTTGTCAAAATGACATATCAATACCCTTGACCAAACGGTTGACAGATAATTGGTCAAATTTCACCGAATGTCCAAATTATTCCTAAGCAACTTATTTTATCTATTATTATAATAATTTTATTATTTAATTAAAATTATTAGAAGAGATTCATATCCTCTAATAGATATCGAATAATCTTTTATGAAGATCAGTTTAATCTCTTTCGATGGAGATTAGGTCGATCTCTATAGAGAAAATCTAGTCCATATCTCTTTTAATGGGTTCTCTATTTTTGGAGAAGGGGATCTGATTCAGATCTCCTTCTCCAAATATAGAGATTAGATCGATCTCCATATCGATCTCCATATAGGAGATCTGATCTATATCTTTTTTAATGGGTTCTCCATTTTTGGAATAAGTTCTCCTTCTTAAAAAAATGAAGAAGTAAAATCTCTAGATTTGGTATGTTTTTCTTTTTCTTATTTTTTTTTCCTTTTTTTTTCACTTTTTACCCATTTTTTTTTTCATTTTTAAAAGATTTTGATAATTTATTTTAAAGGTAAAATGACATTATTATTGTTTTGAAATAAAAAGTCCAATGGTCAACTATTTGGTTAAAGGCACTTGTTATTTTGATAAAAGTATGATTTAGTTGTAACTTGAACAAAAATGACTACTTCATTGCAATTTAACTTTTAAAAATGATAAATTATATTTATGATAAATTGCAATAGTATTTGTCCATATTATAATAAAACTGTATTTTTATTTAAATTATAATTTAATACCTCAGATAATTATTAATTTAATTTTTAACTTATTTATAAATATTATTTTTTGACTTATTTTTACTTTTTTTTTAATTCACTTAGTTCCTAACTTTTTCAAAAATAAATCAATCTAATCCCCATGACTAAAATTTTGACGGTCAAATCTGATATAAAATATAAATTGATCATCTTACCCTTTTTTAGACATATAGACTAAATTGATGTATTTTAAAAAAGTTAAGGACCACGTTAAAAAAGTAAAAGCAAGTCAAAAAGTGATTTCTAAATAAGTTAGGACAAAATTGATAAGTTTTCGAGGTACTTAGTTGTAGTTTAAGTAAAAATACGGTTTCATTGCAATATGGTCAAATGTCAGGGTATACCATTACAATTTGTCCATCTATTTATGAATAATGTTATGATGTCCAAAATATTTATCTAAATTTATATTCAAATAGTGTAATATTTAAGTTGTAACTAACATATTACTAACAATATCATATTATGGTTTAGATAATATTAACAACTCCAATAATATATTATTTGAATATGAATTTGAATAAATTTAAACAACGCAGTGTGCTATTAAAAAGTCAACAAAAACAAACGGAAAATGATTGACAGAATGGAAAGCCCAAAAAAGAGTGGGCTAACCGATAAAAGCGGAAATCACAAGGCCCAAGCATGGACTATCAGTTTTGTCTGTAATATTCTTGCTCAGGGTGTGTTTGATTGGTCAGAAATCTTTCCAGTAGAATTCGAGGGATTTTTTTGTTTTTTTTTAATCATTCTTCAAATAAACCATCAAATAAGAGCTGCTGCAGACCTGCAAGTGCAAGTGCAACAATGGAGGGCATGCTTGGTCTTCTTAAAATTCGTGTAAAAAGAGGCATCAATCTCGCCATCCGCGATTCTATGAGCAGTGATCCCTATGCTGTCGTCACCTGTGGTACACAGGCATGCTCTGTTTATTTTTCTTCATCTTTTCCCACAATTTATTTTTTTTTTATATTTTTAGAAGCTTTTGGATTTTATTAATATAATTTAACTGCTCTGTTTCCTGGTTTTTGTTTAGATAGATTTTATTAATATAATATTAATGTAATATCTTTAAATTTCGTGTAATTGATTTTGAGTGATTCACTTATAATTTCTATTTCTTTGTTTTGTAGTTTATTTGTTGTTTGAAGAAATTTGAGGGAAGAATTGGAGAGAGCAAATTATAATTCAATTGTTAATTGTCATTCATGTTAGCCTTATCTATCTAATAACTACAATCCTGATTTAATGTTTGATGGAATGTCTCTTAACTCTTGAATTAATCTTGCTAGAATTTCGAATGCTTGATCGATAATCATATTAGGCTTCCTAACCCTGAAGAGAGAAAAATTATAAACTTTTTGATCAATCTCAAATTCACAATAACTAATTGCAAAATGCAAAATCTAGCTTGTGAATAATCTATTTCCTCGTTCGCTTTTGAATAATTTTGTTGCAGAAAGTGAAGACTGGTTTTGTGAAAAGAAACTGCAATCCTGAATGGAATGAGGAATTGACTCTTTCAATTAAGGATCCTAATGATCCGATCACTTTGGTGAGTAATTGACTCAGCTTTATCGATTTTTAATGTTCTTGTGGTAATCACTAAACCGGAATTGTCACATTTCCGGAATATGATTATGATTTTTCTGAGGATGAGTGCATGTTACAAGCTGGTTTCATGTATATGAATCTATGTAGATAGGTAATTTGCTTACGTGATTCGCATTCTTTGTTATTTTTGAAAAATTCCAGCTTTTTTGATAGGTACCTGAAATTAATATCTGTAGAGTTCGTTTTGAGTCCTCATAATTTGGTTTTTCTTCTTTTTCTTAAATGGTGCTTGTTGGACTCTTGATTTTCCCATCTTTGCAGAAAGTGTTCGACAAGGACACCTTTACCGTGGATGATCAAATGGGACAAGCGGATATAGATATTAAACCATATATTGAAGCAATGCAAATGGGGTTGGAGAACCTACCTAATGGCTGTGCAGTTAAGAAAGTTCAGCCTAGCAGGACAAATTGCTTAGCTGACGAGAGCATCATAGAATGGAACCATGGCAAAATTGTTAGGAGAGATAGAAAAATTAGAGACACAAATATTTACGTGGTTCGGCACAAAACTTGCCTACATCCACGGAGCACATCCACTTTCACTATTTAGAGAAAATTACAAGCTCACAACTCTCTGATTTTCTCTCAAAGCTTTCACAAAGCTTTCTCTCTCTCACACACACTTTACTTCTTCCTCACAATTGCTCTCTCAATTGATCTTAGTGTGTTTTGGTGTGTATTTACATTACAAACAAAGGGGTATTTATAGCAAAGATGAATAAGTGAAGGAAGAATTTTAACCACTAATTAAACAATGGCTCCACTAACTTCTCCACTAATTTCTCCACTAACTTTTCCACTAACTCCTCCATTATGTTATTGTTGGCTCCACTAACAATCTCCCACTTGGAGACAAAAATGACCGTATGTGAATAGTGGTGTACTCAAAACTTTCTTCATATGTGAAGACCAACTGAAGCTGAGCACAGCTTCAGTTTCTCAGTAGTGACAGCCTTCGTTAACATATCTGCTGGATTCTTGCTACCATGGATCTTTTCCAATGTTAGCACTTCATCTTCTAATAAAGATCTGATAAAGTGGTAACGAAGACCGATGTGCTTGGTTCTGGAATGAAATGCTGAATTCTTTGCCAGATGTATTGCACTCTGACTGTCGCTATACAGAACATTCTTCCCTTGACTGAATCCCAGCTCTATCAACAAACCTTGTAGCCATATCATTTCTTTACTGGCTTCTGTAACTGCTACATACTCAGCCTCTGTAGTGGATAGTGCAACAATCTTTTGTATCTGTGACATCCAACTAACAGCTGTAGTGCCAATGGTAAAGACATACCCAGTGGTGCTCCTTCGGTGATCAACTTCACCTGCAAAGTCTGCATCTACGTAGCCTTGAACTTTTAACTCTCCCTTACCAAAGTGCAAACACTTATTTATGGTGCCTCGTAGATACCTCAAAATCCACTTCACTGCTTCCCAGTGAGTCTTTCCTGGATCTGACATAAATCTGCTGATCGCTCCCACTGCATGGCCAATGTCAGGTCTAGTGCAGACCATTGCATACATCAAGCTTCCAACGGCTGAGGCATAAGGAATCTTGTCCATGAAGTTTCTCTCTTCCTCTGTCTGAGGAGACTGATTCTTGGAAAGACGAAAGTGACTAGCCAAGGGTGTGCTAACTGGCTTGGCATCGTCCATCTTGAATCTATGCAAAATGCGCTTGATGTATTCTGCCTGAGATAACTGCAAAATCCCTTCTTGTTTATCTCTAGTGATTTGCATTCCAAGAATCTTTTTAGCTGGACCCAGGTCTTTCATGTCAAACTCTTTTGACAATTGCTGCTTCAAGCTTTTGATCTCGCCCATATCTGAACCAGCTACTAACATATCATCGACATAAAGTAGCAAGATGATATAACTGGACTTACATCTCTTAAAGTAGCAACAATGGTCGGCATTGCACTTCTGAAAACCTTCTTTATGCATGAAACTATCAAATTTCATGTACCACTGTCTTGGAGCTTGTTTCAGGCCATACAAGCTCTTCTTTAATCTGCACACTAGGTTTTCTTTCCCCTTTTCTGCAAAACCTTCTGGCTGATGCATGTATATCTCTTCTTGTAGATTTCCATGAAGGAATGCGGTCTTCACATCTAACTGCTCAAGATGAAGATTTTCACTAGCAACAATACTTAAAACAGACCTGATAGTATTGAGCTTCACAACAGGAGCAAAAATTTCGGTGTAGTCAATTCCCTCCTTCTGTTGGAATCCTTTGACAACTAGACGGGCTTTGAATCTCTTAGAGCCATCGTACTCCTCTTTCACCCGATACACCCATTTATTGTGAAGAGCTTTCTTACCCATGGGCAATTTGGTGAGCTCATATGTCTTGTTTGAGATTAAAGACTTCATCTCTTCTTGCATAGCAAGCTCCCACTGGTTGGCATCTGCTGCCTGACATGCCTCATCGTAGCATTCAGGCTCACCTCCATCAGTCAGCAACAAATAGTTCATGTATTTTCTATTTGGTATATGAGGCCGACTTGATCTTCTAAGTTGTGGCGTGTCAGACTGCTGCACGCTGCTCTGCTCGACTGGTTCCTCTGGCTGAGGACACTCAACTGTCTGCTTTGTTATAGGACTATCTGGAACATCATCTTCATCTACATACATTGGCCCACTTTGCTCTGAGTTGCTGGCGTCTACTGTATGTCGGTCCTTGTACATTACCTTTTCATTAAAGATTACATCTCTGCTGCGAATAATCTTTTTATTTTGCTCATCCCAAAGACGGTAGCCAAACTCATCTTCTCCATAGCCAAGGAGGGTGCACTTCTTAGATTTGGGATCAAGTTTATTTCTGCCTTGATCACTGATATGCACATATGCTAGGCAACCAAAAACTTTCAGATGTGAGAGTTTTACCTCTTTTCCACTCCATACCTCTTCTGGTATTCCGAGGTCTAATGGTACCGATGGACTTCGGTTGATCAAATAAGCTGCTGTGTTGACTGCTTCTGCCCAGAACTGCTTTGGTAAACCTGATTGTAAACGCATGCTTCTGGCTCTCTCAGTCAACGTTCGGTTCATACGTTCAGCTACACCATTGTGTTGAGGAGTACCTGGCACGGTTCTTTCCATTCTGATACCGTGATCATAGCAGAACGTCTTGAATCTGGTGTCTTCATATTCACCACCATTATCGGTTCTGAGCTTTTTGATCTTCAGACCTGTCTCATTTTCTACCATTGCTTTCCATCTCTTGAAAGCATCAAACACCTCGGACTTGTGATTAAGAAAGTAAACCCATACCTTCCTGGAGTGATCATCAATGAAAGTCACGAAGTATTGTTTTCCACCAATGGATGAGACGGATGTTGGTCCCCAAACATCGGAGTGAACGAGCTCAAGCCTCTCCTTCTTTGGGGTTCTACTGCTTGTCTGAAAGCTGACTCTCTTCTGCTTTCCAAGTATGCAGTCTTCACACATATCAATTTCTACTGACTGTAGTCCTGGTAGTTTCCCCTTTGAGTGCATAACTTTGAGCCCCTTTTCACTCATATGGCCTAATCTCTGGTGCCACAAGTTTGAATCTTCATTTCCTTCTGCAAGTGCAATTGAGCTGCAAACTCCTGCTGTCAGGTAAAGAGTACCGGTCTTCGTGCCTCGTGCAATTGTCATTGCACCCTTAGAAATCTTCCAATTGTTATCGTGGAAGATCGTAGTGAAGCCTTCACTAGCCAACTGCCCTATTGAGATTAAGTTCTTTCTCAAGTCGGGAATATGCATGACATCCTTCAGTTCCCATACAGACTCGTTCAACTTAATCTTCACTGCACCTTTACCAACAATATCACAGGGTTGGTCATCACCTAGGTATACCTTACCAAGGTTTCCGGGTACATACCTTTCGAAGAGTTCTCTCCGCGAAGTAGCATGGAATGATGCTCCAGAATCTAACACCCAAGATTCTTCCTTGCTCTCCAAAGAGCATATCAAGACATCATTTGTTCCAGAAGTGGAAGCGACATTTGCTTCTGCTTTCACCTCATCATCATTCTTCCAACTCTTGCATTGATTTTTGTAGTGTCCAATCTTCCCACATTTCCAACACTCAACTGTCTTCGAGCTCTGGGAATTTTTGGGATTTCTAGACTTGGACCTCCTGTTCTTTGACTTGCTACGGTAGGTAGATCTACCTCGCTCATTTCCTCTGTTTGAATTTCTGCCACTGTTCTCCACATTTAGGGCTGATCCTGAAGTTGATGCACTGTATGACTGCATTCTGATCTCTTCCGTCAAAATCATACTTACGACATCGTCAAACTTAAGACTTGATTTTCCTGCGGAGCTACTGATCGCAGTAACTATGCCTCTCCAACTTTCAGGTAGCTGTCCGAGAACTAACAAGGCTCGGATTTCATCAGAGAATGTGATATTCACTGATGTTAGTTGATCCGTCACTTCGTTGAAGTCATTCAGATGTTTTCTGAAGCTTCCTCCTTCAACCATTTTCAGATTAAATAATGTTTTAATCAGATGTACTTTGTTGGCTGCAGACGGTTGTTCATACATACTGGAAAGAGCTGCCATTAAAGATACAGTTGTCGTCTCATTTTTGATGTTGAAGGCAACTGATTTCGATAGAGTCAATCTGATGGTACCAAGTGCTTTTCGATCAAGCACCTCCCATTTAGAGTCCGGCATATCTTCTGGCTTTATGCCTTTTAAGGGCAAGTATAGATCTTTCTGAAATAAGTGGTCTTCAATTTGCATCTTCCAAAATCCGAAATTTATGCCATCGAATTTCTCTATTTTGGAATTATCTTTTTCTGATGCCATTGCTCCCACTCAAACTTGCAATATCTGATAATACACCTCGGTCAACGCCAGTCAACACCTCCGGTCAACGTTGGTCAACACCTCTGGTCAATGTCGGTCAACACTAGTCAACACCTCTGGTGAACTCTGGTCAACGCCCCTGGTCAACACCTCTGGTCACCTCCGGTCAACCTGGTCAACACCTCCAGTCAACTCGGTCAACACCTCCGGTCAAACTCGGTCAACAGTAACCGTATACTGAATAATGTACGTAGTCGTGAACAGCACACCAGGTAAGTTCCCAGGAAAGAGAGGTGGGTCACAACGGACACGCTTAAGTACCAAATCTTTCCTAGCCAGAACCTTTCCTAGACATGTACTTTCCACACCACGGCACAAAATCAGTAAATCTCAAGAACAATTCTTTTCTGATGTGGAAGATCAGACAATGCTGCAACCACAGAGCATACTAAGAATTTCCTAGAGAATTTCACACCTTAGCAGCCTGGAACAAATCCTGGTGCTCTGATACCAGTTGTTAGGAGAGATAGAAAAATTAGAGACACAAATATTTACGTGGTTCGGCACAAAACTTGCCTACATCCACGGAGCACATCCACTTTCACTATTTAGAGAAAATTACAAGCTCACAACTCTCTGATTTTCTCTCAAAGCTTTCACAAAGCTTTCTCTCTCTCACACACACTTTACTTCTTCCTCACAATTGCTCTCTCAATTGATCTTAGTGTGTTTTGGTGTGTATTTACATTACAAACAAAGGGGTATTTATAGCAAAGATGAATAAGTGAAGGAAGAATTTTAACCACTAATTAAACAATGGCTCCACTAACTTCTCCACTAATTTCTCCACTAACTTTTCCACTAACTCCTCCATTATGTTATTGTTGGCTCCACTAACAAAAATGACTCAAGACATGCGTCTCAGATTGAAAAATGTAGAGTGCGGGGAAGTGGAGATATCAATTCACTGGGTTGATGTTCCAGGTTTCAGGGTTTGAAATCTGCAAGTATGTTCTAATATGTGTTTGTTGTGTGTTGTGTTACAATGTTACTAGTGTATGTATAGTTGCAAACTTCATGTGCTGAGCTTGAAATCGTTCGACCATGTATTTCTCTATATATTCTAGACGAATGTGGCCGGATTTTTCACCATGTAGAAAAATAAAACTTGCTCTCCAGTTTTCTTGTGATCAGAACTGCCGTTGCAATAGTCATGTACCTTTGCATATGAGTGCAAATTGCAAACATGATCTGTTTGATATAAACAAAGGGACCTGTGACGACAATGCTCTGAAGCCTTGTTTTTATAGTAAATTCTGAGATTGAAGGTTGCATGGATCTGAAAATTGATGATTTGTAGGTGTAAATTGTCTGCATCAGAAAGCATTAAGCTGTAGTCTTATTAAGAACACATTTGGAGGGGTTTTTTCATAAGCGTTTTTAGCTTTTCCAATTAACTGTGGTCCAAAAACTGTTTGGTAAACTTCCTGGATGCGGTTTATTGGAAAATATAGTCAAAAGTTATAATTAAAAGGTAAAGCTGGTCTAGTATAATTTCAGCATCTAGCTTAAATGAGAAGCTAATTATAACTTTTCATGAAAATGTTTTTTTGCACTAAACTATCCCTCATCAGATATTAAAATTACAAAAAAAAAAATCTAACCTTAAACATTAAGGCCTTGTTTGATTCATGGGTTTGGACTGGGCTAGGATTACTTTTTGTCCAAACCCATGTTTGGTACAAGTTGGGATTGGCAACAGCCAATCCCAACAGTAATTTTTATGCTGTTGAGGCGGGATAAATTTATCCCGCCTTTTTTTTTTTAATATAAAATATTATATTTATATATAAAATATTTTATATTTTTAATATTAATAAAAATTAATTTTTAATAGTTCTATGTATTTTTAAAAATTAATTTAAATAATTTATTTTATTTAAAATTATTTTTAAATAATTTTATTATTTTTATTAAATTCATTTTATTAATAAAATAATTTTTAACTCAATTTAATTTAAGTAATTTTATTTTTTATTTAATTTTAAATAATTTTATTATATGTAAAAATTAATTTAATTTTAATTTATATTATTGGTTTAAAATAATTTTTTACTTTAAAATTAATTTAATCTAATAATTAACCAATCTCAAACTATATTTAACATATAAAATATAATAAAATTTTTTATCCAATCCCATCCTACACCAAACAAAAGATAGTACTATTTTTAATCCAATCCGTACTGTACCAAACACATGACAGTACTAATTAATCCAATCCAATCCCATAAAAATAGTCCAATCCAATCCAATCCAATCCCATGAAACAAACGAGCCCTAAGAATTAGAAAAATTAATATTTTTTTCTTCAAGATTTTTAGACCAAAAAAATAAAAAATAAATAATTAAACCAGATTAATTTTTTTAATCTTCAATATTAAAAAAAAATTAAAAATCTTTCTAGTATTTATTTTCTTATCTAAAAATTGGCTTTTATAATTAACGTTAGAAGATAATTAATACATTTAATTAAGTCTATTTTTATATTAGAATTAAAGTAAAAACATTTAGGGGGTGTATTCAATATCAACTTTTAATAACTTTTAATGACTTATGTGGATTTTAAAAGTTTAGGTGTATTCAATATAGATTTTTAAAGACTCCATAAAAGTTAATAGGTATTTAATATGGATTTTTATATACTTTTTAAAAGTCTATAAAATTTTTGAGGTATTCAATATGAACTTTTTTAAAGTCCATAAAAGTCATGGGGTATTGAATATAGACTTTTATGAAGTATAAAAAAGTTAGGGGTATTCAAAAAGTTCATAACTTTTATAGACTTATAAAAAATCTAGACTTTTGTAGACTTTTGTTGTAAACTATAAATACTCTAATCTCACAATTTCTCCACCATTCACCCCACAAACTTTTGTAGACTTTCAATTTGAGAAGCAACAAAGGGGGTGTATTCAATTTTGACTTTTAATGACTTTTACAAACTTTTTTTTTAAGTGATAGATTTTTATAGACCCCTCCACGGTTCAAGTTCTGGGTAAGCAAATCATTTTTCTTATTTTTGTATTATTGTTTTTTTTAAATAGTTGTTCGTGATTTGTTGATTTTGATATTATAGCTTTTTCATACTGATCTCTTCTTTTGTTGATTTTTATTTTTTGGTTTTAAATAAAAAATTAACAATGTAGGTAGGACATAAGTTTAAGTTTGGTTAACAACATTTGCATATTGGTTTACATTCCATTTAGATGCATTGAAAGCATGTGTAGGAAAAAAGTTTTAATTCGTATCTCCTTCTTCTTCACTATTTTTACCTCAATTTGTCTAAATTTATATGTTTATTATTATCAGCTAGTCTAAAAATAAATTAACTTGAGTGATTTGAAAATATAAGGATAAAGAAACAGTCTAGATAGAAAATGACACTCATTCGACCTGACAGTGTTTCAATTTCGAATTGTTAGACCACATAGCAATAGTTCTTCTTAAAAGGATCGACTTGGTTGGACTGGACATACAAATTATGTTTTTTTTTTTTGTAAAATCCCATTGAAGCTTTTTATTGTAAATTATAGTAAGGAGAGTGCAACAATTGATATAATAAATTTACAACAAATAAGTCAGAAAATAAATATAATTTAGACAATCAATACATCATTGACATGCGTAATCAGAATAATATGAACTTATGCAAATAATTAGTAACAGAAGAAAAACAAAAATAAAAAAAGTAAAGAATTTTATGTCCATATGACGTCGAAATACATGCTTATTAAAAAGAAAAAAAAAATCACCATGATAGAATAAAATTAAAAGATCATATCTTATTGTTGCTCAAAATTTAGTGCAATTCCACAAAAATAATAAATACAAAGAGGGATGTATCTCCCATTTCGCTTTGTTCTTTCCCTAATTGTTTTATTTTTATCGAATTCTTTTTCTCGTTTTTTATCATTGGGTTTGGAGAAATATGGTTCATGAAGCTTGAAATTATTAGGGTATTTTAGGTTTTAATTCTTGTTGCGGTATTTATTTTATTTTAGATTAAAGATATTATATTAATGAATAATTAAATTATTTAAAAAACTTATTGTTTTGGTTGTCAAGTCATCAACGGGTATGTATTATTTATCTAAAGAATGTATCATATTTTTTTATATTATGTACTTGGTTTCAATACATCATCCAATAAATTTTGATATAATATGCACCTGTTTTAAAATGAAAGTCTATAAAAGTCATTTATAGAATTTTTTTCAACTCTATCAAAGTCAATAAAAATCTATTAATGTCAATAAAAATCTTTTAAAATGAAAATCCATAAAAGTCTATAAAAGTTATTTAGAATTCTGTAAACTCTATAAAAGTCAAAAAAAGTCGGTGAGTCTATAAAAGTTATTAAAAGTCAAAATTGAATACACCCCCTTAAATATGCTTAATGTATATAAACATAATTTTTATTAACAAATTAAATAATACGGCCTTTTCAACCCACAATACATCTGAAAATACAGTTTACTTAACACTCAGCATCTTTGTTCCAAAACTACATTTCTAGCTTCTTTTTAAAAAACTACCACCAAGAAAGAACAACATTTTCATAAGAATTTTGACAAATCAGAAAAATTCGCTGTCCGACTTCGAATAACCTTCCAAATTTTAATTAATATTATGTACAATATTTATATATATATATATATATATATATATATATATATATATCTATAAATAAAATCGTTTGTGTATGAATTGAAATTCAAATACCATAATAATTAGAAGAGCGTATTATTGTTTCGTGCATTGACAAATAAATTTGGTAAGAGGCATATTTATCACACATTCTACAGCAACATGAAAGAATATACCATTGTCCTCATTCATATAAAGATATGGAGCTAGCAATATCAATTGAACATCTAATGTTTGAATAAAACAAGAAAAAAATCTAAGTGTTTGTAAGTTTATTTACAGATATTTTCCTTTCCCTGAATGGATGATATATTGTAAGGTTATGGTTTATTTGCATAATCTTATCTTCCCATCAAAAAATTCCAAAAAACAAACTGGTAGAGCGCCAAACTTGAACACAACATCCATCCATGGCTGCTGCTTCGTCGTCCTCAATAATATCTTTGCAAAAAAATGTCCCAACAACAAGCTTCCCATCTTCATCATCACCAGCTACGTTAACAAAAACATTTCAAACCAAACTTAACTTCTCATTTCTACTACATTCTTCAAACAAAGTTACACAAGTACAATGTTCTACTGCTACGAAGTACAATGACGTTGGGGTGGATGAGGAAATGGACCGGATACGGAGGCTGCAAAATGGGTCTGACGTTCGTGGGGTTGCGTTGGAAGGCGAAAGGGGTCGGACAGTTGACCTTACACCTCCAGCAGTGGAAGCCATTGCAGAGAGCTTTGGTGAGTGGGTTAAAAACAGCTTGGAGAAGGATAGAGGAGGTCCGGTTGATGAGGATGTTATTAGAGTGTCACTTGGTAAAGACCCTAGAATTTCAGGGCCGTCTTTGAGTGTAGCCGTGTTTGCAGGCCTTTCTCGCGCTGGTTGCTTGGTGTTTGACATGGGACTCGCCACTACTCCGGCTTGTTTCATGAGTACTGTGTTGCCTCCATTTGCCTATGATGCTTCTATAATGGTAGGGTAGAGCAATTTAACTTTCCTCTTAGCTTGTAAATGCTTTTAGTCTAACTAAAAGTGCTTTATTTAAAGTATGCGGCGAATTAATGATCAATAGTTAATTTTTTTTTTATTAATTAATTTACTAACGGTTAATTACTGTTTTTTTTTTTAAAAAAGATAAAATATAGACGAAGACTGGATTCTTGTTAGGGCGAATTATGAGATTGGATATTGTGTTGCAGATGACTGCTTCTCACTTACCCTACACTCGAAATGGTTTGAAGTTCTTCACAAAGAAAGGGGGGCTAACCTCGCCGGAGGTGGAGGAGGTCTGCGACAGAGCTGCCCGTAAGTACGCAAATCGGCTTGCTAAAGTGTCGACTTTGCTGACAACTCCTCCAAGAAGAGTTGATTTCATGAGTGCTTATGCAAAGCACCTCAGGGAAATTATCAAGGAAAGAGTGAACCATCCTTTGCACTATGACACTCCACTTCAAGGCTTTCAGGTTTCTTTCTTTCTCCTTGATTGTTTAATTATACATTCTTATTTGGCTTTGTTGTTCATAATTTTGAGGTGCTGATTTGAGCTCTCAGTCAATCTAAGTCTGGGCCAATGCCCAATTCTTTTAAAGTCAAACTTTAATTCATTCAAACTATGAGTGGGTTCTGTTTTTATATTAAGGCTTGGTGCCCAAAAGCATGCAGGGGCTCGAACCTCTTGGCCCATCCCACAAGAAACTAGATACGTTTAGGAATGGTAAGATTGATCTCCCCTAAATAATAATCTAGATGCAGGAGGTTTCAGGAACTTGAAAATTGGTCAATACCCCATTAAATTTTTAAAAATTTAACTTTTTTATTTTTACACCAAACATATAAAAAATTTATTGGAATTTAACGATATAAATCACTTCATATACGGTATGAATATCTACTCCTATAATTGGAAGATATTTTCTCCTGCAAAACGGGAAGAGTTTATTTGTAAACGCGCATTGTGAGATTTGAACCACTATCGCTAACATAAATTAGGAAAGTACATGCCACCTAACTATGAGAGGGGATGTGCAAAAAAAATTGCCCTTTGAATTCTCTCTTTCAAATTAGTTCGTAAACTTATTTATTGAAGAGTAAAAGTCATTTTACTTAAGTTGGGTTGTGCCAGTGTCAGCTTCTAACGGCTAAATTTTCTAATAACTTTTAAAAGGTTTATAAAATAGTTTTTGAACCATAACTTATTGAATAAGCGCTAAACCAATCGAGCCTAGTTTATTACTATAGTGAATTAGACCACGTCACGTTTTATTTATTATCAATTAAATGTTTTGTTATATACTATGACCCACTTGCTGCAAATTTTGTTACGTTCAATAAATCGTAGTAGAATTAAATTGCAGATAATTGTAAATGCTGGAAACGGATCAGGAGGCTTCTTCACATGGGATGTATTAGACAAGCTAGGAGCTGACACCTTTGGCTCTCTGCACCTCAAACCAGATGGGATGTTCCCCAACCACATTCCCAATCCTGAAGATAAAACTGCAATGGCTCTAACCAGGGCTGCCGTGCTTGAAAACAAGGCCGATCTAGGGATCGTTTTCGACACCGATGTAGACCGGAGTGGCGTGGTTGATAAATCAGGCAACCCCATTAATGGTGACAAGCTCATAGCCCTCATGTCTGCAATTGTGTTAAGAGAACATCCTGGAGCTACCATAGTTACCGATGCTCGAACAAGCATGGCACTAACCAAATTTATGACGGATAGAGGCGGAAACCATTGCTTGTACCGTGTTGGTTACAGGAATGTGATTGATAAGGGTGTTCATCTTAACGAGGATGGCATTGAAGCACATTTGATGATGGAAACATCAGGACACGGTGCCCTTAAAGAGAATTATTTTCTTGATGATGGTTAGTCATTCTCTAAGTGCTTTTGGTATAAAAAGAATCACTTATCAAAAGTGTTTTTTCCCGAATAACGCGAAAGGCAACTTTATTGAAAAGTACTTTTGTACTGCCAAACACATAATCATGCATTTATTAGACACACTGGACTTATTACAACTATGCCGATTTAATTTCCATTGTTTCTAACTTGCATGGTTTTAAATTCTTTTAATAGGGGCTTACATGGTTGTGAAAATCATCATTGAGATGGTACGCATGAAGCTTGCGGGATCAGACGAAGGGATCGGTAGTCTCATAAAAGATCTTGAAGAACCATTAGAATCAGTTGAACTAAGAATGAACATCATCTCTGAGCCTAGACATGCTAAGGAAAAAGGCTCTGAGGCCATAGAAGCATTTCGACAGTATCTTGAGGTATTACAACAATTCATATTATTGATTGGTCGCAATATGTACTTGACGTGTCACAAATGATTCATATTAAGCTTATTAAGAGTTTGCATCAGTAGATGATTCTGCCTAAATTTCTCTTAGTTATACAAACAGTTTTACGTGCAATGATTATAATGTTGTAGGAAGGGAGGCTTCATGGATGGGAATTGGATGCATGTGGAGACTGTTGGGTGAGTGAAGGCTGCCTTGTGGACTCAAATGACTCTCCAGCTGCCATTGATGCTCGCATGTACAGGTGCAATATGAACCTATAAATTAGGAGACTGATTTTTGGTTTTTTCAATATCAATGAGACATGTTTCGGTGTAGTTTATTTCTGTTTAATTTCTTCATTTTCTAATTGGAAGTATTGAAATTTTGCTTCAAATTTCAGGGCTAAAGTTTCGGACGAAAAGCATGGACAATATGGATGGATACACATTCGACAGAGTATACACAACCCAAATATTGCTGTTAACGTGCAATCAACAGTGCCTGGAGGCTGTCTATCTATCACAAGAGTTCTTAGAGATAAGTATGTCACATTGCATTTTTTTTCTTTCCTGGTTTTATTTGTGAGAATATTTCTTATCTATGCCGTATGAATTAAATACAGGTAGAACGAGATTGTTTTAAAATTCTTCTAAACTTTCTAGAAATTTGTTAAAAACCCTTTACGAATCTATAAAGTACGATTACAAGAAAAATAGTCTTTTTCGAGTACTAAAAGCCATTGGAACTGTCTGTATTAAATAAATTCATACCGTAAGCGAGATCAGGGAAATTTTCCTTTTATGTTTATAGGAAATGTAGTATCACTGTAATGTTTTTGTGGGTTGTTAAATCTTCTCAGGTTTCTCCTGGCAAGTGGAATGGACAAAGTGCTTGACATATCTCAAATCGAAAAGTATGCACAAAGCAGCAGCTAGATGCTCAGGCCAATTATTTAAGAGATGCAATTGTTCTTCAACAGTAAATTGACTGAGGCTTTGTGAATATATACCACTTGGGTTATGTTGTATAGCAGGAATTTAGACCACTTTCTTCAGTATCCATAACAAAGAAATGTATGTACCTTTAATAAATTGAAAATCTGGCAAAAATATATTCTCATAATTAGTATTGTATGGAGAGATGGACAGTACGTAATATTAAACTTTAAAAATCTTACATTCAAGATAAAAAAGAATTCTAAAGAGTAGAGTAGATTGTTTCTAATTCTGTTGCTTCACTTTATATACACATAACACTGATATTTAGATTTTGTTAAAATTCAGAATTTAAGTAGTCAATGGTTACATCAATTTAACAAATAAGAATTTTTTTTTTTAACTAATAAGATTTTAAATTGTCACTCTTGTTCATACAAAGTATAAGTCAAAATTTTGCTTGAACTATCTTTGATTTTACATTTTTTTTTAATTCTTTTAATTTTAATTTTAATTTTTTTGTAAGGTAGTAAACAGTCTTAAGTAAATTTATTTACTAGTTAAATTGATTCTTGACATTGTTGAAAACATGAACTATTAAATAGTCAAAATCATTTTCTTTTTATCCAGCTATAAATTAATTAATCCTAATTATCCACCAATAAATAATTAACAATTTACCACCGTTCAATGTGGTTTGATGGTAAACTAATACAACAAGCTACTGTAGAGAAGAGAATGAAGTGATCAAGCATAGCTTATCAAAGAATGAAAGGTTCTTTGGAGGGTAACAGATTTGATAGCAGTGAAACTACATCATTTTAGTTATATTCAACTAACTCAACTACTTGCTTTTTGTTGACTCTGGTTAGAAGCACTAACTCTCTCTCTTGGTTAATGAATCAGCTTTAGAACCCTCTTTCACTCTCACTCGTCAAACACAACACCGAAATCACTCTCTAACATTGTTTTCTCTCTTTCTTCAACAGGTCTCTAATAGAGCTCTTGAAACCGAGATTCAGAAGAAAGTAAGATCTACATGACAGAGGAAATCACCATAGCTGAAGATAAGCAAGCTCTTTCTTTATTTCTGTTTTCTGTTTTTATTTCAACAACATCAGAATGAGAGATTAACTCTCTATTTATACATATAAACTTAGCTACTAGATTTGTAACTAATTATTACAAATCTGTTACAAAACTGTTAATTTGTTAGGAATTTATGCTAGAGGCATAAGCTGTTATCTGTGATCTTTATTCTTCAATATTCTTGTGCCTTGGTGCTGTGAGATTTGATGTTGTGACCTGTGCAAACCTTGCTAGGTTTGCACACGGTTTGTTTGCTGTTGCATATATTGAGAGTCCTTTGTTTTGCTTTGATTTGGTACCTGCTGTTGACTTGTTTCTTGACTGTCATCAGTATATATCTTCACATCCCTCCTCAAACTTAACTGTGGTGAGTCAACCAAATTAAGTTTGGAACATAGAAACTGAAACCGTAGTGTCGACAACCCTTTAGTGAGAACATTTGCGACCTGAAAATCAGTAGGCACATACCTAGGCTCAATCTCTTTAGAAGTAATCTTTTCACGAATAAAGTGAACATCGATCTCCACATGTTTTGTGCGAGAATGATAAACTGGGTTGAGGGCCAAAGCATTAACACCCATGTTATCACACCAAACTATAGCTGGAGAGAAAATAAGAAACCCTAATTCAGCCAAGAGAGACTTTAACCAAATAACATCAGTAACAACTTGAGACATAGAGCGATATTTCGCTTCTGTGCTTGATCTAGCAACAACATGTTGTTTCTTCGAACTCCAACAAATTAAGTTTCCACTAAAAAAAAAAACAATTACCACTTGTAGACCGTCTATCATCAAGACAACTTGCAAAATTGGTGTCGGTGTATGCTTCAATATTGAGAGTAGCTGCACCTTGCTTAAACCTATAGTAATTGTCCCCTTTAGATATCTCAACACTCGCTTGCAAGCCAGCCAATGGACTTGAGTAGGAGCTACAAGGAATTGACTTAACTTGTTAACAACAAAGGAAATATCGGGCCGTGTGTGAGAGAGATATTGAAGAGCACCAATGACACTCTGATATAGTGTAGGTTCAGAAAAGAGTTCACCAGTAGCCAACATGAGCTTTGTTCCTGCACTTAGAGGAGGGTCACAAGGTTTACAATCAATCATATTAGTTTTCTTGAGAAGATCACTAATATAATTAGTTTGTGTAAGAAACAACCTCGAAGCATCACGGTGAGCTTCAAAATCCAAGAAATAACTCATGGAGCCTAGGTTCTTAAGAGCAAAAGTGGCATTCATCCTGCCAATAAGATGTTGAATATCTTTAGAATATGTCCCTGTCAAGAGTATATCATCAACATAGGCTAGGAGAAAAATAACCTTGCCACTATAACGACGAATAAAGAGAGAAACATCACTAGTAGAATTAATAAAACCTAAAGAAATGAGAGCATCTCGCAGCTTGTGAAACCAGTTGCGTGGAGCTTGCTTGAGCCCGTAAAGGGCCTTGTGTAACCTACACACATGTGATGGGTGAACTAAACTTTCAAAGCCTTCGGGTTGTCTCATGTAGACAACTTCTGTCAAATCATCGTTAAGAAAAACATTATTGATATCAACTTGCTTGATATCCCAACCTTACTGCACAACTATAGCAAACATAACACGAATAGTTGCAGCATTTATAACGGGGCTAAAAGTCTCCTCAAAATAAGGCTAGGGGTTTAATGAAATCCTTTAGCTACTAATTGAGCCTTATGCTTGAGAATAGTCCCATCGGGGTTAAATTTTGTCCTAAAGACCCACTTGCATCTAACAATATTCATGGATGAAGTGCCTGGAACCAAGGACCAGGTTTTATTACGAATAAGAGCTGAATATTCATCCTGCATGGCCAATTTCCAATATGGACTAGATAGTGCTTCTTTAACAGTCCGAGGCGCAGTTTCAGCTAAGAAAACTGCAGGTAAATGCCATGTAGAAGTGTAAGCATTAGGTTTGAATATACCATTTTTAGACTGAGTCACCATAGGATGCACATTGAGGCGAGGTGGAGAGGAAATAACTTGCTGTGCAGAACTGGAACTAGAGACATCAACTTCATGTTGGTGATCTAGAGTAGATGCAGTAGAAATAATTGAGTCCCTCGAAGGTGCATGAGTCATAGGGGGACTCTGCTGTGTAGAAGGCTACATCATATGATCCATAAGGTCAATAATAGTGGAAATAGAAACTGCTAAAGAAGAACTGGAAGCAGTGGCTGAAGAAAATAGCTGCACATAAGGGAAATTCAGCTCATTAAATTTAGCATGACGTGTAACAAAAGCCTTGCCACTAGGATGAAGACAACAATACCTTTTATGAGACAAGCTGTACCTTGTAAACACACATTTAGTTGTGTGAAAATCAATCTTGTTCTTGGAGTAATCTCTTAGGTAAGGAAACACCGAACATCCAAATGTATGCAGAAAATTATAATTGGGAGACTTGTGAAATAACTTCTCAAATGGTGCTTGAAATTGAAGTAGAGGAGTAGGTAAGTTATTCACAAGAAAACAAGCCGTTGAGAAAGCTTAAAACCAAAATTGGAGAGGCATCTTGGCATGTGCTAATATGGTTAAACCTGTTTCAACAAGATGCCTATACTTTCGTTCCACTACACCATTTTTGCATAAGTATATGCACAAGAAAACCTCACTTGCACTCATTGCTGAGAGAGATATGGCACAAAAGGCAAATACTCTCCTCCCATATCCGTTTGTAAGCATTTGATTCTCACTTCTAATTGTAACTCAACTCGTTTTTGAAACAAGATGAAAACATTAATAGCATCCGACTTTAATTTCAAAGGAAACAACCATGTATAGCGAGTAGATGCATCAACAAATGCAATATAATATCGATAACCCTCTTTAGAGACAATAGGAGCTGGTCCCCAAAGGTCAATGTAGACCAGTTCTAAAGGACCCTTAGCAGAAATAGAAGACCTAGAGAAAAACAACCTATGCAACTTGCCCATTTTGTAAGAATCACAACAATGCAAAGTAGCAATGTTACAAGGAACATGTAATTTTTGCATGATCTTATTTAGGATAAGAGGGGCTGGGTGTCCCAACCGTGCATGCCAAAGAGATGAATGAATGTTGACAGCATAGGCACTAACTTGAGGTGGCCTGTTATTTTCTAAAGTAGAATTGCAAGCTGAACTGCTAGTATTCACAGGGGAAACCGAGGCTGTGTGAAAAACAAAGGATTGCAGCCTTTGTTTAGATAAATATGCTGTGTCAATGAGTTGCATCTGATATAAGCTATCCTTAATAGTGCCTTGGAGAAGGGTCATGCCAGTTTTCTGATCCTTGATCACACACTTGTTAGCATAAAATTAAGCATAAACATTGTTGTCTCTTGTTAGCCTAGAAATACTTAGAAGATTATTAGTTATCATAGGTACATGTAGAATGTTTTTAAGATGCAATGACCTAGAATCATTCATGTGAGAAGCAACATAAGAGTAGCCAATATTAGAGATAAGAAGAAGCTGTCCATTACCTACAGCCAACCTGTCATTGCCCTTGTACTCAGTTTTCTGTGACAAGTTGTGTAAATCTGAGGTTATGTGGTTTGTTGCACCATTGTCAACAAACCAAGCTGAGTCATTGTCACCTCCCTGTGCTTAAGTCTGATTAAAATTGGCTTGAGGCTAATTTTGATTGAAGTTAACATGAGAGGGACTGTCTTGCTGAAAACCTGAGTGTTGTGATTGATTTCTATGACTGAACTGCTGATTATATGTCTGATTATAGTGCTGTTGTTTTTGTCCAATAAAAGCTTGAGTTCCAGTGCTTTGCTGTGTGTTGTTATACTGATTGTATTGAGAGGACTGTGGCCTAACAAATTGTTGATCAAAACGGTGGAAGCACTGAAATGCATGGTGGCTAGGCTTCATACAAAGCTGACAATATAACTTCTTGCCACCAAAACGACCTCCCCTTCCTCTGCCTCTAGAACCATGTTTGTTAAAATTTTCTGAATTACCTCATCTTGCTGTAACATCCCGGATTTCGGGTAATGAATTTTTGATATATGTGAAATATGTGAAAATAAATTTTTACTATTTGAGGGGGTGTAAATGTAATTAAATGTATGTTTATTTTATGATTTCCAGCGGACCAGATTGAATAGTGAAAAATAAAAATTGGAAAACTGGACCAGAGAGCATCGCGATCGGGTCATCCGCGACCACAGGTCGCGATGGCTCGCTCGCGGTGAAAAACGCAAAAACATGGCAGTGAGCATCGCGACCACAGGTCGCGATGGACTGCTCGCGATGAAATTGTCAAAAACGGGCAGAGAGCAGCGCGACCACTCGCGCGACCAAGGCGCGCTCGCGAGGAAGGCGGTGCGCGCATTCCAGTGAGCATCGCGACCTGGTGCCGCGACCACAGGTCGCGACGGCAGGTCGCGGTAGCGAAAAAAATATAAAAAAAAGAAGTGGCTTCTCGAGGAAGCCAGAAATTATCACAGAACAGAGAGAGAGAGAAAAGAGCGAGAAAAAGAAAGAAGAAGAAGAAGAAGAAGAAGAAAGAAAGAGAAGGGAAAGGAAAGGAAAACAAAATTGTCGAACCGAGATTCTCGAACGAAAAGACGGTACCGAGGTAGGTGTACGTTTGTTTTCGAAATCGTTACGCAAAGTCTTTCGTTAATGTTTTCGTTTTCGTTTTGATTTCGTTTCCGTGTTCGTTTTCGATTTCGTTCAAAGTTTTCGTTTTCGATTTTCCGCAAGTAGAGTGTTTATTATATATGTATTTGCTACATCTATTGTCGATTTTGGAATACTTTTATGTTAGATCGCATCTTGATTTTCTTTCGATTTTGTCGATTTCGTAAATACTACATGCTTGATATTTTGTACGATTATTGTTGATTTTAGACTGATTTGTGATATATTATATTTCAATTTCGTTTTCGAACATCTCGACTGTTGTGATTTGTGAAAAATACTGCTCGCATGACTATTGTTCAGGATTTGTACTATATTGTGATTATTGTGAAAATCGTTTATTGAAACGGCCCTAGGATACGTAGACATAGAAGTGGATATAGGAGGTTGGTATACCAGCTGGGTTTTATTGAGCAGTACTGCGCCGATATTGATTGATTGATATTGATGATATTGATGTACCTCCTCTTGGATTCGTCCAGAGGCTGGGAGATACGTACCTCCTCGGGATTCGTCCCGGGGGTTGGGAGTTAATGTACCTTCCCAAGGATTCGTTCCTGGGATAGGGAGCTATGTACCTCTCTAGGTTCCGTACCCACGGTCCTAGAGTTGGGAGACACGTACCTCCTCAGAATTCGTTCTGGGGGTTGGGAGCTTGACCCATATTCCAGTCCATATATGTTTAGTATTCTAGCGGGCCAGAATTGATTGAAATTGAAAACTGTATTGAATGTTTTTATTGATCGAAAATTATATATTGAACTCATTATTGAAGTTCGAGTGCTTGAAATTATTATATACTTTGATTCTGAAATTTAATTGTTTTAAACATGATTTGAATTGACATATATATATTGTGATTTATTTATTATTAAAAGTTATATATGTTTCCATATTGAGATTTTAGTACACCCACTAAGCTTTATGCTTAGCGCGTTAGTTTTTGTGTCTAACGCGTAGGTACCAAGAATCCGGACGAAGGTAAAGACTGAAGAACTGGAAGAATTGCAGACCGAGTCACAGGATTGTACAGTTGAGTAGCTATACTTTTATTATGTATATATATATTCTGAAAGCATGCATATACTAGGGAATTTGTAAATATGTTTTGTAAAATGTTTTGTAATTAATTAGTTTAAGACTTCTGTATTCTATTATCAAAATGATTGTAAATGTTTAAGTTCGATTTATTTTATTTTATTAACTGAATTGATAAGTCGCACTAAACGGCAGAGTGCGCAACTGTTTGAAATTGTATAGAAGTGTTTGTGAAAAATGTGAATTTTGATTTGATTTGTGTAAAAGCAGGTTTTGGAAAGTCCGAAAAACAAACGGTACTCTGCCGGATTTTCGTAAAAAGTTTAATTATTTATTTATGGGCTCACTATGGTTTTGAAATGAAAAATTGAAGTTTAGCAAAGTTTTGAAAGTCAGAGTGGCGCTTCCCGGGTCGGTCCGGCCGGGTCGGGTCGGGGGGGGTGCTACACTTGCATTGTTAGCTATATAGTTAGCAGTAGGTCCACCAAAGCTACTTGATGAATTTAACTCCTCAATCCTTTGCTCATGTATGAGCAGTAGGAGCTGAGCCTCTTCCAAGCTCATATTGCTTCGTTGGGATGAGATGAACCCCACAACCGCATCATTCTTGCCCAACTCCATGCATCAGACTCAACAATAGATCACGTTCTGAAACTTCTTCTTCTGTGGCTGAAAGAGCATCCCCGATGTTCTTTATTTTTAACACAAAGTCACTCACAGAATGTGAGCTATTTTTGATAGTTTGCAGTTGCTGTCTTAGGTTTAATATTTTTGCCATAGACTTTTGAGAATACAAATTTTGGAGTTTTGTCCATGTTTCAAGAGAGGACTTACATTTTGTAACTTGTCCTACTACTTTTTGGCTTAATGTATTAACCAAAATAATAAAATTTGATCTAACTTTTTCCACTTTTGACACTCAGGATTTAGTTGCTGTTCTATTCTAATACCTCCATTTCTATCACTGACTTGCACAGTAACAAACTGACTTGGTGGAGTTTTAGTTTCATCAATAAAGTTCTCAAGATCTAAAGCATTAACAGCAGGTAATATTTGTGTTTTCCAATATATATAATTGATTTCATCAAGCTTAATAGGAAGATTAAAGTGTAAGGTTTTAGCTAGAGAACCGAAATCCATACTTGATGATTGTTGAGCTTGCTGAGTTTGCTGAGTTTGCTGACAGGTATTGGAAGAGAAAGTAGCCATTGACGCTGGTCAGAAAGCTCTGATACAAAGTGAAACTACACCGTTTTAGTTATATTTAGCTAACTCAACCACTCGCTTTTTGCTGACTCTGGTTAGAAGTACTAACTCTCTCTCTTTTGGTTAATGAATCAGCTCTATAACTCTCTTTCACTCTCACTTGTCAAACACAACAACGAAATCACTCTCTAACATTGTTTTATCTCTTTCTTCAACAGGTCTCTAATAGAGCTCTTGACACCGAGATTCAGAAGAAAGGAAGATCTACACGATAGAGGAAATCACCATAGCTGAAGATAAGCAAGTTCTCTCTTTATTTATGTTTTCTGTTTTTATTTCAACAACATCAGAATGAGAGATTAACTCTCTATTTATACACATAAACTTAGCTACCAGATTTGTAACTAATTCTGTTACAAATCTGTTAATTTGTTAGGAATTTATGCTAGGGGCACACGCTGTTATCTGTGATCTTTATTCTTCAATATTCTTGTGCGTTGGTGCTGTGAGATTTGATGTTGTGACCTGTGCAAACCTTACTGGGCACATATCATAAGCACGCGGTTTGTTTGCTGTTGCATGTATTGAAAGTCATCTGTTTTGCTTTAATTTGGTACCTGCTGTTGACTTGTTTCTTTACTGTCATCAGTATATATCTTCACATCCCCCCTCAAACTTAACTGTGGTAAGTCAACCAAGTTAAATTTGGAACATAGAAACTGAAACCGTAGTATAGACAACCCTTTAGTGAGAACATCTGCCACTTGAAAATCAGTAGGCACATACCTAGGCTCAATCTTCTTAGAAGCAACCTTTTCACGAATAAAGTGAGCATCGATCTCCACATGTTTTGTGCGAGAATAATAAACTGGGTTGAGGGCCAAAGCATTAGCACCCATATTATCACACCAAACTATAGCTGGAGAGGAAATAGGAAACCCTAATTCAGCCAAGAGAGACTTTAACCAAATAACATCAGTAACAACTTGAGACATAGAGCGATATTCCGCTTCTGTGCTTGATCTAGCAACAACATGTTTCTTCTTTGAACTCCAACAAATTAAGTTTCCACCAAGAAACAAACAATTACCACTTGTAAACCGTCTATCATCAAGACAACTCGCCCAATCGGCATCGGTGTATGCTTCAATATTGAGAGTAGCTAAGATCTTGAATCATTAATTAATTTAGGTTATTATATAAGATCTTGAATCATTAATTAATTTAGGTCATATAATAATGAAACTAAGATCTTGGTAGACATGCATGATGGCGACATATTCAAAACATTAATCAGATTAGTAATGAAGTTGTTGGGGTTAGTAATGTAACTGATACGATTTTGCTCTAAGAAATTATAAACATAATTAATTAACGAAGATGAGTTATTGAATATTATGTTTAAGATAATAAGGAGACACAGTACTTTGGTGATGATGTTGCAGTAAATTTTCACCAATATGCTGAAATCTTATACTAATTAATGGCAAGAATGGTAGGTTTGAATTTAGGTTCCGTCTTTATCTCTGGAATTTTTTTTAAATTGTTTTTTAGGTCATAGACTCAAATAAATCAGTTCAATTATTGCCTTTGTAAATAAGTGTGGAGACATGTCACATCGAAGATATTGAATTATTAATTGATTTAGGTCATATAATAATGAAACTAAGATCTTGGTAGATTTTCAAAATATTATTCAGATTAATAATGAAGTTGTTGGGATTAGTAATATAACTGATAGGGACATTATTAAGATAATAAGTAGATTATAGAAGGAAATTAATAATGTCAAAGCAAACAGTACTTTGGTGATGATGTTGCAGTAAATTTGCTCCAATCAGTTGAAATCTTATGGTAATTAATGGCAAGAATGGTAGGTTTGAATTTAGGTCCCATCTTTATTTCAGGAGTTTTTTTTTTTCGTTATTTATTTATTTTATTTTATTATTTTAATTTTCGGAAATTAATGGTGATATAGAATCATTTTGTCCAGGTATGTAGTAAATATTAATACACATACAAAAGACATCTCAAATTTTCATTCGCAAATGAAATATCATCTTATTTGTAACAGTTACTTAGAAAAACAAAGCTAAAAATAATTAAAAAAAATTTAAAATGTAAATCATAAATAATGTGTCATTTTACTTGTAATTGTCATGTTGATCGCGAAAGTGATCATGATATAAAATAGTGATGAGGTTATCAATGATCCTATTACTGGTTTCTTAATGAGGTGGTCTACATATAACACTATGGCTTTAAAACAGGCACCCAGCTCCTAGTTCCACAAGTTAAAAACAACATATGATGTTTCCTTGTTTGTCAATCATCACACATCCAAGGTTATGTTCTTCTTAGTCTATATGGATGGCATACCAATTACAGGAAATGATCCATCTAAAATATAACAGCTCATCAGCAGACTGCACTCTACATCTGCTTTAAAAAACCTTGGATCTTTTAGTTGCTTCTTGGAATTTGAAGCATATAAGGATTCATCTGACAATCAAAGTACATTAGTGACCTTTTAAAGAAGATTAAGGAATCACTTTTTTTTTTTATCTGAAAACTGAATAGACCTTAAAGACTGAACATGGACTGAAAACTGAAACTTGAATGACAAGTTTGTTTATTTTTTTCGTTATTGTTTGTTTTTTAAAATAAAAACATCTGAATAAAGATAAATTTAAAAATATATTAATATAAGAATCATAATAATGGACGAAATAATTGTAATTATGGAATACATAATGTAATTATGATTCAGTTATTAGGTGTTAAGTGATAAATCACAATTCTTAACTTTTTTACTTTAAGTTATTTTTTAGCATTTTAAGTTGTTTGACTACCTAAAACAAACAAACAAAAACAACTTAATGTATACAATTCAGACTCATTAAGTTAAGCGGAAAAAAAAAAAAAACAAACGACCCCTAACATGGTTGATTGCAGGCATTGTGATACTCCAATTGGTTCAGGTGTTAAACTCTGTAACACTCCTTTTACCCGAGCCACTAGAATCGAATTAAGAAGTGCTACTTTTCTTCCATTCATTCTATTTATTTATATACAAAAACAATTTTAGGTTTGTAAAAAAAAAAACCAAACTTTAAACCATTAAAAGAAATAAAAACTTTAATGTATTTATATTTTGAAAATGGTCAAGTCTATTTTTCCATAAAAAAAATTTGCCAGAGTTTCCCATGAATTTCGGACTTTTCCAACTTATTACATAAAAATCACAATCTTTTACAAATTCCACACTTCAAAATTTGTCCAACCATTATGCATGCCCCTCCATTTTTGGCACGACTTTACCTTATCATTTCATCATGAGATTAAATAACAATACTCGGTCTTTTCCCTGCAGATGTCTGCTTTTCAGTCTTTATTTACCCCGTAAGCTTTACCACCTACGCGTGATAAATTCAACACGCTAAGCACATTTGCTTAGTGGGTGTACACTAATTTGAATCCACAATTTGGATTATAAATATCATATAATAAAATTTATAAACGGCAGAGTTTCCAGTGAATCAAATATAACTATATAAGGTACTAACATACATAACTCAATTATAACCAAACAAAGTGGTAAGCATGCATTATACATTTCCATGCATTCTCCATATACAATCACACAAATGTCCTTACCCATAATTTCATTTTATATATTTCTTTCAATCAATGCCCCTAGTAAACATTAACATGATACTATGGATTGGAATACGGGTTTTTCGGCATCGGACACTCGGTGCCTCCCCGTCGTATTGTTTCACATATATTTTCCAATTCTAGGACCGGACACTCGGTGCCTCTCATGGTCCATAAAGTAATAATCATCGCAATGGTATTTCCGGTGTAGTACTGCAATAATAACCCTATTGGCATGCTAATCTCCAATCCCCACCTACCAATGTTCAAGTTTACTAGGGCCATTATAATTTCAATACAACATAGCATATATATATATATATATATATATATATATATATATATCTTCACATTTCTATTTATTAACTAAACTCCTACCAAGTATAACCACATCTATACACTTGAAATGCTTATAGTTTTCATATTAAATCCAAGTATTGCATCTCTAATATCGAAGAGAGTCATTTATCAATTCCTAGCTCAATTTAATATTAAAGAAAACAACATCATTCCACTCTACACATATTCGGCCAAAACTATTCCAATTCTTATCTTTCCCTTCAAATTGTCAAACTACTTTATAACTTATTCAACATGCAATCCAATAACATCAAATATGGATTAAAACATTAAAAATATCCACATTTACACCATATACCACATTAGGGCATCTATATCATTTGAACACATCAAAACAATCCACAAATATTATTCAAGCATAGTTTTCAAAATAATTTACCTAAAAACATAAGATTTCAAAAATTCACATCTACTAATGTCTTACTAGAAAATAGAAGTTTTCAAATTAAGTGTACACCAACCTTTCTAATGCTTGATTTCACATCTTCAAGCCTCTAATTGCACTTTCAAACCCTCTTCTTCTCTTTTTCTTGGATTTCATTGTCTAGGGTTTCTCTTGGCTCTACAAAAATGTAAGGTTCATCAATAAAAATAAAACCTAACAATTCTAATGCATAATTACAAGTTCTAGCATGCTTAAAATGTAGTTCTAACATTCACAACTCAATTTTCTACTTACTTGAATTTTCTAGCAGCCCACTCACTTGAAATTATTCAATTTCCTCTTGATCTAAGGTCTGGAAACCTGATGGATATCACTCTAATTGAAGCTTGAAATTCTTAAATGGCATAAGGAGGGAAAATTAAGGTGTTTTCTAGTGAAAGAAGTGAAGAAAATTAAGAAGGAAATGGAAGAGAGGCTCACGGCAGCAAGAAGAAAAGAAGTGCAGAATTTTTTTTTGGACCTCACTTCTCACTTTATATAGTCATGTTTTCATTGCCTAATTTGCTCTTTAACAATTTCCTAAATGCCCAACATGTCCTTAGTCTACTTAAATGACTTTTAATTGGTTAATTATTCAACTAGAAATCAATTTAGTTTAAACTAATCCCACCTTGTTACAAATCAATCAAATTCATGTCACCTTTTTACTTTCATGTTGGCTTGCTCTCATTGGATGATTTCTAATAACATGAATCACCAAATTCTTTATCATTGTTTGTCTCTCAAATATATTTTTCCACTAATCAAATCCTCTCATTCATTTCTAAATTTAATTCCCCTCTAGAAAATACTTCTTAAAATATTATTCCCTTAAAAATTCAAAAAAATGAATCTCACAATATAATAAATATTTCTAACTTTATTCTTCTCTATTATACTACATGCATTACATACCTCACTTTTGTATGCTTGATAATAAGTAAAGAATACTTATCATATTTAAGAAAAACTAGGGGCGTTACAAAGTTGCTCTAACAGAAGGCAATCCATTCTTTGATACCACAACATACAGAAGCACCATTTGAGCTTTGCACTTCCTCTCCTACATCGGACCAAACATCTCTTATATTGTAAACAATTAAGTTAATTTCTTGTGGCACCAACTCCAGTTTACTGGTTAGCATGCAAAAGGGTAATCAGATATCTAAAAGGCACTATCACCAAAGGATTATGGTTTAAACCAGTAATCAAACTCACTATATAGGCTTTCATCAATGCTGATTAGGCAAGTTGCCTAGATGATAGGCATTCCACAAGTAGGAACTGTTTGTTTCTTAGGGGTAATCTCATCTCTTGGAGTTTAAGGAAACAACATGTTGATGGTCGTTCAAGCACATAGGTTGAATACCTCTCCATGGCTCAAATTACTTCTAATGTCTTATGGCTTAAGTCAATCTTTCGCAAGTTTCAATTTTCCCTTGAAGGTCCTGCTATTATATGGTGTGACAATATCAGTGCTAATGCACTAGCCCAAAATCCTATTTTTCAACTAAGAATTGTGGCTCAAGTGGAACATGAGTGCCTTGCAGGAGTTCAACGTGGCAAAGTGCCAGGTTCGAACTCTACTGGCAACACACCTTGGCCAGGGGGCATTCCTCTACACCCCGAATCCGGATTAATCAGGGCTTGAGTGGTAGACTGCATTGTATGGTGGGCCGAGCCACCGGTCACTGGACACCGGGTGGGAAACCGAAATAAAAAAAAAAAATCCTATTTTTCACTCTTGGACCAAATATGTTGAAATTGATGTTCATTTCATTTGAGAGAATATGACATCTGGAGAGATAGAACCACATTATGTTCCTAACTACCTATCAAGTTGCTAACATTCTCACTAAAGGCTAGTCTAAGGATAGATTTCAGTTTCTTTATAGCAAACTCAACTTGGTTGATTCATCACATTTTCGTTTGAGGAGGAATGTGAAGGTGACTGATCTCAACTCAGCTGATCATAGCTCAAAGCCAGCTAGCTCAACTGATCAAAGCTCAAAGTTAGCTCAAGCATCTATTCCAACTTATGTGCACACTGATATCAACAGACAAAAGTAGCCAGCTCAAGTGACAACTCCAGTTCATATGCATGCTGGAGATAACAAGCACAAGCAGAGGTCGTTAATTAAATATGATCATGATTATGACCAGAAATCTAATCCTGATCATCACTTGGTCATAAGAAGTACTGATGTAAGCTTTATTAGAAGCAATCACAGCTTAGCTAATGCAGCTAATACTGCAAGTATTCATAACAGAGATAGCACATGTGCAATCAGTTGCAGCATGTGTTGCATAGCTGATGTAGCTCAAAGGGTGTGTGATAATCAACAAAAGCAAAGGAATGATCATGACATATGGCATGATCATAGCTTAAACAAATTCTGGAGGGAAAGTCTGTTAGATATATTGGAGGGAAAATCTGTCAGATGATATTGGAGGGAAAGTTAGTTGAAAAGTTTGTTAGGTTGTTAACTAATCCCGCTTAGCTAATTAGTTGTATATTCTGCTCACTATGCAAAGTTTGTTATGCATACTCAGTCATTTGATCTCTTGTATATATAGAGCTCTTTGCTCATTTAAATGGATTCAAGCTTTTAATCAGTAGAAATTTGAGAATATTTTCTCCCAATTGTTCATCATTTTCTTATAACAATTTTCTCAAGAAAGTGATGGAATTCAAAATGGTATCAAAGCAACAATCCACAGCTTATGCTATAAATCAGATCACACCTAGTGTTGCCAAACTGATGACTCCATTGAAGCTTGAGTTAGCTATCAAGCTTGACCACAATAATTTTCTATTGTAGGACCACCAGATTCTTGCTGGAATCAAAGATAATATACTCTCATCTTAGATGATCCAAGTATCGTACGTCCAAATAAAGTGAATCCAGTTGGATCCATCAAATAATCGTACCTAGATTGGGAGCAGCAAGATCAAGTGTTGCTAGGTTGGATACTGACATCAATCAGTCCAGAAATCCTCTCCGAGTTGATCGATTGTCAAACATCAAGTCATGCTTGGACTACAATTGAGAGGCTATTTGTTTCTCAATCAAGAGCAAACATGATGCAATTCAAGATCCAGCTGCAAACATTGAGGAAAGGTGGCCTAACCATGAATGAATATTTACTCAAGAAGAAAAGCGTCTTTGATGCTTTGGCACATACAGGTTATGTCATATCTGATGAAGACAAAATCATTTATGTTTTCAGTGGTTTAGGTCCTGAGTATGATCCCTTTGTTATACCTGTAACTTCAATACCAAATGCTTATACATTAACTAAGATAACAACCTTGTTACTCACACATGCAGTTATAATTGATCAACACAATCAGGTTGAATATTTGAATACTGGAGGTAACAATCAGTCTACATATGGAAGAGTCAACTATCATGTCTCGAACAATGGAGGAAAAGCTGGTCAAGTAAATAATGGAGGAAGAAGAGTTAGAAGCAGAGGCAAGTACAACAAGAAGAAGGTTTTTTGCCAGATTTGTAGAAAAATGTGACATGAGACACATAGGTGCTACTACCGTTATGATAAGTCATTCCAAGGACATAACAACAATATGCAAAATCAGAATCCCATGAATAAAGGAGGACCTAATGTGCAGATGACTACAATGATAGCTTCATCAGAAGGAGAAACGACTGACACGATGTGGTACCCTGATAGTGGAGCTACTGACCACTGCACACCAAACTGCAATTAGCTATTGAACATGACTGATTATCAAGGCATCGACAAGATTTTTGTTGGCAATGGTGCAGGTTTGAACATTTCTTCAGTTGGATTTAATCAATTCAATGCACATAAACACTCTTTAGTCCTTAAAAATATATTGCATATTCCACAAATTACTAAGAACCTCCTTAGCGTCTCTAGGTTTGTTAAAGATAATAATGTCTTCATTGAATTTCGTCCTCACCTATGTGTTGTGAAGGATCAGGCCCTGAAGAGAATTTTTCTTCAAGGTATTCTTAGAAGAGGTCTCTATGTCTTTGACTTGCCTCTCATGTCCAAGATCTTACCAAAGTCTTAAATCAACTCTGCAGTCTCCTATTGTGCTAAAGCTGCCTCAGATTTTCATTCCAAATCTAGTCATTTTCTATCAAAAAGCTTTCATTATGTGCAAACTAATAATTGTGCTACATCCACTGTAAATAGTGTAGCTGAAATTCCTCCTTCAAGCTAGCAAATATTGCACAAGAGGCTGGGTTACCCATTCTCACATAATGTAAAAACTGTATTGAAACAATATAATCTTCTAATGCATTGTGATTCCTTGTTATTATGTAATGCTTGTCAAGTAAGTAAAGCACATAAACTTCCTTTTCCAACTTCAAAAACTCAGTACAAACAGCCCCTAACTCTTGTTATAGCTAATGTATGGGGACCAGCTCCCATTCTTTCTTCAAAAGGATTTAAATACTATGTTTGCTTTGTTGATGTCTATTCAAAGCATACATGATTGTGTCTTTTAAGAGCTAAGAGTGAGGTTTATGCTGCATTTATAGAATTCAAGAAGCAAGTAGAAATTCAATTCTTCTGCATTATAAAAATGTTACAAACAGATTGTGGAAAAGAGTTTTTATTTCTTGATAAATTTCTAAAGGATTATGGCATTGTATTTAGACAATCTTGTCCTTACATATATGAACAACAAGGAATTGTAAAGAGGAAGCACATACATATAGTGGAGACCGGGTTAAGTTTGCTTGCACACTTCTCCATGCCTATAAAATTCTGGGATAAGGCTTTTCTATTAGCTATTGTTCTCATTAATAGAATGCCCTCTTCTATATTGCAAAATAAGTCTCCCTATGAGCTCGTTCATTATGTGAAACGAGCTTATAAGTATCTCAAGGTGTTTGGTTGTTTGTGTTTCCCATGTTTGAAGCCCTACAACAAATATAAACTACAGTTTAGGAGTACACCTTGCACTTTTCTGGGGTATAATGACGGCCACAAAGGATACAAGTGCATTGACTGTAAAGTGAAAATCTACATTTCTAGACATGTGATCTTTGATGAACTGCAATTTCCCTATGGTCAACAGTCTAGTCCCTCTATCTGCAAACCTCCTCATACTTATACTTCATTATTGCCACCTATTGTTTCACATAACAGACCTACAGTTCCACATAAACCAGCTACAGCACAAGGTCCCTCCTTGTCACAGGTTGCTGCATCCTTGCTACAAGACCCTCCTTGCCACAAGTTGTTGCCTTCTTGTCACGGTTTTTTGGGTCGGTTACTTCTTATGTATCTCCACAAATAGCTGCCCTTCAGCAATCTCCTATGCAACTATCTGTGTCTCCTATTGTAGCTGAGAGACCTCCTCCAATAAATACTCATCCTATGGTTACAAGAGCTGAGGCAGGTGTTCACAAATCCAAACAGATTTGTCTTGCAGAATTGGATGATGTAGAACCTACTTCAGTAAAGGCAACATTGGCTCATCCTAGCTAGCTAGCTGTAATGCAAGTTAAATATTAGGCCTTATTGAAGAATCAGACATGGAGCCTTGTTTAACCACCTAAAAACAGAAAAATCATTGGGTGCAAGTGGATTTTTAAGGTGAAAAGGAACCCAAATGGTTCCTTATTGAAAAACAAAGCCTGTTTAGTAGTTAAGGGCTTTTATCAGTTACCTGCCTTTGAGTTTACAAAGACTTTTTGTCCTGTAATCAAGTCAGCAACCATTCGCATTGTCCTCTCTATTGTAGTGAATAAAGGTTGGCAGTTGAGGCTGTAAGAATCGTTTTTCCGTTCTACTGGTCACGCAGCGAAAATAGGATTTTAAAATTTTTATACAGATTGCAAAAACAATCCGTGACCAGTAAAACTTTGGAACTATATTTTCAGGAATAATAAAAAATAATATATAGCACATATATATTTATTTTATATACAGAAAATCGTAATCAATGAAAAAAAAAAATTAAGGAACATACCACCGTTGGAGGCTCCTTCGTATTTTTTTTCTGCAGCTCCTAGTCTGTACCACTACGTCTTCCTTGCTATATCCTGGCACCGGTAACTTGCATGTGGGCGCGTCACGTTGTCAGGATCAGTAAAGAGGCTGAATGGAAAAAAGAGTTGGAGAGATACTGTATCTCTCTGGTCACTTTTCTTTTTTCTACATCTCTTACGTAAACAAACTTTGAACGTAAAACTCTTTGGTTCAGTTGTCTGTTAAATTAAAAACTCTTTTTAATATATCTATTTAAGTTACAAATTAATAAAAAATCTTTTTATTAATTTATCAGTAACTTTTGAATTTTAAAGTTTTTAAATTCAATTTTATTTTATTTTATTTAATAAATGAGATAATCCTATTATCTCTTTATTCAAAATAAAAATAAAAATAAACTATTATCAGACTTTTGAATTTAAACTTTTTAAATTTAAATTTATTTTATTTTATTTAATAAATGAGATAATAATATTATCTCTATATTCAAAAAATAAAAATAAACTATTATCACACTTTTGAATCTAAACTTTTTAAATTCAAATTTATTTTATTTTATTTAATAAATGAGATAATCCTATTATCTCATTACTCAAAATAAAATATCAACTATCACCCTCCTCTTATGACTAATTATATAATTAAATAATCGTATTATTTAATTATTATAATTGCCATTATTTAATTAATTGAATAATCACATCACTCAATTAACTCCCGACACGTGCCACTTTCGCAATACTATTAATTGGACCATCCAATTAATTATACGTGACCCTTGTTACCTAAATGGATCAGGCTAGCAAGGGGACCTAATGGACCCATAGTATTTTGAGCTCTGATAATCCTCAAAATCATTAATTGAACTCTTTAACTAATATTCCTTGATTATCAACTTCGGTATTATTCTACTAAAAATCTAAAGCTGCATTCTCTCAACTGCGGACGCTTTTACATAGACCGATATCACTCGGTGTCCATCGATATAACTATTACATATGGTGTGACCCTTCACAGTAGCTCATAATTATAGCTGGGTCATAATGTCCGTTATACCCCTCTAATTATATAGATCCTTTAAGCACCGTTGATTCTCTAATGAACAATAAATCCTGTTTCATTACGGAATCAGGAGAGCGCTCATATTATTCAAGCCCCAAATCAACTCTTAAGGGAACTACTCTCTATTTCTTACAAGAAGGAGTGGATTCCACTATTATGTGCAAACCTTCCCAGCCACAAGCCAAATCGTAATCCCAACATACGGAGAATAGTGATCGGGAATAATCATTCGACCTCACCCATGGTATATCAAAGATCACCATCTAACCTGAAGGAGTCGATAAGACACTTAGGATTGAGATCACCCACATATAGCCATCATAAGTTGATGTATATGAATATCATCGGTAAACGGATCTTGGTGAGAGATTCATATAGATCATGGCCTAGTCCTATATGATCACATCATACAAGGTGCCCCCATTCCCATATTTTCATATGAATGATTCAGGATAGAATCATCGTACAACACAGAATGGACCGCAGCTATAGATTAACTACAAATAAAGTACCCAGCTTTATTTGCTATCTATAGACTCTTTAGATTGCACATCTCTTACTGTATCCATATGTATATGACAATCATATACACAGTATGAGATTACATCCGGCAATCTAGGATGTTATAACGCACAAGTTTATATAATATAAATAACATGATAAGAATGAATTGAACTTTTCTTTTATTTATTTATAAAAAAACCATTTACAAATTATATCTTTAGGGCAAAAACCCATCATTTAGATTTAAGTGTGCCTACACAAATATATATTAATATTGTCATACATGCATCATAGCATTTATATATTATTTGTTTTAATGAGATTAAAATGGTAAATAATATATTTATAATTTGCTATGAAAAATGATTAGTTTTTAATAGTTAAAAACTGAATAATTCTATTAATATTAATCTTGTTATTAAAGTGTTTAATAAATTTAGATTAATATGTTCATTTACTAAATTAGGTTTAATATGATTAATCACCTAATAAATAAATGAACCAAATAATATATTAGAGTTTTAAATAGTTAAAACTTGGTAAACACCAAATTAATAATCTAACTTTAGTATAACGTTTACCTAAGTTTAGATTATTCACTTATAGATTTTTAAGTGTTAAAAATCATAATTATTTAGAATATGATTCTAATAATAAATTAGTTAATGCCCTATATAACTTGATTAAAATTAGTCATTTGATCCTGTAGAGACTAGGTGTATTAACGAATAGAAAACCCTAAGTTTTAAAATAGTGAGTGGGAGAGGGATATATGACCTATATATCTCGCAATCTCCATCATTAATTCAACACCGTGAAATCTGAGTGGGGCCTCGTGACGGCTTTGCTTTCATCCTCCCTAAGGAGAGTTTCTATGAAGGTCAATACCAAGGTTGACTTCCTAACGGATAGGATTTCTGGGGGTATTTCGGGTTTGACTGACCCTAAGGCGGCACTCTCGAGTTAAGCCCATGAGATCTGAAATGATGGGTTACACTCACAAGGTTTAAATTAAATGTGGTTCATCGAAAACCTAACTAAATAAACGATGGTTGAATAATATGGAATAAGAGTTATTCTAGAATATTATTGGATTGAGAATGTCTCGGTCCAACATGCAAGGACTTGACCGACTCTAAAGCGGCACTGCTTTGTGGTATGTTGGATTATCGTGGCGTAGTAACTGTTTTTATTGGGGTAGTTCTAGTTCGTTAAACATGTACATACATCATGTTTAAATTTATGCCAAAGCATTAGCACTTGTTTTTAATAAATAACTGAATGGATATTTATTTAATTTTCAGCAATAATGTCTTCTGTGTTATTACAAATACTTGCAGACGACAAATTAACTGGTGATAACTATACAAAGTGGAAACTTAACATAAACGTGATTTTGGTCACCAAAGACTTTAAGTTTGTGCTTACGGAGGAATGTCCTCCACAGCCTGCTGCCCATTCCCCACAAAGAGTTGTGAGGCATACCAGCGATGGGTCTCATCTGATGAGAAAGCTCGTACATATCTGTTAGCTTCTATGACAGAAGTGCTTGTCACAAAGCATAAAGCAATGACTACACCATTCGAAATCATGGAGTCATTGCAAGCTATGTTCGGGTAACCCTCTGAGCAAAAGCGCCATGAAGCTGTTCATGCTGCTATGCTCGCTCGCATGAAGGGAGGAACATCTGTTTGGGAACATGTCCTGACCTTGATGTCCTACTTCAACACGGCAGAAATCAATGACGGGGCCATTGATGAACCTAGCCAAGTGAGCATCATACTGACAACTCTTCCGAAGAGTTTCGATCAGTTTAAGAGTAACTACGGGATGAACAAGTTACAGTTCAGTCTCACTCAGTTGCTCAATGAGCTCGCCACCTTCGAGGCCTTGACAAAGGACAATAAGATGAAGACCGGTGAGGCAAATGTTGTTGAACCATCTTTCTCCTCTAGAAATAAGAATAGGAAGAGGTCTGCTGGGAAGGCTAAAGGTAAGCCCAAGCCTAAGAAAGCCCAAAGCAAAAAGAAAGGCACCTCCACCGACAAAGACAAGGGAAAATATTTCCATTGTAACAAGGTCGGGCACTGGAAGAGGAACTGTCCTCAGTACCTAGAGGAGGTAGCCAAGAAGAAAAAGCAGAAAGGTAAATATGATTTACTAGTTCTTGAATCTTGTTTAGTGGAAGATGATTCTTCACCCTGGATAGTTGATTTGGGGGCCACTAACCATGTTTGATCTTCTTTGCAGTGGACTGATTCTTGGACACAGCTAGAGGAGGGAGCCTTCTCGATTCGTGTGGGGTCGGGGGATGTCGTGTCAGCTCGAGCAGTGGGTTCAATAAAATTGAATTTTTGTAATAATACAAGATTTTTACTTTTGAACAATGTTTATTATATTCCTGGATTTACATGGAATTTAATTTATGTTTCTAAATTGTTAGAACAATTATATTTTGTTTCTTTTAATAATAAATATGTTATTATTTCAAAGAATGGTCTGAATATTTGTTCAGGAATTAATGAAAACAATTTGTATGTGTTAAGGTCGTTAATACATACAACACTGCTCAACACCGAATTGTTTAAGGTTGAAAAACCTAAAACCAAACGACATAAGATTTCTCTAGATGATGACACGTATCTCTGGCATCTAAAGCTTGGTCATATTACATTGACCGGATAGACAGACTAGTAAAAAGCGGACCTTTAAGCGAGTTAAAGGTTGGCACCTTACATGTCTGTGAATCCTGTTAAAAAGGTAAGATGACTAAGAGACTTTTTACTAGAAAAGGCCTTAGAGCTAAAGAGCCACTGGAGCTTATACATACTGATGTCTACGGACCGATGAATGTAAAAGCCAGAGGTGGTTATGAATATTATGTCACCTTTATAGATTACAACTCTAGATACGGATATGTCTACCTGATGCAACGTAAGTCGGAAACTTTTGAAAAGTTCAAAGAATTCCGAGTTGAAGTTGAGAATCAGTTAGGGTAAGACTATCAAGTCTCTACGATCGGATCGTGGGGGTGAGTACCTTGACCAAGAGTTTAAAGACTTTATAGTCGAGCATGGGATAGTATCCCAACTCACAGCTCCGGGTACACCTCAGCAAAATGGTGTAGCAGAGAGGAGAAATAGTACCCTAATGGAAATGGTGAGATCTATAATTAGTTTCTCATTATTACCAAATTCCTTCTGGGGATATGCGTTACAAACAGCGGCATACATTTTGAATATAGTGCCATCCAAATCTGTTCCTAAGACTCCCCTAGAGTTGTGGAATGGTCGTAAAGTTAGTTTGCGACATTTCCGTATATGGGGGTGTCCAGTACACGTGCTGAAGGACAAAAGTGGAAAGCTAGACTCCAAATCTGCAGTCTGCCTGTTTGTAGGATACTCCAAAGAGACCAGAGGCCGATACTTTTATAGTCCTGAAGATAACAAAGTGTTTGTATCGACAAATGCAACGTTTCTTGAGGACAACTATATTAGTGGCCATAAGCCTCGATCCAAGATTGTGTTAAATGAACTGGAGCCTGGTGAGACCAGTACTACATCAACAAGAGTTGTTGATCCACAAACATCTAAGAGTCAGATGATTCCTAATCGGGATACACTACCACCTAGACGTAGTGGGAGGGTTGTGATATAACCTGAACGCTATTTAGGTATAGGTGAGGGACAAGATGTTGTCTCTACTGATAGTGTGGATGACCCATTGTTATTTAAGAATGCAATGTAAGATCCTGATAATGAGGAATGGCTCAAAGCTATGAATCTCGAGATGGAGTCTTTGTACTCCAACTCAGTCTGAGATCTTGTAGATTTACCGAATGAGGTAAAACCCATTGGGTGTAAGTGGATCTACAAGAGAAAGAGAGGAGTAGATGGGAAGGTAGAGACCTTCAAGGTAAGGCTAGTGACTAAGGGTTATACCCAAAAAGATGGGGTCGATTATGAAGAGACCTTCTCGCCAGTTGCCATGTTTAAGTCTATTCGAATTCTCTTATCCATTGCAGCCTATTTCGATTATAAAATTTGGCAAATGGACGTCAAGACTGCATTTTTAAATGGCAATCTTGACGAAAACATCTATATGATGAAACCAGAGGGATTCGTGTCCCCAAATCAAGAGCAAAACGTTTGCAAGCTGTAAAGGTCCATTTATAGACTTAAGCAATCATCTAGATCTTAGAACATAAGGTTTGATGATGTAATCAAAACCTATGGCTTCGAGCAAAACGTTGATGAGCCTTGTGTATATAAGCACATCATTGACAAAAAGATAATTTTCTTAGTCCTATATGTAAATGACATCCTACTCATTGGGAATGATGTTGGAGTGATGTCAAGGGCTAGCTGGCTAACCAATTCCAAATGAAAGATTTGGGAGAGGCAAGTTATGTTCTAAAGATCCAACTTATAAGGGATCATAAGAACAAACTCATAACACTATTTCAGGCATTATATATCTATAAGATTCTTGTTCGATTTTCGATGCAGAACTCTATGAAAGGTAATTTACCTTCTAGGCACGGAGTTCACTTGTCTAAGGAATAATGTCCTAAGACACCTCAAGACATTGAGGATATGAGACGTGCGCCCTATGCATCTGCAGTAGGAAGTCTCATGTATGCTATGTTATGCACGAGACCGAACATCTGCTATGCAGTGGGAGTAGTCAGCAGATACCAGTCCAACCTGGGATTAGATCATTGGGTTGCAGTCAAGACCATTCTCAAGTATCTTCGGAGAACGAGAAACTATATGCTCATGTATTCCGGACAGGATTTGATCCCGTTAGGATACATGGATTCTGATTTTTAGTCAGACATGGATTCTAGGAAATCCACGTCTGGATCCGTTTTCACCCTGGGTGGTGGAGCCATTGTGTGGAGAAGTATTAAGCAATCTTGCATTGCTAACTCTACCATGGAAGCCGAATATGTAGAAGTATTAAGCAATCTTGCATTGCTAACTTCTACACATGCACCGCATTGTCCACCGAATTAGGCGCCGTTCCTTTGCAAATTTGATCTCGTGATAAATATCAAAATTGTAGATAATTCTGGTATCTTTCTGGAATGATAAGACTCATAATATTTGGAATTTTTTGGATAAAGGTAAGGCCCAAAGAGTGAAGACTGACCAATTTACGTGGCCATGCAAACCAGCCCAAGATAATCCAATTTTTGACTTCAAAGGAGTCCAAATCTGACAAGAGTTTACAAACCAAACTTATAGGGCTATGAGTTATCTTTCCAACACTATCAAGAACGTAGTGATTGGATATTTGAGTGCAAATTTATACCCATTACACTGAACCTGCATCAAAATAGAAAGTTTAACAATTAAGTGCAGTTATAAACAAGTTAGGTAATTTGATGACACTGATAGTATCAAATAATGGTTTTAACCTTTATTATTATACAAATTTAAGTGTTCATCACACCCCCAACCAGCTTATTGCTAGTCCCTATTAATTAAAGCGTTATCATTTCATAATGATTTTTCAGATTTATATCTAAGTCTTCATTTACCCATTCTCTGTTTGTTCTATCCAAATAGATGAACTCTCGATAAAAATATTTAATTTGTCTCCTTCATTTTTGTGTGCAACATGTACCCTTAGACAAGATATTGACAAACCTTCTTTGTGCTCATTATAAGTTAACATAAGTTCATGGGGCTTCACCGAAAATATCAAAGTTCCATTATAATGTTTCTTCCAAAATAACTTCCTTAGGCAGAGCAATGTATTTCTTCCTCTCTCTCCCTCCCTCTCTCTCTCTCTAAGATGAATAATGAAGTCTCTTAATAAATTTAAAAAATTCGAGATGAAATGATAACACCTATTATTTATTATTATTATTATTTTTTATTTGAACATAAAAATAAATAATCATAAAAGTTATCACAAATATTATCAACTATCCCTCCCCCCAACCAAATATTGTCCTCAATGTCTAAGGATAAAGAGAGAGTGTAGAAGAAATTACCTAAACCAAAGATTAATGAAAAGAAAAACCTGCAACATACTAGAACAAGCGAAAAATAACATATTTATTTAAAACAAAAATGGGAAAGAAAGAAACGAAAAACAAAATACATAGGTCAAGCCAATCTGTGCTTTTTGCTACCCTCAGCAACTGACCAATCTAACTTAGATGTGGCTATGTCATATTCGGGAACAAAAGCTTCTAATTGTTCAATCAATTGATGAACATTAGAATCAGTGACAATGATACGTCGAGCTAGAGGTGTGATAAATTGGTTTTCTACAGCATGATCTAGGAAAGACAATAAACCATCATAAAAACCACTAATATTCAACAAGCCTATTGGTTTTTGATGGATTTTGAGTTAGGCCCATGAGGTGACTTCAAAGAGTTCCTCTAAGGTTCCAAATCCCCCTGGTAAGGTTATGAATGCATCAGCATGACTAAACATTTCAGCCTTGCGTTCATGCATGTCTAAAACAATCTGCACTTCCCCAATTGTATTTCCTGTAACACCACCCAAACTCAAAGCTTTTGGGATGATACCCAAAACTTGACTGCCGCCATCATAAGCAGCTTTTGAGACACGACCCATCAACCCAAGATTACCTCCTCCATAAACTAGATGAATATTTTTCTTTGCTAATACCTTACCAAGCTGGTCAGCAGCTTTCTCAAATTCTCTATTCTTACCAGAACTAGACCCATAAAAAACACAAATATTGGTAAAGCGGCATGAGATGGTGTTTGCCATTGTTATGCACGCTTTTTTTTTTGGGTGAAAATTTGTAGGGTTGTGAGAACTGGAGAAGATAGATAAGTGTCTTTAATAGGGCTCATAAAGAAGATGAAATCATGGAAGCTATATGACTAGGTCTGCATTGGCAGATGGTGTCAGTCTAGAGTATAAAATGTCAAAAAGAGTGGCTGACCTGTATTTGTACAAGTAGTTGTGATTGTGGCTCACGTCTTCCTCTGGTTTTACGTCTAGAAACGAGTTGAACGTCCTCTATGGGTCGAGGATAGGCTTCCCATTCAATTTTCTTATAAATTGGCAAACAGGGTCTTTTAAAGTCAGATTCCCAAGGCTGTATCGCTCCTGTTCTTTTTCAAATTGGTTCTATAAAGCGAGGATTGCAATATGCACATATCCATTAGGATGCATCTCAAGAGTCAACAAAATATCGTCTAATGACTCCTTACTCAAGCCATCCTTAATGAATTGTATTTTATTTTCTCGATTTACAAATACCATTCCAAGAGAACGACAGCGTGTGTTACAAGTCGTGCTAGCATACTTACTACATACACCCAATTTCTTTGCTCTTTTTTTTTTTTTTTTTGCATAACTGCTTTTACCCAGACCAGGCATGTAAGTAGCAAATGAATTAGAGAATTCACCTGCCAATCTTACCTTGGCTTCAATCAGCCAACGTACCTCAACAGGGATGCCTTTGCATGTTAGCATCCTTAATCTTTCAGACCATTCTTTGTAAATTTTCATCAAAGCTTTTTAAGGAAGTAAGGGAAAATAATTTTTTAATTTATCGAGAATTTCTTCCATTTTTGTGAAAAAGAAAAGAGAGAGAAAAGAGAATGTACAAAGCAAGATTTTTTTTTTATCAGCTATTATGGGAGACAGAAAAGACCGACTTGAAAAGTTACGGAGTACTGTTATCCGCCATTTAACCGGGAAAATAGAAGAAGGAAAAGGAAAAACAAAAATAC
The DNA here is from genome assembly GCA_003430845.1 of Xanthoceras sorbifolium. NCBI lineage: Eukaryota > Viridiplantae > Streptophyta > Magnoliopsida > Sapindales > Sapindaceae > Xanthoceras > Xanthoceras sorbifolium. The sequence continues at coordinate 27,999,297 of CM010621.1, forward strand.
AAAATTAGCCTGCAATCACAAAAAAAATTAGAGTTAGAAAGAAATATGCAAACCCAATTCAAATCATGTCAATGGTTTTCATAACATGAGTATGAAAGAGGAAGAGTCTCTTCTTCTAAAACTTGATTTTCTAGAAATTGTTTAAGTCTTTGACCGTTCACTTTAAACACGTTACCATTCCTAGGGTTTTCAATGTCAATGACCCCAAAAGGATACACATGTTTCACAACAAATGGACCGCTCCACCTAGATCTTAATTGTCCAGGGAATATATGAAGTCGAGAATTATAAAGTCAAACTTTTTGCCCAATATCAAATGTCTTTCTTAAAATTGATTTGTCATGAAAAACTTTGGTTATGTCTTTATAAATTCTCGAATTCCAATATGCGTCATTTCTTAATTCCTCAAGTTCATTCAGCTGTAGCTTACGTAATTTGCAAGCATCATTAATGTTTGAATTAAACGTTTTGATAACCCAGTAAGCTTTATGCTCAAGTTCCACAGGCAAGTGACAAGGTTTCCCATAAACTAATCGATAGGGTGACATACCCAAAGATGTTTTGAAAGCAGTACGGTAAGCCCAAAGAGCATCATTTAGTCTAAGTGACCAATCTTTGCGATTTGGATTAACCATTTTTTCTAAAATTTGTTTTATCTCTCGATTAGCTAGTTCAACTTGTCCACTTGTCTGAGGGTGATAAGGGGTAGCAACTTTATGTGTAATATCATATTTCTTCATTAGAAACTCAAAGACTTTGTTGTAAAAATGTGTTCCCCCATCACTTATAATGACTCGAGGAATTTCAAAACGACTCAAAATATTTTCTTTTAAAAATCTGACTACTGTTTTGTGGTCATTATTTCGACATGGAATTGCCTCGATCTATTTAGAGACATAGTCTACTAAGACTAAAATGTAAACAAAACCGAATGATGATGGAAATGGGCCCATGAAATCCCCCAACAATCAAATATTTCAATGATAAGTATAGGGTTTAGAGGCATCATGTGCCGTTTAGAAATGACTCCCAGTTTTTGACAATTTTCACAAGTTTTGCAGAATGTGTAGGTGTCATTGAATAGACTTAGCCAATAAAATCCACATTGTAAGATTTTTCCAGATGTTTTTCTTGACGGAAAATGACCTCCACATGCTTCTGAATGACAAAATTTAATGACATTACTTACCTCATTGTCGGGTATGCATCTACGAAAAATTTGATCAGGGCAATACTTGAACAGGTATGGGTCATTCTAATAAAAATTTCTAACCTCTGTCAGAAACTTTTTGTTATCTTGTGCTGTCCATTGAGATGACATCTCTCCTGTTACAAGAAAATTGACAATGTTAGCATACCATGGAATTTTACTAATAGAAAACAAAAACTCATCTGGAAAAGAGTCATTGATAGGTGTTATGTCCAAGGATGAGTTTGTTGTAAGTCTTGACAAATGATCTGCAACAACATTTTCGGCTCCTTTTTTATCATTGATTGTGATGTTGAATTCTTGGAGCAACAAAATCCACCCATCAATCTAGGCTTGGCATCCTATTTAGACATTAAGTACCTCATAGCAGCATGGTCAGTGAAAACAATAGTTGAAGAGCCAATTAAATAAGATCGAAATTTGTCTAATGCGAATACTACAGCAAGTAGTTCTTTTTCTGTAGTAGTATAATTCATTTGTGCACTATTCAAAGTTCTACTTGCGTAATAAATGACATAAGGCTTACCTTCCTTCCTTTGCCCTAGCACGGCACTGACAGCAAAATCGCTAGCATCACACATCAACTCAAAAGGCAGAGACCAATCAAGGGATTGCATGATAGGGGGCAGTTATCAAAAGGTTAATCAACTTATCAAAAGATTTTTGACAATCTTTGAGTCCATTCAAATGGTGCATCTTTTATCAGGAGATTACAAAGAGGTCTAGATATTGCACTAAAGTCTTTAATGAATCTCTTATAAAACCCTACATGGCCTAAAAAAGATCGAACATCCCTAATTGTTTTTGGTGGAGGCAAATGGGCAATTAATTCAACTTTTGCTTTGTCAACTTCAATTCCCTTAGAAGAAACCACATGTCCTAGGACAATTCCAGAGGTGACCATGTAATGACATTTTTCCCAATTTAACACCAAACCTTTTTCTTCACATCTTTTTAAGACATTTTCTAAATTTTCAAGGCAGTTATCAAATGAATTTCCAAACATTGTTAGATCATTCATAAAGACCTCTAAAAAATGTTCAACCATGTCACTAAAAATGCTCAACATACATCTTTGAAATGTTGCAGGAGCATTACAAAGGCCAAAAGGCGTCATTCTAAATGCAAAGGTGCCAAAGAGACATGTGAATGTTGTCTTTTCTTGGTCCTCTAGTGCCATGGGGATTTGATAATAACCTAAGTACCCATCAAGAAAATAGTAGTAGGGATGTCCTGCCACTATTTCTAGAATTTGGTCAAGAAATGGTAAAGGAAAATGATCTTTTCTAGTGGCAGCATTTAATTTTCTATAGTCAATACACATTCGCCAACTAGATGAGACTCGTGTTGGTATTAACTTTTCTTTTTCATTTTCTACCACTATGACTCTAGATTTCTTAGGGATTACTTGTGTTGGACTTACCCACTTACTATCATAAATAAGGTAAATAATTTCTACATCAAGTAACTTGAGAACTTCACCTCTTACTACCTCTTTCATGTGTGGATTTAATCTTCTTTGGGGCTGTTGACATGTTCTAGCATTATCTTCTATATGTATTCTATGTGTACATATTAAAGGGTTAATGCCTCTTATGTCTTTTAAAGTCCACCCAATTGCATTTTAATGCCTTTTAAGTACCTCTATCAATTTACCTTCCTGTTCGTTGGTAAGAGTTGAAGAAATTACCACCGGGTAAGTTTGTTCTTCACCAAGGAATGCATATTTCAGTCCTTCAGGTAATGGCTTCAATTCTAGTTTAGGTACTTCTTCTTGTTTATTTTCATTGACAGGTCCCAACTCTTCAAATTTCGGCTTCCAACCTTTGTTCTCCATCACCTGGGTACAATTAAGCAACGAACATATATTAGAAACAATAGGATCTAGTTGCATGTTTGACTCAAATGAATTAACTAAACAAGTTTTCAGAGTATCAGAAGAACTTCCTGCTTGAAGATGATCTTCAACAATAGCTTCAATCATATTTGCTTCTTCATTTTCATCACCTTCATCTTGTGGTTGTTTGCACATGTTGAAAACATTAAGCTCTAGTGAAATTTTCCAAATGTCATCTTCATTACGCCATTCCTGCAATTAATCAAAGCATTAGAGGTTGCTAAAAATAGGCGGCCTAAAATAATAGGAATTGGTTTACACCCATTAGCAACAGGTTGTGTATCTAAAAAAATAAAATCCACAGGATATATGAATTTATCGACTTGTACTAACACATTTTCCACTATCCCTCTTGGCACTTTAATTAATCTATCAGCAAGTAAAAGAGTTATGGAAGTTGGTTTTAACTCACCCAGATGAAGTTCTTGATAAACTGAATATGGAAGTAAATTAACACTAGCACCAAGATCAAGTAAAGCCTGTTCAATTTTATGCTCTCCAATAATGCATGAAATTGTGGGACAATCAGGGTCCTTATATTTTATAGAATTATTGTTTTGAAGAATGGAACTTACTTGTTCTGCTAAAAAGGCTCTCTTTTTCACATTCAGTTTTCTTTTCACAGTGTACAAGTCTTTCAAAAATTTTACATAAGAAGGAACCTGTTTAATAGCATCCAACAAAGGAATATTGACCTTCACTTGTTTGAAAATTTCATAAATTTCAGGATTGTGGTTCAATTTCCTTGGATTGTTCAATGCTTGAGGAAATGGGGCTACAGGTGGGAGTTTGGTCTTTTTTTGGCTAGGTACAGGCTTATCAACCCATTCCTTACTCTTGGAGATAGACTTATCATCTTTCTCACAAGGATCAAGAATAGGTTTTTCAACAACCTTACCATTACGAAGAGTTATGACTGATTTAACTTGGTCCATGTGTTGACTTCCTAAACTACCCTCTTCCAGGTTGTATTGACCTTTAGGATTTGGTTGAGGTTGAGAAGGAAATTTTCCTTTTTCATGGATGGTAAGTGTTGAGGCAATCTTAGCAAGAGTGTCTTTTAAATCCGACAAGGTATGTGAAGTTTGATTGTTAAAGGTCTCTTGCTTTTCAATGAATGAGTGCAATGTTTCCTCAAGGTTTTTCCTAAATTGTGGGGCATAAGGTGCATAACCTTGAGTGCACTAAAAGTTTTGGTGACCTTGAGGAGGTGGTGGTTGTGAAGATTGTGCATGATTATCATTCCTTCAACTGAAGTTTGGGTGATTTCTCCAACCTAGATTGTAGGTCTGTGAGTATGGGTTAGGATTTGGCCTTTTGAAAGTGTTTAGGACATTGGCTTGTTCATGGAGACATTCTTTAAATGCAGGCAGAGTTGGGCACTTCTTAGTTGAATAATCATTGGTATCACATATGTGACACACAATTTCTTGAGCGGATTTTAGGTGACTGCTCTTTTTCAATTCTAAGGCCTCGACCTTTCTAGCTAGAGATGCAAATTTGGCTTGAATGTCATGTTCTTCCCTAAGGTTGTAAATATCTCCACTAGATGTAGAGGCTTGAGCTTTGCTCGGTGCCTCTTGGGTACCTGCAGTGTCCCAATTTTGAGCATTCTCTGCTAATAGGTCTAGGTAGTCTAGTGCCTCTTCAGGGTCTTTATCTCCAAACTCTCCATTACACATCATTTCCACCATTTGTCTACCTTGTGGTGTTAAACCCTCGTAAAAGTGTGTGACTAGTCTCTATGTTTTAAAGCCATGGTGAGGACAAGATTAAGCAATTCTTTGTACCTCTCCCAACATTGGTAAAGGGTCTCTCCTGGTTTTTGGCTGAAAGTGGTAATTTGTCTTTTGAAGGAATTTGTTCTATGATGAGGAAAAAACTTTTTCAAGAACTGTTCCTGTATTTTATCCCAATTACCAATAGATCTAGACCTAAGATTTTGCAGCCATGTTTTAACTTTATCTTTCAAAGAGAAAGGGAAAAGCTTTAGTCTGATGGTGTTCATGCTACAATTTGTGTCATTGTAAGTGTTGCACACTTCCTCAAACTCTCTCAAATGCAGATATAGGTTTTCAGTATCTAATCCATGAAATTTGGGTAAAAGTTGAATAATACTCAGCTTAAAGTTAAAATGAGATGCATCTAGAGGAAAAACTAGACATGATGGAGAACTAGTTCTTGTGGGGTTCATGTAGTCTCTAAGTGTTCTAGGTTGTGCATGATCATTGTGTTGGGAACAATTGTCCCCAAGATCAGTGACTCTTTCAACTTCATTTTCTGTCATATTTTCAAATAAAGATGGGGAGCCCTAACAAGTCTACCAGTCAATGTACGTGATCAAGCTCTCATGAAAGTCTTATATGCAATAGAATAAAAGAAAACAAAAACACCAAAAATAAAATTATTTACAAGAAAAAGAAAATGAAAAAGATGAAAAGAATTTTGATGGTTTTGGACACCAAATGATACTTCCCCGGCAATGGCGCCAAAAACTTGACACGTCCAAAAAATGGATTTCTACTCCCAAGTGCAGGAGTGTCGAAGTAATAATATAACCTGGTGAGACCGGGGTCAATCCATGAGGAAGAAGATTTAGATCCTGCAAAAACCAACAAAAATCTACAAGGAAAATATAATAGGAAAGAAAATATTATGAAATGAAGGTAGGTATAATGGTGAAACAAATTAAATTAAAATATGCTAAGATTAGAGGTTCCACTCTTGGTATATGGCTTAAATTATATTTAACTCCTTTTTATCACTCAACTGGAATCCACACATAAAGGAGGTTCCAATCGGAAGTTAGACCATTTAAATTCTTTACACATCTATCAAGTTATATTTCTTTTCTTTTAGTTATATTACAATGGATACTCTACACTTCTTATGTTAAATAGGTTCAAGTACTTATTGTGTCAATCAACTACCATAAATCAAGATTCCTTTGCCAAATGCAGGTATAGCCATGCGGTTCTAGACGGATTCAAGTATTTATGGTATTGTTTGTCTACAATGAATCAAGAATCTTTTGTCATAGGTGTAAGTATAACCATGCGGTCCTAGACAGATTCAAGTATTTATTGTACTAAGAATTGCCTACAATGAGTCAAGATCCCCACTTCACATAAGAGTAAGAGATGAAAATTCAATTCAATTCAATAAGAAAAATAATATAAAACATATAGATAAATTTACACAAATGAATATAAACTTTAAGACCATGTTAAGAATTAAATAAATCTTTATTCACATACCAAGAGCTTCACCCTTCACCTTAGCAAAAAGAGAATTTAGCTACTCATGATAGAAGAAAGAAAACAAGTAAAAGAAATAAAATGAGCAAGAGAGAAGTTTGATTATCATAAAAGTTCAACAATACAACAATGCAATGTGAACTTGGCAAGGAACCCAAGCTGCCCTTAAGCTTTTACAAGGCCTCTATTTATAGACACATTGAGAGGCAAACAAGTCAAAAACGGTAAGAATAAATTAATGCAAGTTGATTGAATTTGGTAAGGTAATGTTGTCAACTTTGATGTCTTCCACACATGCACCGAATTGTCCACAGAATTAGGCACCGTTCCTTTGAAAAGTTGATCTCGTGATAAATATCAAAGTTGTAGATAATTCTCTTATCGTTTTGGAATGATAAGACTCATAATATTTGGAATTTTCTGGGAAACGTTATGGGCCAAAGAGTGAAGACTGACCAATTTATGCGGCCATGCAAACCAGCCCAAGATAATCCAATTTTTGACTTCAAAGGAGTGCAAATCTGATAAGAGTTTACACACCAAACGTATAGGGCTATGAGTTATCTTTCCAACACTATCAATAATGTAGTGATTGGATATTTGAGTGCAAAGTTATGCCCATTACACTGAACCTGCATCAAAATAGAAAGTTTAACAATTAAGTGCAGTTATAAACAAGTTAGGTAATTTGATGACACTAATAGTATCAAATAATGGTTTTAACCTTTATTATTATACAAATTTAAGTGTTCATCAGTATTGTACGATAATTTTATCCTGAGTCATTCATATAGAGATATAGGAATGGAAGCACTTTGTATGATGTGATCATATAGGACTGGGCCATGATCTATATGAATCTCTTACCAAGATCAGTTTACCGATGAGATTCATATACATTAACTTATGATGGCTATATGTGGGTGATCTCAATCCAGAGTGTCTTATCGACTTCTTCAGGTTAGATCGTGATTTTTGATATACCATGGGTGAGGTCAGATAATTATTCCCGATCAATATTCTCTGTATGTTGGGATTGCGGTTTGACTTGTGGCTGGAAAGGTTTGTACATAACAGTGGAATTCACTCCTTCTTGTGAGAAGTAAAGAGTAGTTCCTTTAAGGATTGATAAGGATTGATTCGGGGCTTGAACAATATGAGCGCTCTCCTGATTCCGTGAGGAAATTGGATTTATTATTCATTAGAGAATCAACGATGCTTAAAGGATATATATAATTAGAGGGGTATAACGAACATTATGACCCAGCTCTAATTATGAACTACTGTGGAGGGTCACACCATATGTAATAGCTATATTGATGGATACCGAGTGATATCGGTCTGTGTAAAAGCGTCCGCAGTTGAGAGAATGCAACTTCGGATTTTTAGTGGAATAACACCGGAGTTGATAATCAAGGAATATTAATTAAAGAGTTTAATTAATGATTCCGAGGATTATCGGAGCTCAAAATATTGTGGGTCCATTAGGTTCCCTTGCTAGTCCGATTCATTTAGGTAATAAGGGTCACGTATAATTAATTGGATGGTCTAATTAATAGTGTTGCGAAAAGTGACATATGTCAGGAGTTAATTGAGTAATGTGATTATTCAATTAATTAAATAATGGCAATTATAACAATTAAATAATAAGATTATTTAATTATTTAATTAGTCATATAAAGAGGGTGATAGTTGATATTTTATTTTGAATAGTGAGATAATATGATTATCTTATTTATTAAATAAAATAAAAAATAAATTTGAATTTAAAAAGTTTAAATTAAAAAGTTACTGATAATATTGATATTTTATTTTAAATAGAGAGATAATATGATTATCTCATTTAGTAAATAAAATAAAATAAATAAATATTATTTGAATTTAAAGAGTTTAAATTTAAAAGTTACTGATAAATTAATAAAAAGAGTTTTTATTAATTTGGTAACTTAAATATATATATATATATATATATATATATATATATATTAAAAAGAGTTTTTAATATAATGGACAACTAAAACCAAATTAGTTTTTACGTTCAAAGTTTTTTTTTACGTAAAATATACAGAAAAACAAAAGTGACCGGAGAGTATCTCTCTAACTCTTTTTCATTCTACCTCTTCACTATTCCTGACAACATGACGCGCCTACACGTAAGTTATCGGCACCGAGATATAGCAAGGAAGACGTAGTTGTACAGACAAGGAGCTGTAGAAAAATAAATACGAAGGAGCCTCTAACGGTGGTATGTTCCTTAATTTATTTTTCTTTTAATTGATTACAATTTTATGTATGTAAAATAAATAAATATATATATATATATATTATTTTTATTATTCCAAAAATATAGTTTCAAAGTTTTACTGGTCACAGATTGCTTTTGCGATTTGTTTAAAAAAATTTTAAATCCTAATTCCGCAGTGTGACCAGTAGAACGGAAAAACAGTTCCTACAGCTTGGACCAGCTATCCTCATGTGATACAATCCATTGTCAATGGAGCCTTGAAGAAGCGCACTCTTGGTTTTCAGATCCTTAACGACACAACCAACATTAGTGAACTCGGCAACAATATTATTGTCCTTGGTTAGCTGAGAAATACTAAGTATATTTTTAAGTATTTGAGGAACATGTAGAATTTGTTTGAGATGCACATCTATATATGGTGTAGTGTGTGAACTAACAACTTGAGAGCCAACATGCTTAATATCAAGATGAGCACCATTTCCGACCAATAATTTGTCATTACCTCTATAATCAGTCTGTAGAGAGAGATTATTCAATTCAGAAGTGATATGGTTAGTAGCACCACTATCCATATACCACGATTGATCACTTTGATTATCTGAATTGGCACAGCAAGCTGGAGAATGGTGATGACACATACCATGTTGCTACTTTGATGAGCAATATTAAACTGATCATTGTTGGTTGAATAGTTTTGCTGTTGAACATAATTCGCCTGTGGTGATGGATTTGGACCTTGAAAGCCTTGATCAAAATGTTTGTAACACTATAGAGCTCCTTGTCTAGGCTTTGAACATAATTGGCAATAGATCCTCTGATTAGAATGTTGATATCTACCTACCTTTGGACCATTTCTTCCTCTGCCATTGCCTCTGTTATTTGGACCAGGATTGCCACCACCTTTTTGTCATAGTTTCCAGGTTGATTGGCAGTAAAATTAGCTGAAGCACTAACTATGTTAAGCTGAGTTGTAGAGTTGAGCTGATCAATTCGCTGCTCATGCATCAAAAAAAGAAACTGAGCATCCTCTAAAGACATTGTGCGATGTTGAGAAGATATCATGACCACAACAACATCATATTCATGGCCAACTCCACTCATAAGTGCTAGGATCAAATCTCGATCAGGTACATCCTCTCCAGTAGTCATCAACGCATCTCCAATATTTTTTATCTTCATGATAAACTCACTCAAAGAATCTCCTCCTTTCTTGATTGTTTGTAGCTGCTGTCGCAGTTGTAAGATCCTATCTATAGATTGTTGCGGATACAGCCTTTCAAGTTTGAGCTACAGTTCTAAAGACGTTTTACATCTTGTTACCTGACCAATGAGACATGGACTGACCGTAGAAATAAGCCAACCAAGAAGAAGTTGATCTGACTTTTTCTAGGTAACAGCAGCTGCATTAGCCTATTGTTCAATCATTGATTCACCATTTGCGGTTGTGGATTGAACTTCGATGAATGTTGGTGGAACTTGAGTTAAAGGAGAGATCATTCTTCAAGATCCAAAGCTTTAATCGCTAGAAGAAGCTGAATTTTCTAGTGGATATGGTTGCTCTTATTAAGTTTGATGGAGACGTTAAATGACAAGGTTTTGGCTATGAAGTTCAGATCCATAGTTGGAGTCGCAGATATCAGACTACTCAGGTTGAGACCAGAATCAGCAATTGATAAGGAAGCCATTGACGCTAGTCGAACAGCTCTGATACCATGTAAAGTTACACAGTCTACAAGCTAGAATTTCTCTTGAGCTCAAGAAGCTAATCATCCAAGAGAAGCCATAGATGTGTTGAGAGAAAATTGCTCTCTTTCTGATTTTTATAAAACTCAGTAACCTTACAAGAATGAGACTAGCTCAAATATATATCACACGATCATCAATAATAGAATTACACAAGTTGCCACATCAAATTCTTGAATAACTGATTTGTAACTAACTTGGCAACTTAGCAAATCTAGAGTTCAGCTGATGTGCATTAGCTTCATGATAATTCTGTGCACAAGCACTTCCATCAAACTTGAGATAATCACCATTGCATGCTTGATTATGTTGATTGTTTGTATTACATGGTACAAGACCTATTGCATTGTTTTTCAGAATTGCAAGTCTCGTGAATGCTTTGCTGGACTTATTGTTATTCTGATTTATTGCTGGAGTAACTGCCACTAACTCCTTATGCTTAACTTGCAAGATGGAACCTCAATATATTTTTAAGGTTAAGCAACTAAAGAGATCTATGTAATCTTCAAGATCCAATGCATGAATAACTGGAACAACTTGAATTCTCCACTAGATATAGTTACTTTTGTCAAGTTTCATTGAGTGGCAAATTTTAGTTAAGAGTCTTTGCTAGTGAAGCAAAGTCCACCTTCATAGCAACTTGAGATGCTGAGCTGTTAATGAGATTGATGTTAACCGACCTGGAAGTCATTGACGTTAGTCAGCAGCTCTGATACCACGTGAAAAATGAATCAAAGATGATAAAGAACAAGTTAAAAACACTAGAAGCTTAAAGATGAAATCAGAAAACTATGGCAGCCATTGTTAAAGTGTTGAGCTCAACATGAAGTGAGGCATTTTTCATTCTCATTAATTAATAACCTAATACATAAGCTACTTAATATATAAAAGTCAACTTCTCAAAACAAAATTCTAACAATCCTCATAATTCTTTTCATCCAATTCTTAATTGTACAATTTAAGCAATCTCTACAACTCTATGACTAACTTGATCTATGTCAGCTGATTCCATAACTAACTAGCTGACATGGCAACCTGGTAAGTGCTCAGTTTCTTCTTCTTCTTCTTCCTTCTATGAACATCAACTCTGATGATCTTTGCACACTGTGCTAGTCCAGCATGGTATGTGTTGGGAATCAGGACCGATTCCCGGCGCAGCGGAAGTTGCAAACTGTATGCAGACACGCAAATCTGCACAGGGCATACATATGGAAGCAAGCAGAATAGTAAAGGAGACAGCAATTTTTACGTGGTTCGGCAATCAACTGATTCCTACATCCACGGAGCGCACCAGCACTCAATCCACTATGAAAGAGCTATTACAACTACACAACTTATACGAAAAAACTCTCACACAGTTTTTCTTCTCACGTGTGTTTATACTCTCGCTCTCTCTCAGTGTTTCCACTTACGGAACCGCATACCTGGGCTCCTCATCGGGGTCATCACCCCGGATCTCCCGGAACCGCATACCTGGGCTCCTCATCGGGGTTACCCCCCGGATCTCCTGGCACCGCACCTGGGCTCCTCATCGGGGTCATCGCCCCGGATCTCCCGGAACCGCACCTGGGCTCCTCATCGGGGTCATCCTCCCGGATCTCCCGGAACTGCACACCTGGGCTCCTCATCGGGGTCATCGCCCCGGATCTCCCGGAACCGCACCTGGGCTCCTCATTGGGGTCACCCCCCGGATCTCTCGGAACCGCACCTGAGCTCCTCATCGGGGTCACCCCCCGGATCTCTCGGAACCGCACCTGGGCTCCTCATCGGGGTCATTGCCCCGGATCTGCCTGGGCCTCCTTCCCGGATCGCCTGGGCCTCCTGCCCGGATCCGCCTGGGCCTCCTTCCCGGATCGCCTGGGCCTCCTGCCCGGATCCGCCTGGGCCTCCTTCCCGGATCGCCTGGGCCTCCTGCCCGGATCCGCCTGGGCCTCCTGTCCGGATCCGCCTGGGCCTCCTACCCATATCGCCTGGGCCTCCTTCCCGGATCGCCTGGGCCTCCTGCCCATATCACCTAGGCCTCCTGCCCAGATACTGAGCCGCTCTTGTAGAGCTCTCTGAACTCTCACTTTGAGGAGATTGAGTTACTTTGATTATCACAAATGAGGGCTATTTATAGGAGATGTCTGGTTACTGTTCATGGCACTGTTCACGCATATACGGTACTGTTCACAAGTACTGTTCACAAGCTATTCACGCGTGGGCCCACCTGTTAGGCACCGCCATTCACTGTTCACTGCCGCCCACGAGGCGGCCTCCGCCATTCACTGTTCTCCTGTCGGCATCACAGTTATGTACTGTTCACTGTATACTATTCATGTATACGATACTATTCACCATGTACTATTCATGTGTACGGCACTGTTCACCTGGGCCAAATCTTGGGCCTGCTCCTATGCCTCTCATAGGCCTCTCCTAGGCCTGTTGTTTGGCTACTCTATTTGGGCTTGCCTCTGCCTGCTCCTAGGGCCTGCTTTGAATCAACTCAGGATTCAAGCTTCACAATCCCAACAGTATGCTAAGTGCTTATACAGTGAATCATGATTTCTTCTCCTCCTCTGTCTATTAGTGGCAGTTGTAATTGTCCTTTTATCACTTGACCATGTTGTTGGTGTTGTTGGTACCTGATTTTGATATGTAAGCAAGATGCTCGAACCTGAATTGAAGGAGTCTAGCGCTTATGCAGCTGAATCTGGGCCACCGGAGCCTAAACCTACTGAATTTGTGAAGCCTGCTGGTGTTGGATCTGGACTTTTGTAACCTGCTAGTGCTATACCAGATACTTTCACAACTAATACATGTAAGTCAAGTAAAAAAGTGACTGACACGCTCAAACGCATGGGAATAAATCCCAAGTGCAGGATGTGTCGAAGTAATATATTCCCGTGAGTACGGGGTCGAATCCATAAGGAAGAGGTAGTTACTACTACAAAACTAAAGATGTATTATAAAGACAGAAATTTAAAATCAATGATTTTGAGAATGATGTTGGTGAAATTAAACTTAATTAAAGTTATGATCTATTGAAAAATGTATCCAAATGTGAGAAAGCGTTAGGCGGTCAAATGGAACCACTCATGAGACTTTGGTAGTGTAATCAACTAATTGAAGTACAATATATATTCAAGATTGAAATATTTCCTAACATTGGCTCATCAAATTATAGTTCATGTATTGATGATTTGAATTCAATCAACTTCACCTATTGGTCCTAGAGTGTGAAGCAATCAAACACCCAATGTAGTGATAATTCTTAGGTCAATTAGCATTTTCATGTCTTAATTAACCTAACTTTTAATGCTAAACTTTTACTAAATTCAATTTCAACCTATTGATTTCTCATAAAAATTATAATTTCCTTATTAATAATAATTCAAAATTCATGCAAACACTTTCGCAATGCAAACAATAAGAATTATCAATTAATAGCATTAAATTGTCTAACAAGATATCTTGAAATATATATACAAAAATGTTTAGTCAATTACACCATTAAATCTCAATCTTGGTCCATTGACCACCTAACTAGGAAATTAGTTCAATATACTAATTAATAAAACAACAAAAAGAGATAAGAGATTGATACAACCTATTATGAAGAAACCGAAGAACAAGCAAGGATGGTTGAACAAGCAAGAACGGTATTGCTGACATCACTGGTGACGTATACGGTATTGCTGACATCACTGTTCACATATACGTCACTGCTTACATACGGTACTGCTGACATCACTGGTGACGTATACGATATTATTTACGTCGGCATTCCACTGTTCACATATACATCACTGCTGACGTATAATGAATTGTCGACATCACTGTTCACTAGCGGGACCCACCAGCAGCGCCACCAGTTACTGTTCACGTGTACGGTACTATTCACAGGCGGGGCTAAATCTTCAACTTAGTCCACCAAGGCTTCCTTGGTAAGCTCCTGCACCTCATACTAAGAATACATGTCCCGAATTGCCTGGTTTTGTCTCGACTGATCGTGTATTCGTACTAATTCAAGGGCTCATCTAATAGCTGCACATACTCACAAAGCACATTAAACGTACCAAGAATACTCAAAAATACAATCAAAAGAAACGATCCAAGGGTCGTAAATATATAACAATAAATGATTGATCAAATACCCCCAAACCTATCTTTTGCTTGTCCTCAAGCAAATCGGCACACATCACAACAAAAATAAAAGCAACTAAAATTAACAATAACAAATAAATAAACTAAGCTATATCCATTTTTGTAGGATGAAACGATGACACTTAGCACGTGCCACAAGCCTTTAAACCCCTAGGTGGCCCTAGTGGACGAGTTATAGTCTCGTGAGGGTTTACCAGCTACGATACCCACAAACGCCCTAAGCTAACCACATACATAGCTACACATCAAATCAAGTATATACACAAATGCAAAGGTATAAGAACATCACAAAAATTAGAAATCTAAAACATTGCAAATAAGTCTAAACACTCTATATCACACAAGACACTGACATGTAATGCATTTATAATCTTGACACCTTCCATTCTAATAGACCACTGATGTAATTCACCTCAACTCTAGTCTCACAAGTTTTCACTCAATGACACTCAAAACCTAAGTTATCACACTTTCAACTGCATACGACTAGAATTTATGAGTAAAGAATTTCAAAATGTGTCGTATGCATCAATAATTAGAAAGAACGCACAAATTAAGTAAAGGACCTCATTAAAGATATCAAATGTTAAGAACAGAAAAATCAATATACAAACATGTCAAATATTGCAATTAAGTTTCCTAAGGAGATAAATAGGTCTTTATATGGTTGTAATAGGGCTTAGGGTGATTGGCTCAAAAACAACGAAAATCGGGTTCAACTCACTTGGAAACCTATTGAGAGACTTCATAAAATTTTCAATTCGTGCAATTTCTCTCACAACTACCAAATTTGTTCAACTTTTCTTCCCTTCCTCTTATACACCTTTCTCCTTCAACCTCTTTTTCAACTTTCTTCAATTTTTTTTCTTTGTGCACTTCACTCCTTTTTCTCATTTTAGCCAACTCTTTTCATATATATATTTTTTATTTTCTATTGGCTATTATTTATTTTTTTTTCTGCACATTTCCACATCCATTTCATCTTTTCTACTCCACTCCTTTTTCTCACTCAACACTGACACATTCCCTATTTAATTGTCTCTAGTTTCCAAGCGTCAAGGGTAAGGCCTTACACTTTCAGCTAGGATTTTTGGACAGTGTAGGCCATACAATAAAAAGCTAATGTACGAGTGTTTGGCCGCGAATGGGATATGGAGCACACAATTTAAGGACAGGAAACTCACCTATTTAAGGGTTCACACACAATGCCTAGATCATATCTCCAAAATCTACTCAATTGAACATTCAACACATACATACAAGATTCTTATTATGCAGTTCATTAACATCCAATGCAAACCTATAGAGATCAATCTAATGACAATAAAACTCAAGAAAGTGTTTAAGAGTAGAAACAAAAATTCCCTCATAATGAATACGCAATAAGCTCAAAATCTCACTAAGAGTAGTCTCCATTATTAATCATGACTATTAATTGGACGTTTTCACATACTACAATGCAACAATGTCAGACCTATATGATTAGATGCAAAACTTATCTGCATTATTCTAGTTAACAACTTTGTACACTCAAATGACCTAAGTATTTACATATTATTACTCAATTATCTATTTAGCATGCATATGATTTGCTATCCTAAAATAAACAAAACACAAAAAATATAATAAAAGACTAAAAAAACTGGTGTACGTGGCATTGTTATGCCTAAGTCTTCCAAATGCAGTGCGTATGAGGAAAGTCTAGGTTTCCAGCCTATATACACCATAAAACATAAAAGCACACAAAAGACAAAAATACCCCCAAACCTAAGATAAACATTATCCTCAATGTTTAAAATCCTGAATTAAAGGGAAAAAATAAAAACGCATAAAACATGAACACATAACAACAGTCCTAGTATCCACAACTAACAATCATAAATATCCACAATTATCACTTCATCCAACCTCACTCCACCGTACTTTATTTTCTCAACACAAGGCATAGCACTTCTATTAGAAAAACAAAATTGAATGAAAATGATAAAAGCACAATAAAAAACAAAAACAAAAAGAAACGAAAATAAAAGGTTACCTCCCTCCTAGTGCTTTATTTAACGTCTAGGCAAGACGTCGTACTCGAGCTATCTCTCAAAATACATCCCAGACTCTGTTTCCTGCATGACCTGTAATCAGCTCATGCCTGCACGATCGTACACGCTCTCCATGGACCTGAAATAATAAGGAGAATAACTTATTCAACTTAAAGCAATCTCCATCAATTTCATATTTAGTCTCATTATCAGGTGGTTTAGTCGAAACGGGTATGGTCTCCTCTTTAGGTTTGACTTCCGTTTTAACCACCAAACCTGTTTTCGCCTCTACTCTCACCAGCTGAGTACCTATACCTGCAGCAAAATTGACAAAATCAGAAAGTTCATCCTCAACCCTATCAGTAACTGTTGTACCACTCAGAGGAATGGTAATCTCCTCTGCTTGCTCTAGCTGGTTGGGGAACTCTTCGGGCACTTTATTTTGCAATGCCTCGACCAGTTGGCCAAGTTGTGCCTCTATCCTGCAGTTATCTGATTGTTCTGCTGCATCATTTGCATAAGTTCGTCAAGCTTGTCATTTTGTGATGTTTGGACCTGCTGCAATGATTGATCAGTCAGTTGATCAAAATAACTTTGTACATTAGGCTGGTACTGGTACTGATGCAGTGGCTCAAACCAACTCTGTTGTTGACACCCCTGATACAACCATGGCTGCTGCTGACTATCTCTCCAAGAGAAGTCTGGATAATTACTCCATCCTGGATTATGGCTGTTGGAGTATGGATCATTTTCTAGCCATGGAGGATAATAATTAAGCGTTTGTGCTTGTTCATACTCATACTCCGGGAAGGTCTCCCTAGATGGATACACAAAAGAATCGTGTCCACCAACTCCACATATATAGCAAGCAACCCCTATGCGGTTTTGCCTAGTCTCAGCGGCCAACATCTGCATCTGTCTAGTCAATTCTTTCGATTGCATGGCTAATGGCTCGAGCACCTGGCAAACAAAAACAAATCAAAAGAAAAATTAAAAGTAAAATCAAAACAAAAGAAACTGAAATAAAAATAATAAAAATCTAAAAAGAAAAATAAAAACCTAAAATCTCTAATCTAAGAACTAGCAACCGAAACACTTCCCCGGCAACGGCGCCAAAAACTTAACACGCTCAAACGCATGAGAATAAATCCCAAGTGTAGGATGTGTCGAAGTAATAAAATTTCCGTGAGTACGAAGTCGAATCCACAAGGAAGTGGTGGAACTAATTCTAAAACTAAAGATTATACTAAAGCGGTAAAATAAATCAAGTGATGTTGTTTTTGGGTTTTTAATTAAACTATAATTAACTACTAATACAATAAAATAAAGCGAGACGGATTAAATGGAAGATAGTGCTAGGTGGTGACACGGTTCCAATTCCGAATAAGGAAATATATTGACTATTATGAAACACGTTATTAACATGATAAGACTTTTTCCACTAAGGCCATACCACATTGTATTGCTCCGGCAATAGTATGGTATGTGAATTCAATCAAATACACCTATTGGTCCTAGAGTGCAATTAATTGAAAACCATAGTTAATTTAATACAATGGTTAATTAAGTAATTTCTTATCGAAACTGACCTAGTATTGATTTTTGAATCAATTAAGCTCTATTGCAATTTCAATAATTTCTCATATAATATTACAATAAATATTAAATCGGTTCTCATCAAAGAGCATGCAATCTACTTTCGCAATTGCAAAACACAAGAATTGAACACAAAGTAATAATATAAAATACGCTCAAAATCAATATCATGTATTACAATAAATATCAAATAGGTTCTCATCAAAGAGCATGCAATCTACTTTCGCAATCGCAAAACACAAGAATTGAACACAAAGTAATAATATAAAATACGCTTAAAATCAATATCATGAAATAATATACAAAATATATTCATAATCAATAAAATCCAAATTCGTTCATGGTTCCGAAAACCACCTAACAACAAAACTAGCTACTCATATAATCGAAATAACAAGAAGATAGGAAAAGGGATGTGATACAACCCATTCGGAGACGTGTAGAGTCGAAATCAACTTTGGTCCGGCTGAGACTTCTCTTCCGCAAATCTTCGTCTTCTCTTGATGAACAATCAATGTAATTCGTAAAACTAATCTTGTGTTGGTGTTTGGTAAAGAATGGTGAAAATTGGCCCTAGGCCGCAGTTAAGAGCTGCTGGAACGAACCCAGCCGAACTCTTTCTCTTGGATCTTCTTCCTCCCTCTTCTTTTTTGATATCCCTTTTGATTCACAAATGGGGGCTATTTATAGGATATGCCAGGTACTGTTCACGCGTATACGGTATTGTTCATTAACTGTTGACTGCGGGCGCCCGCGTTTGACTGTTCAAGGCGGCATTACTGTTCACCATGCACTATTCAGTTGTACGGTACTATTCACAGGCGGGGCCAAATCTTCAACTTAGTCCACCAAGGCCTCCTTGGTAAGCTCCTGCACCTTATACTAAGAATACATGTCCCGAATTGCCCGGTTTTGTCTCGACTCATAGTGTATTCGTACTAATTCAAAGGCTCATCTAATAGCTGCACATACTCACAAAACACATTAAACGTACCAATAATACTTAAAAATACAATCAAAAGAAACGATCCAAGGGTTGTAAATATATAACAATAAATGACTGATCAGTGACATCTTCTAAATATTTAAGGACTAAATTGTAAATCCTCATATATTTACCTTATCCATAAGAAAGAAAATTATTTCAGTCACAAATTTATGTACACGAAATTCATTAAATTAAAACTCAAAATATCTGGCATTAGTTAAAAGTTAGGAAAACAATAATAAATAATTCTAATAAGTGACATCATGCCATTGAAAACTTAACAAATTAGTAGGTTAATTTATAATATGCATAAAATTTATTGCTACTATTGAGGTTTTTCGTATATATGTTTTTATTTAAATAAAATATACTACTAAAAAAATAAAGATACTCCAGATAAAAAATTATTCTGACTACGCCACCGATATACATCCACATACTTTTTCGCTTAATATACGAGAATAAGAAGGAAGACTTTTAGGAATTCAATTAGGACTAGTAAAGCTTCTCCATGATTGTTTGAACGGTGTTTGATCAGGTTGTGGTAATTTATGTAACATATTACTCTTTTTCATTTAATGAAACAATATGTCGCGATCATTAAAATAAATTTTCAGGAAAAAAAAAATATCGGCATAACTCTCAAGCAAATTGTCCTATTTGATGGACAAGAACATATCTTTATCAAAGAGATAATTTCAGTGCATTAGGTGCATTGATAAATAATGCATCCGACCACTAAATATATAATACATAGCTGATATGTGTGCATTTTCTAAGTGATACTCGTGTATTTTTTGCCACATGTCAAATATTCAATGACCAAAAATTCACCAGTCAATAGTATCCAGAAAAGATTTTCTCTTATTCAAAAATAGAAAAAATATGTTTGGGAGTTGGGAGTTGGGAGTTGGGAGATATAAAAGCGAGTCTTTCCACATGATCATGTACATGAATTATTGTGGCAAATATACGTGGAAGCCATATATTAACAAATTTCACGTTACTTGTAAATCATTATCCATGCCAAACATGTAACCAACTAAATCCTAAATGATAAATGAGACATTGTAATATCTCTTCACCAATCATATACTAAATGATAAATGAGAAGATCTGTGCTGATTCATGAAAGCCAAAAAAAAAACACAATATCTCTTTTCCATTAAATGAGAGACCATTAAAGTGAATTTGAGAAAAAAATAAATAAATAACAAATGTCTGCATAAATCTCAAGCAAATTGTCGTATTCCAACGGTAAGAACAAATCTCCATTCAAAAGATAGAAGAATTATGTTTCGGAGTTAGGAGACATAAAAGCTAAGTCTTTACGCAGATCACATACATGAATTATTGCAGCGGATACACGTGGAAGCAATAAGATAAGCAGATGAATTATTGCAGTATATGCCAGTTTGGTAGAACTGTGCTGTGGAAAAAGACAAAAAACGTAGATGTGGTTGTAACCTTTTTAAAAGCAATTTTAACTATAATTTTGGAAAAAATAACTGTTGAGTGTTTGATTAACTATATTTTGAGAAGTGGTGTGGTTAGAAAGAAAAGTTGTATTAAATTGTTTGGTAAACTATATGGCTGAACTGCCGTGAAAATATAAAATGACTAAATGGACATCATAGTAAAATTAAATTATTTAATTTGTTAATGAAAATTCTGTTTATATACCTTAAGCATATTTTAATTTTTTTTACTTTAATTGTAATATGAAAATAGACTCAATTAAATTTAATAATTATCTTCTAATATTAATTATAAAAAAATAATTTTTAACTAACAAAATAAAGATTAGTAAAATTTTTAATTATTTTTGTCAAATATTGAAGATAAACAAAATTGGATTTTTAATAACAATATTTTCTCATTTCAAATATTATTAAGTTCTTATCAAGTAGATATAAAATATTTAAGGTTATTTTTTTTTAATTTTAATATAAGATGAGGGATAATTTGGTCTAAAATAATTTCATTTAAGGTTATGACCTGCTTCCCGCTTAAGGTAGAAGTTGAAGTTGGGTTGGATCAGCTTCGGTTTTTAGATATCACTTTGAACTACATTATCCAATAAACTACTTTTAAGAGGTTTACCAAACGACTTTTGGACCAAATGTTATTAAATAAGTTAAAAACGCTTATTTAAAAGCTCTACCAAACTGACCTATACTAATCACATATAGAAATTATTGCAACAGATGCACGTGGAAGCAATAAAATAATTCAGTCGACCATTATCTTGAGCCTTTAGAAATATCATGAACACATTGGTGTTATGCTAAGTCAAATTGATTGGCATATGTACAAGATATCTCAAGCAAATTGTCGCATTCCATCGACATGAACAGAGATTATGTTTGGGAGATAGATTAGGAGACATAAAAGCTAAGTTATTCCGTAGTAGATATACTGATTAGTGACCACGTATATAAATTATTGCAGTAGATACACGTGGAAGAAATAAAATAAACATATAAATTATTGGAGCAGATGCCAGTTCGGTAAAGTTGTGGTGTAGAAAACAAAAGTAGTAAAATAACATATTATTCTTTTCTATTGAATGAAACCATCTCAAGTAAATTGTCCTAATTGATTGACAAGTACGTATCATTATCTAAGAGAAAATTTTCAGTGCATTGAGTGCATTGATAAATAGTACGTTTGACCACTAAACATATGATGTATAGTTGACATGTGTATATTATGTAAGTGACATTTGATTTTATTAATTCTTTTTCTATTTTGTTCTTTTTTTTATAAAAAAAAAAAATTGTTAAGATGTTAACGTCACCAAGTGAGAAAAAAAATTAAAAAAAAATCGTGAATCTTTTCCTTAAATATTGCATCAAATGCAGCAAAAGCATATGTATATACTTAATTCCATAAATCATTAAACTTGAAAATAAAAAAATATAATTTAATTCGTCTGGTAGATAATTTTAAAATCTAAAAACTAGTTTATTGAGTTGTAACATTCCAATAAAATGGCCATATATTAATATATTATATATAAATAAGTGGATATTATAACCCAATGCATTAGCCTTTTCGGGTGGTAAAGCTTTTCATTAATAAATAAAATAAATATCAGTTCTTATAAATATAAAAAACAAAATTTTGAAAATAAAATAAAATAAAAAATCACAATATTCCTGATATGTTACCGCAAATTCATTTGTGCTAGATATGAATGGGATTTTTCCAGTTATTTTATTTTATTTCATTAGAACATTTTTTACTAGGTTTTGTTTCACTGTGAGAAGAAAATAATTAAAAACAAAATCGACCGACAAGTACCTATCTT
Organism: Xanthoceras sorbifolium; assembly: GCA_003430845.1. Taxonomy (NCBI): domain Eukaryota; kingdom Viridiplantae; phylum Streptophyta; class Magnoliopsida; order Sapindales; family Sapindaceae; genus Xanthoceras; species Xanthoceras sorbifolium. The sequence continues at coordinate 28,021,725 of CM010621.1, forward strand.
CATCAAAGAGAAAATTTTCGGTGCATTAGGTGTATATATATTGGGTGCATGGATAAATAGTGCGCTCGACCCCTAATGATATAACATATAGCTTACGTGTATGCATTATTTATGTGATACAAGTATATTTCTTGTCACGTGTCAGGTTGCCCCCTTGGGCTATTTCTTCCTCCTCGGCGCGAGCGTAGTCGGCGGCAACATCCACCATCTTTAGATAGGTTTTTGGCCGTTGTTTTCTTAACTGGAAAGAGAACGCTTCGCTTTGCAGTCCGTTTGTGAATATGTTTATAGCGGCGTCGTCGTTGAAGTCCTCCACCTAGACCGCTTCTCGGTTAAAACGGGACAAGTACGTCCTTATGGATTCTCCCTTCCCTTGCTTGACTGAAGACAGATGGGACAGGGATTTCTTTCGCTGCACGCTCCTCATAAACGGTCGGAAAAATGCGCGGCTAAACTATTCAAAGTTGTCAATGCTGCGCCTAGGGGGGGGGGGGGGGGGCGAGAGTTGTTGGAATCAGCTCCCGGTGAGATCCCCGAAGGTGATTGGGAAGGCCTTGCATAGCAATCGTTCATCCCTGGTTTGGGTACCTATGAGGGTAGTGAACCGAGATATATGCTCGACTGGGTCTCTGTCCTCGTTGTACTCGATAATACTAGGCATCTTGAAGTTCCTCGAGAACTTCTTTGCCACTATTATATCGGTGAACTTGCTCGCCGTTGCTCCGGAGCAGTAGATTGAATCTTTGGAGAAAGGCTCTCCTCGTTGGACCTGCTTGAGTCCCTCCTTCAGTTGTTGGATTTCTCTCCACATGGACTCTTTTTGCCCATCGAGTCCTCGCTGGGGCTTGCTTGATGGATTCCCGCGGAGTTCATTGGCCTTTCGTCAGTCTCCCTGCTGTCTCGTCGGCGCCGCTCCTATCTTGTTACTTTCGACTTGGTGGTAGAAACATGTTTTCTTTGCCTTCCCGGCGGTGCTTTCCTTTGCGTCGAGTCGAGTTTTCCTTCGTTTGTGAGCTATTAGTGCTCTGATTGGATGACTCGCTTGTGAAAGGCTCTGGGAGGGGTAAAGGTTCCTTCTCTTTGCCACCGGCGCGTCCCCTGACGGCTTCCTTATTGGGTCTTGCACTCCCTCCATGTTCTTCTCCTAGGCGAGTGAGTCTGCTTCCCACTATCTCCATTTGTTTCTCGAGATGGTATCCTGTCTGATCTGTGTCCTAGGAAGACACTTCCGTAGATGATATCACTGGGCGAGGTTTGGATGCCGTAGACATGCTGTCAGGTATGATACACCCGATGGGAGTTTGCCTTATTGGAGACAAGGGGGTCCCCGAATGCGTCGTTTGCTAGGGGCTGTGCTCCTTTTCTTGATTAATCGAATCCATGTCAAGGCTTCCTTATAAGAATGAAATACAGCCCTCTTTTAGTGCCAAATTGTTGACGATGAAAAATGGATCACGTAGTCAACGGGGGTCAACTATGCCACGTAAGGCTGCTTAGTGGTTCACTGAGCCTAACTGTAGGAGGTTTACCGCTATAGTCCTACGGACAGAGTTCTCGCAGAAGATAGGGAGTCCTCGGACGAGGGTTAAAGAACTTCTATCTGTTAAAACAACGATCGGTGAGGGATGCCAGACTTTAGCCGGGGATTGACCTCCGACGATCAAGTCAGTTTTCACTAGATGGAAGGAAAAGATTAATAATGCTTTTATTTAGGGTTGGTGAGAGTATTCAATAGCTTACCTCTGCTCTCTTCAATACTGATATTTATACACTTTCGGACATTCCTCTTGTTGACTTCTACTTTGGGTATGTCCAAGCATCATTCAGGGATGGTCAAAGGGATGTTACCTTAAGTGTGTAACATCTGCTTTCTCGGGCAACTGCCCATAGACAAGACAGAAAACTGCATGCTGAACGGTAACCGGCAATGCTAAGGCATTTAAAGCGCCTCCTGTCCAAAGTGACAAGTCCCTGATATCGACTGGAGTGGCCATAAATGTCTACTGCTGTGTCACAGTCTGTCAGGCCTGTCTGTGACACAGCTGACTGGTGCATTGATCTGTCCAAAGCTAATATATTCCAGATTGTTCATAAAGGTGCTCCGAGAACATGCTGGCATCGAGTGCGTTCTCGCCGCCCTAGGGTTCATTCTCGCCGGGGCTTCTAATATCCACGTCAGATCCTCCCATCCCTAATCTCTAATGGAATTAGACGTGTATCACTTATGTGGCCGCATTTGGTTGTTGGTAATGATGCGTAGGTCGAGTGTTGTAGGAAATACCCACAACAACTGTTAAAAACATATAATTTTAGGACAAACTACAGTCCACCCACCTGATTTATCCCTAATTATAGGTGGAATTAACTTTTAGGAAAATTAACTGCATATCTCTCTGCCATTAGCGTTGAATGTCAAATAAGACAGTTCATCGTTAAAAATCTATAAAACATAATTTTTCCCGAGTTACAAAATTTCAAATAAAAGTAAAAGTGTCTTTGGAACAGACTTTTAATAAGTTTGCAAAAATGTCTTTGGAACAGGCTTTTTATATGTACACAAGTACAGTTTAATTTCTTTCCTGTCAATTCAACCAACCAAATATAAGGTTGCAAAAGTGTCTTTGGAACAGGTTTTTATATGATAATTATTCAATAAGAATCTGTTAAGCTGTAGGCAGTGCTTCAACTCATCAATTACTCTTCCTTGGCCTGTGAAAATATTTTGTGATGTGAATGTATATATATATATATATATATATATGCAAAATTTTAAGCCTATTAATATGGCCCAATAGGTCCACAAACCGATCAAATCGATCCGAACCAATCTAGTCCAATTCAATTTCAGTTGGCTTAGTTCACTTTTTTAAAAATCAACCAATTGTTGATTTTTTTTTTGTTCATATTAAAACCGTACCGAATCAACCGATACTCACCCTTAACCCAGGCCATGGCTTGTTTTGCAGGAAGTGCGATATTTTAGGAAAAGTTAAGCTATTGGAATCCAGAAGTTCAAACTCCTCAAGCAAGCTGGTTCAATTTTCTACATCGACACCCGACTTTATTATATTTAGTACCTACTAATAAGAAAGCTTTTGTATTTATAAAATAAAATATATATAGTTAATCATCAAGTTTTAAAAAATATATACTAATGATAAATTTTAGGACCGAGATCAAATAATCAATAATTATCTGATTAGAGAGCTCCATTTTCTTTATAAAAAAGATTGGAGTTAAGTTGGATGCTAATATAAACATAGCATGCATAGAAAATAGTTAAGTTGGATGCTAATGTTAATAATTGAAGCATAAATGTTAATAATTGAAGCATAGTATGCATAGAAAAATACACAACATCATAGTATTGATTATATGAAACGGTCACAATTAAGGCCGTGATGAGCCATTTGATGTACGTACATATAAACTCATTCGGACCAAGGGTTCAAACCCTTTATTGTACTAGTACTTATACGACCATCCAACAACACAAATTATATATCAGAAGACCATGTAATGCACACAAAAACATTTTCTTTAGGACCGAGATCAAAAACAAATTTTAGGACCGAGATCAAATAATCAATAATTATCTGATTAGAGAGCTCCATTTTCTTTATAAAAAAGATTGGAGTTAAGTTGGATGCTAATATAAACATAGCATGCATAGAAAATAGTTAAGTTGGATGCTAATGTTAATAATTGAAGCATAAATGTTAATAATTGAAGCATAGTATGCATAGAAAAATACACAACATCATAGTATTGATAATATGAAACGGTCACAATTAAGGCCGTGATGAGCCATTTGATGTACGTACATATAAACTCATTCGGACCAAGGGTTCAAACCCTTTATTGTACTAGTACTTATACGACCATCCAACAACACAAATTATATATCAGAAGACCATGTAATGCACACAAAAACATATATAATATGACCTCGTATCAATTTCTCGATCGATCCGGGTCTATGCCTGCTCGGTAAGATGAGCATCAAGATCTTTGGTCATATTGGTGACCAACTGAAGAATTCCCTTGGGTTCTGAGACGTCTTCACTGAGCTTCTCATATTTTAAAGTCCAATGAACCAAGCTGCCCCCATCCTTTGGAGTGGCTTGAACAGTGATATCAAAGATTTTGTACTTGTCTAGCAAATGTCCTTCAATCATTCTAAATGTGGTTGAGTAGTTCTCATCATCTATGGCTTCAATCACCTGTTTAGCAGTTTCAGCAACCCCATCTGTCAAACAGTTTGATCAGGATTAAAATTTTCCATGCTCAATTGATGTAGCACCAACATATGATTAACAAAAAATTATTTCTCTTAAGATTTATTTTCCTACAAGTAATGCAGATCAAAGCCCGGCATTAGTGGGCGTGATCTAAATGTTAGATTCTTTGCAATTTTTTTGGTAAACTATTTGAAAGATTGTCACGTATAATTTTTTCGTCCACCTTTTTTCCTTTTTGAAAAAAAATATCATGGAGCTTAACTGCTAACTGATCCTAAAAATATTATAAATCCTAAAAATATTATAAATCCTTAACTGATCCAAGCTCTTATAGAGCTTTTAAGATCTTGTCGACGTAGAAACAATATGGGAAAATAAAAGTACAACACCTATATCATGGACAAATGATGGAATTACTGAATGAATAATCAATAAATGATATATATAAAGTAAAAATTGTGGGTTTACTAATAGAGGTTGACATAGTCAGGCTTTGTTTTTTTCTTAGGCAAAATGAAAAAAATCAATTCATGAAATAAAATTGAAGAACACCACAAACATCGAGAAGGAGATCAATTCACAACTCTGATAATTAAAAAGAATTGTGGGCTTACCATGCATGTAATTCCAGAAAATAATAGAGCCTACTTTTCCCCATTCACCCTCATGCAAATCACAACCCTGAATATGTTCAGGAGTGACATTTGACATGTGGTGTGGTCTGCAGCTGAACACTTCATGAAACTTATCGGCCGGAGCCTTGATCTCTATATCAGTCACCAACTGACCTGTCAGACTCATTTCTTCTAATTTCTTTCAAGAATAATCTGCTGAATTGTAGTTTTAAGTAGGTAAGGTTGAAATATAATTCGCTCCTCTTGCCTTTATATATAGAAGAGTACAGTGATCTAGGTCATAGACTCAAATAAATCAGTTCAATTATTGCTTTTGTAAATAAGTGTGGAGACATCTCACATCGAAGATCTTGCTTTTGAATATTATGTTTAAGATAATAAGGAGACTCTAGAAGGAAATAAATAATGTAAAAACAAACAGTACTTTGGTGATGATGCTGCAGTAAATTTGCACCAATCAGTTGAAATCTTATGGTAATTAATGGCAAGAATGGTAGGTTTGAATTTAGGTCCCGTCTTTATCTTGGGAGGTTTTTTTTTTTCTTTTTTTTTTTAATTTCATTATTTTAATTTTCGGAAGATGGTGGTATATAATCATTTTGTCCATGTATGTAGTAAATATTAATACACATACAAAAGACAGCTCAAATTTTCATTCCCAATTGAAATATCATCTTATTTGAAATAGTTATTTAGATAAACAAAGCCAGAAATGTTAAAGAAATTTAAAATGTAAATCATAAATAATGTGTCATTATACTTGTAATTGTCATGGTGATATTTTCTATCATATTCCGCGCTTAGTTTCTGATATTGATTGGACCTTGATGGCCATCTACATAAACATGCAGAGAAGGAAATTGCTAATAAAGTGTCATTGATATAGTAAAGTGATGGAATTACTGAATGAACAGAACAATCAATGAATTTTATATATATATATATATATATATATATATATATAAAGAAATAATTGTGGTTGATAGGCCTTTTTTTTTCTTAGGCGTAATGAAAACAACTAATATATATAAGTGTAGAGACATCGAAGATATTGTTTAATTAAGAAACTAAGATGTCAGTAGATACGCATGATGTCAACATATTCAAAACATTAACCAGATCTGTAATGAAGTTGTTGGGGTTGGCACCTGAGGTGAGGAGACTGAAATAATTGATACGATTTTGCTCTAAGAAAATTATAAACAAAATTAATTGACGTAGATGAGTGTATTGAATATTATGGTTAAGATAATAAGGAGACTATATAAGGAAATAAACTGTGACGAATGAAGAAAACATCTAGAAACTAAAACAAGTAAAGGTCTTTGATATAAGTGAGCAGGTGTTCGACAAAAGTACCCAGAGAGAGTGCAAGAACATAGTGAAAAGAGAGAGAATTTCTGACTCCATTAATGGAGATTTTTATGAGTTCAAATCATTAATCAATAATGTTTACATCAGTCTTTATATATACATTGACTTTTTTGAGTCATGCACAATGTAGACTTTAACTAACTATAATTAACTCTAACAACCTGCTGACACATCAGCAACAGATCTAACTAACTCTTAACTAACTAATCAGCTCCCATCACAAGCTGATCATGCCTTTTATTGCTTGTATATCTTTTAGACCTGGACTTGCTTGATGTATGATCTTCACTTGAATTGCATTGAGGCTTCTGTATGAATGCACATAGTGTAGTGCAGCTCAAGTTTGAATATTTGCTGTAACAGCTCTTATAAGAGGTTGGCACAGTCCTGCTGATGTTATTGTAAAGAGAACAGCTGCCACACATTGCTGAGACTACTGAAGTTGTTGTAGTTGTTGCAGCTTTGGAGAAGTTGCTGTAGTTGCCAATGTAGCCAATGTAGGTGTTTGTAGGTTCGTTACTCTTCACAGTCCCCTGCAAGCAGAACTTGGGAGAGCAAACCAGATTCAGATTGGTTCTAAGAGTAACAAACCTATCAATTGATAAATTTTTGGTGAAGATATTAGCCTTTTGAAATTTTGTTGGCACATATTGTATATTAAAAATGCCAATAGCCACCTTTTCCCTAACAAAATGGACATCAATTTCAATATGTTTAGTTCTAGCATGAAAAATAGGATTATGAGCTAGAGATGTGACACTTTGATTGTCACACCAAAGAACTAGAGCGGTTTGCAAGGAAAGATCAAGTTCTAGGAGAACAGACTTGACCCAAAGGATCTCAGTGAAAGCTTGAGCAAGAGACCTAGACTCAGCCTCAACACTTGATCTAGCAACCACATGTTGCTTTCTTGATCCCCAAGTGATCAAATTACATCCCAAGAACACATAACAACCGCCTGTGGACCTCCTGTCATTAAGAAAACTGGCCCCGTTTACATCAGCATACACTTCCAGATTAAACATAGCTGAGGGTCTGAACCACAAACCAAAATAAGCTGTACCTTTAAGGTACCTAAGCACTCTTTTACAAGCCATCCAATGTACCTCAGTTGGAGCTACCGGAAATTGACTTAATTTATTCACAATGAAGGCAATATCGGGTCTGGTGTTAACAAGATATTGTAATGCACCAACTATACTCCTATAAAGAGTAAGGTCTGTGAAAGGTTGGCCATCATGAAAAGAAAACTTAACCCCAATGCTGGCAGGAGATGTACAAGGTTTAGAGTACTGCAGACCTGTCTTCTTATGCAAATCAACTACATATTTAGATTGAGTGAGATGCAAACCATCCTTGTCTCGAAAGGCCTCAAAACCAAGGAAGTAATTGAATGAACTAAGGGACTTCAAGGAAAACTTAGAGTTGACCACTTTAATCACATCAAAAACAAGAGAAGAACTGGTCCCTGTTAGCAGAATTCCATCAACATAAACTAAGAGAAATACAACTTGACCTTGGGACCTTTTATGAACAAAGATACATCAATTGTGGAACTTGTGAATCTCTAATCTAAGAGAGCTGATATGAGCTTACGAAACCACTCCTTAGGAGCTTGTTTCAGACCATATAATCCCTTGGTCAATTTGCACACATGAGAAGGATACTGAGGATGTTCAAAACCTTGTGGTTGAGCCATATAAACTAGCTAATAAATGTATCATAAAATTCTACCCTTGGTATTTGATGAAATCTCTTGGCAACTAACCTTGCCTTGTATTTCAAGATTGTCCCATCAGCTTTGTATTTGATTCTAAATACCCATTTGCTTCCCACAATGCTCATTTTATCAGAAAAAGGAACAAGCTGTCGAGTTTTGTTAGCCATGGAGCATCATATTCAGCTTGCATTGCTGATTTCCACCTAGGATCCAATAGAGTTGTCTTAACAGAAGTAGGTTCACTCTCAGTAAGCAAAACCTGTGGTACAACATGAGATGCAGTAAAGGCCTCTGGCTTGCTGATCCCAGACTTAGATTGAGTTTGCATCGGATAAACATTAGAGATTGGTGGTGGAACATTAAGATCAGATGTAGTGGTATGTAAATTGATAATAATTCTAGATGATGAGAGTACTGTAAAGCTAACATGGGTATAGATGGAACAGATAGATGCTGATGGACATCAGGAGATAACACAAGTGAGGTTGACACAGGTAATTTTTTTTGTGTTGAAGAATGTTTAAGTTGTAAAAAAAGATAATAGAAAACCAGGATGAGAAGAGTGATGCATCACAGTAGAGGATGCAGCTGAGGAGAACAAATTGACATAAGGAAATTCAAGTTCATGAAAGAGTACATTTCTTGAAACTATGATTTTTCTAGCTAGAGTAAGGCATTTATACCCGTTGACGTGTGAATATGGTCAATGAGAATAATAGTGATTATTTATGATTTGAGGGATAAAAATGGATAAAAAGTCAACACATGAGATTTTTAAAGTGGTTCATCTTAAGAGAATGCCTACATCCACTATTCTTGGTATTCAAGTCGAGCTCGCTGAATGTAATCGCATAGCTCATTTACGTATGCTTTTTCTAGAAAAATTGGTAACCTTTGTAACGGTGATGATCTGCCTTTTTTATAGTGCAAAGGGATTGGAGTCATCCTGTTTTATATGAAATCTAATTACACAAATTAGGGACGAAATTCTATCCCTAACAGTCGTGATTTGAATTGAATACAATTGCTGGGATCAAGGAATTTGAAATTAATTAGAAATCTGCTAGTTGACTGAATGCAATCCTTATACCTTCAAGATTCTTCTTTTGATTGGGGCTTCGAGATACAGGGCCTGCGAGCTGAGTGATATTTCACCTGTGACCAGACAGTTGGGTGGTACTTAACTCTTTTGTGTTTCCCGTGTAGGTCGCTTGTATAAAACTACTTCCTTCGTGTTTATTTGGTAAGGGCCCATTTTGTAGCGATCCATTGGCTCCCTTCGTCTGTTGGGCCTTCTTAGTTATTTCAGTATTTTTGGACATGTTTGGGCCTGGTGTAATTTGACACATAACAATATGTTGGGATTTATGCCCTAAAGCTTGTAATTGTAAATGGTTAAAAACTTAATAAGAATTATTTAGATTATCATTCAAGTTTATAAATGTTTTATATTCAGTAATACATTCGTATTGTGCAAGAACATCCTAGATTGCAAGATGTAATTTCAGAATGAGTATATGATGGTCATCTATAGAAAGGATTCATTTTGAGACATGCAATCTAAAGCGTTCGTAGAGAGCGAACAAAGCTGGGTAATTTGTTTGTGATTGATCTACTGTTGCGGTCCATTCTGTAAAGTACGGTGGTCTTATCTTAGACCGCTCATGTGGTTGACATGAGAATGGAGGCACCTTATATGATGAGATCATATATGACTGGGCCACGATTTATATGAATCTCTCATCAAGATCCGTTAGTAGATGATATTCATATATAATCGATAAACGATGGCTATTTATAGGTGATCGTAATCCTAAGTGTCTTGTCGACTCCTTCAGGTTGAATCGTGGCTTTTGATTTACCATGAGCGAGGTTGATGAGAATCTCGACCAATACCTCCGTATCTTGGAGTTGCGGGTTGGCTTGTGGCTGGGAAGGTTTGAACACAATAGTGAAATCCACTCCTTCTTGATTGAAGTAGATAAGTAGTTCCCTTAAGGGTTGATTCGGGGCTTGAACGATTATGAGCGCTCTCCTTCTTCCGTGAGAAAGACAGGATTTAATTGTTCATTAGAGAATCAATGGTACTTAAAGGAAAAGATATTTCTGGAGGGGTATAATGGATTTTATGACTCAGCTCTAGTTATGAACTATTTGTGGAGAATCACACTATATGCAATTAGCTATATCAATCGACGCTGAGACTTCAGATTTTATAAACACGTTTACAGTTCTGAGAGTCCAGCCTCTGGTTTTTAATGGAATAACTCCGAGGTTAATAATTATGAAATATTAATTAAAGAGTTTTAATTAATATTACTAAGTATTATTGGAGCTCAAAACTGTGGGTCCATTAGGTCCTCTTGCCCATATTATTGTTGGTAATGAGGGTCACGGTAGATTAATTGGATGGTCCAATTAATAGTGTTACGAAAGTAATGCGATTTAAATAAAAGAGAATAATTAAATAATGTGATTATTTAATTAATTAAATATTTAATAAAATAATAGAAATTAATAATTATGAATTATTAATTCTATTTATTAAATATGAGGTCATGTGATTAAATAATGACTAGGACAAAAGAATTAAAATAATTAGATTATTTTAATAGTCCAAAAGGTTATAGGTTCAAGTCTTTAGGGATATAAAAAATAAATAGGATTTAGAATCCTATTTTGACTTAGTCAAACTAAAACCCTAAAGGACTACTATATAAGTGTTATATAGTTAGGAAAAACCTAACCTATCACACAAGTGAAAAAGAAAGAGAATTCGGCCACTAAAGAGAGAAGAAAAGAGAAAAAAAAAAGTTTTTTTCTGACTCTCCCATCTTTTGCAGGATTCAGCTGGCGTTCTTTTCATGTGACCTCCATCTCTTGCCGTGACGTGCCCACACACACGTTGTTGGACCGCAGGTCATAGCTCGAAAAATCTGGTGGTAGATCGAGGAATCAGAAAAAAGGAAAATCAAGAAAAAGGTATGTAGTTTCTAAAGTCTTTTTCTGCGTATATATAGGAATTCGTTCCTGATTGGAAAAAAAAGTTTTCAATATAAAAAAAAGTTTTTGAAACCCAATTCCGCATGTTATACGATAATCAAAATCTTTTCTAAAATTCCCTTCACAATACCCTTTATGCAGCAAACTATAGCCAAGAAATAAGCATTTGATTGAATGAAAATCAAGTTTATGTTTATTGTAATCCCTTAAATAGGGAAAACAACCACATCCAAAAGTCTTTAAGAATCTGTAATTTGGTTAATTGTGATAAAGCAACTCAAAGGGTGATTTATTTTGAAGAAGAGGAGTGGGTAGGTTGTTGATTAGTACAATAGCAGTTTGGAAGGCATCAACCAAGAACTTGAGAGGCATTGTAGCATGAGCAAGGAGAGTTAAACATGTCTATACTACATGACGATGCTTTCTTTTAGGAATGCCATTCTACTGGTGAGAATATGCGCAAGAGAACCTTGGAGTTATGCCATACTGTTTCAATAAGGGTAAAAAAAGCCATGATACTGACCCCCTATGTTAGTTTGCAAGGCTTTGATTTGAAACAAAAAAGCAACTCAACATTAGTCTTAAAATGAACAAACGTTTGTAGAGCTTCAAACTTCAATTTAAGAGGGAACAACCATGTAAATCTGGTATATGAATCCACAAAGAGGATGTCATATCGAAATCCAACAGGTGACAATATGGGTGCAGGTCCCCAAATATCAGATAAAACCAGCTCTAGAGGAGCTTCTGTAGTGATTTGTAATCTATGATATGGAAGTTTATGTAGCTTCCCAAGTTTGCATGAGGAACAATCATCAAAATCAGCATGTGTAGAACTAAGATGCATTGTCTTCATGACAATTTTGAGTACAGATAACGATGGATATCCCAGCTTAGCATGCCATAAAGATGCATTAGTCCTAACTGCTACAAGAGCTCTATAAGTTGTGTTATGTACACAAGGATTAGCTGAAGAAAGCATACAAGGCATTTTTAGCATTACAAGTAGCATTATTAGATTTATTGAGAACAACATTAACAGTAGGTAAAAATGAAGCATTGGATATTGTAGCTGGATGGAAATTATTTCTTAAATGTCCTGTGAAGAGAGGCATTTTGTACAATCCATCCATAAGGGTGTCTTGAAGAAGAACCTTCTTTAAACTTTTGTCCTTAATTACATAAGAATCAGTAGAAAATTGAACAATAGTTTCATTATCTCGTGTGAGTCTAGATATGCTCGCATATTTTTTGTCACTTTAGGAACATGCAAGACTTGATTCAAGTAGATAGGTTTAGAAGGCAAGTTTGATTGCATAATACTCCTACCAATATACAAGATGGACAGCTTATCTCTATTACCAATTATGAGTTTAGAATTACCTTTGTACTCATTTCTTAGAGTGAGGTTATGGAGGTCAGCTGTCACATGATTTGTGGCACCACTGTCCACATACCAAGAAGAGTCAACAATAGTCTCTGATTTAGCATATTGAGCCTGATGAGGATTAGCTTGCCTAGGAAAGTTGTTCGAGTTATTGTTGCTGAACTGTTGAGTTTGTTGATTGACAGAAGATCCTGTTGATTAGCATTCTGATTTTGATATTAAATGGATTGATCAAACCTTCTATAACATTGTAAAGCTATATGTCCAGTTTTACCACAAACTTGACATACTAGCCTCTGATTTTGATTCCAACTACCTCCATTTCTTCCTTTTCCTTTGCCTCTTCCAGGATTGTTGTTGTTAAAATTTTATGCGTCATTCTTATAGTTTTTCTTGTCACCAGCACCATAAGTAGCAAAATCAGCAACTACAAAGGAAACATCTAGCTGTTTAGAGGTGTTAAGAGGCTCAATTCTTTGTTCATGAAGCATGAGAAGATATTGAGCCTCGTGCACAATCATGGTATTTCTTTGCGTGAATATAAGCACCACAAAAGGATCAAACTCATGACCTAAACCTCTTAACATACTTGCAAATAAATCACAGTATGTGACTACTTGTCTAGCAGCTAACAATCCATATCCTATCTCCTTGATTTTGAGAATGTAATCACTAACACATAATGATCCTTTCTTAATACTCTGCAGTTGATACCTCAACTGAAGTACCTTTGCCATGGATTGTTGATTAAAGAGATTTATTAAAATGTCCCAAACCTCTTTAGATGTAGTACAAGTAGTGACTTGTCCTATTATCTTGGTACTTAGAGTAGAGAATAGCCAAGAAAACAAGAGTTGATCTGACCTTTTATTCAGAATCACCTATTTATCTACTCAATTTATAGAAGTTACCTCAACAAACTTTTATGGTTGTGGTCTGGATCCATCTATAAACTCTTCCAACTTTAGAGCTCTTATCACATGTAGTACTTGAGCTTACAAATGTTGCTCTGATCAGGTTTTATTGGCATGTTGAAATTGAGAGTTTCAGCAAGCGATGGAAAATCCATAGCTATTGTAGATTGAGATCTATTTTCACTGCGTGGATCAACTAAAAAGCTAGTTGAACTAATAGCCACTGACATTTGTTAATCACAGCTCTGATACCATGTGAAGAGTGAAGAAAACAACTAGAAACTAAAACAAGTAAAGGTGTTTGATATAAGTGAGTAGTTGTTCGACAAAAGTACTCAGAGAGAGTGCACGAACATAGTGAAAAGAGAGAGAATTTCAAACTCCATTAATGGAGATTTTTATGAGCTCAAATCATTAATCAATAATGTTTACATCAATCTTTATATATATATATTGACTTTTCTGAGTCATGCACAATGCATGCTCTAACTAACTGTAACTAACTCTAACAACGTGGTGACACATAAGCAGTAGGTCTAACTAACTCTAACTAATTAATCAGCTCTTATCACAACCTGATCATGCCCTCTGTTGCCTGTATGTAAGCACATAGAGTAGTGCAACTCGAGTTTGAATATTTGATGTGACAGCTCTTATTAGAGCATGGCACAGTCCTGCTAAAGTTATTAGGTTAAAGAGTGCAACTTGAGCAGCTAGCAATGCTTGAGTTATTACAAAGAGAACAACTACCACACACTGCTGAGACTGTTGAAGTTGTTGCAGCTATTGCAACTTTGGAGAAGTTGCTGCAGTTGCCAATGTAGCCAACGTAAGTGGTATCAGGTTTGTTACTCTTCACATAAATAACATAAAACAAAAAAAAAACACTTTGGTAATGATGTTGTAGTAAATTTGAACCATTCAGTTGAAACCTTATGCTAATTAATGGCAAGAATGGTAGGTTTGAAAAATCAGAGAGAAAGTCTTCTCTGATTTCAAGCTTTTTTTCACTGGACTTTTGAGAGAAAATACTTCTTATATTGCATAATTTTCATTGCTTGAACACACAATACTCATGAGGATACAATATATACAAAATTCAACAATCATTAAAGCAGTTAAGCAACTGTCACTAAACATTTGCCAACTACACTAACTATCACCTAAGTAACTTTTCGGTTCTGAGTCTAGTGCACTTGATGAGGATGATCATGATCATATAGATTATGATAATCATGATCACCCTCGCTTCTATGAGCTGTAATAAGTTCTATTATAGTTACTGTGAGCAGCTTGTATCCTCTCATTGTATGAACTGTCTATAAATGTGCAAATGGATTTTATGCTTGGTCCACTATTAGTGGTACTGGATACATAAGCATGTGGACTTGTTAATTTTTTAACTCAGGGATGGATTTACATGAATGTTATTCTTGTGAAGTTTATAGGTGTTTGATAAAACCCATAAAGTGTTTGATGAAATGCCAAACACTATAAAACGCTTGACAGATAATATGACTCCATTAATGGCGTTTAGAGAGAACACGATTTCTGATTTCTGGAAACATATAGCAACTTCTAACAGAATGCAAGTTGGCTGCCACGTTAGCCTGGATCAACATTCTTCAACCCATTCTGATCATCACTGTTGGATGGACTAGAGACCCTTGATCTAATGCTATTATGATGAGGTTACAAATAGGAATAAGGTACAACAGCAGTTGATGATTTTCTGCATTGCTCATGGGTGTTGTTGTTAGAGGATCGTGTGATAACTGCCTTGTCACCGGCTGCACTCTTTTTTGTTTGTAATATAACCTGCCTTTACATCCCCCCGCAAAATGAATTGGGGTGAAACAACCAGGTTCAACTTGGAACAAAGAAGATCAAATCGAGAGTGAGCAAGAGGTTTGGTGAAAATGTCAGCTTACTGAAATTCTGTTGGAACAAACTAAACCTTGAGTTGCCTAGCTGCAACCTTTTCTCGAAAAAAATAAACATCAATTTTGATGTGTTTTGTTTGAGAATGAAAGACAGGGTTCTTGGCCAAGGAACCTGCAGTTGTGTTGTCATACCAAATGATAGGACAAGTGGGAGTGGAAATACCAAGTTCTTGAAACCTAAAGGTCAGTCATAAAATATCAGAGGAGGTCTGTGAGAGGGTCCTACATACAGCTTCTGTGCTAGACTTGGCAACCACGTTTTGTATCCTAGAGCTCCAAGAAATCAATTTGGGACCTAAGTAGACACAACTCCCATTGGTGGATTTTCTATCATCGAGAGAATAGCCCCAATCTACATCAGAATAGGCTTCGATATTCAGAGATAAAGCTGGCCGAAAATGTAGACTAATGCCTGCTGTACCCTTAAGATATTTGAGAATACGCTTGCAAGCCAACTAGTGAACTGAGGTAGTAGATGATAAGAATTGACTCAACTTGTTTACAGAGTAAGCAATATCGGGTCTAGTGTAAGTGAGATATTGTAGAGCTCCTATTGTACTTCGAAACAAAGTTGGATTAGAAAATAGTTCACCATGATGAAGAGAATATTGTGCCAGTGTTGAGTGGTGTAGGACATGGTTTTGAATGATGCAGCTGCATTTTGAGTAGAAGATAAAGTATATATTTGGTTTGAGTGAGGTAAATGCCATTTTTGTCCCGAAAAGCTTTGAATCCCAAGAAATAGTCTACTGAACCCATTTCTTTCAAGGCAAAAGCGGAGTGAAGAGTGCAGATTGTTTGCTTGATAAGAGAGGGACCGTTACGTGTGAGAAGTATGTCATCAACATATACTAAAAGATAATAAACATTAGAACCAGATTTCTTGATGAATAATGAAACATCATTGGTATTATCATAATAGCATTAGATCAAGGGTCTCTAATCCATCCAATAGTGATGATCACACTATATGCAATTAGCTATATCAATGGACACTGAGACTTCAGATTGTATAAACACGTCTACAGTTTTGAGAGTGCAGCCTCGGGTTTTTATTGGAATAACTCCGAGGTTAATAATCGTGAAATATTAATTAAAGAGTTTTAATTAATATTACTAAGTATTATTAGAGCTCAAAACTGTAGGTACATTAGGTCTCCTTGCTAGCCCTTATAGGTTGTTGGTAACAAGGATCACGGTAGATTAATTGGATAGTCAAATTAATAGTGTTAGGAAAGTAATGCGATTTAAATAAAAGAGAATAATTAAATAATGTGATTATTTAATTAATTAAATATTTAATAAAATAATAGAAATTAATAATTAATAATTATTAATTCTATTTATTAAATATGAGGTCATGTGATTAAATAATGACTAGGACAAAAGAATTAAAATAATTAGATTATTTTAATAGTCCAAAAGGTCACAGGTTCAAGTCTTTAAAGAGACTAAATATAAATAGGATTTAGAATCCTATTTTGACTTGGTCAAACTAAAACCCTAAAAGACTACTATATAAGTGTTATATATTGGGAAAAAACCTAACCTAGTACACAAGTGAAAAAGAAAGAGAGTTCGGCCACCAAAGAGAGAAAAGAAAAAAAAATGTTTTTTCTCACTCTCCCCTCTTTTACAGGATTCGGCCAGCGTTCTTTTCACGTGACCTCCATCTCTTGCCATGACGTGCCCACACACACGCTGTCAGACCGCGGGTCATAGCTCGAAAGATCTAGCGGTAGATCGAGGAATCAGTAAAAGGAAAATCAAGAAAAAGGTATGTAGTTCATGAAATCTTTTTCTGCGTATATACATGAACTTGTTCCTGATTGAAAAAGGTTTTCAATATAAGAAAATTTTTTGAATCCCAATTCCGCATGTTATACGATAATCAAAAGCTTTTCTAAAACTCCTTTCAATTTTTGCATGAGCTTCTTTAGGATAAGAAGGGTTGGGTGTCCCAATTGTGCATGCCAAAGAGAGGAATGAATGTTAACAGCATAGGCACCAACTTGAGGTGGCCTGTTATTTTCTAAAGTAGAATTGCAAGCTGAACTGCTGGTATTCACAGGGGAAACTAAGGCTGTGTGAAAAACAGAGGATTGCAGTCTTTGTTTGGATAGAGATGCTGTGTCAATGAGCTACAACTGATATAAGCCATCCTTAACAGTGTCTTGGAGAAGGGTCATGCTAGTTTTCTGATCCTTGATCACACACTTGTTAGCATAAAATTCAGCATAAACATTGTTGTCTCTTGTTAGCCTAGAAATACTTAAAAAATTCTTAGTTATCATATGCACATGTAGAATGTTTTTAAGATGCAATGACTTAGAATCATTCATGTGAGAAGCAACATAAGAGCAGCCAATATTAGAGATAGGAAGAAGCTGTCCACTACCTATAGCCAACCTGTCATTGCTATTGTACTCAGTTTTCTGTGACAAGTTGTGTAAATATGAGGTTATGTGGTTTGTTGCACCGCTGTCAACAAACCAAGCTGAGTCATTGTCACCTCCCTGTGCTTAAGTCTGATTAAAATTGGCTTGAGGCTGATTCTGATTGAAGTTAACATAAGAGGGACTGTCTTGCTGAAAACCTGAGTGTTGTGATTGATTTCCATGACCGAACTGCTGATTATATGGCTGATTATAGTGCTGTTGTTTCTGTCGAATAAAAGCTTGAGTTCCAGTGCTTTGCTGTGTGTTGTTATATTGATTGTATTGAGAGGGCTGTGGCCTAACAAATTGTTGATCAAAACGGCGGAAGCACTGAAATGCATGGTGGCTAGGCTTCATACAAAGCTGACATTATAGCTTCTTGCCACCAAAACGACCTCCCCTTCATCTGCCTCTAGAACCATGTCTGTTAAATTTCTTGAATTACCTCCTCTTGCACTGTTAGCTGCATAGTTAACAGTAGGTCCTCTAAAGCTACTTGATGAATTTAACTCCTCAATCCTTTGCTCATACATGAGTAGTAGGAGCTGAGCCTCCTCCAAGCTCATATTGCTTCGTTGGGATGAGATGAACACCACAACCGCATCATACTTATGCCGAACTCCATGCATAAGACTCAACAATAGATCACGTTCTGAAACTTCTTCTTCTGTGGTTGAAAGAGCATCCCCGGTGTTCTTTATTTTTAATACAAAGTCACTCACAGAATGTGAGCTCTTTTTGATAGTTTGCAGTTGTTGTCTTAGATTTAATATTTTTGCCATAGACTTTTGAGAATACAAATTTTGGAGTTTTGTCCATGTTTCAAGAGAGGACTTACATTTTGTAACTTGTCCTACTACTTTTTGACTTAGTGTAGAAATTAACCAAAATAATAAAATTTGATCTGACATTTTCCACTTTTGATACTTAGGTTTTAGTTGCTATTCTATTCTAATACCCCCACTTCCATCACTGACTTGCACATTAATAAACTGACTTGGTGGAGTTTTAGTTTCATCAATAAAGTTCACAAGATCTAAAGCATTAACAGCAGGTAATATTTGTGTTTTCCAATATATGTAATTGATTTCATCAAGCTTAATAGGAAGATTAAAGTGTAAGGTTTTAGCTAGAGAACCGAAATCCATACTTGATGATTGTTGAGCTTGCTGAGTTTGCTGAGTTTGCTGACAGGTATTGGAAGAGAAAGCAGCCATTGACGCTGGTCAGAAAGCTCTGATACCAAGTGAAACAACACCGTTTTAGTTATATTCTGCTAACTCAACCACTCGCTTTTTGCTGACTCTGGTTAGAAGCACTAACTCTCTCTCTTGGTTAATGAATCAACTCTAGAACTCTCTCACTCTCACTTGCCAAACACAACACCGAAATCACTCTCTAACATTGTTTTATCTCTTTCTTTAACAGGTCTCTAATAGAGCTCTTGAGACCAAGATTCAGAAGAAAGCAAGATCTACATGACAGAGGAAATCACCATAGCTGAAGATAAGCAAGCTCTCTTTTTATTTATGTTTTCTGTTTTTATTTCAACAACATCATAATGAGAGATTAACTCTCTATTTATACACATAAACTTAGCTACCATATTTGTAACTAATTATGTTATAAATCTGTTAATTTGTTAGGAATTTATGCTAGGGGCACAAGCTATTATCTATGATCTTTGTTCTTCAATATTCTTGTGCCTTGGTGCTGTGAGATTTGATGTTGTGACCTGCAAGGTTTGCACACGGTTTGTTTGCTGTTGCATGTATTGAGAGTTCTCTGTTTTGCTTTGATTTGGTACCTACTGTTGACTTGTTTCTTGACTGTCATCAATATATATCTTCACATGCCCCCTCAAACTTAACTGTGGTGAGTCAACCAAGTTAAGTTCGGAACATAGAAACTGAAACCGTAGTGTAGACAACCCTTTAGTGAGATCATCTGCCACCTGAAAATCAGTAGGCACACACCTAGGCTCAATCTTCTTAGAAGCAACCTTTTCACGAATAAAGTGAACATCGATCTCCACATGTTTTGTGCGAGAATGATAAACTGGGTTGAGGGCCAAAGCATTAGCACTCATATTGTCACACCAAACTATAGCCGGAGAGGAAATAGGAAACCCTAATTCAGCCAAGAGAGACTTTAACCAAATAACATCAGTAACAACTTGAGACATAGAGCGATATTCCGCTTCTGTGCTTGATCTAGCAACAACATGTTGCTTCTTCGAACTCCAACAAATTAAGTTTCTACCAAGAAACAAACAATTACCACTTGTAGACCGTTTATCATCAAGACAACTCACCCAATCAGCGTCGGTGTATGCTTCAATATTAAGAGTAGCTAAGATCTTGAATCATTAATTAATTTAGATCATATAATAATGAAACTACGATCTTGGTAGACATGCATGATGGCGACATATTCAAAACATTAATCAGATTAGTAATGAAGTTGTTGGGGTTAGTAGTGTAACTGATACGATTTTGCTCTAAGAAATTATAAACATAATTAATTAACGAGGATGAGTTATTGAATATTATGTTTAAGATAATAAGGAGACACATTATTTTGGTGATGATGTTGCAGTAAATTTGCACCAATCAGCTGAAATCTTATACTAATTAATGGCAAGAATGGTAGGTTTGAATTTAGGTTCCGTCTTTATCTCTGGAATTTTTTTTAAATTTTTTTTTAGGTCATAGACTCAAATAAATCAGTTCAATTATTGCCTTTGTAAATAAGTGTGGAGACATGTGATATCGAAGATATTGAATTATTAATTGATTTAGGTCATATGATAATGAAACTAAGATCTTGGTAGATATTCAAAAATTATTGAGATTAGTAATGAAGTTGTTGGGATTAGTAATATAACTGATACGGACATGATTAAGATAATAAGGAGATTATAGAAGGAAATTAATAATGTTAAAGCAAACAGTACTTTGGTGATGATGTTGCAGTAAATTTGCACCAATCAGTTGAAATCTTATGGTAATTAATGGCAAGAATGGTAGGTTTGAATTTTGGTTTCGTCTTTATATCAGGAGTTTTTTTTCTTGTTATTTTATTTCATTATTTTAATTTTCGGAAAACGGTGATATAGAATCATTTTGTCCATGTAAATATTAATTTAAAAATATATTAATTTAACAATCATAATAATGGACGAAATAATTGTAATTATGAAATAAATATTGTAATTATGATTAAGTTATTAGGTGTTAAGTGATAAATCACGATTTTTAACTTTTTATTTTAAATTATTTTTTAGTATTTTAAGTTGTTTGACTACTTAAAAAAAAAAAAAAAACAACTTAATGTATACAACTCAGACTCACTAAGTTAAGCGAAAAAAAGAAAAACAAACAACCCCTAACATGGTTGATTGCAGGCGTTGTGATACTCCAATTGGTTCAGGTGTTGAACTTTGTAACACCCTTTTTACTCGAGCCACTAGGGATCGAATTAAGGAGTGCTACTTTTCTTTCATTCATTCTATTTATTTATATACAAAAAAAAAAAACAATTTTAGGTTTGTAAAAAAAAAAAAAAAAACTTTAAACCATTAAAAGAAATAAAAACTTTAATGTATTTATATTTTGAAAATGGTCAAGTCTATTTTTCAATAGAAACAATTTGTCAGAGTTTCCCCTGAATTTCGGACTTTTCCAACTTATTACAAGAAAATCACATTCTTTCATAAATACTACACTTCAAAATTTGTCCAACCATTATGCATGCCTCTCCATTTTTGGCACGGCTTTACCTTATCATTTCATCATGAGAACAAATGACAATACAATAGCAACAAAGTTACATTTTTTTATACAATAAAAACCATTAGTCGATATTTACATGATTTAGCTATTACAAATATTTACAACACTTTTGTTACATGTATTCTTTAATAAATACATAAGTATGAGGTAAATAATGACTACCCAAAACAAGGATGGATGTGACTCGGACTTTTTCCTGCAGCTGTCTACTCTTCAGTCTTTATCTACCCCGTAAGCTCTACCACCTACATATAATAAATTCAACGCGCTAAGCACATTTGCTTAGTGGGTGTACACTAATTTGAATCCACAATTTGGATTATAAATATCATATAATAAAATTTATAAACGACAGAGTTTTCAATGAATCAAATATAACTATATAAGGTACTATTATACATTACTCAATTATAACTAAATAAAGTGGTAAGCATGCATTATACCTTTCCATACATTCTCCATATGCAATCACACAAATGTCCTTACCTATATTTTCATTATATATATATATATATATATATATATAATTTTTTTTTCTTTTAATCAATGCTCTTAGTAAACATTAACATGATAACATGGATTGGAATATGGATTTTTCGGCATCGGACACTCGGTGCCTCCCCGCCGTATTGTTTCACATATATTTTCCAATTCTAGGAGCGGATACTCGGTGCCTCTTATGGTCCATAAAGTAATAATTATCGTAATGGTATTTCCGGTGCAGTACTGCAATAATAACCCTATTGGCATGCCAATATCCAATCCCCACCTACCAATGTTCAATTTTACTAGGGCCACTATAATTTCAGTACAACATAGCATATATATCTCTTCACATTTCCATTCATTAACTAAACTCCCACCAAGTATAACCACATCTATACACTTGCCATGCCTATACTTTTCATATTAAATCAAAGCATTGCATCTCTAATGTCGAAGAGAGTCATTTATCAATTTAACATTAAGAAAACAACATCATTCCACTCTACACATAGTCGGCCAAAACGATTCTAATTCCTATCTTTCCCTTCAAATTGTCAAACTACTTTATAACTTTTTCAACATGCAATCCAATAACATCAAATATGGAATAAAGCATTAAAAATATCCACATATACACGATATACCACATTAGGGTAGCTAGATATGTTTTCATAAATCAACAAACTTTCATCATTTAAACACATCAAAACAATCCACAAATATTATTCAAACATAGTTTTCAAAACAATTTACCCAAAAACATAAGATTTCAAAATTTTAAATTTGCTAATGTCCTACTAGAAAATAGAAGTTTTCAAATTAAGTGTGCACCAACCTTTCTAATGCTTGATTTCACCTCTTCAAGCCTCCAATTACACTTTCAAACCCTCTCTTTCTCTTTTCCTTAGATTTCCTTGTCTAGGGTTTCTCTTGGCTCTACAAAAATGTAAGGTTCATCAATAAAAATAAAACCTAACAATTCTAATGCATAATTACTAGTTCTAGCATGCCTAAAATGTAGTTCTAACATTTACAACTCAATTTCCTACTTACTTGAATTTCTTACACTCACTTGAAATTCTTCAATTTCTTCTTGATCTAAGGCTTGGAAACTTGATGGATACCACTCTAATTGAAGCTTAGAATTCTTAAATGGCATAAGGAGGGAAGATTAAGGTGTTTTCTAGTGAAAGAAGTGAAGACAATTGAGAGGGAAATGAAAGAGAGGCTCACGACAGTAAGAAGAAAAGAAGTGCAGACTTTTTTTTTTTAATTTTTTATCTTACTTCTCACTTTACATAGTCATGTTTTCATTGCCTAATTTGCCCTTCAATAATTTTTCTAAATGCCCAACATGTCCTTAGTCCACTTAAATGACTTTTAATTGGTTAATTATTCAATTAGAAATCAATTTAGTTCAAACTAATCCTATCTAATTACAAATCAACCAAATTCATGTCACCTTTTTACTTTCATGTTGGCTTGCTCTCATTCGATAGTTTATAATAACATGGATCACCAAATTCGTTATCATCCTTTGTCTCTCAAACATATTTTCCCACCAATGAAATCCTGTAATTCATTTCTAAATCTAATTCCTCTCAAGAAAATACTTTCAAAAATATTATTCCCCTAAAACTTCACAAAAATGAATCTCACAATATAATAAATATTTCAAACTTTATTCTTCTCGTTTATACTACATGCATTACATACCTCACTTTTCCATGCTTGATAATAAGTAAAGAATACTTATCATATTTAAGAAAAAACTAGGGGCGTTACAACTTTTCCATTCTTAAGAAATTTCGTTTGTGAAATTTACCTTATTCAAATAGCTGAGGGTATTGTTGACGCATCACTTCCTCGCTCTCCCAGGTAGCGTCTTTTACATTTGGATTCCTCCAGAGAACCTTAACCAGTGGAATTTTCTTATTTCGTAGTTCCTTGATTTCTCTGTCTAACACCTTTACTGGTTCTTCTTCGTATGTCAAGTCTGGCTGTACGTCAATAGTTTCAGTCGAGACTATGTAGGAAGGGTCCGATCTGTATCTTCTCAGCATTGATATATGAAACACACTATGTATCTTATCCAATTCAGGTGGTAAAGCTAGTCTATAGGCTACCGGTCCTATACGCTCAATAATTTCTTATGGACCGATAAACCTAGGATTAAACTTTCTTTTCTTTCCAAATCTTAATACTTACTTCCAAGGAGATACCTTTAGGAAGACTTTATCTCATACTTCATATTCTATGTCTCTCCTCTTTAGGTCCGCATAGGATTTTTGTCGATCGGATGCAGCTTTTAATCTTTTCTTGATAATCTTTACCTTCTCTTCGATCTGTCTCACCAAATCAAGTCCTATCAACTTATCTTCACTAAGTTCGGTCCAACACGAGGGTGTCTTACATTTCCTTCCATATAGAGCTTCATATGGGGCCATATTTATACTTGTCTGAAAGCTGTTATTGTATACAAATTCTATCAGTGGAAGGTTTTCAACCTAGCTCCATTCAAAGTCAATGACATAACTCCTGAGCATATCTTATAGTACCTGAATTACTCTCTCTGATTGCCCATCAGTCTGTGGATGGAAGGCCTGTTGGGGTTTTTGCCCTAAAGATGTAATTTGTAAATGGTTTTTTATAAATAAATAAAAGAAGAGTTCAATTCATTCTTATCGTGTCATTTATATTATATAAACTTGTGCACTATAACATCCTAGATTGTCGGATGTAATCTCGTACTGTGTATATGATTGTCATTTACAGATGGATACAGTAAGAGATGTACAATCTAAAGAGTCCATAGATAGCAAATAAAGCTGGGTACATTATTTGTAGTTAATCTATAGCTGCGGTCCATTCTGTATTGTACGATGATTCTATCCTGAATCATTCATATGGAGATATGGGAATGGATGCACTTTGTATGATGTGATCATATAGGGTTGGGCCATGATTTATATGAATTTCTTACCAAGATCCGTTTACCGATGAGATTCATATACATCAATTTATGATGGCTATATGTGGGTGATCTCAATCCTGAGTGTCTTATTAACTCCTTCAGGTTAGATTGTGATCTTTGATATACCATTGGTGAGGTCGGATGATTATTACCGATCAATATTCTCCGTATGTTGGGATTGCGATTTGGCTTGTGGCTAGGAAGGTTTGTACACAATAATGGAATCCACTCTTTCTTGTGAGAAGTAGAGAGTGGTTCCCTTAAGGGTTGATTCAAGGATTGAACAATATGAGTGCTCTCCTGATTCCGTGAGGAAACATGATTTATTGTTCATTAGAGAATCAACGGTGCTTAAAGGATATATATAATTATAGGGGTATAACGGACATTATGACCCAGCTCTAATTATGAAGTAATGTGGAGAGTCACACCATATGTAATAGCTATATTAATGGACACCGAGTAATATCGGTCTGTGTAAAAGCATTTGCAGTTGAGAGAATGCAGCTTCGGGTTTTTAGTGGAATAACACCGGAGTTGATAATCAAGGAATATTAATTAAAGAGTTTAATTAATGATTCCGAGGATTATCAGAGTTCAAAATACTGTGGGTCCATTAGGTCCCGTTGCTAGCCCGATCCATTTAGGTAACAAGGGTCACATATAATTAATTGGATGGTCCAATTAATAGTGTTGCGAAAGTAACACGTGCCAGGAGTTAATTGAGTAATGAGATTATTCAATTATTAAATAATGACAATTATAACAATTAAATAATAAGATTATTTAATTATGTAATTAGTCATAAGAGGAGGGTGATAGTTGATATTTTATTTTGAATAGTGAGATAATAGGATTATCTCATTTATTAAATAAAATAAAATAAATTTGAATTTAAAAAGTTTAAATTCGAAAGTTTGATAATAGTTTATTTTATTTTGAATAAAGAGATAATGAGATTATCTCATTTATTAAATAAAATAAACAAATATTATTTGAATTTAAAAGAGTTTAAATTCAAAAGTTATTGATAAATTAATTAAAAAAAGTTTTTTTATTAATTTAATAACTTAAATATATATTAAAAAGAGTTTTTAATATAACAGGACAACTAAAAGCAAATCAGTTTTTACGTTCAAAGTGTTTTTTTACATAAGATGTACAGAAAAAAGAAAAGTGACCGGAGAGATATAAGATCTCTCTAACTTCTCTTCATTCTACCTCTTCACTGTTCCTGACAACGTGATGCGCCCACACGCAAGTTACCGGTGCCGGGACATAGCAAGAAAGACGTAGTGTTACAGACAAGGAGTTGCAGAAAAAATAATACGAAGGAGCCTCCAACGGTGGTATGTTCGTTATTTTCCCATTCTTTTAATTGATTACAATTTTCTGTATGTAAAATAAATATATATTTGATATATTTTTTTTATTGTTCCGAAAATATAGTTCTAAAGTTTTACTGGTCACAGATCGCTTTTGCGATCTGTAGAAAAATTTTTAAATCTCAATTCCACTACGTGACCAGTAGAACGTGCTAAAACTCAATCGAGTACCCAAAGCTTCTTGCAACTTCTTTCAAAACCTTGACGTGAACTTCGGGTCCCCTCTGATATGATGAACATAGGTATTCCATGTAACTGAACTATTTATTTTATGCATAGTTCCGCCAATTTCTCTAGTAAGTAATATGTTCTAACTTGTAAAAAGTGTGCTGATTTGGTCAGTTTATCTACAATCATCTAAATGGCGTCATGTTTACTCCGGGTGAGAGGTAACCCCATGACAAAATGCATAGTAATGCGATCCCACTTCCATTCAGGTATGAGTAGTGGTTGTAGCAAACCTGATGGAACCTGTTATTCTGCTTTCACTTGTTGACATGTCATGCACTTATTCACAAAGTTTACTACATCTTTCTTTATATCGGACCACCAGTAATGGTTCTTCAGATCTTGATACATTTTAGTGCTACCTGGGTGCAACGCATATGGGCTACTATGGACTTCCTTTAGGATGGCCTCTTTCAATTCATCATCTTCTGGAACACATATTCTGCCTCTGAAGTACAAAGTACTATCATCCCTGATTGCAAAATCAATCTCTTTCCCCTCTTAGACTTGTCTATTGATGGCTATCAGTTTCTCATCTTGTTTATGCTTTTCTTGTATCTTCTGAAACAGGTTCGGCTTGAGTTTCAGTTTGGCTACTATCGCACCCTCTTTTGTCAATCTTAAGGGGGTATTCATGGCTCTTAATGCAACCAAAGACTTTCTTCTTAAAGCATCAGCTACCACATTCGATTTCCCCAGATAATAGTCGATAATACAGTCATAATCTTTAATTAGCTCCATCCACATTCTTTGTCTCAAATTAAGTTCTTTCTGAGTGGACAAGTATTTTAAGCTCTTGTGATCGGTATAAATGTAGCATCTTTCTCCATACAAGTAATATCTCTATATTTTTAGTGCAAAGACTATGGCTGCCAACTCCAGATCATGTGTCAGATAATTCTGCTCATGAGTTTTTAGTTGTTTGGAGGCTTAAGAAACCACCTTTCATTCCTGCATCAATACACAACCAAGACCATTATGTGAGGCATCACTATAAATCACAAAATCTTTACCGGATACTAACTGTACAAGAATTGGAGCCTCGACCAACATCACCTTAAGTTTCTCAAAAGCTGCCTGGCATTTCTAATTCCACTCAAATTTAACATTCTTATGGAGTAACTTAGTCAAGGGGGATGCTATTACTGAAAATCCCTTTACAAATCATCTATAGTAACCGGCCAAACCTAAAAAGCTCCTAACTTCCGTGACATTCTTCCTTGGCTTCCATTCCGTAATGGCTTCTATCTTCTATGGATCAGCCCCAATGCCCTCTGCGGATACCATGTGTCCCAAAAAAGAAATTTCATTTAACCAAAATTCACATTTACACAATTTAGCAAATAACTTCTTCTCTTTTAAGGTTTGCAATACAATCCGGAGATGTTATCATGTTCCTCTAGAGTCTTAGAATAGATCAGAATATCATCGTTAAAGACCACTACAAACTGATCCAGATACAGACGAAAAATACAATTCATCAAATCTATAAAGGCTGCAGGTGCAATCGTCAGCCCAAACGGCATCACAACGAACTCATAGTATCCGTATCGGGTTCTGAAGGCTGTTTTGGGAATATCAGATTCTTTGATCCTCAACTGATGGTACCCCGATCCGCCTATCTTGGAAAAGATACTGGCTCCTCTCAATTGATCAAATAGATCATTGATCCTAGGCAAGAGATACTTGTTCTTGATCGTGAGCTTGTTCAGTTGCCTATACTAAGTCATATGAATCCATTGTCTAGCAATTCCTGCAGTTGTATCTTCAATTTTTTCAATTCAGTAGGTGCCATCCTATAAAGAGTAACCGATACTGGAGTATTTCATGGCATAACATCAATAACAAATTCAACCTCTCTCTCTGGTGGTAAGCCAGAAGGTTCTTTCGGAAACACATCCGAAAAATCACACACGGTATGTATGTCCTAAAAACTAGAGTCAACTCTCTGTGAATCAGCCACATGTGCTAGATATGCTTCACAACCTCTTCTTATCAATTTCTTCGTAGTAACGACTGATATGACATTAGAGAGGTAATTCGTCCTTTCGCCCACCATAGTCACTTCTTTACCATCTGCAGTTTTAAGTGTTACTCTCTTCAGGCAACAATCAGTTACGACCAGGTGTCTAGATAACCAATCCATGCCTAAAATTACATCGAACTCACGGAAAGGTAACTCTATCAAGGCACCTGAAAATTCATATCCTTCAATCTCAATAGGACAATCTCTGTAAACCCTATTCACGATCACACTATGACCTAAGGGATTACTAACTAACACTTCATGTTTAGTGGTATCTGCCTTTAGGTTTCCCTCCCTAGGTATAGAAGTGCAGATATATGAGTGAGTGGACCTTGGGTCTATCAATGCATGTTCTATACTATCAAAGATCGAGACCATACCAACTATTACATCTGGTGCATCCTGGTCCTGCTGGGCCCTGATGGCATATGCACATGCCGGAGTACGAGTATCCCGGCTTTCCACTGCTCACATACTCCTCTCTGACTGCTTTCCTCAGCGGATGTTCGGCTGGTTCCTCTGCTTTTTGGAGCCATGTGGTGCGGAGGTCGCCTTGTTCTTTGGGCAATTCATCTGGAAATGATTGTGCGACCCACATCTAAAACAAGCCCCTATCAATTTCCAACACTCACATAAATGCTTTTTACCACAGTGCTAACACGGTGGTAGGGCTGGTCCCCTCACTGTGCTCCCTAGGGTGTTGGCCACTGAAGCTGTTGGCTGATTTGTCCTGGCAGTAAATCTCTGAGTCTGCCTCTACACCTGCGATTTTCTACCAGCCTGGGGTCATTTAAATTTCTTATTAGCGGGCTGAGATGAACTAGGCTGTCTCTGACCCTTCCTTTGCTAATTTTTATCTTTTCTGGTTTGTTCCTTCTTCTTTACCCTTTCCACATTCAGGGCCGCTGAAACCAGTAGAGAGAAATCCTCTAGCTGTAAGGCTATGATCTGGAGGCGTATGTAATCATTCAATCCATCTTTAAATCTTCTACACCTGTCCGCCTCTATAGCCACAATCTCTCAAGCATATTTATTGAGTCGAATGAACTCCCTTGGTATTCTGTAACAGTCATTCTGCTTCAGATTAATGAATTCCCTCTTCATATTATCTATGTAAATACGGCCAATATATTTCCTCTTAAACTCCCTCTAAAAGAACTCCCATGTCCTCTCCTCTGGCCAAACTGTGTGCGACACTGTAATCCACCACTAGTAGGCATCTCCCTGTAGAAGAGAAATGACACACTCTAAGCTTTCCTCCGGTGTGCAGTGAAGCTGCTGTAAAATCCTCTCGGTCCTCTCTAACCAGTACTCAGCAGCTGAGGCATTCTCATCTCTTCTGCCGTGAAAATCTATAGGTCTATACTTTGCCAATCGCTTTATTACCGACTTCTGTGGCCCATCTCTGGCTACATGCTGAAAGAACTCGGCCATCTGTCGCATAAATTCTGGCTGTCCCTAGGCCTCCGGTCTAGCCATCCTCGAACTAGCAGATTCACTCGAGGTTCCTCCAGTTATACTGGCGGGGCTGTCAGGTCCACCTCTGACACTACCCTCAATTCTTTAGGCCTCGGAGGGTTCCATTTGTTTTCTTCTTTTATCCTATACAAGACAGAAGAGGAATCTACATATTAGAGTCACATCCTTTTATTTTATTTATATACGATGCATGCACAGACAAAATGTCACCTTTAGGTCTAAGAACGCCTAAACCGAGGCTCTGATACCATAAAACTGTAACACTCCTTTTATCCAACCACTAGGATTAAATTAAGGATTGCTACTTTTCTTCTATTCATTCTATTTATTTATATACAAAAAACGATTTTAGGTTTGTAAAAAAAAAAAAAATCAAACTTTAAACCATTAAAATAAATAAAAACTTTAATGTATTTATATTTTGAAAATGGTCAAGTCTATTTTTCCATAAATACAATTTACTAGAGTTTCCCCTGAATTTCTGACTTTTCCAACTTATTACAAGAAAATTACAATCTTTCACAAATTCCACACTTCAAATTTTGTCCAACCATTATGCATGTCCCTCCATTTTTGGCACGACTTTACCTTATCATTTCATCATGAGAATAAATAACAATACAGTAGCAACAAAGTTACATATTTGTATACAATAGAAACCATTAGTCGATATTCACATGACTTAGCCATTACAAATATTTACAACACTTTTGTTACATGTATTCTTTAATAAGTACATAAATATGAGGTAAATAATGACTACCCAAAAACAAGGATGGATGTGACTTGGTCTTTTCCCTGCAGATGTCTGCTCTTCAGTCTTTATCTACCCTGTAAGCTCTATCACCTATGCTGATAAATTCAACGCGCTAAGCACATTTGCTTAGTGAGTGTACACTAATTTGAATCCACAATTTAGATTATAAATATCATATAATAAAATTCATGAACAACAGAGTTTTCAGTTAATCAAATATAACTATATAAGGTATTAACATACATTACTCAATTATAACCAAGCAAAGTGGTAAGCATGCAATATACCTTTCCATGAATTCTCCATATGCAATCACACAAATGTCCTTACCCATAACTTCATTATATATATATATATATATATATATATATATATATATATATTATATTTTTTCTTTTAATCAATGCCTTTAGTAAACATTAACATGATACCATGGATTGGAATACGGGTTTTTCGGCATCGGTGTAATACCCCCTATCCGATTCATGGATGAATCGGTTCGGAGATACTACAGTCGGATTCAGAATTTAAATATCAAATCCAATTTATTATATCTATAAAAACCATTTTTTGAGTTATCCAAAAATTTCGGCAGCACAACGGTTATTTTGCGTTATTACCAATTTATTTTCAAACACCTGTAAATTTCTATATAAACACTTCAAAATTTATGCATTTTTCTTTATCACTTCCAATTGGACCTCAGGTCCGTCTCAAATCAATTCATAACATAGTATAAACATTTGATCTCTTGCATATATAAAGCTCCTTGCTCATGTAAATGTATTCAAGTTTTGCCACATAAGGATTTCGTTTTATTAATTATTCATTAATTTAATTTCAAATTATTCCTATCTCTTAGGATTTATCTCACAATTTTCGTTTTCTATCAAAGACTTAGATTTCAAACGCAGTTTTCGTTTTGGTCTCGTACATGGTCTGCTGCTGGCTCCCGATCTCTAGATCTATTATCATGTATGAAAGATCCGCCCAACCCACTCTAGACTTTGGAGTCCAAGACAATCCCGAAAAACCTATTATAAGATATTCTAATAAAATCATAATTAAAAAAGTTAAATAATAACACAATTTGTTTTAGATCTATTGTGAATCCTGCATCCGAAGGAAAAAGTAATAATACAAAGGAAAATAGTAATATGCACTAAACTCAGTGAGTAGTTATTAATTTGTAAAGTAATTTTAGTTTTCTTCAAACAAAAATAATATAAACTATAAAATTTTGTAAACGCTGCTAATGAAGCTTAAGAACAATGTGATCAAGAAAAGAAAGATGAAAGCAGAAAATAAGAAGAGAAACAAAAGTGTTTGTAAAAAATCCTCCATGAACCTCCATTGATGATCAACCAAGCTTTTCAGTGATAAGTTCTTACATAATACAATGACTAGATTTAATGATCAATTATCTTACATGAGACCTTATATAGCAATCTATATCTAAGTCAACAAATAACAAAATTTCCGTGAATCACTGAGAGCCAATCAACTTTAACAACCCTTGGCAACGTCAGCATACCAGCTTAACAACTTAACAAACTAAGAAGCTTGCTGACAGCCTTTACTTGGCTCAACTGATTCTTCAGCTACCTGAGAACCTTGCATCAATTGCTCGATCAAGTTTTCATTGACTCCGTGAGCTTGAGTCACTACTACTGCTAATTGGAAACTCAAGTAGGGTAGCATAGCTACCTGAGCCTGGTCTGCATGCTTCTGCCCTGCATCTCATCTTGTGCTTGTTGTTTTTGCACTACTGCTTGAGTTTGTACTCTAACACCCCCTCCCAACCCCAACCCTAAAATGAAGTTGAGGTAAAGAGCTCACGCTGAGTTTGGACACCCGTAATTCAAAACGAGGCTAAAGGGGAGTCTTGGTAAAAGTGTCAGCTTGTTGAATATTGTTATGAACATATTGAACTAAGAACAACTTAACAACAATTTCTCACGGCCTTTCAATCTCAATATGTTTAGTTACCATAAGATGTGAGGGTTGCTACTGCACAGATTGTGACGGAACACAAGAATACAGACCATGTGCATTAGAGGATGGTTGACCCAACTGAATATGAAAAGGTACAGCTGGAGGAAAATTATGGGGTGAAATAGATAACTGATTCCTAGCTAACTTTAGCACAGACATAGGTAGTGTAGAAGATACCTTTGAACTGGTCAAGGAATGAGAGGGAAAAACAAGGAAAACTCATGCTCATTAAATTGAACATTTCTGGAGACATAATTTTTGCATGTGGGATGTAGACACCTATAACCTTTTTTATTAACACTATAGCCAAAAAACACACATTTGGAGGAATGAAAATCTAGCTTTTGTTTATTATAGGATTTGAGATATAGAAAGCTGGAACAACCAAAAACTTTGAAGAAGGTATAGTCTGGTAACCTTTGACACAAGAGTTTAAAAGGACTTGTCATTTTGAGGACTGGAGTAGGGAGGTTGTTAATCAATAGCACAAACTGTTTGAAAAGATCAAGCCAAAATTTGAGGGGCAAGTGTGCATGAGCAAGAAATGTAAGACCACTCAACTAAATGCCTATGATTTCTCTCAGCAATGCCATTATGCTAATGTGTGTAGGCACAAGATGTTCTAAAGTGTATGCCTTGTTTGGTTAGAATAGGAATGAAAGATTTGTATTCAGTTCCAAGATCAGCTTGTATGAATTTGCTCAGACAACCAAATTGCAACTCAATAAAGGTTTTAAACTAAAGAAATATGGAAGGGACTTCCAATTTTCTTTTGAGTGGATAAAACCAAGAATATCTTGAGAAGGAATTAACAAATATCACATAGTATCTATAATTTTTAACTGAACCCAAATGAGCTGGTCCTCATACATCAGTATATACTATTCTAGAGGATTTTTACTTTAGAAGTAGAGGTTTTAAAAGGCAATTGGTGCATTTTTCCCAGCTTGCATGAATCACAAAAATGCATGTCATTTCATTGAGCTAGACACATGAAGTTTATGTAGAACATTCTTAAGAACTAATGGAGCTGGGTGACCAAACTTAACATATACCATAAATCAACTTGATTATGAGAAGTTAACAAAGCTTTATGCTTGTCACAAGTAATTTCAGAGTTTTGACGAGTTTACATAATTTGAATAGCAAGAATTGACATTATTCAAGTATGAACTGTTGTATGACTCAGTGTGATAGACATGATTGACATTTGAAGAAGAATTGGCAATGCTGGAGGCTTTGACACAAGTAAAGTCAAGCTTGTAGAGACCATTTCTAAGAACCCCTTTGAGCAACATCCTCTTGGTATTCTTGTCCTTCAATACACAAGAACCTTTAGTAAATTCTTCTACGGCATTATTATCAAAAGTAAACTTTGAGAGGTTGAGCAGATTTTTAGTTATTAAAGGATCACAACACATCTTTAAGCACTAAAGCATGAGCACAAAGAGATGGATGAGTGTTAATCATGGAGTTACCAGTATCAATGATGTTCAATTTCTAGCCATTGCCAACAGCTAGCCTTTCATTGCCTCTATACTCAAATTGAATGGTCAAGTTATTAAGATTATATTTAGTGCCTACTAATAAGAGAACTCTTGTATTTATAAAATAAAAAATATATAGTTAATCATCAAGTTTTAAAAAATATATACTACATGATAAATTTTAGGACCGAGATCAAATAATCAATAATTATCTGATTAGAGAGCTCCATTTTCTTTATGCATAGAAAATAGTTAAGTTGGATGCTAATGTTAATAATTGAAAATAGTTAAGTTGGATGCTAATGTTAATAATTGAAACATAGTATGCATAGAAAAATACACAACATCATAGTATTGATAATATGAAACGGTCACAATTAAGGCTGTGATGAGCCATTTGATGTACGTCATAGTATTCATTAAGGATGTGAAGGGAGTGCCCATATTTGCTGCAGCTAGATGTTTTGAGATGTTGTGTGGGGTTGAAGCTGCTGAAGCTTCTGCAGTTTTAGTTGGCCTTCACTGGGCTGCCTCCTTAAATCTGAATCCTGTTTTGATAGAGAGTGATGCTTTGAATGTGGTTATGTTGTGTTGTGGTCTTTTTTTTATTTATTATTCTGATGTTGATAACATTGTTTAGAATGTTAGGTTTCTTCTGGAGTTGTATCCCTCCTTTTCTGTTTTGTTTGTTCCTCGCTTAGGCAACAATATTGCTCATTGTATTACCAAATGGGTTGTAGGGAGTGTTTCTTCTTGTTGCTGGGCTTCCAATTTTCCTGATTGGCTTCTGAAGTGTATCAGGAATGATGGTGGTTTAGTTTGCTCTTCTTGAGCTTTATGAATTTCTCTTTAAAAAAAATATATATATTATTTTATTTTCACCGATATCATATACTCAAATCTTTCTTCTTCAAGTATCAATTTCAAGAATGAATTCATAACTCCGGTTATATTTTATGAATTAAACTAATTTCATTAACCCTTAAGCAATGACTAACATGCTAAATGCACGTGAGATTAAAGAATTATATTAAATTTAATATAAGAAATTTAAATATAGTATTTTAGTATGTTGTATAGTTAAATAAAAGAGAAGACACATATAAAAATACTAATTGTCTTTGTTTTAAATAATAATAATTAATCTTTTAATAAATTAAGAATAATTAAAAGTTAAAAGAAATATAGAAAAAGAAAGTAGGAGGGGGATGGTCTTTGTCGGAATAAACTTGAAAAAAAAAAAAAGGTTAAGTAACAAATAAAAGAAAAATGGACAGTATAACCTTAATAAATTAATACTTGATGAATTAATAACCTCGATTAAATAATATTTTGGGTCGATCCCGACTTGGGACTAATATGGTAAATTAATAATTCACTAAATTTATAAGATAATACATTTTTAAAAAAACAAATAGATGCCACTTAATATATAAATTAATACTCCTTATACATATATACATGACTCAAAATATATATACATGACTCAATTAGGAGGCATCTGAAAAATATGATTCCAATATTAGCTATTTTCTCTTGAAATTGATGTCTCTTAGACCTCATCTCTATCTTTTTTTTAGTGCATTAAAAAGCTCTAGTGTAGTGTTATCGTATTGCAAGAGAAAATTTTGCAATGTGTAGAATAATGATAATTAGTTATTCAATAATTAGGTATAATTATAAGATTAATAATTTTCGGGATCTGCCGAGATCTATTACTAAACGCACGGCTCGGATATCTACTCTCACAACGGGAGACATATACTCCCATAGTAAGAGGAGTAAACTACCCACACATGCTGCTAAATGTAGAGGGTGAGAATTGAACTCTCACTACTAAGGTGGGAGGGAGGTGCACTAACCTACATGAACTATGAGTGAGTGTGCAAATAAAAAATTAAATTAAGCTGTAATAGTACAGAGAGAAGCTGTAGAGTAAGCTGAAAGTAACTAAGATCTTTGATCAAAAAGTCAATGCGTTTGATCAGATGCTAACATAAAAGTTTCGAAGCTTTTCATGCTCCATTAAATGGAATTCTTCATCAAAAAGAATATTGACGGTATTTGGAGGGAAAATGCATTATTTTCTCAAAGAATAATTAGCTGGAATAACAGCTGATATATATATATATATATATATATATATAAGCGCGTAGAGCTAATCTTGGTTGTCGGTCCATAGCAAACTTTGATTAACAACATTCAATTCTAACAGAATTTTCAGATATTAATAATTGCCTCCAAATACATGCTAAATGCTTGAGTGAGCTGATCTTCGTATTAACAAAACTGGATAAGCTCAACCAAGTGAATCATCAGCTGATACTTAACTAATCAACGCAAGGATTAATCAACTGATACTTAACTAATCAACACACTTGATCTTCAACTGCAACGTGATCATCATAAGGTTGAGTTGAGCTCTAGACTTCACTGGATACTGAACCTCAACTAGAGGTACTGCAGAGCACCTCTCCTGCACGTGTATCAGCAATGGAATTGTTGATCTCTTTTGTTGCTATTAGATGCAACCTGTTATGCACAAGTGCTGCTGACATTACTAACATTCCTTTCATCCCCCTTCAGACTGAACGGTGAATGAATCACATTCAGTTTCCAACATATATGCCAAAAATGATCAGTTGTAAAAGGCTTTGTTAGGACATCAACTATTTGATAATCAGTAGGACTGTATCTAACTTCAAGTTGACCATCTACAACTTTGTCTCGAATAAAATGAAAATCTTCTTTAATATGTTTAGTTCGAAGCATGAAAAACATGATGATTCAAATCTAAGAAATTTGCACCAGTGTTATCACACTAGATGACAGGACTTCTAGACAAAGAATGCTTGAGAAAGTAACCTGTATTCAGCCTCCATAATGGACTCGGGCTACCACAATTTGATACTTGGAACTCCAAGTGAAAAGATTGCCTCCAAGAAAAAAACAACAGCCACTAGTGGATTTTCTGTCATCTATGGAATTTGCTCAATCTGCATCACAAAACACTTTAAGATGCAATAAAGAAAAAGGCTCGAACACAATACCATAATTGGCAATTCCCTTTAAGCATCTCAAGACTCTCTTGCAGGTACTTCTGTTAGAGCTACCAAAAATTGACTTAGCTTGTTAAAAATAATGTCAATGTCTAGTATTGTATGTGTTAAGTATTGGAGAGTTCCAATCACACTTCTATAAAGTGTAAGATCTAAAAATTTGTTACCAATATGCAAAGAGAGCTTGGTTCCTGCAATGAGAAGAATGGAACAGGGTTTACTAGTAACCATACCAGGCTTGGCTAGGAGATCATTAATATACTTTGTTTGAGTGAGAAACAACCAGCTGCATTTCGATAAGCCTCAAAACCGAGGAAGTAATTCACTGACCCCAATGTTTTAAGAGCAAAACAAGAGTTTAAGTCTTTAGTAACTTATTGAACCAGCTGATGATCACTTCTTGTGATCCATATATCATCCACATACACTAGTAAAAGAATGACTTTAGAACCAACTAACTTAAAAAACAAAGAAACATTTGATTGAGAGTTGATGAAACCCCATTGCAGTATGCCAATTTAAGTTTGGAGAACCGAGCCCATGGAACTTGCTCTAGCCATAGAGAGCATTTTCAAGTTTGCACACATATGAAGGGAACATGGAAATTGTTGGGATTTAAGTCCTAAAACTTGTAATTGTAAATGGTTAAAGACAATAATAAGAATTATTTAGATTATCATTCAAGTTTATAAAAGTTTTATATTTAGTAATACATTCGTATTGTGCAAAAACATCCTAAATTGCAAGATGTAATCTCATAATGAGTATATACTGGTCATATACAGAGAGTATTCATTTTGAGACGTGCAATCTAAAGAGTCCGTAGAGAGCGAACAAAGCTGGGTACTTTGTTTGTGATTGATCTACTACTGCAATCCATTCTGTAAAGTACGGTGGTCTTATCCTAGACCACTCATGTAGTTGACATGATAATGGAGGTACCTTATATGATGAGATCATATAGGATTGGGCCACGATTTATATAAATCTCTCACCAAGATCTGTTAGTAGATGAGATTCATATATAATCGAAAAACGATGGCTATTTATAGGTGATCTTAATCCTGAGTGTCTTATCGACTCCTTTAGGTTGGATCGTGGCTTTTGATTTACCATAAGTGAGGTTGATGAGAATCTCGACCAATACCTCCGTATCTTGGAGTTACGGTTTGCCTTGTGGCTGAGAAGGTTTGAACACAATAGTGGAATCCATTCCTTCTTGATTGAAGTATATGAGTAGTTCTCTTAAGGGTTGATTCGGGGCTTAAACGATTATGAGCGCTTTCCTTCTTTCGTGAGGAAGACAGGATTTAATTGTTCATTAGAGAATCAATGGTACTTAAAGGAAAAGATATTTCTAGAGGGGTATAACGGACTTTATGACCCATCTCTAGTTATGAACTATTTGTGGAGGATCACACTATATGTAATTAGCTATATCAATGGACACTGAGACTTCAGATTGTATAAACACGTCTACAGTTCTGAGAGTGCAGCCTCGGGTTTTTAGTGGAATAGCTCCAAGGTTAATAATCGTGAAATATTAATTAAAGAGTTTTAATTAATATTACTAAGTATTATTGGAGCTCAAAACTGTGGGTCCATTAGGTCCCCTTGCTAGCCCTTATGGTTGTTGGTAACGAGGGTCACGGTAGATTAATTGGATGGTCAAATTAATAGTGTTACGAAAGTAATGCGATTTAAATAAAAGAGAATAATTAAATAATGTGATTATTTAATTAATTAAATATTTAATAAAATAATAGAAATTAATAATTATGAATTATTATTTCTATTTATTAAATATGATGTCATGTGATTAAATAATGACTAGGACAAAAGAATTAAAATAATTAGATTATTTTAATAGTCCAAAAGGTCACAGGTTCAAGTTTTTAGGGAGACTAAAATTAAATAGGATTTAGAATCCTATTTTGACTTGGTCAAACTAAAACCCTAAAGGACTACTATAAAAATGTTATATAGTTAGAAAAAAAAAAAGCTAACCTTACATAAGTGAAAAAGAATGAGAATTCGGGTCATTAAAGGGAGAAGAAAAGAAAAAAAGGTTTTTTCTGACTCTCCCCTCTTTTGCAGGATTCGGCTGGCGTTCTTTTCACGTGACCTCCATCTCTTGCTGTGACGTGCCCACACACACGTTGTCATACTGCGGGTCATAGCTCGGAAGATCTGGTGGTGGATCGAGGAATCAGGAAAAAGAAAATCAAGAAAAATATATGTAGTTTCTAAATTCTTTTTCTGCGTATGTACAGGAACTCGTTCCTAATTGAAAAAGGTTTTCAATATAAGAAAAAATTTTGAAACCCAATTTCGCATGTTATACGATAATCAAAATCTTTTCTAAAACTTCCTTAAATTGGTATCAGAGCCTTTGGTTCTAAGTTCATGTATATACGCAAAAGAAAAAGAAAAAACTACATCTTTCTTGTTTTTTTAATTTTTCTTTTTGATTCTTGATCTGTGATATATTATTGTGTAGGCACAAATCTAGAATGTATGATTTGTTTTTATTGTTAAATAATTTGATTGTATAATTTGAAAAGCGTAATTGGTCGTTAATTATATGTTGAATGAGTTATAGGATGAATTTTTATATTTTGGCCAATTGTTTATGGCAAAAGTTTTTTTTTTTTGTATATTTTTTTTATTGTTATTCATGTAATTGATCTGCCCTATGAAGAGTCGAAGAAGCGGATGATGCGAAAAAGAAACGAAAAAAAAAAAATGATTGCACAGCCCCAAGGGCAGTGGCCGCGCAAGCTCGCGCTCGAGCGTTGGCGGCCTCGCGCGCCCAGTGAGCGCGAGCACCCAGCGAGCGTGCGTGCCCAGCGGCCGCAGCCGGGGACCCAGCGCGCACGGGCTACTGTCGCGTTTGTGCTGGGGCCGTTTTTCGTGTTTTGCTGATTTTTTTGGAAAATATTGTTGAATATTTTTTGGAAAAAGTGCAGAAAATTGCAGCGGAAAACTGTGGGCGAAACGACCGAAGAACTCGCGCGAAAGCGCGGCTCGCTTGAAGGCCGCGCGCACCTTGCGTGCATGTGGCTACGCTGCTGGCAGCTGCACTTTCACATGCATTAGGGTTGTTTAGGGTTTCGTCTTGACCTAGGGTGCGTGTTAAGGTAACACGTGGACCTCTGGAAAAGATATTGACTTTTGACAAAAATCAAGTTTGACTTGATTAGGAAAACGAAGACAAGAAGAATTCAACTCGAAGAAGAACTCTTGAAGACCAAGGAATGCCTTGGGAATACAATTGTAATTAGAGTTGTTTAAGTTAGATTACTCATGTCACTCGGTCAATTATGTATGCTTTATTTATTTTCATGTGATGATTATATAGATGTTAAAACATTGTCATACATATGAATGTCATCTAGATTAGGTGTACCTACACTTGCATAATAATATGTCCTACATAATTGTCATATTATAATGTTTTATTTAATGTGATTAAAATAGGAAACAATTTCATAAATGACAATGGAATAATGGATTTAGTTTTTAGATGTAAAAACTTGGTAATATCCATTAATTAACTAATCAACAAATTAAAGAGTTTAATTAAAATGATTAGTTAGGTTTTTATCATTAATTAAGATTAATTGGATTAATTAGTTAATTAAAAAGAACCAAATAATGAGATTAGTTTTTAGGAGTAAAAACTTGGTAAGTCTCATTAATAACTAATCTATATATTAAAGTGTTTAATTAGATTAGTTAGGTCCATTTAATGTTAGATTTAATTTGATTAAACATTAATGACATAATTGGACCAAATAATGTGATTTAGTTTTAATAGTTAAAACTTGGTAATTTCACATTTAATTTCTAGTTTATTTAAATAGTTTATTGAAATTAGAAATTGAAATAATAAATTATATTTTAAGAGTTAAAATTGAATAATTTATTAGTAACCTTAGATTTTATATTAGCCATAGAATCTAAGTAAAGACTAGAAACATAGAGTTTTAGAAACTCTTAGTTTAAAGAAAATCCTAAATTACAAATAGTGAGTGGGAGAGGGATATATGACATTATATCCCGCAGTCTCCATTGTTAGTTCAACACAGTGAGGCTTGAGTGGCGCCTCGTGACGGCTTTGCTTTCGTTCTCCCTACGGAGAGTGTCCACAAGAGTCAATACTAAGGTTGACTTCCTAACGGATAGGTTTTCGGAATGTATTTTGGGACTGACCAAGCTTACCTAGGCACTCTCAAGTTAAGTTCATGAATTCTGAGACGATGGGTCACACTCATAAATGACTTAATTAAGTTGTTAATTTATTGTCCTGACTAAATTAAAGCGATGGTTGGATAATAAGAATAAAGAGTTATTCTGGTGTATTATATGATTGAGAATGTCTCGATCTAACATGCAAGGATTTGACCTAGCCTACCTAGGCACTTACTTGTGGTATGTTGGATTATCGAGGCATAGTAACTAATTTTAGGAATTTTTTAGTTCATTAAAATATGCTCATGCATCATGTTTAATTTTATGCCGAACTATAGCATTTGATATGAATGTATGAAATGGATGATATTAATTTAG
This sequence comes from Xanthoceras sorbifolium, assembly GCA_003430845.1. Classification (NCBI taxonomy): domain Eukaryota; kingdom Viridiplantae; phylum Streptophyta; class Magnoliopsida; order Sapindales; family Sapindaceae; genus Xanthoceras; species Xanthoceras sorbifolium. Next base: position 28,063,622 of record CM010621.1, read on the forward strand.
ATTTATATCTTTAAATATCAGCGTTATCTTTTGTATTATTATTTTCTCGCAAACGAAACATTAACCGGGATAACTTTATTAAGTGGAACCAGTATGAACGCAATCATGGTCTGCAAAGACCTTAAATCTGTGCTTATGGAGGAATGTCCTCCAGAGCCTGTAACCAACGCATGACCAATTACCAAGGGTAAGACCGGCAAAGCAAATGTTGCTAAGCCATTTTATTCTAGTAAAGTAAAGGCTAAGCCCCAAAAATAAAGAGCACCACGACTGACTAAACAAAAGGAAAAATGTTTCCATTGCAAAGATGTTAGTCATTGGAAGAGGAACTATTTGCAATACCTCGAGGAACTCCCCAATAAGAAGAAAGTGAAAAGTAAATCAGATTTACTTATCATTAAATTTTGTTTAGTGGAAGATGATTCTTCACCTTGAATAGTAGATTCAGGGGCCACTAACTAATTTTGTTCTTCTTTACATTAGAATAATTATTGGCAAAAGCTGGAGGAGGGGTCCTTCACTATGCACGTTGGAACAGGGGATGTCGTTTCAGTATAAGCAGTGGGAGTTGTTAGACTACAGTTTAATAATTGTTTTCTATAATTGAACAATGTCAATTTCATTCTTGGATTTATAAGGAAATTGATTTCTATATCCAAATTACTGGAAACAGTTTCATAAGATTTCTTTGAATGATAAATCAGTTATCATTTTAAGAAATGGAATGAATATTTGTTCTAGTATGATAGAAAATAATTTGTATGTTTTAAGACCGTTAATTCATACATCACTGCTTAATACTAAATTGTTTAAGGTTGAAAAACCTAAAACAAAGCGACAAAAGATTTCTCCAGCTGATGACATGTATCTGTGGCATCTAAGACTTGGACATATAAACCTTGATAGGATAAACAGACTAGTAAAAAATGGATCTTTAAGTCAGTTAGAGATCGGTACCTTACTTGTTCGTGAATCTTGTCTGGAGGGTACGATGACCAAGAGACTTTTTACAGGAAAAAGGATTAGAACCACGCAACCACTTGAGCTTATACAGTCAGATGTCTGCGGACCTATGAGTGTTAGAGCTAGAGGTGGTTATGAGTATTATGTCATATTTATTGACGACTACTCTAGATACGTGTATGTTTACCTAATGTAACGTAAGTCGGAAACATTTGAAAGGTTCAAAGAATTCTGAGCTGAAGTTTAAAATCAAATAGGCAAAACAATCAAATCACTACGATCGGATCGTGGTCCGAATCCATCCAATAGCTTTTATTATAGCACCCTTAATACTTTTAACATTTGATTTACTCCTAATAAAGGCTTATCTATTTACTTGTATATTGTACAATAAATTTTGAGAAAATATATTACAACACCTATATATACAGTACATACTATCGGGAGGGTGTATGACGGATTCATCAGCCATGAGTTCCCTCAGCATGTGTACAGGCTTACTAAAGCCTTGTATGGCTTAAAACAAGCTCTAAAATCATGGTGCCATAAGCTTAAAACAACATTGCGTTCTTAGGGATTTACCAATTCAGCTTTTGATGATTCATTATTCATCAAGTATCAAGGTGATGATGTCCTATTTCTTCTTTTAGATACAGATGATATATTGCTTACTAGCACCAATTCTCTCTCATTCACAAGCTCACAGATCAACTGCACATCATCTTTGCTCTCAAAACTCTAGGCTCAGTGAATTACTTCCTTGGCTTTGAAGCCTATAAAGATCACACATGCTAGTATATTAATAACACCAAGGTCTAATGTGACCTTCAACATCACAATGATGACAAATAGGTGTGAACTTAGAATATTAAGCACTATGAGGCACCAAAGCTTTATACCTATCCTTAACATGATTAGCATGATCATTCTTGAGAAAGAACTTGGCACTTTGCCTATTATTGCACATGGTAATATACTTATAATACCTAGGTGTAATATGCCTATTGACACCATAGTAATGACAAGTAGAGATAAATTTAGAAAACTTACCTTGCACTTGTAATTGCTTTGGTGTGATGCTTTTTATGAATTTTCCTTGAGCTTATGGTTATCTCAATGAAACTCCTAGGGCTTGTCCTTTGGCTTGTGCACATGATCTTATTGTTTGGTAGACGTTGTCTTTACAAAAACTGTTTTGCTTGTTGAAGCCTTTGAATAATTAGCGAATCGAAGACCTTATTTGTCGTTGAACATCTTTCCAAGACTTATCATCTCGTCTATCTTCTTTACACCAAGCGTCAATCCCTTGATTGACTCCTTTGCCACAGTCAACTCCTTTACGACTTCTTCTTCACGCAACCTCAATATCTCTAACGACTTCTCTTTTTGTTCAATCTCTTCTTTCATTAATTTCATCATTTCCATACAATCCGCAATCTCCTTCTCTTGTTTCGAATTTGTCTCCTTTAGCTCTTTAGAGATCTTGATTTTGTCATCTCATTCACCTTCAAGAGATTTTACAATTGTTAATAAAGAAGAGTTTAATTTTTGTAGCTTAATGTTCGTCTTGTAGAGCTTGTCGAAGGTATTCTTGAGATAATTGAATCCAACATATTCTTCTTCGGATTCATCGCTAGAGCTATATCTCTTGGCTTCTTGATATGATGAGACACCTACAAAACAATTGCTTTAATACTTTTTGGCGTTGGAACCATTGAATCCACTATTGGATTTCTTGCCTTTGAGGTACTTTTTAAATTTCCTCACAAATATCGCCATATCTTTATCGCTTTCTTCAGCAACTTCTGACTCACGTGCCGTAGACTTTAAAGTAACCCCTTTTGCTTTTCGATCGGTTTGAGTTTCAACTCAAACGTTTGTATGGATCCTATCAATTTATCTACTCTTATGTTGTTTACGTCTTTACTTTCTTCAATAGTAGTGACCTTGGCTTGGAACCTGTAAGGCAAAAACATAAGATCTTTTTAACAATATCAGAGTCAGAATATTGCTCCATATGTAAGGCTTTAAATTTTGACGTTAACATTTGAACCTTCAATTTCTTAATCGCTAATGTTCCTTCAAACGTGGTTTGCAGAATTTTCCATGCCTCATTTCTGGTTTCACAATTCTAAATATGCATATATTGATGTTCAATAACACCATTGAAAATAAAGTTCAAACCTTTGGAGCTTCATATCGCATTAGATTGTTCTAATGTGCTCCATTCTACTTTCAGCTTAATGGAAATAACTCCTCCGGTGTTGGTAATGGTAGGAGGGGAATAATCGTCTTCAACATACATCTAGACATACTCGTCATTGGCCTTCAAATAAGCCCTTATGTGCGCCTTATAGAATGCGTAATTCGATCCATCCAAAAGTGGAGGTCGAGTGCTTGATGCTCCTTCTCTGATCATTCCAGCCATAGAATATCAAACAAAAACAAACAAAACAAATGCAACAAAATATTGAGCCTGGATCCTAGCTTTAGTATGTCTAGACTCTTGCTCTGATACCAATTGAAAAATGTGGATTTGTATGTTATGGTAACCTAGAAGGGGGTGAATAGGTTTATCAACAAATATTGCAGAACTAAAAATATAAACCCACTCAAACAAATAACACGGATATTTTTAGCGTGGAAAACCTTAACAGGTAAAAAACCACATGACCAACTCATAGGCCACTTAACATATCCACACAGATTTCACTAGTTGGTATATCGTTTTTAACTCATGTTGATTGACCACTGAATCACACGACTCTTGTTATAACCAAATACTACCTACCCACAAGCCTTTTACTAGCAAACCTTGCAATGTGTGCTCAGAGACTCCTGCACGCTCCAAGTCTTGTTTTTCCTTTTCGTATGGTCAAAGAAACAATAACTCCCAATTTATGAGATCAAATCTATGTGCTTAATAAAATATGAATAATCAAATAATATGTATGATCAAAACATATTATGAATAGACTACAATTAAGCGCAAAAGCAAAGCATAATTAGTCTATATAAACAAACTCTGTCTTCTCTCACATAAACAAAAATATCGAAGCATCAAAACAACAAAGACATGTGAGAGGAATAGAATAAAAACTTTGAAGAACCTAAGAGAGTATAATGAGCCTATAAAAGAGACTTACACGGCTTAACATTGAAGAACAATAGGCTCCACTTTGAGTCAAGCAAACTCTAACCAAATGACCTTGGATTTTATCGTTCTTTAAACCGTTGGAAAGATATTGATGTTTAGTTTCATTTTCAAAAAACAAAATACCATTTGGATGTATAGATAAAATGTTATGCCCGCTCATGCATCCAAAGGTCAGTTTCTCGAAAACACAAAATGTTTGAAATTAAATTCTAAAATTAGATAAAACAAAACAAATAAGACTCAATACTTATAAAACATTAAAATCAACATGTTAGCACTCAAATGCATATGCATGAACATGTTATAAGTGTGTGTGTGAATCTTATCTGATTTCAAGAATTAAGAATATTGTTTCTTCTAAACTTACCTTAAAGCACTTTCTTGAGACTTCTCAGAAGCTTTTCATCTTCACATGATTTCTTCGAATTTTCAATAAGCTTAACTCATGCTCTAACTAAGCTACCTAAGAATTACACAAAAATGCATTTTGCTCACGGAATCAAAACCAACAAAATAATGACCTTACAGATCATGTGGTTGTGCTCATATCCTCACAAAAGTTGACTATGTCACTTAAAGATGACCAGTTCATATTGTTGATGCATGAACCAAGGATAGAGCAGCTGAATATATCAACTCAACTTAATGTGGGAGGTACATATGCTCACTTTGCTTTATATAATAGTAGAAATAGTATAGGTGGTTATAAAAATGCTAGAGGAAGAAATCGTTCCAGAGGCATAAGAGGAAGATATGGCAACAGATCAAGCCAAAGAATCCATTGCCAACTTTGTTCAAAACCATGCCATGGCGCCTTACAATGTTACAGGCGTTTTGACCAGCAGTTCCACGGTTCTAGTCCACAAAATCAGGGCAATCAATCTGTTTTTATGACAAATAAGAATCAGGGGCAATCTAATGCACAAGGTCATGCTACTGAGATAGGAAATTATGAGCAAATTCATCAACAACAACCAGCATGCAATAACATGAATACCGCCTACTATGCAACAACTGAAAATGATGTAGAATTGCAGTTGGATAGGAAGATTTTATGTCTCCAAACGGATATGGGAGGAAAGTATGAATCTTTCATTCTATTCTTAGCAAATCAAGGGATTAAAATTAAGTTTTCTTGTCCATATACACACCAACAGAATGGTGCTTCCAAAGAGGAAGCACAGACACTTGGTGGAAACTAGCTTGACAATGTTGGCACATGAAGGTCTTCCTTTGAAGTTTTGGTGTTAAAGTTTTTCTATAGCTACTTACTTGATCAACAATCTTCCAACTGGTTTGCTTCAATTTCAATCACCGTTTGAAAGGTTATTTCATAAGAAACCTAACTACAACCTCATGAAAACATTTGGATGCTTATGCTTCCCTTACATTTGATATTATTCAAAACACAAACTTGACTTTCATTCAAGTAAGTGTGTGATTATTGGTTACAGTTTGGCTCACAAAGGATATTGATGCCTTCACTCTTTAAGCAAGGTTTTTATCTCACGTAATGTGTTGTTTTAGTGAGATGGAATTTCCTTACAAAGTGTTGTTTCTTGATATATAAGCAACTCCATTATCATTAGCTTGATCTATGACACGTTCAAAAAATGGATTTCTACTCCCAAGTGCAGGAGTGTCGAAGTAATAAATTAACCTAGTGAGACCGGGGTCGATCCACGAGGAAGAAGATTTAGATCCTGCAAAAACCAACAAAAATCTACAAGGAAAATATAATAGGAAAGAAAATATTACGAAATGAAGGTAGGTATAATGGTGAAACAAATTAAATTAAAATATGCTAAGGTTAGAGGTTCCACTCTTGGTATATGTTTAAGTTATATTTAACTCCTTTTTATCACTCAATTGGAATCCACACACAAAGGAGGTTCCAATCGGAAGTTATCCCATTTAAGTTCTTTACACATCTATCAAGTTATATTTCTTTTCTTTTAGTTATATTACAGTGGATACTCTACACTCCTTATGTTAAATGGGTTCAACTACCATAAATCAAGATTCCTTTGCTAGATGCAGGTATAACCATGCGGTTATAGACGGATTCAAGTATTTATGGTGTTGTTTATCTACAATGAATCAAGAATCCTTGGTTAGAGGTGCGGGTATAACCATGCGGTTCTAGACGGATTCAAGTATTCATTGTGCCAAGAATTGTCTACAATAAGTCAAGATCCCCACTTCACATAAGAGTAAGAGATGAAAATTCAATTCAATAAGAAAAGTAATATAAAACATGTAGATAAATTTACACAAATGAATATAAAATTTAAGACCATGTTAAGAGTTAAATAAATCTTTATTCATATACCAAGAGCTTCTCCCTTCACCTTAGCAAAAAGAGAATTTAGCTACTCATGATAGAAGAAAGAAAACAAGTAGAAGAAATAAAATGAGCAAGAGAGAAATTAGATTATCATAAAAGTTCAACAATACAACAATGTAAGGTGAACTTAGCAAGGAACCCAAGCTGCCCTCAAGCTTTTACAAGGCCTCTATTTATAGACACATTGAGAGGCAAACAAGTCAAAAATGGTAGGAATAAATTAATGCAAGTTGATTGAATTAGGTAAGGTAAAGTTGTCAACTTTGGTGTTTTCCACACATGCACCGACTTGTCTACCTAATTAGGCACCGTTCCTTTGACAATTTGATCTCAGTGATAAACATCAAAATTGTAGATAATTCTCTTATCTTTCTAGAATGATAAGACTCATAATATTTGGAATTTTCTGGAGAAAGTTATGGCCCAAAGAGTGAAGACTGCCCAATTGACGCGGCCATACAAACCAGCCCAAGATAATCCAATATTTGTCTTCAAAGGAGTCCAAATCTTATAAGAGTTTACAAACCAAACTTATAGGGCTATGAGTTATCTTTCCAACACCATCAAGAACGCAGTGATTGGATATTTGAGTGCAAAGTGATACCCATTACACTTAACTTGCATCAAAATAGAAAGTTTAACAATTAAGTGTAGTTATAAATAAGTTAAGTAATTTGATGACACTAATATTATAAAATAATGGTTTTAACCTTTATTATTATATAAATTTAAGTGTTCATCACACCCCCCAACCAGCTTATTGCTAGTCCCTAGCAATTAAAGCGTTATCATTTCATAGTGATTTTTCAAATTTATATCTAAGTCTTCATTTACCCATTCTTCGTTTGTTCTATCCAAATAGATGAACTCTCGACAAAAATATTTAATTTGTCTTTTTCATTTTTGTGTGCAACATGTACCCTTAGACAAGATATTGACAAACCTTATTTGTGCTCATTATAAGTTGACATAAGTTCATGGGGCTTCACTGAAAATATCAAAGTTCTATTCTAATGTTTCTTCCAAAATAACTTCCTTAGGCAGAGCAATGTATTTCTTCTTCTCTCTCTCTCTCTCTCTTTTTTTTTTTTTTGAAATGAGAAAGAGAGGAAGAAGAGGATTCACTACCTTTGGTTGTTGATTTTGTTAACCCACAAGAATAGACTCTTAATAATCTTCAATTTGCTACCCACGATCAAATGTCAAAGTGTGTGTGTGAGAATAGTAGTTTATGAACAATTGCTTTGGGTATATGAGCATGAAAGTTAATTTATATTTGAGAGTTCATAGATTTGAATAGTCAAACTAAGATGAATAGTGAAGTCTCTTAATAAATTTAAAAAATTCGAGATGAAATGATAACACCTATTATTTATTTATTTTTTCCTTTTTTTTTATGAGCATAAAAATAAATAATCATAAAAGTTATCACAAATATTATCAACTATCCCTCCCCCCAACCAAATAAAGACGTTGTCCTCAATGTCTAAGGATAAAGAGAGAGTGTAGAAGAAATTACCTGAACCAAAGATTAATGAAAAGAAAAACCTGTAACATACTAGAACAAGCTAAAAATAACATATTTATTGAAAACAAAAATGGGAAAGAAAGAAAGGAAAAACAAAATACATAGGTCAAGCCAATCTACGCTTTTTGCTACCCTCAGCAACTGACCAATCTAACTTAGATGTGGCAATGTCATATTCGGGAACAAAAGCTTCTAATTGTTCAATCAATTGATGAACATTAGAAGCAGTGACAATGATACGTCGAGCTAGAGGTGAGATAAATTGGTTTTCCACAGCATGATCTAGGAAAGACAACAGACCATCATAAAAACTACAAATATTCAACAAGCCTATTGGTTTTTGATGGATTTTGAGTTGGGACCATGAGGTGACTTCAAAGAGTTCCTCTAAGGTTCCAAATCCCCCTGGTAAGGCTATGAATGCATCAGCATGACTAAACATTTCAGCCTTGCGTTAATGCATGTCTGAAACAATCTGCACTTCCCCAATTGTATTTCCCGTAACACCCCCCACACTCAAAGCTTTTAGGATGACACCCAAAACTTGATTGCCGCCATCATAAGCAGCTTTTGAGACACGACCCATCAACCCAAGGTTACCTCCTCCATAAACTAGATGAATCTTTTTCTCTGCTAATACCTTACCAAGCTGGTCAGCAGCTTCCTCAAATTCTCTATTCTTAGCAGAACTAGACCCACAAAAGACACAAATATTGGTAAAGCGGCGTGAGATGGTGTTTGCCATTGTTATGCATGCTTTTTTTTTTTTTTTTGGAAATTTGTAGGGTTGTGAGAACTGGAGAAGATAGAGAAGTGTCATTTATAGTGCTTATAAAGAAGATGAAATCATGGAAGCTATATGACTAGGTCTGCATTGGCAGAAGAATGTCAGGCCAGAGTATAAAATGTCAAAAAGAGTGGCTGACCTGTATCTGTACAAGTAGTTATGATTGTGGCTCACATCTTCCTCTGGTTTTATGTCCAAAAACGGCTTGAACGCCCTCTATGGGTCGAGGATAGGCTTCCCATCCAATTTTCTTATAAATTGGCAAACAGGGTCTTTTAAAGTCAGATTCCCAAGACTGTATCACTCATGTTCTTTTTGAAGTTGGTTCCATAAAGCGAGGATTGCAATATGCACATATCCACTAGGATGCGTCTCAAGAGTCAACAAAATATTGTCTAATGACTCCTTATTCAAGCCATCCTTAATGAATTGTATTTTATCTTCTCGATTTACAGACACCATTCCAAGAGAACGACAGCGTGTGTTAAAAGTCGTGCGAGCACACTTATAACATATGCCCAATTTCTTTGCTCTTCTTTTTTTTGCATAATTGCTTTTACCCAGACCAGGCATGTAAGTAATAAATGAATCAGAGAACTCACCTGCCAATCTTACCTTAGCTTCAATCAGCCAACGTACCTCGACAGGGATGCACTTGCACATTAGCATTCTTAATCTTTCGGACCGTTCTTTGTAAATTTTCATCAAAGCTTTTTGAGGAAGTAAGGGAAAACGATTTTTCAATTTCTCGAGAATTTCTTCCATTTTTGCGAAAAAGAAAAGAAAGAGAAAAGAGAATGTACAAAGCAAGATTTTTTATTTTTTATTTTTTATCAGCTATTATGGGAGACTGAAAACACCGACTTGAAAAGTCACGGAATACCGTTATTCGCCATTTAAGCAGGGAAAATAGAAGAAGGAAAAAGAAAAATAAAAATACAAAATTAGCCTGCAATCACAAAAAATTAGAGTTAGAAAGAAATATGCAAACCCAATTCAAATCATATCAATGGTTTTCATAATATGGGTCTGAAAGAGGAAGAGTCCCTTCTTCGAAAACTTGATTTTCTAGAAATGGTTTAAGTCTTTGACCGTTCACTTTAAACACGTTACCATTCCTAGGGTTTTCAATGTCAATGGACCCATAAGGATACACATGTTTCACAACAAATGGACCGCTCCACCTAGATCTCAATTTTCTAGGGAATATGTGAAGTCGAGAATTATAAAGTAAAACTTTTTAGCCAACATCAAATGTTTTTCTTAAAATTGATCTGTCATGAAAGGCTTTGGTTCTGTCTTTATAAATTTTCAAATTCTCATATGCATCATTTCTTAATTCCTCAAGTTCATTCAGTTGTAGCTTACGTAATTTGCAAGCATCATCAATGTTTGAATTAAAAGTTTTGATAGCCCAGTAAGCTTTATGCTTCAGTTCCACAGGCAAGTGACAAGGTTTCCCATAAACTAATCGATAGGGTGACATACCTAAAGATGTTTTGAAAGCAGTACGGTAAGCCCTAAAGTGCATCGTTTAGTCTAAGTGACCAATCTTTGCGATTTGGATTAATCGTTTTTTCTAAAATTTGTTTTGTCTCTCGATTAGCTAATTCAACTTGTCCACTTGTCTGAGGGTGATAAGGGGTAGCAACTTTATGTGTAATCCCATATTTCTTCATTAGAGACTCAAAGACTTTGTTGCAAAAATGTGTTCCCCCATCACTTATAATGACTCGAGGAATTCTAAAACGACTCAAAATATTTTCTTTCAAAAATCTGACAATCTGTTTTGTGGTCATTATTTCGACATGGAATTGCCTTGATCCATTTGGAGACATAGTCAACTGCGACTAAAATGTAAACAAAACCAAATGATGATGGAAATGGGTCCATGAAATCTATCCCCCAACAATCAAATATTTCAATGATAAGGATAGGGTTTAGAGGCATCATGTGCCGTTTAGAAATGGCCCCCAATTTTTGACAATTTTCACAAGTTTTGCAGAATGTGTAGGTGTCTTTGAACAGAGTTGGCCAATAAAATCCACATTGTAAGATTTTTGCAGCCATTTTCCTTGACGAAAAATGACCCCCACATGCTTCTGTATGACAAAATTTAATGACACTATTTACCTCATTGTCGGGTATGCATCAAAGAAAAATTTGATCAGGGCAATACTTGAACAGGTATGGGTCTTTCCAATAAAAATTTCTAACCTCTGTCAGAAACTTTTTCTTATCTTGTACTGTCCATTGAGATGGCATCTCTCCTGTTACAAGAAAATTGACAATGTTAGCATACCATGGCATTTTACTACTAGAAAACAAAAACTCATCTGAAAAAGAGTCATTGATAGGTGTTATGTCCAAGGATGAGTTTGTTGTAAGTCTTGACAAATGATCTGCAACAACATTTTCAGCTCCTTTTTTATCTTTGATTGTGATGTTGAATTCTTGGAGCAACAAAATCCACCGTATCAATCTAGGCTTGGCATCCTGTTTAGACATTAAGTACCTCACAGCAGTATGATCAGTGAAAACAATAGTTGAAGAGCCAATTAAATAAGATCAGAATTTGTCTAATGCAAATATTACAGCAAGTAGTTCTTTTTCTGTAGTAGTATAATTTATTTGTGCACTATTCAAAGTACTACTTAAGTAATAAATTACATAAGGCTTACCTTCCTTCCTTTGCCCTAGCATGGCACCGACAGCAAAATCGCTAACATCACACATCAACTCAAAAGGCAGAGACCAATCCTGGGGATTGCATGATAGGGGCAGTTGTCAAAAGGCTAATCAACTTATCAAAAGATTTTTGACAATCTTGAGTCCATTCAAATGGTGCATCTTTTATTAGGAGATTACAAAGAGGTCTAGATATTGCACTAAAGTCTTTAATGAATCTCCTATAAAATCCTGCATGGCCTAGGAAATATCAAACATCCCTAACCGTTTTTGGTGAAGGCAAATAGGCAATTAATTCAACTTTTGCTTTGTCAACTTCAATTCCCTTAGAAGAAACCACATGTCCTAGGACAATTCTAGAGGTGACCATGTAATGACATTTTTCCCAATTTAACACCAAACCTTTTTCTTCACATCTTTTTAAGACATTTTCTAAATTTTCAAGGCAATTATCAAATGAATTTCCAAACACTGTTAGATCATCCATAAAGACCTCTAAAAAATGTTCAACCATGTCACTAAAAATGCTCAACATACATCTTTGAAATGTTGCAGGAGCATTACAAAGGCCAAAAGACATCCTTCTAAATGCAAAGGTGCCAAAGGGATATGTGAATGTTGTCTTTTCTTGGTCCTCTAGTGCTATGGGATTTGATAATAACCTGAGTACCCATTAAGAAAACAGTAGTAGGGATGTCCTGCCACTCTTTTTAGAATTTGGTCAAGAAATGGTAAGGGAAAATGGTCTTTTCTAGTGGCAGCATTTAATTTTCTATAGTTAATACACATTCGCCAACTAGATGAGACTCGTATTAACTTTCCTTTTTCATTTTTTACCACTGTGACTCCAGATTTCTTAGGGACTACTTGTGTTGGACTTACCCACTTACTATCAGAAATAGGGTAGATAATTCCTACATCAAGTAACTTGAGAACTTCACCTCTTACTACCTCTTTCAGGTGTGGATTTAACCTTCTTTGGGGATGTTGACATGTTCTAGCATTATCTTCTAGATGTATTCTATGTGTACATATCAAAGGATTAATGCCTTTTTTGTCTTTTAAAGTCCACCCAATTGCATTTTTATGCCTTTTAAGTACCTCTATCAATTTAACTTCCTGTCCATTGGTAAGAGTTGAAGAAATTACCACCGGGTAAGTTTGTTTTTCACCAAGGAATGCATATTTCAGTCCTTCAGGTAATGGCTTCAATTCTAGTTTGGGTACTTCTTCTTGTTTACTTTCATTAACAGGTCCCAATTCTTCAAATTTCGGCTTCCAACCTTTGTTCTCCATTACCTAGGTATAATCAAGCAACGAACATATATTAGAAACAGTAGGATCTAGTTGCATGCTTGACTCAAATGAATTAACTAAACAAGTTTCCAGAGGATCAGAAGAACTCCCTGCTTGAAGATGATCTTCAATAATAGCTTCAATCATGTTTGCTTCTACATTTTCATCACCTTCATCTTGTGGTTGTTTGCACATGTTGAAAACATTAAGCTCTAGTGACATATTTCCAAATGTCATCTTCATTACGCCATTCCTACAATTAATCAAAGCATTAGAAGTTGCTAAAAATGGGCGGCCTAAAATAACAGGAATTGGTTTACACCCATTAGCAACAGGTTGTGTATCCAAGACAATAAAATCCACAGGATATATGAATTTATCGACTTATACTAACACATCTTCCACTATCCCTCTTGGCACTTTAATTGATCTATCAACAAGTAAAAGAGTTATGAAAGTTGGTTTTAACTCACCCAGATCAAGTTCTTGATAAACTGAATATGGAAGTAAATTAACACTAGCCCTAAGATCAAGTAAAGCCTGTTTAATTTTATGCTTTCCAATAATGCATGAAATTGTGGGACAACCAGGGTCCTTATATTTCATAGAATTATTGTTTTGAAGAATGGAACTTACTTGTTCTGCTAAAAAGGCTCTCTTTTTCACATTCAGTTTTCTTTTCATAGTGCACAAGTCGTTCAAAAATTTTGCATAAGAAGGAACCTGTTTAATAGCATCCAACAAAGGAATATTGACCTTCACTTATTTGAAAATTTCATAAATTTCAGGATTGTGGTTCAATTTCCTTGGATTGTTGAATGCTTGCAGAAATGGGGCTACAGGTGGGAGTTTGGTCTTTTCTTGGCTAGGTACAGGCTTATCAACCCCTTCCTTACTCTTGGAGATAGACTTATCATCTTTTTCACAAGGATCAAGAATAGGTTTTTCGACAACCTTACCACTGCGAAGAGTTATGACTGATTTAACTTGGTCCATGTGTTGAGTGTTGAGTGTTGATGGATGGTGAGTGTTGATGCAATCTTAGCAAGAGTGTCTTTTAAATCGGACAAGGTTTGTGAAGTTTGATTGTTAATGGTCTCTTGCTTTTCAATGAATGAATGCAATGTTTCTTCAAGGTTTTTCCTAAATTGTGAGACATAGGGTGCATAACCTTAAGTGCCTTGAGAGTTTTGGTGACCTTGAGGAGGTGGTGGTTGTGAAGATTGTGCATGATTATCATTCCTCCAACTAAAGTTTGGGTGATTTCTCCAACCTGGATTGTAGGTCTGTGAGTATGGGTTAGGATTTGGCATTTTGAAAGTGTTTAGACATTGGCTTGTTCATGGAGACATTCTTTGAATGCAGGCAAAGTTGGACACTCCTTAGTTGAATGGTCATTGGTATCACATATGTGACACACAATTTCTTGAGCGGATTTTGGGTGACCGCTCTTTTTCAATTCTAAGGCTTCGACCTTTCTAGCTAGAGATGCAAATTTGGCTTGAATGTCATGTTCTTCCCTAAGGTTGTAAATACCTCTACTAGATGTAGAGGCTTGAGCTTTGCTCGGTGCCTCTTGGGTACCTGCAGTGTCCCAATTTTGAGCATTCTCTGCTAATAGGTCTAGGTAGTCTAGTGCCTCTTCAGGGTCTTTATCTCCAAACTCTCCATTACACATCATTTCGACCATTTGTCTACCTTGGGGTGTTAAACCCTCGTAAAAGTGTGTGACTAGTCTACATGTTTCAAAGCCATGGTGAGGACAAGAATTAAGCAATTCTTTGTACCTCTCCCAACATTGGTAAAGGGTCTCTCCTGGTTTCTGGCTGAAAGTGGTAATTTGTCTTTTGAAGGAATTTGTTCTATGATGAGGAAAGAACTTTTTCAAGAACTGTTCCTGCATTTCATCCCAATTACTAATAGATCTAGACCTAAGATTTTGCAGCCATGTTTTAGCTTTATCTTTCAAAGAGAAAGGGAAAAGCTTTAGTCGGATGGTAGTTCATGCTACAATTTGTGTCATTATAAGTGTTGCACACTTCCTCAAACTCTCTCAAATGCAGGTATGGGTTTTCGGCATCTAATCCATGAAATTTGGGTAAAAATTGAATAATACCCGGCTTAAAGTTAAAATGAGATGCATCTGGAGGAAAAACTAGACATGATGGAGTACTAGTTCTTGTGGGGTTCATGTAGTCTCTAAGTGTTCTAGGTTGTGCATGATCATTGTATTGGGAACGATTGTCCCCAAGATCAGTGACTCTTTCAACTTCGTTTTCTGCCATATTTTTAAATGGAAATGGGGAGCCCCTAACAAGTCTACTAGTCGGTGTACGTGACCAAGCTCTCATGCAAGTCTTAGATGCAACAGAATAAAATAAAACAAAAAACACCAAAAATAAAATTATTTACAAGAAAAAGAAAATGAAAAAGATTAAAAGAATTTTGATGGTTTTGGACACCAAATGATACTTCCCCGGCAACGACGCCAAAAATTTGACACGTCCAGAAATGGATTTCTACTCCCAAGTGCAGGAGTGTCCACGAAGTAATAAATTAATCCGGTGAGACCGGGGTCGATCCACGAGGAAGAAGATTTAGATCTTGCAAAAACTAACAAAAATCTACAAGGAAAATATAATAGGAAAGAAAATATTATGAAATGAAGGTAGGTATAATGGTGAAACAAATTAAATTAAAATATGCTAAGGTTAAAGGTTCCACTCTTGGTATAGAGTTTAAGTTATATTTAACTCCTTTTTATCACTCAATTGGAATCCACACACAAAGGAGGTTCCAATCAGAAGTTATCCCATTTAAGTTCTTTACACATCTATCAAGTTATATTTCTTTTCTTTTAGTTATATTACAGTGGATACTCTACACTCCTTATGTTAAATGGGTTCAAGTACTTATTGTGCCAATCAACTACCATAAATCAAGATTCCTTTGCCAGATGCTGGTATAACCATGCGGTTCTAGACGGATTCAAGTATTTATGGTGTTGTTTGTCTACAATGAATCAAGAATCCTTGGTTAGAGGTGCAAGTATAACCATGCGGTTCTAGCGGATTCAAGTATTTATTGTGCCAAGAATTATCTACAATAAGTCAAGATCCCCACTTCACATAAGAGTAAGAGATGAAAATTCAATTCAATAAGAAAAGTAATATAAAACATGTAGATAAATTTACACAAATGAATATAAAATTTAAGATCATGTTAAGAGTTAAATAAATCTTTATTCACATACCAAGAGCTTCTCCCTTCACCTTAGCAAAAAGAGAATTTAGCTACTCATGATAGAAGAAAGAAAACAAGTAGAAGAAATAAAATGAACAAGAGAGAAATTAGATTATCATAAAAGTTCAACAATACAACAATGTAAGGTGAACTTGGCAAGGAACCCAAGCTGCCCTCAAGCTTTTACAAGGCCTCTATTTATAGACACATTGAGAGGCAAACAAGTCAAAAATGGTAGGAATAAATTAATGCAAGTTGATTGAATTAGGTAAGGTAAAGTTGTCAACTTTGGTGTTTTCCACACATGCACCGACTTGTCTACCTAATTAGGCACCGTTCCTTTGACAATTTGATCTCGTGATAAACATCACAATTGTAGATAATTCTCTTATCTTTCTAGAATGATAAGACTCATAATATTTGGAATTTGCTGGAGAACGTTATGGCCCAAAGAGTGAAGACTGCCCAATTGACACGGCCATACAAACCAGCCCAAGATAATCCAATATTTGTCTTCAAAGAAGTCCAAATCTGATAAGAGTTTACAAACCAAACTTATAGGGCTATGAGTTATCTTTCCAACACTATCAAGAACGTAGTGATTGGATATTTGAGTGCAAAGTTATGCCCATTACACTGAACCTGCATCAAAATAGAAAGTTTAACAATTAAGTGTAGTTATAAATAAGTTAGGTAATTTGATGACACTAATATTATAAAATAATGGTTTTAACCTTTATTATTATACAAATTTAAGTGTTCATCAATCTGCGCCTTTATTTACTTTACTACAAATTGTTCCAAAGCATATTTCCATAGCCCAACCTCCTAACATTGTTGTTGATCTCTAGCATTCTACTTCTGCTCCAATTATGGAACCTGTTCAATAATGTAATCAATTCAGTTGAGCTTCCTATTAGTGTTCAGAATACAGCTTTTGTCCACTTTATGGTTACAAGGTCAAAAACTGGCACACAGTTGTTTCCTTCAAGTTTTTTGGCTGCCACTGAACCTAAAACAGCAAATGAAGCCATGTTGGATCCCCAATGGTTAGTTGCAATAAAGTTGAATATTAGGCTCTACATGCTAACAAGACTTGGGAACTAGTTCCTTTTTCTAATAATATGAATGTACTAGACTGTAAATGGGTTTTCAAGTTGAAGTACAAGCCAAATGGCTCCATCCTCAAGCACAAGGCAAGATTGGTAGCCAAAGGCTTTCATCAAGAGGTTGGTTTGGACTATTTTGACACATTCAGTCCAATTGTCAAAGCCTCTACAATCCAAGTAATTTTTAGTCTTGTTGTCTTCAATGGATGGGATGTGCAGCAAGTTCCATCTACAATACATTTCTCAATGGAAATCTTCATGAAAAGGTATTCATGCAGTAACTCGATGGCTCATCATGTTTGCAGACTTTCCAAAGCTTTGTATGGCTTGAAACAAGCTCCAAGATCATGGTTTCACAAGCTGAAATCAGCTCTTATCACTTGGGGATTCAAGAACTCGGATTATGATGTTTCATTGTTTCTCAAACATCAAGGCAAGGATATCATTTTTCTTCTAGTGTATGTAGATGACATACTACTTACAGGTACCAGCTCTTCTCTTGTTCATAAAGTTAAAGATCAATTGCATAATACCTTTACTCTCAAAACATTAGGTTCAGTGAATTACTTCCTTGGTTTTGAAGCTTTCAGAAATCATAGAAGCATTATAGGTGCTCTTCAATATCTTACCTACACTAGACCAGACCTCTCTTATATAGTGAATAAGTTAAGTCAATTTTTTATAGCACTAAAGCAGCCTAATTGGTTGGCTTGTAAGAGGGTCTTGAGATACTTAAGGGATACTCTTCATAAGGGACTATAGTTTAAACCATCCTCTTAATTGACCCTTGAAACATACTCAGATGTTGATTGGGAAAGTAGCATTGATGATAGAAAATCAACAAGTGGAAATTGTGTGTTTCTTTGTGGCAATTTGATTTCATGGAGTTCAAGGAAATAGACAGTTGTAGCAAGATCCAATGCTGATGCTGAAGACCAATCAATGGCCAATCTTACTTGTGAAATTATGTGGCTGTATTATCTCTTTATAGAGCTGCAGCTTCCTCTTTCATTTCCTACTCCCTTGTGGTGTGATAATGTTAGTGCCAATGCCTTGGCTTCCAACCTAGTTTTTCACTCAAGGACTAAACACATTGACATTGATTCACACTTCATTAGAGAAAAGGTTGTTGTAGGGATCATAGAGCCTTGATATGTGCCAATCGAGTTCCAAATATCTGATATCTTCACTAAGACTCTCACTAAAGATCGGTTTACTTTTCTTTGTTTCAAACTGAACATGGTGTCCTCACTATAGTTCAGCTTATGGGGGAATGCGAAGAGAACATGATTTAACAGCCACTTCAGCCACTTTATGATTAAGTTCTAACAATGCAAACTCAGCAGTCTCCGGTTCAAGGCATAGTCAAGGAAATTCGCGCACAGCAAGACCTGATTTGAGTGCTTCTTGCCAATTGAGTTACGATCCGCTCTTGGCCTATTAGGTTCGGAACTCGGATCCATATAGGAGAGTGGCAGATAGCTGCTTTCACGAGGTCAGACAGAATCGAATTTTCAACTGAAACTGGAATAGTCATAAAGTCTTTCTTTAACTGGGATATCTAAGACATGAGGCTAATCCCCACTATCCCTCTCTTTTTCCCTTCTTTCTCGAGGAGAGAGTGGCCTTCAGCTCATCTCACGATGCCGTTAAACTCAGCTATTCTCTTCCGCTCGGACGTTGGTTACATTTCTTTATGTTATTTGTACTAGTAACTGGTTTATGGATGAGTGCTCTTTGCAGTTGTCATTAATAGAATGAAAGCTGGAAATGATATTCCAGTACATAAGAATTCTGTGTATCAAGCTGGACTAGCATAGTGTGCAAAGGGGATCAGACTTGATGATCATATAAGAAAGAAGAAGAACTTGAAAGCTGATCAAGTTGACATGTCAACAAATTAGTTGGAGTATAGCTGACATGCTTCTAGAGTAATAGCAGAGATTGCTTGAATTGTAAATATAGATTTGTATCAACTCAATTCTGTTTGAGTTTGTTATAAATCTGTTTAAAGAAGCTAGCATGTGTATATATATTCATGTGTGTTTGGTTAACATTAATGAGAAATAGAATACACAACTATCACGTTGAGCTTAACATTTCATCAATGGCAGTTTTCTCTCCTTTACATTTTTGTGCATATTTTGTTGCTCAAAGCTGAGAAGCTTGTACTTCAGGTTTCTTTCCCTTTTCACAGATATATGGTACATGAGTGTTTGCATATATATAAGCTTTGGATTTTTTCTTGTTGGTTGCTTAGCTTTAAGAGCGATTTTAATTTTGCATGTTTAAGGGTTTGGTGAGCTTCGAATGGAAACTCTGGGCATATATATTTGAGCTTCGTAGGCAGTAAATGGGTCTACAGAACCAAGCTCAAACCAGATGATACAATTCTCAAGTATAAAGCAAGGTTAGTTGCCAAAGGATTTCATCAAACCCCAAGCTTGGGTTACTTTGATGCTTTCTTGAATGGTAAGCTTCGTGAACAGGTCTTCATGCAGCAACCTAAAGGGTTTGAGATTGAAGGGAGTTTTAGAAAAGATTTTGATTATCGTATAACATGAGGAATTGGGTTTCAAAATTTTTTCTTACATTGAAAACCTTTTACAATCAGGAACGAGTTCCTGTATATACGCAGAAAAAGAATTTAGAAACTACATACATTTTTCTTCATTTTCTTTTTTCTTATTACTCAATCTACCACTAGATCTTTCGAGCTATGACCCGCGGTCTAACAATGTGTGTGTGGGCATGTCACTGCAAGAGATGGAGGTCACGTAAAAAGAACGCCAGCCGAATCTTGCAAAAGAAGGAGAGTTAGAAAAACCTTTTTTTCTTTTCTTCCCTCTTTGGTGGCCGAATTCTCTTTCTTTTTCACTTGTGTGTTAGGTTTTGGTTTTTTCTAACTATATAACACTTATATGGTAGTCCTTTAGGGTTTTAATTTGACCAAGTCAAAATAGGATTTTAAATCCTATTTATTTTTAGTCTCCCTAAAGACTTGAACTTGTGACCTTTTGGACTATTAAAATAATCTAATTATTTTAATTCTTTTGTCCTAGTCATTATTTAATCACATGACCTCATATTTAATAAATAGAAATAATAATTCAAAATTATTAATTTCTATTATTTTATTAAATATTTAATTAATTAAATAATCATATTATTTAATTATTCTCTTTTATTTAAATCGCATTACTTTCGTAACACTATTAATTGGACTATCCAATTAATCTACCGCGACCCTCGTTACCAATAACCATAAGGGCTAGCAAGGGGACCTAATGGACCCACAGTTTTGAGCTCCAATAATACTTAGTAATATTAATTAAAACTCTTTAATTAATATTTCACGATTATTAACCTCGGAGTTATTCCACAAAAACCCGAGGCTACACTCTCATAACTGTATACGTGTTTATACAATCTGAAGTCTCAGTGTCCATTGATATAGCTAATTGCATATAGTGTGATCCCCCACAAATAGTTCATAACTAGAGATGGGTCATAAAGTCTGTTATACCCCTCTAGAAATATCTATTCCTTTAAGTACAATTGATTCTCTAATGAACAATTAAATCCTGTCTTCCTTACGGAAGAAGGAGAGCGCTCATAATCATTCAAGTCCCGAATCAACCCTTAAGGGAACTACTCATCTACTTTAATCAAGAAGGACTAGATTCCACTATTGTGTTTAAACCTTCCCAGCCACAAGCCAAACCGCAACTCCAAGATACAGAGGTATTGGTCGAGATTCTCATCAACCTCACTCATGGTAAATCAAAAGCCACGATCTAACCTAAAGGAGTCGATAAGACACTCAGGATTAAGATCACCTATAAATAGCCATTGTTTATTGATTATATATAAATCTCATCTACTAACGGATCTTGGTGAGAGATTCATATAAATCGTGGCCCAGTCCTATATGATCTCATCATATAAGGTGCCTCCATTCTCATGTCAACTATATGAGCGGTCTAGGATAAGACCACCGTACTTTATAAAATGGACCGCAGCAGTAGATCAATCACAAACAAAGTACCCAGCTTTGTTCGCTCTCTACGGACTCTTTAGATTGCATGTCTCAAAATGAATCCTCTCTGTTATATGACCATCATATACTCATTATGAGATTACATCTTGCAATCTAGGATGTTCTTGCACAATATGAATGTATTACTGAATATAAAACATTTTATGAACTTGAATGATAATCTGAATAATTTTTATTGTTGTCTTTAACCATGTACAATTACAAGCTTTAGGGCATAAATCCCAACAAGTTTTACTCTCATCAGAAGACCACAGGGATGCGAAGGAAGATAAATAACTTTTCTCATAGAGATGGAGAGCAGTTCCATAAAGCATAGGGTATGTTCAAGTTGATAATCATCTAGTGCCCGCACCATGGTTTTCCATTGGAGCTGCAGAATCTCTTTTTCTATGATGGATTGAATATGAACTGCCAAGCGATAGTGGATAATGTTGTAGGAGGGCCAATGCAAGAGAAGACTATGGATGGGGCATATGAGCTCTTCCAGATGTTGGGAGCCAACTCACAAGAAAAGAGTGTCAGAGGGAAGACACAGGTGTTCATAAAGTGCACACCAATGCAGGGTTGGTAAAACAGGTTGCTGAGCTGAGTAAACAGGTGCCGAGTTTAGTAGCTTCAAGTGAGCGGTAAACTGGCATTGTTTACTCCATATGTGGAGTAGGTGAGCACGATTTTGCTGTATGTGCAAGAACAAGCGCAAACGCTTAATACTTTTCCTCCGAGACAAAGGAATTATTCCTACTCAAGCCACTATAATCCAGGATGGAGGAATACTCCAAACATTTCCTGGAGAGATAGTCAATAGCAACTAGGGCAGTACCCAGCGCAGCAGTATCCTAATCAGTTTGAGCCTTTGTAGCAGGCTCAGCTTCCGCAAATTATATAGGGTTCACATCATTCACCCCCTCAGCAAGTAAGAACATCTCTAGATGAAAAATTTGATAGATTGATGCAGATGTTCCAGGAGCAGGAGGCAACATCACGGAAGCTAGAGGTGCAAGTCAAGCCAATTAGCTGAAGCCTTGTAGGCCAAAGTGCCCAGGAAGTTCTCTAGTCAACCAGAGGAAGCCAAGGCGATTACCATTATCCGAAGTGGTAAGACTGTAGATAATAGGGTTGGGTGTGAACTTTCTGATCCTTTTGTTGTTGATGCAGGCACAGGTACAGATCCTCTAGTGCAAAAAGAGAAAGAAGTGGTCACATCTGATCAAACTCCACTTCTTCATCCGGTTGTGGCCCCATATGTGCCACAAGTTCCATTTTCAGGTCGTCTTTAGAAGGGCAAGGTTGATAACACCTTCAAAGAGATTTATGATGTGCCGTCAAAAGTGAACATCAACCTGCCACTTTTGGATATGATCAAGAAAACACCGTCCTATGGAAAGTTTTTTAGGGAACTTAATAAGCGGAAGAGGCAATATGGGCTGAACGAGAGAGTGATGATTTCTGAGACGGTGAACGCAGTTTTGCAGCAGAAACTTCCCCCAAAACTGAAAGATCCAGGGAGCTTCAACATTGACATCACCGTCGGTAATATGAAGAAAGAGATAGCCATGTTAGACCTTGGGGCTATTGGGATTTATGCCCTAAAGTTTATAATTGTAAATGGTTAAAGATAATAATAATAATAATTATTCAGATTATCATTCAAGTTTATAAAAGTTTTATATTTAGTAATACATTCGTATTGTGGAAGGTTTGAACACATTAATGGAATCCACTCCTTCTTGATTGAAGTAGATGAGTAGTTCCCTTAAAGGTTGATTCGGAGCTTGAACGATTATAAGCGCTCTCCTTCTTCCGTGAGGAAGATAGGATTTAATTGTTCATTAGAGAATCAATGGTACTTAAAGGAAAAGATATTTCTAGAGGGGTATAACGGACTTTATGACCCATCTCTAGTTATGAACTATTTGTGGAAGATCACACTATATGCAATTAGTTATATCAATGGACACTGAGACTTCAGATTGTATAAACACGTATACAGTTCTGAGAGTGCAGCCTCGGATTTTTAGTGGAATAACTCTGAGGTTAATAATTGTGAAATATTAATTAAAGAGTTTTAATTAATATTACTAAGTATTACTGGAGCTCAAAACTGTGGGTCCATTAGGTCCCCTTGCTAGCCCTTATAGTTGTTGGTAACGAGGGTCACGATAGATTAATTGGATGGTCAAATTAATTGTGTTACAAAAGTAATACGATTTAAATAAAAGAGAATAATTAAATAATGTGATTATTTAATTAATTAAATATTTAATAAAATAATAGAAATTAATAATTATTAATTATTAATTCTATTTATTAAATATAAGGTCATGTGATTAAATAATGACTAGGACAAAAGAATTAAAATAATTAGATTATTTTAATAGTGCAAAAGGTCACAGGTTCAAGTCTTTAGGGAGACTAAAAATAAATAGGATTTAGAATCCTATTTTAACTTGGTCAAACTAAAATCCTAAAGGACTACTATATAAGTGTTATATAGCTAGAAAAACCTAACCTAACACACAAGTGAAAAAGAAAGAGAATTCGGCTACTAAAGAGAGAAGAAAAGAGAAAAAAAGGTTTTTTCTGACTCTCCTCTTTTTTGCAGGATTTGGCCGGCGTTCTTTTCACGTGACCTCCATCTCTTACCGTGATGTGCCCACACACACGTTGTCAGACCGCAGGTTATAACTCGGAAGATCTGGTGGTACATCGAGGAATCAGAAAAAAGAAAATCAAGAAAAAGGTATGTAGTTTCTAAAGTCTTTTTCTGCGTATATACAGGAACTCGTTCCTCATTGAAAAAGGTCTTCAAGATAAGAAAAAATTTTGAAACCCAATTCCGCATGTTATACGATAATCAAAATCTTTTCTAAAACTCCCTTTATGGGCTAGCATCAATTTGATGCCCTATTCGGTCAACATGAAGTTGGGCCTAAACGGGCTGAAGCCCACTTCTATGTCACTACTATTAGCCGATCGATCGACACTGGTACCCGAAGGGTATCGTTGAGGACATCCTCATCCAGGTACACAAGCTGATCATACTTGCTGATTTCATGGTCCCGGATATAGACGATGTTAGGGCAACCAAGACTAACCTTCCCATCCTATTAAAAAGACTATTTATGGCGACAAACCTGGGCGAGATGGTCGAGTTTTAGGTATTTGATACTATAAAACCCTCTGTCAATTCTTGTGATTGTTTTTCTTTAGATGTTTCAGGTACCCAGCTAGAGAGAGCCTTGGAGTAGTGCCTCAATGACACAGGAGCGGCGGATGCTAAAACAGGTTTGGGGGTGAAAAAGAAAGCCAAACAGAAAAAGAAACCCGAACCCTGTTCGAATAAACCGCCTTATGACGAGCACAACTTTGAGGAATTTGGAGGTTGTATCTACTTGCACAGGCAATTGTTGGGTTGGCTGCATCATAAGCATGAACGGCCGAGCAGGCATGAGCAGATTGCATTCCGTGCCAGAGACTGTGTATTGGATGTGCACTGAGAGTTTTAGGTATTTGATATTATAAAACCCTCTGTCAATTCTTGTGATTGTTTTTCTGTGCATGTTTCAGGTACCCAGCTAGAGAGAGCCTTGGAGTAGTGCCTCAATGACACAGGAGCAGCGGATGCTAAAACAGGTTTGGGGGTGAAAAAGAAAGCCAAACAGAAAAAGAAACCCGAACCCTGTTCGAATAAACCGCCTTATGATGAGCACAACTTTGAGGAATTTGGAGGTTGTATCTACTTGCACAGGCAACTGTTGGGTTGGCTGCATCATAACCGTGAACGGCCGAGCAGGCATGAGCAGATTGCATTCCGTGCCAGAGACTGTGTATTGGATGTGCACTGAGAGATAACCCGAGTCCGACGTCATGCCTAGACGTTAAGTAAAGCACTAGGAGGGAGGTAACCCTTTATTTTCATTTCTTTTTGTTTTCCTTGTTGTATAAGTTAGTTTCTGTTGGCACCATTTCTTGTCGGAAATGGAGTTTCATTCACCAGTGCTTTTGTCCAGTTTAGAGCGATTATGGGAGATATTTGATGGGTTTATTAAGTGTGCAGGTTGATAGGTTCCATTGGCGATTTCAGTTGATCTCAGCCAAAAACAAGTCTTGAATGTCAATTCGATGCTCGCCGTAGTTCGAAGACTGCATTTCAGCTCTCCTAAAGAAGACTCGCAAGTTAGGGTCGCGACTTGCTCGCGACCTTGCCAACTCGCGAGGCCAAAACTCCAGCAAAGGGATCGAGACACACGCGACTTGACACGCGACTTACTCGCGAGTTAGTCAAGTCGCAATGACCATCAAAGCAGCTAGGGATCGAGACACACGTGACTTGACCCATGACTTATTCGGGAGTTGGTTAAGTCGTGAAGGTAAAATTCCAGCCAAGGCCGAGGCACACGTGAGTTGACTCTCGACTTGGCCCGCGAGTTGCCAAGTTACGAGTAACGTATAACTGGCAACCCTAACTGTCAGTAAAAAAGGAAAACAGGATTTTAAGAAGGGGGGATGGAGACTTAACAGAAAAATAGAAGGGAGAGAGACAGAAGGAGGAAGAAGAAGAAGAGAGAAGAAGGAGACTAGCCATCGGATCGACTCATCGGACGACTTCAATCACTCGCAGGATTCAGATTTGTACACGGAGAAACTCAATCAAATCGGGTTCAGACGAAAGTCCAGCCATTTAGAGTTTTTCTATCACAATCTTTTCCTTAGTCTTTTGTTGTTGATGTTACTCTTGATAAAACGTAATATGTATTATTATTTCCTAAGTATGAGCTAACTCTCTATACTAGGGATGATGATAGATCTTACTATGAAATATGATTGAGATTAATACATGCTTGGGTGAATTAAGTTATTTAATTGAGTATTGATTTAATGCTTTATTGATTGTGTATTGCTTGATCACCAATATGCAATATCTTGTTGTTGTGGGTTAAGTACCGAGAGGAGACACTCACCACATGTTTGATAAATCAACACCATAACTTAGGAACCAAATAGAGATATATTGGTGTGAGTTATGTGATTAAATTGTTCTGTGTTTATTGCATTCTCATATAGTTAACAGTCATCGAGAGATAGGGTGTTAGTATATGTTGAATAGGTTCGATTTACCTTGAGAAAGGACTTCGGATAAATATATAACATGATCATCAATTGTTAACTTGAACATCCAGGCATAGTTATCTTGCATCATAAGGATTAGTTGGTGAAATCGGATTCCCTAGTTCCTCTCACCTCTAATAAGATTTACATCATAGTTATAGTTTTAAACTTGTTTAGGTTACAAGTTAATCATCACAAATCTTGAATTAGTATTCTAGATAGCATTAGGCGTGGTTATTGTCAGTATTCAGTTATCAATCATCCTCGTGGGAACGATAATCAGAACTCACTATTCTATATTACTTTTGCCGACCCCATATACTTGTGGGTACATAAAAGGCGTAACAGTTTCACTTAATTTCGCTTTTCCATAAAAGTGCTATGCCTTGTGTTCAGAAAACGAAGTATGGGGGAGTGAGGTTGGATGAATTAATAGTTGTGGATATTAAGACTGTTTTTCTGTGTTCATGTTTTGTTTGTTTTTGTTTTTCCCTTGAATCTAGGATTTCAAACATTGAGGACAATGTTTATCTTAGGTTTGGGGGTATGTTTGTCTTTTGTGTGTTTTTGTGTCACATGGTGTATATAGGCTGTAAAACTAGACTTTCCATCCACACATTGAGTGTTTGGAAGACTTAGATATAACAATGCCACGTACATTAGTCATTTGAGTCTTTTATTTGGTTTTTATATTGTTAGGATAACAAATCATATACATGCTAAATAGACAATTGAGTAATAATATGTAAATGCTTAGGTCATTTGAGTGTACAAAGTTGTTAGCTAGAATAGTGTCGGTAGACTCTTTGAATCTAATCATATAGGTCTGACGTCTTTGCTTTGTAGTGTGTGAAATCTTCCAATTAGTTGTCCTGATTAATAGTGGAGACTACCCTTAGTGAGATTTCAAGTGTCATGCGTATTTATTCTGAGAGAATTTATTGTTTCTATTCTTAAACATTTTCTTGAGCTTATTATCATTAGATTGATCTCTATAGGTTTGCATTGGATGTTAATGAACTGCATAATAAAAATCGTGTATGCATGTGTTAAGTGTTCAATTGAGTAGATTTTGGAGATATGATCCAGGCATTGTGTGTGAACGCCTAAATAGCTTAATTTCCTGTCCTTAAATTGTGTGCCCCCTATCCCATTCGCAGCCAAAAACTCGCATATTAGCCTTTTATTGTATGACCTATACTGTCCAAAGTCCTAGCCGAAATTGTAAAGGCCTTACCTATGAAGCTTGGAAACTAGAGATAATAAAAGAGAAAATGTGCTGATGTTGATTGAGAAAAAGGAGTGGTATTCACAAAGATGAAAAAAGTGTGGGAAATGTACAAAAGAAAATGAAAAAAAAAAATAATAGCCAACAGGAAAAAAAAAACAGAGAGAATAAAAAGAGTTGTCTAAATAAGAAAAAGGACTGATGATGCACAAAGTAAAAATTGAAAAAGATTTGAAAAGAGGTTGAAGGAGAAAGGTGTAGAAAAAGATGGGAATACAAGTTCAGCAAAGTTGGTATTCGTGAGAGAAGAGTGCAAAAATAAAAAATCTTTATGAAGTCTCTCAAGAGGTTTCCAAGTGAGTTGTAACCTTATTTCTCTTTTTTTTATAGCTAGTCACCCCAAAACCCCATTACAACCATAAAAAGACATGTTGATCTCCTTAGGAAACTTAATTGTAATATTTGATGTGTATGTACATTGATTTTTCTGTTGTTAACATTTGATATCGTTCATGAGGTCCATTTGTTAAACCTGTGCATTCTTTCTAATTATTTGTACATACGACATATTTAGTATTTCTTTGCTCATTAATTCTAGTCGTATGTAGTTGAAAGTGTGAAAACCTAGGTTCTAAGCATCATTGAGTGAAAACTGGTGAGACTAGAGTCGAGGCAAATTACATCAGTGGCTTATTAGTATGAAAGGTTTGACTATTATAAATGTGTTGCATGTTAGAGTCCTGTATGATATAGGGTGTATTAGACTTATTGGCGGTCTTCTGGATTTCTGATTTTATACTATTCTTATGTCTTTGTATTTGTGTATATACTTAATTTGATACTTAGCAATGTATGTGGTTAGCTTAGGACGTTTGTGGGTATAATAGCTGGTAAACCCTCACGAGACTATAACTCTTCCACTAGGGCCACCTAGGAGTTTAAAGGCTTGTGGCACATGCTAAGTGCCATCGTTTCATCTTACAACAATGGATATAGTTTAGTGTCTGCTTTGACGTTTAGGTTTTTTGTTTTTGCTTTTTGTTATGGTGTGTGCCAATTTGCTTGAGGACAAGCAAAAGATAGGTTTGGGGATACTTGATCGGTCATTAATTGTTCTATTTTTACACCCCTTGAACCGAGTCTTTTGATCGTGTTTTCGAGTGAATTTGGTGCTTTTGATGTGTTTTGTGAGCTTGTACAGGTTTTAGGTGATTTCCACGAAGAGACGCGAAGATTGGATGATCCGAGCCAAAACCATGCATTTTGGGCACTGGGGGCTGGTCACGCGGCGTTGCTCGTGCATGAAGGATGTTGCACAATCCAGTGAGCAACGCGAGGAAAAACGCGACCACAGCAGCTCGCGTGCATGCTCGCGCATTAAAGAGTGCGCCAAACCAGATTGCAGCACGACCACGGGCGCGACCAAGGCTCGCTCGTAGGGCTGCTCACATGGAAAAGCTGCAGCAACATAGTACGCACCGCGACTAAGCAATGCAACCTCTGGTCGCGGCAGTGCAAAACTTTTTGCCCTTGTGCGCAGCTATAAATAAGAAACAAGAGGCACTTATCTGGTTCTTCTTAGTGTTGGCTCCATTTCTTGATAAAAAATGGGCCTTCATTAGTACCATTATTTACCTTTTTTTTTGTCCCGTTCGCGGGTATTTATAAGATGTTTTGATGTTTTCCTTGAGTGTGCAGGTCATTAGGTTCATTCGCAGAGTTCGGGTGATTTCAGCCGAAAACGTGAAAGCTTCTCGCCAATTGAGCAAAGTCTTTCCAGCAAAATCCAGAAAAACTTGCGAGTTAGAGTCGCGACTTTGCTAACTCGCGAGAGCAAAAATCAAGCAAGGGGACAAAGACTCATGCGACTTGCCTCGCGACTTAAACGCGAGTTGGGCAAGTCGCGAGGACCAAATTTCCAGCCAGAGACAGAGACAAATGCGACTTGGACTTGCGAGTTGGCAAGTTGCAAAGGCAAACAATCCAGCTGAAACCCAAGATTCACGTGACTTAACTCACGAATTCTCTCGCTAGTTGATAAGTCACGAAGGCAAATTTCACACGAGGCCGAGAGACACGCGAGTTAACTCGCGACTTGGCCAAGTCACGAGCATGCCTGGAATGATCTATTTTGACCGTTATAAATGGAAAGCTTGGGAAAAAATAAAGGGAGTTCGGCTAGGGCTCTAAAGAGAGGACCAAGAGGAGAAGAGGCAAAGAGGGGAGAAGAAGAGCACCTTGGAGACAAAAGGGTTTGGATTCAATCCTTGAGGCAAAATCTCACCATGAAGTTTGGATTTGGAGAAAGTGAAAACTAGACGAATTCGCAACAGAAGGAGGACGAGAGTTCATCGCACCTATAGTTTTTCTATCCATTTCCTTCTTTATTTCCTTACTTATAACTCTCTTTTATCATTGAAAAACATATTTGGTTGTAAATCTTTAATTATGAACTAAACTTGTAAGTTAGGGTTTTGATGGATCATTTTCTATGAAAGTTGAATGAATTTATTATCTAATTTGTTGTGGTTGATTATGTTATTATTGAGTGGTATTATTATGCTTAATGCTTCTGAATGTAATGGCCTGCATTTAGTTATTTTTATGGTTGTGTGTTATGTACCGAGAGGAGACGCGCGCAATGTGCTAGATGTAATGTCCACCACAAGTAAAATTAGATAGAGATATGCTAATTTGCTTGTGTGATCATATAGGGTGTTTATTGTGACTAATGCATTTTCATGCACTTGGATATACCATCGAGAGATAGGATATTAGTGTATGTGGTAATAGGTCCGATTTGCCTCGAGAAGAGACTTTGGATAATTTAGATAAACATGATCATCAACATGAATAATTGAATTGCAGTAATGTGTTTTCATGAAATTCAACTGAATGGATTAGGTGAATTTAAATACCCTAGCTCATCTCTCAATTTGGTTGTTTGACTTATTTTTATGTTTTATTTTCTCTTCTTAAACTATCTGATTGTGCAAATAGAAATAGACTTAGTTAACTTTAGTACTCAACGCCTAAATATCCCTATGGAGACGATAATTTACTCATCATTGTATTACTTGTGCCGACCCCGTATACTTGCGGGTACAAAAAGGCGTAATAAGTTTTTGGCACCGTTGCCGGAGATATTTTAGTTGTATTGATATTAATACTGATTAGGTCTATAGCTAATTTGGATTTGTATATATTTTATTTTTGTTTTTATCAATTTTGATTTTCTTTTTCTATACAGGACATGTATTCTTGGTATGAAGCGCAGAAGCTTACCGAGGAAAAAGATGCAGCTTTGGAAGACACGATTATTAAACTCATGATAAAGCTGGATGAAAAAATGGATTCCCAAGATGAGGCCCTAAAGAAGCTGAAAGCTAAACTTGATCAAGTTGCTCAGCATACTCAAGCAACTATAGAGATTCAAATCAGCCAAATAGCTACCAAGGTCTAGAGCATGAGCTACATTTGATGGACCAATGCAATGAAACAGCCGTGGAAATCGAAAAGCGAGTTGAGCAGCCAATTTGGGTTGATCAGAAGGAAGGGAGCAAGAACTTGTTTTATGGAGATGAGGCATCTACCCTTTCAGAACCACTTGAGTTATGTTTAGTCCACAGTACCACTGCAGAAGAAAAGTGCCACTAAGATACATACGTTTCTATAGATGTCGGAGAAGGTGAGCCCAAATAGCCTCCACCTTTTGAGCAGAACCCGCACTTGGGCCGTAAAAAGATACCTTCGCATTCGAGGTATGCAGTGCTGAGGGAGTCGTCTTCTCTTCCAGTCATTTGGTTAGGATGGTGCGGTGAGCTGATGAGGAGATACCAATTAAGGGATAGGTGGGCAAAAGCTCAAGCGATCAGGTGACATCTGTATATTATTTTGTTTTTTTTTTTTTTTTATTGGTTTAAATTTTGTAGTTTAATATTTGGTAACCCTTGCCCATGAGCTTATTTGAAGTGTTGTGCCTTGTGTTGAAAATTTTAAACTTCGGGGGAAGTTTGATTGGATGTAGATAATATTAAAGTGTTTGAATCTTCATGTTTGATTCCTTTTATTTTTGTTTTTGTTTGTATTTGTGTGTCTAGTTAGATTGTTTTTAATTTTCATCTCTAGTTTTTAACTTTTATTTCTTGTTAGCCCCTTTTCCTCGTGCGTAAGGTGTTAAAACATTGAGGACAATGTTTATCTTGTATTTGGGGGTGGTTTTTGGTTATTTTGTTTTTCTTTTAATTTTTTCGTGTGTTTTGTATGTATAGTTGACGTATATCGGCTGGAAACCTAGCATTTCCTTACACGCCTTGTGCGTTTGGAAGAGTTAGGTATAACAATGCCACGTATGTTTAGTTTGTGTCTAGTGTCTAGGTTGTATATAGTTGATCGGTCATTAATTGTTATATATTTAAGACCCTTGGATCGTTTTTTTTTATTGTATTTTTGAGTATTTTTGGTACGTTTGATGTATTTTGTGAGTATGTGCAGATATTAGGTGAGCCCCGTGAATTAATACGAATACACGATAAGTCGAGGCAAAAACTGGGCAATTCGGGACATGTATTCTTGGTATGAGGCATAGGAGCTTATCGAGGAAGCTTTAGTGGATTAAATTGCAGATGTACCATACACATGAACAGTACCCGTACACGTCAACAGTACCCGTACACGTGAATAGTATATAATGAACAGTAATGTCGCCGTAAACAGTAATGCCGCCTTGAACAGTCAAAGGGTGCCGCAGTCAACAGTCAATGAATAGTAGCGTATACTGCGTGAATAGTACTTATGAACAGTACCGTATACTCGTGAACAGTAAACATTGAACAGTACCTGACATCTCCTATAAATAGCCCCCATTTGTGAATCAAAAGGGATATCAAAAAAAGAAAGGGAGAAGAGGGGATCCAAGACAGAGAGTTCAGCTGGGTTCGTTCCAGCAGCTCTTAGCTGCGGCCTAGGGCCAATTTTCACCATTCTTCACTCTCCAAAACACCAACCATCATCATCAAACACCAACACAAGATTAGTTTTACGAATTACATCGATTGTTCATCAAGAGAAGACGAAGATTTGCGGAAGAGAAGTCTCAGCCGGACCAAAGCCGATTTCGACTCCACACGTCTCCGAATGGGTTGTATCACATCCCTTTTCCTATCTTCTTGTTATTTCGATTATATGAGTTGCTAATTTTGTTGTTAGGTGGTTTTCGGAACCATGATCGAATTTGGATTTT
The DNA here is from genome assembly GCA_003430845.1 of Xanthoceras sorbifolium. Classification (NCBI taxonomy): domain Eukaryota; kingdom Viridiplantae; phylum Streptophyta; class Magnoliopsida; order Sapindales; family Sapindaceae; genus Xanthoceras; species Xanthoceras sorbifolium. The sequence continues at coordinate 28,096,379 of CM010621.1, forward strand.
ATTGATTATGAATATATTTTGTATATTATTTCATGATATTGTCCTTGAGCTTATTTGAACATTATCTTATTGCGTTTGATTTATGGTGTTTTGCGATTGCGAGAGTAGATTGCATGCCCCGTGATGAGAACCGATTTGATATTTACTGTAAGAGATTATATTGATTTTGAGTGTATTATATTATTACTTTGTGTTCGATTATGGTGTTTTGCGATTGCGCAAGTATATTGCATGCCCTGTGATTAAAACCGATTTAATATTTATTGTAATATTATATGAGAAATCATTGAAATTGCAATCGAGCTTAATTGACTCTAAAATCAATACTGGGTTAGTTTCGATAAGAAATTACTTAATTAACCTAGGCATTAGATTAACTATGGTTTTCGATTAATTGCACTCTAGGACCAATAGGTGTGGTTGACCGAATTCACATACCATACCATTGCGGGAGCAATATAATGTGGTGTGGCCTTAGTTGAATTATTCTTATCATGTTAATAACGTGTTTCATAATAGTCAATATATTTCCTTATTCGGAATTGGAACCGTGAGACTACCTAGCATCATCTTCCATTTAATCTGTCTCGCTTTATTTTATTGCATTAGTAATTAATTATATTTTAATTAAAAAACCAAAAAACCAACAACTTGATTTATTTTACCGCTGTAGTATAATCTTTAATTTATAGAATTAGTTCCACCACTTCCTTGTGGATTCGACTCCGTACTCACGGAAATTTATTACTTCAACACATCCTGCACTTGGAATTTATTCCCACGCGTTTGAGCGTGTCAATAGTCTGTTAAGTGTCAATTCTAAACGTGTTTGAACCTTTATTGTTGTCTTATGTGCTCTTTCAGTTGATGCATAGTTGTTAGCTTTTTCAATGAGTTTGAATTTGTTTGGGACCACTCAGATTTTTTTTGTGCCATGTCTTGCATCGCATTGTGTTGCACTTTGTTTATCTTCTTGTGAAAACATGTCATGTTCGATCGACTAGGATAAATAGTGGAGACTTACCCATTGAGTTTTTGAGCTTATATCGTGTTATTTGAGAGGGTATTTTCGCTTGTACTCTATACACACTTATATTCAATTTTGATTGATTAGTTGATCTCATTTAGGTTTTGCATTGAATATTTTGAACAACATCAAAGATATCATATGTTTATCCTATATTTTTATTGGTCCTCCCTATTAGATGTGATGTAGGCTATGCATGTTGAACCACTGAAAAGCCAAATATTCATCCTACCCTTGTGTGTGCTCCAATAACCATTTTGAAGTCAAACACTTAGAAGCTTTTTCTTTCATCACCTACATAAATCCAAAACCAAGCTCTGAATATGAAATAGCCTTACCCTTTTAGCTTGGATCATTTTAAGATGAAAAAAAAAGATAATAATTGCATGGATGAAGTGTATATGAAATATACCAAGGTAAATGTTGCTATTGTTGTGATTGTTGAAAAAGAAAAAGAAAATAAAAGAAGAAACAAAAGGAATCATGCAAAGCATTGTGGCAAAAGAATTGAAAAAAATAATAAAAGAGAATGATCCTTGTATTGAAAAATGTCATGTAATCTCTTAATTTCATCGAAAGCTTTTGCATTCCTTTTTACCATTTCTTTCTTAACCTATCATCCAATAGCCCCATTACAACCTTTATTAAGACCTACTGATCGTTTGGGGAGTCTAGCTTTAATATAGAGGTTATCATATTGATATCTTGTTCATAATGTTTGATTCCTTCAATGAGATGTATTTGTGATAAAAAAGCATTTTTTCAAATTGATTTTCGCATGCGATGTATACTTGTATTTCTTTGAGCATAAATTCCTTCCGCATGTGTTTGATGAGTGTGTTGCCTAGGTTCTGAGCGATTTTTTAGAGAATTATCCTGAGAGGTTTAAAGTCGAGGCAAATTCTATCCCGGTTATTTGAACACAATTGTTTTCATTTTAAGATTCTTAGAGTGTTGGCATGTGTGTGGCAAGGGTGCAAAGTTATGATAAGGGGATGCTTTCAAAGTTTTACTTATTGAATTTGTTAACTTTTATCTTAATGGTTTGTATTTCATTTGACAAATTAATTGTTCCTTAATGTTCAGAGATGCGTTTGTAGGTATCGTTGCTGGTAAACCCTCATGAGACTATAACTCATCCACTAGGGACATCTAGGGGTTTAAAGCCTTGTGGCACATGCTAAGTGCCATCGTGCTACCTACGAAAATGGTTTAGGCTAGTTGTTTAGGCTAGTTGTTTGTTTTAAGTTATTAGTTATTTTGTTTTCCTTTCGTTTTGTTTGCATTTTTGTTTCCTTCTGATTTTGCTCGAGGATGATAAAAAGTTAGATTTGGGGGACAGAGACTCATGTTCTGATAGAAATAGACTTAGCTAGCTTTAGTACTCAACGCCTAAATATCCCTGTGGAGACGATAATTTACTCATCATTGTATTACTTGTGCCGACCCCGTATACTTGCAGGTACAAAAAGGCGTAACACTTAGCTTGTCCCAAACTGCGGCCATGCACAATTTCTAACCTATTTTCATCCTCCAAAGCACCAAAGAACATCATCAAACACCATCCAAAGGTTAGCTTCACATATTCATCGATTAATCATCAAGGAAGACGAAGATTGAAGGCAAAGAAGTCTCAGTTGGACCAAAGCGGTATTTCGATTCTTGACATCTTTGAATGGGTTGTTTTACTTCCCTTATATTTTCTTTTTGTTCAATTTATTGTATGAGTGGCTAGTTTTCTTGTTAGGTGGTCATAGGACCGTGAACGATTTGGGATTTATTGACTATGAATATATTTTGATAATTTATTACAAGACTTGAATTTAGAGTTTTATTTTATATGTTGCAATTTTTCTTGTTCTATGCATGGCGAAAGTTGTTTGCAAGTTTCTTGAATAATTGTAATATGGATTGCGGTTAACTCTTGGTCAATGCATCACGAAAGTGGTTTGCAGGATTCTCTATTAATCGTGATATTGATAATTTTGTAATCCAGCATAAGAAATCATTAGGTTGCAATAGAGTTTAATTACTCTAAGTTCATAGTTAGGTTAATTTTGATATGAAAATACTAAATTGACCTAGGGATTAGATTAGTTCATGGTTTCCAGTTGAATGCACTATAGGACCAATAGGTGTGTTTAATTGGAATTAAAACACCATTACGTGACTAATACAACGTGGCGTGCCTAAACTATTTAATTATGATCTTGTTAATAACGTACTTCACAGTATCAATAAATTTACCCTTATCCAGGATCGGGACCGTGTGACCACCTAGCGTCTTTATCCATCGATTTCGTCTCATTTTATTTCTTGCTTTAGTAGTTTATTTTAGTTTAATCCAAACCACAACCATATTGATTTATTTTCTTGTCTTACTTTATATCTCTAGTTTTTAGGATTAATACCACTACTTCCTTGTCGATTCGACTCCGTACTCTCGGAAATTATCACTTCGACACATCCTGCACTTGAAATTTATCTCACGCGTGTGAGCGTGTCAGTAAGCAATATTCTGACTCTGATATTGTTAGAAAGATCTTACGTTCTTTGCCTTACAGGTTCTAAGCCAAGGTCACTACTATTGAAGAAAGTAATGACTTAGACAACATGAGAGTAGACGAATTGATAGGATCCCTACAAACGTTTGAGTTGAAACTCAAACCGATCCAAAAGCAAAAAGGGATTGCTTTAAGGTCTACGCCACGTGAGTCAGAAGTTGCTGAAGAAAGCGATGAAGATATGGCGATTTTTGTGAGGAAATTTAAAAAGTTCCTCAAAGGCAAGAAATCCGATAGAGGATTCAATGGTGCCAACTCCAAAAAGGATGAAATCAATTATTTTGTAGGTTTTTTATCATATTAAGAAGCTGAGAGATATAGCTTTAGTGATGACTCTGAAGAAGAATATGTTGAATTCAGGGATCTCTAGAATACCTTCGACAAGCTCTACAAGACGAACATCAAGGTATAACAATCAAACTCTTCTTTATTAACAATTGTAAAATATCTTGAAGCTAAAAGAGATGATGCAATCAAGATATCTGAAGAACTAAAGGAGACAAATTCGAAACAAGAGAAGGAGATTGCAGATTGCATGGAAGGGATGAAATTAATGAAAGAAGAGATTGAACAAAAAGAGAAGTCATTAGAGATATTGAGGATGTGTGAAGAAGAAGTCGTAAAGGAGTTAACTGTGGCAAAGGAGTCAATCAAGGTATTGACGCTGGGTGCAAAGAAGACAGACGAGATGATAAGTCTTGGAAAGATGTACAATGATAAACGAGGTCTTGGATTCGCTAATTATTCAAATGCTTCAACAAGCAAAATAGTTTTTATGAAGACCACGTCTACCAAGCAATAAGATCATGTGCACAAGCCAAAGGATAAGTCGCAATGAGTTTCATTGTGACAACCACAAGCTCAAGGAAAATCCATAAAGAGTACCACACTAAAGCGATCACAAGTGCAAGATACGTTTTCTAAATTTATCCCTACTTGTCATTATTATGGTGTCAATTCAATGGGCATATTAGACCTAGGTGTTACAAGTATATTAGCATGTGTAATAATAGGCAAAGTGCCAAGTTCTTTTTTAAGAATAATCCTGCCAATCATGTTAAGGATAGGTCTAAAGCTTTGGTGAATCATATTGCTAAATCTTCTAAGTTCACACTTGTTTGTCATCATTGTGGTGTTGAAGATCACATTAGACCTTGGTGTTATTAATATACTAGCATGTGTAAACCTGTGTCAAATTCTAAATCTTTAAGAAAGTTGAAGCCTGTCAATGTTGTTGATAAAAGGTCTAAGTTTACTATTAATTCCTCAAAAGAAAATTGTTCAAAAAGCCTTGAGAAAGGTGTGGGTTAAGAAAGAGAAATTGAAGAAATTTGTTACACATGATATTAATGGAACAATTTCTACTAACCCAAAGAGTTTTCTAAGTAAACAAGTAAAGCATATGATAGGTGACCAATCTTTGATCAAAGTATCTATAAAGATTCATTGTGACAATGCAAAGCAACTGAAGAAGATCAAGGTATGGGTTCCTAAGAACTTTGATTTGGTCAATAATACTCACAATGAAAAATAGCATGATAATAAAGATGCTTTGTTTATTCCACCTGTGAATGATTCCAAGAAATTGGATGAATCCATGGGTGATTCTAAATATGAGTGTTTCTTTTTTTGAAAAACGAGAACTCAAATATAGTGCTGAAATGTTTACCATGATTGTTGAGATATATTGTTAAAAGAAGTGAGTAAATATATTGTTTTTCCGATTGCATGTAATTCACGAATGATTTACTAAAATAACTGTGTGTTATACTTTTTTGTTATATATGTATGTCAAATGATTGGTTTGATTTCTTGAATGCATGAATGTTTGATAATGCCTGAAGCCAATATACAATGAATGATCAATGGTCAGTATCCATGTTGTTTCGGCACCCATAAATCACTTGAGTATCTCTCTTGAAAAAGGGCTACAATTACTAGTTGTGAAGCCACCCAATGTAGGAAAAGGCTACGCTTGTAAATTTGAAAGAAAACTGTCATGAGAGTTACATAATGAAAAATAGCATAAAGAAACAGAAAACATGCACAATGAACAAGAGAATAAGGTCTTGAGGATATTAGTGTGGACGGTGTTGGAAGGAGTTCAACTGGCACTAGCAATGAGGCTTGTTAACCAAAGGTATAAGTTGGCAGCTGATGGAAACATGAAGTCTCAACATCAGACTACAACTTCTACAACCATGCAAGAAAATATAAAGAAAGGTAACTGCACTTTGTTAGCTGGTGAATTTCGGTGCTCTCAGCCACTTGATCTGTGTAATGGCTATCAATCTAACATAATGTTAGATAGAAGATAATCGCCAATGCTTGTAACTGGTTTAGCTTAGCTGGCAGCCTAGGTGGACATTCTAGTGGCTGACCTTTTTTTTAGGAAAAGTTGTTAGAGGTTGTTATATTTCAGTTATTGAATGTATGATGATATATATGTCATGTTATTGTAACCGTGAAAGTTAATGAAGCTAGCTCAAAGTCTACGGCACGTGAGTCAGAAGTTGCTGAAGAAAGCAATAAAGATATGGCGATGTTTGTGAGGAAATTTAAAAAGTACCTCAAAGGCAAGAAATCCAATAGTGGATTCAATGGTGCCAACGCCAAAAAGTATGAAAGCAATTGTTTTGTAGGTGTCTCATCATATCAGGAAGCCGAGAGATATAACTCTAGTAATGAATCCGAAGAAGAATATGTTGGATTCAATGATCTCAAAAATACCTTCGACAAGCTCCACAAGACGAACATTAAGGTACAAAAATTAAACTCTTCTTTATTAACAATTGTAAAATCTCTTGAAGGTGAAGGAGATGACAAAATCAAGATCTCTATAGAGATAAAGGAGAAAAATTCGAAACAAGAGAAGGAGATTGCGGATTGCATGGAAATGATGAAATTAATGAAAAAAGAGATTGAACGAAAAGAGAAGTCGTTAGAGATATTGAGGAAGCGTGAAGAAAAAGTCGTAAAGGAGTTGACTGTGGCAAAGGAGTCAATCAAGGGATTGACGCTTGGTGTAAAGAAGATAGACGAGATGATAAGTCTTGGAAAGATGTTCAACAACAAATAAGGTTTTCGATTCGCTAATTATTCAAAGGCTTCAACAAGCAAAACAGTTTTTGTGAAGACCACGTCTACCAAACAATAAGATCATGTGCACAAGCCAAAGGACAAGCCACAAGGAGTTTCATTGAGATAACCACAAGCTCAAGGAAAATCCATAAAGAGCATCACACCAAAGCAATCACAAGTGCAAGCTAATTTTTTTTAGATTTATCCCTACTTGTCATTACGATGGTGTCAACGGGCATATTACACCTAAGTATTATAAGTATATTACCATGTGCAATAATAGGCAAAGTGCCAAGTTCTTTCTCAAGAATGATCATGCTAATTATGTTAAGGATAGGTATAAAGCTTTGGTGCCTCATAGTGCTCAATCTTCTAAGTTCACACATATTTGTCATCATTGTGGTATTAAAGGTCACATTAGACCTTGGTGTTATCAATATACTAGCATGTGTAAACCTGTGTCAAATTCTAAATCTTTAAGAAAGTTGAAGCCTGTTAATGTTATTGATAAAAGGTCTAAGTCTACTATTCCTCAAAAGAAAATTGTTCAAAAAGCCTTGAGAAAGGTGTGGGTTAAGAAAGAGGAATTGAAGAAATCTGTCACACGTGATATTAATGGAACAATTCCTACTAACCCAAAGAGTTTTGTTAGTCGACAAGTAAAGCATGTGACAGGTGATCAATCATTGATCAAAGCATCCACAAAGACTCATCGTGATGATGCAAAGCAACTTAAGAAGATCAAGGTATGGGTTCCTAAGAACTTTGATTTGGTCAATAATGCTCACAATGAAAAACTGCATGATAATAAAGATGCTTTGTTTATCCCAATTGTGAATGATTCCAAGAAATTGGATGAATCCATAGGTGATTCTAAATATGAGTGTTTCGTTTTATGAAAAATGAGAACTCAAATCTAGTGCTGAAATGTTTACCACGATTGTTGAGATATATTGTTAAAAGGAGCGAGTAAATATGTTGTTTTTTCGATTGCATGTAATTCACGAATGATTTGCTAAAATAACTGTATGTTATATTGTTTTTTATATATGTATGTCAAATGATTAGATTGATTTCTTGAATAACATGAATGTGTGATAATTGATCGGTCATTTATTTTCATATATTTACGACCCTTAAACCGTATCTTTTGATTGTATTCTTGAGTATTTTTGGTGCTTTTGACGTGTTTTCCTCTAGTGTACAGGTAATAAGGTTTTGTGCGTAATTGAAGAGTTTTGGTGGATTAAATTGAAGATTTGGGAGTGCACAGCTGTCATCGTTTGGAGGCTGCCATAAACTCTACAAGATGAACTGGGTTGAGCGCCGTATATGTCTGGAAAGGTCACGATGTCTGCTTTCCGGCAAATTTTACGGTTCATGATTCCGAGTTGTCTAGAGAAAGTTATGCTCATTTTCACAATAGTGCGCAGACTCACGACTTTCATGTCTAGAGTTAAGTCATGAGTCATGGTTCGGAGGCCGTCATAAATTCCAGAGGATGAACTGGGTTTCGAACTTTATATGTATGGAAAGATATAGATGTCTACTTTCCAATACATTTTACGGTTCGTGATTTGGAGTTTTCTAGAGGAAGATATGGTCATTTTCGTAACAGTTCGCAATCCTGAAATTTTGACCAGTAAACATCAATTTTTTGGCAGTGAGCACCGCCAGCACAGTGCCACGACCAGCGGTAGCGACCCACGGTCGCGATGGCGACACGAGAAACCTTATTTCCAATGTCTATAAGTAGAAAAAGGGCTCTAAAGAGAGGGTATTCGACTAGGGCTCTAAGGAGAGGACCAAGAGGAGACCAAGAGAGAAGAGAAGAGGCAACGAGGGGAGAAGAAGATCATCTTGAAGCCAAGAGGGATTGGATTCAATCCTTGAGCCAAAATCTCACCATCAAGCTTGGATTTGGAGAAAGTGGAAGCTAGACAAATTCCCAATGAGGAGGAGGACGAAAGTTCATCACACCTAGAGTTTTTCTATCCCTTTCCTTCTTTATTTTCATGCTTGTAACTCTCTTTATTAATTGGAAAACATGTTTAGTTGTAAATCTTTGATTATGAACTAAATTTGTAAGTTAGGGTTTTGATGAATCTTATTCTATGATGATTGAATGAATTGATTGTTTAATTTGTTGTGGTTGATTATTGTGTTGTTGAGTGGTTTTATTGTGCTTAATGCTTTGAATGTGAAGGCCTACATTTAGATGATAAATTGGTGGTGTGTTATGTACCGAGAGGAGACGCCCACCACGTGCTCGATATAATGTCCACCACAAGTAGAATTGGATACAGATATACTAATTTGTTTGTGTGATCACATAGGGTGTTTATTGTAACTAATGCATTTCCATGCACTTGGATATACCATCGAGAGATAGGATATTAGTGTATGCGGAATAGGTCCGATTTACCTCAAGAGGGGACTTTGGATAAATTAGATGAACACGGTCATCATCATGCATAGTTAAACCTCAACAATGTGCTTTTATGAAATTCAATTGGATGGAATAGGTGAATTCAAATACCCTAACTAATCTCTCATATTGGTTGTTTGCTTTATTTTCATGTCTTTATATTTTTATCCTTTAATATCTTTCGATTATTCAAATAGAAATAGGCTTGGTTAATTTTAGTACTCAACGTCTAAATATTCCCTGTGGAGACGATAATTTACTCATCATTTTATTACTTGTGCCAACCCCGTATACTTGCGGTTAACAAAAAGTCGTGTCAATAATGCCTAAAGCTAGTATATAATGACTGATCAATGGTCAGTATCCATGTTGTTTCTACACCCATAGATCACTTGAGCATCTCTCTTGAAAAAGGGCTATAATTACTAGTTGTGAAGCAACCCAATGTAGGAAAAGGCTACGCTTGTAAGTTTGAAAGAAAGCCGTCATGAGAGTTACATAATGAAAAAGAGCATGAAGAAACAGAAAACATGCACAATGAACAGGAGAATAAGGTATTGAGGATATTAGTGTGCAAGGTGTTAGAAGGAGTGCCACTGGCACTAGCAATGAGGCTACAAAAGATAAGAATACACTAATTTTTTTTTCATCTAGATGTCAAAATTCAACCATCTGAAGCATTCAATGGCTGTTAGAGATATTATACATACACACGAAAAAAAGAAAGTTAATTGTCTTACTAGTCGAAAATTGTTCTGGCATTGCTATCTAAACAATCCCTTGATGATTTATTAGTATGTTTACAGGGTCTTACGTATGGTATTAATTCCATTGCTTGACAGAGCCTGGTGTTTCCCAGTCACCTTTGTGTACTTCAATCCAGTGAATTCCATGTATTTCTTTGTCAGAGCTGATGTTTGGAATGTGCTGGCTTTGGGTTGCTTATCTGCCTTTATTAATGTATACAATATGATTTGCATTCTATATTAATTAATCAATTTTGATGTGGATGAATAGTGTAAGAAAGCCACACACCCCCTTTTAACTCAAGTGATGTGTATCTCCCCATCCACGTTAGTAATGAGTTCAAATCTCATTACACGTATTTATCAGTAAATATAGGAAGTTTTCTCCCAATATTATGGGAATAGATGTCTCAAGGTTATGAATTTTTTTTTTATAAAAGAAGTGTATTATATATATTTTTTAATTTATGCGGGTTTGGGTGTGGATTTTTTTTAAAACTCTCACCCTTACCCGAACTCGCATCGACTTTCCATTTTACATCTAAACTTGCCCACAAACTTGATTAGTAAAATACACACCAGCCTAACGCACGTAGAAACCTGGGGGTTTGCGGGTTTGTGGGTGAAATTTTCATTCCTAGGTCAGAGAGACCATTTTCATGTATTTTTAAAAATTGGGAGACCAAAGAAACTAATGTGAAAAATGAATCAAAGATGATAAAGAACAAGTTAACAATACTAGAAGCTTAAAGATGAAATCAAAAAACTATGGCAGCTATTGTTGAAGTGTTAAGCTCAACATGAAGTAAGGCATTTTTCATTCTCATTAATTAATAACCAACTACATCAGTTACTTATGTATATAAGGCTAACTTCTCAAAACAGAATTCTAACAATCCTAACAAAATTCTTTTGGTTCAATTCTTAATTGTAAAATTCAAGCAATCTCTACAATTTTTTTTAACTAACTTAATCCATGTTAGTTGATTCTATAACTAACCAGCTGACACAACAACCTGGTAAGTGCTCAGCTTCTTCTTCTTCTTCCTTCTATGATCATCAACGCTGATGATCTCTGCACATTGTGCCAGTCCAGCCTGGTATGTTGAGTGCTCATGTAGTAAATCAGGATTTCTTCTCCTCAGTTTGTTAATAACAGTTGTAACTGTGCTTTGGTCACTTGACCATGTTGTTATTTCTATTGGTACTTGATTTTGATATGCAAGCAAGTTGCTCAAACCTGAATTGAAGGAGCCTTATGCTGGAGTTTCAGCTTCTACTATTGCAGTAGAATCTGAAAAACTAGAAACCTAAACTTGGAAAATCTGTGAAACCTGCTGGTGCTGAACCTGGTCTTGTGAAACCAGCTGGTGCTGGACTTGATACTTTCACATTCCCCTACAAACTAAACTATGGTGAAGAAACCAAGTTCAGTTTGGAACATAAAAACTAAAAACGATCCCAAGTGAGGCTCTTAGTGAATATGTCTGCAATCTGAAACTTTGTGGGCACATATTGAGGCTCAATGATTCCAAAAGCAAGCTTTTCTCTAATGAAGTGTGTATCAATATCGCTATACTTGGTTCTAGAAAAAAAAAACTGGATTGTAATCTAGAGCATTGTCACACCATAAGAGAGTTGGAGAAGGAAAAGGAATATAATTTGAACAAGGAATGTAGCTACATGATTTCAGAAGGAAGATTGGCCATGGACCTGTACTATGCCTTGGCACTAGATCTTGCAACAACTTGTTGTTTTCTGCCATAAAGAAAAACACAACTTCCACTTGTAGATTTCCTATCATTAATGCTGCTTGTCCAGTCAGCATCAGAATATGTTTTAAGGGATAATGTTGAAGCTCATTTGAACCACAAGCCTTTTTGAAGAGTGCCTCTCAAATATCTTAGCACACGTAAACAAGCTAACTAGTGAGGTTATTCTGGATTACTACGAATTGGCTGAACTTGTTGACAATATAAGAGAGTTCAGGCCTAGTGTAGGATAGATACTGAAAAGCACCTATGGTGCTTGATCGATCAATATTTGTTACATATTTACGACCCTTAAACCTTATCTTTTGATTGTATTTTGAGTGAATTTGGCGCTTTTGATGTGTTTGTTGAGCATGTGAAGGCCATTGGGAAATATTAGGGATGACATAACAAAGTTGGAAGAATTGAAGAATTCTCACTGCAAACTGGTCGTGTTTCGGAGGTTGGCATATATTCTATAGGATGAACTGTGTTTCGAACTTTATATGTATGGAAAGCTATAGGTGTATACTTTCCCATGCATTTTACGTTTCGTGATTTGGATTTTTCTAGAAGAAGTTATGCTCGTTTTCGTAACAGTGCGCAATGCTGAAATTTGGAGTAGGGAGTATCGCGACCAAACGTCGCGACCGTTGGTCGCGATACTCCGGTCGCGACGATACATCAATTTTCTGGCAGTGTGTACTGTGACCAAAGTGTCACGACCATTGGTCATGACCCACAGTCGCGATGGCAGCGCGAAATCCCTAATTTCCAGCTGCTTATAAGAAGAAAAATGCGAGAGAGAGAAGAGCTCGCCCAAAACAGAAAAGGGCAGTTCTTGGCTGCCTCCAAGGGTGATTCTTCACCCATTTTGCTCCTCCAAAACACAACCCAACATCACACAACACCAACACATCTCTAGTTTGCGATTACATCGAAGATTCATCGGAGAGAAGACGAAGAACGAAGGAGGAGGAATCTAAGCGGGCAACAAGCGGGTTTCGATTCTTGACTTCATCGAATGGGTTGTATTACTTCCCTTTTTCCTATCTTTATGTTTAATCAATTGTATGAGTGATTAGATTTGTTGTTAGGTAGTTTTCGGAACAATGAACGGATTCGGATTTATTGACTATGAATATATTCTGTATATTATTTCATTATATTGTCCTTGAGATTATTTGAATATTATCTTATTGCGTTTGATTTATGGTGTTTTGCGATTGCGAAAGTAGATTGCATGCCCCGTGATGAGAACCGATTTGATAATTACTGTAATAGATTATATTGATTTTGAGTGTATTATACTATTACTTTGTGTTTGATTATGGTGTTTTGCGATTGCGCAAGTATATTGCATACCCTGTGATTAGAACCGATTTAATATTTATTGTAATATTATATGAGAAATCATTGAAATTGCAATCGAGCTTAATTGACTCTAAAATCAATACTAGGTTAGTTTCGATAAGAAATTACTTAATTAACCTAGGCATTAGATTAACTATGGTTTTCGATTAATTTCACTCTACGACCAATAGGTGTGGTTGACCGAATTCACATACCATACCATTGCGGGAGCAATACCATGTGGTGTGGCCTTAGTTGAATTATTCTTATCATGTTAATAATGTGCTTCATAATAGTCAATATATTTCCTTATTCGGAATTGGAACCGTGAGACTACCTAGCAGTATCTTCCATCGAATACGTCTCGCTTTATTTTATTGCATTAGTAGTTAATTATATTTTAATTAAAAATCCAAAAACAACAACCTTGAGTTATTTTACCGCTGTAGTATAATCTTTAATTTATAGAATTAGTTCCACCACTTCCTTGTGGATTCGACTCCGTACTCACGGAAATATTATTACTTCGACACATCCTGCACTTGGGATTATTTCCCACGCGTTTGAGCGTGTCAGTGCTTATGTAGACTATTGGCTCAAAGAATGTTTCTCCAATATGTTAAGAAAGTTTTGTACCAGCTGATGTAGGTGATTCACAAGGCTTTAAATCAAACATATTTGTTTGCTCTAGGAGATCTGTTGTATACTTGGACTGAGTGAGATACATTCAAGTTTGATCTCTATAGGCTTCAAAGCCAAGGAAGTAATTCACTGAGCCTAGAGTTTTGAGAGCAAAGATGATGTGCAGCTGATATGTGAGCTTGTGAATGAGAGAGAATTGGTGCTAGTAAGCAATATATCATCTATATACAAAAGAAGAAATAGGACATCCTCACCTTGATACTTGATGAATAGTGAATCATCAGAAGCTGAATTGGTAAATCCCCAAGAAAGCAATGTTGTTTTAAGCTTATGGAACCATGATTTTGGAGCTTGTTTTAAGCCATACAAGGCTTTAGTAAGCCTATACACATGCTGAGGGAACTCATGGCTGATGAATCTGTCATACACCCTCCCGATAGTATGTACTGTATGTATAGGTGTTGTAATATATTTTCCTAAAATTTATTGTACAGTACACAAGTAAATAGATAAGTCTTTATTAGTAGTAAATCAAATGTTAAAAGTATTAAGGGTGCTATAATAAAAGCTTGTTGGATGGATCCAGAAAGTTTCCAAAAAAGGGTATCAGAGACTCGAAAGATGTCTGGAATAGTTCAAGATGGTTATTAAGGTTCCATAAAGTAGATAAGAAATCCAGTTATAAGTTTCGGAGGTCATAGGAAGGATTTCCCATAAATTCGGAGTATTAGGGATATTTTTGGAAGTCAAATAATAAATATGAAATGTTGTAATTTAAATTGGTGTTTCAAATGAGGTGGTGTAATTTAATTGGTTGATGGAAAGGTAAATTTAGATGGATTAAAAATAAGCTTACAAGTGGATTAATTAAGGTTTGCCATATGGACAAATGAAATTAAAGAGTTGGTGGATTTTTATGGAAGTTTTAGTGAACTTGGTTAAAATGCAACTAGTCATTAGAGATTAGCCAATCCAATTTCAACATGTTTAACCATTGCACTCTTTTAATTTTAAAAGAGTAAAAGGGACAAGTTGCAATTATTAATTTGGATATTTATAAATGTGCTTAAGTGGAATTCCACTCACAAAAAAAATAAAACAAACAAGTCAAAAAAAAAAATTTAGATTGGCGTGGAAGAAAATTCTAGAGACTTTGAGAAGCAAAACAAAGAGAGGAGCCGTGCAAAATTCTAGAGAGGTGGAAAAGAGAGTGGAGCCGAGAGAAAAGAAGAAAAAGAAAAGAAAGAAAAGGAAGAAAGAAAGAAGAAGTACCAAGGGGAGAAGAAGGAGATTCCGGCCAAACAAGAGAAGAAGAATGAGGAGGAGAAGAGAGTGGAGCCGAGAGAAAAGAAGAAAAAGAAAAGAAAGAAAAGGAAGAAAGAAAGAAGAAGTACCAAGGGGAGAAGAAGGAGATTCCAGCCAAGCAAGAAAAGAAGAAGAAGGAGGAGGAAAGAAAGAAGAGATCAAGCTAGAATCAAAAGTAAGTTTGTATGCCTAAATTCATGAAATTACTTTGGGTCTTTGATTTTGGATGTTTAGGTGATGATTTTGGTGTATGAAATTAAAGAATGAGGCATTAGACAATTTATTCAAGCTAAGAAGAATATTGAATTTCATTAAAAATGAAATTAAAATCAGTAGTTTTGGAATTTTTGAAATATAATTTGAAATTGAAGTTATAATTAGTTTAATCAAGTTTGATAAGGTTGAATTTGATGTTGTTAAGTGAAGAAAAATTTATTTATGTTAAATTGATAAAGATTAGTATGAGAAATTGTTTAGAAATTGAAGTTGAAAGTGTAGAGATTTCAATATGTGTATGATAAGTATTAGAAATTGTATTTGTGTGGTTTGATGTTAATTGATATTTAGAAATTTAAGAAAGTATGTTGGATTGTGATGTATGACATTCAATTTAAGCGAAATTGAATGATTCAAGGAATATATAATTATAGAGACATGATTTTAAGGAAATTAAATGAAATTGACTGTGTTAGAATAAAGTGTTAATTAAGTTTTTGAATAAGTTGATGGTATTTATCTTAATGATTTACTTGGAAATATATTACTTTAGGGAGAAATCTCCACAGTATGGGAGAAAATGAAATTATGCGGAAAGACAAGAAGTGTAATGAGACGAGGGAACCAAAGCACCAAGCCTAGAGAAAACCGGAAATCTGTAAGTGTTAAACTATTTTAAGCAAAGTTATAGAAAATTTATTATTTCATTTATGTGAGTGTTTAAACTATTTTATTTAAGGGATTTCCTAAGCTATTTTATACAAGGCAATTTTATTTTAGTAATATATTTTATCTAAAGTTTAGCAAGTTAATATTTTTATTCAAGCTAGTGCAAAATCAGATTTTCGGTTGAATTGCATTTAGTATATTTTCTTCCAAGTTTGATTTAGCATTTTATGATCATATATACATTTTCATTTATACGAGTTTATAAATTAAACATAATTGATGTTTCAGTTATGACATTTCTATGTTTCAGAAATTTAAGTTTATTATCAATTGAGCAAATGTTATAAATGAGATTTAATTGAAGAGATATGTTTTATGCTTTTATGCTTTCGATTTAAAAGTTAAATTTTTAAAAGCAAAGAAAAGTTTTCAAGCCAATAAGATACCCATTTATTATCAGATTATCAGCAACTTATCAGAATTATCAGATCAGCTATTAGTTATCAGATTATCAGCAGTAGACCCGGCCGGTACACCCTATATGTGTAGGGCAAGTTAAAGGGGGACAGTCTACGAACTCCAGGGGGGTTGAGTCTGTCGAGTCTGTCAGTCGCGCACACACTCGGGTGTTGTCTCGCTATATGTAGGCGATACAGAATTCCGCCATATAGCTAGTGAGATGTCTTTTATCAGATTATCAGAGTCACCAAAGCGGTGCTAGATTAGTCGCCTGGTGCACCCTCTATATGGGTTCCATTGGCATTATCAGAAAAATTTATCATAAAAGTTTTATCAGAAAAAGTATATTATCTCAACTTTTCAGTTTTCAGATGAGTATATTATCTCAATTTTTCAAGCTTCAAAAAGTATAATATATCAGTTTTTCAGTTTTCAGAAAAGTAGCCTTTCAGTTTCCAGAAAAGTAAAAGTATATTTTCTCAGCTTTTCAGTTTTTAGAAAAGTAAAGTATATATATTACTTCAGTTTTTTAGTTTTCAAAATGTATGCAGCATTTCAGTCTATTAGTTTTCAGCAATAACAGAAAGTTTGAAAGGTTTTCAGTATAGTTTTCAGAACAATTTTCAGAAATTACATATCAGTATAGTTTTCAGTATGGATATCAGAATAGTTTTCAGAAAATAAATTTCAGAAATAGTTTATTAGTTCAGGTTTTCGGAAAGTAGTAAAGATTTATTATTTAAATTTCAGTACATTATTTTCAGTAAATATACTTTAGTACAGTTTTCAGTACACAAAAAGGTTTTATTAGTATTTTGTTTTTAGAAATTTTCAGGAAACGAGAAAAATAATATTATTATTATTATTCATATCAGTAATTTCATAAAAATAAGTTTCTATTCTTTCAGAGAAATTTTAGGGAGGTTAAAGTAGAAATATTAAATTTGTTTAGAAATTGATAACACTCATTGAGCTCCTTTAGCTCATATTAGTTTTATGTTTTTAAATCAACCTCCCAAGTACAGGTGCAGATAGTGCAGGGATACTCAGGACCGGCAGGACCAGTCAAGCAGTGATGTGACAATTTAGAATTATGTACAATGTTTTAATTGTAATAATCATGTAAAGTTTATATTTTGATATTGTTTTTAGCGCATGGGTATTTTATTTACAAACATTGAATTGTCTATTTAAGTTAATTTGATTTTTGTGGTTGCGTTATGATTTTTTTGATGGACCGAAGGTCCAAAATAATTGAGATTTGAAATTTTATAGAAGTGTTTAAGTTTTTATGCGGGTCTCCAAGCTTTGGTAATCTTAGAAAAACAGAGGAGACTGCCAAAATTTTACAAATAAAAAAAAATTATTCAGATTTTCATAACAAAGAAACGGCTTAGCTTCATGAAAGCCTTTCAGTGAGGCAAGCCTCGACTGGAAAACTACCGTGGAGTGCCGACAGGCTACCGAATGGGAGATAGTAAGTTAAGGGCCCTGTCATAATCCCTCTGGTTGCTATATGAAGACTTGTTTCTGTAAATCGCCATTAAGAAAATCATTGTTGATTGTCCACTTGTTGCACATCCTATCCATAGAACACTGTAAGGCTGCAAATGACTCAGATTTTGGAGGCTTTAATCACTGGACTGAAAGTGTCAAAGTAGTCCAATCTAGTAGTCTGGTGGAAGCCTTCAGCTATCGACCTTCCTTTGTGTGTTTTTTTTTAAATAGAGCCATCTAGTTTAAATTTAATTTAGAAAACCCACTTACAACCTACCATATTCATAGTGCTAGAGAAAGGTACCAGCTCCTATGTATGATAAGCTATTAAGGCTTGATATTCGTCCCTTTATGGCAGTAAGCCGCTCAAGTTCTAGCATGACATCTTTTGCTGATTTAGGTTCTATTTCAGCTAGAAAACTAGAAGGAAAAGATTGTTATAGATAGATAAGCTATTGGTTTCAAACTTCCACTCTTTAATCTTGTTATCATGGGATGTGCTGAGCTTTGATTATGCACCTTTGTGTTAGATGGCAAAGCAAGATGTTAATCATTTTGTACAGACTGTTATTGAGATGATTGGGATAAGACATTAAGTGCTGAAGATGGCTGCTAAAGATCAATCACAAGATTGGATGATTGATTCTTGTTCAAAACTTTTGTTAGAATGTCAAGCATTGTAGACAATGGTACTGTTCTGGCTTGAAATATAGTAAATGATGGCTTAGTAGGAAATAAAGTTTGAAAAGGAAACTCTAATTCATTGAATATCACATTTCTTAAAATGAATACCTTGCCTGAAGAGTGAAGGCAGATGTACCCATTGTGAGCCAAATTATATCTAACAAACACACATTTGCTTGAGTGAAAATCAAGTTTATGTTTTGAGTAACTTCTAAGATAAGGAAAACATGAACACCCAAATGTCTTGAAGAAGTTGTAATTTGGTTTCTTATGGAACAGCTTTCCAAAAGGTGAAGAGAATTTGAAAAGCCCTATTGGAAGATTATTGATCAAATAAGTTGCTGTTAAGAAATTCTCAAACCAGAACTGCAAAGGTAGGCCTGCATGTGCTAACATTTTCAATCCAGTTTCCATTATATGCATGTTATTTCTTTTTGCAACACCATTTGTTAGTGTGTATAGAGGCAAGAAAACCTTATCTTTACTCCTTTGTTTGTCAGGACTGGAATGAAATATTGATACTCTCCTTCTATATCTGTTTGAAAGCATTTTATCTTCTTATGAAGCTGCAATTCAACATGTTTTTGGAAGGCATTAAAAGTGGTAAGAGCATCTGATATCAACTTGAGATTATACAACCAAGTAAACCTTGTGAAAGCATCAATAAAATAATGTAATAGCTATAACCTTCAGCTGACAAAGAGGGGAGCAGGACCTCAAACATCAATATAAATAAATTCTAATGGTTCTTTTACTGTGATTGCAGTTCTAGAGAAGAGCAGTGTATGCATTTTTCCTAGGTTGCGTGAATCAAAAAAATGAGGTGAGTTAATATTGAAAGGAAAATGCATAGAATGAAGCACCTTTTGCAATATCATTATAAGAATATCCTTTATAATAGGATTCTTATTGGGAGCTAAGGTTTAGAGAGTTCAGATATATATAAACACTTTATAATATTTATGCCTCCTAGGAAAAAGAAAAAGAAAATAACTAAATAGCCAATCATTTCTCTTCTTATTCAATCCTTCAATCTGAAGTGTAATTGTAGAGCAATAAGGAATCAAAGTTAGTTTGAGAAGTTTCTAGTGCCAGTAGTTTTTTGTTTTCTATTGTTTAATTAATATAAGTTTTATTCTGATAGTTTATCGAGTTCTATTTTGATTGCAAACGACTCGTTGATGATAGTAGAGACCCTTACGATTGATTTAATGTTCGTTCAATTAATATTGAATTTTTAATATTTTGAGTGGCCAGGGGTCAGTTGTAGGCTTTACTTGACAATTTCGCAAAATCGAAAAGGAAAGATTATTTTCGTATGTTAATGATCATGGAATACTCTTAAAATTTTATTGTACCATATTTCATATGTCTAGGTTGGTTCTGTAAACTTATACGAAGTTTGGAGATGTATAGAATTAATTAACAATCGTTGAATAAAGTATGGTCAATTCTGAAAGTTAAACAGGTTTTAAGTTTAATCCTAGTGAAATTATTTAGTCCAATTGAAATTGTTGCGGTGACGAGGTTATGACAATATTGTGATTTGTACTTTGTATAAGTTCGGGTGACTCTTGAGATTATACAATTGTATTGATTCTTGCTTGGTCAAGGTAAGTAAATTCATTCATGGCAATACTTATATTTTGTATTATGAAATTATAGTATTTTGAAAAGTTATTATTTTCTACCCTATAATACGTAGTAAATATTTAATAAAATTATTTCAGTAAGAAGACTATTTAAAGTGTTTTTCAACCAATTAGTTTTAGTATTATATTAATTAATGTTTATTTTGTAAACGTTCGAGATTTATACAAAATATAAAGATTTGTAAAACTATTTAGATAATTACTAGTTTATTTTTATAAAACCTATTTTCTAAGATTGATGGACCGATATCTGTATAATGTTATTGTGATATGAAAACGTTACTAATTTGATTATATCTGAATTTGTAAAAATAGTTTTGGCTCATTGTCCGTAGTTTTTAACTCTGATATGACCGCATCACACGGGTAATTGTGACACTCTAATATGACCGCATCACACGGGTAAATATGACACTCTGATATGACCGCGTCACATGGGTAATTGTGACACTCTGATATGACCGCGTCACACGGGTAAATGTAACCCTCTGATATGATACTATGGGACATAAGCAAATTAATTATTTTGATATCATATTTAATGTATTATTCTTTTGAAATGTTTATGAACTGATATATCTATTTATCAAAGTTTGCGTACATAGTTTTTGAATTTAGCCTGTAAATTATATGTTAAGTATTATGATTGTAACTCTTTTGATATTAAATACTATGTATGAACTTACTTACTGAGTTGACAGCTCACCTCTCGTTATTACTATTTTTGCATAGTAGAACCAAGTATATGGATGAGTAATTACTATCTTGGATATTGCTTTAGTAGAAGGGTTGATTGTTAGAGCTTTGCTTTCCATATTTAGTTTATTGAAAGATTTTTTGGTTTTCATTTAGTAGATTTGTATTTGTAAGGATTCCATTTTGTATATACCGTTTTATTTTAATGCTAGACGCTTGGAAATGTTATTTGGAGTTTATCTTGATTTTCAGTTGTAATTTATTTTATATAAATTTTTAATCAGTATATATATGTAAGTTGGAGGATTTAGACTAAGTATCATTCTAGTTCGTTGTATATCAAATTTGGGGTGTTACAAAATGTGTTATGATATTACAAGCATTTACATTATTTCTATAAACGCAAAAAGATTGTCTAGGAACAGTCTTGAAGAACTTCAGACTTTGAGGTGTTGCTTCAACAAGCTTCAACTTGTAGAGTCCATTCCTAAGAGTGTCTTCCAGTAAGACTCTCTTAGTTCTCTTGTCCTTAATGACACAGCCATATTCACTAAATTCAGTAAAAACATTATTATCTCTTCTTAATCAAGAAATACTAAGCAAATTCTTAGTGATGACAGGTACATATAGCACACGTTTTAAAACAATTTCATGTGTGGACTTTGTGAGATTGCACTTTGGTGTCTCTAATATGTGAGATAAAAAGCTGATTGTCACTTCCAACTATCAATTTATCATTACCTCTATATTCATACTTCATGGAGAGATTATTGAGATTATATGTGAGGTGGTTAGTTGCTCCACTACCCACATACCAAGCTGGATCATCAACTGTCTCAGGTGTACCATAATGGTTATGTTATGATGATTGTAGGTAGTGTCTGATGATGATCTCAATCAAAATTCATTGTCTCAGCTAAGTGTCCCTAAACATGAGAATTTCCTTGACTTTCATTAGAAGCAAACACTAACTAATTGCCTTGATTGTTCTGACTAGGATCTTGAAATTGTTGATCAAACCTTTTGTAACACTGTAAAGCACCGTGACTTGGTTTTACACAAAGTTAACAATGTAGCCTTTGGCCTGATCTGTTTCCATATCTACCACCCCTACCTCTTAAATGATTTCCTCCTTTAGAGTTGTTAGAAATACCTCTATTGTTTTCATTGCCTCTGTTATTTGAAATAAAGTGAGCAGATGCTCCTCATACATTCAGCTAAGTTGGTGAATTTAGCTATTCTATTCTTTGTTCACGCATAAGTAACACGAACTAAGCATCTTCAAGTGACATATTCTTTTGTTGTGAGGATATGAGCATAACAACTAGATCATAATCATGACCAACTCCACTCATGAGACTTAAGAAAAGATCTCTTTCATTAACTTCTTCTCCTGTAGTAAGTAATGCATCTCCAATAGTTTTGATTTTTACCTCGCTGTTATAACATTCCCTGAAAGAATGTCCGATAAACCCGCACCCATAGCAAAAGTCTGGAAGCCTCTCGTATTTAATAAGGGTCGTAATCATAGTATCAAAATTCGCCAATCTCAACCTGATACCCCTTTTCAGAGGTTTGGTAATATCAATGCTAACTTTGATTCTCAGAAATTTGCCCCAAATCTTTCGAATCAATCGGAAAATCAACAATGGTACCAACTTTCTCTGCTATTAATCTCGCCACTTTGCAGTTCATACACGCCAGAGGGATATTGTAAATATGAATCCAGAATTCCGAGAATTTGAATTTAAGTTGAGAAATAGCACCAGGCCCCACTGGTTTCTCAAGAACAATAAGATTTTTATCGAAGTGCCAGGGGCCCCTGGACCAGACCATCGCTTTATCCTCAAGGGATTGGAAATGGAAAACGAACACATTATCGCCTACCATTTCGATTTCTAGTCGACCTACGGTACCCCAGATCTGTTCGATGGTTCCACGAAAAGCCTCACGGTTAACCTTCCTCCGAGATAGAATTTTCCCTACCAGACAATGTTCCACACTTCTAATTCCATCAGCTTGAACATCTCCTGCAATATCTAAGATTGGGCCATCTTCCTCTGATAAGGACAATGCTTCACAAAGCTTCAAAATTTCCTCGTTAGCCATTAGAGATAATTCACCACCTACGGCACCACCCACCACTCCCAAGATCACACCCAAAAAATCAACTCAACCACACTGAGATCCCAAAAATTCCAACCACACTCTGCCAACAAAACACCAATCACACAGTATAAAATACAACCAAATTAAGTATGTTATTTTTCTTGAATTTAGGAAGTAAATAACATACTTAAAAAAACACCAAGCACTGCCTAAACCCGAAGACACCAGCCCCCACAAAAAAAACCACAGTCACCCACAAACAAGTAAGTCACGCAACACCCCGACTCGGTTCAGACTGGATCTGCAGACCCAACACCACTTTACACACTGCCCCGTTGCAATCCAAGCAAACCCAGCATCCCACTACAAACTGCCCATCAACACAAGCTTGGAACTGCCTCCCCACACCCACCTCAAACCCCGCACAAACCCAACAAGACTGCAGCTAAGCGAAATGAACCAAGCCGAAGATCGGAGAAGGACCAACCTCGCGATGAAGCTTGGAGCTGCTTTGCCTCGGCTGCACCCACCACCACTCCCCCAAGCGACTGGGAAGCTATCTACCACCCTCAAACACCAAGAAAAATACAGAGTACTACCTCTGATCCGATCCCACCAGCACCACTCACATACTGTTAATGGATCGGGGTAGAGCCCAAGAGCAGTAGCTCAAGGAAGCCAGAGAGAAAACAGATCGAGGACGCCCGAAGGTACACAGGTCGGGACCAAGACAGAATCTCAAAAACTGTCCAGAAAATTCGATCTCGACCCACAAGAAGAAGGAGGAGACGAAGCTGCTGGGAGCAAGATCCAGAAGCTCTAAACTGCCATGGCCTCTTCTTACCAAGAGAAGGAGAAGAAAGGACCAAGGAGCCAAGAGAGATGGACAAGGAGCCGCCGCCACGAAGGAGGAAGAGCTGCCCTAGGGATGGCTGCTTTTACACCCTGTTCTTTCGAAGAAAAACGAGAGGAAAAGATAGAGTGAATTTTTTGTATTCAATCAGTTATTTTATTTCATTTCATTAACGCTTTTTTGACTAGGTTTTGTTTCACCGTGAGAAGAAAATAATTTTAAAAAAATTGACCGACAAGTACCTTCTTATAAATAGTTTAAAGTTTAGTAGCATAATAGCATTCCATTTCACCATATATAATCCAATAATTAACATGATATTGTCCTCGTAATACAACTTAGAATTACATATTTCTTATAAATAGTTTAAAGTTTTGTTATACTTATAAATTTTCATAATAAGTATAACACACGAGGGATTAAAACATATTTGCAATAATCTAAAACATATTTACAGTATATATATAGTTTCGGCTGGCGCCGGAGACAGTACCTGCAGTGAAAGTCCAGTGCTTGACTGCGCCATGAGTGTCCCAGTCACCTTCATGTACCTCAACTGCGTGAAGGTTATCAGACGACATGTTTGGTATACTGTGAGCTTCGCTGCTAAAAACTTTGTAGTACTTAACAGCAGGAGACTTGATCTCCACTGCAGTTTCCATCTTACCAACTAAAGCCATTTTGGTAACTATGAAATACTTGGAAAGCAATTGTGTAGAATAAATATAATTGAGAGTGACTGAACTTTGAACAAAATATTAGAACCTGCTTTCCTTAAATAGAAGAGAAAGTTATGCTGACGTCACCTGTTAGCAGGGACGTAGCCAGGAACGTAGGTCAGGGTGGGCTAATATATAGTGAGTCATACTTCTCAAAATGTATTATATAAGCAATATATACACAAGTTTAATGAAAAGAAAAGACAAAAATACAATACCAGAAAAACATACAATGCAGATATAACAAAAAAAAAAACTACGTAGCTTACAATTATTTAAAATATCAAACTTATCAATTACAAAATCTGAATCAATAACATCACCAATTTCTATTTCAATATAAATAATCATGGAATTTGCTAGAAATGCTTGCTTCATTTTATTGCAAAGCGATGTCTTAAAAAGTTTCATTACTGAAAATACTCGTTCTGTTGTTGTTGTGAAAATAGGAAGAGTCAGCACCAAGCAAAGTTTCTAGGTTCATCGACGAACCCAGGTGCTGGGTTTGAACACGAACCTAACTTCTGGGTTCGTCGATGAACCCAAGTTCTAGGTTCGAACGCGAACCCAGAAATAAACCCATATTTGGGTTCGTTTCTAGTAACGAAACCATAATCTGAATTCGAATGCGAACCCAAGTTCTATGTTCGAATGCGAACCCTGGTTCTGAGTTTGTTTTTGGG
This sequence comes from Xanthoceras sorbifolium, assembly GCA_003430845.1. Lineage (NCBI taxonomy): Eukaryota > Viridiplantae > Streptophyta > Magnoliopsida > Sapindales > Sapindaceae > Xanthoceras > Xanthoceras sorbifolium. The sequence continues at coordinate 28,121,513 of CM010621.1, forward strand.
GTTCGTTTGGTTCGAATACAGTTCAAGTGGGGTTCGACGAACTCAATATCCATTTTTTTAAAAAAATTATTATTTTTTAGCACACATTAAACAACTAAATAATTAAAATAAGCACTTACCGGCCAAAGGAGTGGTGATCGAACACAAATGGAAACATAATTGGACAAGGGAAGTAGACTTGTTGTGAACAGAAGGGAAAAAAATAAGGAAAGAGAAGGTAAAGGTTGTGAATTGTGAGTTGTGGAAAATAAAGACAAATTTGTGAATTGTGAGTTGTGCAAAGAAGAAAAAAAAATATAAGAGAAGCTGAGATTGCTCTAGATCTAATAGCAGAAACGTGTGAGCTGTGAGTTATTGATGTTGTAAATTGGGTCTTTTAAAAATAAAAATATTAATTGAATCGAGTTAATAATGTTGTAAATTGGACCTTCACAAAATAAAAATATTAACTAGAATGAGTTTTTAGTGGATTAAAATATAAATATAGATGAATAAATGTATAATAATACTAATAATTTTTTTTCATTTGATTTCAAAAAAAAAGAAAATTCATTTTGGCAGGCCCACCTTAGCCCTCACAGAGCTACGTCTCTGCCTGCTAGCACAACAGTTGTTACAAAAATAATTTACACTAACGAAAGAGATGGCAATTGGATTCGGATTGTACGATTTGATCTGGTCAAAAAAATCCAACTAAAAAAATTCGAATCCAATTACCTTCGATTTCAATTATCTGATATGGAAACTTCAAAAAAAAAAAGTGAGAATTGTCAAAAAAGACAATATAAGTATATGAAAAATTATTTTTAACCTTATACGAAAAAAATAATTGTTATCAGCCACTTGCATAATTAAATTTCATAAAGACCTCTCAACCACCCCTCAATTGGATAATTACAAAACAGCCCTGAAAAATAGAAAATTATAAAAAATCCATCATAAATTACATAAAAATGTCCCTATCAACACTTAAACTGAGTCTAAACTTAGATCACTTTTTTTTTTCTCTTCCTTCACGTATCAAACCTATGTTCTTCTCTCTTTCTTCTCTATTGAACTCAACAAAATAATCAAAACGTATTATAAAATTGTTGGACAGTGCCTTGAGAAGTGGCTAGAGAAGTTTTTCCATTTCTGATTCCATTCCGGTAGCCGAATAAGGTAGGGAAAAAATTATTAATTTTATGAGTTTTTTAGTTTTTGCTGTACATTGTGTTTGGTTTGAGTGATATAGAGTTTTGATGTGTGGTTGTCAGGATTTGGGTGATATTGGTGGTCTTTTTTTTTTTTGTGAAATATTCATGGTTTTAAAATCTGTTTAGTGAAATGTTGTTAATGAAATGTTATTAGTGAAATGTTATACGGTAGAGATTTTAACTAATACATCAAATTAGAGGGGAATTTTAATAATATTTCTAACTGAAAAGTTAATGGCCAATGGTATTTTGGTAATTAAAACTGACGGTAAGGGGATTTTGACGAATACACCAAACTACTGGGGGCATTTTAGCTAAAAATAAAACTAGAGGGGAGATTTTGACGAATACACCAAACTACAGAGGAGATTTTAATAATATCCCTAATTTTTAAGAACATAATTTAACCAAAAAGTAAATTATTGCAACAAAATAAGCAGATGAATTATTGCAGCAGATTCCAATTTGGTAGAGCTGTGCTATGGAAAAAAAAAACAATTATACTTTTGAAAACAACTGTCAGTTGTTTAATAAATTTGACTTTTAGAAGTGCTGTGAGTTGGAAAAGTTTTATTAAGATGCCGTAGAAATATAAAATAATCAAAATGGAAATCATAGTTCAATTAATTAATTAAATGTGTTAATGGACATTCTATTTATATACGTTAAGCATATTTAAATATTTTTATTTTAATTTTAATATAAAAATAGACTCAACTAAATTTATTAATTATCTTCTAAAAATTAATTATAAAACTAATTTTTAGATAACAACATAAATATTAGTAAGATTTTTAATTATTTTTTTCAAATATTGAAGATTAAAAAACATTGAATTTTTAATAACACTATTTTCTCATTTCAAATATGTTTAAGTTCTTATCAAATAGATATATAATATTTAGGGTTAGGTTTTTTTTATTTTATAATTTTAATATAAGATGAAGGATAATTTGGTCCAAAAAAATTTTATTACAAGTTATGACCAGCTTCCTACTTAAGATAGAAGCCGAAGTTGGGTTAGACCAGCTTCGGTTTAGCTATCGCTTTGAGATTGATTCTCCAATAAGCCAATTTTAAGAGGTTTACCAAATGACTTTTGAACTACGTGTTATTAAATAAGCTAAAAGCGCTTATTTGAATGCTCTACCAAACTAGTCTATACTGATCACGTACATGAATTAGCAGCTGATGCACGTGAAGCAATAAAATAGTTCAGACGACCATTATCTTTATCCTTTTCAAATATCATGAATTGATCGGTATTAGGTTAAGTTAAAATTGATTGACATACAAGATACCTTTAGTAATTAACTTATTATTTATTGCAAAAGTACTTTAAATGGTGCTTTAATTAATATTAATTTTTCAGCTTGAGTTTTACAGCAAAAGTATAAAAAAAATTTATATTTTATATTACTTTTATTTGAAGAAAACTAAAATTATTTTACAAATTAATAACAACTTGTTGAGGGTAATTTCTAATAAGTGAAGCCATGTCATCGTACCACAAGAAGAAGATTAATCATAAGGTTGAAACGTTGTTGTTTCAACTTCAAATATTGAGAGCCTGCTCGGCTTGATTTCCCTCTATAGTGACGAGAGGTCTTTCAACATCACTTTCACTTGTCCCACCGAGAGAGCGGTCAGCAAAAGTAAGAAATATCCGAGCACAATAAATATTCTCACAGAGCATTTATTATCCGTTAGACCCATATTAATTACAGATAGTACGACTATGTTCAGAGAAAGGCTGCACCCATTTAAGCACCCGACAACATTGATAAACAGGCATGGACAGAGTCCTATCATCAATGAGATCAGACGCATTAACTGTTCGATGTTACAGGCCACCTACCAACCACTCATATTGTCCTATCCCTAAAAACGTGCTCCGAGAAGACAATTATTCATGATTAAAGTAATGGTTGGGTGTTGAGCAACTGTTCTGACAACCTCACCATACACCAAATAAGGGAGCACAAGAGGAATGTTGGACCCTATAAATAACTTCAATAAAGAATATCAAGGTATGATTTATTGAACTCACCAACCCTAAACTTTCTTTTTGAGTTATTTAATTCTCTACAATAACCCAACTAACTTGATCGTCGGAGCTTAATCGTTGGCACAAGTTCGGCACTTATCACCGATCTTTCTTTGTTTTCAGCTATTACTTACAGGTGGTTTCAATCATCAAGCTCTCATTATCACTAAGAGCTCTCTCACAAGCTATACTTATTAAAACACCTAATATTTGAGTCAGTTGACCACGAAACCATCCTACATGGCACGATTGACAAATCGTTGACTCATTTAGCCTATTTTTTACAGTAAAATATTTAGCGCTAGAAAGAGGGCTTGTTCCTTTCCTCTAAGGATACCTTGATGCTATGGACCCATATAGTCAAAACAAAGAGTGTAGCCCCCATCAAACAATCCTAACAAAGATCCCATTTTCTCCAATCAAACAAACCTTTAGGGTTTCATCATACTGGATAGCGCGCCGGCTGTCTCGCCTCAACCCCCTCCAACCACCCCGCAAACGAAAATGTCCGCCCAAGATGTGCATAAAGCGGGTATATCATTTCTAGAAGCTTATGGAGATAATAGGTAGCAAGATTAAAATCCCCCTAAAGGGAGGACGTGGGGGTGGTATGGGTACCAGTGAAAGAACTCTCAGAACCTTTCTCGAGTAACTCATCCTCTCATTCGACTAGTAGCTCACGAACATGGGAGAGCCTAGTTCGAAACAAACGAAAGCACCATTGGGAAAATAGCAGGAGATCCCACTCTACCACAAAGCGAAGAACACCCAAGCAGGCGCGACAATGATACGAGAGTGAGAGAAATTCCAGCTCCAAACAAGTAGAGTCTGGAGAAAGTCAACGGCTGGGTCATGGTGAAGGCCTCGCTGACGACAGAGCTTTCATGTGAAAAGAAATCCAACGGTTAAAGGAGGGACTAGAACAAGTCCAACGGAGGGACCAACCTTCTAACAACCTAACACAATGCTAAAGTGTAATGACGAGCAAGTTCACGGACAAGGTGTTAGCAAAGAGATTTACCCGAGACGACCGATTGTTTTATAAAGCCTTCCCTATCACTTTTGGAGATTTGGTAGGAAGTTGGTTCCGACAACTCTCCCCTCACAGCATTGACAGTTTTGATCAATTCAGCCGGGTATTCTCTCAATAGTTTATGGGAAGTGTATAGAGGAAAAAGTCCCTATCTCACTTGTCCTCAGTCAAGCACGTGAAAGAAGAGCCTATTAGAACTTACCTCTCACATTTCAATAAGGAAGTAGTTCAAGTGGAGGATTTTAATGATCAAGCCACCATCAATATATTTACGAATGGCCTATAAAGCGGATCGTTTTCTTTTCACCCAAGAAAATGAAGACCCAAATCCTACCTGGAGATGGTCAAAGTATCCGCCGACTACGCACGAGCAGAAGAGGAAGAGAGAGCCCAAGTAAGAAACCTAGTACATGGATACGCCCAGACGAGTCGGACCTCCAAAGGGGTCCTCCAGATAGGGGAGAAGCTGACAAATGCAAGGGAAAAGCCCCTATAATAATCGCTGAGAGGTTAAGAATCGGTTAAGGGAAGCCAAACGCGTCAAAAAGTGATTCGTCCGCTACGAGCCTTTAACACGAGAACGTGAGGAAACACAAAGGAATCGTGACATGGCCAGGAAAGATGACATCAATGCCCCAGAAGCGTGACAATGATAAGTATTGTCATTTCCATCTTGACCATGGCCACGATACCTCGAAATATTTTCAACTGAATAATCATATAGAAAACTTGATCAGGGACGGACACCTGAAAGAATTTGTGCAAAGAATAGAGGGTAGCAAGCACCCTCTTCAACCAGGGCAACACCGAAAAAGAGAACAAACAGACCCCAAGAACCTGCAAGACCAACACGCCTTTGGAGCCCTGAGAAATCTGACTAAGGCTCGAACAGCCCGAAGGCTAGTCCCATCAAATTCATAGAGGTCTAGAAACCAGGTCTAGCAACAGGGAGATAAAAGCAAAAATTCGAGAAATATTCAACCACAGACGAAACTCGGGAGTGAATCTAGTTCATAGGGATGCTAAAAGGCAGTTAGAAGGTTGTGACCCGATCTCATTTACAGCAGAGGATGCAGTAGGAATTGACGCCAACCTAATGATGTGATAGTGGTGGAAATCTAGGTCGCCCATCGAATTATGCGCCGAATAATGATCGATAATAGTAGCTTCGCCGACATCTTACACATATTAGTGTTTAACTAATTGGGTCTCCAACTAAAGCACCTTAAACCATTTAACACACCAATTCGAGCGTTTGGTGGCTCAAAGATAAAGTCAGGGGATACTGTGATGCTCCCAAAGCGAGTCTGGACTAAACCGTGTAGGAAGACAGTATTAGTGGAATTCATGGTAGTGGAATTCAAAATTGGCCTTATAATGCTTTATTGGGATGACCTTTCCTTAAGAAGATTAAGGCAGTAATAGCGATATACTGCCTCAAGGTGAAATTTCCCACCGAGCATGGTGTCAGAGAGATAAAGGGGTGCTAGAAAACTACCTGACAAACCAACCTATTAGCATTCAAAGGTAATTGGGTCGCAGAAATCTTCCAGATTGAGGAAAAAACTCGAGAGAAGAAAAAGAAGAAGAATCATGATAAATGGAAAGCGACGCAAGTGGAGGAAGAAGAGGTCGCTAAGGTCCCCAAGGAATTCACCTTGGATCCTAGGGAATCTACAGCGAGGAAGCGGGAAGAAGTAAAGCCTACGAAAAATGTGGTGCTCGATGAGAACTTACTAGAAAAATCGTGAAGATCTGCTAAAAAATGAGCACTAAAGTTAGAGAAGATCGGACGAGGTTACTCCAAGAGTTTAAAGACATATTTGCGTGGAGCCACGATGACAAGCTCGGCATCAATCGCAACATCATATCTCACGGATTGGCAATCCATCGAGATGCAAAACCCGTCGTTCAAAAATGAAGATGCTTCAACGTTGAGAGGAACATAACAATCAGAGAAGAGGCTGAAAAACTCCTCACAGTAGGATCCATCCGAGAATTCCACTACCTTTCCTGGATCGTCAACGTAGTTTTAGTGAAGAAGATAAATAGAAAGTAGAGGATATGTGTGGACTTCACGGACCTCAACAAAGCATGCTCAAAGGATGGCTTCCCAATACCCAAGATCGATCAATTGGTGACGCACCAGCCGGTCACGAACTCTTCAGCTTTATGGATGCCTATTGTGGATACAATCAGATAAAGATGCACCCTCTAGATGAGGAGAAAACAACATTCACCACCGACCAAGGACTGTACTGTTACATATTGATGCTTTCCATTTGAAAAATGCCGGAGCTACCTATGAGTGACTAGTCAAACAATAGGGAGAACGATGAATGTATATATTGATCACATGCTGACAAAAAGCCTGACAGCAGAAGAACACTCCCAAAACTTGAGAGAAAATTTTGAAGCTCTGAAAAAGTATGGAATGAAGCTCAACCACGAAAAATATGTCTTTGGAGTAGCTGCGGGCGAATTTTAGGGTTTCTTAGTCTATCAGAGAGGAATCGAAGCAAATCCCAAGAAGATAGATGCCCTCATCAAGATGAGATCCCCTCGAACACTTAAAGAATTCCAGCGACTTTCAGGATGCCTTACAGCATTGGGCAGGTTTATAACAAGATCTACCGATAAATGCCTCCCCTTCTTCAAAGCAATCAAGAAAGGGAAGAGAGTGGAATGGAATGATAAGTGTGACCATGCTTTCCAGCAATTGAAAGCATACTTCGGGATCACACTGGCACTTTCAAAGCCCCTTACTATTGAAACTTTGTATTTGTACCTTTCAGTAACCTCTGCAACGATAAGCTCTGTTCTTGTATGAGTAGACAAATGAGTACAAAAACCAATCTATTATGTCAACAAAGCCTTAATCGTTGCTGAGGCAAGATATTCGGATGCAGAAAAGATGGCTCTAGCACTAATCATGGCCGTGAGAAAGCTGCGACCGTACTTCCAAGCACACAGCATAGAGGTATTCACTAATTGCCCCTTGAAACAGGTGTTGCAGAAGTCAAAAGTGTAACACCCTCCGACCCGACCCATCTGAATCAACCCAAGTAGCGCTACCCGGTTTCAAAACTTTTCTTAACTCACTTTATAATTGGAAAGCCATTGAAAACCAAATAAGTTATAATTTAAAATTCTTTCTAGTGAGCCCATCAATACTTGTTTGAAAAATTTTGCCAGAGCTTCCTCTGTTTTTCTGACTTTCCAAAAATCCTGTTTACGACAAAAACTCAAATAATATAATAATCAAAACTTCAATTTCATTTTTCAATCAAATGCGCACTCTGCCGTATAGTGCAACTTTCCAAACATTTTCAAATAAAACAATACTTTATCAATATTTACAAATTTTGAAAAATATAAACTATTAAACAAATATTTACAAAACTTATATTTATGACAAATTTACAAACTTCTGTATATGCATGCTTAACTGAATATAATATACAAAACTATGTAACTACCCAAAGGTATGGCGACTCTGAGTCTTCAATCTGCAGCTATCTCCTCTCTAGTCTTTTTCTCCCTCTGTATCTCTGTTACCTACGCATGATGAAATCAACGCGCTAAGCATATAGCTTAGTGGGTGTACACTAAATAAATAATTTCAAAATTCATAAAATAACCTTTCAAGTAAAATATCACATTAAATTCAACCATATTATCAATAAGCAACTTATTAAAACAACTCAATTAAACTAATAAATCATAAGAATTCAACTTTTCAATTCCTTTATAAACATTTTATTCCATTCATTTCAATTTTGGCCCTTTGGTATACTCAACATAATTTTCTGGACTGGAATATGGGCTGAAATAACTCCCTACCCTAGGACCGGCACTGAGGGCCTGAACCATCCTTAGGGAGGTACATAATATCAATATTGGGGTGACGTCCACCTCTGGGATTCACCTAAACTGGTCTATGCCAGGTTTGCCCCGTGAAGTCCAACAGTCACTAATAATAACGGTGCAGTACTGCTGAAATAACCCAGCTGGTATACCAACCTCCTATATCCATTTTCTATGTTCAAGTATCCTAGGGCCGTATCAATACAAAATTTTCCAATTTTTTTCTATTAATTCATTTTACTCATTTCGAAATCAACAACTCTATTTTACAAAAATTCCATCAATTCAACAACAACAATAGCCATAAAACAATATTCGTAAAACATGTTCAAAAACATACGATATCGTAGAAAGTCAATGATACGAACATATTCCAGAAATAGTTTTTCAAAAATCGGTAAATAAGTGTTCAAACTCGTTTAATCAAAATATAGAAATTTCGATCAAAGTATATAACGATAGTCGTAAAAGTTTCAGAAATAAGTGTACACCAACCTGGATACCGTTTCTACAATAATTTCTTTTTTGGATCTGCTTTTTCCTCCTTTTCCTTTCCCCTTTTCTTTTTCTCCCTCCTCTTTTCTTTCTCTTTCTTCTTCTTCTCTTCTTCTTCTTTTTCTTTCTTTCTCTTTCTCTTTCTTTTTCTTTCTCTTCTCTCGATCTCTCTCTCTATTTTTCTATTTTGTTTCTTCGTGAAGCTTTCCACCGCCATATATTTTTTTTTATAAAATTTTGGCCATCACGACCGCTCCTCGCGACCTGTGGTCGCGCCACCAGATCGCGGTGCTCACTAGAATATTTTCACCACTTTCATAACGATCAGCCATCGCGGTGTCTGGTCGTGGTGACTGGTCGCGTTGGCTCACTGCCCAAAATCAACATTTTCACCGCGATCCCTGGTTGCGGTGACTGGTTGAGGTGCTCACTGTCCAAAATCATCATTTTCACCGCGAGCTGTTCATCGCGATCCCTGGTCGCAGTGCTCACTGCCAACTTTTTCCTTTTTCTTCATACACTCTTTCTGGACCACTCCGTCTGGTCCACTTATATACCTAAAACTTAATCCAAATAAACCCATTACATTATTTTTTTACATAATTAACAACAATTATGGGTACTTTTCATAATTTATAAAAATTACGGATGTTACAGAAAGTATCGGAAAGGCTAACGAAATGGGCAATAGAGCTGAGTGAATTCGACATCAGCTTCAAGCCGATGACTACAATTAAGGCCCAAATGGTCGCAGACCTCATCATAGAATTTATGGAGCCCCAGAGTTAGATAAGCACCCTCGAAAATGGTAACCTCGAAACGGGGACATACCTGTGGAAACTCCATTTAGACGGTTCTTCCAACTCCTACGGCAGTAGAGCGAAGGTAGTACTGATGACGCTAGATCATGATAAAGTCGAATGCGCCTTGAGACTGAATTTCAGAGCCACTAACAACGAGGCAGAGTATGAAGCCCTCATCACAGGATTTTGAGTAGCTATGACATTAGGAGCCGAGAAGATTGACATTTTTAGTGACTCATAATTAGTTTTTAATCAAATATGCAATGAATATCAGGCCAAAGAGGAATGGATGATAGCTTAACTCGAAAAGATGCAGTGAGCACTTAGCAAATTCACAGCTTTCCGGATCACACAAATCCCAAGTGCGAAAAATATGAAAGTTGATACCCTTTCAAAACTAGCTTCTGCCACCATTGTTATCCTATCAAAGACAATTCCAGTGGCTCATTTGAAGAAACTGAGCACAACCAAGAATGACACAGAAGAAATTGGAGAAATCACTTTAGCATAAACCACATGGATGATGTCCCTTTAAACATACCTAGAACAGGAAATCCTCCTAGAAGACAAGAACAAAACAAAGCATCTAAGGTACAGGTCGGCACGCTACCCTATGATCGACAGCCAACTGTATCGCAAGGTTTTCTTTACAACTCTACAGAGGTATGTAAAACCGGCTGTGAGAATCTTGAAGGACATCCACGGAGGAGCATGTGAGAATCAAATTGGAGGCAACAGTTTAGCACATAAGGAGTTGCAACAAGGATTTTGCTGGTAAGAAATGTTTGAAGACGCCAAAGAAGTGGCATCAAGCTACGACAAGTGCTAGAGAATCCCCGACAACAGTAAGTAGCCACCAGAAAAACTTAGAAGTCTCACATCCCCTTGGCCTTTTGCCCAATGGGAAATTGATCTTATAGGACCAATGCCAGTGACAGCAGGGCAGTCTAAGTATGCAATTGTGGCTGTTGACTGCTTCACCAAGTGGGCTGAGGCAAAAGATCTCGTAAGAATTAAAGAACAAAACACTACAGATTTTGTGAAAAAATTCATTATTTACAGATTTGAGACACCAGACACTATCATCTCCGATAATGGCATGCAGTTCGATAATTTGAAATTGCCAGAATTTTGTAGAAAATAAGGAATTAAGAATTACTACGCCTCGTCTGCCCATCCCTAAACAAACAGACAGGTCGAAGTAGTGAACATGATCATCAAGCACACCATTAAAGCAAAATTAGACTCAAACGAGGGAAAATGGACAGAGAAACTTCCCAAAATCCTATGGGTATACAGGACCATTGTGTGGACCTCCATGAGAGAAACCCCATTCACTATAGCTTTCGGCATAGAGACAGTGATCCCCATCGAGATAAGAATCCAGTCACCAAGGGTACACTTATACAACCCTGAGGAAAATTTATCTGCCCTGAAATCAAACCTTGATGAGTTAGAAAGCCGATGCAACAAAGCTCAAATAAGAAATATCAGTAGAGATAAGATTCTAACTTAAGATTTAGTGCTGAGAAGGATCTCGCTAAATAGTAAGGACAGGTCGATAGGATCTTTAGCAGATAAATGGGAGGGACCATACAAAATTATCGGTCAAGCCGGCTACGGGTTATATAGAATTGCCCGACCAGAAGGAGGCACTATTGGCCATCCATGGAATGTACAATATCTGAAGTTGTACTACCCTTAAAAAAAGAAAGTGAACTCGGAAATAGTTTGTAAAGCTATTTGTGCATTCTAGAGCAATGAAAGTCTTTTTGATACAAAAATCTTCTAAGCTCAAAAGGAAAATCGAGTTTGAGACAGGTTTGTAAACTATCTCATTTAAAAACTCGGTGGCGAGAATGTCCTTTGTTTAAAAATTGAGTTTGAGAAAACTTTGTAAACTATCTCTTTTAAAAAAAAAACTCGGTGACGAGAACGCCCTTCATTCAAAAATCGAGTTTGAGACAAGTTCGTAAACTATCTTTTTTAAAAAACTCAGTGGCGAGAACGCCCTTTATTCAAAAGTCGAGTTTGAGAATCGTTCTTAAACTATCTCTTTTAAAAAAAAATTCGGTGGTGAGAACGCCCTTTATTCAAAAATTGAATTTGAGATAAGTTCATAAACTATCTCTTTTATAAAAACTCGGTGGCAAGAATGCCCTTCTTTTAAAAAAATCGAGTTTGAGACAATTTCGTGAACTATCTCTTTTAAAAACACGGTGGTGAGGATGCCCTTCATTTAAAGATCAAGTTTGAGACAAGTTCTTAAACAATCTCTTTTAAAAACTTGGCGACGAGCATGTTTTCCATCCAAAGGTCAGATTGTAGACAAGTCTTTAAACTATCATTTAAATTCAATCATTAAGTCCCGAAATCGCTCCTCCGGCCACTTTTCACAACTCGAGGGTAGAAGGTGATACAAATTCTACTTCAATTTTAAATTATAAATTGTTTAACTCGAAATTCTGTTTAAATCCATTGCTTAATCTAAAAGCAATGTTTAACATTATTATTTAAATAGTCATAATTAAAAGTATGGCTATAGCCAACCATAAAATTAATCAGCCATAAAGGTATAAAGGGATTGTTGAAAGGAATTCAAGATAACATATAAGAATACCAACAAAATATTATAAAAAAAATGTTATAAAAAGAAAAATATTACAAAAAAAGAGATAAACAAAGATACATAGAGAAAATTAAGACGCTAGAGGATCGGGAGCCCCTGAAGTGCCTTCAACCACCTGGCCAGAGCTCTCGTCGACATCTGTCCCAGTTAGAGGAAGACTAGTTTTTATGAGCTATGAGAGAGAAACCTTATCCTCTTCAACTTCATCTTCCAATTCCTCAACCTCACTAAGGACAAAATCTTCCTTACCCTCAGATAACAGTGAGGAATAATCAAAATCGAGCATGAGACTCCATCCAAAGGTTCTCTGAGAATATGGGACCCTCATTTATCATTTTCGTAAAGCTTAGGGATCCCTTCCTTAGAAGGAAGCTCTAGATGCATGTCGAGGATCGTCAACTTCTTCATCCGGCAATGAGCTCGCCATTGTTTCCTCAATTTTCTCTGAGTTTGCTCTCTCATCTTCGCGTTGTTTTGGATGGCAGCATCAAGCTTTACCAATGTTTCTTTGTTGACCATATCTTGAAGAAACGATTGGCATTCCTTCAGACCATTTCTAAACTTTCGATGCATGAAAGCATCAAAAGCCAGAGAATCCTTATAATGGTCCATCGCCCTAATCTCCATCTCTATTTTAGCCCCCTCCAGCATGGCCTCAAAGGCGTCCGCCTTGTTGAACAACTCATTATTACTGGCCTCCGACTAAGCCAATCGCTCCTCAACTTCAACTCGAGCAGCAACAGAGGCATTGAGCAAGTTGTTCAACGAGGCCACAGCCTCGACTTTCTCGGCTGCCAACGGGACATTTTCTGCTTGAAGAGTTGCAACTCTTTCTCGCAAGGCATCTCTCTGCCTCGCAGCAGCATCAAATTTAGTCAAAAACTGCATAAAAAAACACAATAGTTAGGGAACATGACGAATATAAGCCTACAAATAAGTTACCCATCTCGAAAGAACGAAACTCTTCTGATTCAAGCTTAACAACCCAACATAATGAATCTCCCAAGCATTATCATCCAAAACTCATATATATCTTATAGGGAATACACATAATTTTCTATTTTGGCATGGTGAGTGAAGGTTTATTTTAAATGAAAGAAATTAAAAAAGTTCATGGTCCTCTTCCTTGTCATTCAATATTTTATTAGTAATACTATTATTATTATTATTATTATTATTATTATTATTATTATTATTATTGTGCATGGTTATTTAAGATTTTTGTTTTTATTCTCAATTATTATTACAAGTGTAGGGTTTGAAGAAAGAAAATACATTCACAATTTATGACTTATCGTTGTATGTGTACAGTATATACTACTAAATTAATCCAATCTCGTGAGATTATTTAAAATTATCTTACACAAGATAAGAATAGGCAAACTTGATCTGAACTTTTAACATTATTGTAGGCACATAAGAAAATAAGTGTACTCACTAGAATACGGTTACAATATATATATATATATATGATTTTTTTTTTGTCATATATTAAAAAATTAAAAATTAAAACTTGGAAATACATAGATGGAAATAAAACCAGAGCAGAGACCATCACAATTATAATAAAGAAACAAACGATTTTTACAAATTTTAAATGAAAAAATTCTAAAGTCATGCGATTGAAAGTGATACATAATCCATGAAAAATTGTTAATACTCACAAGAATGGTATATATATATATATATATATATTAGAAAACGTATCCTAATTGGCTAGCTAGGGTATATATTATGAACAATGATATGAAGCTAGAATTATATAATATAAAATAGAGGGATATTATTAAAATCAACCCTACAATTTGGTATATTCATCAAAATCTCCACTCTAATTTCATTTATGACCAAAATCTCCCTCATAATTTCATTTATGACCAAAGTCCCCCTACCGTTTGTTTTATTTACCAAAATACCATTGACCGTCAACTTTTCAGTTAGAAATATTATTAAAATTCCCTTCTAGTTTGGTGTATTAATCGAAATCTCTCTCTAGTTCCATTTATAACCAAAATCCTCCCTATAGTTTCATTTTATAGGCAATTTTTTTTCCTATCGTCAGTTTTAATTACCAAGATACCTTTAACCGTTAACTTTTTATTAAAAATTTTAAGGCACCAAGGATATAAAGGTATGTATGTTTGTGTGTGTGTGTGTGTGTCTATATATATATATATATATATATATTAAATTTAAACATTTTTATTTATAATATCAATGAATCTTTACCGTCCATCATATGATGGATAGTAGAGACATCAAATATCAAGTATTAAACAATTAAAAATTAAAAAAAAATGTAAAATTTCAAAGAATTTAAAATCTATGGAGATGAACGGTGAAGGTCAATTTTTTAATTTTTTTATGTTATTTTGTGTTTATGATCTCTAATATTCATCTATAGAGATGGACGGTGGGGATCCATATTTTTATTTTTAATTTTTCTAAAAAAATTTATGTAATTATTTTTTTTTAAAAAAAAGAAAAGAATTTTGTGTTTATGATCTCCATCGTCCATAGAATGGACGGCGAATATCCAAATTTTTCTTATATATTTTTTTAAATTTTTAATATTTTATATTTAATTTCTATCGTCCATCATATTATGGACGGTAAAGATTCATTACTATTATAAATTAAAATATTTTAATTTAATATATATAGATATTTACCTTTATACCCTTGGTGCCATAAAGTTTTTAACAAAAATTTAAAAATTTAAAAAAATTAAAAATTTTAAAAAAAGTGAATCTCCACCGTCCATGAATGGACGGAGGAGATCATAAACACAAAAATTTATACAAAACAATTACATAACAAAATTTAAAAAGTTAAAAAATAAAACGATGGATCGCCACCATCCATCTCTATAAATGAACAATATAGATCATAAATACATAATAGTTTTTAAACAAAAATACATAATAAATTTTAAAAAATTAAAAAATAAATAAAATTAGAAAATGTAAATCCACCGTCCATCTTTTTAGATTTTAAATTTTTTTAAATTTTAATTGTTTACTATTTTATATTTAATCTCTACCGTCCATCGTATGATGGACGATAGAGATTCATTGATATTATCAATTAAAATGTTTTAATTTAATATATAAATATATATATATATATATATATATATATATATTTATCCTTATATTTTTTGTACCCTAAAGTTTTTAACAAAACATTTAACGGTTAAATGTATTTTGGTAATTAAGAATGACGGTAGAGGAAAATTGACTATAAAATGAAACTACGAGGGGATTTTGACCATAAATAGAACTAGGAGGAGATTTTGACTTATACACTAAATTAGTGGGGGATTTTAATAATATTCATAACTGAAAAGTTAACAGTCAATGGTATTTTAGTAATTAAAACTAATAATAGGGGGGATTTTAGCTATAAAATAAAATTATGGCGGGGGAGAGAGGATTTTGACGAATACATTAAATTATAGGGAGAATATTAATAATATTCCTAAAATAAATGACGACCTAAATTGAAATGGAGAGTGGTTAGGATTAGATTTGGAAAGCATGCAACATGCACAATTATTGTATACAATTTAATAAGTCCATATAAAATGTAATGGGAGGCAATAAAAGCAAGTGATGAACGTAGAATTATTCAAAGATAAATGCAAGCCAACTAACACCACCAGCTAACACAATCAATCGCTTCATAATAACCATACAACCAAGAGAAGGTCGTATTTTGTTTATATACAAAATAGTCACCAAAAATAGAAATCGCTTCATAATAACCATACAAGAATTAACCATAGCATATTCAAAGGGTCAAAAGGGTCGTCATGGCATGCAATACTTGATTACGACATACACTACGGTAGTAATATCCGTCATTTACGGGTTTAGACCATATTCGTATTTAGACTTGTAACCGACCCGCAATTAATACAAATTTAAAAATAAAAGTAATGTTCGAATTTTTAAAAAATTAAGTCCAAATTTATACCCGGACCGCAATATACGAGTTCAATTCGCATCCAATAAACTTGGACCATTTGGCCAATATTAAGCTTAACACTACCCACGTGCCACATAGCATTTTTGTAACCACATAGGAACTATGCCAAGATATGCACAAACTTCAACATATGCCCCAAGTTTAAAAAAAAAAAAAAAAAAACAAAACAAAACCTTTCACATTTTCATTATAGCTATATATATATATAATCTTAAGGGAAAATTTTATTTTGTTCTCTAAATGATTGGCTCCCTTTTTTTTTTAATAATATTTGCATTTTTGTTCTTTTTTTAAAATAATGTTTGCGTCTTTGTTATTTTTTTTTTTAATAATGTTTGTTTTTATCCTTACGCTTCCTAAATTATTAGAATTCTCTCAATTGAGTCTCTTTGTTAGATATTTTAATCTTAAAATATACTAATAAACTATATTAATGATATAGAGGAATTCTCCAAATCGTTAGTGGAGATCGGAGGAAGCGGCTGGTGATATTTAAAAGATTTTTAATCTTTTATTTATAATTATATAAAATAATAGATATTAAAATAAATTTGAAAACAAATAATTTTAATTTTTATTCAACTATTCTTTTTTTTTTAAAAAAAAGTGTTGTTTAGTTATAATTTATTTTTCAAATTTTGTTTAAAATTTTATATTTTTATGTTTAATTAGCTTACTTATTTTTAATTTCTTTTTTATAATATTTTTATGATTTTTTTTTCTATTTTTCTAATTTATTTTTTGAAGTATTTTGAAGAGATAAAATTATGTGTAAATAAACTTGTAATTTTTTTTTATTTAAGTATGAGGTTAAATAAGTCTTTTAATATTAATATTTTATTATTAGAATAAAATAGTCAAATATTACTTCTGCTTGGTTTGACAGTAAACATTTTAGTTAAAAGTGCTAAATTATTGGATTTCTCGTAATTTGAAGGTCACGAGACCCAAAAACGCAAACTAATCATCTGGGGATCAAAATGAAAATACTTGTCTTTCTTTTTTCTAAAGTTTAACCTATACAATTGAAGGTCTAGCTAGCTTTAACATAAAAAAGAAAAAAAAAAAAAAAACTTAACTGCAAAGTCTATTGTAGTTGTGCATTAATAATCTTTTGTTCACACCTGGGTGGAAAGGGATAGCTTTAGGATCCTAAAAACTATACTATTGGGTTGTGACATTAATAAATATATAAATATATATATACTCTTTTTTTAGTTTTTCATCTTTTTAATGTCGGATTCCTTATATATATAAGTCATGTAGTTACAACAAAGTTTTAAAAATATTTGTCTTGTTTAAACTATTGAATTAAAATTTAATAGATACTAACTCTTCGAAATATTACTAGAACAACATGGTATTTTTTAATATGAAAACAGTCATTAAGGCCGTGAGCCATTAAATTTTACATATAATGTAAACACATCGAAACCCAGAGTCGCAACTCTTTATTGTAGAATACTTATATGAAGATCCAATAGTACAAATTATATATCATAAGAACACATGATGCACACAGAAACATACAGAATATGACCTCAATCGATCTGGGTGGTCTATGCCTGCTCTATAAGATGAGCATCGAGATCTTTGGTGACATCGATGGCCAATTGAAGTATTCCATTGGCTTCAGGGACATCTTCACTGATCTTCTCATATTTTAAAATCCAATGAACCAAGCTGCCTCCATCCTCCTTCGGAGTGGCTTGAACGGTAAAATGGAAGCTCTTGTACTTGTCGAGCAGATGTCCTTCAATCACTCTAAATGTGGTTGAGTAGTTTTCATCATCTATGGCTTCAATCACCTCTTTAGCAATTTCAGCAACCCCATCTGTCAAACACAAAAGCATATAAGTGAATATATAACCTACAAAAAAAGTGAGAAAACTGAAGTGTAATATCATATTACGGGTAATAATTATGGGTTTATCGATCGAAGTTGAGGAGATCTAGTGATAATATAAATAGAAAACGTAGTTCAATAATGATAAGAGTAGAGGGCTTACCATGCATATAATTCCAGCAAATAATAGTGCCTACTTTTCCCCATTCACCTTCATGCAAATCAACACCTTGAATCTTTTCAGGAGTGACATTTGATATGTGGTGTGGTCTGCAGCTGAACACATCGTGAAACTTATCGGCCGGAGCCTTAATCTCTACATCAGTCTCCAATTGACCGATCAGACTCATTCTTCTCTTCTCGGATGATGATATCCAACAATAGTCTGCTTGTATTTTTAAGGAAGGCAGTGTTGAATTACGTACTCCGCTTCTTTTGCCTTTATATATAACACGAGTAGGGAGTTTTTGGTAATATATATAGATGATGCTACGGCTTGCACAGATATACTCTTATTTATCAATCAACATCCATTTCACAAGCAAGCCAAATAAAATAATAATAAAAATTGCCATTAAAGGAAAGGTTCAATTTTCTATAGGGATTTAATAACAATGTTGACAGATAGACATTAGATTTTTACTAGATAGGTTCCATTTTATCTTTTTATCTTTCACTCCTCGTAGCTGTAAGAGCATTTTTAATATAAATATGTATTTTTTAGTATCTAAATAGTATCACATCAGCATTTCTAAATAATATTAATCTACCTTATTAAAAAAATTATAGAAATGTATATTCACTTCTCCAATGTAAATATCTAAATAGTAATTTTAAACCAATCACAACAAGTTATTTGTTACATTCTCTCTCCATTCAATATGATATTAAATGTATTGACAAAATACTAAAATTTTATTAGTAGAAAAAGTTAGAAATCCTAGTCAGCATATCAAAGAAGATATCTACAATTAGAAAGTCTACTTGATATTTAGATAATTGTATTGGAGAATATTTTCTTAATTTTTTTAATATAGATCCTATGTGGCAATTATTGAAGTATCAACCTCAACTGATACAAATGTTGCTTGTTAATCAAATAAGAGAAGCATGCACTACTTGCATCAGTGATTCACACTCATATCTGCTCATATCTGCGACTACATCATATATGGTCAAGTTGTAATATTCTTGTAACTAACTTGACACATGTGAATCACTTATTGGTCCAGCTCAGCAAGTACAGTTATTATTGTCCCTAAAGTTGTTAAGGCTTGACAGCCTTCGATATATATATATATATATATTGCTTGTACTCTGCATTTCTATTCAATGAGAAAATCTGAGAATAATCAGTTGACATTCCTCACTTGATTCCTTGCTATTTCTTTATATGGTATCATAGTTCTTGAAGATCCAACAATGGCTGCCTCTGGTTCAAGCTCCAATCTCAATGCCATAAATAACTCTTCTGTTATCAATCAGGTACAGGCTTCCTCTTTTCCGAATCATTTGAACTTCAATCTACCATTGAAGCTTGATCATGATAACTATGTTATTTGGAAATCACAAGTATTACCAGCTATTAGGGCATATGATCTAGAGGAGTTTATACTAGGAGAATCTAGAAGTCCTCAAAAGTTCATTGAAACTGTAAATGAAGAAACTGGAGATTATGTAAGATCTGTAAACTCTAAGTTCCTTCAATGGAAGAAAACAGATCAGTTGTTAGTGTGTTGGCTTCGATCCACACTTAGTCCCTCTGTGATAGGCCAAGTAACTCAATGTATTTCTTCTTGTGAAATCTGGTCTGTACATGAACGAATGTACTCACAGCACTCATTAGCAAAAATAATGCAAATCCGAGCTCAGATTCAAGCTACAAAGAAAGGTTCTCTCACTATTACAGAATATGTTTTGAAACTAAGAACAATGGCAGATAGTTTAGCTGCAGCTGGACAACCTATGAGTGATAGAGATCTTCTACTAAATGTTCTACAAGGACTTGGCAGTGAATATGATGCTGTGATTGTCAACATAACTTCTCAAGATGGAATTTCTCTTCAAGATGCACAGTTTCAGCTGATGAGCTATGAAGCTCGATTGGATCAGCATAATTCTTCTACCTCTCTTGCTCTTGCAACTGCATCTGTACAGTTTGCTCAGTCCAATAATTCACGAGGAGGAACAAATCAATACAATAGGGGCAGACGAGGAAGAGGTAGAGGAACTGGTAGAGGACGAGGAATTATTTATCAATTATGTGGCAAAACAATTCATTACTCAGTCATATGCTACAGCAGATTTGACCAAAACTTTCAAGGTTTCAGGCCTCAAGTGAATCAAGGTGGGGGATTTCAAGGACAAGCCAGAGGTAGCTCAGGAAGCAATTTTCAGAACAATTTTTAGCACCAAGGAAATTATCACAACAACTATCAAGGCAATGTAGTACAAAGCAGTGGTGGTTATCAGATAAATACTGGAGGATATCCAATGAATGCTGCTCATCCTAATGCTGTCTATATTGCCTCACCATCAACAGTGGCTGACCCTGCATGGTACATCGATAGTGGGGCTACTAATCATATTACGGCTGATCTCAACAACCTTTCCGTGAAGAATGAATACAAAGGAAATGAGAGGCTTGCAGTTGGTAATGGTAACTTACTCCCAATTTCTCATTTTGGCTGTTCATTCATACCATCTCAAACATCTGCATCCAAGCCTCTTTACTTGAATAACATTTTGCATGTTCCTACTATCACCAAAAATCTACTTAGCATCTCACAATTCACTAAGGATAATAATGCTATAGTAGAATTTAATGCTGATTGTTGTTTGATTAAGGACCACAATTCGAAGAGAACTCTTCTTCAAGGAATTCAGATAGATGGATTGTACCATCTTGATTTACCTCTTCAGTCTTTCAAAGCCAAATCATGTTCTGGTTCAACTACACAGCCTCACTCTATGTCTGTTAATTTTTTAGATTTCTGTTGTGTTTCTCCTGCACTTTCTCGAGCTACTGCAGCATAACATTGTTCAGCTGTTGCTCCCAAGCCTTCTCATTCTAATGAGCCATGTAAAACACCTTTGTTTTGTACATACTTTGGTAATAAAAGTGCAGTTTCGAATTCTGTTTCTAATACTGCTCATACTGGTGTCAATTCTGCTTCTTGTGTTGTTGATATTGATCTTTGGCATAGAAAATTAGGCCATCCATCTTCCAAAATTTTAACACAAGTATTGAGAACATTAAATCTTACACAATCTCACTCACAAATACCTAATTTCTGTGATGCATGCCAATGTGGTAAGGCACATCAATTACCTTTTCCAAATTCTTCAACCAAAACGTTTGCACCTCTTGACATTGTGCATACTGATGTATGGGGTCCAGCTCCCATTACATCTTCCCATGGCTTCCGCTATTATGTTCATTTTATTGATCATCATACTCATTTTACTTGGATTTACCCTCTTAAAATGAAATCCCAAGTTAAAGATGCTTTCCTTTTGTTTACATCAACAGCAAAATTGTTGTTTCAAACTAAACTCAAATGCTTACAAAGTGATCAAGGTGGGGAGTTTAAAATTATTCTAACTCTCTATCATCATCTTGGTATTGCCTTTTGGTATTCTTGTCCATATGCTCATCAACAAAATGGTCTAACTGAAAGGAAGCATAGACATATTGTTGAAGTTGGACTCACACTTCTTTCTCAAGCTCATCTTCCCTTAAACTTTTGGTGGGAAGCCTTCACTACTGCTGTTCACATTATCAATCGAATTCCAACTCCTTTGCTCTTTCAAAAATCTCCTTATGAGCTTGTTTATCATCATAAGCCTAACTATCATGACTTCAAAGTTTTTGGTTGTGCTTGTTTCCTATTGCTTAGACCTTTCAATCAGCATAAATTTGATTTCCACTCTTTGAAATGTATCTTCATTGGTTATTGTTCTTAAGCCAAAGGTTACAATTGCTTACATCCTTCGGATAGGGTATATCTCAGCAGACATGTCATCTTCAATGAACATGAATTTCCCTATTCCACGTTGTTTCAACCATCTGTTGTCTCTTCCGCTGAACTTTCTTATTCTTTACCTGTGTCCATCTTGAGTCCTGGTCCTAATCTTTCTAATGCACAACATTCAATTCCTAATATAGCTGCATCATCCTCACCATCATTTACTGATTCTATTGTGCATTATGTTAACCAAAATACTGCACCTCCAGTTAACCAAAATACTGCACCTACTCCCTCCACTTTACCACCTTCTCAGCCTCCTATAAATCCTCCTCCTTCAGCCAAGCTACCTGTCACCCGATCTTTTTATCCAATGCAAACTCGACTCAAAGATGGTATCATTAAACCAAAATTATACATTTCTATCTCAGCTCCCTGTTTAGAGCCACCCAATGTAAAAACTGCTTTGCAGGATCCCAAGTGGAAAAGATCTATGGAGGAAGAATATACAGCTCTTATGAATAATCACATATGGTCCCTAGTTCCTTGCACTACCAACATGAATGTTGTAGGAAACAAATGGGTGTTTCGGGTGAAATACAATGCAGATGGAAGTATCCAAAGTTACAAAGTAAGGCTTGTAGCCAAAGGATTTCACTAAAACGCTAGTCTTGACTACTTCGAAACCTACAGTCCAGTTGTGAAATCAGCCACTATTCGAGTTGTTTTAAGTCTTGCAGTATCTCTTGGTTGGCCAATTGAACAACTAGACATAAACAATGCATTTTTGAATGGTATATTGCAAGAGACAGTCTTCATGTCTCAACTGGAGGGGTTCATTCAATCTCAGTCTTCTAACATGGTTTGCAGGCTGCACAAATCCTTTTATGGCTTAAAACAGGCCCCAAGAGCATGGTATAACAAGCTCAAAACTTCTCTGTTTTTGTATCATCATCACAAAGATATTGTTCTAGTTTTAGTATATGTGGACGACATCTTAGTTACAGGCTCCAGTTCCTCTCTTATTTCAAAAGTGATTGCTCATCTTAGTGCTACTTTTGCTCTCAAAACATTAGGTGAGCTGCATTATTTTCTTGGTTTCCAAATTCACAGGACTCGTACATGTTTGCATTTATCTCAAGAGAAGTATGCTTCTGATTTGCTTAAGAAAACTAATTTGTTGCATTCGAAACCTTGTTCTACACCAATGGTCTTTGGTTCGAAGCTGACTCAAGAGTCTGGCGAGGTGTTTTCTGATCCCACGTTGTACCGAAGTGTGGTTAGTGGCTTGCAGTACCTCACCATTTCGTGCCCCGATACTCCTTTGCAGTAAATAAACTCGGTCAGTATTTGTCCTCTCCTACAACAGCTCACTGGTTGGCCTGCAAACGCATCTTGTGATACATCAAGGGCACCATCAGTTTTGGATGATAGAAAATCTACATCTGGTGTTTGTATTTTCTTGGGCAACAATCTGATTGTTTGGGGTGCTAGAAAGCAAAAAGTCGTGGCTCGTTCCAGCACCGAGGCTGAATACAGAGCTCTTGCATCTGCTACCACAGAAGTCATCTGGTTGCAATCTTTATTTTCAGAGTTGAAACTTCCATTTGCTGGAATTCCAATAATCTGGTGAGATAACACAGATGCCACCTCTTTATCACACAATCCTGTGTTTCACTCACGCATGCATCTCCCCGGTAACGGCGCCAAAATTTGATTACGCCCAAACTTGTCGAAACAAAGCGATTGATGTAGAGTAGATTGGGCGGCCGTATCCACAAGGAGATGACAAAAACAAGTACGGAAAGTTAGTAGATAAATAACTCTAGAGATGAATAAAATGAACAAAAGAGAAAGAAAATTATGATTTTATGAATTTGAAGCAAGAGAATTTGATGTAAAGAAAATTCGGTAATAAAAATCGGTGAGGTGTCGAGAATCCCTTATATGCTTTGTTCACCTATTTGGATTTGACTCATAAAATAACTCAATTGAAAGTTTCACATCTCAAACAATCAATCGGAAAATAAAGAATTGAAGAACATATAAATCAAAATGTATTTAAGTAAATCAATTTCTTACATTTGGCACTTGTAGAAATTCATCTTATGAGAAATCCAAAAATGACAATATACCATAGGCAATATTGTAATAAAAGACTACTAATAAAATAATTACAATATATCAATATAATTATATCATGCAAATTTTCACATAAAAAGAGCTTGACTAGATTTATATGAAAATTGACAACACAATTTTATTAATATAAGAATTGAAAAGAAGAGATAGAAGAAGAATAATTTACTCAAATTTATAAACCTTGCATAACATTAGAGACTCAAAATCCAAATAAGATCACTACACATATAAGATCATCTCTAACCTCACCATAGAACTCTAGCCTAGCTTGCTCATGTTTCCACAAGTTCTATAGAGAAAATGTGAAAAACAATTACAAGAAAGAAAGCTCTCTTAAAATTGAAGTATATTTCTCTCTATTGGCCCAATTTGGCTCAATTGGCTCCCTCCATCAAGCTTCCAAGGCACCAATATATAGTGGAGGTGAGGCTTGACTTTTCTTCAAAGTTTGGCAGCTCCTGTCCCGCATCCGACACTTCACACGCAATTTCCACTATCATGCCGACAGAGTTTAGGACAATGGTCAACATAAGAGTTGTAGCCCTGCATCTTATCGTTCCGCAGCAGCAAGAATCACCTAATTTAGACTTTTGTAGAGAAAGTTATGCCCAAACGAAGGGAGTATGTTCAGCACAGCCGCCAATGTTGAAAACATGTTGTTTTATTTTATGGTTGGCCGAATTTGTTTACTTCTCTTGGTTAGTTAGGTAAGAAACCATTCCTTCTTCAAATGGAAAGTTGATTCATGCATGGGGTAGAGTTTCTTGGACTCTTTTTGATTTATTGATGGATTCTACAAGCACAAAAATAATATAATTAATAAAAATCAACACTTATAAAATTACTATGGAATAATATCAATTTTAAGCTCTTTATTTTACAAGTATCAATTAATATTCATACTTTAAATATACTTTTTGTACTTGCATCACAACCCCCAACCAGCTTATTGCTAGTCTCTAGCAATTCAAGCGTAAATAAGAAATGTGGCATAGTGAATAGACTAATTTGAAAACAAGATAAACTATTTAAGTATTTCAAACAAAAGGTAGTTAAAGATCACACTTGCTATCAAGATTTATTCGATCATAACTTCCAAAAAGTGTGTGTGTGCACTAAGCCAAAACCTTCATACCACAAACCACAATACATATAGCTTTCGAAAGATTAACCAAAAAAAAGGCCTCAACTCCATTTCCTCACGGGTAAAGTGTTTCAATTTTAGAGATATGGATTTCACTCAAGGAGTTGGAAAATCGATAATCACTCAAAGGAATAAGCAATATTTACGGACAGACAAATGAACAAACATTGATCCAAAGATAGGAAAACTTAACTCTTTAGAGGTCACATTCTTTTCAAAAATTAGCTTTTAGATTTCAATTGGTCATTATAAACAATAGAGCCATGTAAAAACTTAAAAAGAAATAAAGACTTGTCTCCTATAATGACTGATGAATTTATTGAACAAATGATACACTCTTTTTTTTTTCTTTTTTTTTTTTTGATTTTTTTTTTTTTGATTTTTTTTTTTAGTACTTTGAATGAATACAAATAAATTGACACAAAGTTACATACAAATGACTCATGGCTCAACAAAACAAACTTCTAATTTTGACCAATATCATCCTTTATTTTTAGTTTAAAGAATGTTATTCTAATTAGAAATTAACCATTTCAAAAGATCAATGTAAGTTCATAAGCTGTTTTCTCAATCTCTCCACTCACTCACAAAAGATGTGTGAGTATAGAAAATATGCACTTAATCTTGGAAGTCTTCTTAGCTATATACATTGAACATCCATCTTACCACAAGGCTTAGTAACGTGCACAAAACTTAATTTTGGAAGCTACTCTCTAGTAATCAAGATAGAAAAGGTAACTAAAACCCATAATTTTGAAATCATACCTAAATAGAAAATCTAAAATTTCAAATTAATCCTTTCACACATACATTATAACCTATTTACGTATGAATTACCAAGATAAAAGCAACAATTTTTTTTTTCGTGCTTCGTGCAAGCATGTGAATGTGCAAATAATGAGCATGCCACCACCCCCAACCTAAAGCTGACAGTGTCCTCACTGTCACAAAATGATAAAATGCAAAGAAAACAAAAGACAGAGGACAACTGAAATGATGCAAGCAAGGCTAGAGATGATTTAACTAATGAAAAAAAAAAACACACATATGAAAAATAAAACACACCAAAAAAATAATAATAAAAATAATAAAATGCATAAAGGAAAGATAAAACCTGATCAATCAAGGTAGATAGGAGCTACAAGTGGAATCTCCTCAGGTTGGTCTACCCTCTTCACAAAATATTTTAATCGTTGTCCATTTACTCGAAAGATTCTCCCATCGTTTGGATCTTCAACTTCAACAGAACCATTGGGAAAGACTTGTCTCACCATAAAAGGACCGGTCCATCTTGATCTTAGCTTCCCAGGGTGAAGATGTAAACGAGAATCATAAAGATATACCCGTTGGTTCGGTTCAAAATTCTTTCGTAGGATTTGTTTGTCATGAGCTGCTTTCAATTTAGCGTTGTAAATCCTAGAGTTGTCATAAGCATCATTCCTTAATTCTTCTATTTCTGACAATTGTAATTTCCTTTGAAGACCTGCAGCATTCAAATCAGAGTTAAGTGCTTTAACAGCCCAATAAGCTTTATGCTCTAATTCTACAGGTAAATGACAAGCTTTTCCAAAAATAAGTCGATAAGGAGACATCCCCATAATAGTTTTATAAGCAGTGCGGTATGCCCAAAGTGCATCAGAAAGTCGTAAAGACCAATCTTTGCGTGTTGTGTTAACTGTCTTTTCCAAAATCTGCTTAACTTCTCTGTTGGCTAGCTCAGCTTGTCCATTGGTTTGCGGATGGTATGCATTGGAAACTTTATGAATAACACCATACCTACGCAGCAAAGCCTCAAAAGAACGATTACAAAAATGTGTCCCTTGATCACTAATAATAGCTCGAGGAGTAACATACCTAGATAATACATTTTCTTTTAAGAATTTTACAATAGTTGCATTATCATTAGTACGACAAGGCACAGCTTCTACCCACTTAGACACATAATCAACAGCAAGAAGAATGTATAAATAACCAAAAAAGGATGGAAAAGGTCCCATGAAATCAATGCCCCAACAATCAAATATTTCAATAACAAGTATCGGGTTAAGTGGCATCATATGTCGACGGGACAAAGCACCTAACTTTTGGCAACTGTCACAGGAACGACAAAAAACATTAGTGTCTTTAAACAAAGTAGGCCAGTAAAGACCACATTGTAAAATCTTTGCAGCAGTCTTTTTTATAGAAAAATGGCCACCACAGGCTTCAGAATGACAAAAGGTTAAGACACTAGTTATCTCAGTTTCAGGAATGCATCTTCGCATGATTTGGTCAGGGCAGTACTTATACAAGTATGGATCATCCCAATAGAAATTTCTTACCTCAACCAAAAACTTACGTTTATCTTGTGCACTCTAGTGTGATGGAATTTCACCAGAAACCAAATAATTGACAATGTGTGTATACCAGGGCAATTGGCTAACGGTGAAAAGATGCTCGTTGGGGAAGTCATCTTTAATGGGTGGACCATCAGCAGAATCATTGAACTCCAAGCGGGATAAATGATCGGCTACAACATTTTCAACACCCTTCTTATCTTTTATGGTTATATCAAATTCCTGCAACAAAAGAATCCACCGAATTAAACGAGCCTTAGAATCCTTTTTGGATAACAGATACTTAAGAGCTGCATGATCAGTATAAACAGTTATGGGTGAACCAATTAAATAAGAACGAAATTTATCTAACGCAAAAACAACAGCTAGTAGTTCTTTTTCAGTTGTTGAGTAATTCATTTGAGCGATATTTAAAGTTCTACTAGCATAATAAACAACAAAAGGCTTTCCCTCCCTTCGTTGTCCAAGAACAGCTCCAACAGCAAAATTGCTGGCGTCACACATAATTTCAAAAGGCAAAGTCCAATCCGGTGACTGCATTATAGGAGCTGTGGTGAGTTTGGCAATGAGTGTTTGAAACGCTTTCTCACATTCAGGAGTCCAGTTGAATTCAACATCTTTGACTAGGAGGTTACATAAGGGCCGAGAAATAGCAGAAAAATTTTGTATAAACCTTCTATAAAAACCAGCATGTCCCAGAAAAGATCGGATATCTTTTATTGTCTTGGGAGTGGGAAGTTTAGCGATCAACTCAATTTTTGCTTTATCTACTTCTATCCCTCTTTCAGAAACAATGTGACCCAAAACAATTCCAGAAGACACCATGAAATGACATTTCTCCCAGTTGAGCACAAGTCCTTTTTCTTCACACCTACTCAAAACAGATTTTAAGTTAAGCAGACATGAATCAAAAGAATCACCAAAAACAGTCACGTCATCCATAAAAACTTCCATGTAATTTTCAACCATGTCAGAGAAAATACTAATCATGCAATGCTGGAAAGTAGCTGGTGCATTACACAATCCAAATGGCATCCTACGAAAAGCAGAAGTACCAAAAGGACACGTAAATGTAGTTTTTTCTTGATCCTCCAAAGCTATTTCTATCTGATAATATCCTGAATACCCATCTAGAAAGCAATAGAAAGGATGACTAGCTACGCGTTCTAGGATTTGGTCGATAAAAGGCAATGGAAAATGGTATTTACGAGTGGCCGCATTTAATTTTCTATAGTCAATGCACATGCACCACCCTGTCACTGCCCTAGTTGGAACAGGAACCCCTTTTTCATTTTCAACTACAGTTACCCCAGATTTCTTAAGGACTACTTGAGTTGGACTTACCCATTTACTATCAGATATTGGATCAATTATACCTGCATCTAATAGTTTTAAGACTTCTTTCTTAACAACTTCTTTCATTGTGGGATTAAGTCTTCTTTGAGGATCACGACGAGGGTGAGTTCCTTCCTCTAAATGGATCCTATGGGAGCAAACTAAGGGAGAAATACCTTTAATGTCAGCTATGGTCCAACCTAGTGCAGACTTATGTTCTCTTAACAAATTTAGCAATTTTTCATCTTGTTCAACACTAAGTTCTGAAGAAATAATAACAGGAAAGGTATTACCTGGACCAAGAAATGCGTGTTTCAAACCGTTGGGTAGCAGAGATAGATCGACCTTTGGTGTCTCCATGATAGATGGTTTCGACTTTTCTCTTTCCAATGGCAACTCCTCAAAGCGTGGTTGCCAGAACTTCATTGACTTATGCTGACTGTCATTTGAAATAGAAGAAGTGTTAAATGCATCAACAGAAAAAGACAAATTTTCAAAATCATCTTCAAGAAGAAGATACTCTAAAGATTCAAACTTATCTTTCAAGTGTAGTTCTTCCGGCATAAGTGAATCTATCATGTAAGTGTGATAACACTCATCTTCTTGATGTGGTTGTCTCCCAATGTGGAAAATGTTAACCTCCAATGTCATGTTCCCAAATGTAAGCTTCATCAAACCATTTCTACAATTGATTAAGGCATTTGCAGTAGCAAGAAATGGTCTTCCTAAGATCAATGGGATTTTTGACTCCATATCAACCATAGACTGTGTATCCAAGACTATGAAATCAAGAGGATAATAAAATTTGTCAATTTGCAGTATAACATCTTCTACCACCCCTCTTGGTTTTCTCACTGAACGATCAGCTAGCTGCAATACCACCGATGTTGGCTTAATCTCTCCAAGACCTAGGCGCAAGTAAACTGAATAAGGCATGAGATTAACACTTGCGCCTAAATCTAATAAAGCCTGACCGAATTCATGTGTCCCAATGTGACAGGCAATTATAGGACAGCCTGGATCTTTGTACTTGGGCGGTGTCTTCTGCTCAATTACTGCACTAACTTGCTCAGTCAAGAAAGCAGTCTTCTTCACATTATGCTTCCTCTTCACGGTGCATAAATCCTTGATCACTTTGGCATATGCCGGTACCTGCTTAATCACATGTAACAAAGGAAGATTAACTTTAACTTGTTGAAGATGTTCAAGGATCTCACCATGATTTCCAGGTAATTTTCTCGTTTGTAGAGCTTGAGGAAACGGTACTTGTACTGGTGGCTTCTTTTTCTTTTCTTCAAGAAGAGCATCATCAGTATTAGTTGAACTTTTGTTGACCGGAGGACTCGGTAGAGTTGGTTGGTCCAGAACTTTTCCACTTCGAGTTGTGACAGCATTAACCCCTTTTACATTTTCTGCAGTTTTAGAGGTTTCTGTCATGTGTTGCCCCTTCGGATTTGGATGAGGTTGAGATGGGATCTTGCCTTGCTCCTATACAGAAAGAGCACTAGTTAACTTAGTAATTTGACTTTTCATCTCCTTTTGATCTTCCACCACTTGTGTGAGAATAGTTTCAAATTTCTGCAAAGTTCCCTCCATAGAGGATCTCGGTGGTAGGGCATTGTAATGCGATGGAGGATAGGACTGTTGTGATGGAGGTGCTTCAGGTTTCCAATGGTTATTATTGGATGATGTAGGATGGTTGGCATCATTCTTCCAACTAAAATTGGGATGGTTTCTCCAGCTAGGATTGTAGGTGTTAGAATATGGTGAGAAAGGTTTTCTATATGTTCTTAGGGAATTACATTGCTCATCATAAACTCCTCTCATCTCACTAAGTGTTGGACAAACCTGAGCTAAATGATCCACTCCACCACAAACGAAACAATTATCCTGTGACTCTACCCTTGCAACTGTTTGAGGTATTTTACTATCCTTGGTTTCTAAGGCTTGTAATTTTCTAGACAAGACTTCTACCTGAGATTTGAGATTGTCTTCTTCCCTAAGATAGTAAATACCACCAGCTTTTAACCTGTTAGTACCATAAGCAATACTAGGTCCAGTCCATGTGTGGGCTTTCTCGGCTAAGTCATTAAGGTAATCTATGGCTTCATCAGGATCCTTTAGAAGAAAATCACCATTACACATCATTTCTATAAATTGGCGCTCCCTAGGTGTGAGTCCCTCATAAAAATAGCTAACAATGCGCCAATTTTCGTACCCATGATGTAGGCACATATTCAGCAACTCTTTGAACCTCTCCCAGGCTTGGTATAAAGTCTCGCTATCTTTTTGGGAAAAGGTGGAGATTTGTCTCTTAAGGTTGTTAGTCTTATGATGGGGGAAATATTTGTTGAAAAAGGCTTCGGTCATTTCTGCCCATGTACCTATGGATCTAGGTCTCAAAGAGTATAGCCAACTCTTTGCTTTGTCTTTTAGGGAGAAAGGGAAAAAATTTAGCCTTATTGAATCGAGGACATTGGGTTGGCTATGAAAAGTAGCTACTACCTCCTCAAATTCTCTAATGTGCAAATAAGGGTTCTCACTATCTAAACCATGAAAAGTGGGTAGGAGTTGGATCATACCTGGCTTGAAATCTAGTTGTGGAATGTTTACAGGAAACATGATACATGAGGGAGTGGCTGTGTGGGTTGGGTGTAGGTAGTCCTTCAAGGATCGTACAGGGTTGTTTTCTAGTGGATTCATGGTGGCAATTGTATTAGACAATGCAATACTTGACCAAGAGTCAGACGAAGCTTTACTAGCTGTAGGACTTAATGGCTCAGATTCAACTCTTTTTACAAGCCTACCAAACTCGTTTCTCTGCCAATTCATACACCCAAACAAAAAATTTTTTTTTTTTTTAAAATGTTAAAAGGATAATTATGTAACTATGCAAAAGGTTTACACCAGAAATGTTCCCAGGTTGATTGGGAAGGTTGCCAAGGTCCCACTTCAAGCCCACCTTTCCTAGACAGAACTCCCCGAGGTTCCCAGGAAAGTATGGAGGGGAACGCTATCACAAACCTTATTTTTGTAACCAATCTTCCTTAAGCATATGCTTTTTTTGACAGAACAATCTTGGTTTCTACCAATTACAAAATCACACAACTATTCTCAACAGGAACCCCTTTTTTTTTTTTTTTTTGGTGTGTTTTATTTTTCATATGTGTGTTTTTTTTTATTATTATTTTTATTTTTATTTTTATTTTTTTGGTGTGTTTTATTTTTCATATGTGTGTTTTTTTTTTTTAAGCGATTGTTAAATGAAAGCTAACTAACACAAGACAAATTAGAATTCTCACAATCCTAAGACAACACAAAGAATAAAAGTAAATATAATTACTTACCTCTTTGGCTAGAATATCTACTTATCAAGCTTACTTGTTGCATCTCCCCGGCAACGACGCCAAAATTTGATTACGCCCAAACTTGTCGAAACAAAGCGATCGATGTAGAGTAGATTGGGCGGTCGTATCCACAAGGAGATGACAAAAACAAGTACGGAAAGTTAGTAGATAAATAACTCTAGAGATGAATAAAATGAACAAAAGAGAAAGAAAATTATGATTTTATGAATTTGAAGCAAGAGAATTTGATGTAAAGAAAATTCGGTAATAAAAATCGGTGAGGTGTCGAGAATCCCTTATATGCTTTGTTCACCTATTTGGATTGTGTAATGCACCAGCTACTTTCCAGCGTTGCATGATTAGTATTTTCTCTGACATGGTTGAAAATTACATGGAAGTTTTTATGGATGACGTGACTGTTTTTGGTGATTCTTTTGATTCATGTCTGCTTAACTTAAAATCTGTTTTGAGTAGGTGTGAAGAAAAAGGACTTGTGCTCAACTGGGAGAAATGTCATTTCATGGTGTCTTCTGGAATTGTTTTGGGTCACATTGTTTCTGAAAGAGGGATAGAAGTAGATAAAGCAAAAATTGAGTTGATCGCTAAACTTCCCACTCCCAAGACAATAAAAGATATCCGATCTTTTCTGGGACATGCTGGTTTTTATAGGAGGTTTATACAAAATTTTTCTGCTATTTCTCGGCCCTTATGTAACCTCCTAGTCAAAGATGTTGAATTCAACTGGACTCCTGAATGTGAGAAAGCGTTTCAAACACTCATTGCCAAACTCACCACAGCCCCTATAATGCAGTCACCGGATTGGACTTTGCCTTTTGAAATTATGTGTGACGCTAGAAATTTTGCTGTTGGAGCTGTTCTTGGACAACGAAGGGAGGGAAAGCCTTTTGTTGTTTATTATGCTAGTAGAACTTTAAATATCGCTCAAATGAATTACTCAACAACTGAAAAAGAACTACTAGCTGTTGTTTTTGCGTTAGATAAATTTCGTTATTATTTAATTGGTTCACCCATAACTGTTTATAAGATAAATTTCGTTCTTATTTAATTGGTTCACCCATAACTGTTTATACTGATCATGCAGCTCTTAAGTATCTGTTATCCAAAAAGGATTCTAAGGCTCGTTTAATTCGGTGGATTCTTTTGTTGCAGGAATTTGATATAACCATAAAAGATAAGAAGGGTGTTGAAAATGTTATAGCCGATCATTTGTCCCGCTTGGAGTTCAATGATTCTGCTGATGGTCCACCCATTAAAGATGACTTCCCCGACGAGCATCTTTTCACCGTTAGCCAATTGCCCTGGTATGCACACATTGTCAATTATTTGGTTTCTGGTGAAATTCCATCACACTGGAGTGCACAAGATAAACGTAAGTTTTTGGTTGAGGTAAGAAATTTCTATTGGGATGATCCATACTTGTATAAGTACTGCCCTGACCATCATGCGAAGATGCATTCCTGAAACTGAGATAACTAGTGTCTTAACCTTTTGTCATTCTGAAGCCTGTGGTGGCCATTTTTCTATAAAAAAGACTGCTGCAAAGATTTTACAATGTGATATTTACTGGCCTACTTTGTTTAAAGACACTAATGTTTTTTGTCGTTCTTGTGACAGTTTCCAAAAGTTAGGTGCTTTGTCCCGTCGACATATGATGCCACTTAACCCGATACTTGTTATTGAAATATTTGATTGTTGGGGCATTGATTTCATGGGACCTTTTCCATCCTCTTTTGGTTATTTATACATTCTTCTTGCTGTTGATTATATGTCTAAGTGGGTGGAAGCTGTGCCTTGTCGTACTAATGATAATGCAACTGTTGTAAAATTCTTAAAAGAAAATGTATTATCTAGGTATGGTACTCCTCGAGCTATTATTAGTGATCAAGGGACACATTTTTGTAATCGTTCTTTTGAGGCTTTGCTGCGTAGGTATGGTGTTATTCATAAAGTTTCCAATGCATACCATCCGCAAACCAATGGACAAGCTGAGCTAGCCAACAGAGAAGTTAAGCAGATTTTGGAGAAGACAGTTAACATTTTTGTAATCGTTCTTTTGAGGCTTTGCTGCGTAGGTATGGTGTTATTCATAAAGTTTCCAATGCATACCATCCGCAAACCAATGGACAAGCTGAGCTAGCCAACAGAGAAGTTAAGCAGATTTTAGAGAAGACAGTTAACACAACACGCAAATATTGGTCTTTACGACTTTCTGATGCACTTTGGGCATACCGCACTGCTTATAAAACTATTCTGGGGATGTCTCCTTATCGACTTATTTTTGGAAAAGCTTGTCATTTACCTATAGAATTAGAGCATAAAGCTTATTAGGCTGTTAAAGCACTTAACTCTGATTTGAATGCTGCAGGTCTTCAAAGGAAATTACAATTGTCAAAAATAGAAGAATTAAGGAATGATGCTTATGACAACTCTAGGATTTACAACGCTAAATTGAAAGCAGCTCATGACAAACAAATCATACGAAAGAATTTTGAACCGAACCAACGGGTATATCTTTATGATTCTCGTTTACATCTTCACCCTGGGAAGCTAAGATCAAGATGGACCGGTCCTTTTATGGTGAGACAAGTCTTTCCCAATGGTTCTGTTGAAGTTGAAGATCCAAACGATGGGAGAATCTTTTGAGTAAATGGACAACGGTTAAAACATTTTGTGGAGAGGGTAGACCAACCTGAGGAGATTCCACTTGTAGCTCCTATCTACCTTGATTGATCAGGTTTTATCTTTCCTTTATGCATTTTATTATTTTTATTATTATTTTTATTTTTATTTTTATTTTTTTAGTGTGTTTTATTTTTCATATGTGTGTTTTTTTTTTTCATTAGTTAAATCATCTCTAGCCTTGCTTGCATCATTTCAGTTGTCCTCTGTCTTTTGTTTTCTTTGCATTTTATCATTTTGTGACAGTGAGGACACTGTCAGCTTTAGGTTGGGGGTGGTGGCATGCTCATTATTTGCACATTCACATGCTTGCACGAAGCACGAAAAAAAAATTGTTGCTTTTATCTTGGTAATTCATACGTAAATAGGTTATAATGTATGTGTGAAAGGATTAATTTGAAATTTTAGATTTTCTATTTAGGTATGATTTCAAAATTATGGGTTTTAGTTACCTTTTCTATCTTGATTACTAGAGAGTAGCTTCCAAAATTAAGTTTTGTGCACGTTACTAAGCCTTGTGGTAAGATGGATGTTCAATGTATATAGCTAAGAAGACTTCCAAGATTAAGTGCATATTTTCTATACTCACACATCTTTTGTGAGTGAGTGGAGAGATTGAGAAAACAGCTTATGAACTTACATTGATCTTTTGAAATGGTTAATTTCTAATTAGAATAACATTCTTTAAACTAAAAATAAAGGATGATATTGGTCAAAATTAGAAGTTTGTTTTGTTGAGCCATGAGTCATTTGTATGTAACTTTGTGTCAATTTATTTGTATTCATTCAAAGTACTAAAAAAAAAAATCAAAAAAAAAAAATCAAAAAAAAAAAAAGAAAAAAAAAAGAGTGTATCATTTGTTCAATAAATTCATCAGTCATTATAGGA
Organism: Xanthoceras sorbifolium; assembly: GCA_003430845.1. Taxonomy (NCBI): domain Eukaryota; kingdom Viridiplantae; phylum Streptophyta; class Magnoliopsida; order Sapindales; family Sapindaceae; genus Xanthoceras; species Xanthoceras sorbifolium. The sequence continues at coordinate 28,157,280 of CM010621.1, forward strand.
GACAAGTCTTTATTTCTTTTTAAGTTTTTACATGGCTCTATTGTTTATAATGACCAATTGAAATCTAAAAGCTAATTTTTGAAAAGAATGTGACCTCTAAAGAGTTAAGTTTTCCTATCTTTGGATCAATGTTTGTTCATTTGTCTGTCCGTAAATATTGCTTATTCCTTTGAGTGATTATCGATTTTCCAACTCCTTGAGTGAAATCCATATCTCTAAAATTGAAACACTTTACCCGTGAGGAAATGGAGTTGAGGCCTTTTTTTTGGTTAATCTTTCGAAAGCTATATGTATTGTGGTTTGTGGTATGAAGGTTTTGGCTTAGTGCACACACACACTTTTTGGAAGTTATGATCGAATAAATCTTGATAGCAAGTGTGATCTTTAACTACCTTTTGTTTGAAATACTTAAATAGTTTATCTTGTTTTCAAATTAGTCTATTCACTATGCCACATTTCTTATTTACGCTTGAATTGCTAGAGACTAGCAATAAGCTGGTTGGGGGTTGTGATGCAAGTACAAAAAGTATATTTAAAGTATGAATATTAATTGATACTTGTAAAATAAAGAGCTTAAAATTGATATTATTCCATAGTAATTTTATAAGTGTTGATTTTTATTAATTATATTATTTTTGTGCTTGTAGAATCCATCAATAAATCAAAAAGAGTCCAAGAAACTCTACCCCATGCATGAATCAACTTTCCATTTGAAGAAGGAATGGTTTCTTACCTAACTAACCAAGAGAAGTAAACAAATTCGGCCAACCATAAAATAAAACAACATGTTTTCAACATTAGCGGCTGTGCTGAACATACTCCCTTCGTTTGGGCATAACTTTCTCTACAAAAGTCTAAATTAGGTGATTCTTGCTGCTGCGGAACGATAAGATGCAGGGCTACAACTCTTATGTTGACCATTGTCCTAAACTCTGTCAGCATGATAGTGGACATTGCGTGTGAAGTGTCGGATGCGGGACAGGAGCTGCCAAACTTTGAAGAAAAGTCAAGCCTCACCTCCACTATATATTGGTGCCTTGGAAGCTTGATGGAGGGAGCCAATTGAGCCAAATTGGGCCAATAGAGAGAAATATACTTCAATTTTAAGAGAGCTTTCTTTCTTGTAATTGTTTTTCACATTTTCTCTATAGAACTTGTGGAAACATGAGCAAGCTAGGCTAGAGTTCTATGGTGAGGTTAGAGATGATCTTATATGTGTAGTGATCTTATTTGGATTTTGAGTCTCTAATGTTATGCAAGGTTTATAAATTTGAGTAAATTATTCTTCTTCTATCTCTTCTTTTCAATTCTTATATTAATAAAATTGTGTTGTCAATTTTCATATAAATCTAGTCAAGCTCTTTTTATGTGAAAATTTGCATGATATAATTATATTGATATATTGTAATTATTTTATTAGTAGTCTTTTATTACAATATTGCCTATGGTATATTGTCATTTTTGGATTTCTCATAAGATGAATTTCTACAAGTGCCAAATGTAAGAAATTGATTTACTTAAATACATTTTGATTTATATGTTCTTCAATTCTTTATTTTCCGATTGATTGTTTGAGATGTGAAACTTTCAATTGAGTTATTTTATGAGTCAAATCCAAATAGGTGAACAAAGCATATAAGGGATTCTCGACACCTCAGTCATTATAAGAGTTTTTACTGATGAATTTATGGAATAATATCAATTTTTGTAGTATAGTGGTGAGTATTCCCGCCTGTCACGCGGGTGACCCGGGTTCGATCCCCGACAACGGCGCCAAAATTTGATTACACCCAAACTTGTCGAAACAAAGCGATCGATGTAGAGTAGATTGGGCGGTCGTATCCACAAGGAGATGACAAAAACAAGTACGGAAAGTTAGTAGATAAATAACTCTAGAGATGAATAAATGAACAAAAGAGAAAGAAAATTATGATTTTATGAATTTGAAGCAAGAGAATTTGATGTAAAGAAAATTCGGTAATAAAAATCGGTGAGGTGTCGAGAATCCCTTATATGCTTTGTTCACCTATTTGGATTTGACTCATAAAATAACTCAATTGAAAGTTTCACATCTCAAACAATCAATCGGAAAATAAAGAATTGAAGAACATATAAATCAAAATGTATTTAAGTAAATCAATTTCTTACATTTGGCACTTGTAGAAATTCATCTTATGAGAAATCCAAAAATGACAATATACCATAGGCAATATTGTAATAAAAGACTACTCATAAAATAATTACAATATATCAATATAATTATATCATGCAAATTTTCACATAAAAGAGCTTGACTAGATTTATATGAAAATTGACAACACAATTTTATTAATATAAGAATTGAAAAGAAGAGATAGAAGAAGAATAATTTACTCAAATTTATAAACCTTGCATAACATTAGAGACTCAAAATCCAAATAAGATCACTACACATATAAGATCATCTCTAACCTCACCATAGAACTCTAGCCTAGCTTGCTCATGTTTCCACAAGTTCTATAGAGAAAATGTGAAAAACAATTACAAGAAAGAAAGCTCTCTTAAAATTGAAGTATATTTCTCTCTATTGGCCCAATTTGGCTCAATTGGCTCCCTCCATCAAGCTTCCAAGGCACCAATATATAGTGGAGGTGAGGCTTGACTTTTCTTCAAAGTTTGGCAGCTCCTGTCCCGCATCCGACACTTCACACGCAATGTCCACTATCATGCCGACAGAGTTTAGGACAATGGTCAACATAAGAGTTGTAGCCCTGCATCTTATCGTTCCGCAGCAGCAAGAATCACCTAATTTAGACTTTTGTAGAGAAAGTTATGCCCAAACGAAGGGAGTATGTTCAGCACAGCCGCCAATGTTGAAAACATGTTGTTTTATTTTATGGTTGGCCGAATTTGTTTACTTCTCTTGGTTAGTTAGGTAAGAAACCATTCCTTCTTCAAATGGAAAGTTGATTCATGCACAGGCTAGAGTTTCTTGGACTCTTCTTGATTTATTGATGGATTCTACAAGCACAAAAATAATATAATTAATAAAAATCAACACTTATAAAATTACTATAGAATAATATCAATTTTAAGCTTTTTATTTTACAAGTATCAATTAATATTCATACTTTAAATATACTTTTTGTACTTGCATCAACGCACTACACACATTGAGTTGGATTTGCATTTTATTCGGGACAAAATCGCTTCGAATGTTTTTTATGTGCGGCATATCCCTTCAGAACACCAGCTCATAGACATATTTACAAAGCCTCTGCCTATCTCCAGATTTTATTGGCTGCGTGACAAACTTGTCTTGGACAAATCCAAGATAAGTTTGAGGGGGATATTGAAGTATCAACCTCAGTTGATACGAATGTTGCTTGTTAATCAGATAAGAGAAACATGCACTACTTGCATCAGTGATTCACACTCATATCTGCGACTACATCATATATAGTCAAGTTGTAATATTCTTGTAACTAACTTGACACACGTGAATCACTAATTGGTCCAGCTCAGCAAGTACAATTATTATTGTACCTAAAGTTGTTAAGGCTTGACAGCCTTCGATATATATATTGCTTGTACTCTGCATTTCTATTCAATGAGAAAATCTGAGAATAATCAGTTGACATTCCTCACTTGATTCCTTGCCATTTTTTTATAGCACTCAATTTTCTCTAAATGCATAATAGCATTGGAGATGCTCTAATTTTGTTACTCATAATGTTGCTAAATGGGCTATTAAGAGTAGGTTTTCTGATTCCTAGAATTTTTATCCTGATTAGCTTTATAAGCTGGTTCAGGTTGACAGTATTGGTTGTGTTTCTGGTTAAGTAATAATATTTCACTTTTTAATTTTTTTTTTCCTGTTTCTATATTGACATTTTCCATTATTTTAGTTAATCGATATGATTGGAGACTTGGAGTTACTGTTCATTGTGATGGTGGTCGTGACTATCGTTATTATACAAAATATAATAAAAATAAGAAAAGAAATATTAATATGTAATGGAGTTAAAAAAAATTATTTTAGGGATTAATAAAATACAATATTATTTGTTTAATTTTTTAAGATATATAAAATTATAAATTATCATATTTAAAGGATAAAAATAAATTATTTATTTAAATTTTAAATGTTTGTCGTATACATTCTTTGTAGGATCAGTTGTGACTTAATTGTAAGCCTTCTATTTTTAATTTTCTTGGTCTATAATTGTGTTTGTTTGCTTAAAAAATAAAACAACGCGAGAAATAACCGAAAAGGTCTTCTAAGTGATTATATCACATTTCCACTTATACCAACCAATCATCTCATAATGTGTTGTATAATATGTCAAATATATTAATCGATATATAAGTATCACAAAGTAGTACATAAAAACTCTTTTAAAAAAAAAAAAAAAATGAGGCTGGTCCAATAATTTATTGTTCAGACTTATATTCTTAAGGTTATGAGTTCAAGTTATGTCCTCTTTTCCGAATTCCAAATTAATTATAACTACTAAAAAAAATATCCCTTCTAATTTTTTTTTCTTTTTTTTAAATATTAATAAAAATTATATAATATTTTTATTCACTTTTTTAATTCTATATATGTGTAATTTAAGTATAATAGTTTTCTTTTCTCACTAACGAAAATTTTAGTAAAGATTAGTTAATTAATATGGGAGGACTCGAATAATTTAATCAGATTACAGTAATGAACCATTAATTAAGTTATACTAATTGTGGAGACATTTCTGATCCCACATGGAAATATGGAATTGACTACTTTAATTTAAGTCACATATTAGGAAGGATTTTGCTAGATATAATTTAAAGCATTATCACGTGTAGCATAACCAGATCAGTAATTGGGCTCAGTAATTAATTTAATTTTTTAAAATTATTATAATATTTACCACGATCATTACAAGGGTCAAGTGATGAAAGAGATAATTCAAATCCATAATATTTATCTGGTCCACAAATGATTTTTTTTTATAACTATTTTAACTAATTCAGAACCTAAGGGTCGGTGATAGGATTTGAATTCATAGCTTCAAAGTAAAAGTATGAAGGATATACCACTTGACCACCTCATCTTATCAGGTCCATGAATAGTGGTTAATTTTCTTCAACATTTTTGTGTATTTTTTCACCTGCATACATGGTTTCCAGCATGATAGTCACTTAGTGTGCACAACATTTTTTCACCTTTATTTTTTCTCTCTTTGCATTAAGAAAGGTATTGAATTTTAAGAGAAAGCCTTGGTCTCTCTTGCTGCGATGGATGGAGGGAATATGAAATGATTTCATTCAATCATTTTATTTTGGTAGTTTGATGATACTAAATATTATCCTCACTTCCAACACAACATTTATGTTGAGATTAGGTTTGATGTTCCAATATATATGATTTTTGATTAATATCCAAATTCTACCGAGAAACATGTTTGGTGCTTTAATAAATTAATCAAGTCCATATCAAAATTTATTAAAAAACAAAAAAAAAGAAAAAAAAATCAACAAAATGTCCAAGTCATCACATATGATCAAGTTTAATAATATAAAGGATAAAGAAGACTTTTTATTCATCAAGCCAAAATTTTTAACTATATTCAAATCCCATATTGAAAGAGCACAAAATTTGAACCATCTATGCTTGTATATATATATATGTAACCATTTTTTTACATCCCACATTGAAAGTCAAAAGTTTTAAATATATATATGCACATTTTAAAAATTTTTATTCCCTACCAAAATGATCCAAGCTAAATTACTTTTGGTTTATTCATTTTTAAAATTTTTCTAATGTTAAATTTTTTTCCCCTCTCAAAAAAAAAAAAAAAAATTTTTTTTTGAATAGTGTGCCGGTTCTGGTTTTGGAACCGGCGGTTCCAAAAAAATCGGGGTGGAACCGGAACCGGGAGTTCCTCCCCGGTTCTAATTGGAACCGGGACCGGGACCTCCACGGTCCCGGTTGGCCTAAAATTGGAACCGGAACCGGCGGTTCCAAAACCGGAACCACCGGTTCCGAAACCTTGGCCATGACTACCAATAATTGTTAATACCAAGACAAGTGTGAGAAATAATTATTTATAAATTTATACCACCAAGGTTTGAATCTTGGTAACTTGGAGGTTTTGAAGCGTCCAAACCACTAAGGCAAGTGCCTTGTGTAGGTCCATGAGTAGTTTTTTTTTTTTTTTTGAAAGAAATTTCATTAATCAAACCGGAAACAAGACAACAACCAGGAAAATCTACAACACAAACATCCAACAACCAATAAGGGTAACATTCTACCCACACATTATTACAACCAGAAAGTAAAGCACTCTTAGCAGCAAAATGAGCTGCAAAGTTGCAGCTCCTACTAACATGAGTAAAGAGCAAGCATGAGAAGGAGCAATCCTTAGCTTGATCTCCTGGACAATGATACCAACTTCTGTGCGGCTAGAGATAATGACAAGAACAGTGTGTTTGAATTTAGGACCCTCTTTATCTATAAAGGAGTCTGTATTTTATTCTTTACGGATATAAAAAGAAGATTGCTTTCTGTTTTATTTATTTATTTTTTATTTAAAAAAATATTAATTCGTGACACATATTAAAAATTTAAAATTAAAAAACAAATATTTATATATTTTTTTAAAGGAGAATAATATATTAAACTAAAAAAAGAACTAAAAACAATTATCCAGATAAATCAGTTAGGACTAACGACTCCACACAGGGAGAAATTACTATTTATATATTTAAAATATAGAAAATTATCTATTAATATATTAGAAGAATAATATAATTTTTTATTTAAATTTTGGGTTGTTAATATGTAACTAATATTACCCTTTTATTTAAACCTGTTGAATTGAAAATTTAATAGTTCCTATATAAATATTTTTATTTCTTAAAACAAAATCATATGAAAATAAATATTTCAACATTTATACTTTTTTAATTATTAATAATAATATATTTATATTTTAATATAATAAATATAATTAAAAGTAAATAAATAATAAATTCTAAAATGGATTTATTTAATTATTAAAAATAATCCAAATTTTAGCTTATTAATGACTAGTTATGTCAATTTAAATTTTATTTGATATAATACATATTTAGAAAAATAGTCTGTATATAATATATGTACCTAATTCACTACTATAACTAAAAAATTAAGAACAATTGTAACTATAGACTATAGTGTTATGGGTTAGGATAAAATTGAAAACAGGCAAATTATATTAACTTATTTGATGCATCAAGCATGAGGTGTTTTGCTGATCTTCTGGAGATGCCATTGGGCTGTGAGCTGTCTTACTTTATAACAATTTTTTTTTTTTATCAGATCCCATCTTCTGGAAAGTAGTAGATCTGCTAAAATCAGATAATTCAATAATGGTACCCTTTCATAAATTATTGGGACACAAGTTTTGATATAATATTTGACACGATTTTATAGCCATTAATCTTTAAAATTTGGATGGTTAGGATTTAATAAATTTATCTCTTATTTTCTTTTTCTCTCCTATCTTACTCATTAATTGATTTTATTTCATCTCTCCTATCCTAAAAATTTTCTTTCCTAAATTTGATATATTATATTTTTATCTTCTTTCTACGAGACTACAACAATTTATTCATTCCTAAATATATTATTTTATTTTATTTTTTCTGGAAAATGTGGTTAAAACTTCAGGTAGTGGGGTCGGGATAAAAAGTGGAGTAGCCGTTTTCAATTTGAAGAAGCTTGGAGTGATGAGGGTGAGAATCACACAGTTGTGGAGAAGGCTTGGATGGATGGCTTTGGCGTGGATGCAGTCTGGGGCAACATATTTTGCATCGTAGACCCAAAATATGGGGTCTCAATATTTGCTGTCAATCAAATATATGCAACCCCACAATACATACTAGCATTAATGTCTTCAACTGCATAGATGTCTACCAATAGTGCCCTGTATTCCCGTTTATTTATTATAGTATATGATGGTAGATTGAGGCATGGGAGCAAGCAGTCAATGAGAAACAATTAAAGTGAATTTGAGAAAATAAATGACAAATGAGACATGTAACATCTCTTCACCAACCGTATCCTAAATAATAAATAGGCAGATCTGTGTTGATTCATGAAATCCATCTCTCTTTTCCATTAAATGAGAGACCATTAAAGCGAATTTGAGAAAATAACAAAAATAACAAATGTCAGCATAAATCTCAAGTAAATTGTCGTATTCGATCCGCAAGAACAAAATTCAAAAGATAGAAAAATTATGTTTGGGAGTTAAAAGCTAAGTCTTCATAGTAGATATACTGATTAGTGATCGCGTACATAAATTATTGCAACAAATACAAGTGGAAGCAACGAAATAAGCAGATGAATAATTGCAGCAGATGCCAGTTTAGTAGAGCTGTGCTGTGGAAAAAAACAATTATACTTTCGGAAAAAACTGTCGACTATTAATTAATGTGCCGTAAAAATATAAAATGATTAAAATGAAAATTATAATATAATTAATTAATTTAATTTGTTAATGGATATTCTGTTTATATATGTTAAGCATATTTAAATGTTTTTATTTTAATTCTAATATAAAAATAGACTCAACTAAATTTATTAATTATCTTCTAAAAAATTAATTATAAAAACTAATTTTTAGATAACAAAATAAAAATTAGTAAGATCTTTAATTATTTTTTTCAAATATTGAAGATTAAAAAACATTGAATTTTTAGTAACACTATTTTCTCATTTCAAATATGTTTAAGTTCTTATCAAATAGATATATAATATTTAGGGTTAGGCTTTTTTTTTTTTAATAATTTTAATATAAGATGAAAGATAATTTGGTCAAAAACAATTTCATTAAAGGCTTGTGACCAGTTTCCCACTTAAGATAAAAGCTGAAATTGGGTTGAACCATCTTCGGTTTAGTTATTGCTGTGAGCTTGATTCTCCAATAAGCCAATTTTAAGAGGTTTACCCCACTTGTTGTTAAATAAGCTAAAAGTGCTTATTTGAATGCTATACCAAACTAGTCTATAATTATTGTAGTAGATGCACGTGAAACAATAAAATAGTTCAGTCGACCATTATCTTTATCCTTTTCAAATATCATGAATTGATCGGTGTTAGATTAAGCTAAATTGATTGACATACAAGATACCTTTAATAATTAACTTACTACTTATCGCAAAAGTACTTTAATTAATATTTTTTTCAGTTTGAATTTCAGAAGTTCTATTCGATGCCTTATCAGTACTCCTAGACCTCCAGTCAAAGAGTATGTTCAGTCGATAGGCCTTGACAATTGTCTTATCTCAGCCTCTGGAGTAGAACAATATATTGATCTTTCTCTTGATCAACAATGATAAACAAATAGATAGCTGAGGGATATTCACACCCACATCTAGGTGTTGTTCGTACTATCCTCACCCTTTATGGCAGAAAAGGTTTACCTATTACTGCCAGACTTGTTTTACTCAATACCATTTATTTCAAGTATGAGCAGGCTGTGATAGGCATGTCTATTACCACTCTTCATGCAGGAAGCATCTGCCTCACCTTCTATCCAAATTTCAATATCCCTCTCAGGGATTCGAACCTCTGTAAGTTTCTCAAGGTTCAAGTCCAGATCTCTGGTATCTCTATGGTTGTTAGTTCTTACATGGCTACTCTTCATCACCAATTAGCCTATAGATTACAAGACCATGCTATTGATCTTTCACTCCTGGATACTTCCATATAAACTCTCATTATTACGGCAGAAAGAGAGGATGAAGTTTCTAATATTACCCAGATACCCAGATAGATCTTCAGAGACTAACTCACTAAAATCATGCATCTCGAGTGGATTACCAATTATGAAAAGTTGTACCAGGATATTTCTCCTGTTCAGGTCTAAGAACTAAAAGTCACCAGACTTCATGATGGATCTGTTAAGACAACTTTTCAACCACCTTCCCAAGAACCTTCGGAATCCACTCCTTCTATTGTTCATTCCATGATGATTACCCCTGTTATTTTTGAAGAAGACATACCCATTCATTCTTTTCATCATGATGGATCTGTTACCTATATAGATAAGATCAACATACATTTTATCTGGGACGTTGATTCGAATATATTTGACGATGATTGTACTTGCCGTAAGACAAAGAAAAAGTGTGCTCTACCTCTAGAAAACCATTTAGACCAGAAGATCCAGACTCTCCTTAAATTGGTCTCCATACACCTTGCAAGCCTCTAGACATTTATGATGAAGCCTAGCAGATTCTTAAAGAAGAAGGCCTCCTTCTACCTTCTTCTCTTGAGTCAGAACTCATCAAACCTGCCACACTCTAACCAATTCCTTGTCACATGGCTTCCTCTTATGACTATGATGCAGATTTTCCTCCTCTTAAAAGACTTACCGATGAGGATCATCATATTGCGACACGATCTTTTGTCTAACCTACTAAAGTCCTTCCAGATGGTCGTCAGAAACCATGCTTACAAGCATAAAAAGTCCTAAATTCGCAAACCAAAAATGCCAGATCTCAAAATAGGATTTTAAAAGCCACTGACTCTAAATTAGATAGAGCCTTGGTTAAGTCAGCCCAGACTGAAGAGAGACTTGCAAGCTTAGACACTGAACTCAGAAGAATTTACTTGGATCTTTAAAGGCGCATATCTCAACTGGATACTCATCTTAAGTTCCTCATTAAAAGGCAAACATTTGGTGCTGAATTTGATAGAAAGGAAAGGGAAATCCAATAGTTTAAAGCTGAGATGGACAGAACTAACAAAGACATTGATAGACACAAACCAATTTCATCATATGACTACCCTCTTTTTAGATCTCTAGCTTATTCTCATTCCTCACCTACTGATTATTCCAAAGCTTTTAAAATGACTCATAAACCTTCCTGATCAAGATCTAAGCCATCAGCCTCCTATAAACAAAAAGAACTCATGGGTTGTACAGTTGGGCGGCCGGGAGCCCTTAACACAGTTTTGCCAACGCTTACTCTTATTGGCCCTTAACCACTCAACGGGCACTTATGGCGGAGTACTGGAATAACATCACTGTGAGAGGGACCGTAGCTACTGGATCAAACTATGTCTGTTCTGATGTGCATGATCCTCCATCGAAGGCAAGCACAGAGCATACTTGAACAGTTTTAACAGGATTCTCTTATGAAACAAAATTGGCTCAAAGCTTCAGGAAAGTGGTAGAGTATTTAAGCAAACATTATTTTTATTAAGCACAGGATTTTTGATGCAAAGGTTCTCTGCCCTCTCAATTGAGAGGCTCAATCCTTTTATAGACTAAGGATTTCAGAGAGGACAAACAACTCACATTCTAAAGATAAGATAAGATAAGATAAATGCCATGCTTGGCAACTCTTATAAAGCAAAGTGGTCACGGGTAGTAAAGTGATCACGGGTGATATTATTACAAACTACAAACAGACACAATAATTCACAACGTGACAATTAAAAGCAAACAACTGTAATAATAGAGACTTTTGGATTAGTGAGAATTTTTGAGCTGGCTAGTGGTGAGCTGGCTAAAGCTGGATGGTGTCATATGGAGTTTTTTGATAGAGACAGATTAAAATTGTCATTGTCTTTATGGTCTGAATCAATATCTCCATCGAAATGCTTGTACCATGGCCTTGATAGTCCTGTATCAATGTCCATTGAGTCCTTGAAGTGCTGAAAATATCCTGGTGGAGAATGGGTGGAAGGGAAAATGAACACTTCTTCAGGTTTATCTTGCGCCACATTATTAAGTTCATAGAGGAAATTAATAAGTGAAGGTTTAATGTTTGACCACTGTATGTCCATGTCATAAACTATTTGGTATTCACAAGTGTTATTGACAGACCAAAGTAGTTTAGTGTTGGGATTAAACATGTAAGGCCTATAAAAGATGAAGATGCAGGTTATTTTATTACTTATGAGATCATTCATTTTCCAGACATTGTGATAACCCATTAATTTTATTAATTCATTGCGCCACTACTGAAGTGGAGAAAACTGTCGGTTCTATTTCTTGATCAAAAATAGACCTTCACTAGTACCTTTATTCACCTACTTGTGTTTCATTCTTGGGTAATTATCAGTTGTTTTTAATGTTTTTATCTAGTGTACAGGTAATAAGGTTTTGTGCGTAATTAAAGAGCCTTGGTGGATTAAATTGAAGATTTGGGAGTGCACATCTATCATTTTTGGAGGCTTCCATACATTCTACAAGATGAACTAAGTTGAGAGCCTTATATTTCTGGAAACGGTCACGATGTTTACTTTCCGAAAAAATTTTACGGTTTGTGATTTCGAGTTTTCTAAAGGAAGTTATGCTCATTTTTACAATAGTACGCAGACTCACGACTTTCATGTCGAGAGTTAAGTCACGAGACATGTTTCGGAGGCCGTCATAAATTCTAGAAGATGAACTGGTTTTGAGATTTATATGTATGGAAAGATATAGATGTCTACTTTCCAATGTATTTTACGGTTCGTGATTTGGAGTTTTCTAGAGAACGTTATGGTCATTTTTATAACAGTGCGCAATCCTGAAATTTGGACCAGTGAGCACTGCGACCTAGTACTACGACCGTTGATCGCGATACGCCGATCATGATGAAACTTCAAATTTTTAGCAGTGAGCACTGCGACCACAGCGTTGCGACCAGCGGTAGCGACCCACGGTCGCAATGGCGACGCGATAAACCTTATTTCCAATGTCCATAAGTAAAAAAAGGGCTCTAAAGAGAGGGAGTTCGGCTAAGGCTTTAAGGAGAGGACCAAGAGGAGACCAAGAGAGAAGAGAAGAGGCAAAGAGGGGAGAAGAAGATCACCTTGGAACCAAGAGGGATTGGATTCAATCCTTGAGCCAAAATCTCACCATTAAGCTTGGATTTGGAGAAAGTGGAAGCTAGACAAATTCACAATAAGGAGGAGGATGAAAGTTCATCACACCTAGAGTTTTTCTATCCCTTTCCTTCTTTATTTTTATGCTTGTAACTCTCTTTATTAATTGGAAAACATGTTTAGTTGTAAATCTTTGATTATGAACTAAATTTGTAAGTTAGGGTTTCGATGGATCTTATTCTGTGATGATTGAATGAATTGATTATTTAATTTGTTGTGGTTGATTATTATGTTCTTGAGTGGTATTATTGTGCTTAATGCTTTTGGATGTAAAGGCCTACATTTAGATGATAAATTGGTTATGTGTTATGTACCGAGAGGAGATGCCCACAACGTGCTCGATGTAATGTTCACCACAAGTAGAATTAGATAGAGATATACTAATTTGCTTGTGTAATCATATAGAGTGTTTATTGTGACTAATGCATTTTCATGCACTTGGATATACCATCGAGAGATAGGATATTAGTGTATGTGGAATAGATCCGATTTACCTCGAGAGGAGACTTTGGATAATTTAGATAAACACGATCATCAACATGAATAATTAAACTACAACAATGTGCTTTCATGAAATTCAATTGGATGGATTAGGTGAATTCAAATACCCTAGCTCATGCTCGGTCATTTACTATCATATAATTACGACCCTTGGATTGTCTCTTTTGATTGTATTCTTGAGTATTTTTAGTGCTTTTGACGTGTTTTCCTCTAGTGTACAGGTAATAAGGTTTTATGCGTAATTGAAGAGCCTCGGTGTATTAAATTGAAGATTTGGGAGTGCACAGCTGTCATCGTTTGAAGGCTGCCATAAATCCTACAAGATGAACTGGGTTGAGAACCTTCTATTTCTGGAAAGGTATATCTACTTTCAGGCAAAGTTTACAGTTCATGATTCCGAGTTGTCTAGAGAAAGTTATGCTCATTTTCACAACAGTGCGCAGACTCACGACTTACATGTCGAGAGTTAAGTCATGAGTCATGTTTCAGAGGCCTTCATAAATTCCAGAGGATGAACTGGGTTTCGAGCTTTATATGGAAAGATATAGATGTCTACTTTCCAATACATTTTACAGTTCGTGATTTGTAGTTTTCTAGAGGAAGTTATGGTCATTTTCGTAATAGTGCGCAATCTTAAAATTTAGACCAGTGAGCACCGCGACCTAGTACCGCGACCGTAGGTCGCGATACGCCGGTCACAATGAAACATCAATTTTTTGGCAGTGAGCACCGCGAGCATAGTGCCGCGACCAGCGGTAGCGACCCACGATCGCGATGGCGACGCGAGAAATCTTATTTCTAATGCCTATAAGTAGAAAAGAGGTTCTAAAGAGAGGGGATTCGGCTAGGGCTCTAAGGAGAGGACCAAGAGGAGACCAAGAGAGAAGAGAAGAGGCAAAGAAGGGAGAAGAAGATCACCTTGAAACCAAGAGGGATTGGATTCAATCTTTGAGCCAAAATCTCACCATCAAGCTTGGATTTGGAGAAAGTGGAAGCTAGACAAATTCCCAATGAGGAGGAGGACGAAAGTTCATCACACCTAGAGTTTTTCTATCCCTTTCCTTCTTTATTTTCATGCTTGTAACTCTCTTTATTAATTGGAAAACATGCTTAGTTGTAAATCTTTGATTATGAACTAAATTTGTAAGTTAGGGTTTTGATGGATCTTATTCTATGATGATTGAATGAATTGATTATTTAATTTGTTGTGGTTGATTATTATGTTCTTGAGTGGTATTATTGTGCTTAATGCTTTTGGATGTAAAGGCCTACATTTAGATGATAAATTGGTTATGTGTTATGTACCGAGAGGAGACGCCCACAACGTGCTCGATGTAATGTTCACCACAAGTAGAATTATATAGAGATATACTAATTTGCTTGTGTGATCACATAGAGTGTTTATTGTGACTAATGCATTTTCATGCACTTGGATATACCATCGAGAGATAGGATATTAGTGTATGTGGAATAGGTCCGATTTACCTCGAGAAGAGACTTTGGATAATTTAGATAAACACGATCATCAACATGAATAATTAAACTACAACAATGTGCTTTCATGAAATTTAATTGGATGGATTAGGTGAATTCAAATACCCTAGCTCATGATCAGTCATTTATTATCATATAATTACGACCCTTGGATTGTCTCTTTTGATTTTATTCTTAAGTATTTTTAGTGCTTTTAACGTGTTTTCCTCTAGTGTACAGGTAATAAGGTTTTATGCGTAATTGAAGAGTCTTGGTGTATTAAATTGAAGATTTGGGAGTGCACAGCTGTCATCGTTTGAAGGCTGCCATAAATTTTATAAGATGAACTGGGTTGAGAACCTTCTATTTCTGGAAAGGTCACGATATCTACTTTCAGGCAAATTTTACGGTTCATGATTCCGAGTTGTCTAGAGAAAGTTATGCTCATTTTCACAACAGTGCGCAGACTCACGACTTTCATGTCGAGAGTTAAGTTACGAGTCATGTTTCAGAGGCCTTCATAAATTCCTAGAGGATGAACTGGGTTTCAAGCTTTATATGGAAAGATATAGATGTCTACTTTCCAATACATTTTACGGTTCGTGATTTGTAGTTTTCTAGAAGAAGTTATGGTCATTTTCATAACAGTGCACAATCTTGAAATTTGGACCAGTGAGCACCGCGACCTAGTACCTCGACCATAGGTCGCGATACGCCGGTCACAATGAAACATCAATTTTTTGGTAGTGAGCACCGCGAGCATAGTGCCGCGACCAGCGGTAGTAACCCACGATCGCGATGGCGACGCGAGAAACCTTATTTCTAATGCCTATAAGTAGAAAAGAGGCTCTAAAGAGAGGGGATTCGGCTAGGGCTCTAAGGAGAGGACCAAGAGGAGACCAAGAGAGAAGAGAAGAGGCAAAGAGGGGAGAAGAAGATCACCTTGAAACCAAGAGGGATTGGATTCAATCTTTGAGCCAACATCTCACCATCAAGCTTGGATTTGGAGAAAATGGAAGCTAGACAAATTCCCAATGAGGAGTAGGACGAAAGTTCATCACACCTAGAGTTTTTCTATCCCTTTCCTTCTTTATTTTCATGCTTGTAACTCTCTTTATTAATTGGAAAACATGCTTAGTTGTAAATCTTTGATTGTGAACTAAATTTGTAAGTTAGGGTTTTGATGAATCTTATTCTATGATGATTGAATGAATTGATTGTTTAATTTGTTGTGGTTGATTATTGTGTTGTTGAGCGGTATTATTACGCTTTATGCTTTTGAATGTGAAAGCCTACATTTAGATGATAAATTGGTTGTGTGTTATGTACCGAGAGGAGAGATATACAAGCACGTGCTCGATGTAATGTCCACCACAAGTAGAATTAGATAGAGATATACTAATTTGCTTGTGTGATCACATAGGGTGTTTATTGTGACTAATGCATTTTCATGCACTTGGATATACCATCGAGAGATAGGATATTAGTGTATGTGGAATAGGTCCGATTTACCTCGAGAGGGGACTTTGGATAATTTAGATAAACACGGTCATCAACATGAATAACTAAACTATAACAATGTGTTTTCATGAAATTCAATTGGATGGATTAGGTGAATTCAAATACCCTAACTAATCTCTCATATTGGTTGCTTGCTTTATTTTTATGTCTTTATATTTTTATCTTTCATTTTCTTCTCTTAAACCGTTCGATTATCCAAATAGAAATAGGCTTAGTTATTTTTAGTACTGAACGCCTAAATATCCCTGTGGAGATGATAATTTACTCATAATTTTATTACTTGTGCTGACCCTGTATACTTGCGGGTACAAAAAGGCTTGTCAGCTCATCTCTCAATTTGGTTGTTTATTTCACGTTTTATGTTTTATATTTTTGTTCTTTTATTTTCTTCTCTTAAACCATTTTGATTTATTCAAATAGATATAGACTTGGTTAATTTTAGTACTCAACGCCTAAATATCCCTGTGGAGACGATAATTTACTCATCATTTTATTACTTGTGCCGACCCCGTATACTTGCGGGTACAAAAAGGCGTAACAAAAACCACTAGAGGAAGGTCCAAATGAGGGAGGTATCATTGGATGGTTCATGAAGGTGTTGTTAAAGTTTCAAGAGGGGGAAGGTAATAGAGTGAGAATGAAGAGCAGAAAGGCACTAAAGGAACCATAGAGCATTCTAAGTAAACTCTGTTGTTGGATATGGATAGAGGTGGAAAAGATCGAGGAATGGCCTATCTCTGCTGGTGATTTTATGATCATAATGGTCATGGTATTGGAGACGAGAGAGATAATAGTAAAGGTACTGAGTAGCAAAAAGATTGATATCTTAGACGTTGGATGATTTTCGAAGGGGAATTGTCTGGAGCATTCAGGAGGAAAGGAAAGTGTTTGTTTGGCTGAGAGATTTTCTATAATAGAAGTGTAGGAAGATGAAGCCATTATTGGGGAAGAAGCATAAACGAGAGGTATGGTTGCTAATGGAGTGATGAGTTGTGCTTGTTTTGGTCTTGAAAGCATATCTGGAATTATATTTTGGGATCCTTTTATGTGTGAGGTTTGGAAATCACAAGCGTTCAAACCATGATTTTAATTTAAGAAGCAAGGGATCAGGGGAGACCTTGTTTTTGATGTTAAGGACACGTGGAAAAGATAAATTGTCTATTTCGACCTTGAAAGAATAACCTCTAAGATAAAAATTAAATTTTTCTATCCCGTACTTGACAGCAAGAATCTCTTAGTAGATAAGTGTGATAATGTTGTTGTGAGGTCTTGAATGTACCACTGGCATGAACACAGTAACACCTCATTTTATCCTTTTCTTCTAGGAGCAAAGCTCTACAGTGATAATTAGAGGCATCTGTTTGGAGGATGCGAATGCCTCAGATGGGATGTAGAGTGCAGATGGATTTTGAGCAATCTTTTTGAGATAATGGATAGCTTGAGTGTGCTCTGCGCCTCACGGGGGTAGATGCTAATGGACAGCTTGAGTGTGTTATGCGCCTCATGGGGGTAGATTCTTTCTCAAAAGGCTTGAAAGACATGAAGTATACTTGGCAGCATGTGGGATAATGCCACGGATATAGTTAACTGTGCCAAGGAACTGATGAATTTGCTCTCTGGACAGATGTTCATCAGGGAATTTGAGCAATTCTTGAGCAAAGTGTAGTCCATGAGAGTATGAACCATGCGTGACATGCATCCCAAGAAAATCAATTTCTTCCTGGGCATTGAAGCTTTTTTTTTATGAAAGCATGATGCCATACTGTTTAATGAGGTCACAGAATTATGAGAGAAGAAGACCATGTTCTTCTTCTGTAGAGCTGAATAACAGAATGTCATTAATTTAAACCAATGTGTTGTGTAGTATAGTGTGGAAAATACAGGTCATGGCCTTCTGAAAGAGAGACAGAGCAGTTTTTAGTCCAAAAGGTTAAACTTTCCATTGGTAATAGGCATCTGGTATACAGAAGGCTGCCTTCGGACGATCTGAGGGATGAATTTCCAATTGCCAAAAAGCTCATTTAAGATTAAATTTTGAGAATAATTTGGCTTTGGCAAGGTGAACAAGGAGGGTAGAGGGTTTTGGTAAAGGAAACTTATCATCTTGAAGAAACCTATTTAAAGGTTTATAATCAATGACAAGTCTCTTTTTCCCTCGGAGTTTCTCAGACCCTTTTTCCATATAAAAGGCTTAACAAGTCCATGGAGAAGTGGTTGGTTCAATCAGTCCTTGTTGTAAGAGAGCTTGACATTCTTGTCTAGCTAGCTGAAGGTCTGAGGGTGACATTCTAGGATCAGAAGCTTTTGTGGGATTAACATCTTCATTAAGTTTAAATGGCAACTTAATAAAGAAGTCTGGGTTGTGCCAATGTGGATTTGGATGTTAGAACAAGGCATGATTATCTGCACAAAATGGGAGAAGATTTTGTTTAAATTCTTCAAAGGATGGTGAACTGTCTTGAAGAGAGAAGACTTTTAATTCTGTACTGAAAGGCTTGAAATCTCTCTGGAATCTGATGCCATTTTGCAAGATTCTTAGCTTGTCGAATTGGAAATAAATATCCCATCCTAAGAGCAATCTTTTTCGGCAGTGGACTGCCAATGAACTTACTCCAGATAATGCAACTAGGGAAAAACTTGAGCCCAATCTTCCTTTTGGTAATAAGCCTAGTGGTAAAGAGTTTACCATTAGCTACTTTAAAATGTTGGATATGAGCAGTCCAATATTGTGGAGGAAGAAATTTTGGATCCAACATGGACTTATAAGTACCAGTATCAATATAAGCTATGACATCAATGGGTTTGTCATACTTATCTAAAATAATCCGGGCCGTAACATGTGGGCTTTGAACATTCTGACTTGAGAGTACCGGTGGTTATGTCTAGAAAGGTTGTAGTTGAAAAATGGAAGATCCAGTAGAATCTGTATCAGAAATAGATTCTGGGTCGGAATCAGGTTCAGTGTTTGGTAGGGCAAAGGCGGTGTCCTTGTCCATCTCTGATTGTTCTGAGTATAGAGATTCAATATCAGTATTTGAATCAAGAGCAAGTTCAGTGTATTGAATCTATTGGATCATTTTGGATTATTGTTTAGTCTTGTTGGGACACTGTTTTGTAAAATGTCCTTTTTTCTTACAGATGTAACACTTGTTGGATTTCCTGAATCCTTTTCTCTATTTCTTTCTGAAGCATCTAAATCTGTGACTTTTTCTTCCTTCTTTAGGCAGGAAATGCTTCTTTTTCTTTGTCTGGCAAGAACATTTGTCAGGTTTACATTTGATCTTGAGATATGGTTTTTGACAAACCTTTTCAAACCTGGCTTTGTTTTTAAGCATTTAAGAGAAGAGTTTCTGGGTGTCACAAATCTTTTCCAAGGAGGCAAGGGCCATATGGTGGATTTCTCCTAATGAGATGTCTTTCAGATCTCTCCTTATAGAAGAAATATGTCTGTGAAGCTCAGACTGTAATTCTTCTGAGAGAGAGTTGACATATATTTGTCTCAGGGTTTCATCATTGAAACCGTTAAGCATGTAATACTTGTGAGACATTTTCTTGAAGTGATGATTAAGGTCTTTTCTTTTTAAAGAGCAACACTTCATTTCAAAATACTCTTGCCTGGCTTATTTGTCAATCAGCTGGAAGTCTCCAATGAATTCCTTGAAAATTATTCCAAGAATTTAGGAAGCACTAGCACATCGGATTTATTGAAGTTGTCTATATTCACTAAGACTCTGGTACCAATCTCGAAGTGTACCAATAAATTGTGAGGCAAATTCTAGGAGAACATCTTCCAATGACTTGTTAGATTTGATCATTTGGAGATCAATCCGCGCACCAAATTCATGGATTTTGTCACGCCAATCTTTTGGATCTGTTCTATCAAAGGAAAACCATGGACCATTAATAGCTTTGTTTGTTGATTGAGGGGGGTATTCAGGATATAGAGGTGTATATTCAGAAGACTTAGACGGTTCATTAACAAACGATTCCTGTGGTCTAGAGGTCCCTTCTTGTGTTTGAGAGCTTTGACCAGATTAGGTCGCTATAAACATACAGGCTGACATTGGTAGTTTCTAGATCAGTGTATTTAGAAGATTCAGATTCGGAGGGTGAATACACTGGAGACTTTGGCTCTGAAATGAAGATTGACTTTTTTTGGATACTTTGGTAGAGAGAAAACTAAAATTATTTTACAAATTAATAACTACTTATTGAGGGTAATTTCTAATAAGTGAAGCTATGTCATCATACCACAAGAAGAAGATTAATCATAAGGTTGAAACGCTTTATTAGGAAGACATTTCCTCAAAAAGATTAAGGCAGTAATAGCGACATACTGTCTCAAGATGAAATTTCCCACCGAGCATGGTGTTGGAAAGATAAAGGGGTGCTAGAAAACTGCCTGACAAACCACCCTATTAGCATTCAAAGATAAGGGGGTTGCAGAAATCTTCTAGATTGAGGAAAACATGCTAGGGAAGAAGAATAAGGAGAATCACAATAAATGGAAAGCAAAACAAGTGGAGGAAGAAGATGTAGTTGAGGTCCCTAAGGAATTCGCCTTGGATCCTAGGGAACCTACACCGAAAAAGTGCGAAGGAGAAGTAAAGCCCATGAAAAATGTGGTGCTCAATGAGAACTTACCAGAGAAACCGTGAAGATCTGCTAAAATATGAGCACCAAAGTTAGAGAAGATCTGACGAGGTTTCTCCAAGAGTTTAAAGACATATTCGCTTGGAGCCACTCTGCAAGCCTGACATCAACCTCAGCATCATATCTCATGGATTGGAAGTCCATCGACATGCAAAACCTGTCGTTCAAAAATGAAGATGCTTCAATATTGAAAAGAACATAACAATCAAAGAAGAGGCTGAAAAACTCCTCACAACAAGATCCATCCTAGAATCCCACTACCCTTCCTAGATTGCCAACATAGTTTTAGTGAAAAAGATAAATAGAAATTGGAGGATGTGTGTGGACTTTAAGGACCTCAACAAAGCATGCCCAAAGGATAGCTTCCCAATAGCCAAGATCGATCAACTCATGATGCAACAGTTGGTCATGAACTCCTTAACTTTATGGACGCCTATTCTGGATACAATCAGATAAATATGCATCTGCTAGATGAGGAGAAAACAAGATTCACCACTGACCAAGGATTGTACTGTTATATAGTGATGCTTTTCGGTTTGAAAAATACCAGAGCTACCTATCAATGACTAGTTAAACAATAGAGAGAATGATGGATGTATATATCGATGACATGCTGACAAAAGGCCTGACAGCAGAAGAACACTCCCAAAACTTGAGAGAAAATTTTAAGGCTCTGAGAGTATGAAATGAAGCTCAACTGTGAAAAACATGTCTTTAGAGTAGCTTCGGGCAAATTTTTAGGTTTCCCAGTCCATTAGAGAGGAATCGAAGCAAATCCTGAGAAGATAGATGCCCTTATCAAGATGAGATCCCTTTGGACACTTAAAGAATTCCAGCGATTTATAGGATGCCTCACAGCACTGGGCAGGTTCATAACAAGATCCACCGACAAATGCATGCCATTCTTCAAAGCAATCAAGAAAGGGAAATGAGTGGAATGGAATGATGAGTGTGACCACGCTTTCCAGCAATTGAAAGCACACCTCGGGACCGTACTGGTACTTTCAAAACCCCTTACTAATGAAGTTTTTTATTTGTACCTCTCAGTAAGCTCTGTAATGACAAGCTCTGCTTTTGTCCAAGAAGAGGAAGGAGTACAAAAACCAATCTATTAGGTCTTCAACCTCATGTAGAATTTATGGAGCCCCAAATTTAGATAAGCACCCTCGGAAATGATAACCTCGAAACGGGGACATACTTATGGAAACTCCATTTAGACTGATTCTTCCAACTCCGACGGCAGTATAGCGAAGGTAGTGGTGACGATGCCAAAGCATGATAAAGTGGAATGCACCCTGAGATTGAATTTTAGAGCCACTAACAACGAGGCAGAGTATAAAGCCCTCATCGCAGGATTTTAAGTAGCTATGACACTGGGAGCCGACAAGATTGACATTTTTAGCGACTCCCAATTAGTAGTTAATCAAATATGTAACGAATATCAGGCCAAAGAGGAAGGGATGATAGCTTACCTCAAAAAGATGCAACGAGCACTTAGCAGATTCACAGCTTTCAGGATCACACAAATCCCAAGTGCTGAAAATCTGAAAGTTGATACCCTTTCAAAACTAGCTTCTGCCACTAACGTTATCCTACCAAAGAAAATCCCAATAGCTCATCTAAAGAAACTGAACACAACTGAGAATGACACGGAAGAAACTAGAGAAATCACTTTAGTAGAAACCACGTGGATGATGTCCCTCTAAACATACCTAGAATAGGGAATCCTCCCGGAAGACAAGAACAAAACAAAACACCTAAGGTACAGGTTGGCGTGCTACACCGTGATTGACAACCAACTATATCGCAAGGGTTTCTTTACAACTCTACAAAGGTGTGTAAACCTACTGCGAGAATCTTGAAAGACATCCATAGAGGAGTATGTGAGAATCACATTGGAGGCAACAGTTTAGCACACAAAGCACTGCGACAAGGATTTTGCTGGTAAAAAATGTTTGACGATGCTAAAGAAGTGGCATCAAGCTGTGACAAGTGCTAGAGAATTGCCGACAACATGAAGTAGCCACCAGAAAAACTCAAAAGTCTAACATCCCCTTGGCTTTTTGCCCAATGAAAAATTGATCTTATAGGACCAATGCCAACAACACCAGGGCAATCTAAGTATGCAATTATAGCTGTCGACTACTTCACCAAGTGGGTGAAGGCAGAATCTCTCGTAAGAATTAAAGAATAAAACACCACATATTTTGCAAAAAAAAAAAATCATTATTTATATATTTGGGATACCATAAACCATCATCTCCGATAATAGCACGCTGTTCGATAATTTGTAATTGCCAGATTTGGGATACCATAAACTATCACCTCGTCAGCCACCCCTAAACAAACGAACAGGTTGAAGTAGTGAACATGATCATTAAGCACACCATCAAACCAAAATTAGACTCAAAAGGGGGAAAATGGACAGAGAAACTTACCGAAATCCTATGGGCATACAAGACCACTACGAGGACCTCCATGGGAAAAACCCCATTCGCTATAGCTTTCGGTGTAGAGACAGTCATCCTCATCGAGATGAGAATCTAGTCACCAAGGGTACACTTATGCAACCTTGAGGAAAATGTATTTATCCTAAAATAAAACCTTGATGAGTTGGAAAGCCAACACGAGAAAGCTCAAATAAGAAATGCAATGTACCAGCAGAGATTCGCCAGATATTATAACTCCAAAGTGAGGGAAAGAAGGCTCCAATTTAACGATTTAGTGCTAATGAGGGTCTCGCTAAATAGTAAGGATAAGTCGGTAGGATTTTTAGCAGATAAATGGAAGGGACCATACAAGATTGTCGGTCAGGCCGGCTACGAGGTATACCAAATCACCGTACCAAAAGGAGGCATTATCGGGCATCCATGGAATGCACAATATCTGAAGTTGTACTACCCTTAACAAAGAAAAGTGAACTCGAAAATAGTTTGTAAAGCTATTTGTGAATTCTAGAGCAATGAAAGTCTTTTTTATGCGAAAATATTCTAAGCACGAAAGGAAAATCGAGTTTGGGACAAGTTCGTAAACTATCTCATTTAAAAACTCGGTGGCGAGAACGTCCTTCATTTAAAACTTGAGTTTGAGATAAGTTCGTAAACTATCTCTTTTAAAAAACCTTGGTGACGAGGACGGACGTACGGTACTATTCACAGGTGGGGCTAAATTTTCAATTTAGTTCACCAAGGCTTCCTTGGTAAGCTCCTGCGCCTCATACCTAAACTACATGTCCCGAATTGCTCGGTTTTGTCTCAAATCATCGTGTATTCATACTAATTCACGGGGCTCATTTAATAGCTGCACATACTCACAAAACACATTAAACGTACCAAAAATTAGTATATTGAACTAATTTCCTAGTTAGGTGGTCAATGGACCAAGCTTGAGATTTAATGGTGTAATTGACTAAACATTTTTGTATATATATTTCAAGATATCTTGTTAGACAATTTAATGCTATTAATTGATAATTCTTATTGTTTGCATTGGGAAAGTGTTTGCATGAATTTTGAATTATTATTAATAAGGAAATTATAATCTTTATGAGAAATCAATAGGTTGAAATTGAGTTTAGTAAAAGTTTAGCAATAAAAGTTAGGTTAATTAAGACATGAAAGTGCTAATTGACCTAAGAATTATCACTACATTGGGTGTTTGATTGCTTCACTCTAGGACCAATAGGTGAAATTGATTGAATTCAAATCATCAATGCATGAACTATAATTTGATGAGCCAATGTTAGGAAATATTTCAATCTTCAATATATATTGTACTTCAATTAGTTGATTACACTACCAAAGTCTCATGAGTGGTTCCATTTGACCGCCTAACGCTTTCTCACATTTGGATACATTTTTCAATAGATCATAGCTTTAATTAAGTTTAATTTCACCAACATCATTCTCAAAATCATTGATTTAAATTGCTGTCTTTATATTACATCTTTAGTTTAGTAGTAGTAACTACCTCTTTCTTGTGGATTCGATCCCGTACTCACGGAAATATATTACTTCGACACATCCTGCACTTGGGATTTATTCCCACGCGTTTGATCGTGTCAAGTTTTTGGCGCCGTTGTCGGGAAAGTGGTTTCGGTTGCTAGTTCTAAAATTAGAGATTTTTGTATCTTAGCTTTTTCTTTTATTTTTTATTTTTGATTTTTAGTTTTTGTTTAGTTCTTTGTTATTTTAATTTCTCTTTGTTGTTGTTTATCTTATTAGGTACGTGAGAGTTGAGCATGCATGAGCGGATTACAGACCATGCTGCAGATGGTATCTGGGATGTGTTCTGATACTTAGCTCAAGTATGACGTCTTGCCTAGACGTTAAATAAAGCACTAGGAGGGAAGTAACCCTTTATTTTTGTTTATTTATTTATTTATTTTTTATTATTGTGTTTTTATCATTTTCATTCAATTTTGCTTTTCCAATAAAAGTGCTATGCCTTGTGTTGAGAAAACGAAGTACGGGGGAGTGAGGTTGGATAAAGTGATAGTTTTTGATATTTAGGATTGTTAGTTGTGGATACTAGGACTGTTGTTATGTGTTCATGTTTTACGCGTTTTTATTTTATTTTATTTTATTTTTCCTTAAATCTAGGATTTTAAACATTGAGGACAATGTTTGGGGGTATTTTTGTCTTTTGTGTGCTTTTATGTTTTGTTGGTGTATATAGGCTGGAAACCTAGACTTTCCTCAAACGCACTGCATTTGGAAGACTTAGGCACAACAATGCCACGTACATCAATCTTTTGAGTCGTTAGTGTGTTTTTGTGTTTTGTTTTGATTGTGTTAGGATAGCGAAACTATATGCATGCTAAATAGAGAATTGAGTAATAATATGTAAATGCTTAGGTCATTTGAGTGTACAAAGTTGTTAACTAGAATAATGCCGGTAAGTTTTGCATCTAATTATATAGGTCTGACATTGTTGCATTGTAGTATGTGAAAAATTCCAATTAGTAGCCCTGATTAATAGTGGAGACTACCCTTAGTGAGATTTTGAGCTTATTGCGTATTCATTCTGAGGGAATTTTTTGTTTCTACTCTTAAACACTTTCTTGAGCTTTATTGTCAGTAGATTGATCTCTATAGGTTTGTATTGGATGTTAATGAACTGCATTATAAAAATCTTGTATGTATGTTTTCAATATTCAGTTGAGTAGATTTTGGAGATATGATCCGGCATTATTGTTAATTTTAGCTGCTTTTATTTTTGTTTTTGTTGTGGTGTGTGCCAATTTGCTTGAGGACAAGCAAAAGATAGGTTTGGGGGTATTTGATTGGTCATTTATTGTTATATATTTACGACCCTTGGATCGTTTCTTTTGATTGTATTTTTGAGTATTTTTGGTACGTTTGATGTATTTTATGAGTAAGTACAGATATTAGGTGAGCCCCGTGAATTAATGCGAATACACGATGAGTAGAGGCAAAACTGGGCAATTCGGGACATGTATTCTTGGTATGAGGCATAGGAGCTTATCGAGGAACCATTGGTGGATTAAATTGGAGATGTACCGTACACGTGAATAGTATCTTCTTGAACAGTATGCCGCCTTGAACAGTCAAAGGGAGTCGCAGTCAACAGTTAATGAATAGTACCATATACGCGTGAACCGTACTTATGAACAATACCGTATACGCGTGAACAGTAATGGTGGTCAATGGACCAAGCTTGAGATTTAATGGTGTAATTGACTAAACATTTTTGTATATATATTTCAAGATATCTTGTTAGACAATTTAATGCTATTAATTGATAATTCTTATTGTTTGCATGAATTTTGAATTATTATTAATAAGGAAATTATAATCTTTATGAGAAATCAATAGGTTGTAATTGAGTTTAGTAAAAGTTTAGCAATAAAAATTAGGTTAATTAAGACATGAAAGTGCTAATTGACCTAAGAATTATCACTACATTAGGTGTTTGATTGCTTCACTCTAGGACCAATAGGTGAAGTTGATTGAATTCAAATCATCAATGCATGAACTATAATTTGATGAGCCAATGTTAGGAAATATTTCAATCTTGAATATATATTGTACTTCAATTAGTTGATTACACTACCAACTTCATGAGATCACCCTAAGCATCACCCTAAGCCCCATTACAACCATATAAAGACCTGTTGATCTCCTTAGGAAACTCAATTGTAATATTTGACATGTATATACACGAATTTTTATGTTCTTAGCATTTGATATCTTTCATGAGATCCTTTGTTAAATTTGTGCATTCTTTCTAATTATTGATGCATACGACACATTTTGAAATTATTTGCTTATAAATTCCAATCGTATGCAGTTGAAAGTGTGATTGCCTAGGTTTTGAGTGTCATTGAGTGAAAACTGATGAGACTAGAGTCGAGGCGAATTACATTGGTAGTGTATTAGTATGGAAGGTATCACAGGTTATAAATGCGTTGCATGTCAGTGTCCTATATGATATAGGGTGTTTAGACTTATTGGTAGCATTTTAGATTTCTGATTTAGTGCTATTCTTATACCTTTGCATTTGTGTATTTACTTAATTTGATGTTTATTTATGTATGTGTTTAGCTTAGGATGTTTGTGTGTATCATAGCTGGTAAACCCTCACGAGACTATAACTCATCCACTAGGGACACCTAGGGGTTTAAAGGCTTGTGGCACGTGCTAAGTGCCATCGTTTCATCCTAAGAAAATGGATATAGATTAGTTTGTTTCTATGTTAATGTTAGTCGTTTTTGTTCCTGATTTTTGTTGTGGTGTGTGCTGATTTGCTTGAGGACAAGCAAAAGATAGGTTTGGGGGTATTTGATCGGTCGATAATTGTTACATATTTACGACCCTTGAACCATATCTTTTTTTTGTATTTTCGAGTATCTTCGGTACGTTTGATGTGTTTTGTGAGCTTGTGCAGCTATTAGGTGAGTTTCCATAAATTAAGCGAATATATGATGAATCAAGGAAACAAGGACAATTTGAGGACCATTTGGAGAAAGGCCACCTTACTCATGATGAATTGAAAAATAAATAACCACTTGACACATTGCATGTGAGAAATTGGAGAATAGCAGCTTGCACGTGGAAGAAGAATAAAACAAAACAAGAATTGCATGGAAAAGTTACTTGAAGCCAGCTAGCATGCATGAGGAACATGGACCAATGCTTTCACTTGACACATGAAAGAATTGAGTGATGAATTAAATAAATTATCAGTTGACACCTTGCATGGGAACCAGCTTGCAGGCATTAGAAGAATGCTTTCTCACCAATTGGTCTCACACGTGCAAGAGAATTGAAGAAATAGTATGCATGGCTGTTCTTACTCGTGTAAGAAGATAAATTGAAGAATAGCTCATGCATGAAAGAAGAAAAGAAGCTGGTATAGTGCAGTAGCATTTCACGTGCAGAAGAACAGCAAAGTCCAGGAAGCACCGCGACCAGCAGGAAGTGACCTGTGCTCACGTTGGACGGTCGCGCCCGAAGATGAAGTCCCAGCTAGTGGGCAACGCGAGGAAGCTCGCTGCCAGTGCTCGCCCTGCCCAGCTCGTGGTGGAGAAGAAGAAAAGTAGCAGTGTGCAGCACGAGGAATCGAGCGCGACATGTACTCGCGTGGCCAGCTCGCGATGACAAAAAGCAAGCAGACCGGGGAGTGATGTGCAGTAGCAAACCAGTCCTCCTCGCCATCCTCCATCGCGCTGATGTGCAGTAGCAAACCAGTGTGCACCTCGACCAAGTGGCGAGACCGCTGGTCGCGGTACACTAGTCGCGGTGGCCAATATCAGCGCCCTAGTGCGCACTTATAAATAGAAAAGAAGGCAGCAGCATATGGTGTCTTCCAGGTGCAGTTCCAGTAGCTCCCAATCTGCTCCAAGGGTGATTCTTCACCCATTTTGTTCCTCCAAAATAAAACCCAACACCACAAAACACCAAGACATCTCTAATTTCGTGAGTGTTCATCGAAGAAGATGAAGATCGAAAGCGGAGAAGTTCCAGCCGGACCAAAGTAGGATTTCGATTCTTGAGGGCTTCGATGGGTTGTATTTCATCTCATTATTCTTCCTTTGATTGTTCATTGATGATTATGAGTTGTTAGAACTCTTGTTAGGTGATTTTCGGATTATAAATGGATTTTTATAAGTTATTGATTATGAATATATTGTTATATTATTTCATGATATTATTTGTGGATTTATTGAGTAATATTAATTGTTATCGTATGTTGATTATTCATGTGCTTTCGCATTTACGAAAGTAGTTTGTGAGTATCTAGGTTAATTAATATTTTGATAGATGTTGTGATTTTACATGAAAATGTTAGGTTGCAATAGGGCTTATAATTCTAGAATCTATGCTAGGTTAATTGTATTAAGAAATTAATCAATCGATTTAGATATTAAATTCGCTTGGGGTTCCTTTCGATTGTGTGCTACGAGAGTAGGTGCATCGATTGAATTTCCACGACCATTGCGTGATTCATGCGACTTGGTGCACCCTTAGCTATATATGTCATGATATAATGTGCTTAATAATTATCAATATGTTTTCCATATCCGTGATTGGGACCGTGTGACCACCTAGCATTATCTTCCATTTAATCCGTCTCGCTTTATATCATTGTTTTAGTTGTAAATATTTGATTATGAATTAAACTTGTAAGTTAGGGTTTTGATGAATCCTTTTCTATGAAACTTGAATGAATTGATTTTTAATTTGTTGTGGTTGGTTATTATGTTGTTAAGTGGTATTATTGTGCTTATGCTTTTGAATGTGAAGGCCTACATTTAGATGATAAATTGGTTGTGTGTTATGTACCGAGAGGAGATGCCCACAACGTATTCGATGTAATATCCACCACAAGTAGAATTAGATAGAGATATACTAATTTACTTGTGTGATCATATAGGGTGTTTATTGTGACTAATGCATTTTCATGCACTTGGATATGCCATCGAGAGATAGGATATTAGTGTATGTGGAATAGGTCCGATTTACCTCGAGAGGGGACTTTGGATAATTTAGATAAACACGATCCATCAACATGATTAATTAAACCACAATGATGTGCTTTCATGAAATTCAATCGGATGGATTAGGTGAATTCAAATACCCTAACTAATCTCTCATATTGGTTGTTTGCTTTATTTTTATATTTATGTATTTTCATCTTTAATTTTCCTCTTACAAACCAATTTGAATTATCCAAATAGAAATAGACTTGGTTAATTTTAGTACTCAATACCTAAATATTCCTGTGGAGACGATAATTTACTTACACTTTATTACTTGTGCCGACCCCGTATACTTGCGGGTACAAAAAAGGAGTAACAAGTTTTTTGCGCCGTTGCCGAGGATGTTTTAGTTTTGTTGATATTAATACCGATTAGGTCTATAGCTACTTTGGATTTGTATATATTTTATTTTTATTAATTTTGTTTTTCTTTTTCTGTATAGAAAATGTATTCTTAGTATGAGGCAACTGAGCTTACCGAGGATGTGGCGACTAGAGACTACGAAGCACCTTTGGGCTGTTTCTTATGTGGGGGGCCGCATGTGAGTACTGATTGTCAGGTGGGCAATCCGTTTGTTGAGAGCCGTTATAAGGAACAACAGTATGAGAACTATCTATACTTTCAACAGAACAACCCTTACCCGACTATAGACTATGGAGCACCACTGAGATGTTTCTTATGTGGAGGGTTGCATGTTAGTACTGATTGTCAGGTGAGCAATCAATTTGCCGAGAGACATGCCGGAATTGCTCGGCAAAGTGACCAGTCGCTCAACAGACTCAAGCAAATGCTCAAAGCTTGACTGATTCGAAGCAACCAATTAGCTACAGAGATCCAATGGCAAGAGCACAAACCATATCCTATGGTGCAATGCAATGCAACGGCAGTGGAAATCAAAGAGCAAATTGAGCAGCAGATTTGGATTGATCAAGTAGAGATGGAAGGGAGCAAGAGCCAGTTACATGAAGATGATATATCTACCTTTCCAGTGCCGGTTGAGATTTGTCTAGTCCAGAGTACCACTACAAAAGAAGAAAGCCACCAAGATACATATTTTAATGTAGACCTCAGAGAAGGGAAGCCCAAACCACCTCCACTTTTTGAGCAGCCACCGCACTTGGGCCGTAACAAGATACCTTCCCATTCGAGGTATACAGTGCTAGGAGAGTTGTCTTCTCTTTCAGTCATTTGGTTAGGATGGTGCGATAAGCTGATGAGGAGATACCAATTATGGGGCAGTTGGGCAAAAGCTCAAGCGATGAGGTAAAATCTGTACATTATTTTCTTTTATTTTCTTTTGATTTTGTAGCTTAAATTTTTTTTGTGTTTCGTAACTGAAGGGAGTTTTAGAAAAGATTTTGATTATCGTATAACATACGAAATTGGGTTTCAAAATTTTTTTCTTATATTGAAAACATTTTTCAATCAGGAACGAGTTCCTGTATATACGCATAAAAAGAATTTAGGAACTACATACCTTTTTTCTTGATTTTTCTTTTTTCTGATTCCTCGATCTACCACCAGATCTTCCGAGCTATGACCCCCTGTCTGACAACGTGTGTGTGGGCACGTCACGGCAAGATATAGAGGTGCACGTGAAAAGAACGCCGGCCGAATCCTGCAAAAGAGAGGAGAGTTAGAAAAAACCTTTTTTTTTTCTTTTCTTCTATCTTTGGTGGCCGAATTCTCTTTCTTTTTCACTTGTGTGTTAGGTTAGGTTTTTCCTAACTATATAACACTTATATAGTAGTCTTTTTCTTTTCTTTCTTTTCTTCTCCCGTCTTTTTTTTTTTTTTTTTCTGGTTTGCTTCTTTGAGAAGCTTCACTGACTCTTATTTTTTTTTATAAAAATTCGGTCATCGCGACCTGTGGTCGCGCCACCTGGTCGCGTTGCTCGCTGGAGTAAATTCACCGCTTTTATCGCGATCACCCATCGCGGTACCATGGTCGCACTGGTGGTCGCGTTGCTCACTGCCCGAATTTGATATTTTCACCGTGAGCTAGTCAGCGCGATCTGTGGTCGCGGTGCTCACTGCCAGAAATCACCATTTTTCACTGCGAGCGACTCATCGCAATCTTTGGTCGTGTTGAGTGGTCGCGATACTCACTGTCATGTTTTTACCCTTCTCTCCATACATTTAATTACGTTTTACACCCCTCAAATCATAAATTTTATATCCGCATATTCAAAATCAATTATTCGAAATTAGGGATGTTACAGATTAAATGTGGTTAATCGAAAACCTGACTAAATAAACAATGGTTGAATAATATGGAATAAGAGTTATTCTAGAATATCATTTGATTGAGAATGTCTTGGTCCAACATGCAAGGACTTGACCGACCCTAAAGCGGCACTTCTTTGTGGTATGTTGGATTATCATGGCGTAGTAATTGTTTTTATTGGGGTAGTTCTAGTTCGTTAAACATGTACATGCATCATGATTAAATTTATGCCAAAGCATTAGCACTTGTTTTTAATAAATGACTGAATGAATGTTTATTTATTTTTCAGCAATAATGTCTTCTGTGTTATTACAAATACTTGCACACGACAAACTAACTGGTGATAACTATACAAAGTGGAAACTTAACATAAACGCGATTTTGATCACCAAAGACCTTAAGTTTGTGCTTACGAAGGAATGTCCTCCTCAGCCTACTGCCAATGCCCCACAAAGAGTTTGTGAGGGATACTAACGATGGGTCTTATCTGATGAGAAAGCCCGTACGTATCCGTTAGCTTCTATGACAGAAGTACTTGTCATAAAGTATGAAGCAATGACTACAACATTTGAAATCATAGAGTCATTGCAAGCTATGTTCGGGCAACCCTCTGAGGAAAAGCGCCATGAAGCTGTTCGTGCCACTATGCTTGCTTGCATGAAGGAAGGCACATCTATTCGGGAACATGTCCTGACCATGATGTCCTACTTCAATACGGCAGAAATCAATGGCGGGGCTATTGATGAGCCTAGCCAAGTGAGCATCATACTGACAACTCTTCTGAAGAGTTTCAATCAGTTTAAGAGCAATTACGGGATAAACAAGTTGCAGTTCAGTCTCACTCAGTTGCTCAATGACCTCGCCACCTTCGAGGCCTTGACTAAGGGCAGTAAGGTGAAAACTAGTGAGGCAAATGTTGTTGACCTAGCTTCCTCATCTAGCAATAAGAAGAGGAAGAGGTCAGCTGGAAAGGCTAAAGGTATGCCCAAGCCCAAGAAAGCCTAAAGCAAAAAGAAGGGCACCTCCACCGACAAAGACAAGGGAAAATGTTTCCATTGCAACAAGGTCAGGCACTGGAAGAGGAATTGTCCTCAGTGATCGGTCATTTATTATCATATAATTACGACCCTTGGATTGATTCTTTTGATTGTATTCTTGAGTATTTTTGGTGCTGTTGATGTGTTTGTTAAGCGTATGTAGGTTTTAGGTGTTTCTCTCGAAGCAGCGCGAAGATTGGAATTTTCGGTCCAAAACCGTGTTTTTTAGCAGGAAGCAGCGTGACCGGCCATCGCGACCTCTAGTCGCACTGCACTAATCGTGGTGGAAAATGTGAATCCTGGCAATGAGCAACGCAACCGCTCACCGTGACCACAGGTCGTGATGAGGTAATCGCGGTCAAAGTTGAGGTTTTTGGCAGAGAGCATGGCGACCAACCAACGCTAGGGCTGGTCACATTGAAGTGGTCGCACTGAATGATGGGAGATTGGCAGTGAGTATCGCGACCTGGACAGCGCGACCGCAGGTCACGGTGAGCCCTCACGTTGAGATGAAATCAAGCAATTTCTAGCCCTCGCGACCAAGCCAGCGCGACTACAGGTCGCGGTGGTGATCGCGGCGAGGAAATTTCAGCAGTCCTAAGTGTTTTTATTAATAGAAAGAGAGGAGAGAGAAAGGGGATATCAGGAATTTTCAGAACAAGACAAAAAAGAGAGAGAGAAGAAGGAAGAAGAAGAGAGAAGAAGGTCTAGGAGGCTAGCCATTGGATCGATTCTCCGGATGACTTCAATCGCTCTTAGGATTTAGATTCGTGCACGGAGAAGCTCTACCGGATCGGTTTCGACGAGAGTCAAGCCACATTGAGTTTTTCTATCACAATCTTTCCTTTAATCTTGTATTATTCATGTTGTTCTCGATTTATAATATTATGTATTCTTATTTTCTAGTGATGAACTAATTTCTTAAACTAGGAATGATGATGGAACTTGCTATGAATTTTGATTGAGATTAATAAATTTTTGGATGATTTGAGTTATCTGATTTTGTGTTAATTTAATGTTTAATTGATTGTATATTGATTGATCACCAATATTCAATATCTTGTTGTGGTGGATTAAGTACCGAAAGGAGACGCCCACCACGTGTTCGATAAATTGACACAATAGCCTAGGAACCAAATAGAGATATATTGGTATAGGTTGTGTGATCTCATAAGTATATTTAACATTCATCGAGATATAGGGTGTTAGTATGTGTTGAATAGGTTCGATTTACCTTGAGAGAGGATTTTGGATAATTAGTTAACATGATCATCAATCATTAACTTGAACATTTATACATGATTATCTCATATCATTAGGATTAGTAAGTGAAATCGGATTCCCTAGTTCCCATCTCCATTGATAAAAAGATATTTTAATTTCAAGTTATAGATCATTTAGAATATAAATCACAAATCACAACCATTGAATTAATTCTCTAGATAGTGTTAAACTTGGTTAATTTCAGTACTCAATATCACAATTCTATATCACTTGTGCCGACCCCGTAAACTTACGGGTACACAAAAAGCATGTCAAATTTTTGGCGCCGTTGCCGGGGAACGGTTTAGTCATAATTGATATTGATACCGACTTAGTCTAGTACTAATCTGGAAATTTTCTTTATTTTCTTCAATATTCTTTTTACACTTGTTTTCTTACTTCTTTAATCCTTTGTGTGTGCAGGAAATTCCATTTGTGTATGAGACAGACGAGACGCACTAGTTTAGAGTCTCTCGAAGCCCTTGACCTAAAAATCGAACGAACGCTTATTCAGAGAGTAAGGCAAGCAAGACAGCAAGCTACTATGGAAGACCATGCACAGCAGCAACAAGTAAATCCAGAGATTGCCAAGGCATTACGAGATTATGCCATTCCTACCATGGTGGGAAATTAGTCGAGCATTCGACGACCTCCAGTTGCAGCAAACAATTTTGAAATCAAGCCTGCAATCATCCAAATGATTCAGAATATTGTTCAGTTTAGGGTATGCCAATTGATGATCCAAATAGCCATCTGGAGTGATTTATGGAAATATGCGACACCTTCAAGCAAAATGGGGTGTCTGACGATGCGATTCGGATGCGAATATTTCCCTTCTCATTGAAGGACAGAGCTAAGTTATGGTTGAATTCATTGCCGCCGAATACCTTTACAACATGGGAAGGCCTAGCTTAAGCTTTTCTTGCCAAGTATTTTCCACCAGGGAAAACAGCAAAGCTCAGAAACGATATCATTCTATTCACCCAATTTGAGACAGAATTGTTATATGACGCCTATGAAAGATACAAGGATTCATTGAGAA
Source organism: Xanthoceras sorbifolium (assembly GCA_003430845.1). Taxonomy (NCBI): domain Eukaryota; kingdom Viridiplantae; phylum Streptophyta; class Magnoliopsida; order Sapindales; family Sapindaceae; genus Xanthoceras; species Xanthoceras sorbifolium. Next base: position 28,192,895 of record CM010621.1, read on the forward strand.
AGTGCCTGCATCACAGATTACTTGATTGGCTTGTAGTGCAGACATTTTACAATGGACTCACACAACAAAATCGAAGCATGTTAGATGCATCCGCTCAAAGTGCTTTAATGAGCAAGCCAGCTGAAATAGCTCATCAGTTAATTGAGGAAATGTCCACAAATAGCTATATGTGGGCATATAAGAGAGCATGTCACAAAAAAACAGTTGGGTCAGCTACAGCTTTTAAAGTTGACGAGATCACATCACTCAAGGCACAAGTTGCTTCTTTGTCAAGCCAAATCAACAAATGGAATGTAAATTCTATTCAGTCAGCGACTTCAGGATGTGACATGTGTGGAGGACCACACGTTAGTGCCGAGTGCACAATGGGTAATTCTTTTGCAGGTAGTAGCAATGCTGAACAAGTACAATATGTGCAGAACTTCAGTAAACTATATAACAATCCCTACTCAAGCACTTACAATCCTGGCTGGAGAAATCACCCAAATTTCTCATGGAGCAATAATCAGCAAAACAACAACGCGAAGCCCAGTCCGCCTGGTTTTCAGAATCAAGGAAATGTTCATGGGAATCAAAGAACTAATCAGCAAGAGAGGAAACCAGCCCTAGAAGACATACTGGTTAAATTCATGACAAAGATTGATTCCAGGATGGACGGTCAAGACTCAGCAATGAAGAAGATGGATGGGAAGATTGACCATGTAGTGCAGCAAAATCAAGCCGCCATTCAGAAGCTTGAAGTGCAGATTGGCCAGATAGCCAGGATACACAGAGTAGAGCCCATGGCACACTACCTAGCAATACTGAAGTTAATCCCAAGGAGCATTGTAAGGCAATCACTTTGAGGAGTGGGAAACAAGTAGAAATTACAGCAGGAAGAGATCACTCTCAACAAGAAGCTGAAGCAAATGAAACAAGAAGTGAATCACCTTCCACCCCGCCAGTTCGTCACAATGAAAAGAGTGATGAACCACCTCCACCGGTCCAAGAAGTCAAAGCATATGTGCCACCTGTACCTTTCCCTCAAAGGCTACAAAAGCACAAAGATGATAAGAATTTTACTAAGTTCCTTGAAATCTTTAAGAAACTTCACATTAATATTCCTTTTACAGAGGCCTTAGCTCAAATGCCATCATATGTGAAGTTCTTGAAAGAAATTCTGTCAAAGAAAATATGGCTTAAAGATCATGAAGCCGTCGCCTTGACTGAGGAGTGCAGCGCCATCATTCAGAACAAATTGCCTTAGAAACTAAAAGATCCAGCGAGTTTTACTATTCCTTGCACTATAGAGAGTTCTGAATTTATTAAAGCTTTAGGTGATTTAGGTGCTAGCATTAATTTGATGCCTTTTTCTATTTTCAGGAAACTTGGTCTAGGCGAAGTGAAGCCTACGAGTGTAACACTCCAATTGGCAGACCGTTCTGTCAAATATCCATATGGAGTGATAGAAAACGTGCTAGTCAAGATTGACAAGTTCTACTTCCCTGTGGATTTCATTGTGCTTGAGATGGAGGAAGATGTTGATATTCCTCTCATATTGGGGAGACCATTCTTAGCAACCGGAGGAGCACTAATAGATGTACAGCAAGGGAAATTGACGTTGCGAGTGGGTAATGAAGAGGCAGTTTTCAATGTGTTCAAAGCCACAAAATTTGCATCAACTGCAAACACTTGCCTTAGAGTTGATGCAGTCGACTCTTTAGTTGAAGAGGCCTTCGAGAAAAGCAATCCCGAAGAGCCACTGGAAGCTTGTTTGACTCATGAAATGACAAAAGAAGAAGAAAATGACAGCATAGCTGAATATACTTTCCGTCTTGATTCAGCAGCCCCTATGCCGTACAGGGGCAAGAGATATTTTGAAGACTTAGGCCACGGCAAGCCTAAAATACCACCTTCAATTGAGAAACCTCCTCAGCTCGAATTGAAGCAGCTACCTGAGCATTTAAGGTATACTTATTTGGGGGAATCTAACTCCCTTCCAGTAATAATTTCAGTTACCTTAAATGAAGTAGAGGAGGAAAAACTTCTGAGGGTGCTGTGATAACACAAGTCCGCATTAGGGTGGACTATCTCCGACATAAAGGGAATCAGCCCTACCATGTGCATGCACAAGATCTTCATGGAGGATAATTTCAAGACTTTAATAGAACATCAACGCAGGCTAAATCCGATTATGAAAGAGGTAGTCAGAGCAGAGATTCTTAAATTGCTAGATGCAGGAATCATATACCCCATCTCAGACAGTTCATGGGTGAGTCCGGTGCAAGTAGTGCCAAAGAAAGGGGGGATCACAGTAGTGAAAAATGAAAATAATGAATTGATTCCCACCAGAACAGTCACAGGTTGGAGAGTATGCATCGATTACAGGAAGCTAAACACTGCGACAAGAAAAGATCACTTTCCGCTTCCGTTTATTGATCAAATGTTAGAGAGACTGGCAGGGCACGTGTACTATTGTTTCCTAGATGGCTACTTAGGGTACAATCAGATACCTATTGCACTTGAAGATTAAGAGAAGATAACCTTTACCTGCCCTTATAGTACTTTCGCCTACAGAAGAATGCCATTTGGCCTGTGTAATGCCCCAGCGACCTTTCAGCGATGTATGATGGCTAATATGGTCGAACGTTTCATCGAAATATTTATGGATGATTTTTCTATATTTGGTTTGTCTTTTGATGTGTGTTTGGCCAATTTAGCCTTAGTGCTTAAAAGATGTGAAGAGATGAATCTAGTTCTTAATTGAGAGAAATGTCACTTCATGGTAAAGGAAGGCATTGTCTTGGGTCATAGAATCTCATCAATGGGGATTGAGGTGGATAGGGCAAAAATAGAAGTCATTGAAAAATTACCACCACCCACCTCCGTAAGAGGAGTCCGCAGTTTTCTATCGCCGGTTCATTAAAGACTTCTCCAAGATCATCAAGTCCCTCTACAATCTTTGTCAAAAGAAGTAGCATTTGAATTCACAGAAGAATGCCATATTACATTTCAGAAGCTGAAAAAGGAGCTCACTTCCACACCGATTATCACAGCCCATAATTAGGAGTTACCATTCGAATTAATGTGCGATGCGAGTGACTTTGTTGTAGGAGCAGTCTTGGGTCAGAGAATAGACAAACGCCTTCATGTTGTTTATTATGCGAGTCGTACTTTGACAGATGCTTAAATCAACTATGCAACCACAGAAAAGGAGCTATTGGCAATTGTGTTTGCTTTCGAGAAATTCAAGTCATATTTGGTGAGGGCCAAAGTAATTGTATACACTGATCATTCTACGATCAAATATCTCATGTCAAATAAGGATGCCAAGCCGAGACTCATCCGATGGGTCTTACTCCTACAAGAGTTCGACTTAGAGATCAAGGACAAGAAAGGAATAGAAAACCTAGTGATAGACCATCTATCTCACCTATAACGCAGCTGCAACGAAGAGAAGGTAAGTACTCCTATAGATGATTCATTTCCTGATGAACAACTCTTTGTTTTGCAGGCTCTTATGACCCCATGATATGCTGATTTTGTGAACTACTTGGTGAGCGAGATCGTTCCACCAGACTTGACCTATCATCAGCGGAGGAAGTTCTTCACCGATATGAAATACTATATGTGGGAGGAACCATACTTGTTCAAGTATTGTTCAGATGGTATAATCAAGCGTTGTGTGCCAGAAACTAAAATTAAAGATATCCTCCTGCATTGTCACAGTTTGGAGTGTGGAGGGCACTTCAGCGCTTCAAAGACGTCCGTAAAAGTTCTTCAATCAGGCTTTTACTGGCCATCAATATTTCAAGACACTCGCCGCTTCATTGATTCTTGTGACTGGTGTCAGAGGATAAGCAATATCAGCCGCCGGAACCAAATGCCTCAAAACCCCATCATTGAGGTCGAGCTATTTGACTTATGGGGAGTTGATTTCATAGGACCATTTCCCATGTCTTTCAACAACCAATATATTCTGGTTGCGGTCGATTATGTCTCAAAATGGGTGGAAGCCATAGCCACTCCGACTAATGATGCGAAGGTAGTGTTGAAGTTTTTTAAGAAAAATATTTTTTGCAGGTTTAGAACACCGCGGGCAGTTATCAGTGATGGAGGATCGCATTTCTGCAACCTGGCAGTTTGAAGCACTACTCAAAAGATATGGAGTGACTCACCGCATCACCACACTGTACCACCCTCAGACAAGCGGACAGATGAAAATTTTGAATAGGGAGATCAAGCAAATTCTGGAGAAAACGGTGAATAGCTCCAGAAAAGATTGGTCGGTCCGGCTAGACGATGCACTATGGGCTTACCGGACAGCTTTTAAAACCCCTATTGGGATGTCTCTTTATAGGTTGGTTTATGGGAAATCGTGTCATCTACCAGTAGAACTCCAGCACAAGGCTTATTGGGCAACGAAGGCGCTTAATTATGATATGCAACTAGCAAGCAAAAAGCGTCTTTTGCAGCTAAATGAATCAGAGGAGTTCCTGTTGGATGCGTATGGGAATGCGCGGATCTACAAAGAGTGCACCAAAAGATGGCATGACAAGCATATTATGCGAAGAGAGTTTGAGGTGGGGTAGAAAGTTCTTCTATTTAACTCTCGCTTGTGACTCTTCCCAGGAAAGTTGAAATCACGATGGTCCGGACCATTCGAGATTGTGAAAGTATATCCACATGGGGCTGTGGATATCAAGAACCCGAGTGAAGAAACGTTCAAGGTCAACAGGCAACGACTCAAGCTATACATAGAGGGAGTTTCCATTCCACCCAAAACCTCGGTGGAGTTACTAAATTCCAAATGACAGGGCATACAGTTGAACTATGACTATAAAGCTTCTTGGGAGGCAACCGAAGTTCTTAAAAAAATTTTGGAATTGTTTTGAATTTGGTTTAAGTTATTTTGATTCGATTGTTTTAGTTATGATTCTTAGTTTTTAGTTTTTAATTTTGTTCTTGTCAATTGTGTTTGATTTGGTATGTTTACTTATTTTTAGTTGAATTTTTATTTTTATAATTTTTCTTGACAGGTGCTAGGAGGGATTTTTCGTGCTCATCATAGTGAGCACCGCGACTTGCCATCGCGACCTGTGGTCGCAGTGAGCGGTCGCGTTGCTCACTGCCTCAAGGAAGAAAATGTTGCCAAACTTCACAGTGAGCAACGTGACCTCGCTTCGCGACCTTTGGTCGCAGTGAGATGGTCGTAGTGCTCACTGCCTCAGAAAATAAAAAAATGTGAAATCTTCATAGTGAGCAACGCGACCTCGCATCGTGACCTGTGATCATGGTGAGAAGGTCACGGTGCTCACTGCCAGATCAATAAAAGCAGTCAAGCAGTCAGCGCGAGTAGACCAACGCGACCTGTGGTCGCGGCGACGCCTCGCGCTGACCCACCACTTATCCAAACGGTGGCGTTTCAAGTAGAAAAAGAGTCACTGCGATCGCGTAGTGCGGCCTGTGCTCACGGTGAGCGGTCGCGATGAGGAATTGGGATTTAAATCCCTAGCGTGCGCGACAGCTCTCTCTCTTAAATAGTTCTCGCGACATTTTTCTTTACAAATTCTCTCAACTCCGAATCCTCTCAACTTTCATGATCATTGGGTGCAAGGTAATTTTTTCTTCTCATTTCAATTAAGTTGTAGAGAAGTATTTTGGACTTTGTTGAGTTGGATTTAGTGCCTAGGGTTAATTGTGGATTGTGGTGTTTCGATTTTGATTTTGATTGGGTTGTTTGTGATTGGTGGTGGTTGTTAAAGTGTTAGAATTATTTTTGTTGCTTAGTTTTGTTGAAGTTGTGTGGTAGAGTGTTGTGATTGTAGTTGAAGTTGTATGGTGGCCATTAAATTTTGTTAAGTTTTGTTGAGGTGGTTGGAATTTTATGGTTTGTGATAAAAATGCCAAGGCTAAAAAGGTTCAACGAAGAGTATCCCGACCGGTTTGTGTCGTATTCTTCAAAGGGCAAAGGCAAGCAAAAGCAAAAAGTGTCTAAAAAGGCCAAAATTCCTGATAAAGAGAAGCCGAAGAATGTAGGTGACTCGAACCCGGAGTTTCCCGGTTGGTTGACAGTTCAGAAGGGGAGGCCACTTCTCTTGGAGCGAGGGAGAGCTGGCCACATCTGTTATCCCCGCCCATATTGACCAGCAGTTTTGGGGGAACTTTATACGGATGCCCAACTGGGCGAATGAGAGTGTCGTCCGTGAGTTCTATGCCGCTGATGTATCCGCCGTACTTCCAAAATTATGGTATAGCTTCGGTCAGAGGAGTTCAGATTAGGATCACTCCAGAAGTGATCAATGCTCATCTCGGCACCATTCCTCAGCCAGATCTCCGCCTTGGTTACCCTAAGCTAGCATTATTCTCCGATCATAACCCGGATTTAGCCGAGAGTTTGCTGGATGTCAGGAGAGAGAGAGTTTGGCAGGACGACACTGCCCCTATTAAGCATCATGAGCTTCAAAAAGATGCAGCTTTCTGGCAAATATTCTCAGATTTTCTGCTGCGACCAGTCCAGCATCGCAGCGACCCTTATCACGGAGATCGCCCGGTTGGTGTACTGTGTCCAGAGCGGTATTGCTTTAGATGTTGGAGTTTTGATCAGGGATGAGATATGCCATGCGGGCCAGTCGGTTGCGGGTGTGCTGCCATTTCCGTGTTTGATCACGCACGTTTATGCTTCTCATGGCATTGATGTGTATGCTGTAGACGAGCAGCAGTATGCTGTAGACGAGCAGCAGTATGCTGTAGAGCGTCAGCCTGCAGACGGAGATGATGATATGGAAGGACCTATTGGCTGCGGTTGCGGACTTTTATGACAGTGACGATGACGATCAGGCTGCCCCCAAAGTACCCACCAGGGAGACTAGAGGACCTGCAGCAGACAGTTCACGGGCACGATTTGAGGGAGAGGCTGAGAGTTCTTAGTGGGGTCAGATATTAGGTGCTTTAGAGGATATCCAGAGGCAGATGACGGATAGGCGGCTGCATTTGGATCATCGGATGCCGGAGCTACAGCAGCATGTTGACCAGCAGATGGACAGGCAGGATGCAGCCATTGATGATATAAGTCAATACCTCCAGACTATCTCTTTCGACTTGCAGAGGAGGGGCTTTATTGTGCAGTCATATATCTGTAGGTTTTCGAGAGCTTTGAGTCCACCTCCTCCGCCACTTCCACCAGCATGATGTTTTTATGATTTTTTTTTTTTTGTCATTTGTGCTTTATTTTTCTGTTTCTTTCGTTTATTGAACTGCTATTGTTTTAGATTTGGATTTTGTACTGTTACATTTATTTTATGCTTATCGCTTTTGTCTCTTTTTAATTGAACTTTAAACATTGCGGACAATGTTTGAGTTAAGTTTGGGGGTGTGTTTGTCTTTTGTGTGTTGTTTATTTTGTTGGTGTATATAGGCTGGAAACCTAGACTTTCCGTCATACGCATTGTGTTTGGAAGACATAGGCTGAACAACGCCACGTACACCAACTTTTGATATTTTTCGTGTTTTCGTTTTTATTTTTGTAGAATAGCAAATCATATGCATGCTTCGTAGATAATTAAAGAATAATATGTATATGCTTAGTTCATGTGAGTGTACAAAGTTGTTAGCTAGAATAATGCCGATAGTATCTTTGCATCTAAACATACAGATCTGACATCTCTTCATTGTAATGTGTGACAGCTTTCAATTAATAGCTCTGATTAATAGTGGAGACTATCCTTAGTGAGATTTTGAGATTATTGCGTATTTATTCTGAGGGAATTTTTGGTTTCTACTCTTAAACACTTTCTTGAGATTTATTGTCAATAGATTGATCTCTATAGGTTTGCATTGGATGTTAATGAACTACATTATGAAAATCTTGTATATTTGTTTTGAATGTTCAATTGAGTAGATTTTGGAGATATGATTCAAGCATTGTGTGTGAATTCCTAAATAGCCTATTTTCCTATCCATAATTGCGTGCTCCCTATCCCATTCGCGGCCAAACACTCGCATATTAACCTTTTATTGTATGACCTACATGTCTAAAAATCCTAGCCAAAATTGTAAGACATTACCTTTTACGCTTGGAAACTAGAGACAATTAAAAAGAAAATGTGTAAGTGTTGAGTGAGGAAGAAGGAGTGGAGTAGAAAAGATGATAAGGATATGGTAATGTGCAGAAAAAGAGAATAGCCAATAAAATAATAAATAAAATAAAAAGAGTTGGCTAAAATGAGAAAAAGAAGTGAAATGCACAAAGTAAAAATTAAAAAAAAAAAGGGGTTGAAAAGAGGTTGAAGGAGAAATGTGAGAAAAAGATTGGGAATACAGGTTGAATGAATTTGGTGGTCGTGAGAGAAATTGTGCAAATTGAAATTTTTTATGAAGTCTCTCAGTAGGTTTCTAAGTGAGTTAAGCCCGATTTCCGTCCTTTTTGAGCCAATCTCCCCAAGCCCCATTACAACCATGCAAAGACCTGTTGATCTCCTTAGGAAACTAAATTGTTATATTTGATATGTATATACAAGAATTTTTTTGTTCTTAGCATTTGATATCTTTCATGAGATCCTTTGTTAAATTTGTGTGTTCTTTCTAATTAGTGATGCATACGATGCATTTTGAAATCATTTGCTCATAAATTCCAGTCATATGCAGATGAAATTGTGATTGCCTAGGTTTGGAGTGTCATTGAGTGAAAACTGGTGAGACTAGAGTCAAGGCGAATTATATCAGCGGTTTATTGATATGGAGATGTCACGATTATCAATGCATTGTATGTCAGTTTCCTGTATGATATAGGGTGTTTAGACTTATCGGCAGCATTTTAGATTTCTGATTATTGTGCTACTCTTATGTCTTTGCATATGCGTTTATGCTTGTTTTGATGTGTAGCTATGTTTGTGATTAGCTTAGGACGTTTGTGGGTATCATAGCTGGTAAACCCTCACGAGACTATAACTCGTCCACTAGAGCCACCTATGGGTTTAAAGGCTTGTGATACATGCTAAGTGCCATCGTTGCATCCTACAAAAATGGATATAGCTTAGTTCGTTTTTGTTTTTAGTTTTAGTTATTTTTTGTCTTTGCTTTTAGTTGTGGTGTGTTCTGATTTGCTTGAGGGCAAGCAAAAGATAAGTTTGGGGGTATTTGATCGGTCATTTATTATCATATAATTACGACCATTGGATTGGCTCTTTTGATTGTATTCTTGAGTACTTTTGGTGCTTTTGATGTGTTTGTTAAGCGTGTGTAGGATTTTAGGTGTTTCTCTTGAAGCAGCGCGAAGATTGGAATTTTCGGTCTAAAACCGTGTTTTCTGGTAGGGAGCAGCGCGACCAGCCATCGCGACCACAGGTCGCGATGAGGTGATCGCGGTGAAAGTTGAGGTTTTTGGTAGAGAGCATGGCTACCAACCAACGCTAGGGCTGGTCAGCGTTGAATGATGGGAGCTTGGCAGTGAGCATCGCGACCTAGCCAGCGCGACCGCAGGTCGTGGTGAACCCTCGCGGTGAGATGAAATCAAGCAATTTCTAGCCCTCAGTGACCAAGCCAGTGCAACCACAGGTCGCGGTGGTGATCGCAGCGAGGAAATTCCAGCAGCTCTAAGTGTTTCTATTAATAGAAAGAGAGGAGAGAGAAAGGGGATCTTGGGAATTTTCAGAACAAGACAAGAAAGAGAGAGAGAAGGAAGAAGAATAAGAGAGAAGAAGGTCTAGGAGGCTAGCCATCAGATCGATTCTCCGGACGACTTCAATCGCTCTTAGGATTCGGATTCGTGCACAGAGAAGCTCTACCGGATCAGTTTCGACGAGAGTCAAGCCATATTGAGTTTTTCTATCATAATCTTTCCTTTAATCTTGTATTATTCATGTTGTTCTTGATTTATAATATTATGTATTCTTATTTTCTAGTGATGAACTAATTTCTTAAACTAGGAATGATGATGGAACTTACTATGAATTTTGATTGAGATTAATAAATGTTTGGATGATTTGAGTTATCTGATTTTGTGTTAATTTAATGTTTAATTTAATGTTTAATTGATTGTATATTGATTGATCACCAATATTCAATATCTTGTTGTGGTGGATTAAGTACCGAAAGGAGACACCCACCACGTGTTCGATAAATTGACACAATAGCCTAGGAACCAAATAGAGATATATTGGTATAGGTTGTGTGATCTCATATGTATCCATGTTTAATGCATTCTCGTATATTTAACATTCATCGAGATATAGGGTGTTAGTATGTGTTGAATAGGTTCGATTTACCTTGAGAGAGGATTTTGGATAATTAGTTAACATGATCATCAATCATTAACTTGAACATTTATACATGATTATCTCATATCATTAGGATTAGTAAGTGAAATCGGATTCCCTAGTTCCTATCTCCATTGATAAAAATATATTTTAATTTCAAGTTATAGATCATTTAGAATATAAATCACAAATCACAACCATTGAATTAATTCTCTAGATAGTGTTAAACTTGGTTAATTTCAGTACTCAATATCTAAACGTTCTCGTGGGAACGATATTCAGAACTCACAATTCTATATCACTTGTGCCGACCCCGTAAACTTACGGGTACACAAAAGGCGTGTCACTCAGTACCTGGAGGAGGTAGCGAAGAAGAAGAAGCAGAAAGGTAAATATGATTTACTAGTTCTTAAATCTTGCTTAGCGGAAGATGATTCTTCACCCTGGATAGTTGATTCAGGGGCCACTAACCATGTTTGTTCTTATTTACAGTGGAATGATTCTTGGACACAGCTAGAGGAGGAGAGCGTTCTCGATACGTGTGGGGTCGGGGGATGTCATGTCAGCTCGAGCAGTGGGTTCAATAAAATTGAATTTTTATAATAATGCTAGATTTTTATTTTTGAATAATGTTTATTATATTTCTGGATTTACACAGAATTTAATTTTCGTTCTAATTTGTTAGAACAATTATATTCTATTTATTTTGATAATAAATCTGTTATTATTTCAAAGAATGGTCTGAATATTTGTTCAGGGATTAATGAAAACAATTTGTATGTGTTAAGGCCGTTAATACATACAACACTGCTCAACACCGAATTGTTTAAGGTTGAAAAACCTAAAACCAAATAACATAAGATTTCTCCAGATGATGACACATGTCTCTGGCATCTAAGGCCTGATCATATCAACCTTGACCGGATAGACAGACTAGTAAAAAGCGGACCTTTAATCGAGTTAAAGGTTTGCACCTTACCTGTCTGTGAATCCTGTTTAGAAGGTAAGATGACTAAGAGACCTTTTACTGGAAAAGGCCTTAAAGCTAAAAAGCCACTGGAGCTTATACATACTGACATCTGTGGACCAATGAATGTTAGAACTAAAGGTGGTTATGAGTATTATGTCACCTTTATAGATGACTACTCTAGATACGGATATGTCTACCTGATGCAACGTAAGTCGGAAACTTTTGAAAAGTTCAAAGAATTTCGAGCTGAAGTTCAGAATCAGTTAGGTAAGACTATCAAGTCTCTACGATCGGATCGTGGGGGTGAGTACCTTAACCAAGAGTTTAAATACTTTATCGTCGAGCATGGGATAGTATCCCAACTCACAGCTCCGGGTACACCTTAGCAAAATGGTGTAGAGGAGAGGAGAAATAGAACTCTAATGGAAATGGTGAGATCTATGATTAGTTTCTCATCATTACCAAATTCCTTCTGCCGATATGCATTACAAATAGCGGCATACATTTTGAATGTAATGCCATCCAAATCTGTTCCTAAGACTCTCATAGAGTTGTGGAATGGTCATAAAGTTAGTTTGCGACATTTCCGCATATGGGAGTGTCCAGCACACATGCTGAAGAACAGAAGTGGAAAGCTAGACTCCAAATCTGCAGTCTGCCTGTTCTCCAAAGAGACCAGAGGTGGATACTTCTATAGTTCTGAAGTTAACAAAGTGTTTGTATCGACAAATGTAACGTTTCTTGAGAACAATTATATTAGTGACCATAAGCCTCGATCCAAGATTGTGTTAAATGAACTGGAGTCTGGTAAGACCAGCTCTCCATCAACAAGAGTTGTTGATCCACAAACATCTGAGAGTCAGATGATTCCTGATCAGGATACACTACCACCTAGACGTGGTGGGAGGGTTGTGATACAACCTGAACGCTATTTAGGTATAGGTGAGGGACAAGGTGTTGTCTCTACTGATAGTGTGGATGACCCATTGTCATTGAAGAATGCAATGGAAGATCCTGATAAAGAGGAATGGCTCAAAGCCATGAATCTCGAGATGAAGTCTATGTACTCCAACTCAGTTTGGGATCTTGTAGACTTACCGAATGGGGTAAAACCCGTTCGGTGTAAGTGGATCTACAAGAGAAAGAGAGGAGTAGACGAGAAGGTAGAGACCTTCAAGGCAAGGCTAGTGGCTAAGGGTTATACCCAAAAAGAGGGGGTCGATTATGAAGAGACCTTATCGCCAGTTGCCATGTTTAAGTCTATTCGGATTCTCTTATCCATTGCAGCCTATTTCGATTATGAAATTTGGCAAATGGATGTCAAGACTGCATTTTTAAATGGAAGTCTTGACGAAAACATCTATATGATGCAACTAGAGGGATTCGTGTCCCCGGATCAAGAGAAAAAGTTTGCAAGCTACAAAGGTCCATTTATGGACTTAAGCAAGCATCTAGATCTTAGAACATAAGGTTTGCTGATGTGATCAAAACCTATGGCTTCAAGCAAAACGTTGATGAGCCTTATGTATATAAGCGCATCATTGACAAAAAGATAGTTTTCTCAGTCCTATACGTAGACGAAATCCTACTCATTGAGAATGATATGGGAGTGTTGTCTAACATTAAGGGCTGGCTGGCTAACCAATTCTAAATGAAAGATTTGGGAGAGGCGAGTTATGTTCTAGGGATCCAACTTATAAGGGATCGTAAGAACAAACTCATAGAACTGTCTCAGGCATCATATATCAAAAAGATTCTTGTTCGATTTTTGATGCAGAATTCCAAGAAAGGTATTTTACCTTCTAGGCATGGAGTTCACTTGTCTAAGAAACAGTGAACTAAGGTACCTCAAGATATTGAGGATATGAGATGTGTGCCCTATGCATTTGCAGTAGGAAGTCTTATGTATGCTAGTTATGCACGAGATCGGATATCTACTATGCAGTGGGAGTAGTCAGCAGATACCAGTCCAACCCGAGATTAGATCATTGGTTGCTGTTAAGACCATTCTCAAGTATCTTCGAAGAACGAGAAACTATATGCTCGTGTATTCCGGACAGAATTTGATCCCATTAGGATACACAGATTCTGATTTTCAGTTAGACATGGATTCTAGGAAATCCACATCTGGATTAGTTTTCACCCTGGGTGGTGAAGCCATTATGTGGAGAAGTATTAAGCAATCTTGTATTGCTGACTCTACCATGGAAGCCGAATATGTAGCCGCTTGAAAAACTGCTAAAGAGGCTGTTTGGCTCCGCAAGTTCTTGAGTGATCTGTAAGTTGTTCCAGATATGGATAGGCCCATCACACTTTATTGTGATAACAATGGTGCTGTGGCTAATTCCAAAGAACCAAGAAGCTACAAAAGAGGGAAGCATATAGAGAGGAAGTATCATCTAATTAGAGAGATAGTGCAGAGACGAGATGTGATCATCACCAAGATAGCCTCGCAAGACAATCATACTGATCCATTTACGAAGACCTTACCGGCTAATGTATTCACGGGTCACCTAGAAGGTCCAGGGTTACGTCTTATGCCTCACATGCTTTAGTGCAAGTGGGAGAATGCTGGGGTTTTTGCCCTAAAGATGTAATTTATAAATGTTTTTTATAAATAAATAAAAAAAGAGTTCAATTCATTCTTATTGTGTCATTTATATTACATTAACTAGTGCATTATAACATCCTAGATTGCTGGATGTAATCTCGTACTGTGTATATAATTGTCATATACAGATGGATATAGTAAGAGATGTGCAATCTAAAGAGTCCATAGATAGCAAATACAGCTGGGTACTTTATTTGTAGTTAATCTATAGCTGCGGTCTATTCTGTATTGTACGATGATTTTATCCTGAGTCATTCATATGGAAATATGGGAATGGAGGCACCTTGTATGATGTAATCATATAGAACTGGGCCATGATCTATATGAATCTCTCACCAAGATCCGTTTATCGATAAGATTCATATACATCAACTTATGATGGCTATATGTGGGTAATCTCAATCCTGAGTGTCTTATCGACTCCTCCAGGTTAGATCGTGATTTTTGATATACCATGGGTGAGGTCGGATGATTATTCCCGATCAATATTCTCCGTATGTTAGGATTGCGGATTTGACTTGTGGCTGAGAAAGTTTGTACACAATAGTGGAATCCACTCCTTCTTGTGAGAAGTAGAGAGTAGTTCCTTTAAGGATTGATTCGGGACTTGAACAATATGAGCGCTCTCCTTATTCCGTGAGGAAACTAGATTTATTGTTCATTAGAGAATCAACGGTGCTTAAAGGATATATATAATTAGAGGGGTATAACGGACATTATGACCCAGCTCTAATTATGAACTACTGTGGAGGGTCACACCATATGTAATAGCTATATTAATGGACACCGAGTGATATCGGTCTGTGTAAAAGCGTCCGCAGTTGAGAGAATGCAACTTTGGGTTTTTAGTGGAATAACACCAGAGTTGATAATCAAGGAATATTAATTAAAGAGTTTAATTAATGAATCTAAGGATTATCGGAGCTCAAAATATTGTGGGTCTATTAGGTCCCCTTACTAGCCCGATTCATTTAGGTAACAAGGGTCACGTATAATTAATTGGATGGTCCAATTAATAGTGTTGTGAAAGTGACACATGTTAGGAGTTAATTGAGTAATGTGATTATTCAGTTAATTAAATAATGGCAATTATAACAATTAAATAATAAGATTATTTAATTATGTAATTAGTCATATAAAGAGGGTGATAGTTGATATTATCTTATTTATTAAATAAAATAAAAAATAAATTTGAATTTAAAAAGTTTAAATTCAAAAGTTACTGATAATATTGATATTTTATTTTAAATAGAGAGATAATATGATTATCTCATTTAGTAAATAAAATAAAATAAATAAATATTATTTGAATTTAAAGAGTTTAAATTTAAAAGTTACTGATAAATTAATAAAAAGAGTTTTTATTAATTTGGTAACTTAAATATATATATATATATATATATATATATTAAAAAGAGTTTTTAATATAACGGACAACTAAAACCAAATTAGTCTTTACGTTCAAAGGTTTTTTTACGTAAAATATACATAAAACAAAAGTGACCGGAGAGATACAGTATCTCTCTAACTCCTTTTCATTCTACCTCTTCACTGTTCCTGACAACGTGACGCACCCACATGCAAGTTACCGGTGTCGAGATATAGCAAGGAAGACCTAGTGGTACAGACAAGGAGCTGTAGAAAAACAAATACGAATGAGCCTCTAACGGTGGTATGTTCCTTAATTTATTTTTCTTTTAATTGATTACAATTTTATGTATGTAAAATAAATATATATGTGATATATATATATATATATTATTTTTATTATTCCGAAAATATAGTTCCAAAGTTTGACTGGTCACAAATTGCTGTTGCGATCTGTATAAAAAAATTTTAAATCCTAATTCCGCAGCGTAACCAGTAGAACGGAAAAACGGTTCCTACAACTTGGACTAGCTATTCTCATGTGATACAATCCATTGTCAATAGAGCCTTGAAGAAGCACACTCTTGGTTTTTAGATCCTTAACGACACAACCAACATTAGTGAACTCGGCAACAATATTATTAAATATTTGAGGAACATGTAGAATTTGTTTGAGATGCACATCTATATATGGTGTAGTGTGTGAACTAACAACTTGAGAGCCAACATGCTTAATATCAAGATGAGCACCATTTCCGACCAATAATTTGTCATTACCTCTATCATCAGTCTGTAGAGAGAGATTATTCAATTTAGAAGTGATATGGTTAGTAGCACCACTATCCACATATCACGATTGATCACTTTGATTATCTGAATTGGCACAGCAAGCTGGAGAATGGTGATGACACATACCATGTTGCTGATTTTGATGAGCAATATTAAATTGATCATTGTTGGTTGAAGAGTTTTGCTGTTGAACATAATTCGCCTGTGGTGATGGATTTGGACCTTGAAAGCCTTGATCAAAATATTTGTAACACTATAGAGCTCCTTGTCTAGGCTTTGAACATAATTGGCAATAGATCTTCTGATTAGAATGTTGATATCTACCTATCTTTGGACCATTTCTTCCTCTACCATTGCCTATGTTATTTGGACCAGGATTGCCACCACCTTTTTGTCATAGTTTCCAGGTTGATTGGCAGTAAAATTAGCTAAAGTACCAACTATGTTAAGCTGAGTTGTAGAGTTGATCTGATCAATTCGCTGCTCATGCATCAAAAAAAGAAACTGAGCGTCCTCTAAAGACATTGTGCGATGTTGAGAAGATATCATGACCACAACAACATCATATTCGTGGCCAACTCCACTTATAAGTGCTAGGATCAAATCTCAATCAGATACATCCTCTCCAGCAACCATCAATGCATCTCCAATATTTTTTATCTTCATGATAAACTCACTCAAAGAATCTCCTCCTTTCTTGATTGTTTGTAGTTGCTGTCGTAGTTGCAAGATCCTATCTATAGATTGTTGCGGATACAACCTTTCAAGTTTGAGCCACAGTTCTAAAGACATTTTACATCTTGTTACCTGACCAATGAGACACGGGCTGACCGTAGAAATAAGCCAACCAAGAAGAAGTTGATCTGACTTGTTCTAGGTAACAGCAGCTGCATTAGCCTATTGTTCAATCATTGATTCACCATTTACGGTTGTGGATTGAACTTCGATGAATGTTGGTGGAACTTAAGTTAAAGGAGAGATCATTCTTCAAGATCCAAAGCTCTAATCGCTAGAAGAAGCTGAGTTTTCCAGTGGATATAGTTGTTCCTATTAAGTTTGATAGAGACGTTAAATGACAAGGCTTTGGCTATGAAGTTCAGATCCATAGTTGGAGTTGCAGATATTAGACTATTCAGGTTGAGACCAGAATCAGCAATTGATAAGGAAGCCATTGACGCTAGTCGAACAGCTCTGATACCATATGAAGTTACACAGTCTACAAGCTAGAATTTCTCTTGAGCTCAAGAAGCTAATCATCCAAGAGAAGCCATAGATGTGTTGAGAGAAAATTGCTCTCTTTCTGATTTTTATAAAACTCAGTAACCTTACAAGAATGAGACTAGCTCAAATATATATCACACGATCATCAATAATAGAATTACACAAGTTGCCACATCAGATTCTTGAATAACTGATTTGTAACTAACTTGGCAACTTAGCAAATCTAGAGTTCAGCTGATGTGCATTAGCTTCATGATAATCCTGTGCACAAGCACTTCCATCAAACTTGAGATCACCATTGCATGCTTGATTATGTTGATTGTTTGTATTGCATGGTACAAGACCTATTGCATTGTTTTTTAGTATTGCAAGTCTCGTGAATGCTTTGCTGGACTTATTGTTGTTTTGATTTACTGCTGGAGTAACTGTCACTAACTCCTTATGCTTAACTTGCAAGATGGAACCTCAACATATTTTTAAGGTTAAGCAACAAAGAGATCTATGTAATCTTC
This sequence comes from Xanthoceras sorbifolium, assembly GCA_003430845.1. NCBI lineage: Eukaryota > Viridiplantae > Streptophyta > Magnoliopsida > Sapindales > Sapindaceae > Xanthoceras > Xanthoceras sorbifolium. The sequence continues at coordinate 28,210,601 of CM010621.1, forward strand.
AAGACCCAATGCATGAATAGCTGGAACAACTTGAGTTCTCCACTAGATATAGTTATTTTTGTCACGTTTCATTGAGTGGCAAATTTTAGTTAAGAGTCTTTGCTAGTGAAGCAAAGTCCACCTTCATAGCAACTTGAGATGCTGAGCTGTTAGAGAGATTGATGTTAACTGACCTGGAAGTCATTGACATTAGTCAGCAACTCTGATACCATGTGAAAAATGAATCAAAGATGATAAAGAACAAGTTAACAATACTAGAAGCTTAAAGATGAAATCAGAAAACTATGGCAGCCATTGTTGAAGTGTTGAGCTCAACATGAAGTGAGGCATTTTTCATTCTCATTAATTAATAACCTAATACATCAGCTACTTAATATATAAAAGTCAACTTCTCAAAACAAAATTCTAACAATCCTCATAATTCTTTTCGTCCAATTCTTAATTGTACAATTTAAGCAATCTCTACAACTCTGATGATCTTTGCACACTGTGCCAGTCCAGCATGGTATGCTGAGTGCTTATGCAGTGAATCATGATTTCTTCTCCTCCTCTGTCTGTTAGTGATAGTTGTAATTGTCCTTTTATCGCTTGACCATGTTGTTGGTGCTGTTGGTACCTGATTTTGATATGTAAGCAAGTTGCTCGAACCTGAATTGAAGGAGTCTAGTGCTTATGCAGCTGAATCTAGGCCACCGGAGCCTAAACCTGCTGAATTTGTGAAGCCTGCTGGTGCTGGATCTGGACTTTTGTAACCTGCTGGTGCTATACCAGATACTTTCACAACTAATACATGTAAGTCGAGTAAAAAAGTGACATCTTCCAAATATTTAAGGACTAAATTGTAAATCCTCCTATATTTACCTTATCCATAAGAAAGAAAATTATTTCAGTCACAAATTTATGTACACGAAATTCATTAAATTAAAACTCAAAATATATGGCATTAGTTAAAAGTTAGGAAAACAATAATAAATAATTCTAATAAGTGACATCATGCCATTGAAAACTTAACAAATTAGTAGGTTAATTTATATTATGCATAAAATTTATTCCTACTATTGAGGTTTTTTGTATATATGTTTTTATTTAAATAAATATACTACTGAAAAAATAAAGATACTCCAGATAAAAAATTATTCTGGCTACGCCACTGATATACATCTACATACTTTTTCGCTTAACATACTAGAATAAGAAGGAAGACTCTTAGGAACTCGATTAGGACTAGTAAAGCTTCTCCAGGATTGTTTGAACAATGTTTGATCAGGTTGTGGTAATTTACATAACATATTACTCTTTTTCATTTAATTAAACAATATATCGTGATCATTAAAATAAATTTTCAGGAAAAAAAAAATATCAGCATAACTCTCAAGCAAATTGTCCTATTTGATGGACAAGAACATATCTTCATCAAAGAGATAATTTCAGTGCATTAGGTGCATTGATAAATAATGCACCCGACCACTAAATATATGAACATAGTTGACATGTGTGCATTTTCTAAGTGATACTCGTGTATTTTTTGCCACGTGTCAAATACTCAATGACCAAAAATTCACCACTCAATAGTATCCAGAAAAGATTTTCTCTTATTCAAAAATAGAAAAAATATGTTTGGGAGTTGGGAGTTGGGAGATATAAAAGCAAGTCTTTCCACATGATCATGTACATGAATTATTGTGGCAAATATACGTGGAAGCCATATATTAACAAATTTCACGTTACTTGTAAATCATTATCCATGCCAAACCTGTAACCAACTAAATCCTAAATGATAAATGAGACATATTGTAATATCTCTTCACCAATCATATCCTAAATGATAAATGAGAAGATCTGTGCTGATTCATGAAGGCCAAAAAAAAAAAACAATATCTCTTTTCCGTTAAATGAGAGACCATTAAAGTGAATTTGAGAAAAAAAAAAAATAACAAATGTCTACATAAATCTCAAGCAAATTGTCGTATTCCAGCGGCAAGAACAGATCTCCATTCAAAAGATAGAAGAATTATGTTTCGGAGCTAGGAGACATAAAAGCTAAGTCTTTACACAGATCACATACTTGAATTATTGCAGCGGATACACGTGGAAGCAATAAGATAAGCAGATGAATTATTGCAGCATATGCCAGTTTGGTAGAACTGTGCTGTGGAAAGAGACAAAAAACGTAGATGTGGTTGTAACCTTTTTAAAAGAAATTTTAACTATAATTTTGGAAAAAATAACAGTTGATTGTTTGATTAACTATATTTTGAGAAGCGTTGTGGTTAGAAAGAAAAGCTGTATTAAATTGTTTGGTAAACTATATGGCTAAACTGCCGTGAAAATATAAAATGACCAAATGGACATCGTAGTAAAATTAAATTATTTAATTTGTTAATGAAAATTCTGTTTATATACCTAAGCATATTTTAATTTTTTTTACTTTAATTGTAATATGAAAATAGACTCAATTAAATTTAATAATTATCTTCTAACATTAATTATAAAAAAATAATTTTTAACTAACAAAATAAAGATTAGTAAAATTTTTAATTATTTTTGTCAAATACTGAAGATAAACAAAATTGGATTTTTAATAACAATATTTTCTCATTTCAAATATTATTAAGTTCTTATCAAGTAGATATAAAATATTTAAGGTTATATTTTTTTAATTTTAATATAAGGTGAGGGATAATTTGGTCTAAAATAATTTCATTTAAGGTTATGACCTGCTTCCCGCTTAAGCTAGAAGCTGAAGTTGGGTTGGATCAGCTTCGGTTTTTAGATATCGCTTTGAACTACATTATCCAATAAACAACTTTCAAGAGGTTTACCAAACGACTTTTGAACCAAATGTTATTAAATAAGTTAAAAACGATTATTTAAAAGCTCTACCAAACTGACCTATACTGATCACATATAGAAATTATTGCAACAGATGCACATGGAAGCAATAAAATAATTCAGTCGACAATTATCTTGAGCCTTTAGAAATATCGTGAACGCATTGGTGTTATGCTAAGTCAAATTGATTGATATATGTACAAGATATCTCAAGCAAATTGTCGCATTCGATCGACATGAATGGAAATTATGTTTGGGAGATAGATTAGGAGACACAAAAGCTAAGTCATTCCTTAGTAGATATACAAATTAGTGATCACGTATATAAATTATTGCAGTAGATGGATGTGGAAGCAATAAAATAAATATATAAATTATTGGAGCAGATGCCGGTTCGGTAAAGTTGTGGTGTAGAAAAAAAAGTAGTAAAATAGCATATTATTCTTTTCTATTGAATGAAACAATCTCAAGTAAATTGTCCTATTTGATCGACAAATAGGTATCTTTATCAAACAGAAAATTTTCAATGCATTGAATCTATTGATAAATTGTACGCTTGATCACTAAACATATGACGTATAATTGACACATGTATATTATTTAAGTGATATTTGATTTTATTAATTCTTTTTTTTGTTCTTATTTTTTATAAAATAAAAAAAACTTGCTGAGATGTTAACGTCACCAAGTGAAGAAAAAAAATAAAAAAAAATCGTGAATCTTGTCCTTAAATATTGCATCAAAAGCAGCAAAAGCATATATATATATATATACTTAATTCCATGAATCATTAAACTTGAAAATAAAAAAATATAATTTAATTCGTTTGGTAGATAATTTTAAAATCTAAAAATTAGTTTATTGGGTTGTGATATCTACCATTAGAACAGTCATATATTAATATATTATATATAAATAAGTAGATGTTACAACCCAATAAATTAACTTTTTTGGGTGGTAAAGTTTTTCACTAATAAATAAAATAAATATCAGTTCTTATAAATATATAAAAAAAATTTGAAAATAAAAGAAAATAAAAAATCACAATATTCCTGATATGTTACAGCAAATTCATTTGTGCTAGATATGAATGGGATTTTCCAGTTATTTTATTTCATTTCATTAAAACGTTTTTTTGCTAGGTTTTGTTTACTGTGAGAAGAAAATAATTAAAAACAAAATCGACCGACAAGTACCTATCTTCATCAAAGAGAAAAATTTCGGTGCATTAGGTGTATATATATTGGGTGCATGGATAAATAGTGCGCTCGACCCCTAATGATATAACATATAGCTGACGTGTATGCATTATTTATGTGATACAAATATATTTCTTGTCACGTGTCAGGTTGCCCCCTTGGGCTATTTCTTCCTCCTCAGCGCGAGCGTAGTCGGTGGCTACCTCTACCATCTTTAGATAGATTTTTGGCCGTTGTTTTCTTAACTGGAAAGAGAACGCTTCGCTTTGCATTACGTTTGTGAATATATTTATAGCGGCGGCGTCATTGAAGTCCTCCACCTGGACCGCTTCTTGGTTAAAATGGGACAAGTACGTCCTTATGGATTCTCCCTTCCCTTGGTTGACTGAAGATAGATGGGACAGGGATTTCTTTCGCTGCACGCTCCTCATAAAATGTCGAAAAAATGCGCGGCTAAATTGTTCAAAGTTGTCGATGCTGCGTCGGGATGAGTGGGGGGGGGGGAGTTGTTGGAACCAGCTCCCGGTGAGATCCCCGAAGGTGATTGGGAAGGCCTGGCATAGCAATCGTTCATCCCTGGTTTGGGTACCCACGAGGGTGGTGAACCGAGATATATGCTCGATTGGGTCTCTGTCCTCGTTGTACTCGATAATACTAGGCATCTTGAAGTTCCTCGAGAACTTCTTTGCCACTATTATATCGGTGAACTTATTCGCCGTCGCTCCGGAGCAGCAGATTGAATCTTTGGAGAAAGGTTCTTCTCGTTGGACCTGCTTGAGTCCCTCCTTCAGTTGTCGAATTTCTCTCCACATGGACTCTTTTTGCCCATCGAGTCCTCGGTGGGGCTTGCTTGACAGATTCCAACGGAGTTTATTAGGCTTTCCTCAGTCTCCCTGCTGTCTCGTCGACGCCGCTCCCATCTTGTTGCTTTTGACTTGGTGGTAGAGACATGTTTCCTTTGCCTTCCCGGCGGTGCTTTCCTTTGCGTCGAGTCGAGTTTTCCTTCGTTTGTGAGCTATCAGTGCTCTGATAGGATGACTCACTTGTGAAAGGCTCTAAGAGGGGTAGAGGTTCCTTCCCTTTGCCACTAGCGCATCCCCTAACGGCTTCCTTATTGGGTCCTGCACTCCCTCTATGTTCTTCTCCTGGGTGAGTGAGTCTGCTTCCCACTTTCTCCATTTGTATCTGGAGATGGTATCCTGTCTGATATGTGTCCTAGGAAGACACTTCCGTAGGTGACGTCACTGGGGGAGGTTTGGATGCCGTAGACATGCTGTCATGTATGATAAACCCGATAGGGGTTTGCCTTATTGGAGACAAGGGGGTCCCCAAATGCGTCGTTTGCTAGGGGTTGTGCTCCTTTTCCTGAATAATCAAATCCATGTCAAGGCTTCCTTATAGGAATGAAATACAGCCCTCTTTCTACTGCCAAATTGTTGACGATGAAAAATGGATCATGTAGTTAACGGGGGTCAACTATGCCATGTAAGGCTGCTTAATGGTTCACTGAGCCTAACTGTAAGAGGTTTATCGCTATAATCCTACGGATAGAGTTCTCGCAGAAGATAGGGAGTCCTCGGATGAGGGTTAAAGCACTTCTATCTGTTAAAACAAAGAAAGATCGGTGAGGGATGCCAGACTTTAACTGGGGATTGACCTTCGACGATCAAGTCAGTTTTTACTAGATGGAAGGAAAAGATTAATAATGTTTTTGTTTAAGGTTGGTGAGAGTATTCAATAGCTTACCTCTGCTCTCTTAAATACTGATATTTATACTCCTTCGGACATTCCTCTTGTTGACTTCTACTTTGGGTATGTCCAAGCATCATTCAGGGATGGTCAAAGGGATGTTACCTTAAGTGCGTAACATCTGCTTTCTTGGGCAACTGCCCTATAGACAAGACAGAAAACTGCATGTTGAACGGTAACTGGCAATGCTAAGGCATTTAATGCGCCTCCTGTCCAAAGTGACAAGTCCCTGATATCGACTGGAGTGGCCATAAATGTCTGCTGCTGTGTCACAGTCTGTCAGGCCTGTTTGTGACACAGTTGACTGGTGCATTGATCTGTCCAAAGCTAATATATTCCAGATTGTTCATTAAGGCGCTCCGAGAACATGCTGGCGTTGAGTGCGTTTTCGCCGCCATAGGGTTCATTCTCGCCGGGGCTTCTAATATCCACGTCAGATCCTCCCATCCCTAATCTCTAATGGAATTAGACGTGTATCACTTATGTGGCTGCATTTGGTTGTCGGTAATGATGCAGAGGTCGAGTGTTGTAGGAAATACCCACAACAACTGTTAAAAACATATAATTTTAGGATAAACTACAGTCCACCCACCTGATTTGTCCCTAATTATAGGTGAAATTAACTTTTAGAAAAATTAACTGCATACCTCTCTGCCGTTAGCGTTGAATGTCAAATAATTCGTTAAAAATCTATAAAACATAATTTTTCCCTAGTTAAAAAATTTCAAATAAAAGTAAAAGTGCCTTTGGACAGACTTTTTATAAGTTTGCAAAAGTGTCTTTGGAACAGGTTTTTATATGATAATTATTCAATAAGAATCTGTTAAGCTGTAAGCAGTGCTTCAACTCATCAATTACTCTTCCTTGGCCTGTGAAAATATTTTGTGATGTGAATGTATATATATATATATATATGCAAAAATTTAAGCCTATTAATATGGCCTAATAAGTCCACAAACCGATCGAATCGATCCGAACCAATCTAGTCCAATTCAATTTCAATTGGCTTGGTTCACTTTTTAAAAAATCAACTAATTATTGATTTTTTTTTGTTCATATTAAAACCGTATCAAACCAACCAATGCTCACCCTTAACCCAGGCCATGGCTTGTTTTGCAGGAAGTGCGATATTTTAGGAAAAGTTAAGCTATTGGAATCCCGAAGTACAAACTCCTCAAGCAAGCCGGTTCAATTTTCTGTATCGACAGCCGACTTTATTATATTTAGTGCCTACTAATAAGAAAGCTTTTGTATTTATAAAATAAAAAATATATAGTTAATCATCAAGTTTTTAAAAATATATACTAATGATAAATTTTAGGACCGAGATCAAATAATCAATAATTATCTGATTAGAGAGCTCCATTTTCTTTATAAAAAAGATTGGAGTTAAGTTGGATGCTAATATAAACATAGCATGCATAGAAAATAGTTAAGTTGGATGCTAATGTTAATAATTGAAGCATAGTATGCATAGAAAAATACACAACATCATAGTATTGATAATATGAAACGGTCACAATTAAGGCTGTGATGAGCCATTTGATGTACGTACATATAAACTCATTCGGACCAAGGGTTCAAACCCTTTATTGTACTAGTACTTATACGACCATCCAACAACACAAATTATATATCAGAAGACCACGTAATGCACTCAAAAACATACATAATATGACCTCGTATCAATTTCTCGATCGATCCGGGTCTATGCCTGCTCGGTAAGATGGGCACCAAGATCTTTGGTCATATTGGTGACCAACTGAAGAATTCCCTTGGGTTCTGAGACGTCTTCACTGAGCTTCTCATATTTTAAAGTCCAATGAACCAAGCTGCCCCCATCCTTTGGAGTGGCTTGAACAGTGGCATCAAAGATCTTGTACTTGTCCAGCAAATGTCCTTCAATCATTCTAAATGTGGTTGAGTAGTTCTCATCATCTATGGCTTCAATCACCTGTTTAGCAGTTTCAGCAACCCCATCTGTCAAACAGTTTGATCAGGATTAACAAAAATTTAATTCTCTTAAGATTTATTTCCTACAAGTAATGCAGATCAAAGCCCGGCATTAGCGGGCGTGATCTAAATGTTAGATTCTTTGCAATTTATTTGGTAAACTATTTGAAAGATTGTCACGTATAATTTTTTCGTCCACCTTTTTTCCTTTTTGAAAAAAAATATGTACTTAAATAAACACTAAAAATATTATAAATCCTTAACTGATCCAAGCTCTTATGGAGCTTTTAAGATCTTGTCAACGTAGAAACAATATGGGAAAACAAAAGTACAACACCCATATCATGGACAAGTGATGGAATTATATTTACAAAGTAAAAATTGTGGGTTTACTAATAGAGGTTGACATAGTCAGGCTTTGTTTTTTTCTTAGGCAAAATGAAAAAAACCAATTCATGAAATAAAATTGAAGAACACCACAAACATCGAGAAGGAGATCAATTCACAACTCTGATAATTAAAAAGAATTGTGGGCTTACCATGCATGTAATTCCAGAAAATAATAGAGCCTACTTTTCCCCATTCACCCTCATGCAAATCACAACCCTGAATATGTTCAGGAGTGACATTTGACATGTGGTGTGGTCTGCAGCTGAACACATCATGAAACTTATCGGCCGGAGCCTTGATCTCTATATCAGTCTCCAACTGACCTTTCAGACTCATTTCTTCTAATTTCTTTCAATAATAATCTGCTGAATTGTAGTTTTAAGGAGGCAGTGTTGAAATATACTTCGCTCCTCTTGCCTTTATATATAGAAGAGTACAGTGATCTAGGTCATAGACTCAAATAAATCAGTTCAATTATTGCTTTTGTAAATAAGTGTGGAGACATCTCCCATCGAAGATCTTGCTTTTGAATATTATGTTTAAGATAATAAGGAGACTCTAGAAGGAAATAAATAATGTAAAAACAAACAGTACTTTGGTGATGATGTTGCAGCAAATTTGCACCAATCAGTTGAAATCTTATGGTAATTAATGGCAAGAATGGTAGGTTTGAATTTAGGTCCCGTCTTTATCTCAGGAGATTTTTTTTTTTAATTTCATTATTTTAATTTTGGGAAGATGGTGATATAGAATCATTTTGTCCATGTATGTAGTAAATATTAATACACATACAAAAGACATCTCAAATTTTCATTCCCAAACGAAATATCATCTTATTTGTAATAGTTATTTAGATAAACAAAGCCAGAAATATTAAAAAAATTTAAAATGTAAATAATAAATAATGTGTCATTGTACTTGTAGTTGTCATGTTGATCCTGTAGGTGATATTTTCTATCATATTCCCCACTTAGTTTCTGATATTGATAGGACCTTGGTGGCCATCTATATAAACAGAGAAGGAAATTGCTAATGCATTATTGATATAGTAAAGTGATGGAATTACTGATACCAAGAGGCGGCCGGAAGCCCTCAATACTCCTACTGGCCCTCAACATACTCAAACAGGCACTTACAACGGAGCACTGGAGTAACATCATTATGAGAGAGACCGTTGTAACTGGATCAAACTGTATTCTTTCTGATTTGCAGGATTCTCCACTGGAGGCAAGCACAGAGCATACTTGAATAATTTTATCAGGATTCTATTATAAAATTAAAATAGGCTTAGAGATTCAGGAAAGAGAAAGAGAGTTTAAGCAAACATGATTTTATTAAAACACGAAATATTTTACAAAGGATTCTGATGATAGTGTTTCGATGATCCAAATGAGAGAGGTCATACCTAATTTATAGGCAGAGCGAACTCTCAAGAGAAATCTCTAGACAAACTTCATTATTAAAAGAAGACAAACTACTTTTCTAATGATTACATCAGGACAAAGCTAAGAAGAAAAACATGACAAAGGAAAGTCACAGGTGAGTTTCCTTATCACAAACCAACAAACATAATTATTATAAAAAGACAAACCGACATTTAAAGCATACAACTTTTGATAAAGTAGGAATAATAATTATTGTTTTGGATTAGAGGGAATCTTCCTACTGGCTGAATTCCTTGATGGCTAATGATGATGTGGCTGAAGTCACATGGAGTTTTGCGATGGAGATATATTAAAGTTTTGATAATCTTCATGATTAGAATAGATGTCTCCTGCAAATTTCTTGTAAAAAGGTCTGGAGGGTCCTGTGTCAACTTCCATCGGGTCTTGAGAATCTGGAAAGTATCCTGGCGGGGAGTGAGTAGAGGGAAGGACAAATACTTCATCAGGGTAGTCTGGCTCCACATTAGTAAGTTCAAATAGAAATTTAATAAGTGAAGTTTTAATGTCTGGCCATTGAACATCCAAGTCATAGACTGTTTGATACTCATATGCATTGTTGACAGACTATAACATTTTTGTATTTGAATTAAACATATGGGGTCCGTAAAAGATAAAAATGCATGTGAGTTTTTCACTCATGAAGTCGTCCATTTTCCAAATATTATGGTAACCCATTAATGATGTTTACGCCACCATGAAAGAGGGGAAAACCACTGGAGAAAGGTTCAGACGAGGGAATTTTCATTGGAGGGTTCATGGAGATGTTGGTAAAGTTTCATGAGGGGTAAAGCAATAGGATGTGAATAAAGGACAGAGAGACACCAAAGGAACCAAAGGGCATTATGGGTAAACTAGAAAGGATGAAGGTGAAAAAGGTCAAGAAATGGTTTATCTTTTTTAGAAATATGGTGGCCATAGTGGTCATGTTCCTGTAGGCAAGAGAGATAGTAGTGGAGGTGTTCTGTAGCGAAGAACTTGACACCTTAGGAGGTTGGTTGATTTTCAGGAGGAAATTTTCTTGTAAACTCTGAAGGAAAGAAGAGTGCCTATTTTGCTGGGAGGTTTTCTATGAAGGAGAGGTCATAGGAAGGTGAGACCATGGTTAGTGTGAGAGTGTAGATAACAAGTATGACTGATGAGGAGGTAATGAGCTGTGTTTGCTTAGGACGTGAGAGCATCTCTGGGATGATGTTTTGGGATCCTTTTATATACGAGGCCTAAAAATCATATTTTTCAAACCATGATTTCAGCCTGAAAAGCAAAAGATCAGGAGGGATATTGTTCTTAAAATCAAGGATACGTGGAAAGGAGGAATTGTCCATTTCCACTTTAAAAGAATGACCTCTGAGATAAAAATCAAAATTTTCTATCTCGTATTTGACAGCAAGAATCTCTTTGTAAATTGTGTGATAATGTTGCTGAGAGGCCTTGAAAGAACCACTGGCATGAGCACAATAGTATATTTTGTTATTTTTTTCTTCTAGGAGCAAAGCTCCCCAGTGAAGATTAGAGGCATCAGTTTGGAGGATGCGAATTCCATCAGAGGGAATATAGAGTGGGGGCGGTTGTTGAGCAACCTTTTTGAGATGTTGAACTGCCTGAGTGTGTTCTGGCCCCCACAGTTTTGGATTCTTTCTTAGAAGGCTAGAAATAGGGGACATGTGTTTGGCCACACGTGGAATGAAGTCACGAATTTAGTTAACTATTCTAAGAAACTGTTGAATTTGTTCTCGTGACATGTGTTCATCAGGAAATTTGAGCAGTTCTTGAGCAAGATATAGTCCAGGAGAATACGTGCCCTGTAACACGTGCATTCCAAGAAAATCAATTTGTTCTTGGGTAATGAAACTCTTTTTTTCTAAGAGCATGATGCCATACTGTTTAAGAATGGCACAAAATTGTGAGAGGAGATGACGATGCTCTTCTTCTGTATGACTGAAGAGCAGAATGTCATCAATATAGATCAATGTGCTATGGAGGATAGGATGGAAAATTCTAGTCATGGAATTTTGGAAGACAGATGTAGCAGTTTTTAACCCAAAGGGTAAAACGTTCCATTGATATTGAGCATCCGGTATACAGAAGGCTGTTTTTGGACGATCTGAAGGATAAATGCCCAACTGTCAAAAAGCAACTTAAAGATCAAACTTGGAAAATATTTTAGACTTGGCAAGATGGACCAGGAGGGTAGAGATCTTTGGCAAGGGAAACTTGTCATCTTGAAGAAACCTGTTTAATGGTTTATAGTCAATAACAAGTCTCTTTTTTTTTTCTAAGCTTTTCAGATCGTTTCTCAATATAGAATGCTTGACATGACCATGGAGAATCTGTAGGCTCAATGAGACTTTGTTGTAACAGGGCTTGACATTCATGTCTGGCTAGTTAAAGGTTGGACGGTGGCATGCCGGGATGAGAGGCTTTAGTAGGATTGACATCTTCATTAAGCTTAAAGGGGAGCTTAATAAAGAAATTCGGATTATGCCAAAGATGATTAGGGTGTTTGAACAGGGCATGATTTTCGTCACAATAGGAAAGGAGGAGCTGTTTGAAGTGCTCAAAAGAGGGTGGACTATCTTGGAGCGAAAAGATTTTCAAATCTTTGGTGAAGGGTTTGAAATCTCTTTTGTATCTGATCCCGTTGGGAATAATTCTTAATTTGTCAAACTGACAATAAGTATCCCATCCCAAAAGTAAATCTTTTTTAGGAAGTGGACTGCCAATGAACTTGCTCCAAATGATGCAACCGGGGAAAAACTTTATCCAAATTCTTTTTTTAGTGATCAGCCTAGTAGTAAACAGTTCTCCGTTAACTGCTTTAACTGCTTTAACTGGTAGTAAACAGTTCTCCGTCATACTTATCTAAGAGAATTTGGACCTGGACATGTGGGCTATGAATTTCTTAACTAGATAGTATTTATGGCTGTGACTGGAATAGTTGGAGTTGGAAAATGGAGGATCCTGAGGAATCAGAATATTCTGTGTCCGAAGTAGGTGAAACAGATTCTGGTTCAGACTCAGGAAGAGCGAAGGCAGTGTCATTGTTCATTTCAGACTGTTCTGAAAACAGGGACTCAATGTCTGCATCTGAGTCAAGAGCTGGTTCAAAAGACTAGTGAAAGTTTAAGTGCAACGGTCTATATGAACCTAGAGGGGGGGTGAATAGGTTCTTACCCAATTTTTTTGATTACCAACAATTTAATTAGATCAATTCAATAATTATAAACACATAACAAATGCGGAAGAGATAAACAAAATCAACACAAGGATTTTAGCGTGGAAAACCCCTTCCAACAAGGGATCAAAAACCACGGGACCACTCTTGGCCACTTAACGGACAATTCACTAGTGATAAATGCAGTACACCCTCAAGTTGTAATTATAAGGACTCACTCCTCTTGGACTATCCCGCTCTAGTCTACCCGCAGGCCTTTTCCCTAATGATCTCCTAAGATCCACTAGGTGACTAAACGTATATCCTCAAGCAATCCTAGAATTCACACTCCTATTGGCGTGAGCCTACACCTATGGTCTCGCAAGAGCCAACTAGTGAAATTCCACACAAATGCAACTTTTGCACAAGAAGCAAACCTTGAGCTTGTTCACAAGACTTCACCAAAGTCACACAAGCTCTTCCAATAACACAAAGGATTATAGTCTAAGTGTTCAATGATGCATGAACATACATTTAGGATGCATGACTAATACAACCTATGATGCTAAGTGAACTAGTGCACACAATCTACTTAAATAACACTTAGCATAAACACATTTCAAGACCTAACAATTTTTGTAACAAATTCAACACTTTCAAGTCATGAAACAAACATATTCAATTCATGAACTCTACAAGGCAGGCAACATGTTTATATGAGTGTGATTCTAACAACAAGTAAATTATTATAACAACAACTAACACTCTTGATCCAACCTAGATTAGTACCAATCCACTAAACACATGTGAGATAGATGCTTAATTCATTCAAGCAAGATAAATGCATTCTAAATCACAACATCAAGTTATCTAGGTACTAATTTAACTTCCTAAATGCCTTATCATGCATTAAACACAAAACACACAAGCTTTCATTCAATTAATATCTATAAAACTCCATTAACTCTCATTCAAGAATAACAAAGAGATTCAAATGAAATGAATCATAAAACAACTTGAACAAACAAGAAACAAACTTTCCACAAGTCTCTAATTTGATTCCATGGACATACAAGAGAGATTGGGTGAGTTTTGAGAGATTGGAGTTGAGAGAGTATGAAGAGAGGGAGCTGCTAGGGTTCTTCTTTCTGGATTCTTGATGAAAAAGACGAAGTGGCATTTATATATAGGAAGGGCCACGGGTCGGGTTGCCATACAAAATGGGTCGGACACACATGTTGGGTCGGGTGCAGTTTTCTACACTGACCTATGTTCGGTTTCAAGCTAATATCTAGAGAAACGCCACCCAGAAAATTCTGAAAAACTAACTGAAGAAAGTAGACACATATATGAACAACGTTAATGAAGAACACCATTTAAAATTCTGACATTAAGGGTGCCATATTGGACCACATACATGACACACAAAAACTGTCTCCCCTGTTTTTTCAGCACTGACCTATGTCTGGTGTTTAGCTATTATCTAGAGACGTGCAACCCAGAAAATTCTGAAAAAATTAGAGAAGACGGTAGAGACATATATGAACAACGTTCATGAATGACACCATTTACAATTCTGACAGGAAGGGTGACATATGGGACCACATACATGTCTAACAAAAATTGTCTCCCCTGTTTTTCCAGCACTGACCTATGTCCAGTTTCTATCTAATATCTACCGACGTGACACCCCTGAAAATTCTGAAAAACTGACAGAAGTAAGTACACACATAGACCAACAACTTTCATGAAGAATACACGTTGAAATTCGGATAGGAAGGTGGAGATATGGGACCATCTATAGGATGCATCTGCAAAACATAACATATGAATGCAATACAATGAACTATGCATCATAGACCATGTCAATGATGAATGAGATGCCTAGAAACATAATGAATGATATGTTGTGAGTGTGTGAGATCCTAAAAACCTTTGTGAGATTGAGAGAAACTTACCAAATGAATCGATGATCTTGATGCCTTCAACGAAAGCTCTTAAACACAATTACAACCAAAGAGTGTTTTGCACGGAATTAGCCAACCTAGAAAATACTCGACCTAACAACTAGATTTGTTGGATCATTTTGGCTGACTGTTTGGTTTTGATAGGACATTGTTTTGCAAAATGTCTTTTTTTCTTGCAAATATAGCACCTGTTGGATTTTCTAAATCCTCGTCGTTGCTTATTTATGAAGTAACGGAATCTGCAGTTTTTTCTTCCTTCTTTGGCAGGAAATGTTTCTTTTTCTTTGTATGACAAGAGCATTTGTCAGGTTTGCACTTGATTTGAAGATAAGGTTTCTGACAAACCTTTTCAAACTTTTTTTTTCTGAAGCATTTTTGAGAAAAGTTTCTGTGTATCACAGATCTTTTCTAGAGAAGCAAGGGTCATTTAGTGGATTTCTCCCATGGTAATTTCTGACAAATTTCTTCATGTAGTAGCAATTTGTCCTTAAAGCTCAATTTGCAATTCTTCTGGGAGAGAGTTGATATAGACTTGGCGTAAGGATTCATCATTATAACCATTGAGCATGTAGTATCTCTTAGACATTTTTTTGTAATGGTTGTCCAAATCTTTTCTTTTAAGGGAACATCACTTCATGTCAAAATATTCCTGCCGTATCTATTTGTCTATCAATTGAGCATTTCCAATAAATGTGACAAAACGTAAGCCAAGGACGTCGGCAGCACTTGATGCACGAACAAACTAAAGTTGCCTATACTTACCAAGACTTTGGAACCATTCTTTGAGGATACCCGTGAATTGAGAAGTAAATTCATGAAGGATGTCTTCTAAGGTTCGATTGGACTTTGTCATTTGAAGATCAATTCATGCACCAAATTCGTAAATTTTCTGATGCCAGTCTTTGTGGTATTTTCCTTCAAAGGAAAACCAAGGGCCATTCGTGGCCTTATCTGCTGCTTGAGGGGGAAATTCTGGTTTCAAGTTTGTATATTGTGGAGTTTCTGGGGGTTCATCTTCAACAATAGGCTCATTGTCATTAGCGGTTGACAGGCCTTTTTTTTTTTTCCTAGGCTTAATGAAAACAATTAATATATAGGTGTAGAGACATTGAAGATATTAAATCATTCATTGATTTAGTTCATATAATTAAGAGACTATGATGTTAGTAGATATGCATGATGGCAACATATTCAAAACATTAACCAGATCAATAATGAAGTTGTTAGGGGTTGGCACCTGAGGTGAGGAGACTGAAATAATTGATACGATTTTGCTCCAAGAATTTTATAAACAAAATTAGTTGACATGGATGAGTGTATTAAATATTATGGTTAACATAATAAGGAGACTATATGAGGAAAAAATTGTGAAGAATGAAGAAAACAACTAGAAACTAAAACAAGTAAAGGTCTTTGATATAAGTGAGTAGGTGTTCAACAAAAGTACCCAGAAAGAGTGCACGAACATAGTGAAAAGAGAGAGAATTTCTGACTCCATTAATGGAGATTTTTATAAGCTCAAATCATTAATCAATAATGTTTACATCAGTCATTATATATACATTGACTTTTTTAAGTCATGCATAATGCATGCTTTAACCAACTATAACTAACTCTAATAACCTAATGACACATTAGCAGCAGTTCTAACTAACTCTTAACTAACTAATCAGCTTTCATCACAAGCTGGTCATGCCCTCTGTTGCTTGTATATCTTTTAGACCTGCACTTGCTTGATGTATGATCTTCACTCAAATTGCATTGAGGCTTCTGTATGTAAACACATAGTGTATTGCAGCTCAAGTTTGAATATTTGTTGTAACAGCTCTTATCAGAGCGTGGCACTGTCCTGGTGATGTTATTAGCTACAACACATTGCTGAGATTGCTAAAGTTGTTGTAGCTGTTGTAGCTTTGGAGAAGTTGCTGCAGTTGCCAATGTAGCCAATGTAGGTAGTTGCAGGTTTATTACTCTTCACAGCCCCCTGCAAGCAGAACTAGAGAGAACAAACCATATTTAGATTGGTTCTAAGAGTGACAAACCTATCAACTGATAAATTTTTGGTGAAGATATCAGCCTTTTGAAATTCTTTCGGCATATATTGTATATTAAAAATGCCAGTAGCCACCTTTTCCCTAAGAAAATGGACATTAATTTCAATATGTTTAGTCATAGCATGAAAAATAGGATTATGAGCTAGAGATGTGGCACTTTGATTATCACACCAAAGAACTGGAGCAGTTTGCAAGGAAAGATCAAGTTCGAGGAGAACAGACTTGACCCAAAGGATCTCAATGGAGGCTTGACCAAGAGACCTAGACTCAGACTCAACACTTGATCTAGCAACCGTATGTTGCTTTCTTGATCCCCAAGTGATCAAATTACCTCATAAGAACACATAACAACTGCTTGTGGACCTCTTGTCATTAAGACAACTAGCCCAGTCTGCATCAGCATACAATTCCAGATTCAACATAGCTGAGGGTCTAAACTACAGACCAAAATGAGCTGTACCTTTGAGGTATCTAAGCACTCTTTTACAAACCATCCAATATACCTTAGTTGGAGCAATCAGAAATTGACTTAATTTATTCACAATGAAGGCAATATCGTGTCTAGTGTTAACTAGATATTGCAATGCACCAACTGTACTCCTACAAAGAGTAGGGTCTGTGAAAGGTTGGCCATCATGAAAAGAAAGCTTAACCCTAATGCTGGCAGGAGATGTATAAGGTTTAGAGTATTGCAGACCTGTCTTTTTATGCAAATCAACAACATATTTAGAATGCAAACCATCCTTGTCTCGAAAGGCCTCAAAACCAAGGAAGTAATTGAATTAACTAAGGGACTTTGAGGAAAACTTAGAGTTGACCACTTTAATCACATCAGAAACAAGAGAAGAATTGCTCCTTGTTAGTAGAATATCATCAACATAGACTTAGAGAAACACAACCTGACCTTGAGGCCTTTTTATGAACAAAGATACACCAGTTGTGGAACTTGTGAATCCCCAATCCAAAAGAGCTGATATGAGCTTATGAAACCACTCCTTATGAGCTTGTTTCAGACCATATAAACCCTTGGTCAATTTGCACACATGAGAAGGATATTGAGGATGTTCAAAACCTTGTGGTTGAGCCATATAAACTAGCTCATGAATGTGTCATAAAATTCTACCCGTGGTATTTGATGGAATCCCTTAGCAAGTAACCTTGCCTGGTACTTCAAGATTGTCCTATCAGCTTTGTATTTGATTCTAAATACCCATTTGCTTCCTACAATGCTCATTTTATAAAAAAAAAAAAAGGAACAAGCTGTCAGGTTTTTTTGGCCATGGAGCATCATATTCTGCTTGCATTGCTGATTTCCACCTAGGATTCAATAGAGTTGTCTTAACAGAAGTAGGTTCACTCTCAGCAAGCAAAACTTGTGGTGCAGCATGAGAGGAATTAAAGGCCTTTGGCTTGCTGATCCTAGACTTAGATCGAGTCTGCATAGGATAAACATTAGAGATTGGTGGTGGAACAACAAGATTACATGCAGTGGTATGTAAATTGATAGTAATTCTAGATAAGGAGAGTACTGTGAAGCTAACATGGGTAAAGATGGAACAGATAGATGCTGATGGACATCAAGAGATAACATAGGTAAGGTTAACACAAGTAATGTTTTCTGTGTTGAAGAATGTTTAAGCTGTAAAAGAAGATGCTGGAAAACCAAGATGATAAGAGTGATGCATCACAGTAGAGGATGTAGCTGAGGAGAACAAATTGACATAAGGAAATTCAAGTTCTTGAAAGAGTACATTACTTGCATGGTAGGCCCACAAATTCTTTTTAATTTTTTTTAATTATCAAAAGTATCTTCTTCCACTTTTGGAGTGTTCCTCAATTTTAGTTTGCGAATTGATTTTTTCTTAGTACCTAAAAAAAAACAAAAAAAAATTGTCTAGCTACGTCAACCTCTATTAGTAAACCCACAATTATTACTTATAATTTTATTGATTATTTCTTCGGTAATTCCATCACTTGTCCATTACAGAAATGTGTTTAGTAGTGACAAATTAATGATGACTTAAACTGTAAAGAAATAATAAAATAATAATGAACAAAGAAAATTTACGTGGTTCGATCTTGAGACCTACATTCACAAATGAAGCTAGGAGAATAAATTTTAATTATGAAATAAAATTTATAAATTTTAGAGTAAAAACTCTCAAACACCCGAAGCCCCAATACACCCAATAGTTACGCTCAAACACATAATATTTCTATTCTTAAAAAAATAAAGCAACTTTAAATCGCTCTCTAGCTTGGATGCATTTCTCAATATGCATGACTCCCTTTTATAGGTTTAGAGAAGGACTCCTGAGTCAACAATTTGGTAACCCCCTCTCTAGGCATAACTCACTTATTTTCCATCTATAATCAAATATCAACTAACTTACAACTAGCTCATCGTATTATCTTATGATTTACATAGTAGTTATAATTCACATATTTTATCATTTTTATAAAAACAATTAGACAATGTAATATTATCCTTTTTAAATACCATATATGTGAAGACTAAGGTTCATGTGCATGGGATGCATGAGAAGTGAGCTAATTTAAGTGGCTGTCAACCTAAGACGTTGATGCACGAAGTTGTTAAAGGTACAGCTGATATCAATACAGGTGGACATTCAACCTTGAGTAATCATCTACAGCAGACATATAACAGATCAAGCAACACAACTCCTTATCATGATTCGATCATCAAGCGCTGTGATCAAAAGCCAAAGAGATGTATTTACAGCTTATAAGCTAGTTGATGAGCTGGCACAAATTAGGTTCAGGTTGTCAGGAAGTTAGTTGAATTCAGTTATCACATGCAACTTGCATGAGAGTTTGTTAGAGGTAGAAGAGTTATTGATCATGTGTTACATATATTGTGATATGATTGTAATTGATTATTGAGTTGATTTTTAATAAAATGAGAGCTCTCTCTTCTGCCTCATCAATGGCATTTTCAAAAAATGACAAAGATCTTCTCTTAGGACTTTTGTCAAACACCTTGCAGTTCATTTGTTACTTTTCATGGTATCAGAGTCTACTGACTAGCGTCAATGACAGCTTCAAATTCAATCGATTCAGGTTCCATACGTACTGGAGAAGTCTCTAGTTTCACTTCCTCAAGCATGGACTTTGCAACTCTTACAAAGACCTTGCACTTCAACATCGGCATAAAGCTTCATCAGACAAACTATATTTACTGGAAAACATAGGTTCTTCCTGCAATATTAGCCTTAGATCTGGAAGATTTTATCGATCCATCTAAGTCGTTGCCTTAGTTCATTGAAGTTCACACCACAAATGATTTAGGTCAGACTATAGTTGAACAAAGAATTAACAGTCAGTATGCTGTCTGGAAGAAATCTAATAATGTTCTCCTATGCTGGCTTCTCTCTACAGTCAGTCCCAAAGTCATAGGTCAAGTAACTCGATGCCAGACCTGTCTTGATTTTTAGAGTAAGCTTGAAAATCTCTATTCTAAACATTCTATGGCTAGAATTCTCTCACTTAGGCAGCAACTTCAAACAAATAGAAAAGGTTCTAGTTCCATAAATGACTTTGTGCTTAAGATGAAAAAGATAGGTGATGAGTCAATGGCTGCTGGAGAAGAAGTTCAAGAACGTGATTTGATCTTAAGTTTGATGAGTGGGGTAGGTTATGAATACGACCCTGTAGTTTTGCTTGTTTCATCACAGCAAAGAACCATTTAGAGTATGCCTAATTTTTGTTGCAAATGCATGAACAAAGAATTGAGCAACTTAATTCTCACACTCAGCAAGGTGTTGTTGGAGCTTTTGCTCACTATACTAATATAATGTTGCTAAGAATCAAAGAGGAGGTAACTTAAACAACAATAACAATCCAAGAAACTCAAATGGTAACCGAGGTAGAGGCAAGTATGGTAACAAATATGGTCAAAGAATTTATTATCAATTGTGTTCTAAACCTAGCCATGGAGCTCTTAAGTGTTATAGGAGGTTTGATTAAGAGTTTTAAGGTCCAGCACCTTCAAATCAAGCAAATGTTGCTCATCAAAAGTCAATTGATAATGCTGGACATTTTTAGGTTCAAACTAACATAAATACAGGGCAGCAGGTGCAACAGTCTCGTCAGAATTCATCAACCTACTTTACATCTCTAGAGACTGTTAATGATGATCGTGGTATGTGGACAGTGATGCCACAAATCACATCACTTCCAATATGAATAATCTTGGAATTCACTCTGAATATAGAGGTAAGGATAAGTTAATTGTTGGAAATGGTGATCAACTTTACATTGTAAATGTTGGTGAGTCAATTGTTCAGTCTCATTGCAATCCAAAACAACAATTGCATCTGAAAAATGCCCTACATGTGCCATCTATAACCAAAAACTAGTTGAGTATTCCTTAGTTTACAAAGGATAACAATGAGTTTTGTGCTGATAATGTGATCATAAAGAACCTGAAAAACCAAGAAGGTGCTTCTTCAAGGTTCAGTTAAAGGTGGTCTATATCAGCTAGAGTTGGTAGCTGATGCTTCTCGATTTGGATCAGGGTCTCAATCAGCTTATGTTACAGCTTCTTCTGTTTCTAATTCTGCAAAAAAAATGATTGTATGCTCAGTCATGGAATTGATAATATTAGGGCAAGTGAATGTTTGTCGTCTATTGGTGCATGAAAAACATCATCTTCTGCATGTAAGCATTCTGTGTATAGTGCATCTTTTGCTGCTAGAACTAATTCTGCAATGTGGCAAGCAAAATTTGGGCATCTTGCCCCTCTCATGCTAGAATTAATTGCAGCATTTCTGCCTTGGAGTTTTGTGATTCGTACAAACTTGGAAAAATGCACAAATTGCCCTTTGAAAAATCTAAGATTATAGTACAAGCTCCTCTAGAATTACTCTATAGTGACTTGTGGGGACCTTCTTCTATGGTTTTGTAGATGCTTTTACTAGGTTTATATGGATATATCCATTGAAAATAAAATCATATGCCTTGCAAGTTTTTAAAAGGCTTTCAAAAACAAGTGGAGTTGCAATTTGAAGAAAAGAAAAAGTGCTTGCAAACTGATATGGATGGAGAATGCTTACCTTTTGTACCTTATCTAACTCAACAAGATGTACAAGTTAGATTCTCATGTCGCTACACACATTAACAAAATGGGGTTGTTGAGAGGAAGCATAGGCACATTGTGGAGATGGGATTGACTATGCTAGCTCACTCACGAATGCTTCTCTTGTATTGGTATGAAGCCTTCTCAACAGCTATTTTTTTCATTAATAATCTGCCTTCTTCATTGTTGAAGTTCATGACACCTTTTGAGAAGTTGTACTTTAGGAAACCAAATTATATGTTCTTGAAAATGTTTAGTTGTGCTTGTTTTCCCTATCTCCGGTATTACTCTTCTCATAAACTTGATTTCCATACCAAGTTTTTCATAGGCTATAGCTCTTATCATAAAGGCTACAAGTGCCTCCATCCATCTAGTAGAGTGTATGTTTTGAAACATGTGCTTTTCAATGAGCAGAACTTTCCTTATAAGTCTATTTTCTGCCCTCCACCTCATTCAGTTTTAGTGCCTTCTGCTGCAAGTCTTCCTTTTTCCACCTTAGCTCAAGGCATTTCATCTCAGCCAGTTACTCAGCAAGTCTCTTCTATATCACCATCAAACATTGTGGTGGATTTGAGGCCTCAGTTGCCATTAGCAAGTGACATTGCTGATTCTCAATTTCCTTCATTACCTGCAGCACCTCAGTTTACTGATACAGCTCCTTCAAGCACAGTTAATTGTCATCCTATGGTTACAAGAACTAAAAGTAGTGTTATCAAACCCTATGCTATGCATGTTGTTTTCCTTGTTAATATTCCAGCCTCTACAGGGCCAACGTCTGCAAAGGAAGCAATGCAGGATCCTTTATAGCTGTAAGCAATGCAAGAAGAATTTCATGCCCTGCAGAGAAATCAAACTTGGACACTAGTTTCTCAATTTGTTGACATGAATTTGGTGGGTTGCAAATGGATTTTTCGCATCAAATACAAGCCCGATGGCTCAATCCTCAAGAATAAAGCAGGACTGGTGGCTAAAGGATTCAGTCAAACAGCTGGTTTGGATTTTCATGACACCTTTAATCCAGTTGTGAAGGCTGTAACTATTCGAATCATATTCTCCATAGATGTGCTCAAGCATTGGGATATTTAACAACTGGATATCAACAATGCTTTTCTCAGTGGTGATCTCCAAGAAAGGGTGTTTATGGCACAATCAAAGGGTTTTTAAAGCACTCAGTTTCCTACTCATGTCTGCCATCTAAACAAAGCTTTGTATGGCCTTAAACAGGTCCCTCGATCTTGGTTCCATAAGTCGAGATCTGCATTAATCTCTTGGGGCTTTAAGATCTCCATTTCAGACTCCTTACTATTCATCAAACATCAAGGTCAGCATGTTTTGTATCTTCTAGTATATGTCGATGACATTTTGATTACAGGGGACAGTTCCTCTCTTGTTCAGCACTTAATTCAGCAACTCAATAGCACGTTTGCTCTAAACACTTTTGGCTCAGTAAACTACTTTTTCGGGTTTGAAACTTTTCGTGACCAGTCTAGATTATATCTTACTCAGACCAAGTATATGGTGGATTTGTTGAAGAAAACCAACATGTTTGATTGCAAACCAGCTTCTACCCCCGTGTGTGCCAGTACTAAGCTTTCCTTACATAAAGGAGAACCATTTAGTGAACCTTTTTTTTTTTATTATTATATTACCATTGGAGCTTTGCAATATTTGGCTCATATAAGACTTGATATTGCATATATTGTCAATAAGCTCAGCTAGTTTCTTCAAGCTCTATCACAGCCATATTGCTTGGCCTGCAAACGAGTCTTGCAATGTCTCAAAGGTACCTTACATACTGATCTTTACTTTAAACCTACTGCAACTTCATTTCCTCTACAAATTGAAGCCTACACCAATGTTGATTGGGCCAGCAGTGTTGATGATAGTAAGTCTACTAGTGAGAGTTGCATCTTCTTTACTGGAAATTTAGTGTGTTGGGGATCAAGGAAACAAAAAGTGGTTGCTCGATCTAGTACTGAGGCTGAGTATAGAGCAATTGCTCAACTCACAACTGATGTTATTTGGCTGCAATCTTTAGTTCAAGAGCCTGGTGTTACTACTTCTCCTTTGTTGTCATGTGGTGCAATAATATTGAAGCTAATTCATTGGCTCAAAATCCTGTTTTCCACAGCTACACCAAGCACATTGATATTGACAAACATTTCATACGTGAAAAGGTGGCAAGTGGTGTAATTGAACCGCGTTATGTTCCCACTGAATACCAAGTTACTAATGTTTTCACTAAAGGTCTTACATGTGATAGATTTAATTTTTTTTGTTCCAAACTAAACTTAGTGAATTTCCTTCAGTTCAGTTTGCGAGGGGATGTGAAGACTAAGGTTCATGTGCTTGGGATGCATGAGATGCATGAGAAGGGAGCTGACTCATGTGGCTGTCAACCTAAGAAGCTGAAGCACGAAGCTATTAAAGGTATAGCTGATATCAATACAACTGGACATTTAACCTTGAGTAATCATCTATAGTAGACTTATAACAGATCAAGCAACACAACTCGTTATCATGATTCGATCATTAAGCGCTGTGATCAGAAGCCAAAGAGATGTATTCATAGCTCAGGAATTAGTTGATGAGCAGGCACAAATCAGCTTCAGGTTGTTAGGTGGTTAGTTGAATTCAGTTATGACATACAACTTGCATGAGAGTTTGTTAGAGGTAGAAGAGTTATTGATCATGTGTTACATATATTGTGATATGATTGTAATTGATTATTGAGTTGATTTTTAATAATATGAGAGCTCTCTCTTATGCCTTATCAATGGCGTTTTCAAGAATGACAGTTTTTCTCTTAGGACTTTTGTCAAACACCTTTACATTTCTATCAAACACGCACCTTGCAGTGCATTTGTTACTTTTCAATATCAATACATAATGAATATTAAAAATATCAAGAATATTATAACTCTATTTTTATTTTTGTTTTGTTTAATTTTGTCTTTAAATCTATGAGACATTGTTAATAGAAAAACCGTTTTTGAATCTAATACGATCAAACAACGGGTTGAGCCTAAATACTATCACAATTGAAGGGGGAAAAAATCATTTCAAAGTGTTCAAGAAAGTCACTTTGAGTTTCAAAAAAAAATGTTTTTTGAGAATATAGCATCTCTAAGAAGCTTTTTCTTCTTTGAATCTGTGATTAATGAATCTCCCAAATATCATGATCCAAAACCCATATATATCTTATAGCGAATACGAATAATTTTCTATTTTAGTATACATGGTGAGGGAAGGTTTATTTTAAAGGAAAGAAATTAAAAAAGTGCATGGTTCTATTTTCCTTTTTGTAATTCTCTTCCAAGTCATTCAATATTTTATTATTATTATTATGCATGGTTATCTAAGATTTTTTTTTATTCTCAATTATTATTACCGTTAGAAGTAGTGCTACAACTAGCAACAGCAGGGATAACAATACTGCAGGTATTGATAACAATGCTGCAACAAGTATGCACAGCAGTGCTACAACCAGGAAATGATCAGCAGATATGGCTCGAAGGTCAGATGTGATCAATCTGATCATTGTAAGCTGAGAGTGTATGGCAACAAAAGCAGAGGAGTGATCAAAAGAGATGGCATGATGATCAAGAGCAAAGAACTAACCATGACATATGGCATGATCATAGTAGTTAACAGGATTTTAGAGGAAAAATCTGTTAGAAGGTTTTGGAGGGAAAGTTGTTAGTTTGTTATTCAAGCCAACTCAGCCAATGTTTGTTTCAGGAATGAGCAGAGTATGCAAAAGGTTGTTAGCATTCGCAGTTGTTAGAATTGTGTATTAATAGAGCTCATAGCTCATGTAAAAGCGACAAGATTTTTTTTAATAAAAATAAGAGAAACTTTTCTCTCAATTCTTCATCATTTTCTCTTTAGTATTTTCTCAATAATGTGATAGATTTCAACATGGTATCAGATCAACAATCCATAGCTTCTGCTGGAAATCAAGTAACATCCTATGTTACTAAACTGTTGACTCCATTAAAGCTTGAGCTAGCTGTCAAGCTTGATTACAACAATTTTCTGTTGTGGCGCTACCAAGTTCTTGCTGGAATCAAAGGTATCTCCTCCTTCATATATCATAGTGTTATTCCTCTAAACAAAGTGAATCCATATGGATTCATTAATAAATCATACCTAGATTGGGAACAACAAGATCAAATGTTGCTGTGATGGGTTAACTTCAATCAGGCCGGATATTTTGCCAAAATTGATTAGTTGTCATACATTTAGTCATGTTTGGATCATAATTTAGAGACTCTTTGTTTCTCAATCAAGAGCAAACAAGATGCAGCTCAAGATCCAACTGCAAACACTGAGGAAAGGTGGTCTTATTATAAGTGAATATCTACTCAAGAAGAAAAGCATCTTTGATGCTCTAGCACACCTAGGATATGTTGTGACAAATGAGGATAAAATTATGTATGTGTTAAGTGGTTTAGGTCCTGAATATGATCCTTTTGTTATACCAATAACCTTAATACCAAATACCTATTCATTGACTGAGATCACAACTTTGTTACTTACTCATGAGGTAAGGATTGATCAACACAATCAAATTGTCTTTGAATTTCAACATGGCAGTTAAATAAAAAAGGGAACAATGCTGGTGGAAACAATCAATATGCATATGGAAGAGGCAATAATCAAGCCTCAAACAATGGAGGAAGATCAAAACAAGGTTCTAATAGAGGAAGGAGAGGAAGAGGTGGAGGAAAATACAATAATAATAGCAAGGGCTATTGCCAGATCTATAGAAGAATGGGACATGAAGCATATAGGTGTTACTACTGTTATGATAAAACCTCCAAGGTTAGAAAAAGAATATGCAAAGTCCAAATATCTTGAACATAGGAGGATCTAATGTACAGATGGCTACAATGACTGTATCACCAGAAGTGATGGTTGACTCCATGGTATCCTAATAGTAGTGCCACAAACCACTGCACACCAGATGATAACTAGCTGCTGAACAAAATAGAATATCAAGGCAAGGACAAGATATATGTTGGTAATGGTACAGGTTTGAATATCTCTTCAATTGTATATAATCAATTTCATGCTTATAAACACTCTTTAGTACTTAAAAACATACTGCATATTCCTCAAATAAAAAAGAATTTGCTTAGTATCTCTAGGTTTGTTAAAGACAATAATGTTTTCATTGAATTTTATCCTTAACTATGTCTTGTGAAGGATCAGACCTCGAAGAGAGTTCTTCTTCAAGGTGTTCTTAAAAGAGGACTTTATGTCTTTGACTTACCTCTCCTTTCTAATGTCTCGCACCATCCTCAATCCAAGTTTGATGTTTCTTATTCTACTCATTCTGCATTAGTATTTGATCCTAAAATCAAGTTATCTATTGTCAAGTTGTTCACATTCTATTTGAAATAATAATTGTGATACGTCCACTACAAATAGAGCAGTTACATTTATGGCACAAGAGGTTGGGTCATCCTCCTCGTCTATTGTAAAAAGTGTGTTGAATCAATGTAAAATACCTATTCTTCTTTGTTGTGTGATGCTTGTCAAGTAAGTAAAGCACATAAACTTCCATTTTCAGCTTTCAAAACACAATGAAAATTGCCCATAGAACTCAAAGTAGCTGATGTATGGGGACCAACTCCTCTTCTTTCTTCAAAAGGGTTTAAATACTATGTTAGTTTCATTGATGTTTATTACAAGCACACATGGATACGCCTTCTAAGAGGTAAGAGTGGAGTTTATGTAACATTTATCCAATTCAAGAATAAAGTAGAACTTCAATTTTCATGTTCTATCAAGTGTTGCAAACAAATTATGGGAAAGAATTTTTAGTTTTTAACAGGTTTCTAAAGGAATGTGGAATTGTTTTTAGACACTCTTGTCCGTATACACATGAACAAAATGGAATAGTAGAGAGGAAGCACAGACACATAGTGGAGACTGGTTTGAGCTTGCTTGCACATTCATCTATGCCTATCAAATATTGGGATGAGGCTTTTCTAGCAGCTGCTTTCCTTGTTAACGGAATGTCGTCCCCTATACTTCAGCACAAGTCTCCTTATGAAATTTTGTTCCATGTCAGACCTGAATTCAAAACCCATAAGGTGTTTAGGTGCTTGTGTTTCCTTTAGTTAAGGCCTTATAACAAACACAAGCTAGAATTCAAAAGCACTCCTTGCACTTTTCCGGGTTACAGTGCCAGTACAAAGGCTATAAATGTTTAGATTCCAAGGGAAAGTTATACATTACTAGACATGTGATTTTTGATGAACTTCAGTTACCTTATGCTAAAAAGATTGGTACCTCCATCTCCAAACCTAATTAAACCTCCACTTCTTTACTTCCACCAGTTATCTCACTGTTCAAGTTACAAATACCATTAGTCCCTTCTACATCAACTATTGGGTCAGTGTCACACGTTACTAGGTCTTTATCATCCTCTATGTCACCACATCCTAGTGACATGCCCTTCAGAGGTTCAACACCACTTTTAGTACCTTAGCAATCTCCATTGCCACAAGCTGATATTCCCTCTACTGCAGCTGAAATGCACACTACTGCTGATATTAACACTTACCCCGTGATCAGTCGAGCCAAAGCTGGTGTAAAGAAACCTAAGGTTTGGATTGCAAAATTAGATAATATTGAACCCACATCAATGAACTCAACCTTGGCATATCCTAGCTGGCTTGCAGCAACACAAGATGAGTAACAAGCCCTACTGAGGAATCAAACTTGGAATCTTGTCCAACCACCCAAAGATAGGAAAGTTATTGGCTACAAATGGATATTTTTAGCGAAAACGAACCCAGATGGCTCTCTCTTGAAACACAACGCACGTTTGGTGGCTAAGAGATCCCATCAATTACCTAGTATTGACTTTACAAAAATGTTTAGCCCTGTCATCAAGTCTGTAACTATCAGAATTGTCATCTCTCTTACAGTGAACAAAGGCTAGAAATTAAGGCAGCTTGATGTCAACAATGCCTTCCTTAATGGTAGCATAGATAAAGAAATGTACATGTGTCAGCCTCCTAGTGTTGAGTCCTTGATCGGTCTATAATTTGCGTATTTTTATATCCCTTAAACCGTATCTTTTAATTGTATTCTTGAGTATTTTTTGTGCTTTTGATGTGTTTTCCTTGAGTGTGCAGGTTTAGGGACCCACGTGATGATTTTATATATTTTTGGGAAAAATGTGTAATTTCAGTAACTTGGTGGAAGGGCCTTGATGAAATCATATTGAAGCTCTGGGGCCAAACTGTAAATTTAAAAAGTTAACCCCAGCCATTAGTGCAACGGTGCATTTTGCACCTAAGGAAGATGGGCTTTAGTGGAATGGCGCCGTTTTAGCACCAAAGTGTTGGTCCAAAACGACGTCGTTTTAGTGTTAAAGAAAAGAAAAATAAAAAGTTTCCAGCAGTGTGCATGGCGAGCTTCCTCAGCGCACCAGCCCGCTCGCACCCCTCCTCGCGGTGAAGGTGAGCCAGCCCAGGCAATGAGCAGCGCGAGCATGACCGCGACCACCCCAGCTCGTGGTGCAACTAGCAGTGCAGAAGAAGAATGGTGTCCACTGAGCAGCGCGAGGAACCGAGCGCGGCCTGTGCTCGCGTGGCCAGCTCGCGGTCCAGAAACCATGCAATCCAGTGAGCATGGCGAGCTCGAGCGCGGCCATCCCTCCGCTCATTACAGCATCTCCAAGCGGACCAGTGGGCACCGCAACCAAGCCAGCGCGACCACAGGTCGCGGTGGTGGTCGCGGCGAAGGAAAAACAGCGCCCTAACTTACTGCTATAAGAAGAAAGCGACGTAGCTGGGCAGAGGAAGAGACAACTCGTGCATAGGCAGTTCCAGTAGCTCCCAAGCTGCTCCAAGGGTGATCATTCATCCTTCTTACTCCTCCCAAACACATCCCAACATCACAAAACACCACAACAATCTCTAGTTCGTGAGTGTTCATCGAAGAAGACGAAGATCGAAAGTGGAGAAGTTCAAGCCGGACCAAAGCGGGATTTTGACTCTTGAGAGCTTCGATGGGTTGTATTTCATCTCATTAATCTTCCTTTGATTGTTCATTTATGATTATGAGTTGTTAGAACTATTGTTAGGTGATTTTCGGAACTATGAACGGATTTGGATTTTATTGTTTGTGAATATATTTTGTGATTTATTTCATGATATTATGTGCTTAATAATAATCAATATGTTTTCCATTTCCGTGATTGGAACCGTGTGACCACCTCGCATAATCCTCCATTTAATCCGTTTCGCTTTATTTTAATTGTTTTAGTTAATTTAATTTAGTTTAATTATTATAAACCATGATTATGAACTAAACTTGTAAGTTGGGGTTTTGATGGATCCTATTCTATGATGATTGAATGAATTGATTGTTTAATTTGTTGCGGTTGATTATTGTGTTGTTGAGTGGTATTATTGTGCTTAATGCTTTTGAATGTGAAGGCCTACATTTAGATGATAAATTGATTGTGTGTTATGTACCGAGAGGAGACGCCCACCATGTGCTCGATGTAATGTCCACCACAAGTAAAATTAGATAGAGATATACTAATTTGCTTGTGTGATCACATAGGGTGTTTATTATGACTAATGCATTTTCATGCACTTGGATATACCATCGAGAGATAGGATATTAGTGTATGTGGAATAGGTCCGATTTACCTCGAGAGGGGACTTTGGATAATTTAGATAAACACAGTCATCAACATGGATAGTTAAACTATAACAATGTGCTTTCATGAAATTCAATTGGATGGATTAGGTGAATTCAAATACCCTAACTAATATCTCATATTGGTTGTTTGCTTATTTTTTATGTCTTTATATTTTTATCTTTTAATTTGTTCTTTTAAACCTTTCGATTATCCAAATAGAAATAGGCTTGGTTAATTTTAGTATTCAACGCCTAAATATCCCTATGGAGACGATAATTTACTTATCATTTTATTACTTGTGCCGACCCCGTATACTTGCAGGTACAAAAAGGCGTATCAGTCCTCTGATTCTACTTTAGTGTGCAAGCTTCACAAGGCTCCTTATAGGCTAAAACAAGCCCCACGTGCCTGGTTTGATAAGTTCAAGAGTGCATTGTTACAGGTTAGGTTTCATGAATCCAAAGCTGATAGTTCTTTGTTTCTACTCTTTGGCATATCACATACTATTTTCATCTTGGTTTATTTTGATGATATTATTGTTACAGGTGATAATGACGCTACTATAAATGCCTTGGTTCATCAACTTCACGCTACCTTTTCCTTGAAGGATCTAGGATCACTTCACTATTTTCTTGGCATTGAGGTCCTGTTTACCTCTACTGGTATACACATTTCTCAGCATAGATACATTCTTGATTTGCTAAAGAGTGTTGATATGTTACAAGTAAAACCATTTCCCTCCCTTGTGGTTGCTAGTACAGGTACTTTGTTGTCTGCCTACAAAGGCAATCCTGTGACTGATGTCACACACTATAGAAGTCTGGTTGGGGCTCTTCATTATGTTACCATTACATGTCCAGATATCTCCTATGCTGTGAACAAAGTTTGTTAATTTATGCAAGCTCCTCTTGATGAACATCTCAAGGCTATCAAACGAATTCTTAGGTACTTGAGAGGAACATCCACCTATGGACTTAAGTTTGTCCGAAGCTTCTTATCTCTTGATCTTAGAAGCTTCTCCGATGCTAACTGGGCAACTAACCCAGATGACAGAAAATCAATAATCACTAGATTTTGTGTCTTTTTTTGCTTTAATTTGGTTACTTGGACTGCCAAGAAACAGCACACCATCTCTCAATCATCTACGGAGACTGAGTACAAAAGTTTGGCTTCAGTGGTGGCAGAAATAACATGGATGAAGTCTTTACTTGGTGAACTTCACATCTCTTTAGTAAAGGTTCCTGTGATATGACGTGACAATCAAAGTACTATAGCAATGTCCAAAAATACAGTTCTTCATGCTACAACTAAGCATATTGAACTTCATCTTTATTTTGTTAGGGATAAGGTTCTCTAAAGAGAATTGATTGTGAATCATGTTCCTTCCTTGGATCAAAGAGCTAGTTTCTTCACTAAGCCTCTTCCTAGTCCTTGGTTTCTCTATCTTCGTGGCAAACTTAATGTGACTGACAATCCCTTAAGTTTGAAAGGGAATGTTAGAAGTAGTGCAACAAATAGAAACAACGGTGACAAGAATGCTACAACAAGTATACACAGCAATGTTGCAATAAGTATGCACAATAGTGCTGTAACTAGCAACAGAGGTTGCTCAGCCGATATGGTTGCAATAAGTATGCACAATAGTGCTGTAACTAGCAACAGAGGTTGCTCAGCCGATATTGTGAGCTGAGGGTGTATGGCAAGTAACAAAAGCAGAGGAGTGATCATGAGAGATGGCATGATGATTAAGAGCAAAGAACTGATCATGACAGGTGGCATGGTCATAATAGTTAACACGATTTTGGAGGGAAAATATGTTAGAAGGATTTGGAGGGAAAGTTGGTTAGAAAGTTGTTGGTTTGTTATTCAAGCCAACTCAGTAAAATTTTGTTTTAGGAATGAGCCGAGTATGAAAAAGGTTGTTAGCATACTCAGTTGTTAGAATTATGTATAAATAGAGCTGATAGTTCATGTAAAAGCGACAAGATTTTTTAATAAAAATGAAAGAAACTTTTCTTTCAATTCTTCATCATTTTCTCTTTAGTATTTTCTCAAGAAAGTGATGGATTTCAACAATTACAAATATAGGGCTTGAAGAAATAAAGTATATCTTAAAATCTATAACTTATCAATGTGTGTAAAGGATATACCACCAAATTAACTCAATCTCGTCGAGATTATTTAAGATTATCTTACAGAGGGACAAGAATAGACAAACTCAATCTGAACTTTTAACAATATTGCAGCTACAAAAGAAAAGAAGTGTTTTCATTAAAAATTTAAAGTGTATCCACTAGAATAAGGTTACCCAATATATATATATATATATATATATATAGGATTTGTTTTGGTCATATATTAAAAAATTAAAAATTAAAACTTGGAAATAAGATGGAAATAAAACCAGAGCAGAGAAAATCACAGTTGCAATAAAGAAACAAAGTGATTTTTACAAAGTTGAAAAAAAATTCTAAGGTCATACAATTGAAATTGATAGGTATGAAGAGGAGCAAGACCGAGCAGAACAAGAACTTAGAGAAAACAAAGAAGAAATAGAAAAATCCAGAATAGAAATTTATCACTTTTATTTTAATGAATGATCTGAATACGAACAATGTTATATTTGTAGTTAGATCTAGCTTGATTACAACCGTCCATCTAATACAAAGATCAATGGTTGAAATTAGACTATCTAATACAAATATCTATTGCTGACTTGGCTAACTTTGTTTGACTTCAACAAACAGAAGCTGAGTTGGTAGATTCATCAGCTGCAATACCTGTTGCATCTACCATAGGAGACTTATGCTCAATATCCCCCCTAAAACTTAACTTGGATCTGTCCAAGACAAGTTTGTGTCTAAAAACTGCGAAACGAGAATTCTGCAAGGGTTTTGTAAACACATTGGCCAGCTGATGTTCATGTTAGGATTATGCTCAATAGCAAGAGTGTAATAGTGTAATTGACAACTTTTCATATGAATAAAGTGATTTCTGATATAAAGAATATTATAGCAATTATATCAATTGTCAAAAGTAAATAATCATAAGGTTAAGAGACTATGAGAAACAAAAGAATTATTCGTACATCTGGATATGTATGAGATAGACATAATTCTTTAGTTAGTCTCGAATACGCATTCACAACTTAAGATATAAGGTTGGGCGCTTTTATCTTGTTAAAGTTGTAGATTCTTTTGTTAGCATTTGAGTGGGATCAAATGTGATATGATGAGTCTAAAATCATCGAAGTGTCTTTGGACAAAAAAATCTAGTGCACTGGGTGCATTGAATAGGATCAATGTAGAAAATTTTATCCGCAACCGTCAGTGGATAAAAGTATTCAACTGAGACAACCGGAGAGTCTATCTGAATCCTGAGATAAATGATAGACTTATGGTTGCACGCGTTATCATTTGAGCTGTCAATGAGTACGATTATATCGCATAGTCTATCTTCGATGATTTGGTGGTATTCACGTGTATATCGATAGAGGACATCATTTATAGAAATGGACATTGTGACTACATTTAGCAAATGTTAGTAGAATACCATTATATGGATGTTTTGAGGTATTGGATATTTAAATCTTTACGTAAAAATATCCAAGTTTGAATAGCAGATATTGAAACATGACTTCTGCACAAGTCAAAATATCCAAGTTTGAAAATATGGTCATATGAATAAATATGGTAACTTGGAGAACTATAAACAGTCTATGAGCTCTTGGCGATTACTAGTATTTTTACGAGGATACGTTTTCTCCATTTAGGTTGTCTAGGGTACGAATTAGTACGCTCACTTATTCTATCTTTATTTAAGAGTTCAATTTTAGTTCTTTAGTGGAATGAACTAAAATTAATGGATCGGACCTAAGTGAATCATTTATTGATTGTAATTAGGTTGTGTCTATTGAAGCTTAAATTTAGATGGCCAGCCAAGATCCCCAATCCACACGAACTTAAATGGATCATTAGTTATAAACTACCGGATCATTTATTTGATCCAACTTATAAAATTGTTTTTGAAATTCTTTCCAAAAATTTTGAGAGGTGCATTCTTGTGTTCGATCAAAACACACGGTAACTCGTCAAAATACCTGAGAATTCCGAATTAACTCATCACAAAGTTGTACATAAAAACTCTTTTAGAGAAAAAAAACAAAATGAGGTTGGTCCAATAGTTTATTCCTCACACTTATACCCTTGAGGCTGTGAGTTTGAGTCGTGTCATCCTCTTCGAATTTTGAATTAATCATAATTATTAAAAAAAAAACCTTCTAAAATTTTATTTTTTTTAGACTCATTCTAAAAGCCTTAATCTCTATATCAGTCTCCAATTGACCGCTCAGACTCATTCTTTCTCTTCTCGGATGATGATATTCAACAATAGTCTGCTTGTATTTTTAAGGAAGGCAGTGTTGAATTACCTTTATATATAACACAAGTAGGGACTTTTTGGTAATATAGATGATGCTATGGCTTGCACAGATCTACTCTTATTTATCAATCAACATCCATTTCACAAGCAAGCCAAGGAAAGGTTCAATTTTTTATAGAGATTTAATAACAATGTTCACAGATAGACATTAGATGTTTACTATATAAGTTCCATTTTATCTCTCTATCTGTTGCTCCTCTTACCTCTAATTCAGTTGCTCATAATATTGTTAAATGGAACTTTTGTACTGATTGGCTTTATATACTGGTTCAGGTTGGCAGTGTTGGTTGGTTAAGTAATGATATTTTACTTTTTTTCTATATCATGATTGACATTTTCCATTATTTTAGTTAATCAATATGATTGGAGGCTTGGAGTTAGTGGCCATTGCGATGGTCTGCAGTCACGATCATCATTATTATACAAAATATAATAATGATAAGAAAATAAAAAAATTAATATGTAATGGAGTTAAAAAAAATTATTTTAGGGATTAATAAAATATAATATTATTTATTTAATTTTTTAAGATATATAAAATTATAAATTATCGTATTTAAAGGATAAAAATAAATTATTTATTTAAATTTTAAATTTTATCAGTATACATTCTTTGGATAATTATTTGTGACTTGATTATAAAACTTGTATTTTTAATTTTCTGGGTCTATAATTGTGTTTGTTTGCTTAAAAAAAAAAAAATACAACAACATGATAAATAACCGAGATTATAACCGAGATTATATAAAAAAAAAATACAACAACACGATAAATAATCTTCTAAGTGATTATATTACATTTCCATTTATACCAACCAATCATCTCATAATGTGTTATATAAGATGTCAAATATAATAGATATATAAGGATCACAAAGTTGTACATAAAAACTCTTTTAGAGAAAAAAAATAAAATGAGGTCGGTCCAGTAGTTTATTCCTCACACTTATACCCTTGAAGCTGTGAGTTTGAGTCGTGTCCTCCTCTACGAATTCCGAATTAATCATAATTATTAAAAAAAAAACTTCTAAAATTTTTTTCTTATTTTTTTAAATATTAATAAAAATTATATAATATTTTTATTCACTTTTTAAATTCTGTATATTTGTAATTTAAGTATAATAGTTTTCTTTTCACACTAAGGACAATTTTAGTAAAGATTAGTTAATTAATAGGGGAGGACTCAAATAATTTAATCAGTTACAGTATTGAACCATTAATTAAGTTATAATAATTGTGGAGATTGTTTCAAAAAAAAAAAAATAATTGTGGAGACATTTCTGATCCCACATGAAAATATGGAATTGAATACTTTAATTTAAGTCATATATTAGAAGGATTTTGCTAGATATAATTTAAAGCATTATCACGTGTAGCATAATCAGATCAGTAATTAAGTTATTGGGCTCAGTAATTAATTTAATTGTTTTTTTTTTATAAATTTTATATTCATACCACTAAATTATTATAATATTTACAAGTGTCAAGTTTTGATAGAGACAATTCAAATCCATAATATTTAACTGGGTCTACAAATGAATTTTTTTTTATAAATATTATAACTAATTCGAAACTTAAGGGTAGATGATAGAATTCAAATTCACATCTTTAAAGTAAAAATACGAAGGATATACCACTTGACAACCTTATCTTATCGTGTATAAATAGTTGTTAGTAATTTTAAAATTAAATTTAGAGACAATGACAAGACCGGTAGGTTTGAATTTAGGACCCTCTTTATCTATAAAGGAGTCTGTATTTTATTCTTTATGGATATAAAAAGAAAATTGCTTTCTTTTTTTATTTTTTATTTAGAAAAATATTAATACATGACATATATTAAAAAATAAAAAATAAAAAATAAATACTTATATTTTTTTTAAAGGAGAATAATATATTAAACTCAAAAAAGAACCAAAAATAACTATCCAGACAAATCAGTTAGGACCAACGACTTCATACAGGGAGGAACTACTATTTATATATTTAAAATATAGAAAATTATCTATTAATATATTAGAAGAATAATATAATTTTTTATTTAAATTTTGGGTTGTTAATATGTAACTAATATTACCCTTTTATTTAAACCTATTGAATTGAAAATTTAATAGTTCCTATATAAATATTTTTATTTCTTAAAACAAAATCATATGAAAATAAATATTTCAACATTTATACTTTTTTAATTATTAATAATAATATATTTATATTTTAATATATTAAATATAATTAAAAGTAAATAAATAATAAATTCTAAAATGGATTTATTTAATTATTAAAAATAATCCAAATTTTAGCTTATTAATGACTAGTTATGTCAATTTAAATTTTATTTGATATAATACATATTTAGAACAATAGTCTGTATATAATATATGTACCTAATTCACTCTATAACTAAAAAATTAAGAACAATTATAACTATAGACTATAGTGTTATGGGTTAGGATAAAATTGAAAACAGGCAAATTATATTAACTTATTTGATGCATCAAGCATGAGGTGTTTTGCTGATCTTCTGGAGATGCCATTGGGCTGTGAGCTGTCTTACTTTATAACAATTTTTTTTTTTTTCAATATTTGCTATCAATCAAATACATGCAACCCCACAATACACACTAGCATTAATGTCTTCAACTACATAGATGTCCACCAACGGTGTCGTGTATTCCCGTTTATTTATTATAGTATATGATGGCAGATTGAGGCATGGGAGCAAGCAGTCAATGAGAAACAATTAAAGTGAATTTGAGAAAATAAATGACAAATGATACATGTAACATCTCTTCGCCAAACATATCAAATATGCTTAAGCTCTATCAACTAGATATATAACATTTAGGGTTCAATAAAGTCACTTCGAGTTTCAAAATAATTTTTTTTTTTAGAATATAACATCTCTAAGAAGCTTTTTCTTCGTTGAATCTATGACTAATGCGTTAGGAAACTGATAATAATTGTTAGGATCCCCTCAAGTTCTGATACTAGTTGTTAGTAATTACGTCGAATTCTTCTTACAGGAGAAAGGATAAAACTGTATATGCAAACATATACGAAAAATAAAGCACACATAAAAGAAAGCATGAATAATCAAAATAATAATTTCACGTGGTTCAAAAAACTTTCCTATATCCACGGAGTGCACATGCACTTAATCCACGATTAAAGAACTGATTACAAAGACACCTGAAAAACTCTCATTGTAATATCCCGGATTTCGAATTATTAAATTTAAATATGTGGATATAAATTTTTGTGATTGGAAGGGGTGTAAATGTAATTAAAAGTATGTTTCTTTTTATGATTTTCAGGTGGACCAGATGGAACGGTCCAGAAATGATGTATGAAAAATTAAAAACCGAGGCAGTGAGCATCGCGACCTGGTCACCGCGACCACAGATCGCGATGACCTGCTCGCGGTGAAAAATGTGATTTCTGGCAGTGAGCATCGCGACCAGTCACCGCGACCACAGATCGCGATGAACTGCTCGCGATGAAAATGTCAAATTCTGGCAGTGAGCAACGCGACCACCAGCGCGACCATGGTACCGCAAGGTGTGCTTGCGATGAAGGCGGTGGAAAGGCTCCAGTGAGTACCGCGACCTGGTGGCGCGACCACAGGTCGCGACGACCGAAAAATATAAAAAAAAAAATTAGCTTCCGCGAGAAGCCACAAAACAGACAGAGAAGAGAAAAGAGAGGGTGAGGTCGAGAAAAAAGAGAAAGAAGAAGAAAGAAAGAAGAGAAAGAAGAAAGAAGAGAAAGAAGAAGAAGAGGAAGAAGAAGAAGAAGAAAAGAGGAAGGAAAGAGAAAAAGAAGTGTAGGAGAAAGAGAAAGGGAAAGGAAAAGAAACCTAGAACTGCGATAGTCGAAAGAAAAATGGTCTCCAGGTTGGTGTACCTTCGTTTTCGAAATCTTTACGAAAAGCATTAAGTGTTTTTAGTTTGAATCTGAGATTTATTCGAAGATTTTCATTCTTATGTGTTGATTTTATTTTCGTTGAATGATTTTATTGTTAATCGTATTTTCATTACTTCGATTTCGTGGAAATTACTTGTTTTCGATTATTGTATAAATATTGTTGATTTTCCCATGAAAAACATTTATGTTATTGAAATCGAATGTTTCCGTTGATTGTAAATATGGTGAATATTTGAAAACTAGTTTATCGAAACGGCCCTAGGATACTTAGACATAGAAATGGATATAGGAGGTTGGTATACCAGCTGGGTTCAGTGAGCAGTACTGCATCGATATTGATATGCTATTGATGACTATTATGTACCTCCTCATGGATTCGTCCAAGGGGCAGGGAGGCACGTATCTCCTCACGGATTCATCCTGAGGTTGGGAGACACGTACCTTCCTAAGGATTCGTTCCTGGGATAGGGAGTTATGTACC
The DNA here is from genome assembly GCA_003430845.1 of Xanthoceras sorbifolium. Lineage (NCBI taxonomy): Eukaryota > Viridiplantae > Streptophyta > Magnoliopsida > Sapindales > Sapindaceae > Xanthoceras > Xanthoceras sorbifolium. Next base: position 28,249,957 of record CM010621.1, read on the forward strand.
TCTCTAGGTTCCGTACCCTCGGTCCTAGAGTAGGGAGATACGTACCACTCTTAGGATTCGTCCTAAGGTGGGAGTTATGTTCGATCGACAGTCACTGTGGTCGAACGACCCATATTCCAGTCCTAGTTATGTTGAGTATTCTAGAGGGCCAGAAATTGAATTGAAATAAGTGATATGTATATAAGTGTTTTCGAAATTGATTTGATACGTTTATTTTAATGTTTATATAAAACTGTTTGTAATTGAATTGAGCATGATTATTAATTTAGTAAATGATTATATGATTTTCATTAGTAATGTTTTTCTTGTGTTTGTATTGAGATATTTATATTATGATACGTTATGTTATGATTTTATGATTTTAATATTTGAGTTTAGTGTACACCCACTAAGCTATATGCTTAGCGCATTAGTTTTGTTTCTAACGCGTAGGTACCAAGGATACTGAAGAGGCAAAGGACTGAAGAGGAGTTTCCTGCAGACAGAGGAGTAGAGTCACATTTTTGGGTAGATATTTATGTTGATGTGTATTATGATTGATATGCATGCATATACAGAGAGTGTGTAATTATGTACTGTAATTAATTATTTTACTTTTAATTACATTTACACCCCTTCCAATCACAAAAATTTATATCCACATATTTAAATTTAATAATTCGAAATCCGGGATATTACAATTCTTCCCCTCTTAAGAAATTTCGTCCTCGAAATTTACCTTAATGAAACAATTGCGGATACTGTTGTCGCATCGTTTCTTCACTCTCCCAGGTAGCCTCTTCTACTTTGTGATTCCTCCAGAAGGACTTTCACCAGTGGCACTCTTTTATTTCTTAGTTCTTTGATTTCCCGATCAAGAATCTGCACTGGTTCCTCCTCATATGTCAGGTCTGGTCGGATTTCAATACTTTCGGCCTGAACTCTGTAGGAAGGATCAGATCTGTATCTCCTCAGCATAGAAACGTGGAACACATTATGAATCTTTTCTAATTCTGGACGTAAAGCAAGTCTGTAGGCTACTGGTCCCACACGTTCAATGATTTCGTATGGCCCAATAAACCTAGGACTCAACTTACCTTTTCTGCCAAATCGGAGCACTTTCTTCCACGGAGATACTTTCAGAAACACTTTCTCACCGACTTCATACTCTATCTCTTTTCTTTTCAAATATGCATATGATTTCTGTCGGTCAGAAGCAACTTTCAATCTATCCTTGATAATCTTTACCTTCTCCTCAGTTTGTCGAATCAAGTCTGGGCCTACTAACCTGTCATCTCCTAACTCTGTCCAGCATACTGGAGTCCTGCATTTCCTTCCATACAGTGCCTCATACGGTGCCATAGCTATGCTCGACTGGTAACTGTTGTTGTAGGCGAATTCAATCAATGGGAGATGATCCGCCCAACTTCATTCAAAATCAATAACACAACTTCTAAGCATATCTTCAAGCACCTGAATTACCCTTTCTAATTGTCCGTCTGTCTGCGGGTGGAAGGCTGTACTGAAACTCAGTCGAGTACCTAAGGCTTCTTAAAACTTCTTCCAGAATCTGGATGTAAACCTTGGATCTCTATCTGATATTATGGACGCAGGCACTCCATGCAATCTGACTATCTCTCTGATGTACAATTCTGCCAATCGATCCAATGAATAATCAGTTCTGACAGGTAGAAAATATACTGACTTCGTCAGTCGGTCCACTATAACCCATAGTGCATCGTGTTTACTCCGGGTGAGTGGCAATCCAGTGACAAAGTCCATTGTGATACGATCTCATTTCCATTCAGGTATTGCTATTGGTTGTAACAATCCTGATGGAACCTGGTGTTCAGCTTTCACCTGTTGACAAGTCATGCATCTATTCACAAATTCCACCACATCTCTCTTCATACCAGACCACCAATACTGTGTTTTCAAGTCTCTGTACATTTTTGTGCTACCTAGGTGCATCGCATACGAACTACTGTGTGCCTCTGTCAGGATCATCTTTCTCAATTCTTCATTGTCTGGAATGCAAATCCTGTCTCTGAAACACACAATACCATCAGCTCTGATTGAGAAGTCTGGATGCTTCCCTTCTGGGATCTGTTCACATATCATCTGAATTCTAGCATCCTGCTTCTGTTTTTCTGCAATCTGCTGAATCAGACTGGGTCTGCATATCAACTCAGCTGCCAATGCATTATCTGGATTCAACTGTAATTGCACATTCATAGCTTTCAGGGCAAACAGTGCTTTTCTGCTCAGAGCATCTGCGACTACATTCGCCTTTCCTGGATGATAGTCGATTATACAGTCATAATCTTTAATCAACTCCATCCATCGTCTTTGTCTCAAATTGAGTTCTCTCTGGGTAGGCAGATATTTCAGACTCTTGTGATCTGTGTATATATAACATTTCTTACTATACAAGTAATGCCTCCAGATTTTCAAAGCGAAGACTATGGCTGCAAGTTCCAGATCATGAATCGGATAGTTCTGCTCATGATTTTTTAGTTGTCTGGACGCATATGCAACCACCTTGCCTTCCTGCATCAATACACAGCCCAAACCATGATGTGAGGCATCACTAAAGATCACAAAGGCTTTACCTGAAACAGGCTGAATCAGAACTGGAGCCTCTACAAGCATTGCCTTCAGTCTGTCAAAAGCTGTCTGGCATATGTCAGTCCACTCAAATCTGACATTCTTATGCAGTAGCTTGGTCAACGGACTTGCTATGGATGAAAACCCCTTCACAAACCGTCGATAGTAACCTGCCAAGCCTAGAAAACTTCTGACTTCTGTAACATTTCTAGGAGGCTTCCATTCCACTATTGCTTCAATCTTTTTCGGATCTGCCTTAATACCCTCTGCTGATACAATGTGACCTAGAAATGCAATCTTAGGCAACCAGAATTCGCATTTGCTCAGTTTACCATACAGTTGCTTCTCCCTCAGAATCTGCAGTACTACTCTGAGGTGCCTGTCATGGTCTTCTGCCGTCTGTGAGTACACCAGGATATCATCGATAAAGACTACCACAAACTGGTCTAAGTATGGTCAGAATATCCGGTTCATCAAATCCATAAAGGCTGCAGGTGCATTAGTCAGGCCAAATGGCATCACTACAAATTCATAGTGTCAATACCTGGTTCTGAATGCAGTTTTCAGAATATCTGACTCTTTTATTCTCAACTGATGATAACCTGATCTCAGATCTATCTCTGAGAAGACACAGGCTCCTTTCAGCTGATCAAACAAATCATCGATTCTAGGCAGCGGGTACTTATTCTTGACAGTAAGTTTATTCAGCTGCCTGTAATCAATGCATAGTCTCAATAACCCATCTTTCTTTTTCACAAACAGGACTGGAGCTCCCCAGGGGGATACACTGGGTCTGATAAAGCCCTTATCCAGCAATTCATGTAACTGTATCTTCAGTTCTTTCAGTTCTGCTGGTGCCATTCTGTAGGGAGCTATTGATACTGGAGACGTACCTAGTACCACATCAATCACAAACTCCACTTCTCTCTGAGGTGGCAAACCAGGAAGCTCCTCTGGAAACACATCTGCAAAGTCACACACAGTGGGTATATTCTGGATTTCAGCATTACCCTTTTTGGAATCAACCACCTGTGCCAAATATGCTTCACACCCCTTTCTGATCAGTTTACAGGCAGCAGTGGCTGAAATGACATTGGAGAGGAAATCCCTCCTTTCACCCACCATTATGATTTCTGCACCATTTGTTGTTTTGAGGCTCACTCGTTTCAATTCACAGTCAATCACTACTTTATGCTGAGTTAACCAATCCATGCCTAGGATCACATCAAACTCATGGAATGGCAACTCCATCAAATCTCTGGAAATTCACACTCCTGTATCCGAATCGGACAATTTCTATACACACGATTCACAACTACACTCTGGCCTATCGGATTACTAACTAACACATCGTATTTAGTAAGGTTCAGTTTTCAAACTTCTTTGTTTCAACAATGCATCACATATGTATGAATGAGTGGAACCTGGATCTATCAATGCAATAGCTGTAGTATCAAAAATAGAAATAATACCAGCTATCACATCAGGTGCATCTTTGTCTTCCTGAGCTCTAACGCCATAAACTCGTGCAGGAGCTCGACTATCGGGTCTTGCCACAGACTCTGACACTCCTCTGTGGCTACCACCTTCAGGTCCTGCCTGACTAGGCCTCCTACCTCTGTTTATGAATTCTGTTTTTCATTTTTTTTAGGACTGTAATGAATTAATTATGCACTATTTGATTCTGAAAATTAATTGAAAGTCGCACTAAACGGCAGAGTGCGCAATTGATTGAAAATGTTATTTAAAGTGTTATTGAATTTGTATTTGATTTGAGTTGTGGAAAAACAGGTTTTGGAAAATCCGAAAAACAAACAGAACTCTGCCGAATTTTTGTAAAAAGTTTATTGCGATGGGCTCACTCGGAAATGGTTTTAAAAATTATAAACTAGATGGTTTTCCAATGGTTTGAAAAATTGATTTGATGGGCTCACAGTGATTTTAGAAATTATAAAATGAATTGAGAAAGTTTTGTAAACCCGAGTAGCACTCCCTGGGTCGATCCAGCCGGGTCGGGTCAGGGGGTGTTACACTCATACTCTTTTTCTCTCTGTGTATACACTTTGCTAATCTCTCTCCTCTCTCACTAGTGTTTCTCCTTTTCTCTTATCCTATTTTGCCACTATACAAAATCTTAATATTACATGGGTATTTATATAGAAAAATTGGGACAAAACTGACATAGAAAAGACTTCCTAAACTGGTCAGATTTCAGACTTAAAACAGAAATGGGTCACGCCCCAACTCACACGGCTCTTTACTAGGAATTCCTATTTTTTTAGGTTAGCAGGACCGGCAGCTTCCGACAGCGTGTGAGGGCACTCTAGCCTCCGTTGCCAACACCGTTGACGCCGTTGCCTTCGTTTGGATCTCTTATTTCCATCGGTTCTTAAATCACCTTAAGCGAACACTATTGACTATATTTACATCCTTATCTCGCATTCCCCTACTTGTGAGATACCCTGGACTTTATCTTCTGACCTATATTGTCAACCTCAATGGTTGAACCTTCTATATGAGTTCTGGCAATTTACTGAAAAAACTCACTGCTTTTTGTTTCCCCATATTGCTACTATGATGCAGATTCTTGTCACCTGACTTTGAACCTGGCTACTTCTTATTTGAAAGCACAATCTTTGGGCTTTTGACACTCCTATGTCCCGGTCTCTAGTGATTGATGAGAGTTTTGCTATCGTCATCTAACTTCTTTATTCTTCTTCTTTCATATCTCCTTCTAATTCCGTGACTCTTGCTGAAGTTGAGAATGATGAACTGTATCCTGTGTTTGTAATCCCTAGGCTCAATTTGAGCTCTAACAGAACCTCAACCAGGCTCTGATAAAACTCAACCTAGGCTCTGATAGAACCTCAACCCGGACTCTGATACCAATTGTTAAGAATCTGATACTAGTTGTTAAGATCCCCTCACTCGCAAACTCTAATACCAGTTGTTAGGAATTACGCTGAATTCATCTTACAGTGGAAATTATAAAACTCTATATACATCAAAGACAATGCATGTAACATCCCAAATTTCGAGTAATTAATTTTAAATATGTGAAAATAAATTTTGTGAATTGAGGGGTGTAAATGTAATTAAAAGTATGTTTATTTTATGGTTTTCAAGTGGACCAAATTGAACGGTCGAAAACGATGCACGAAGAGAGAGTGAAAAACTGGGACAGTGAGCATCGTTTTCGATCACAGATCGCGATGAGCTGCTCGCGATGAAGAATGTTGATTCTTGGCAGTGAGCACCGTGACCAGTCACCGCGACCACAGATCGCGATGACTGGCTCGCGATGAAAAATTGACAATCTTGGCAGTGAGCAACGCGACCATCATCGCGACCAGGGTACCGCGAGGTGTGATCGCGATGAAGGTGGTGGAGTTGCTCTAGAGAGCAACGCGACTAGGTCACCGCGACCACAAGGTCGCGACGACGGTCGCAACGATCAAAATTTTATAAAAAAAAATAATAATAAATAAGAGACGTGAAGTCTCTAGAAAAATAGAAGAGAGGAAAAACAGAGAGAAAAGAGACTGAGAGAGAGACCGAGAAAGAAAAAGAAAAGAGAGAGAAGAAGAAGAAGAAGAAGAAGAAGAAGAAGAAGAAGAAGAAGAAGAAGAAGAAGAAGAAGAAGAAAGAGAAGAAGAAGAGAAGAAGAAGAAAAAGAAGAAGAAGAAGAAGAGAGGAAGAAGAAAAGAAAAGGAAAAAGAAAAAGGAAAAAGGAAAGAGAAAGGGAAAAGGAAATCCATAAGAGAAACTGTGCGAAAAACGAAAACCAGGTTGGTGTACACTTGTTTCTGTAACTATTTTTGATATGTGTTTTGATCTAGTAATTTTGGAATATAGTTCTGGATTTTAAATACGTGTATGGAGTATATATATATTCTTATTTCATTTTTGTATATTGTTGAAAATATTTGTGCAATATTATGAGAATATGTAATTTTGAATTTAAGTGTATATTTCCAAAACCTGAGTTACAACTAACGTTTTACAATTATTGTTGGTTTCCTACTTATTTAGTTTGATTGAAACTTATTTGTGTTGATTTTCAAAATTAAATAAATTAATTGTAGAAGATTGTCTGTTATTCCTAAATTTTGATAGAAGGAACTGGTGAATTATTTTTGAAACTGATTTTGAAATACGAAAATTGTGATTATAGTGAATTTAATGATTTTGATTTTCTGTATTATGTTCGTTTATGTATTTATATTTCCGTATATATTCTTTGATATATTATGAATCTTTTGTTTTATAACTGTTAAGGAATATTAAATTTTGGATAGATTGAGAAAATTTTGATTATTTGAAAGATGTTTCAAAATTAAATAAACTATTTGTAATATATGAACTTTGATTTTGGCCCTGATATATGTATAGGGATATATGGATATAGGAGATTGACATGTCAATTGGGTATATTAGCAGTACTGCGCCGATATTTCTGTATTGATATCACTCTATGGATTATTAGCAGTCACCGTTGTGGCCAATCCTTGAGTGAAGCCGTTTCCGACGAGTAGTTCCAGTTGGTTCCGATGTCGGAAATAACACCTGTATAGGGATACCATTTCAGCGGGCAGTTCCCGTTAGTTCCGATGCTGAAATGGGAAATCCGACTGTATATATATATTCGGCGGGCAGTTCCTGTTGGTTCCGATGCCGAATAACCCATAATCCAGTCCTGCGAACCCTGTTATATGTATCAAGGGCCCAATTGAGAATTGATAGTTAGATAATGTTATGGAAAAATAAAGACATGATATAGAAACTGAAAACCAGAAACGTTTGAATATATATATATATATATATATATCTATATTACTGACATTCTGTATTTAAGTTTTATGGTTTCGTTATATATGTATCTGAATTTCTGAGTTTAACATGTAGTGATTTCAATTATATTATAATGTGTTTTCTATATATATTTATATTTCTGAAATTATGATAAAGCTATATTGTTTATTTATATATATATATACATCTTTATGAATTTCTGAATTTACAATCCAGTGTTTTATATGATATTGAATTTTATTTAGTGTACACCCACTAAGCTATATGCTTAGCGCGTTGATGTTTATCGCGCGTAGGTAACCAGGATATTGGAAAGCAAAAAGGTTGAAGAAGAAGGAATTGCAGGCAGATTTTCAGAGTCACAGTCACCACATTTTGGGTAGATATATATATATTTCTGTTTAAAGTACTTAGTTATGCATGCATATACAGAATACCTGGAATGGAGTTATATAAGTATGTTCCGTAATTATGTGTTGTAAGTAATTATTTTATGATGTCTGTTTTTATTTTCAAAGGACTGTCATTTAATGAATTGTTTTATAAACTATTTGAAAGTCGCACTAAACGGTAGAGTGCGCATTTGAATGAAATGATATTTGAAGTGCTAATGTGAAATGTATGTGATTTGAGTTTTGTTTGAAAACAGGTTTTTGGAAAACCCGAAAAATAGAGGAAACTCTGCTGAAATTTTTGAAAATAATGATTTGATGGGCTCACTAGAAACATATTTTTAAATCACAAAGTGATATGATTTTCACCGATTTGAAATATACAACGTGACTTTAGAAAGTTTTTAAAACCCGGTAGCGCTTCCTGGGTCGATCCAGTCGGGTCGGGTCAGGGGGTGTTACAATGCACATATGAAAGAAAGAAAGAATAATCAAGACACCAATTTTACGTGGTTCGGATAACTTTTCTACATCCACAGAACACACCTGCACTTAATCTACTATGAAAGAACGTATTATAAAGACATTTGAAAAACTCTCACAGTATTTTTCTCTCTATATATACCCTTTTCTAATCTCTCTCTTATCTCACTAGTGTTTATCCTTTTCTATAAACCTATTTTACCACCATACAAAACCCAAATATTACATGGGTATTTAAATGGAAAAACTAGGACAAAACTGACCTAAAAAAGGCTTCCTAAGCTAGTCGGGTTTCATATTCAAAATAGAAGTCTGATCGAAATAGGAAGCTCGGATTCGCATGACCTACATGCGTGACTTGCTCATGAGACCTCTAGATCGCACCTCAGGTCGCGTGGCTCTCTGCCACAATTTCGCTCTTTTTCACAAGTCCACCATTCATTTCTAGCGTCGTTTGCACCGTTACTTTCGTGTGGATCCCTTCTTTCCATCATTTCTTGAGTCATCTCAAACGGACACCGTTTACTATACTTTTGCATTATGTGAAACATGACTTGGTCACTTTAGTTTTGCGAACCTGCTGGCAATTCTTCGTCCGATTTGTACTGGTTATGTGCGAAACGAAACTCTTCTAATTCAAGCTTCACAATCCAACAATCTCCCACTTGAAGTTTAAAGCATGAGGAAACATCTTCCTCTAATGATCAATGGAAAAAAAACACACTCCAAATAACAAGTCTTCAACCTTGAAGACCTACTGAAGCTGCCTCTCGACTCTAGTTCCTCTACTGCAACTGGCTTGGTTATTGAGCGTTTATAGGTGATAACCGTGAGCCTCATTCCCGTGGTACTTTATCGCAATTTTTCTTCATTGCAAACTCCAACTAGCTCGCTTCACTCCCCTGACCTACTTTATCATAACATCTAGGTTCTTTACCTGATCTTGTAGCTCTCTGCTCGTGTTGATCTCTAGTGGCTGATCTGTGACCTCTAACTCTACCTGATCTCGTAGCTTCTTGCTTATTTCGATCCCTAAATGCTTATCCACAACCTCTGGCTAGTCTTGATCTCACAATCCCCTACTTATGAGATACCCTGGACTTTAACTTTTAACCTATGCTGTCAACCTCACTGGTTGAACTTTCCTTCAAAGTTCTGCCAATTTGCTGAAAACTACTCGCTTTATCTTTTCCTAAATTGCTACTCTGATGCAAATCGTTGTCATTGACTTTGAACTTGCCTGCTTTCCATCTGAAATCAGAATCTCTGGCCCTTTTGACACTCATGTGTTCCAGCCTTGGGTGGTTAATAAGAGTTCTTGTCGCCCCTTGACTCCTCGGTTCTTCTACTTTCATATCTTCTAGTTCTTACTATTCAGCTGCTCTCCCTCTGATTCTTTAACTCCTGCTAAAAATCAAGAATGTTGAACTGTCCGTGTTTGCAATCCCTAGCCTCAACCTGAGCTCTGAGAAAACCTCAACCCAAGCTCTAATAGAACCTTAACCTGGGCTCTGATAGAATCTCAACCCGGGCTCTGATACCAATTCTTAGGAATCTGATGCCAGTTGTTAGGACCCCCTCTCGCCAAGCTTTGATACCAGTTGCTAGGAATTACGTTGAACTCCTCTTGCAATGGAAACGATAAAACTGCATATACACCAAAGACAAAACACCCATAAAATAAAGTAAGAATAATCAAGACAATAATTTTACATGGTTCAAAAAACTTTCCTATCTACGGAGTGCACCTGTATTCACTATGAAAGAACTAATTACAAAGACACCTGAAAACTCTCACACTGTTTTCTCTCTATTTATACCCTTTGTTAATCTCTCTTTTCTCTCGCTAGTGTTTCTCCTTTTCTCTCATCCTATTTTGTCACAATACAAAACTCTAACATTACATGGATATTTATATGAAAAACCTAGGACAAAATCGACCTAGAAAAGACTTTCTAAACTGATCAGGTTTTAAACTCAAAACAAAAGTCTAATTGAAATAGGAAACTCAGATTCGCACGACCTCTGGGTTGCACCCCAGATCACGCGGCTCTTTGTCATGAACTAACACATTTTCAGGCTTGCAGGAACGCCACTTCTAATGGCGTGTGAAGGTGTGTCCAGACTCCATTGTCGGAGTCGTTTGTGTCGTTGCCTTCAAGGATCACTTTTTTCCATCGGTTCTTACATCACCTCAATCGGACATCGTTTGCTATACTTTCGCATCCGTGAAACATGACTTGCTTACTTTAGTTCTGCGAGCCTGCTCACGGCTCTTACTCCGATTCATTCTGGCTATGTGCGAAACGAAACTCTTCTGATTCAAGCTTAACAACCTAACATAATGAATCTCTCAAGCATTATCATCCAAAACCTACATATATCTTATAGCCAATACACATAATTTTCTAATTTGGCATGCATGGTGAGTGAAGGATTATTTTAAATGAAAGAAATTAAAAAGTTCATGGCTCTCTTCCATGTCATTCAATATTTTATTATTATTATTATTATTGTGCATGGTTATTTAAGATTTTTGTTTTTTATTCTCAATTATTATTACAAGTGTAGTGTTTGAAGAAAGAAAATACATTCAAAATTTACGACTTATCATTGTATGTGTAAAAAATTTACTATTAAATTAATCCAACCTCATGAAATTATTTAAAATTATCTTACACACGATAAGAATAGGCAAACTCAATCTGAACTTTTAACATTATTGCAGGTACATAAGAAAATAAGTGTATCCACTAGAATACGATTACCATATATATATATGATTTTTTTGGTCATATATTAAAAAATTAAAAATAAAAACTTGGAAATAATTAGAAGGAAATGAAACCAGAGCAGAGACCATCACAATTATAATAAAGAAACAAATGATTTTTACAAATTTTAAATGAAAAAATTCTAAGGTCATGCGATTGAAAGTGATATATAATCCATGAAAATTGTTACGGGAGTGTGGGTATTTTTCCTATTTGTTTCTTTATGGCAGACAAAGACCTCTCAGAGTTGTGTCATTCATTGTCCCTTGAAGACTGTGATGAACCCGTGGCCACGCTTGATAGTCAGCTGAAGGTGGCAGGGTCCAAACATTTAGGGTTCTGTCTTGCCGAGAAAATTATTTCTAATAAGATGGTCAATAAGAAGGCATTCCGAGCAATTATCCTAAGGATATGGCGAATATGTCAGAAGGTTAAAGTGGAGGTTAATCGGGGCAACACATTTGTCTTTCAATTCGAGAATGTCATAGATCGAAATAGGGTGTTGAAGGGTGGGCCTTGGAGCTTTGATAATTCTCTACTGGTATTGGAAGTTCCTACAAGGTTTGGTTCTGTAGCGAATATGAGTTTCACTAAAGCGGAATTTTTGGGTATAGTTGCATAACGTCCCATTGCTTTATATGACTAAAGAAATATGTCACTTCTTTGGTGAACAAATTAGTGAGGCCATGGTGGTGGATTCGGGACCTTCAAGAGGTTGTTTAGGGTTCAAAGCTTTGACGGTGTTTAATAAGGCCATACTTGCAAAACAGTGTTGGCGGTTGATTCGTAATCCTAGCTCTCTTGTCGTTAAGGTGCTTAAAGGTTGTTACCACCCTACCACATCTTTCTTGGGGGCCAAAGCTTGTCCTTCAAGCTCTTTTGTGTGGAAGAGCTTTCTTTGGGGCCGCGGTTTGGTTGATAATGGGGCTCGCTGGTGTGTAGGAGATGGAGCTGCGGTGTCCTTCTATGGTGATCGTTGGCTGCCACACCCGACCACGTTCAAGGTTGTCTCGCAGCCCCTTCTTAGGGTGACAACCCTTGTTAGCTGTCTGAAGCTCCCCTAAGGTAGCTGGAACATCCCTTTAATCCTAGATAAGTTCCTTCTTATTGATTAGCAAGCGATCTTGGCCATCCCTCCCTTGGTTTCAAGACTATCGGATTCTTTGTGTTGGTATTTTGATTCTTCGGGGGAGTTTACAGTTAAGAGTGGGTACCTCCTTGGCATGAAACTAAAGATGATGGCTAGCGGTTCGAATGTTTCGCAGAATCAAGTTTGGTGGAATTGTTTGTGGAGTTTACATATCCCTTATAAAATTAAAATTTTCATTTGGAAGGTGTTTAGAGATTGGATCCCTTCCAATCTCAATCTAGCTTGAAGAGGGTTGGATGTTTACGCGGACAGTCCTTTTAGGTGTGGTAAGGTGGAGTCTTCCTTGCATGCGATTTGGGGGTGCAAGCTCCTCAGCACCATTAGGCAATCTAGTGAAATTTTGGGAGATATTTCGAGTTTCCAGAACCTGTCAGCCTTGGATTTTCTGGTGCTGGTCCGTTCTCAGCTGTTGAAGACAGAGTTGGAGTTACTTTTTGTGTTGTTTTAGCGCCTGTGGTTCCGCCGTAACAGGTTCTTAAATGGCCACCCTCTTTTGGATGCTGGAGAGACAGTGGACTGGTGTTCTGCCTTCATGCGCGATTTCCAAGCAGCGGCTGCTCTCCTTTGCTCAACTACGGCGCTGGACAGGAAAGCGCGGTGTTGGTCTCCGCCTACGAATGGCTGCTAGAAGATCAATACAGACGCAGCCTTAGATTTGAAAAGGGGGAAGATTGGTGTAAGGATTATTATTCGTGATCATTTGGGGCAGGTTTGTGCTTCTGCTGCCCATATTTTGGCTAGTAATTTTTCGCCTCTCTTGGCCGAAGGCGCTGCCATATTGTTAGGAATCTGTTTTGCAACGAACTCGGGTCTTTGCCCTGCCTCAGTGGAATCAGATGCAGCTGTTTTGGTCTCTGCGGTCAATGTAGGCTCTACTCTGAATTCTGAGTTTGGTTTGGTTCTTTATGACATTTGTTCTGCTATTAATCGTTTTCATATTTTGTTTGTTAGTTATGGGCCTTGTGGTTGTAATCAGGCAGCGCTAGCGTTGGCTAAGTTAGCTTCGTCTCTTGAGTCAGATTTGTTTATGATGGGTTGTGTTCCTCCCTCTGTAGAGTATGTAACTTTGGCTGATATGTCGAAGTAGTTTGTGGCTGGTTTTTATAATATTTTCCTTTAAAAAAAAATCATCTTCTAATATTAATTATAAAAAATTAATTTTAATTTTTAACTAACAAAATAAAGATTAGTAAAATTTTTAATTAATTTTTTCAAATATTGAAGATAAAAAAAAATTGAATTTTTAAAAACACTATCGCTTTGAACTACGTTCTCCAATAAACCACTTTTAAAAGGTTTACCAAACGACTTTTGAACAATTTATTATTAAATAAGTTAAAAATGCTTATTTAAAAGCTCTACCAAACTGACATATACTGATCACATTCATGAATTATTGCAGCAGATGCACGTGGAAGCAATAAAATAGTTTAGTCGACCATTATCTTGAGCTTTTACAAATATTATGAACAGATCGGTGTTAGGTTAAGCTAAATTGATTGACATATATACAGGATATCTCAAGCAAATTGTCGTATTCGATCGGCATGAATGGAGATACTTCGTGAATCTTGTGCTTAAATAAAAGCAATAATACTTAATTCCGTGAATCATTAAACTTGAAAATAATAAAATATAATTTAATTAGTTTGGGCGGTACTGTATATTATTGAGTTGTGAGATTCACTAATTAAAAATCTAAAGTGTATTAATATATATAAACCAGTCGATATTATAACCCAATATATTAGCCTTTTCGGTTTTAAAGTTATTCACTAATAAATAAAATAAATATCACTTCTTATAAATATAAAAAAATTTAAATTTTGAAAAAAAAAATAAAAATCACAACGTTCCTGATATGTTACAGCAAATTCATCTGTGCTAGATAAGAATGGGATTTTTCCAGTTATTTTATTTCATTTCATTAAAACTTTTTGACTTGGTTTTGTTTCACTGTGAGAAGAAAATAATTAAAAACAAAATTGACCGACAAGTACCTGTCTTATAAAATTGAAATTGTCTAATAAAGTATGGCAAATGTGACGTTGATATAAATTCAGATAACTCGTGTAATTACCACAATTTTAGAAAGAATCAAGTCAATTTGTCACCTTTTGATAAATTAACCTCAATAAAATCATTATTATTATTATTATTATTGTGATAATGATGAATCCAATATTATTCAATGCAACTATCTACCTTATATTAAATCCAATATTATCCATTCAATTAAGTCTGATGTTTGTCTCAGTTTAGTAGCATTCCATTTAACCATATAAAATCACTCAATTATATATAAACCAAACCAAAAGTAATTAACATGATACTGTCCTCGTAATACAACTTATAATTACATATTTCATACATCCCAAAACAGCAATATCTCACTCTTTTCACGCATCATTTTATTTGGATATTAATTTTTATTTAATATTCATAAATACCCTTTTTGTATAGTAGTGAGAGAGACTTCATTTCTGCTCTGCCTTGAGAAGATTTGCATCAAATATTCTTAGTGAGCTTAGTCACAGCATCTACGTATTTGCTTGGAGTTGGACCATCCTCTTGTAATTTCCTTAAATAGAAGAGAAAGTTATGCTTACGTCACCTGCTAGCACAACAGTTGTTACAAAAATAATTTACACTAATGATAGAGGTGGCAATCGGATTCCGTTTGTCCGATCTGATCCGGTCAAAAAAATCCAACTAAAAAAAAGTTAGAATTGTCAAAAATAACTACATAAGTAAATGAAAAATTATTTTTAATCACACATGAAAAAATGATTGTTATTAGCCACTTTCATAAAGACCTCTCAACCGCCCCTGACTGAATAATTATAAAACAACCCTGAAAAATAGAAAATTACAAAAAGTCCATCATAAATTACATAAAAATGCCACTATCAACACTTAAACTGAGTGTAAACTTAGATCACATTTTTTTCTCTTCCTTCACATATCAAACCTATTTTTTTTCTCCGTTTCTTCTCTATTGAACTCAACAAAATAATCAAAACTTATTATTGATTGTTGGATGATGCCTTGAGAAGTGGCTTGAGAAGTTTTTTCATTTCCGATTCCATTTCGGGTGCCGAATAAGGTAGGGAAAAATTTATTAATTTTATTTAAAATGAGTTTTTTGGTTATTTATTTAAAGTGCTTTTTATGATGTTATTTTTGTACAATGTATTTGATTTGAAGTGATATATGATTTTGATTTGTGGTTGTTAGGATTTGGGTGATATTGTTTTTTTTTTTTTTAAATAATGTTCATGGTTTTAAAATTTGTTTAGTGAAATATTGTTAGTGAAATGTTGTTAGTAAAATTTTTGTTATTGAAATTTGTTACTGAAATATTGTCAGTGAAATCTTTTACTATATGAAATGTTTTCAGTGAAAACATGTAATGAAATCATGTTAGTTAAAGCAATCCTTGTCATCAAACACGTTCACCACTGTTAAACTGGTCCCAGTCCACAGCTATATACCCTTTGGGCATCACGCATTTCAACAGGCTCTTTGTCATCTTCACTTTAATCCATAGACAATCCTCCTTCGGCTCCATCAACACTATCACCCTCTTCCCGTCCACATGTCCCTGCACAAAATGCCTGCCCATCCGGCTTGTGGGTTACATGGCCTACTCCAAATCACTAGCGACTCATGTTTTAATTCGGTCAATGAAGTCTTCTTCAGAGTCTATGGCGATAGCCCAATAGTGAAATCTTCCAACTAGGTGTCACACTCCATCACAGTAAGACATGTCCCGTTGACGGCGATATTGTCGCCAAGGTGGATGCCATCTAAGATGGTTTTAGTGCCGATCTTCATGTCGAAACGTCCTCTATCAGTGAATGCGCCTAGCTGCTTGACCTCTCCTATCTTCATTGTTGATTGTCCACTTGTTGCACATCCTATCCATAGAACACTGCAAGGCTGAAAATGACTTGGATTTTGGAGGTTTTAACTACTGGACTGAAAGTGTCAAAGTAGTCCAATATAGTAGTCTGATGGAAGCCTTTAGCTACCAACTTTGCTTTGTTTTTTTTTTTGTTTTTTTTTTTAAATAGAGCCATCTGTTTTGTATTTAATTCGGAAAATCCACTTATAGCCTACCACATTTATAGTGCTAGGGGAAGGTACCAGCTCCTATGTATGATAGGCTATTAAGGCTTGATATTCATCCTTCATGGCATCAAGCCGCTTAGGTTCTAGCATGGCATCCTTTGATGATTTGGGTTCTGTTTTAGTTAGAAAACTAGAAGGAAAAGACTGTTGTAGATAGATAAGGTCTTGGTTACAAACTTTGTAATATACCCTCCGGATAGTGTGTACCTTATGTAAGTACTATTTATTTTAATGCATGGATATTTTATTTAAAATTTAATTTGTCTACTTTCAGCTACTTTAAATTTTGTGGTTGAATTCTGATTTTTTTTTATGATGGACCTGAGGTTCTAATGGTAGCAGAGAAAGTATTTGATTTTAGAAGTGTTTTTAAACTATTTTACAGGTGAATAGTGTTGAAAAAAGAGAGAGTTGTGAATTATTAATTGTAAATAATTAGATTAGGAAGTTTAGTCAATATGAAACCAATAGTAGCAAATCTTGACCTTGACTTTCTTTCTTTGAATTTGTAAACCATCTCTTTAAACAATCTCTATATAAGAGAGATGATTGTAAATGACTAAAAGAGTAGTATTATGATAAAACCTAAAGCTACATGGTATCAGAGTCTACTGCCAAGAAACTATAATTTTTTTCAGAGGCCTATTGCCAACTACTACTATCTGTTCACCACTGTTCCCGATCGCCGCTATTGCCCTCGTCACTATTCCCGATACTGTGCCATCACTATTCCCGTCGGAGCTCTTTTTTTCGGTTTGAAAGCTTCTGCTGCTGTTCTTCACCGGATCTGACACTAATCTGGTGTTTTCGAGTCACCCCTTAGCAAATCGGCCACCGAACCCATATTTTTGGTTCTCACCATCGCCGATCTGCTTTATATCACTAGATCCGACGCCAAAATGGTATTTTCGACTTTATTTCACTAGATCCGATGCCAATCTGGTATTTCTCCAGCGACAACCTTTGCCGACCAAGCATTTCCGGCCTAAACGTTTGCCGATATGGTCTGTTCGGCCTCGATCTTAGCTGAACCAGTAAATTTCGGCCCAAACGTCTGCTGATCTTATCTGTCCGACCTCACTGTTCGCCGTTTACCGTGAACCTATAGCACCGTGAACGTGCTTCTTTCCTCAACATGTCTGCCAATTCCAAGTCTCATTCCTTTGGTATTAATCCAAGCAACAATGTCTCATCTCATGACCCCCATCCGGTCCAAATTACCACAATCTGCTTAAATGGAGATAACTTTCTGCGGTGGTCTCAATCGGTCCGAATGTACATTCGAGGCCGTCGAAAAATTGGTTATTTGAGTGGAGAGACGAAGAAACCAAACCCAAAGGACCTGGCCTATGCAACCTAGGATGTCGAGAACTCAATGGTCATGACATGGCTTATCAACTCTATGACCGAAGGCATCAGCTGCAACTACATATGATATTCAACGGCGAAGGAACTATGGGACAATATCAGTCAAATGTATTCTGATTTAGGGAACCAATCCCAAGTGTACGAGTTAACACTAAAATTGGCAAATCTTCAGCAGGGTGAAGATAATGTTACTAAATATTTCAACTCGCTAAAGCGACTTTGGCAAGACCTAGACCTTTTCAATGACTACGAGTGGAAGTCAATTGAAGATGCAAACTACAATAAAAAATATGTAGAAGCTCACCGAATTTACAAATTCCTTGTTGGGCTCAATCTGGAGTTTGATGAAGTGAGAGGTCGAATCCTTGGCCGATCTCTCCTTCCTCTAATTAGTGTGCGAAGGGAAGAAAGTAAGAGAAATGTCATGTTAGGCAAAAAGGACAGTAATGGAAATGTTGAAACCTCTGCACTACTGGTGTCGAAGGCTACTGTAAATAAAACAGAACATTACCACAAAAAACCTGGAGAAAAGCCACGAGTATGATGTGATTTTTGTAATCGCCCTTGTCACACTCGAGAGACGTGCTGGAAACTCCATGGCAAGCCTACAAATTGGAAGAGCAGTAGGCCTAACCTTGCCATATCTAGGGCCAATGAAGCTGAAATCAGTCCCTTTGGCAAAGAGAAGATGGATGACATTCTAAAACTACTAAAATCCAGTTCATCCTCGGGATTTCCTAGTGCTTCTATTGCACAATCAGGTAGTGATAAAATTAATGTCCTTTCTTGCTTTTCAAATCATACCCTATGGATTATAGATTCTAGAGCTTCTGATCATATGACTAGTGTCTCTAGCTTATTCAACACTTACTCCTCTTATTCTGCTTTAGAAAAAATTAGGATTGTAGATAGAAGTCTCTCACCTATCGCAGGAAAAGGTTTGATTAAAATATTCGAGAAAATCAGTCTTAATTCTGTTCTTCATGTTCCAAAGCTAGCATGCAACCTCCTGTCTGTGAGTAAACTGTGAAAAGAATCTAATTGCAGTGTAATCTTTTTTTATTCTCATTGTGATTTCCAGGACCAAATCTCGGGGAAGAAGATTGGCATTGCTAGGATGAGGGATGGACTTTACTATTTTGATGGTGAACCCTACAGTAATAAAAAAGCTCAAGGCATGAGTAGTGTTAGTGCTTCCTCTAATTTTGAGCAAATAATGCTTTGGCATTTTAAACTAGGACATTCTAGCTTTCAATATCTTAGACATCTATTTTCACTTTTTTTAAGGGTTTAGATTGTTCTATTTTTCATTGTGAACATTGTGTTTTATCCAAAAGTCATCATACTTCCTATTTATCAAAACCATATATTTCTTCTAAACCGTTTTATCTCATTTATAGTGATGTTTAGGATCCTTCAAAAATCCTTACAACTTCTGGGAAGAAACGGTTTGTTACATTTATCAATGATCATACTCGATTATGCTGGATATATTTGATGCATGAAAAGTCGGACGTTGACAAACTTTTCAAAGACTTTTAATCTATGGCTGAAACACAATTTCAAACGAAAATTAGCATTCTTCATACTGATAATGGTACAGAATATTTTAATAAAACTATGGGCACTTTTTTAAAAGAAAAAGGCATTTGTCATTAGTCCACATGTGTGGACACACCTCAACAAAATGACATTGTTGAAAGAAAAAATTGACACTTACTTGAAGTGGCTCGTGCCATAATGTTTTTTATGAATGTACCAAAATATCTTTGGGGAGAAGCTATTTTGACAACCTCATATGTAATTAATCGGATGCCTACACGTATTTTACAATATTAAACACCCCTCATGCATTTCAAACATTATTTTCCTATGTCCAGAATTTACTCGGATTTACCACTAAAAGTCTTTGGTTGCACTGTTTTTGTTCACATTTCAAACCATTCCCGGTCTAAACTTGATCCGCATTCGAAACACTGTGTTTTCGTTGGGTATGCCTCAAACAAAAAGGGATATAAGTGCTATAACCCTCTAACAAAAAATTTTTTTGTAAGCATGAATGTCTCTTTCTTGGAAAACAAACCCTATTTTCACAAAAATTCTCTTCAGGGGTAGAAACAAGGAGCGGAAGATAATTTTTGGGATTTATCCCATGTTCCTTTACCAACCACAATATTGAATACCGCACCCTTATCTTCTTCAAATTCTAAAAATAAGGAAAGTTTTCAAAAATTACGAAATGTTGATGTGTCCTCAACAGGGGGAGAAATATTACAGAACATTGAGCTTCAGGTTTATACTCGTAAGGGACCACATCAAGAGACTCAAAATCCTCCTATTATCCAGTGCCAGGTCAATCTTCGACTTCGAGAGCAAATACTCCAGATACTACAGGTATTCCTACTTCTATTCCCAATATATCATCAGACTTGGATATCCCCATAGCTCCTAGAAAAGGATCTAGAGATTGCACTAAAAATCCTAAACATCCCATGGCTAAATATCTGTCATGTGAAAAATTATCTCATCATCATAGGGCCTTTTCATAAAAAATTTCACATCTAGTTGTCCCTAGAAGTGTTCAGGAAGCCTTGAATGATCCACATTGGAAATTAATAGTTATGGAAGAGATGAATGCTCTGAGAAGAAGTGGCACATGGGAAGTAGTGGACGTACCTGAAAAAAAGAAGATAGTATGCTGTAAATGGGTGTTCAGTGGTGAAATGCAGAACAAATGACAATATGGAAAGATATTATGTTAGACTAGTTGCAAAAGGTTTTACCTAGACATACGGAATCGATTACCAGGAAACCTTTGCCCCGTTGCTAAAATCAATTCTGTCCGGGTACTACTATCTGTAGCTGTAAATTTCAACTGGCCCTTACACCAACTGGATATAAAGAACGCTTTCCCAAATGGCGATCTAGAGAAGGAAGTCTTCATGAGTTTGCCACCGAGGTTTGAGGAGAAATTTGGAACTGGTAAGGTATGCAAATTAAAAAAGTCACTATATGGCTTGAAACAATCACCTAGAGCCTGGTTTGAACGTTTTGGAAAAGTTGTGAAAACTTGTGGTTATAGTTAAAGTCAGACTGATCACACTATGTTCTACAAACACAATAAAAGGTAAGATTATGATTCTGACTGTCTATGTGGATGATATAGTGTTGGCAAGTGATGATATTGAAGAATTGGAGAAATTAAAAGGGAAACTGGCAGCTGCATTTGAAAACAAAAATTCAAACAAAACGAAAGGAAAACAAATAACTAAAAACAAACAACTAGCCTAAACAACTTTCATAGGTAACACGATGGCACTTAGCATGTGCCACAAGCCTTTAAACCCCTAGGTGTCCCTAGTGGACGAGTTATAGTCTCGTGAGGGTTTACCAGCTAAGATACCCACAAACGCATATCTGAACATTGAAGAACAATTAAATTTGCCACATGAAACTCAAACCATTATGATAAAAGTTAGCAAATTCAATAACTAAAAATTTGAAAGCATCCACTCATCAGAACTATGCACCCCTTGCCACGCACATGCCAACACTCTAAGAATCTTGAAACGAAAACAATTGTGTTCAAATAACTAGGATAGAATTCGCCTTGACTCTAAATCACTCAGGATAATTCTCTCAAAAATCACTCAGAACCTAGGCAACACACTCATCAAACACATGCGGAAGGAATTTATGCTCAAAGAAATACGAGTATACATCGCATGTGGAATCAATTTGAAAAACGCTATTTTGTCGCAAATACATCTCATTGAAGGAATCAAATATTATGAACAAGATATCAGCATGAAAATTTCTACATTAAAGCTAGACTCCCCAAAAGATCAGCAGGTCTTAAATAAGGTTGTAATGGGGCTATTGGGTGATAGGTTAAGAAAGAAATGAAAAAAGGAATGCAAAAGCTTTCGATCAAATTAAGAGATTACATGACATTTTTCAATACATGGATCATTCTCTTTTATTTTTCAATTTTTATGCCACTACTGCTTTTCAATTTTTTTTTCATTTATATAGCAACATTTACCTTGGCATATTTCATATACACTTCATCCATGCAATTATTCTCTTTTCTTTTCATTTTAAAATGATCCAAGCTAAAAGAGTAAGGCTATTTCATATTCAGAGTTTGGTTTTGGATTTATGTAGGTGATGAAAGAAAAAGCTTCTAAGTGTTTGACTTCAAAATGGTTATTGGAGCACACACAAGGGTAGGATGAATATTTGGCTTTTTAGTGGTTCAACATGCATAGCCTACATCACATCTAACAAGGAGGACTAATAAAAATATAGGATAAACACATGATATCTTTGATGCTGTTCAAAATACTCAATGCAAAATCTAAATGAGATCAATTAATCAATCAAAATTGAATATAAGTGTGTATAGAGTAGAAACGAAAATACCCTCTCAAATAACACGATATAAGCTCAAAAACCCACTGGGTAAGTCTCCACTATTTATCCTAGTCGATCGAACATGGCATGTTTTCACAAGAAGATAAACAAAGTGCAACACAATGCGGTGCAAAACATGGCACAAAAAATATCTAAGTGGTCCTAAACAAATTCAAACTCATTGAAAAAGCTAACAACTATACATCAATGGAAAGCGCACATAAGACAACAATAAAGGTTCAAATATGTTCAGAATTGACACTAAACAGACTATATACAACCTAGACACTAGACATGGACCAAACGTATGTGGCATTGTTATACCTAAGTCTTCCAAACGCATGATGCGTGTAAGGAAATGTTAGGTTTCCAGCCGATATATGTCAACTACACAACCAAAACACTACACACTAAACACAATCAAAATACAAGAAAAATTAAATGAAAACAACCAAAAACCACTCCCAAACCTAAGATAAACATTATCCCCAATATTTTAAAACTTTACGCACGAGGAAAAGAGGTTAAACAAAGCAATAAAAACGAAAAACTAAAAATAAATACTACAAACAATCTAACTAGACACACAAACACAAACATAAAAATCAAACACAACCAAACACTTCAATATTATTTACACCCAACTAAACTTCTCCCGAATTTCAAGATTTTCAACATTAGGCACAACACTTCAAATAAGCTCACGGGCAAGGGTTACCAAATACTAAACTAAAAAAAATTTAGACCAATAAATAAAGAAAATAATTAAAATAAATTAAAAAAATAACAAAATACTATACAAATGTCACCTGATCGCTTGAGCTTTTGCCCACCTACCCCATAATTGGTATCTCCTCATCAGCTTACCGCACCATCCTAACTAAATGACTGGAAGAGAAGACAACTCTCCCAGCACTGCATACCTTGAATGTAAAGGTATCTCTTTACGGCCTAAGTGCGGGGTCTGCTCAAAAGGCGGAGGAGGTTTGGGCTTCCCTTCTCCGACATCTATAGAAATGTATGTATCTTGGTGGCTTTTTTCTTCTGCAGTGGTACTATGGACTAAACATAATTCAAGTGACTCTGGAAAGGTCGATGCCTCCTCTTCATAAAACAAATTCTTACTCCCTTCTGTCTCTGCTTGATCAACCCAAATCTGCTGCTCAACTCGCTTTTTGAGTTCTAAGGCTGTTTCATTGCATTGCTCCATCAGATGTAGCTCATGCTCTAGCCTTTGTACCTTTATAGCTAATTAGCTGATTTGAATCTCCAAACTTTGGGTAGCTGCTTGAGTATGTTAAGTAACTTGATTAAGTTTTTCTTCTAGCTTCTTCAGGGCCTTATCTTGGGAGGCCATCTTTTCATCCAGCTTTATCATGAGTTTAATAATCATTTCTTCCAAAGCTGTATCTTTTTCCTGCTATTCCCTGAATTTTCTTCCTTGTCAGGTAGTCGACAAGCATGTCTTCTAGTCTTGACCCATTTTCTTGCTGGTTGCTCCATGAATAGTCAGCATGAGTGCTCCACCCAAGATTATATGAACTCAAGTAGGGGTTGTTCTATTGATAGTTTACATAGTTTAATGTATTTGCTCAGAACAGCTCTCAGCAAACAGATTGCCCACCTGACAATCAATACTCACATACGGCCCCCCACATAAGAAACAACCCAAATGTGCTTCATAGTCTATAATCGTCACTTCCTCGGTAAGCTCCTGTGCCTCATACCAAGAATACATGTCTTGTACAAAGAAAAAATCAAAATTAATAAAAAATAAAAATAAAATATATACAAATCCAAATTAGCTATAGACCTAATCGGTATTAATATCAACACAACTACAATTTCCATGGCAAAAGCGCCAAAAACATGTTACGCCTTTTTGTACCCACAAGTATACGAAGTCGGCACAAGTAATACAATGATATACAACCAAACATGTTTTCTAATTAATAAAGAGAGTTACAAACAAGGAAATAAAGAAGGAAAGGAATAGAAAAAACTCTAGGTGTGATAAACTTTCGTCCTCCTCCGTTTGTGAGTTCTCCTAGCTTCCACTTTCTCAAATCCAAGCTTGATGGTGAGATTTTGGCTCAAGGATTGAATCAGAATCCTCTTGTTTCCAAGGTGATCATCTTCTCCCCTTTTTCCTCTTCTTCTCTCTCTTTTTCTCCTCTTGGTGGTCTGTTTTGAGCCTTAGCCGAGCTCTAGTCCGAATGCCCCTCTTTCTCTCAAGTTTTCCTTTTATAATAGACTATTTTTAACCTTCCCAAGCATACTCACAACTTAGACTCGCGACTTAGATAAGTCGCGAGTTACGTCGCGTGAGTCTCGGCCAAAAACTGCTGAAATTGGCTCTTGCGACTTAGACTCGTGACTTGGTCGCGACTTGCAAGTCACGAGTCTGCGCACTATTGTGAACATGAGCATAAATTCCTCTAGAAAACTTGGAATCACGAACCGTAAAATTTTATAGAACGTAGACATCTTGAAATTTCCAGAAATATAAGGGTCTCAACCCAGTTAACTATGTGGAATTTATGACAGACTCCGAAACATGTCACGCGGCTTAACTCGCGACTTGAAAGTCGCGAGTCTACGCACTGTTGTGAAAATGAGCATAACTTCCTCTAGAAAAACTCGGAATCATGAACCGTAAACTTTTTTGAAAAGTAGACATCTAGACCTTTCCAGAAATATAAGGCTCTCAACCCAGTTCATTCTGTTGAATTTATGATGGACTCCGAAACATGACAGCTGTGCACTCCTAAATCTTCAATTTAATCCACTAAGGCTCTTCAATTACGTACAAACTCTTATTACCTGCACACTAGATAAAAACATTAAAAAAAATCGATAATTACCCGAGAATGAAACACAAGTAGGTGAAGAAAGGTACTAGTGATGGTCCATTTTTGATCAAGAAATGGAGCCAACATGATGATATTGAAGAATTGGAGAAATTAAAATGGAAACTAGCAGCTGCATTTGAAATCAAAGATCTAGGCCTATTAAAATATTTTCTCGGAATGGAATTTGCTAGATCAAAGGGAGGAATATTCGTTAACTAGCGAAAATAAGTATTTGACTTACTAGATGAGACTAGCCTACTAGGGTGTAAACTAACGGATACTCCGATTGAACCCACCTAAAACTACGAACTGTCAAGGCTGAAGAGGAAATAGAGAGTAGTATCAAAGGCTAGTTGGGAGGTTGATTTATTTATCTCACACTTGTCCTGACATAGCGTTTGCTGTTAGCATGGTCAGCCAGTTTATGCATTCACCGTGTCCAGAACACTTTGATGCTGTTCACAGAATTTTACGATACCTAAAGGGATCGCCTGGGAAAGGTCTGATGTTTAAGAAGCATGGTCACCTACAAGTAGAAGCATATACAGACGCAGATTGGTCAGGAAGTGTTACTGACAGACGATCCACTTTAGGCTATTGTACCTTTGTTAGAGGTAACCTTGTCACCTGGCGAAGCAAGAAAAAAAATGTGGTTGCTAGAAGCAGTGCTGAAGCTGAATTCAGAGCTGTTGCTCATGGAATTTGTGACGTGATATGGATTAAGAGACTGCTAGAGGATCTTAAAATTTCCAATCCATTGCCTATGAAACTCTACTATGATAACAAAGCTACAATCTTTATTGCTCATAATCCTGTCTTTCATGATCGAACGAAGTATGTGGAAGTAGATAGACACTTCATCAAGGAGAAACTTGACACTGGACTAATTTGTATGCCTTATGTCACTACAACTGAAATCAGTTACAGATGTGCTAACCAAAGGGTTACCAAAGAAGCAATTTGATGACTTGATTGGCAAGCTGGCTATAGAAGATATTTTCAAACGAGCTTGAGGGGGAGTGTTGAAAAAAGAGAGTCTGTGTGAATTATTAATTGTAAATAATTAGATTAGGAAGTTTAGTCAATATGAAACCAATAGTAGCAAATCTTGACCTTGACTTTTTGATAAAACCTAAAGCTACAAATAGTAATGGAAATTGTCCAAAAATACAGTCGCCATGCTGTCAAAAATTTAATAAAGTAGTTTTGTATAATAAAAAAAAAACTTTTACTCAGATTTTCAGGACAAGTAATGGTTTAACTTCACGAAAACCTTTTAGCGGGGCCAGCCTCGACTGGGAAGCTACTATGGGGTTGCCGGCAAGCCACCTAACGTAAGACAGTAGGAAAGGAGCCTGTCAAGTTGGTATCAGAGCAAGGTTTAGAAATTAAGGTTGTCTATTTTAAATGTGATTTTATGATGTGTTTTTACATTGTTTGTGGTTAGGGCAACCCAAAATATTTTCAATTATTTTCCATGCATAAGATTTAAGAAAATTTACAAGTGTACGTAATTTTGATTTTCGTTAAATTCACAGCATAATGTCAGGACGAGGTCACAGGGGTCGTCCCAAGGGAGTCAATCCAGAGGCTTTCGCACATGATGCACTGGGAGCCAATCCCTCTTCTTCTTCTCTTCCTTCGGCCAAAGCTTTCTTCTTCGTCTCTCTTCTCCTTCTCCCTCGCTTCAGCCGAAGCTCTCTCTCTCTTTCTCTCTACCTCTCTCGAATTTTCTTGTTCCTTCGTGTTTTATGTGTGTGTGTTTTTGTTTTCTAATTTCTAATATATATATATATATATATATATATATATATTCTAATATTTTCATTTAAAATATCTCCTCTCTCTTTGTTTTGTTTTCTTGTGTTTTTGGTGAGTTTCACTTTCCAATTTGTTTTCTTTTGTTCACTTTGCAATTTGATTTTGTTTTTGGTTTGGTCTCACCCAGTTGACTTGGCCATTTTGTGAGTGGAATTCTCCACAAATCTCCACTAACACACACATGTATATATATATATATATATATATATATATATATCTAATTGTAATTTGCCCCTTTTCATTTTAAAATCAAAATGTAACCACAACATAAAATTAAATCACATAATCTTGGTCAACAATCTTTTGATTTACAATTTAATCCATAACAATCCATTAACTCTTTTCCACAAAAATCCATTTCAATTTACTTTCCATCAATTAATTAAATTAGAATCTTATATCATAAAAATATATTTTAATTTCCAATAAATAGTCTTAATACTCCAATTTATGGAAATCCTTACTACGTTCTCCAAAACTTATAATTGGATTTCGTATATACCTTATGGAACCTTAATAATCGTCTGGAACTATTCCAGATATTTTCCAAGTCTCTGATACCCTTTTTGGAAACTTTTGAATCCATTAAATAAATTCTACTATAGTACTGTACAATCAATTATGAAAAAACAAAAAAAGATTACAATACATGTACGTGTACAGTATAATCTATCGGGAGGGAGTATTATAGTGTTGCAGACCCTACGAGAACATCAGTTGGATGCCAAGTTCAATAAATGCCAATTTTGGCTAAACAGAGTGGCGTTCTTGGGTCATGTCATTTCCGCTGAGGGAATCGGTATGGATCCTTAGAAAATAAAGGCTATTATGAACTAGAAGCCGCCGACGAATGTAACAGAAGTCAGAAGCTTTCTTGGTTTGGCAGGCTACTACAGGAAATTCGTCGAGGGGTTTTCTAGAATAGCATTCTCATTGACCAAATTGACGAGGAAGTATGAGAAATTTGAGTGGTCAGATGCCTGTCAACGCAGTTTTGATGAATTGAAGGGAGGGTTGACCTCAGCTCCTGTACTTGCTTTACTATTTGGAAAGGACGATTTTGTCATATATAGTGATGCCTCAAGACAGGATTTGGGTTGTGTTTTGATGCAGAATGATAAAGTTATTGCTTATGCTTCTAGGTAGTTGAAGAAACATGAGCAGAATTACCCGACCCATGATCTTGAACTCGCAGTAGGAGTATTTGCTCTAAAGATTTGGAGGCATTACTTATATAGTACCTCTTGTTAGATTTTTACATATCATAAAAGTTTGCAATATATCTTCACTCAAAAGAAGTATAACTTAAGGCAGAAGAGGTGGTTGGAGTTGATAAAGGATTATGATTGTACGATAGAGTGCCACCTAGGGAAGGCCAATGCCTTAAGTAGGAGACCCGAAAGTTCACTAGTTTAGTTAAAAATGGTGTATATTCCACTTTTAGTGGAGATGAGGTTTCTGGGAGTGAAGTTAGGGATGGCAGACACAGGGGCTTTGTTAGCTACCTTCCATGTCCGTTCTCTACTAGTGTAGCAGCTTAGGGAAGGACAGAGGCAGGATCCTCATATGGTAAAGCTAAGAGAAGAGATTGAGAATTGGAAGAGCACAGATTTTTAAATTAGGGATAATGGCATGATAATGAAAGGTCAACGCATGTGTGTACCGAAGGTAGATGAGTTAAAAAGGGAAATTATGGAAGAAGCTCACACCTCAGCTTACGTCATGCACCCAGGTAGTACAAAAATGTATCACACCCTACAGGAGCATTATTGGTGGAAGGGGATGAAGAAGGAAATAGCATGTTTCGTCTCGAGGTGTCTAACCTGTCAACAGGTGAAAGCAGAACACGAGAAACCCGCAGGATTGATGCATCCCTTCCCTGTCCCTGTATGGAAGTGGGAGAAGATTACAATGGACTTTGTGACAGGACTCCCATGGACATAGAAAGGACACGATGCCATATGGGTTATTGTAGACAGGCTAATGAAATCTACTTATTTTTTGCTTATCATGAGTGATTATCCTCTGAATAAACTGGCCCAGCTCTATGTAGATGAAATTGTCGAACTTCATGGTGTACCTATCTCTATAGTTTCAGATCGTGATCCTCGATTCACGTCGAAGTTCTAGTCTTGTTTACAAAATGCTTTAGGCACACATCTAAATTTCAGTACAGCTCTTCACCCTCAGACGAATGGCTAGTCGGAGAGGACTATTTAGACACTCGGAGATATGCTTTGGGCGTGTGTTATGGAATTCAGGGGAAGCTGGGATACCCACCTACCATTGATGGAGTTCGCCTATAATAATAGCTACCAGACCAGCATAGGTATGGCCCCATATGAAGCACTATACGGTAGGAAGTGCAGAACTCCTATATGCTGGGATGAGGTAGGTGAAAGGAAACTATTAGGTCCTAAATTAGTCCAGACCACTTCAGATAAGATCAGGGTTATCCGAAATAAACTCAAAACGGTGAGAGACAGACAGAAGAGTTACGCGGATAACCGCCGTAGAGACCTAAAGTTTGAAATTGGTGATAAGGTATTCCTTAAAATTTCCCCTTGGAAAGGTGTATTGAGATTTGGAAGGCGTGGTAAGTTGAGCCCACGCTTCATCAGGCCACATATGAGATCACAAACAGGGTTAGACCAATTGCATATAAGTTGAAGTTAGCACTAGAACTAGCAAAGATTAACAATGTGTTCCACGTGTCCATGCTTCGAAAATATATTCCAGATCCTGCTCATGTGCTTAAGGATCAGTCGGTAGAACTAAGGGAAAATCTTATTTATGAGGAGAAACCAGTCCAGACCTTAGATCACACGGAGCAAGTCATGCATAATAAGGTTAGTCCCTTAGTTAAAGTCCTGTGTCAAAACCACGACGTGAAAGAAGCTACCTGGGAACCGAAAGATCAGATGCGCCGTCAGTACCCTTATCTTTTTCGTTAGGTAGATTGTATAAATTTTGAGGACGAAATTTTATGGGGGGAAGAAATTATAATATACCCTCCCGATAGTGTGTACTGTACACGTATATGTATTGTAATATATTTTTCCAGAATTGTTGTACGGTACGCATGTGAATAAATATGCCCTTATTATGAGTAAATTGAATGTTAGATGAATTAACGGTGCTATAATGGAATTTTTCGGATCCGTCCAGAGGTTTTCTAAAAGGTGTCTGGAGACCCGAAAAAGTTACGAAATGCGTCCGGACGGGTATTAAAGGCCCTGAAATGCACTCCCGAAACCTAAACGGCACTTTCGGAGGAAATTCGGACGAGTTTGGTAACATCCAAAAATTTTTGGAATTGATCCAAAAACTATTTCGGGAAATCAGAAAAATATTTGGAACGGTTTCGTCTTTAGGGAGACTAAAAAAAAAAAGGATTAGGAATCCTATTTTTACTTGGTCAAAACTAAACCTTAAAGAACTACTATATAAGTGTTATATAGCTAGGAAAAATCAACCTAACACATAAGTGAAAAATAAAGAGAATTCGGCCACCAAAGACTGAAGAAAAGAAAAAAAAGGTTTTTTCTGACTTTCCCCTCTTTTGCAGGATTCAGCCGGCGTTCTTTTCACATGACCTCCGTCTCTTGCCGTGACATGCCCACACACATTGTTAGATCACAGGTCATAGCTCGGAAGATCTGGTGGTAGATCGAGGAATCAGAAAAAAGAAAATCAAGGAAAATGAGTTCCTAAAGTCATTTTCTGCGTATATACAGAAACTCGTTCCTAATTGAAAAAAGGTTTTCAATATAAGAAAAAATTTTAAAAACCAATTTCGCATGTTATACGATAATCAAAATCTTTTCTAAAATTCCCTTCAATTGGTATCAGAGCCTGCTTCTAAGTTCATGTATATACGCAAAAGAAAACGAAAAACTACATATTTCTTGTTTATTTTTATTTTTCTATTTTATTCTTGATCTGTGATATATTATTGTGTAGGCATAAATCTAGAATGTATGATTTGATTGTATAATTTTAAAAGCGTAATTGGTCGTTAATTATATGGTGAATGGGTTATAGGATGAATTTTTTATTTTTTGGCCAATTGTTTATGGCAAAAGTTTTTTTTTGTATATATTTTTTTATTGTTATTTTTGTAATCGATCTGTTGTACGAAGAGTCAAAGAAGCAGATGATGCGAAGAAGAAACGAAAAAAAAAAAAAACGATTGCACAGCCCCGAGGGCAGTGACCGCGTGGACTCGCGCGCTGGCGGCCGTCCGCGCTCGAGCTCACCCTGCGTGCGCGGGTTGCTGTCGCGTTTGCGCTAGGGCTATTTTTTAGTTTTTTTTGCGAATGGATTTTTGCTGACTTTTCTGGAAAAATATTATCGAATATTTTCTGAAATAGTGAAGAAAATTGGAGCGAAAACCGTGGGCGAAACAACCCAAGAATGCGTGCAAAAGCGCGGCTCGCGCGAGGGCTGCGAGCACCTTGTGTACGTGCAGCTACGCTGCTAGCAGTCGTACTTTCCCATGTGTAAGGGTTGTTTAGGGTTTCATCTTGACCTAGGGTTCATGTTAAGGTAACACGTGGACCTCTGGAAAAGATGTTGACTTTTGACAAAAATCAAGTTTGACTTGATTAGGAAAACGAAGACAAGAAGAATTCAACTCGAAAAAGAACTCTTGAAGACCAAGGAATGCCCTGGGAATACAATTGTAATTATAGTTGTTTAAGTTAGATAACTCATGTCACTCGGTCAATTACGTATGCTTTATTTATTTTCATGTGATGATTATATGGATGTTAAAGTATTGTTATACATATGAATGTCATCTATATTAGGTGTGCCTACACATGTATAAAT
Organism: Xanthoceras sorbifolium; assembly: GCA_003430845.1. Lineage (NCBI taxonomy): Eukaryota > Viridiplantae > Streptophyta > Magnoliopsida > Sapindales > Sapindaceae > Xanthoceras > Xanthoceras sorbifolium. The sequence continues at coordinate 28,281,578 of CM010621.1, forward strand.
AATATGTCATGCATAATTGTCATATTATATTGTTTTATTTTAATATGATTAAAATAGGAAACAATTTCATAAATAGCAATCGAATAATGGATTTAGTTTTTTAGGAGTAAAAACTTGGTAATATCCATTAATAGACTAATCAACCAATTAAAGAGTTTAATTAAAATGATTAGTTAGATTCTTTGTATTAATTAAGATTGATTAGACTAATTCCTTAATTAAAAAGAATTAAATAATGAGATTAGTTTTTACGAGTAAAAACTTGGTAATTCTCATTATATTAACTAATACATTAATTAAAGAATTTAATTAAATTGATTAGTTAGGTTATTACATTAATTAAGATTAATAAGATTAATTACTTAATTAAAGGGAACCAAATAATGAGATTAGGTTTTAGGAGTAAAAACTTGGTAAATCTCATTAATAACTAATCTATATATTAAAGTGTTTAATTAGATTATTTAGGTCCTTTTAAATGTTAGGTTTTAATTTGATTAAAAACCAATGACATAATTGAACCAAATAATGTGATTTAGTTTTAATAGTTAAAACTTGGTAATTTCACATTTAATTTCTAGTTTATTTAAATAGTTTATGTAAATTAGAAATTGAAATAATAAATTATATTTTAAGAGTTAAAATTGAATAATTTATTATAACTAGTAAACTTAGATTTTATATTAGCCGTAGAATCTAAGTAAAAACTAGAAACGTGGAGTTTTAGAAACTCTTAGTTTGTAGAAAATCCTAAACTACAAATAGTGAGTGAGAGAGGGATATATGACATTATATCCTGCAGTCTCCATTGTTAGTTCAACACCGTGAGACTTGAGTGGCGCCTCGTGACGGCTTTTCTTTCGTCCGCCCTACGGAGGGTGTCCACAAAAGTCAGTACCAAGGTTGACTTCGTAACGGATAGGTTTTCAGAATATATTTTGGGACTGACCTACCATACCTAGGCACTCTCAAGTTAAGTTCATGAATTCTGAAATGATGGGTCACACTCATAAAAGACTTAGTTAAGTTGTTAATGTATTGTCCTGACTAAATAAAAGCGATGGTTGGATACTATAAGAATAAAGAGTTATTCTGGTGTATTATCCGATTGAAAATATCTCGATCTAATATGCAAGGATTTGACCTAGCCTACCTACGCACTTACTTGTGGTATGTTGGATTATGGCGGCATAGTAACTAATTTTAGGAATTTTTTAGTTCATTAAAATATGCTCATGCATCATATTTAATTTTATACCGAGCTATATCATTTGATATGAATGTATGAATGAATGATATTAATTTAGATTTATGTCTTTAAATATCAGCAATGTCTTCTGCTTTATTTTTCTCGCAAACAAAACATTAACCGAGATAACTATATTAAGTGAAACACAACGTGAACGCAATCATGGTTTGCATAGACCTTAAATTTGTGCATACAGAGGAATGTCCTCCAAAGCCTGTAACCAACGCAGGACAAGTTACCAAAGGTAAGACTAGTGAAGCAAATGTTGCTGAGCCATCCTCTTCTGGTTTCAAGAAGAGGAAGAGGTCTACTGGTAAAGTAAAGGCTAAGCTCAAAAATAAAGAGCACCACGACTGACTAAGCAAAAGGAAAAATGTTTCCATTGCAAAGAGGTTAGTCATTGGAAGAGGAATTGTCTAGAGTACCTCGAGCAGCTCTCCAATAAGAAGAAAGTGAAAAGTAAATCAGATTTACTTATCATTAAATTTTGTTTAGTGGAAGATAATTCTTCACCTTGAATAGTAGATTCAGGGGCCACTAACTAATTTTGAGACATGCAATCTAAAGAGTCCGTAGAGAGTAAACAAAGTTGGGTACTTTGTTTGTGATTGATGTACTGCTGCGGTCCATTCTGTAAAGTATAGTGGTCTTATTCTAGACCGCTCATGTAGTTGACATGAAAATAGAGGCATCTTATATGATGAGATCATAAAGGACTGGGCCACGATTTATATGAATCTCTCACCAAGATCCGTTAGTAGATGAGATTCATATATAATCGATAAGTGGTGGCTATTTATAGGTGATCTTAATCCTGAGTGTCTTATCGATTCCTTCAGGTTGGATCGTGGCTTTGGATTTACCATGAGTGAGGTTAATGAGAATCTCGACCAATACCTCCGTATCTTAGAGTTGCGGTTTAGCTTGTGGCTGGGAAGGTTTGAACATAATAGTGGAATCCATTCCTTCTTGATTGAAGTAGATAAGTAGTTCCCTTAAGGGTTGATTCGGGGCTTGAACGATTATGAGCGCTCTCCTTCTTCCGTGAGGAAGATAGGATTTAATTGTTCATTAGAGAATCAATGGTACTTAAAGGAAAAGATATTTCTAGAGGGGTATAACGGACTTTATGACCCAGCTCTAGTTATGAACTATTTGTGCAGGACCACACTATATGCAATTAGCTATATCAATGGACGCTGAGACTTCAGATTGTATAAACACGTCTACAGTTATGAGAGTGCAGCCTCGGGTTTTTAATAGAATAACTCCGAGGTTAATAATCATGAAATATTAATTAAAGAGTTTTAATTAATATTACTAAGTATTATTGAAGCTCTAAACTATGGGTACATTAGGTCCCCTTGCTAGCCCTTATGATTGTTGGTAACGAGGGTCAAGGTAGATTAATTGGTGGGTCCAATTAATAGTGTTACGAAAGTAATGCTATTTAATAAAATAATAGAAATTAATAATTATTAATTATTAATTCTATTTATTAAATATGAGGTCATGTGATTAAATAATGACAAGGACAAAAGAATTAAAATAATTTGATTATTTTAAAAGTCCTAATAGTCAATTATTAAAGTCTTTAGGGAGACTAAAAAAAAAAAGGATTAGGAATCCAATTTTGACTTGGTCAAAACTAAAACCCTAAAGAACTACTATATAAGTGTTATATAGCTAGGAAAAATCAACCTAACACACAAGTGAAAAAGAAAGAGAATTCGGCCACCAAAGAGTGAAGAAAAGAAAAAAAAAGTTTTTTCTGACTTTCCTTCTTTTGTAGGATTCAGTCGGCGTTCTTTTCACGTGACCTCCATCTCTTGCCATGACGTGCCCACACACACGTTGTTAGACCGCGGGTCATAGCTCGCAAGATCTGGTGGTAGATCGAGAAATCAGTAAAAAAAAAATCAAGAAAAAGGTATGTAGTTTCTAAAGTATTTTTCTGCGTATATACAGGAACTCGTTTTTGATTGAAAAAAGGTTTTCAATATAAGAAAAAATTTTGAAACCCAATTCCGCATGTTATACGATAACTAAAATCTTTTCTAAAACTCTCTTCAAGGTGTCCCTAGCGGATGAGTTATAGTCTTGTGAGGATTTACTAGCAACGATACCCACAAACGTATCTCTGAACATTAAAGAACAATTAATTTATCGAGTGAAACACAATCCGTTAAGATAAAAATGAGCAAAAACAATAAGTAAAATTCGAAAGCATCCACTCTCAGATTTTTTTTGCACCAATTGCCACACACATGCCAACACTCTTAGAATCTTAAAACAAAAACAATTGTGTTCAACTAACCAGGATAGAATTCGCTTCGACTCTAAACCTCTCAGGATAATTCTTTAGAAAATCACTCAGAACCTAGGCAACACACTCATCAAACATATGTGGAAGGAATTTATGTTCAAAAGAAATACGAATATACATCGCATGTGAAAATCAATTTGAAAAACGTTATTTTGTCGCAAATACATATGATTGAAGGAATAGAACATTATGAACAAGATATCAATATAAAAACCTCTACATTAAAGCTAGACTCCCCAAAAGATCAACAGGTCTTAATAAAGGTTGTAATGGGGCTATTGGGTGATGGGTTAAGAAAGAAATGGAAAACGGGAATGCAAAGAGATTACATAGCATTTTTCAATACATAGAAAAATCTCTTTTACTTTTCATTTTTTTTACGCCACAATGCTTTGCATGATTGCCTGCTTTTTTTTTCAACTTTCAAGGAAAAAGATTCATCAAAACCCTAACTTACAAGTTTAAGTCATAATCATGAAATTACAACTAAATATGTTTATCAATTCTAAAAGAGAGTTACAAGAATGAAAATTAAAGAAGGAAAGGGATAGAAAAACTCCTGGAATGTATGAACTTGCGTCCTCTTCGAATTGTGATTTCTTCTAGCTTTCACTTTCTCCCAAATCCAAGCTTGATGTTGAGAAGATAGCTAAAGGATCAAATCTGCACTCTCTTGTCTACAAGATGATCTTTTTCTTCCCCTTGGCCTCTTCTTTTCTCCATTATTCTCCTCCTGGTCGAGCCTTTTGAGCCTGAAGAGAGTTTTAGAAAACGTTTGATTATCGTATAACATACGAAATTTGCTTTCAAAAATTTTCTTTTAATTGAAAAACTATTTTTCAATCAGGAACGAGTTCCTGTATATAGTAGAAAAAGACTTTAGAAACTACAAACGTTTTTCTTGATTTTCCTTTTTCTGATTCCTTGATCTACCACTAAATCTTCCCAGCTATGAACCGCGGTCTGACAACGTATATGTGGGCACGTCACAGCAAGAGATGGAGGTCACGTGAAAAACAAACGGAGAACCTTTTCTCCTACGGCTGGCCACACCTGCAAGTAAAGGGAGAGTCAAAAAAAATTTTTTTTTTTTTCTTTCTTCTCTCTTTGGTGGCCGAACCCTCTTGTGTTTCTCACTTATGTGTTAGATTAATTTTTCCTAACTATATAACACTTATATAGTAGTCTTTTAGGGTTCTAGTATGACCAAGTCAAAATAGGATTCTAAATCCTATTTATTTTTTGCCTCTATAAAGACTTGAACCTATGACCTTTTGGACTATTAAAATAATCTAATTATTTTAATTCTTTTGTCCTAGTCATTATTTAATTACATGACCTCATATTCAATAAATAGAAATTAATAATTCATAATTAATAATTTCTATTATTTTATTAAATATTTAATTAATTAAATAATCACATTATTTAATTATTCTCTTTTATTTAAATTATATTACTTTCGTAATACTATTAATTGGACTATCCAATTAATCTACCGTGACCCTCGTTACCAACAACCACAAGGGCTAGCAAGGGGACCTAATGGACCTACAGTTTTGAGCTTCAATAATATTTAGTAATATTAATTAAAACTCTTTAATTAATATTTTACGATTATGAACTTCGGAGTTATTCCACTAAAAACCCGAGGCTGCACTCTCAGAACTGTAGACGTGTTTATACAATCTGAAGTCTCAGTGTCCATTGATATAGCTAATTGCATATAGTGTGATCCTCTACAAATAGTTCATAATTAGAGCTGAGTCATAAAGTCCGTTATACCCCTCTAGAAATATCTTTTCCTTTAAGTACCATTGATTCTCTAATGAACAATTAAATCCTGTCTTCCTCACGGAAGAAGGAGAGCGCTCATAATCGTTCAAGCCCCGAATCAACCTTTAAGGGAACTACTCATCTACTTCAATCAAGAAAGAGTAGATTCCACTATTATTTTCAAACCTTCCTATCCACAAGCCAAACCGCAACTCTAAGATACAGAGGTATTGGTCGAGATTCTCATCAACCTCACTCATGGTAAATCAAAAGTCACGATCCAACCTGAAAGAGTCGATAAGACACTCAGGATTAAGTACACCTATAAATAGCCATCGTTTATCGATTATATATGAATCTCATCTACTAACGGATCTTGGTGAGAGATTCACATAAATCGTGGTCCAGTCCTATATGATCTCATTATATAAGGTCTTGGGATTTATGCCCTAAAGCTTGTAATTGTACATGGTTAAAGACAATAATAAGAATTATTCAGATTATCATTCAAGTTTATAAATGTTTTATATTCAGCAATACATTCATATTATGCAAAAACATCTTAGATTGCAAGATGTAATCTCATAATGAGTATATAATGGTCATATACAAAGAGGATTCATTTTGAGACGTGCAATCTAAAGAGTCCGTAGAGAGCGAATAAAGCTGGGTACTTTGTTTGTGATTGATTTACTGCTGCGGTCCATTCTGTAAAGTACGGTAGTCTTATCCTAGACCGCTCATGTAGTTGACATGAGAAATGAGGCACCTTATACGATGAGATCATATAGGACTGGGCCACGATTTATATGAATCTCTCACCAAGATCCGTTAGTAGATGAGATTCATATATGATCGATAAATGATGGCTATTTATAGGTGATCTTAATCCTAAGTGTCTTATCGACTCCTTCAGGTTGGATCATGGCTTTTGATTTACCATGAGTGAGGTTAATGAGAGTCTCAACCAATACCTTCGTGTCTTGGAGTTGCGGTTTGGCTTGTGGCTAGGAACGTTTGAACACAATAGTGGAATCCACTCCTTTTTTATTGAAGTAGATAAGTAGTTCCCTTAAGGGTTGATTCGGGGCTTGAACGATTATGAGCGCTCTCCTTCTTCCGTGAGGAAGACAGGATTTAATTAGTCATTAGAGAATCAATGGTACTTAAAGGAAAATATATTTCTAGAGGGGTATAACGGACTTTATAACCAAGCTCTAATTATGAACTATTTGTGGAGGATCACACTATATGCCATTAGCTATATCAATGGACGTTGAGACTTCAGATTGTATAAACACGTTTACAGTTCTGAGAGTGCAGCCTCGGGTTTTTAGTGGAATAACTCCGAGGTTAATAATCAAAGAGCTTTAATTAATATTGCTAAGTATTATTGGAGCTCAAAACTGTTGGTCCATTAGGCCCCCTTATTAGCCCTTATGGTTGTTGGTAACGAGGGCCACGGTAGATTAATTGAATGGTCCAATTAATAGTGTTACGAAAGTAATGCGATTTAAATAAAAGAGAATAATTAAATAATGTGATTATTTAATTAATTAAATATTTAATAAAATAATAGAAATTAATAATTATGAATTATTAATTCTATTTATTAAATATGAGGTCATGTGATTAAATAATGACTAGGACAAAATAATTAAAATAATTAGATTATTTTAATATCCCAAGAGGTGAGAGGTTCAAGTCTTTAGGGAGCCTAAAAATAAATAGGATTTAGAATCCTATTTTGACTTAGTCAAACTAAAACCCTAAAGGACTACTATATAAGTGTTATATAGCTAGGAAAAACCTAACCGAGCACACAAGTGAAAAAGAAAGAGAATTCGGCCACCAAAGAGAGAAGATAAGAGAAAAAAAAGTTTTTTCTGACTCTCTCCTCTTTTGCAGGATTCGGCCGACGTTCTTTTCACGTGACCTCCATCTTTTGCCGTGACGTGCCCACACGTTGTCAGACTGCAGGTCATAACTCGGAAGATCAAGTGGTAGATTGAGGAATAAAAAATAAATCAAGGAAAAGTATGTAGTTCTTAAAGTCTTTTTCTACATATATACAGGAACTCGTTCCTAATTGAAAAGGTTTTCAATATAAGAAAAATTTTTGAAACCCAATTCCGTATGTTATACGATAATCAAAATCTTTTCTAAAACTCCCTTCAAGGTGCCTCAATTCTCATGTCAACTACATGAGCGGTCTAGGATAAGACCACCGTACTTTACGGAATGGACCGCAGCAGTAGATCAATTACAAACAAAGTACCTAGCTTTGTTCACTCTCTACGAACTCTTTAGATTTAATGCCTCAAAATGAATTCTCTCTGTATATGACTATTATATACTCATTCTGAGATTACATCTTACAATCTAGGATGTTCTTGCACAATACGAATGTATTACTGAATATAAAACTTTTATAAACTTGAATGATAATCCAAATAATTCTTATTAAGTCTATAACCATTTACAATTACAAGCTTTAGGGCATAAATCCCAACAATCTCCCACTTGCACTAAAGCAGATGGGACATGTCTCGTAATCCTAGACCCTCTAGGTGACTTTCAAACACTTTAGCTGTCAAGGTCTTCTTAAATGGATCAACCAAGTTATCTTGTGATGCAATATTCGTCATAACCACGTTTCCTCGTTGTACTATCTCTATGATGAGATGATATTTCCTCTATATATGCTTCCCTTTTTTTTATGGTTTCTTGGTTCTTTGGAATTGGCCACAGCTCCACTATTATCAAAATAAAGTGTAATGGGTCTATCCATATCTGGAACAACTTCCAGATCACTCAAGAACTTTTAGAGCCAAACAGCCTCCTTAGCTGCTTCACAAGCTGCTACATACTCGTCTTCCATGGTGGAATTAGCAATGCAAGAATGCTTAATACTCCTCCAAATTATGGCTCCACCACCAAGGGTTAGTACTGACCCAGACGTTAATTTCCTTGAATCCTTGGCTGACTAAAAGTTAGAATCTGTATATCCCAATGGAATCAAATTCGGATGGGAATATACAGGTATATAGTTTCTCGTTCTCCGAAGATACTTTAGATATGCTTAACAGCAACCCAATGATCCAATCCTGGGTTGGACTGATATCTGCTGGCTACTTCCACTGCGAAGCAGATGTCGGGTCTTGTGCATAGCATTGCATACATAAGACTGTCTACTACGCATGCATAGGGAATCCGTCTCCTCAATTTCTTATGGTGTCTTAGGAACACTGATCCTTAGACAAGTGAACTCCATGCCTTGAAGGTAAACTACCTTTCTTGGAGTTCTGCATAGAGAATCGCACAACTATCTTGTCGATATACGATGCTTGAGACAATGCTAACAGTTTGTTCTTACTATCTCTTATCAATTGGATCCCAAGAACATAACTTGCCTCTCCTAAATTTTTCATTTGCCCAAACATAATTACAACAAAAGAGTGTTTTGCACGGAATGAGCCAACCTAGAAAATACTCGACCTAACACATAGATTTTTCCACTTGAAGATAAGCACCAATAACCTTTATGAGAAGGGCTGTAGCCAATGAAAACGCACTTTTGGGAGTGAATGTCCAACTTATGCTTGGAATAGTCTCTCAAGTAGGGAAAGTATGTACAGTCAAAAGTCTTGAAGAAGCTGTAACTGGGTTTCTTAAAAAATAATTTCTCAAAAAGAGACATGAAACTTGTTATGTGTCAAATTACACTAGGCCCAAACAGGCCCAAAAATGCTAAAATATCAAAGAAGGCCCAACAGATAAAGGGAGTCGATAAATCGTAACAAAATGGGCCCTGACCCAATAAACTATGAAGGAATAAGCTCTATGCAAACGACCTGCGCGGGAAACACAAAGAAGTTAAGTAACACCCTTCGCCAACTGTCTGGTCGCAGATGAAACAACACTCAGCTCGCAGGCTACGCAGCTCGAAACCCCAATAAAAAGAGGAATCCCGAAGATATAGGGATTGCATTCGGTCAACTAGCAGATTCCCAATCAATCTCAAATTCCTTAATCCTAGTAATTGTATTCAATCCAAATCACGACTGTTAGTGATAGAATTTCGTCCCCAATTTATGTAAATAGATTCTATGCAAAACAGGATGACTCCAACCCTTTCACACTATAAAAGGGGCAAATCATCACTGTTACAAAGGTTACCAATTTCTCCAGAAAAAGCATACAAAAAGCAAGCTCCGCAATTATATTCAGCGAGCTCGACTTGAATACCAAGAACAGTGGATGTAGGCATTCTCTTAAGCCAAATCACTTTAAAAATCTCATATGTCGATCTTTTTATTCATTTTTATCCCTCAAATGATAGATAATCACTGCTATTTTCGTTGACCATATTTGCACATCAACAAAACTCAAACTCGAAGAAGGAAGATTGTTGATGATAAAAGTAGCAGTAATGAAGGCCTTATACCAAAACGTAATAGGCATGTTAGCATGAATAAGTAAGGTCAGACCAAGCTCAGCTATGTGGCGGTGTGTCCTTTCAGGAACCCCATTCTGGTGATGGGTATATGGACAAGAAAATTGCTGCTTGATGCCCATAGAAGCCAAAGGTTTAGTGAAGCACAAATATTCACCCCCCATATCGGTTTGTAGACACTTAATAGCTGTACCAAGTTGCACTTCAACAAGTTTTTTTTAATATCAAGAAGGTTAAAAAAGCTTCAGATTTGAGCCTTAGAGGAAAACACCATGATTATCTAGAATAAGCATCAATGAAGACTATGGAGTACCTATAAACCTCTGTAGAGATGATTGGAAAAGGGCCCCAAATATCACTACAAACTCCAATAATGACTTAGTAGAAATATCAAGCCTTGAAAATGGCAATTTATGCATTTTTCCTATTTGACAAGCATTACAAAAGGTAGGAGACTTAACATCAAAAGGAAAATGCTGTGTTTGTATGACTTTTTTTAACACAAAGTCAGATGGATGCTCAAGTTTGGCATGCCAAATATTAGAATTGTTTTTAACAGCATTATTAACATCAAACACATCAGATTTTGATCATTTGTGATGCACCAAACAAGTACTACTTTTATTACAGCTAACATAACCATTATGTGGGATCATAGGAGGCCGAGAAGAAGAGTACCTTCTGTCATTAATTCCTGGATTGCTTGGACCAGCTATCCTCATGTGATACAATCCGTTGTCAATGGAGCCTTGAAGAAGCACACTCTTGGTTTTCAGATCCTTAACAACACAACCAACATTAGTGAACTCAGCAACAATATTATTGTCCTTGGTTAGCTGAGAAATACTAAGTATATTTTTAAATATTTGAGGAACATGTAGAAGTTGTTTGAGATGCACATCTATATATGGTGTAGTGTGTGAACTAACAACTTGAGAGCCAATATGCTTAATATCAAGATGAGCACCATTTCCGACCAATAATTTGTCATTTCCTCTATAATCAGTATGTAGAGAGAAATTATTCAATTCAGAAGTGATATGGTTAGTAGCACCACTATCCACGTACCACGATTGATCACTTTGATTATCTGAAGTGGCACAGCAAGCTGGAGAATAGTGATGACACATACCATGTTGCTGATTCTGATGAGCAATATTAAACTGATCATTGTTGGTTGAAGAGTTTTGCTGTTGAACATAATTCGCCTGTGGTGATGGATTTGGAGCTTGAAAGCCTTGATCAGTAACACTGTAGAGCTCCTTGTCCAGGCTTTGAACATAATTGGCAATAGATCCTCTGATTAGAATGTTAATATCTACCTACCTTTGGACCATTTCTTCCTCTGCCATTGCCTCTGTTATTTGGACCAGGATTGCCACCACCTTTTTGTCATAGTTTCTAGGTTGATTGGCAGTAAAATTAGCTGAAGCACCAGCTATGTTAAGCTGAGTTGTAGAGTTGAGCTGATCAATTCGCTGCTCATGCATCAAAAAAAGAAACTGAGCATCCTTTAAAGACATTGTGCGATGTTGAGAAGATATCATGACCACAACAACATCATATTCGTGGCCAACTCCACTCATAAGTGGTAGGATCAAATCTCGATCAGGTACATCTTCTCCAGCAGCCATCAGTGCATCTCCAATATTTTTTATCTTCATGATAAACTCACTCAAAAAATTTCCTCCTTTCTTAATTGTTTGTAGCTGCTGTTACAGTTGCAAGATCCTATCTATAGATTGTTGCGGATACAACCTTTCAAGTTTGAGCCACAGTTCTAAAGAAGTTTTACATCTTGTTACCTGACCAATAAGACACGGACTGACCGTAGAAATAAGCCAACCAAGAAGAAGTTGATCTGACTTTTTCTAGGTAACAGTAGCTTGCATTGACCTATTGTTCAATCATTGATTCACCATTTGCAGTTGTGGATTGAACTTTGATAAATGTTGGTGGAACTTAAGTTAAATGAGAGATCATTCTTTAAGATCCAAAGCTCTAATCGCTAGAAGAAGCTGAGTTTTCCAGTGGATATAGTTGCTCCTATTAAGTTTGATGGAGACGTTAAATGACAAGGTTTTGGCTATGAAGTTCAGATCCATAGTTGGAGTCGCAAATATCAGACTACTCAGGTTAAGACCAGAATCAGCAGTTGATGAGGAAGCCATTGACGCTAGCGACTCATCATCAAGTTACTATGTGAAGTTACACAGTCTACAAGCTAGAATTTCTCTTGAGCTCAAGAAGCTAATCATCCAAGATAAGCCATAGATGTGTTGAGAGAAAATTGCTCTCTTTCTGACTTTTATAAAACTCAGTAACCTTACAAGAATGAGACTAGCTCAAATATATACACGATCATCAATAATAGAATTACCCAAGTTGCCACATCAGATTCTTGAATAACTAATTTGTAACTAACTTAGCAACTTAACAAATCTAGAGTTCAGCTGATGTGCATCACCTTCATGATAATCCTATGCATAAGTACTTCCATCAAACTTGAGATAATCACCATTGCATGCTTGATTATGTTGATTGCTTGTATTGCATGGTACAAGACCTATTGCATTGTTTTTTAGAATTGCAAGTCTCGTGAATGCTTTGCCAAACTTATTGTTATTATGATTTATTGCTAGAGTAATTGCCACTAACTCCTTATACTTAACTTTCAAGATGGAACCTCAACATATTTTTAAGGCTAAGCAACAAAGAGATCTATGTAATCTTCAAGATCCAATGCATGAATAGCTGGAACAACTTGAGTTCTCCACTAGATATAGTTACTTTTGTCAAGTTGCATTGAGTGGCAGATTTTAGTTAAGAGTCTTTGCTAGTGAAGCAAAGTCCACCTTCATAGCAACTTGAGATACTGAGCTGTCAGTGAGATTGATGTTAACCGAGCTGGAAGTCATTGACGTTAGTCAGCAGCTCTGATACCATGTGAAAAATGAATAAAATATGATAAAGAACAAGTTAACAATATTAGAAGCTTAAAGATGAAATCATAAAACTATGGCAGCCATTGTTGAAGTGTTGAACTCAACATGAAGTGAGGCATTTTTCATTCTCATTAATTAATAACCTAATACATCAGCTACGTAATATATAAAAGTCAACTTCTCAAAACAAAATTCTAACAATCTTTATAATTCTTTTCGTCTAATTCTTAATTATACAATTTAAGCAATCTCTACAACTCTGTAACTAACTTGATCTATGTCAGCTGATTCCATAACTAACTAGCTGACATGGCAACCTGGTAAATGCTCAGCTTCTTCTTCTTCTTCTTCCTTCTATGAACATCAACTTTAATGATCTCTGCACACTGTGCAAGTCCACCATGGTATGCTGAGTGCTTATGCAGTGAATCATGATTTCTTCTCCTCCTCTGTCTGTTAGTGATAGTTGTAATTGTCCTTTTATCACTTGACCATGTTGTTGGTGCTGTTGGTACCTGATTTTGACATGTAAGCAAGTTGCTCGAACCTGAATTGATGGAGTCTAGTGCTTATGCAGCTGAATCTGGGCCACCGGAGCCTAAACCTGCTGAATTTGTGAAGCCTACTAGCACTACAAAAAAAAAACCCATCTACTACGGTTTATCTACTACGGGCGAAGAGGGCCCGTTTTTAATAAATATATCTACTACGGGCTTTTAAAGGCCCGTAGTAGATAATCTGTTAACCACTACGGGCATTTGAAGCCCGTAGTAAAAAATGTCTTCCACTATGGGCCCAGGGTGCGACCGTAGCGTATATTTAATTATCCACTACGGGCCTTTAAAGGCCCGTAGTGGATAAATTTTTTGTTACTACGGGCAGCATGCGCCCGTAGTGGATAAACCCATCCTCTACAGGCCTAAAATTGCCCGTAGTGGATAATTTGTTAACCACTACGGGCATTAGAAGCCCGCAGTAAGAAACGTCTTCCACTACGGGACTAGGGCGCGCCCATAGTGGATAAATTTTTACTGCTACGAGCAGCATTGGCCCGTAGTGGATAAACCCATCCACTACGGGCCCAAAAATGCCCGTAGTGGATATTAGATTCTTTTTCACCCTTTCGTTCCAAAATCCCTAACTTTGTACATTTTATTTTTTTTTCTCCTTCCTACCGCCGCTCCCCTCTCCTCCATCCCTTTCACAGCTCTCCCGCCCCTAGCGCCACCGCCCCGCAGTAGTCCCCGATCGCACAGCCCCAGCATCCCGTCGCCAAGCTCACTTGCATAGCCGCACCCAGCTCGATCGAACAGCCGCTCCCGGCTCCCTCGCACAGCCCCAGCCGCCCACCTGCGCCCAGCTCCTGCGCCCAGCCCCTACGCCAACTACGCACAGCCGCCCAGCGCCAACTGCGCACAGCCCCAGCACGCCCACCTCGCACAGCCCAAACATCCCGCCCACCTCCGCAGCCCCAGTCCCTCGTTCGCCACAGCCGCCTCGCATAGGTAATACTTGTCACATATAAATCTTCTTTTGACTTGAAAAGTTGATATGGTGCTTGATTTATGTTTCTAGTGATTATTTATGTTTTTCCAATACTGGGGATTTATTTGTGATCATTTCCTTTTCTGGGTATGTATGATTATGGCTTGGAGAATTTTGGTCTTTTAAGTTGTAAAGATTTGATTTTTTTGATAATCAACAAGGCAGGCTCCTTTTGTTCTTAAAGATATACGGCATATGAGTAAGAATCAGGGCATATTAATTCTAATTGATAAGGCATATGTAACTCCATGATTCTAATGTTGACAATGTAGTCCCATTCACTTAAGCCCTGCCAACAGCAAATTCTAGAGTATTTGGCAAAATGTTTATATTATGAGATGCTTTTTTCACTCCAAAATAAGCAATATATTCTTAGAGAATATTGAATATCATATGTTTATAATCTATTACACAATTTATTCAAATAATTTATATGACTCAACTTACCATGTACTGCTACTGCACTTTGTCTCCATTATTATTCTGTGAAAATTTTCGGAGTACTAAATTTGCAGTCCTAAAAAAGTAATAGATTAAAGAATTATAAAACAATCAACAACCTGTTAGTTTTAAAGACTTGCATGTAGATGTTTATAAATAGAAATTATCAAAATATTGCCCAGAAGAACTGCATACATGCGTTAGAGTTTGAGGGCTTGTTTTAAATGTATCCATATACCAGGAACTTAAGATTAATAACAAAAGATGATGGCTTGTTTCATGGAAGAAAAAGGCCAACACAACGGTACCATAACCCCAGCCATAAGACTGAAACAACAAACTCAGACTTGCATAAATTAGATTATTTAAACTACTCTGTCTTATTAGTGGTTAATTAGAGGGTACTTCTTCCATCTGAAAAAACTAGCCATGAGCATTCTCACACTAAGTTCCAAGTTTGATTCTTGCCCATCAACAGAAGGTTATAATAATAATTTGAAATGAATGCTATCTATATTAAAAATGAGAAATAAATTTATTAATCATGACAAATACAAAAACAACAAACCCCAGCTGAGTTGCATAAACTAGATCATCTAAAATTTTAATACAACAACCATGTAAATCTGTAGTGACATAACTCCATATCCCAAAGACTGCAAAAAAAAAAAAAAATTGAATTTGAAAGAAAATCATAGAAAGCAATCAAAATACTACAATAGCAATCAAAATCCTTCGTTTCTTCAAACCATCAGGCTACTTTATAATATGTCTGTGATTTCACTTAATTAGATACCTATGTATGACTACTTGTTCGATTGATTGTTGAGATCATAAGTGCTTGAAAAACAACAAGAAGCATGTGCTAGCTTGTTAGGTAATCTTTTGGTTTTCTAACTTTAACATGTCAAGCTCCAGGATCCTTTAGGACAATAAATAAACTGTTTTACTTGAAAAGTTCATATGGTGCTGTAATTAAATCTTCATTATTTAACTTTTAGAATATGAGAATTAATAATAAATTAGTGAGTTTAAATTCCAAATTTATATTAATAAATTAAGTTGAAGTTATTTTCATTATAATGAAAAAAAATAAATGTTCTACTCCATATATATATATATATATATTGTGTTGTCAATCTCTATTATCATTTTTCTCAAACTATATGATGGTCGTGTTTGTCATTTCTTAATTTTTTTTTAATTATTACAGTGAGTTCTGCATTTAAATGGATAAGAAATGGTTACGATTTTTGGGTTAGGGGGTGTTACAGATATATTGCCTTATTATTTATAACCTTATTATATTATTATCATATTTCAGATGTCAACTGAAGGTCCTAATGATACCCCATCTTCAAGTAATAAAAGAAAGGGAAGGGAACCGAACCAAATAAATTTTAATAAAATTGCAAAAGCCAAAGAAATTGGTGTCACTTTTAATGAGTTAGGACAACCACTTGGAGACTCTTTTATAGCATTAAGTACGTGTATTGGAACAATTACTACTCAAATGATTCCAATAACGTACTCAAGTTGGCCAGAGGTACCGGATGTAGTGAAAAACAGTGTATGGGAGACCACGAAGGTACGAATACAATATTTTATTTTTATTTTTCCGTTGAAATTATATTTATATATGTTAATCATGTTTTCTTTATATGAAATTTATACATGTAGGTAAGGTTTGGTTTGGATGATGTTGGCAAAAGTAACGTATTTAATTCAATGAATACTTGTTGGAGGCAATACAAAAGTCGACTAACAAAACGAATTAGAGAACTTTCTTCCGGTCCTGAAACGGGTAGAATGATCCAATTATTGAAGCCAACTAACAGTAATTGATGAAGATTGGAGCCAATTTGTCTCAAATCGCTTGTCCTCAGAGTTTGATGTAAGTGTACTTTAACAATTCTAGCCAAACATATTGTCATATATATGGTTCTGCTTTTACTTTTATATTATTGTAGATAATCAGTAGCAAATATTCCGACTTGGCAAAAAAGAATAAAGCTCCACATACAACTAGTCGTAAGGGATTGGCACGATTACGTGAAGATTTGGTAAGAATTTAACGTAACAGTCTTATTTTATTATTAAAACTATCTAGTTTGTTTAGTCCATCTCAACTTCTCAAGTATTATTCGCGAACACTTTAAATATATTAATAATGTAATATAATAATGTAGAGTGCTAAAAAATCTGTTGAAAGTGGAAACTTAGAAGATACAGAGGTTAATAGGGTGGAAACTTATATTGCAGGCCACAAACACAAAGATGGGACACCAGTGACAGAAGATGCAGGAGAAATAATTGTATGTGACAATAATTAATATATATATATATATATATATATAAAGATATACACACACACACACATCAATTAATATATAAATTCATATATTTATTATGTGTTTTTAATTCTTAATATTTTGCATGACGTATAGAAACAATTTGAGGGAATTTCTGGAAATCAAGCAACATCGATTTCAGATGATGCTGTATCTCAAGTTTTAAGGAAAGAGCATCGAGGTTGAGTTAGAGGACTTGGTGGTGGCATAACACCAACAAGAGTAAATGCATTTATGGCTGGTAAACAAACTACAGCACAACTTCGAGAAGAGGTGAAAAAACTAAATAAAAGACATGAAGATAAGTTGAACTGCTGTTAAGTAACAACTTAAAGACTTGCAAAATTTTGTATTCAATATGCAGGTAACGTGTTATAAAAAATCTATAGTATTAGATTAATTTATAATGATATTTCAATTGATTTTAATTACTTCTTACTTTCAGACAAATGATAGAGGACATAGTGTAGGAAGAGGTCCTTCTAATAGTATGCATAAGGTACATAACATAAAAATCCAATATTATATAGTATATTTGTCTTCTTTAAAACTTTATAAGTTTATAAAGATTCAATGTATATTGAAAATTTATATTTTGTTTTTGAAGCTACAATATTCAAGTGCCTCAAATTTATCGGGAGGTAATAAATGTGTGAATATCGCTGGAACTTCTGCAAAGGTAAATTTGAATAAACTTTATTAATTAATAAATTAAATATTGTCTTGAAATTTATTGACCTTTAATCACTTTTAATTTTATATGCAAATGTTAGTCATTTTATGTAATACACCCTCCCGATATCATGTACTGTACACATGCCGGTATTGTAATATATTTTTTCAAAATTGATTGTACGGTACTATAGTGGAATTTATTTGATGGATCCGAAAGTTTTCGAAAAGGGCATCAGAGACTTGAAAAATATCTGGAATGGTTTCAGATGATTAATAAGGTTTTGTAAAGTATTTAAGAAATTTAAATTATAAGTTTTGGAGAACATAGTAAGGATGTCCATAAATTGGAGTATTAAGAATATTTATTGGAAGTCAAAATATATTTTTACGATATGAGGTTGTGATTTAATTTATTGATGGAAAAGTAAGTTGAAATGGATTTTTGTGGAAAAGAGTTAATGGATTGTTATGGATTAAATTATAAATCAAAAGATTGTGATCAAGATTATGTTAATATGTTTTTAAGTTGTGGCCATTTTATAGTTTTAAAATGTGATAGGAAAATGGTAAATATAATATATATATATATATATATATATATATGTGTGTGTGTGTGTGTGTGTGTGTGTGTGTGTGTGTAAGAATCAGAAAAATTGAAGAAGGAAAATAGAAATGAAAATAGAGGAGGAGAGGCGATGGAGAAAGAAAAGAAAGAGAGAGAGAGAGAAGAGAGGAGCTCCGGCCAAAGAGAGAGAGAAGAGGTCCGGTCCAGCAGAAGAAGAAGTAGCAGCTGAAGGAAGGAAGAAGCAGCTCGACCAGAAGAAGAAAGAAAAGAAGAAGAAGCTGCGGGAGAAGGAGAAAAGAAGAAGAAGCAGCCATGTGAGGTGAGAGAGGGCAGAATTTCGGCCAAGAAGGAAGAAGGAAGGAAGAAGAGAGAAAGAAGAAGAAGAGGCAGCAGCGGGAAAGGAAGAAAAAGCTATAGAAACTGTGAGGGAGAAGAAGAAAAAAAGAAAAGAAAAAGAAAAGAGAAAGAAGAAGAAG
Organism: Xanthoceras sorbifolium; assembly: GCA_003430845.1. Taxonomy (NCBI): domain Eukaryota; kingdom Viridiplantae; phylum Streptophyta; class Magnoliopsida; order Sapindales; family Sapindaceae; genus Xanthoceras; species Xanthoceras sorbifolium. The sequence goes on from CM010621.1 coordinate 28,300,383, forward strand.
AAGAGGAGTCTAGGAACCTTGGGTAAGTGATTTGGTTTGAATTTGATGAAATTAAAATTGGGTTGTAGAATTAGTAGTTGACAATTGATGAAATTGAATTGATTTTTGAGATTGATTGAGTTTTGATTTGTTATTGAAATTGATTGTTGAATATAAATGAAATTGAATGTTTGGGTGATGATTTTGATGATGGGTTTTGTTAATTTGAGTCTTTGATTTGAGTATTTAGTAGTGTTTTATTTGAAATTAATTTAATTGGAGTTGATTAGAATGAAAATCAAGAAAATTAGTAAGTAAAGGATTGGGGATTTGATGATTTTGAGTTTGAATTGTTAAATTGAGATATTAATTGAATAATTTGAGTGTTTTTGAGTTAATTGGTGGTATGAATTTAGAATCGTTAAGTAAGAAATCAAAATGATTCTCAAATTAGTGAATTTGTAGAATAGAATTTATATGATGTTGTGTTTAGAATAAAATCGAATCATTAGTTTTGAGAATTTTTGAATTAGAATTGAAATTGAAGCACTAATTTTGGAATGTTTGAAATTAAATTCGAAATTGAAGCTATAATTAGTTTAATTGAGTTCAATGAAGTTGAATTTGATGTTGTTAAGTGAAAGAAATTTACTTATGTTAAATTGACGAAGATTAATATGAGAAATTGTGTAGAAATTGAAATTGATAGTATACAGAATTCGATTTATGGGTAATTAAGTATTAGACATTGTATTTGTATGAATTGATACAAATTGGTGTTTAGAAATCCAAGAAAATGTATTGGATTGTGTTGTATGATATTCGAATTAAGAGAAATTAAATGATTCCAGAAATCATGTCGAATTTGAATGTTTGAAATTCGATCAAGTAGAGGAATCGTATGTTTAATATGATTTATATTAAATTAAATACAATTGATTTTATTATAATAGAAGAAATTGTAGAATAAAGTGTTAAATATGTTAATAGAGTTGTTATATTAGTGATTATATTTATATTAATAATTTATTTGAAAATATATTACTTTAGGGAGGAAATGAAATTATGCAGAAAGGCAAGAAATGTATTGAGACAAAGGAACCGGAGCACCAAGCTTTGAGAAAACTAGAAATCTGTGAGTGTTAAAATATTTTAAGCAAAATTATATTTCTAGTTTAAATATATTTTACTATGTTTCCAAGGTTAATTTAATTATTTGTGATTTTATATACACATTTATTCATTTATATGTGGTTCATCATTTAAATAGAATTTATGCTCCATTATATTTTAATTGAAGTATTTTTGTTATATCTCAGAAATCTAGAAATATTCATTTAAAGAAATATGGTTGATGTATATTTTATATTATTTTTGTTATTAAAAGCTAGTTTTCAAAAGTAAAGAAAATAGTTTTCAAACCATGGATACCCATTTATTATCAGAATTCATAATTTATCAGAATTATCAGAACTTATCAGAATTTATCAGAAGTAGACCCGGCCGGTACATCCCAATTATGTGTGGTAAGTTAAGGGGGGACAGTCCGCTAACTCCAGGGGGGGTTGAGTCTGTCGAGTCTGTCAGTCCCTCACACATTGGAGTGTTGTCTCGCTATATGTTGCGACGCAGTATACCGCACATAGACAGTGAGATGTCTTTTATCAGAATATCAGAAGTCACCAGTGTAGCGCCAGATTAGCCGCCTGGTGACATTCTCCATATAGTACGGCGCCAGTTGAGTCGTCCTATGGAGTATTAGAAATCAGAAGGGTTCCATGGGTTTTATCAGAAAAGCAATATCATAAAAGTATTTATTAGAAAAAAAATTATTAGAAAAGTTTTATCAGAAAAGTTTTATCAGAAACGTTTTATCGGAAAAGTGTTATCAGAAAGGTTTTATCAGAAAAGATTTATTAGAAAAGTTTTATCATAAAGGTTTTATCAGAAAAGTTTTATCAGAAAGACATCATTAGAAAAGTATATTATGTTAGCATTTCAGTTATTAGAAAAATATATTATTTCAGTTCTTCAGATTTCAGAAAAGTATAATATATTAGTTTATTGATTTTCAGAAATATTGAAAGGTTTTCAGTATAGTTTTCAGAAATTAGATTTCAGAATAGTTTTCAGAACAGTTTTCAGAAATTAGATTTCAGAATAGTTTTCAGTATAGCTTTCAGAACAGTTTTCAGAAGTTAGATATCAATATATTTTTAGTATGAATTTAAGAATAGTTTTCAGAAATAGTTTATCAGTTTAGTATTTTTAGAAAACATATTTATATTCTTTTCAGATTTCAGGGAGATTAATAGAAATTGATAGAAAAAGAATTAAAGTTTATTTAGAAATTTAACAGCACTCACTCAGCTCGTTTAGCTCATTAAAGTTTTATGTTTTAAAACCAACCTCCCCAGGTACAGGTACAGGTACGGGTGCAGACGTTGCAGGGACGCCGAAGACCTAGTGGGACCAGTCAGAGGATGCTGTGACTGTTTTACAAGCATACAAATGTTTTAATTATTAATTTTGTATTTTAGTATTGTTTTAAGTATGTAAGTATTTTATTTAAAGATTTAATTTATTTATTTTGATAATTGTTTATTTTCATATTAAACTATTTTTCAGGTTTGGGGCCTGTCATTTTCTAAGGCATCTACAAGTCATATGAATGGTTCAAGTGAAAAGGGAAAAAAGTGCAAATTATTACATTGGATGGGAAATGGAAAGGTAATAGCTGAAGCTGAAGTTGATTGCACGGATCCACAAGCTGTGGTCCATCACATGATTCTTGGTCCAGATTATTGGAGAGTTTCTGTGAAGAAAATTTTGGTGAGCAATGTTCCTTTATATCGTGCTACTACTGAGTTTATGATACTTGAAGACGCACTAAACTCATTTATTGCTTGGCTAGCAAAATATGTTATATAGTATGTTTATTAGTACATTAAGACTTTAATGCTTTGTAATTAAGATAATATGATTATATGTTTTTATTCTTCAAATTAAGTATATTAGTTTTTATTGATTGTATTATTATTTATAATTTTTTGAATTATATGTTGTAATATTGCATAATGTTTTACGGGAAATTGAAACCAATATGAATGGTATAATAAATAAAATAGAATTTTTTTAAAAACAAATTATCAGAATATTACTACGGGTATTGCCCGCTATAATAACAAAATTGACTACGGGCAATGCCCATACTGGAAAATAGTTTATACTACAGGCATTGCCCGCTATATTAAACAAATCGACTACAGGCAATGCCCGTAGTGGAAAATAGTTTCCACTACGGGCATTGCCCGTAGTCGAAAATATTTTCCATTACGGGCATTGTCGGTAGTGGAAACCTCATTTACTACGATAACCACTACGGGCTCTGCCCGTAGTTGTTACCTTGACTATTCACTACGGCCACAGTTATAGCGGGCCTGTACCCATTGTGGATGAGCTGTTTTTTTGTAGTGTGGTGCTGGATTTGGACTTTTGTAACCTACTGGTGCTGTACCAGATACTTTCACACCTAATACATGTAAGTCGAGTAAAAAAGTGACATCTTCCAAATATTTAAGGACTAAATTGTAAATCCTCCTATATTTACCTTATCCATAAGAACGAAAATTATTTCAGTCACAAATTTATGTACACGAAATTCATTAAATTATAACTCAAAATATTTGGCATTAGTTAAAAGTTAGGAAAACAATAATAAATAATTCTAATAAGTGACATCATGCCATTGAAAACTTAACAAATTAGTAGGTTAATTTATATTATGCATAAAATTTATTGCTACTATTGAGGTTTTTTGTATATATGTTTTTATTTAAATAAATATACTACTAAAAAAAATAAAGATACTCCAGATAAAAAATTATTCTGGCTACGCCACTGATATACATACACATACTTTTTCGCTTAACACATGAGAATAAGAAGGAAGACTTTTAGGAACTCAATTAGGACTAGTGAAGCTTCTCCAGGATTGTTTGAACAGTGTTTGATCAGGTTGTGGTAATTTACATAACAATTACTCTTTTTCATTTAATGAAACAATATATCTCGATCATTAAAATAAATTTTCAGGAAAAAAAAAAATGTCGGCATAACTCTCAAGAAAATTGTCCTATTTGATGGACAAGAACATATCTTCATCAAAGAGATAATTTTAGTGCATTAGGTGCGTTGATAAATAATGCATCCCACCACTAAATATATGATACATAGTTGATATGTGTGCATTTTCTAAGTGATACTCGTGTATTTTTTTTGCCACGTGTCAAATATTCATTGACCAAAAATTCACCACTCAATAGTATTCAGAAAAGATTTTCTCCTATTTAAAAATAGAAAAATTATGCTTGGGAGTTGGGAGTTAGGGGATATAAAAGCAAGTCTTTCCACATGATCATGTACATCAATTATTGTGGCAAATATACGTGGAAGCCATATATTAACAAATTTCACGTTACTTGTTAATCATTATCCATGCCAAACATGTAACCAACTATATCCTAAATGATAAATGAGACATATTGTAATATCTCTTCACCAATCACATCCTAAATGATAAATGAGAAGATATGTGCTGATTCATGAAAGCCAAAAAAAAACAATATATCTTTTCCATTAAATGAGAGACCATTAAAGTGAATTTGAGAAAAAAAAATAAATAACAAATCTCTGCATAAATTTCAAGCAAATTGTTGTATTCGAACGACAAGAATAGATCTCCATTCAAATGATAGAAGAATTATGTTTCGGAGCTAGAAGACATAAAAGATAAGTCTTTCCGCAGATTACATACATGAATTATTGTAGCGGATACACGCGGAAGCAATAAAATAAGCAGATGAATTATTGCAGCATATGCCAGTTTGGTAGAGCTGTGCTGTGGAAAAAGACGAAAAACGTAGATGTGGCTGTAACCTTTTTAAAAGCAATTTTAACTATAATTTTGGAAAAAAAAAGACAGTTGAGTGTTTGATTAACTATATTTTGAGAAGTGGTGAGGTCAGAAAGAAAAGCTGTATTAAATTGTTTGGTAAACTATATGGCTGAACTGCCATGAAAATATAAAATGACCAAATGGACATTATAGTAAAATTAAATTATTTAATTTGTTAATGAAAATTTTGTTTATATACCATAAGCATATTTTAATTTTTTTTACTTTAATTGTAATATGAAAATAGACTCAATTAAATTTAATAATTATCTTCTAACATTAATTATAAAAAAAATAATTTTTAACTAACAAAATAAAGATTAGTAAAATTTTAATTATTTTTGTCAAATATTGAAGATAAACAAAATTGGATTTTTAATAACAATATTTTCTCATTTCAAATATTATTAAGTTCTTATCAAGTAGATATAAAATATTTAAGGTTATTTTTTTAAAAATTTTAATATAAGATGAGGGTTAATTTGGTCCAAAATAATTTCATTTAAGGTTATGACTTGCTTCCTGTTTAAGCTAGAAGTTGAAGTTGGGTTGGATCAGCTTCGATTTTTAGATATCGCTTTGAACTACATTATCCAATAAACGACTTTTGAACCAAATGTTATTAAATAAGTTAAAAACTGCTTATTTAAAAGCTCTACCAAACTTACCTATACTGATCACATATAGAAATTATTGCAGTAGATGCACGTGGAAGCAATAAAATAATTCAGTCGACCATTATCTTGAGCCTTTAGAAATATCATGAACAAATTGGTGTTATGCTAAGTCAAAGTGATTGACATATATACAAGATATCTCAAGCAAATTGTCGTATTCGATCGACATGAATGGAGATTATGTTTGGGAGATAGATTAGGAGACATAAAAGCTAGGTCATTCCGTAGTAGATATACTGATTAGTGATCACATATATAAATTATTGCAGCAGATGCACATGGAAGCAATAAAATAAACATATAAATTATTGGAGCATATGCCAATTCGGTAAAGTTGTGGTGTAGAAAAAAAAAGTAGTAAAATAACATATTATTCTTTTCTGTTGAATGAAACAATATATCTTGATCATTAAAGTAAATTTTGAGAGGAAAAAAAAATGTCGGCATAAATCTTAGGTAAATTGTATTATTTAATCGACAAGTACCTATCTTTATCAAGGAGAAATTTTTCAGTGCATTGAGTGCATTGATAAATAGTACACTTGACCACTAAACATATGACGTATAGTTGACATGTGTATATTATTTAAGTGACATTTGATTTTTTTTAATTCTTTTTCTACTTTGTTCTTTTTTTTTATATTAAAAAAAAATTTGTTGAGATGTTAACGTCACCAAGTGAGAAAATTTTTAAAAAACAAATCGTGAATCTTGTCCTTAAATATTGCATCAAAAGCATATATACTTAATTCCATGAATCATTAAACTTGAAAATAAAAAAATATAATTTAATTTATCTGGTAGATAATTTTAAAATTTAAAAACTAATTTATTGGGTTGTAACATCTGTCAATTAAAAATCTAAAAAGTAATAAAAGGGCCATATATTAATATATTATATATAATTCAGTGAATATTACAATCCAATAAATTAGCCTTTTCGGTGGTAAAGGTTTTTACTAATAAATAAAATAAATATCAGCTCTTATAGATATAAAAAAAAATTAAATTTTGAAAATAAAATAAAATAAAAAATCACAATATTCCTGATATGTTACAGCAAATTCATTTGTGATAGATATGAATGAGATTTTTCCAGTTATTTTATTTCATTTCATTAAAACGTTTTTGACTAGGTTTTATTTCACTGTGAGAAGAAAATAATTAAAAACAAAATCGGCCGACAAGTACCTATCTTCGTCAAAGAGAAAAATTTCGGTGCATTAGGTGTATATATATTGGGTGCATGGATAAATAGTGTGCTCGACCCCTAATGATATAACATATAGCTGACGCGTATGCATTATTTATGTGATACAAGTATATTTCTTGTCACGTGTCAGGTTGCCCCTTTGGGCTATTTCTTCCTCGTCGGCGCGAGCGTAGTCGGCGGCTACTTCTACCATCTTTGGATAGGTTTTTGGCCATTATTTTCTTAACTGGAAAGAGAAAGCTTCGCTTTCTAGCCCGTTTGTGAATATGTTTATAGCGGCGACGTCGTTAAAGTCCTCCACTTGGACCGCTTATTAGTAAAAACGGGATAAGTACGTCCTGATGGATTCTCCCTTTCCTTGCTTGACTGAAGACAGATGGGATAGAGATTTCTTTCGCTGCACGCTTCTCATAAATTGTCGGAAAAATGCGCGGCTAAACTATTCAAAGTTGTCGATGCTGCACGCACGGGGAGGGAGAGAGGCGGGGGAGGTTGTCGGAACCTTCTCTTGGTGAGATCCCCGAAGGTGATCGAGAAGGCCTGGCATAGCAGTCGTTCATCCCTAGTTTGGGTACCCATGAGGGTGGTGAACCGAGATATATGCTCGACTGGGTCTCTGTCTTCATTGTACTCGATAATACTGGGCATCTTGAAATTCCTCGAAAACTTCTTTGCCAATATTATATCGATGAACTTGCTCGCCGTCGCTCTGGAGCAGCGGATTTAATCTTTAGAGAAAGGTTCTCCTCGTTGGACCTGTTTGAGTCCCTCATTCAGTTGTCGGATTTCTCTCCGCATGGACTTTATTTGCATATCGAGTCCTCGCTGGGGCTTGTTTGACGGATTCCCACGGAGTTCATTTGGTTTTGTCAGTCTCCCTGCTGTCTCGTCGGCGCCGCTCCCATCTTGTTGCTTTCGACTTGGTGGTAGAGACATGTTTCCTTTGCCTTCCTGGCGGTGCTTTCCTTTGCATCGAGTCGAGTTTTCCTTCGTTTGTGCGCTATCAGTGCTCTGAGAGGATGACTCGCTTGTGAAAGGCTCTAGGAAGGGTAGAGGTTCCTTCCCTTTGCCACCGGCACTCCCTCCATGTTTTTCTCCTGGGCGAGTGAGTCTGCTTCCCACTATCTCCATTTGTTTCTGGATATGCTATCCTGTCTGATTTATGTCCTAGGAAGATATTTCCACAGGTGACGTCACTAGGGGAGGTGGCTGGGATGCCGTAGACATGCTGTCAGGTACGATAAACCCGAGGAGGGTTTGCCTTATTGGAGACAAGGGAGTCCCCGAATGCGTCATTTGCTGGGGGCTATGCTCCTTTTCCTAATTAATCGAATCCATGTCAAGGCTTCCTTAAAGGAATGAAATACAACCCTATTTCTAGTGCCAAGTTGTTGACGATGAAAAATGGATCACGTAGTTAACGGGGGTCAACTATGCCACGTAAGGCTGCTTAGTGGTTCACTAAGCCTAACTGTATGAGGTTTACCGTTATAATCCCACGGACAGTGTTCTTGTAGAAGATAGGGAGTCCTCGGACGAGGGTTAAAACACTTCTATCTATTAAAACAAAGAAAGATCGGTGAGGGACACCAAACTTTAGCCGGGGATTGACCTCCGACAATCAAGTCAGTTTTCACTAAATGGAAGGAAAAGATTAATAATGTTTTTGTTTAGGGTTGGTGAGAGTATTCAATAGCTTACCTCTGTTCTCTTAAATACTGATATTTATACTCCTCCGGACATTCCTCTCGTTGACTTCTACTTTGGGTATGTCCAAGCATCATTCAGGGATGGTTAAAGGGATGTTACCTTAAGTGCGTAACATCTGCTTTCTCATAGACAAGACAGAAAACTGCATGCTGAACGGTAACCTGCAATGCTAAGGCATTTAATGCACCTCCTGTCCAAAGTGACAAGTCCCTGATATCGACTGGAGTGGCCATAAATGTCTGCTGCTGTGTCACGGTCTGTCAGGCCTGTCTCTGACACAGTTGACTGATGCATTGATTTGTCCAGAGCTAATATATTCCAGATTGTTCATAAAGGCGCTCCGAGAACATGCTGGCATTGAGTGTGTTCTCGCCGCCCTAGGGTTCATTCTCGCCGGAGCTTCTAATATCCACAACAACTGTTAAAAACATATAATTTTAGGACAAATTACAGTCCAACCACCTGATTTATCCCTAATTACAGGTGGAATTAACTTTTAGGAAAATTAACTGCATACCTCTCTGCCGTTAGAGTTGAATGTCAAATAAGACAGTTCATCATTAAAATCTATAAAACATAATTTTTCCCTAGTTAAAAAATTTCAAATAAAAGTAAAAGTGTCTTTGGAACAGACTTTTTATAAGTTTGCAAAAGTGTCTTTGGAACAGGCTTTTTATATGTACACAAATACAGTTCTACTCATCAATTACTCTTCCTAAAATCTGTTAAGCTGTAAGCAGTGCTTCAACTCATCAATTACTCTTCCTTGGCCTGTGAAAATATTTTGTGATGAGAATCTATATATATATATATATATATATATGCAAAAATTTAAGCCCATTAATATGGCTCAATAGGTTTACAAACCGATCCAATCTATCCGAACCAATCTAGCCCAATTCAGTTTTGGTTGGCTTAGTTTACTTTTCTAAAAACCAACCAATTGTTGATTTTTTTTTTGTTCATATTAAAACCGTACCGAACCAACCGATGCTCAGCCTTAACCCAGGCCATGGCTTGTTTTGCAGAAAGTGCGATATTTTAGGAAAAGTTAAGCTATTGGAATCCAGAAGTTCAAACTCCTCAAGCAAGCTGGTTCAATTTTCTGTATGGACACCCGACTTTATTATATTTAGTGCCTACTAATAAGAAAGCTTTTGTATTTATAAAATAAAAAATATATAGTTAATCATCAAGTTTTAAAAAATATATACTAATGATAAATTTTAGGACCGAGATCAAATAATCAATAATCATCTGATTAGAGAGCTCCATTTTCTTTATAAAAAAGATTGGAGTTAAGTTGGATGCTAATATAAACATAGCATGCATAGAAAATAGTTAAGTTGGATGCTAATGTTAATAATTGAAGCATAGTATGCATAGAAAAATACACAACATCATAGTATTGATAATATGAAACGGTCACAATTAAGGCTGTGATGAGCCATTTGATGTACGTATCAGGACTGTACATATAAACTCATTGGACCAAGGGTTCAAATCCTTTATTGTACAAGTACTTATATGACCATCCAACAACACAAATTATATATAAGAAGACCACGTATGCACACAAAAACATACATAATATGACCTCGTATCAATTTCTCAATCGATCCGGGTCTATGCCTGCTCGGTAAGATGAGCATCAAGATCTTTGGTCATATTGGTGACCAACTGAAGAATTCCCTTGGGTTCTGAGACGTCTTCACTGAGCTTCTCATATTTTAAAGTCCAATGAACCATGCTGCCCCCATCCTTTGGAGTGGATTGAACAGTGATATCAAAGATCTTGTACTTGTCCAGCAAATGTCCTTCAATCATTCTAAATGTGGTTGAGTAGTTCTCATCATCTATGGCTTCAATCACCTGTTTAGCAGTTTCAGCAACCCCATCTGTCAAACAGTTTGATCAGGATTAAAATTTTCCATGCTCAATTGATGTAGCACCAACATATGATTAACAAAAATTTATTTCTCTTAAGATTTATTTTCCTACAAGTAACGTAGATCAAAGCCCGGCATTAGCGGGCGTGATCTAAATGTAAGAGACATAAATGTTAGATTCTTTGCAATTTTTTTGGTAAACTATTTGAAAGATTGTCACGTATAATTTTTTCGTCCATCTTTTTTCCTTTTTGAAAAAAATATGTACTTAAATAAACACTAAAAATATTATAAATCCTTAACTGATCCAAGCTCTTATGGAGCTTTTAAGATCTTGTCGACGTAGAAACAATATGGGGAAACAAAAGTACAACACCCATATCATGGACAAGTGATGGAATTACTGAATGAATAATCAATAAATTGTGGGTTTACTAATAGAGGTTGACATAGTCAGGCCTTTTTTTTTATTTCTTAGGCAAAATGAAAAAAATCAATTCACGAAATAAAATTGAAGAACACCACAAACATCAAGAAGGAGATCAAATCACAACTCTGATAATTAAAAAGAATTGTGGGCTTACCATGCATGTAATTCCAGAAAATAATAGAGCCTACTTTTCCCCATTCACCCTCATGCAAATCACAACCCTGAATATGTTCAGGAGTGACATTTGACATGTGGTGTGGTCTGCAGCTGAACACATCATGAAACTTATCGGCCGAAGCCTTGATCTCTATATCAGTCTCCAACTGACCTGTCAGACTCATTTCTTCTAATTTCTTTCAAGAATAATCTGTTGAATTGTAGTTTTAAGGAGGCAGTGTTGAAATATACTTCGCTCCTCTTGCCTTTATATATAGAAGAGTACAGTGATCTAGGTCATAGACTCAAATAAATCAGTTCAATTATTGCTTTTGTAAATAAGCGTGGAGACATCTCCCATCGAAGATCTTGCTTTTGAATATTATGTTTAAGATAATAAGGAGACTCTAGAAGGAAATAAATAATGTAAAAACAAACACTACTTTGGTGATGATGTTGCAGTAAATTTGCACCAATCAGTTGAAATCTTATGGTAATTAATGGCAAGAATGGTAGGTTTGAATTTAGGTCCCGTCTTTATCTCAGGAGATTTTTTTTTTTTTCTTAATTTCATTATTTTAATTTTGGGAAGATGGTGATATAAAATCATTTTGTCCATGTATGTAGTAAATATTAATACACATACAAAAGACATCTCAAATTTTCATTCCCAAACTAAATATCATCTTATTTGTAATAGTTATTTAGATAAACAAAGCCAGAAATATTAAAAAAATTTAAAATGTAAATAATAAATAATGTGTCATTATACTTGTAGTTGTCATGTTGATCCTGTAGGTGATATTTTCTATCATATTCCCCACTTAGTTTCTGATATTGATAGGACCTTGATGGCCATCTATATAAACAGAGAAGGAAATTGCTAATGCATTATTGATATAATAAAGTGATGGAATTACTGATACCAAGAGGTGGCCGGGAGCCCTCAATACTCCGTACTGGCCCTCAACATACTCAAACAGGCACTTACAACGGAGCACTGGAGTAACGTCGCTGTGAGAGAGACCATTGCAACTGGATCAAACTGTATTCTTTCTGATGTGCAGGATTCTCCACCGGAGGCAAGAACAGAGCATACTTGAATAGTTTTATCACGATTCTATTATAAAATTAAAATAGGCTTAGGGATTCAGGAAAGAGAAAGAGAGTTTAAGCAAACATGATTTTATTAAAACACGAAATATTTTACAAAGGATTCTGATGATAGTGTTTCGATGATCCAAATGAGAGAGGTCATACCTAATTTATAGGCAGAGCGAACTCTCAAGAGAAATCTCTAGACAAACTTCATCATTAAAAGAAGACAAACTACTTTTCTAATGATTACATCAGGACAAAGCTAAGAAGAAAAACATGACAAAAGAAAGTCACAGTTGACTTTCCTTATCACAAACCAACAAACATAATTATTACAAAAAGACAAACCGACATTTAAAGCATACAACTTTTGATAAAGTAGGAATAATAATTCTTGTTTTGGATTAGAGGGAATCTTCCTGCTTGCTGAATTCCTTGTTGGCTAATGATGATGTGGCTGAAGTCACATGGAGTTTTGCGATGGAGACAGATTAAAGTTTTGATAATCTTTATGATCAGAATCGATGTCTCTTGCAAATTGCTTGTACAAAGGTCTGAAGGGTCCTGTGTCAACTTCCATCGGGTCTTGAGAATCCGGAAAGTATCCTGGCGGGGAGTAAGTAGAGGGAAGGACGAATACTTCATCAGGGTAGTCTGGCTCCACATTATTAAGTTCAAATAGAAAATTAATAAGTGAAGTTTTAATGTCTAGCCATTGGACATCCAAGTCATAGACTGTTTGATACTCATATGCATTGTTGACAGACTATAACATTTTTGTGTTTGAATTAAACATATAGGGCCTGTAAAAGATAAAAATGCTTGTGAGTTTTTCACTCATGAAGTCGTCCATTTTCCAAATATTATGGTAACCCATTAATGATATTTACGCCACCATGAAAGAGGGGAAAACCACTGGAGAAAGGTTCAGACAAGGGAATTTTCATTAGAGGGTTCATGGAGATGTTAGTAAAGTTTCATGAGGGGTAAAGCAATAGGATGTGAATAAAGGACAGAGAGACACCAAAGGAACCAAAGGGCATTATGGGTAAACTGGAAAGGATGAAGGTGAAAAAGGTCAAGAAATGGTTTATCTTTTTTAGAAATGTGGTGGCCATAGTGGTCATGTTCCTGTAGGCAAGAGAGATAGTAGTGGAGGTGTTCTGTAGCGAAGAACTTGACACCTTTGGAGGTTGGTTGATTTTCATGAGGAAATTTTCTTGTAAGCTCTGGAGGAAAGAAGAGTGCCTATTTTGCTAGGAGGTTTTCTTTGAAAGAGAGGTCATAGGAAGGTGAGGCCATGGTTAGTGTGAGAGTGTAGATAACAAGAATGAATGATGAGGAGGTATTGAGCTGTGTTTGCTTAGGACGTGAGAGCATATATGGGATGAGGTTTTGGGATCCTTTTATATGCGAGGTCTAAAAATCATATTTTTCAAACCATGATTTCAGCCTGAGAAGCAAAGGATCAGGAGGGACATTGTTCTTAAAATCAAGGACACATGGAAAGGAGGAATTGTCCATTTCCACTCTAAAAAAATGACCTCTGAGAAAAAAATCAAAATTTTCTATCCCGTATTTGACAGCAAGAATCGCTTTGTAGATTGTGTGATTGCTGGGAGGTCTTGAAAGAACCACTGGCATGAGCACAATAGTATCTTTTGTTATTTTTTTCTTCTAGGAGCAGAGCTCCCCAGTGAAGATCAGAGGCATCAGTTTGGAGGATGCGAATTCCATCGGAGGGAATATAGAGTGGGGGCGGTTGTTGAGCAACTTTTTTGAGATGTTGAACTGCCTGAGTGTGTTCTGGCCCCCACAATTTTGGATTCTTTCTTAGAAGGCTAGAAATATGGGACTTGTGTTTGGCCACACGTGGAATGAAGTCACGGATTTAGTTAACTATTCGAAGAAACTGTTGAATTTGTTCTCGTGACATGTGTTCATCAGGAAATTTGAGCAGTTCTTGAGCAAGATGTGGTCCAGGAGAATATGTGCCCCGAAACATGTGCATTCCAAGAAAATTAATTTGTTCTTGGGCAATGAAACTCTTTTTTTCTAAGAGCATGATGTCATAGTGTTTGAGGATGGAACAAAATTGTAAGAGGAGATGACGATGCTCTTCTTCTGTAGGACTGAAGAGCAGAATGTCATCAATATAGATCAATGTGCTGTGGAGGATAGGATGGAAAATCCTAGTCATGGAATTGTGGAAGACAGATGTAGTGGTTTTTAACCCAAAGGGTAAAATTTTCCATTGATATTGAGCATCAGGTATACAGAAGGCTGTTTTCGGACATTCTGAAGGATGAATGCCCAACTGCCAAAAAACACCTTTAAGATCAAACTTGGAAAATATTTTAGACTTGGCAAGATGGACCAGGAGGGTAGAGATCTTTGGCAAGGGAAACTTGTCATCTTGAAGAAACCTGTTTAGTGGTTTATAGTCAATAACAAGTCTTTTTTTTTTTCTAAGCCTTTCAGATCGTTTCTCAACATAGAATGCTTGACATGCCCATGGAGAATCTGTAGACTCAATGCTACTTTGCTGTAACAGGGCTTGACTATAACATCCCGGATTTCGGGTAATTAATTTTATATATGTGAAAATAAATTTTACTATTTGAGGGGGTGTAAATGTAATTAAATGTAATAAAAATTTTATGATTTCCAGCGGACCGGATTGAATAGTAAAAAAAAATGAAAATTGAAAAACTGAACTAGAGAGTATCGCGACCTGGTCACCGCGACCACAGGTCGCGATGGCTCGCTCGCGGTGAAAAACGCAATTTCGAGCAGTGAGCATCGCGACCAGTCACCGCGACCACAGGTCGCGATGGCTTGCTCGCGATGAAAATGGAAAAATCTGGCAGTGAGCATCGCGACCAGCCACCGCGACCACAGGTCGAGATGGACTGCTCGCGATGAAACTGTCAAAGTTTGGCAGTGAGCAACGCGATCTCTCACGCGACCAAGGCGTGCTCGCGATGAAGGCGGT
This sequence comes from Xanthoceras sorbifolium, assembly GCA_003430845.1. Lineage (NCBI taxonomy): Eukaryota > Viridiplantae > Streptophyta > Magnoliopsida > Sapindales > Sapindaceae > Xanthoceras > Xanthoceras sorbifolium. The sequence goes on from CM010621.1 coordinate 28,315,487, forward strand.
GCGCGCACTCCAGTGAGCATCGCGACCTGGTGGCGCGACCACAGGTCGCGACGGCGGTCGCGGTAGCGAAAAAAATATAAAAAAAAAAGAGAGAAACTTCTCGCAGAAGCGAGAGAAAAGAGAGACAGCAAGAAGAGAGAGAAAGAGCCGAGAAAAGAGAGAAAAGAGAAGAAAAAGAAGAAAGAAAGAAGAAAAAGGAGAGAAGAGAAGAAAGAGAAAAGAAGAAGAAGAAGAGAAGAGGAAAAGAAAGGAAAAGGAAAAAGAGATCGTGGAACCGCGATTTCTCGAACGAAAAACGGTACCGAGGTTCGTGTACTTTTGTTTCGGAATCTTTACGAAAAACATTTCATTATCGTTTACGTTATTATTTTCGTTTTCGTTTCTTGTTTTCGTTTCGATTTCGATTTCGTTAAATGTTTTCGATTTCGGTTTCGTTAAATGTTTTTGATTCGATTTTCGATGTGTAAAAATTGATGATTGATATACTTATGGTTGATTATGGAAAGAATTTATACTAGATCGCATTCGTTTGTGGTTTGAATATTCCGATTTCGTTTAAAATAGTTGATTTTGATATTTATATGATTATTGTTTATGCGTTTGAAGAATATCGTGTAATATTTTAGATTGACTGAGTAAATATTGATTTGTAACTGATTGTGAAAATCGTTTATCGAAACGACCCTAGGATACGTAGACATAGAAATGGATATAGGAGGTTGGTATACCAGCTGGGTTTTTACTGAGCAGTACTGCGCCGCTACTGATTGATTGATATTGATGATACTGATGTACCTCCTCTTGGATTCGTCCAGAGGCTGGGAGATACGTACCTCCTCAGGATTCGTCCTAGGGGTTGGGAGTTAATGTACCTTCCCAAGGATTCGTTCCTGGGATAGGGAGCTATGTACCTCTCTAGGTTCCGTACCCACGGTCCTAGAGTTGGGATATACGTACCTCCTCAGGATTCGTCCTGGGGGTTGGGAGTTTGACCCATATTCCAGTCCGTATATGTTTAGTATTCTAGCGGGCCAGAATTGATTGGAATTGAAAAGTGAACCGAACGATTCTATTGATAGCATTCGTATATTGACTGCAGTATTGAAATTAGAGTGATTGAAATAGTTTAATGCTCTGATTTTGAAATTTATTTGATTTTGAAATGGATTCGAAATGAATTATATATATATATATTGTGATTTATTTAATTGAGTTTGTAGTACACCCACTAAGCTATATGCTTAGCGCGTTAGTTTGTTTCTAACGCGTAGGTACCAGGGATCCGGAAGAGGCTAAGGACTGAAGAGATAAAGAGTTGCGGACAGAGTCTCAGAGATTTGTACAGTTGGGTAGCTATATAGTGTTATACAGGGACTTTGTAAAATGTTTTGTAATTAAGTATTTTGCGATTTCTGTCCTTTATTATTTCAATGTTTGTAAATAGTAAACTCTGATTTGTTTTCTTTATAAATTGTGATAAACTGTTTTGATAAGTTGCACTAAACGGCAGAGTGCGCAACTGTTTGAAAGTGTTATAGAAGTGTTTGTGAAAATATGAATTTGATTTGATTTGTGGAAAAACAGGTTTTGGAAAGTCCGAAAAATAAACGGTACTCTGCCGAAATTTTCGTAAAGAGTTTATTTATTGATTGGGCTCACAATGAATTTTTGAAACGTATAAAACTGATTTTGAAAGTTCTGAAAACCGGTAGCACTCCCCGGGTCGGTCCGGCCGGGTCGGGTCGGGGGGTGTTACATTGACATTCATGTCTGGCTAGTTAAAGGTTAGATGGTGGCATGCCGGGATGATAGGCTTTAGTAGGATTGACATCTTCATTAAGCTTAAAGGGGAGCTTAATAAAGAAATTTGGATTATGCCACAGATGATTAGGGTGTTTGAACAGGGCATGATTTTCGGCACAATAGGAAAGAAGGAGGTGTTTGAAGTGCTCAAAAGAGGGTGGACTATCTTGGAGAGAAAAGATTTTCAAATCTTTGGTGAAGGGCTTGAAATCTCTTTTGTATCTGATCCCGTTAGGAATAATTCTTAATTTTTCAAACTGACAATAAGTATCTCATCCCAAAAGTAAATCTTTTCCAGGAAGTGGACTGCCAATGAACTTGCTCCAAATGATGCAACCGGGGAAAAACTTTATCCCAATTCTTTTTTTAGTGATCAGCCTGGTAGTAAACAGTTCTCGGTTAACTGCTTTAAAATATTGGATGTGGGTTGTCCAGTACTATAGATGAAGGACCTTTGGGTCTAACATGGACTTATAGGCTTCAGTATTGATGTAGGCCACAACGTTAATGGGCTTGTCATACTTATCTAAGAGAATTTGGGCCTGGACATGTGGGCTATGAATTTCTTAACTAGATAGTATTTATGGCTGTGACTGGAACGGTTGGAGTTGGAAAATGGAGGATCCTAAGGAATCAGAATATTCTGTGTCCGAAGTAGGTGAAACATATTCTAGTTCAGACTCAAGAAGAGCGAAGGCAGTGTCATTGTTCATTTCAGACTGTTCTGAAAACAGGGACTCAATGTCTGCATCTGAGTTAAGAGCTGGTTCAAAAGACTAGATTTGTTGGATCATTTTGGCTGACTGTTGGTTTTGATAGGACATTGTTTTGCAAAATGTCTTTTTTTCTTGCAAATATAGCACCTGTTGGATTTTCTAAAACCTCGTCGTTGCTTCTGCAGTTCTTTCTTCCTTCTTTTGGCAGGAAATGTTTCTTTTTCTTTGTATGACAAGTGTATTTGTTAGATTTGCACTTGATCTGAAGATAAGGTTTCTGACAAACCTTTTCAAACTTTTTTTTTTCTGAAGGATTTTTGAGAAAAATTTATGTGTATCACAAATCTTTTCTAGAGGAGCAAGGGCCATTTGGTGGATTTCTCCCATGGTAATTTCTGACAAATTTCTTCGTGTAGCAGCAATTTGTCGTTGAAGCTCAATCTGCAATTCTTCTGGGAGAGAGTTGATATAGACTTAGCGTAAGGATTCATCATTATAACCATTGAGCATGTAGTATCTCTTAGACATTTTTTTGTAATGGTAGTCCAAATCTTTTCTTTTAAGGGAACATCACTTCATGTCAAAATATTCATGTCGTGTCTATTTGTCTATCAATTGAGCATTTCCAATAAATGTGACAAAAAGCAAGCTAAGGACATCGGCAGCACTTGATACACGAACAAACTGAAGTTGCCTGTACTCACCAAGACTTTGGAACCATTCTATGAGGATACCCGTGAATCGAGAAGTAAATTCATAAAGGATGTCTTCTAAGGTTCAATTGGACTTTGTCATTTGAAGATCAATCTATGCACCAAATTCGTGAATTTTCTGACGCCAGTCTTTGTGGTCTTTTCCTTCAAAGGAAAACCAAGGGCCATTCGTGGCCTTATCTGCTGCTTGGGGAAAATTCTGGTTTCAAGTTTGTATATTGTGGAGTTTCTGAGGGCTCAACATCAACAATAGGCTCATTGTCATTAGTGGTTGACAGGCCTTTTTTTTTTTTTCCTAGGCTTAATGAAAACAATTAATATATAAGTGTAGAGAAATCGAAGATATTAAATCATTCATTGATTTAGTTCATATAATTAAGAAACTATGATGTTAGTAGATATGTAGGATGGCATATTCAAAACATTAACCAGATCAATAATGAAGTTGTTGGGGTTGGCACCTGAGGTGAAGAGACTGAAATAATTGATACGATTTTGCTCCAAGAATTTTATAAACAAAATTAGTTGACGTAGATGAGTGTATTGAATATTATGGTTAACATAATAAGGAGACTATATGAGGAAATAAATTGTGAAGAATGAAGAAAACAACTAGAAACTAAAACAAGTAAAGGTCTTTGACATAAGTGAGTAGGTGTTCGACAAAAGTACCCAAAAAGAGTGCACGAACATAGTGAAAAGAGAGAGAATTTCTGACTCCATTAATGGAGATTTTTATGAGCTCAAATCATTAATCAATAATGTTTACATCAGTCTTTATATATACATTGACTTTTTTGAGTCATGCATAATGCATGCTTTAACTAACTATAACTAACTCTAACAACCTGATGACACATTAGCAGCAGTTCTAACTAACTCTTAACTAACTAATCAGCTTTCATCACAAGCTGATCATGCCCTCTGTTGCTTGTATATCTTCTAGACCTAGACTTGCTTGATGTATGATCTTCACTAGAATTGCATTGAGGCTTCTGTATGTAAACACATAGTGTATTGCAGCTTAAGTTTGAATATTTGTTGTAACAGCTCTTATTAGAGCGTGGCACTGTCCTGCTGATGTTATTAGCTGCCACACATTGTTGAGATTGCTGAAGTTGTTGTAGCTGTTACAGCTTTAGAGGAGTTGCTGCAGTTGCCAATGTAGGTAGTTGCAAGTTTGTTACTCTTCACAGCCCCTGCAAGCAGAACTAGGGAGAACAAACCAGATTCAGATTGGTTCTAAGAGTGACAAACCTATCAACTGATAAATTTTTGGTGAAGATATCAACCTTTTGAAATTCTGTCGGCACATATTGTATATTAAAAATGCCAGTAGCCACCTTTTCCCTAACAAAATGGACATCAACTTCAATATGTTTAGTCATAGCATGACAAATAGGATTATGAGCTAGAGATGTGGCACTTTGATTATCACACCAAAGAACTAGAGTGGTTTGCAAGGAAAGATCAAGTTCTAGGAGAACAAACTTGACCCAAAGGATCTCAATGGAAGCTTGAGCAAGAGACCTAGACTCAGCCTCAACACTTGATCTAGCAATCGTATGTTGCTTTCTTGATCCCTAAGTGATCAAATTACCTCATAAGAACACATAACAACTGTTGTGGACCTCTTGTCATTAAGACAACTGGCCCAGTCTACATCAACATACAATTCTAGATTCAACATAGTTGAGGGTCTAAACCACAAACCAAAATGAGCTGTACCTTTGAGGTATCTAAGCACTCTTTTACAAGCCATCCAATATACCTCAGTTGGAGCAATCAAAAATTGACTTAATTTATTCACAATAAAGGTAATATCGTGTCTAGTGTTAACTAGATATTGCAATGCACCAACTGTACTCTTATAAAGAGTACGGTCTATGAAAGGTTGGCCATCATGAAAAGAAAACTTAACCCTAATGCTGGCAGGAGATGTATAAGGTTTAGAGTACTGCAGACCTGTCTTTTTATGCAAATCAACAACATATTTAGATTGAGTTAGATGCAAACCATCCTTGTCTCGAAAGGCCTCAAAACTAAGGAAGTAATTGAATGAACTAAGGGACTTCAAGGAAAACTTAGAGTTGACCACTTTAACCACATCAGAAATAAGAGAAGAATTGCTCCTTGTTAGTAGAATATCATCAACATAGACTTAGAGAAACATAACCTAACCTTAGGGCCTTTCCATGAACAAAGATACATAAGTTGTGGAACTTGTGAATCCCCAATCCAAAAGAGCTGATATGAGCTTATGAAACCACTCCTTAGGAGCTTGTTTCAGACCATATTATCTTATTATACACCCAATAGTTACGCTCAAACACATAATATTTCTATTCTTAAAAAAATAAAACAACTTTAAATTGCTCTCTAGCTTGGATGCATTTCTCAATATGCATGACTCCCTTTTATAGGCTTAGAAATGGACTCCTGAGTCAACAATTTGGTAACCCCCTCTCTAGGCATAGCTCACTTATTTTCCATCTATAATCAAATATCAACTAACTCACAACTAGCTCATCATATTATCTTATGATTTACATAGTAGTTATAATTCACATATTTTATCATTTTTATAAAAAAAAATTAGACAATGTAATATTATTCTTTTTTAAATACCATATCTATGAAGACTAAGGTTTATGTGCATGGGATGCATGAGAAGTGAGCTAATTTAAGTGGCTGTCAACCTAAGACGCTGATGCACGAAGTTGTTAAAGGTACAGTTGATATCAATACAGGTGGACATTCAACCTTGAGTAATCATCTACAGCAGACACATAACAGATCAAGCAACACAACTCCTTATCATGATTCGATCATCAAGCGTTGTGATCAAAAGCCAAAGAGATGTATTCACAGCTTATGAGTTAGTTGATGAGCTGGCACAAATTAGGGTCAGGTTGTTAGGAAGTTAGTTGAATTCAGTTATCACATGCAACTTGCATAAGAGTTTGTAAGAGGCAGAAGAGTTATTGATCATGTGTTATATATATATATATATATATATATATATATATTGAGATCTAATTGTAATTGATTATTGAGTTGATTTTTAATAAAATGAGAGCTCTCTCTTCTGCCTCATCAATGGCATTTTCAAAAATGACAAAGTTCTTCTCTTAGGACTTTTGTCAAACACCTTTACATTTCTATCAAACACCTTGCAGTTCATTTGTTACTTTTCATGGTATTAGAGCCTACTGACTAGCGTCAATGGCAGCTTCAAATTCAATCGATTCAGGTTCCACACATACTGGAGAAGTCTCTGGTTTCACTTCCTCAAGCATGGACTTCGCAACTCTTACAAAGACCTTGCACTTCAACATCGGCATAAAGCTTCATCAGACAAACTATATTTACTAGAAAACTCAGGTTCTTCCTGCAATAGCAGCCTTAGATCTGGAAGACTTTATCGATCCATCTAAGTCACTGCCTCAGTTCATTGAAGTTCACATCACAAATGATTTAGGTCAGACTATAGTTGAACAAAGAATTAACAGTCAGTATGCTGCCTGGAAGAAATCTAACAATGTTCTCCTATGCTGGCTTCTCTCTACAGTCAGTCCTAAAGTCATAGGTTAGGTAACTTGATGCCAGACCTGTCTTGATTTTTGGAGTAAGCTTGAAAATCTCTATTTTAAACATTCTATGGCTAGAATTCTCTCACTTAGGCAACAACGTCGAACAAATAGAAAAGGTTCTAGTTCCATAAATGACTTTGTGCTTAAGATAAAAGAGATAGGTGATGAGTCAATGGCTACTGGAGAAGAAGTTCAAGAACGTGATTTGTAACATCCCTAATTTCGAATAAATAATTTTGAATATGTAGATATAAAAATTTATGGTTTCCAGATGGACCAGATGAAGCGGTCCAGAAAGATTGCATGAAGTGAAGGAAAAAGTGGACAATGAGTACCGCGACCTCTCACCGCGACCAGATATCGCAATAAGCTGCTCGCGGTGAAAAATGGAATTTTTGGCAGTGAGCACCGCGACCACAGATTGCGCTGACTAGCTCGCAGTGAAAATGTTAAATTCGGGCAGTGAGCAACGCGACCACCAGCGCAACCATGATACCGTGATGGGTGCTCGTGATAAAAGCGGTGGAATTTCTTCAGTGAGTACCGCGACCAGGTGGCGCGACCACAGGTCGCGATGACCGAATTTGTATAAAAAAAGAAAGCTTCTCGAGGAAGCCAAGCAGAAAAGAAGAAGCAGAAAATGGGAAAGGGCAGAAAAGAAAGAAAGAAAAGAAAGAAAGGAGAGAAAGGAAAAGAGAGAGAGAAAAGAAGAAGAAGAAGAAGAAGAAGAGAAGAGAAAGAAGAAAAGAAGAGAAGAAGAAAAGGAAAGAAAAAGGAAAGAGAAAAGGAAAGAGAAAATAGGGAAACCTAGAAGGAAAAAGGTGTACAAACGGTATCCAGGTTGGTGTACACTCGTCTTTGAAATTTTTGTGGTTTTCTGATGTGTTTTTTATTTGAATGCAAATTTATTTAAATATTCTGATGGATAAATATTTATATAGTGTTCGATTTGAATCTACTGATTTATTTTGATTCTCAAGAAATTGTATAAGAATATTGTTTGAATTACAATAATTGTTTCGGACATTTGATTGTGGAATTCGAAAGAAAAAGGAATGTTTTAATATAAATGTTTTGAATTTCTTTACACGATTTGATTTGAATTTATTTCTGATTTTGAAAAGTATCATGATTTGCTATATTGAATGATTTCGAATACGTTATGATTATTGTTTTACGAATATCAGTATTATTGAATTGATGAATGTTAGTTGAAAAGAAAATTGAGTATCTAACATTGTAAAATGGCCCTAGGATACGTAGACATAGAAATGGATATCGGAGGTTGGTATACCAGCTGGGTTCATTTAGCAGTACTGCACCGACATTGATATTGATATTGATTATTTATTATGTACCTCCTCATGGATTCATCCAGGGGTAGGGAGACACGTACCTCTTCACGGATTCGTCCTGGGGTAGGGAGACACGTACCTTCCTAAGGATTCATTCCTGGGATAGGGAGATATGTACCTCTCTAGGTCCCGAACACTCGGTCCTAGAGTAGGGAGATACGTACCAACCTAAGGATTCGTCCTAGGTTGGGAGTTATGTTCAACAGTCAGCCACTGAGATCGAACGACCCAGATTCCAGTCCTGGTTTATGTTGAGTATTCCAGAGGGCCAGAATTGAGATTGCTTTAAAAAGAAATGTTTACAAAAGAATTCATGATTTGGTTTTGTATTAATTATTAATTGTATTGAGCTGAGTTGTTTCTATTGAATTAATTTTAGCAGTTTTATTTCTGTAAATCATGTTTAGATATGATAACATTGTGATATTTTATTATGAAAAGTTATTTATGATTTTTATAAATGAGTTTAGTGTACACCCACTAAGCTATATGCTTAGCGCATCGGTTTTTATCGCGCGTTGGTCACAGGGATACCGAGGCAGAGAAAGAGTAGAGAGGAGGTACCTGCAGATTGAAGAGTTCAGAGTCACCACATTTATTTGGTAGTTATATAGTTTTTTATGTTCTATTCAGTAAGCATGCATATACAGAAGTCTGTAAATTTGATGAGTATATATATGTTTTGTAAATAATTTTATGATTTCTGTTTTTCATTTTTAAAGGTTTGTAAATATTGAATTATGAATTATTTTATTTTAAAACTGTTGGAAAGTCGCACTAAACAGCAGAGTGCGCATTTGGATGAAGTGATATGTGCAGTGTTGTGAAATTATTTGATTTGATTTTTATTTGAAACAGGTTTTGGGAAATCAGAAAAACAGAGGAAACTCTGCCGAAATTTTTGAAAATAAAGTTTGATGGGCTCACTAGAAACATATTTTTAAATTACAAATTTATAAACAGAATTAAGAAACCTGGTAGTGCTCCCTGGGTCGATCCAGACGGGTCGGGTCAGGGGGTGTTACATGATTTGATCTTAAGTTTGATGAGTGGGGTAGGTTATGAATACGACCCTATAGTTTTGCTTGTTTCATCACAACAAAGAACCATTTAGAGTATGCTTAATTTTTGTTGCAAATGCATGAACAGAGAATTGAGCAACTCAATTCTCATACTCAGCAAGGTGTTGCTGGAGCTTTTGCTCACTATACTAATCATAATGTTGCTAAGAATCAAAGAGGAGGTAACTTAAACAACAATAACAATCGAGGAAACTCAAATGATAACCGAGGTAGAGGCAGGTATGGTAACAAATATGGTCAAAGAATTTATTATCAATTGTGTTCTAAACCTAGCCATGGAGCTCTTAAGTGTTATAGGAGGTTTGATCAAGAGTTTCAAGGTCCAGCACCTTCAAATCAAGCAAATGTTGCTCATCAAAAGTCAATTGATAATGCTGGACATTTTTAGGTTCAAACTAAAATAAATACAGGGCAGCAGGTGCAACATTCTCATCAGAATTCATCAACCTACTTTACATCTCCAGAGACTGTTAATGATGCTCGTGGTATGTGGACAGTGGTGCCACAAATCACATCACTGCCAATATGAATAATCTTGGAATTCACTCTGAATATAGAGGTAAGGATAAGTTAATTGTTGGAAATGGTAATCAACTTTACATTGCAAATGTTGGTGAGTCAATTGTTCAGTTTCATTGCAATCCAAAACAACAATTGCATCTGAAAAATGCCCTACATATGCCATCTATAACCAAAAACTAGTTGAGTATTTCTTAGTTTACAAAGGATAACAGCGAGTTTTGTGCTGATAATGTGCTCATAAAGGACCAGAAAACCAAGAAGGTGCTTCTTTAAGGTTCAGTTAAATATGGTCTATATCAGCTAGAGTTGGTAGTTGATGCTTCTCGATCTGGATCAGGGTCTCAATCAGCTTATGTTACAACTTCTTCTGTTTCTAATTCTGTAAAAAACGATTGTATGCTCAGTTATGGAACTGATAATATTAGGGCAAGTGAATGTTTGTCTTCTATTGGTGCACGAAAAACATCATCTTCTACATGTAAGCAATCTGTGTATAGTGTATCTTTTTCTGCAAGAACTAATTCTGCAATGTGGCAAGCAAAATTTGGGCATCTTGCCCCTCTCATGCTAGAATTAATTACCACATTTCTGCCTTGGAGTTTTGTGATTCGTGCAAACATGGAAAAATGCACAAATTGCCCTTTGAAAAATCTGAGATTAGAGTACAAGCTCCTCTAGAATTACTCTATAGTGACTTGTAAGGACCTTTTTCTATGGTTTTGTAGATGCTTTTACTAGGTTTATATGGATGTATCCATTGAAAATAAAATCAGATGCTTTGCAAGTTTTTAAAAGGCTTTCAAAAACAAGTGGAGTTGCAATTTAACGAAAAGAACAAGTGCTTGCAAACTGATATGGATGGAGAATGCTTACCTTTCGTACCTTATCTAACTCAACAAGATGTACAAGTTAGATTCTCATGTCGCTACACACATTAACAAAATGGGGTTGTTGAAAGGAAGCATAGGCACATTGTGGAGATAGGATTGACCATGCTAGCTCACTCACGAATGCTTCTCTTTTCATTGGTATGAAGCCTTCTCAACAGCTATTTTTTTCATTAATAATCTGCATTCTTCATTGTTGAAGTTCATGACACCTTTTGAGAAGTTGTACTCTAGGAAACCAAATTATATGTTCTTGAAAACGTTTGGTTGTGCTTCTTTTCCCTATCTTCAGTATTACTCTTCTCATAAACTTGATTTCCATACCAAGTTTTTCATAGGCTACAGCTCTTGTCATAAAGGCTACAAGTGCCTCCATCCATCTGGTAGAGTGTATATTTCGAGGCATGTGCTTTTCAATGAGCAGGACTTTCCTTACAAGTCTATTTTCTGCCCTCTACCTCATTCAGTTTCAGTGCCTTCTACTGCAAGTCTTCCTTTTTCCACCTTAGCTCAAGGCATTTCATCTCAGCAAGTCTCTTCTGTATCTCCATTAAACATTGTGGTGGATTTGAGGCCTCAGTTGCCATTAGCAAGTGACATTGCTGATTCTCAATTTCCTTCATTACCTGCAGCACCTCAGTTTACTTATACAGCTCCTTCAAGCACAATTAATTGTCATCCTATGGTTATAAGAACTAAAAGTAGTGTTATCAAACCCTATGCTATGCATGCTGTTTTCCTTGTTAATATTCCAGCCTCTACAGAGCCAACGTCTACAAAGGAAGCAATACAAGATCCTTTATGGCTGCAATACAAGAAGAATTTCATGCCCTATAGAGAAATCAAACTTGGACACTAGTTTCTCAATTTGCTGACAGGAATTTAGTAGGTTGCAAATGGATTTTTCGCATCAAATACAAGCCCAATGGCTCAATCCTCAAGTATAAAGTAAGACTGATGGCTAAAGGATTCAGTCAAACAGCTGGTTTGGATTTTCATGACACCTTTAGTCCAGTTGTGAAGGCTGTAACTATTCGAATCATATTCTCCACAGATGTGCTCAAGCATTGGGATATTTAACAACTGGATATCAACAATGCTTTTCTCTATGGTGATCTCCAAGAAAGGGTGTTTATGGCACAATCAAAGGGTTTTCAAAGCACTCAATTTCCTACTCATGTCTGCCATCTAAACAAAGCTTTGTATTGTCTATTGCCAGATCTGTAGAAGAATGGGACATGAAGTACATAGGTGTTACTACCGTTATGATAAAACCTCCAAGGTTAGAAAAACAATATGCAAAGTCCAAATATCTTGAACATAGGAAGATCTAATGTACAGATGGCTATAATGACTGTATCACCAGAAGTGATGGTTGACTCCATGTGGTATCCTAATAGTAGTGCCACAAACCACTACACACCCGATGATAACTAGCTGCTAAACAAAATAGAATATCAAGGCAAGGACAAGATATATGTTGGTAATGGTACAGGTTTGAACATCTCTTCAATTGTATATAATCAATTTCATGCTTATAAACACTCTTTAGTGCTTAAAAACATACTGCATATTCCTCAAATAAAAAAGAATTTGCTTAGTATCTCTAGGTTTGTTAAAGATAATAATGTTTTCATTGAATTTTATCCTCAACTATGTCTTGTGAAGGATCAGGCCTCGAAGAGAATTCTTCTTCAAGGTGTTCTTAAAAGAGGACTTTATGTCTTTGACTTACCTCTCCTTTCCAATGTCTCGCACCATCCTCAATCCAAGTTTGATTTTTCTCATTCTGCTCATTCTGCATTAGTATTTGATCCTAAAATCAAGTTATCTATTGTCAAGTTGTTCACATTCTATTTGAAATAATAATTGTGATGCATCCACTGTAAATAGAGCAGTTACATTTATGGCACAAGAGGTTGGGTCACCCCTCCTCGTCTATTGTAAAAAGTGTGTTGAATCAATGTAAAATACCTATTCTCCTTTGTTGTGTGATGCTTGTCAAGTAAGTAAAGCACATAAACTTCCATTTTCAGCTTTCAAAACACAATACAAATTGCCCATAGAACTCAAAGTAGCTGATGTATGGGGACCAACTCCTCTTCTTTCTTCAAAAGGGTTTAAATACTATGTTAGTTTCATTGATGTTTATTCCAAGCACACATGGATACATCTTTGAAGAGGTAAGAGAGAAGTTTATGTTACATTTATCCAATTCAAGAATCAAGTAGAACTTCAATTTTCATGTTCTATCAAGATGTTGCAAACAAATTATGGGAAAGAAGTTTTAGTTTTTAACAGGTTTCTAAAGGAATGTGGAATTGTTTTTAGACACTCTTGTCCGTATACACATGAACAAAATGGAATCGCAGAGAGGAAGCACAGACACATAGTGGAGACTGGTTTGAGCTTGCTTGTACATTCATCTATGCCTATCAAATATTGAGATGAGGCTTTTCTAGCAGCTGCTTTCCTTGTTAATGGAATGTCGTCCCCTACACTTCAGCACAAGTCTCCCTATGAAATTTTGTTCCATATTAGACCTGAATTCAAGACCCATAAGGTGTTTAGGTGCTTGTGTTTCCTTTAGTTAAGCCCTTACAACAAACACAAGCTAGAATTCAAAAGCACTCTTTGCACTTTTCTGGGTTACAGTGCCAGTCATAAAGGCTATAAATGTTTAGATTCCAAGGGAAAGCTATACATTACTAGACATGTGATTTTTGATGAACTTCAGTTACCTTATGCTAAAACGATTGGTACCTCCATCTCTAAACCTCATTAAACCTCTACTTCTTTACTTCCACCAGTTATCTCACTGTTCAAGTTACAAATACCATTAGTCTCTTCTACATCAGCTGTTGGGTCATTGTCACACGTTACTGGGTCTTTATCATCCTCTATGTCACCACATCCTAGTGACATGCCCTTTAGAGGTTCAACACCACTTTTAGTACCTTAGCAATCTCCATTGCCACAAGCTGATATTCCCTCTGCTGCAGCTGAAATGCACAATACTGCTGATATTAACACTTACCCCATGATCACTCGAGCTAAAGCTAGTGTGAAGAAACCTAAGGTTTGGATTGCAGAATTAGATAATATTGAACCCACATTAATGAACTCAACCTTGGCATATCCTAGCTGGCTTGCAACAACACAAGATGAGTAACAAGCCCTATTGAGGAATGAAACTTGGAATCTTGTCCAACCACCCAAAGATAGGAAAGTTATTGGCTGCAAATGGATCTTTTTAGTGAAAACGAACCCAGATGGCTCTGTCTTGAAACACAAAGCACGTTTGGTGGCTAAGGGATCCCATCAATTACCTAGTATTGACTTTATAGAAATGTTTAGCCCTGTCATCAAGTCTGTAACTATCAGAATTATCATCTCTCTTATAGTGAACAAAGGCTGGAAATTAAGGCAGTTTGATGTCAACAATGCCTTCCTTAATGGTAGCATACATAAAGAAATGTACATGTGCCAGCCTCCTAGTTTTGAGTCCTCTAATTCTACTTTAGTGTTCAAGCTTCACAAGGCTCTTTATAGGCTAAAACAGGCCCCACGTGCCTGGTTTGATAAGTTCAAGAGTGCATTGTTACAGGTTAGGTTTCATGAATCCAAAGCTGATAGTTCTTTGTTTCTACTCTTTGGCATATCACATACCATTTTCATCTTGGTTTATTTTGATGATATTATTGTTACAGATGATAATGATGCTGCTATAAATGCCTTGGTTCATTAACTTCATGCTACCTTTTCCTTGAAGGATCTAGGATCACTTCACTATTTTCTTTGGCATTGAGGTCCTACCTACCTCTATTGGTATACACATTTCTCAGCATAAATGCATTCTTGATTTGCTAAAGAGTGTTGATATGTTACAAGTAAAACCATTTCCCTCCCCTGTGGTTGCTAGTACAGGTGCTTTGTTGTCTGCCTACAAAGACAATCCTGTGACTGATGTCACACACTATAGAAGTCTGGTTGGGGCTCTTTAGTATGTTACCATTACATGTCCAGATATCTCCTATGCTGTGAACAAAGTTTGTTAATTTATGCAAGCTCCTCTTGATGAACATCTTAAGGTTGTCAAACGAATTCTTAGGTACTTGAGAGGAACATCCACCTATGGACTTAAGTTTGTCCGAAGCTTCTTATCTTTTGATCTTATAAGCTTATCCAATGCTAACTGGGCAACTAACCCAGATGACAGAAAATCAATAATCACTAGATTTTGTGTCTTTTTTTGTTTTAATTTGGTTACTTAGAGTGCCAAGAAACAGTACACCATCTCTCAGTCATCTACAGAAACTGAGTACAAAATTTTGGCTTCAGTGGTGGCAGAAATAACATGGATCAAGTCTTTACTTGGTGAACTTCACATCTCTTTAGTACGTGACAATTAAAGGACTATAGCAATGTCCAAAAATACAGTTCTTCATGCTACAACTAAGCATATTGAACTTGATATTTATTTTGTCAGGAATAAGGTTCTCTAAAGAGAATTGATTGTAAATCATGTTCCTTCCTTGGATCAAAGAGCTGGTTTCTTCACTAAGCCTCTTCCTAGTCCTTGGTTTCTTTATTTTCTTGGCAAACTTAATTTGACTGATAATCCCTTAAGTTTAAAAGGGAATGTTAGAAGTAGTGCAACAAATAGAAACAACGGTGACAAGAATGCTGCAACAAGTATACACAGCAGTGTTGCAATAAGTATTCACAATAGTGCTGTAACTAGCAACAGAGGTTGCTCAGCCGATATTGTGAGCTGAGGGTGTATGGAAAGTAACAAAAGCAGAGGAGTGATCATGAGAGATGGCATGATGATTAGCAAAGAACTGATCATGACAGATGGCATGGTCATAATAGTTAACACTATTTTGGAGGGAAAATATGTTAGAAGGATTTGGAGGGAAAGTTGGTTAGAAAGTTGTTAGTTTGTTATTCAAGCTAACTCAGTAAAATTTTGTTTTAGGAATGAGCCGAGTATGCAAAAGGTTGTTAGCATACTCAGTTGTTAGAATTATGTATAAATAGAGCTGATAGTTCATGTAAAAGCGACAAGATTTTTTAATAAAAATAAGAGAAACTTTTCTTTCAATTCTTCATCATTTTCTCTTTAGTATTTTCTCAAGAAAGTGATGGATTTCAACAATTACAAATATAGGGTTTGAAGAAATAAAATATATCTCAAAATCTATAACTTATCAATGTGTGTAAAGGATATACCACCAAATTAACTTAATCTCGTCGAGATTATTTAAGATTATCTTACAGAGGGACAAGAATAGACAAACTCAATCTGAACTTTTAACATTATTGCAACTACAAAAGAAAAGAAGTGTTTTCATTAAAAATTTAAAGTGTATCCACTAGAATAAGGTTACCCAATAGATATATAGGACTTTTTTTGGTCATATATTAAAAAATTAAAAATTAAAACTTGGAAATAAGATGAAAATAAAACTAGAGCAGAGACGATCACAATTGCAATAAAGAAACAAAGTGATTTTTACAAAGTTGAAAAAAAATTCTAAGGTCATACAATTGAAAGTGATAGGTATGAAGAGGAGCAAGACCGAGCACAACAAGAACTTAGAGAAAACAAAGAAGAAATAGAAAAATCCAGAATAGAAATTTATCACTTTTATTTTAATGAATGATCTTAATATGAACAATGTTATATTTGTAGTTAGATCTAGCTTGATTACAACCATCCATCTAATACAAAGATCAATGGTTGAAATTAGACTATCTAATACAAATATCTATTGCTGACTTAGCTAACTTTGTTTGACTTCAACAAACAGAAGCTGAGTTAGTAGATTCATCAGCTGCAATACCTGTTGCATCTACCATAGAAGACTTATGCTCAATATCCCCCCTAAAACTTAGCTTAGATCTGTCCAAGACAAGTTTGTGTCTAAGAACAGCGAAACGAGAATTCTGCAAGGGTTTTGTAAACACATCGGCCAGCTAATGTTCATGTTAGGATTATGCTCAATAGCAAGAGTGTAATAGTGTAATTGACAATCTTTTCATATGAATAAAATGATTTCTGATATAATGATTATTATAGCAATTATATTAATTGTCAAAAGTAAATAATCATAAGGTTAAGAGACTATGAGAAACAAAAGAATTATTCGTACATCTGGATATGTATGAGGTATACACAATTCTTTAGTTAGTCTCGAATACGCATTCACAACTTAAGTTATAAGGTTGGGCGCCTTTATCTTGTTAAAGTTGTAGATTCTTTTGTTAGCATTTGAGCGGGATCAAATGTGATATGATGAGTCTAAAATCATTGAAGCGTCTTTGGACAAAAGACTCTAGTGCACTCGGTGCATTGAATAGGATCAATGTAGAAAACTTTATCCGCAACCGTCAGTGGATGAAAGTATTCAACTGAGACAACCGGAGAGTCTATCTGAATCCTAAGATAAATGATGGACTTATGGTTGCATGCGTTATCATTTGAGCTGTCAATGAGTATGAGTATATCGCATAGTCTATCTAAGATGAGTTAGTGGTATTCACGTGTATATCGATAGAGGACATCATTTATAGAAATGGACATCGTGACTGCATTTAGCAAATGTTAGTAGAATACCATCATATGGATGTTTTAAGGTATCGAATATTTAAATCTTTATGTAAAGTTTTTAATAGTAGATATTGAAACATGACTTCTGGACAAGTCAAAATATCCAAGTTTGAAAACATGGTCATATGAGTAAATATGATAACTTGGAGAGTTATAAACAGTCTATGAGCTCTTGGCGATTACTGGTATTTTTTACGAGGATACATTTTCCCCATTTAGGTTGTCTAGGGTACGAATTAGTACCCTCACTTATTCTATCTTTATTTCAGAGTTCAATTTTAGTTCTTTAGTGGAATAAACTAAAATTAATGGATCGAACCTAAGTGAATCATTTGTTGATTGTGATTAGGTTGTGTCTATAGAAGCTTAAATTTAGATGGCCAGTTAAGATCCCCAATCCAGACGAACTTAAATGGATCACTAGTTATAAACTACCGGATCATTTATTTGATCCATCTTATAGAATTGTTTTTGGAATTATTTTCAAAAGTTTTGAGAGGTGCGTTCTTGTGTTCGATCAAAACACGCGGTAACTAGTCAAAATACCTGGGATGGGCGGTCAAGGGTGTGATCCCTTGGGCGGCCCTAAGGGATGTTTATAACATCCCGTAAATATATTGATAATATAATTAGCACATTTATTTAAATAGGGCTGTTAAATTATATTAAATATATTTATTTAAAGGCATGTGGACTTGTTTCTTTTTGTAAGAATGGGTCTAGTTCACATGTGGACTTTTTTTGGAGGTCTAATGAAATTAATAAAATAGAAAACAAAGTTTGGTCCATAACCAAATGGGGTGGGCGGCATTAGCTATTAGGATATAGCTAATTACTTTGTTTTATTTTATTAGTTAATTAAATGGTAATTAATTAATTATCTAAATTAATTAATTGTTTAATTAAAAATAAAAATTATTTTTCTACTAAGGAATTGAATTCCTATTTTCATATTATTGATAACAGTATGATAAGAATCAAAAACCTTATTTGATAAGTGATAGACAATTGGAATTGTTTATCAAATCAAATTAGGAAAGGTTTTTGATATTTATCAAAACTCTAAAGTTGACTTTTAAGTCACTTTTAGGAAAGTTTTGATAAGTCACTAATTCTCATTTATCCTTTAATAATTATTGGATAATACACTTTAAAGTTGAGATATGATTGAACTCTTAGATTGATAGTTTTATGGGTGAAACAGAAACCCTCCAAGAAGGAGGATTCGGCCACCCTATATATACTATCAAAGGGGAGTTCGGCCAAGAGAGCTATTAATGCAATTTTGGTGAATTTTGTGAGCTTTTGGAAGCTAAGAACAATAGCCAAAAATCCTAGCAAAGTGTGAGAATTCGCTCGAGAGAAAAAAGATAAAGAACGACAGAGTTCTAATTGCTCTACGTTTCTCATGAGGGTTTTGAGTGACTAACGAAAAATAAAAGTTTTTTTTTTGTTTCTCATCTTCAGGTACACAATTCGAAGAAAGGGAGCCCACACTCCAAGGTGATCCACATTCGTGAAGGATTGGAAGAACTTGCGGTTCATAATTGATGCAACATCAAGCCTCACGTAATTCAAAATGTATGTTACCTTTTATTATATATTTAATTAACTATGGGTTAAGATCTCTTTTGGAAAAAATTTAAAACGTACCAATGCAAAAATATTTATTTTTTGCGCCTTCTACTGTGCCGTACTCACCGTTTTTCCTATAGTTCAGAGGGAACAAATCAAACTTCAAGAACCTGTGAAGCAATTTTATCACGAATAAAATATACATCTAATTCAATGTGTTTAATGCGGGAGTGAAACACTGGGTTATGGGCAGGAGAGGTTGCCCCAGTATTATCACACCACAGTATGGGTGTGCCTAAAAGAACAATCTGCAATTCACCAAACAATTACTGCAGCTACATGATTTCAGTGGCAGCCTAAGCAAGTGCTCTATATTCTGCCTCGGTGCTCGATCTTGCAATAACCTTCTGTTTCCTAGCACCCCTAAGAAAGACACAAACACCTGAAGTGGATTTGTAATCATCCAAACAACTACCCCAATCTGCATTTGAATAGCCTTGAAACTGCAAACAACTAAAAGACTTGAAGAACATACCAAAGTCAAGAGTTCCTCAAATATACCTCAAGATATGTTTGAAAGCAAGCCAATAAGAGGTGGTAGGAGCAGAAAGGTACTGATTAAGCTTGTTGACATTAAAAGACAGATCTTGTTTGCTGATTTTGAGGTATTGAAGCCATCCAATGATACTCCGATAAAGAGACGCATCAGTAAAATGAGTACTAGACTTTTGAGACAATTTTGAGCCATAAGCCATAGGAGTAGGACAAGGCTTATAATGAAACATATTTGTCCTTTTTAACAAGTGAGCAGCATTCTTGGCTTGGGATAAATGAAGACTATAAGAAGTGTGATGGACTTCAAAGCCAAGGAAATAATTCAGCTTACCCAAAGTTTTCAATGCGAAAGAAGAATGTAGCTGCTGAATAAGCAAAGCAATCAGTTGTGAACTAGTTCCAGTCACCAAGATATCATCAACATACACAAAAAGAAGTGATATCTTGTTGTTGATGAAGAATAAACAGGTTACTATCAGCCTTGGAATTAACAAAACCCCACAGAAAAAGAGCAGCCTTTAATTTGTCATACCGAGCCCGAGGAGCTTGCTTCAACCCATAAAGGGATTTATGCAACTTGCAAACTAAATGAGACTATTGAGGATGTACAAAACCAGCTGGTTCAGATACATACACAGTCTCTTAAAACACTCTATTGAGGATTGCATTATTGACATCCAATTGTTCAATCTTTCAATTCAAAGATACAGCCAACCTCAACACTACCCAAATCGTAGCAGCCTTAACAACAAGACTGTAGGTCTCAAAATAATCAAGACCACCATGTTGATGAAACCCCTTGATTACTAACCTAGCCTTATACCTTTGAACACCGCCATCAGCATTATACTTAATTCAAAAAACCCATTTATTTCCCACTACATTCATTTCAGAGGTACAAGGGACTAAGGACCAAGTGTTATTTTGCATGAGAATAGAATACTCTTCATCTACATCTTGTTTCCAATTAGGATTAGACAAGGCTGTAGCAACACTAGATGGTTATGTTGGAAAGGAAGATTTAGAGGTAGTAAAAATGGTTTTAGGTTTGGTTATACCACCTCTTAACCTGGTAAACATAGGGTGTTGTGATTGAGATAAAGGGGCTATTAGAAGATTAACAGTAAATGGAACAGCTAGT
This sequence comes from Xanthoceras sorbifolium, assembly GCA_003430845.1. NCBI lineage: Eukaryota > Viridiplantae > Streptophyta > Magnoliopsida > Sapindales > Sapindaceae > Xanthoceras > Xanthoceras sorbifolium. Next base: position 28,336,045 of record CM010621.1, read on the forward strand.
AAAGTTATGGAAAGATGAGCAGTTGGTATGTGAGGCTGTATAGAGATTGATGTAGTAGGAACCGGTGAAAAAAAATGATGCTGATGTCTAGAATTATTAACTACAGATAAAAAAGAGATAAGAAGATTGGGAGCACAATCAACAAAAGAAGACACTGATAAGGATGGAAATAAGAAGTGTATGAAAATTTTGTTTTATGAAAAAATAACATTACGGGAGACAAAGACTTTTCCAGAAGGATGCAAACACCTAAACCCTTCTGTTGAATACAGTAATCAATGAATATACATTTAGTTGAAGGGAAATCAAACTTATGCTTATTATAAGGTCTTAAGAGAGGAAAACAAGAATATCCAAAGACCGTTAAATCAGCATAGTTTGGTTTATGATGAAAACCAAGTTCAGAAGGTGACTTGTTCGAAAGTAATGGAGTTGGAAGTCGATTAATGATATGGACAGCTGTGGAGAAAGCCTTCCACCAAAAAGAAAGTTTGGCTTGAGAGATGAGAGCAAGACCTGTTTCAACATGTTTATGTTTCCTCTCTACAAGGTCATTCTGCTGATGACTGTGAGGACAATAGTACCTAAAGCTAATACCAAGCTTGGTGAAAAAGTGTGTGAAGAATCTTATATTCACCATCTTGATCACTTTAAAGGGATTTAAGCTTGGTACCAAATAGCAATTTAGCTGTGTTTTTTAAAAGAAGAAAGCATCTTTCACTTGTTATCTATGTGTGAAAGGATAAATCCAAGCGAACCTAGTATAGTTATCAATAAATTGCATATAATACTTGAAACCATATGCTGAAACAATGGGAGTAGAGCCCCATACATCCGAATTGACAATTTCAAGAGGAGCACAAGTTTTATGACTTAAGGAAGAAAAGGGGAGCTGATGTGTTTTGCCACATTGGCAAGTATCACATAACCCAAAGGACTTGGAAATGTATTTGAGGTGTTTATTAGATTGAAAGATTTGACATAGTACCTTGGAAGAAGGATGACCAAGTCCTATATGTCAAATCAACGAATCAGAAATAGTATTTGAAACATAAGCAATGGCTTTAGTAGTTTTATTAACAACATTTGTACACAAATAAGGTGTATTACATTTAATATCAGCATCATGTAATGAACACAAATCAGAAGTGCTAAATGCCCTAAACTGTTGTTGTTTACAAGAATGTAAGTCTGTACAAGTAGAATCAGCTAGACATGAAACAAATCTGGACAATGACTGACTATACTCTGACAACAAAAACTGTACATAAAACTTAAGATGGTACAATCCACCTCTCTGTGTTCCTTGAAAAAGAATTTTCTTCGTACTCCGATGCTTAACAATACAAGCATCAACATCAAATTCTACTACAACAGTATTTTCTTTAGTAAGCTGAAAAATACTCAATAAATGTTTAGTCATACTAGGAATGTCACGACCCGGGCCTTAGGCCGTGGCAGAGTTGTAAATAAAATCAATAGTTTCTAACCTTAACTTTATTAAAATTTCATAAAAACCACAATTAATTTCTTTTGATACTCCGGAGTATCAAACAAAACGGAAATCTGTTTACAAACAAAAATATTTTCAAATTTCAAAAGTCAACACCAAATAACCCCACAGATATGTGATCACCCGTTAGAACTCATGGATTCAATTTCCAAGATAATAATCATACTGAAACATGCATAAATCCTGAAGTCCTAATCATCCACAACTAAAAGATTTGCATATCAATATACATAACTCATAAACTGAGTTATCTCAACATTTTTATAGGTCCATAACAAGTACAAATCCTTTAATCAATACAAATCTCAAATAACATAATTTTAATCACTAATATCAAAAATCTAATCCTTAGATCTCACAAGCCTTCACCCATATCAACTAACGATCTTCTAATCCGCGTTGGGCGCTCCCTGGGGGGAAAGAAAATAAAAAGGAGTGAGCTAAAGCTCAGTAGGGTCTAATCTCCGATAATGTATGTGGAAAACATCATTTTTATAAAGTCATGGGATAATCCTGCATGGTTAAATACGTTCACAAAATTTTAAGTAAACAGTAACACTTTCTTTCAGAAAGTAATATCAACACGTCCACTAGTCATACCCGGTGGCCTATCATTTTAAATAAAACATTCATACTTGAAATTAAAACATTTGGCTCACCGTAACCCTAGTACTAACCTCATATACAAAGTGTACGTACCAGAAAATACCCTGCATAAAAATCATATTTTCCACACAATACATTCCAATTTATTTCTCAAATCAATTCCACAATTTAAATAAGGATTTCCTCAAACTTTCACAATCAATTTATATCCAAAACTTATAGGGAAAATATTCTAAAAATTTAAGTTTGAAACCCCTACCTCATGTAAGCTACCAGTTACTCGCAGTGGCCTCGATTTCAAGCCTAATTATCCCGATCGGTAAAATCTATACGAGAATATAATTATTTAATTTATATACGGCGGCCATATAATACAATTAAACTCAAAATAATATCCTACACAAAAAACGAATACGTAAACGTGTTCGGAATCAAATTCTAAGTTCAGGAGGTCGGAAACTTACCCCCGCCGTACGTGGCGGCCGGCGGCGACTTTCTGGAAACTTTTCGGCGACCTCCAAAAATGGTCAGGTTTTGTTCGCCTCGTCTCCCTCGTCAGTGTTTATAACTGTGGCCGGAGTAGGAAATGGCTAGAATCGCCGGAATCGGAGGATTTCCGAATTGAAAAATCCCTAACTTTCTCCACCAAATCAGAGACTCAAACGGCCATGAAAATCTTCAAAGTTGGTACCAATAGATTCTATGTCGCAAGAGCTTTCTATTGGTACCAAGAACGATTGAAACGGAGGTCGGACGTGGTCGGAAATCAAAGTTAAAGAAGGCGAAAAATTTTTGGAAAAAAGAGAGAAAATGGTGACAGGGGAAGCGTCGCGAAGAATATGAAGATGAATAGATATAGGACTGTAAAAGTTCTGTTTTGTCCCTCAACTTTTAACAATTTACAATTTTAATTGCCAACTTTCCAAATATATCTTTTACGTCCTCAAATATTCTTCAAAAATTTTCAAAAGATTTCAAATACACCCTTCATAATAATTTAAAATAAAATTTGAAAGGTGAGATTTTACATTCTACCCTCCTTAAAAGAATTTCGTCCCGAAATTCAAAGTACAACCTCAAGCTGAATCTCAAACAAGTGAGGGTATTTATAATACATTTCAGATTCTAACTCCCAAGTAGACTCATCTCCCGTATGATTTTGCCACAGCACTTTAACCATACGGATTTCTCGATTTCGCAGCACTTTGATCTCTCTCGCCAGGATTCGTACGGGTTGTTCCTCATATGTCACATCTTCTCTCAGAGGAATCTCCGAGTGGGGAACAATGTGAGATGGGTCTGCGGTGTACTTTCTCAATCATGGACACGTGGAAGACATTATGAACATGTCCCAACTGAGCTGTCAAATTTAAGCGATAAGCAACCTGCCTAACTCTCTCGATAATCTCAAATGGCCCGATGTATCGAGGAGCTAACTTGCCTTTAACTCCAAATCGAGTCACACCTCGCATAGGTGTCACTTTCAAGAAAACATAGTCACCAATCTCATATTCCACCTCACGACGGTGAAGATCAGCATAATTCTTTTGGCGACTCTGGACTACTTTAAGCCTTTTTTGAATACTCCTTACTTTGCTCGTAGTCTCTTCAATAATCTCTGGCCCAATAGTAATCTGCTCGTCTAGTTCAACCCAACATGAAGGTGACCTACAAGGCCTTCCATAAAGAGCCTCATACGGGGCCATACTGATACTAGCCTGATAGCTATTGTTATAAGCAAATTCTACCAAAGGTAGGTGCTCGCCCCAATTCCCTCCAAAGTCCAATATACAAGAACGGAGCATATCCTCCAATATCTTAATAGTCCTCTCAGACTGTCCATCAGTTTGGGGATGATGGGCGGTACTAAGGTTCAATTCAGTCCCTAAGGCAGTCTGTAAGGCTCTCCAAAATCTAGAAGTGAAACGTGGGTCTCTATCTGAAATAATGCTGGAGGGTACACCATGTAACCGAACAATATTCTCCACATAGAGTCTGGCTAACTTATTAAGCTTGTAGTCCTTCCTTATAGGTATGAAGTGGGCTGTTTTTGTTAGCCGGTCCACAATAACCCATATTGCGTCATGTCTCTGTGGAGTCAACGGTAATCCTGTCACGAAGTCCATGGAAATTTTATCCCACTTCCACTCAGGAATTGGTAATGGTTGGAGTAACCCTGACGGACGTTGATGTTCAGCTTTTACCTGTTGGCATACCATACACTTAGCAACAAATTCAGCTACCTCTCATTTCATTCCGGTCCACCAGTATTGTCTCTTGAGATCATGATACATCTTTGTGCTACCTGGATGCACCACAAACTTGGACTTATGGGCCTCAACCAACACATCTCTTCTAAGTTCCGGATCATTGGCAACTACCACTTTTCCTTTATAATAAATGAATCCATCTGCCTTAATTTCCCAACCCTCTAGATGCTCACCATTTATCAAACGATTCCACAGAGTTCTCAATTCTTCATCCTGCCATTGACTCTGCTTAACACGTTGCAGGACACTAGGTGTAGCCACCACATTGTAAACATGAGTTGTTACCTCGTCTTCTTGTAAACACAGATCATAATCTCCAATGACCATAGTTCTCTTCCAATCTTCCAATGCCAAATTGGCCAAAATTCCATGAGATTTTCTACTCAAGGCATCTGCAACCACATTTGCCTTGCCAGGGTGATACTGAAGGTTAAAATCATAATCCTCCATGTACTCAATCCATCTCTTTTTTCTCAAATTTAGATCCCGCTGGGTAAAAAGATATTTCAGACTTTTATGATCTGAATAGATGTCAAACTTTACTCCATAAAGGTAACGCCTCCAAATTTTTAATGCAAAAATCACAGCGGCAAGCTCCAAATCATGGGTAGGGTAATTCTTCTCATGCGGTTTCAATTGACAGGAGGCGTAAGCCACTACCTTTCCGCCTTGCATCAGAACACCACCTAAACCAGTACCTGAGGCATCCATGTATACTACATAGGGTTCATTGCTATCTGGTACTGTAAGGACAAGTGCTGTGGTTAATCTTTGCTTCAATTCCATAAATGAGGCTTCACAATCTTCATTCCATACAAACTTTACATTCTTCCTTGTCAATTGGGTCAATGGCATAGCAATCCTTGAAAAGTTCTCAACGAAACGGCGATAATAACCAGCTAGGCCAAGAAAACTACGAACTTCTGTCACGTTTGTTGGTCTTTCCCATTGAAGGACAACTTCCACCTTTGCAGGATCCACAGATATTCCTTCTTCGGAGATCATATGACCCAAGAACCTGACTTCGGTCAACCAAAAATCACATTTTTCTTTCTTAGCATAGAGCTGATTCTTTCAAAATGTCTGTAGGACTATATTCAAATGCTCTACATGTTCTTCACAAGTTCTGGAATAAACCAAAATATCATCGATAAACACCACAACAAATTTATCCAGGTAAGGCCTGAAAATTCGATTCATGAGGTCCATAAAAGCTGCAGGAGCATTAGTTAACCCAAACGGCATAACAAGAAACTCAAAATGATCATAACGGGTCCGAAAGGCTGTTTTAGGAATATCCTCTGCCCGAACCTTCAATTGGTGATAGCCGGATCTCAAATCAATCTTCGAGAAGAACTTTGATCCTCTGCGTTGATCAAACAACTCATCTATCCTAGGTAAGGGATACTTATTCTTTACTGTCACTTGGTTCAACTTTCGATAGTCTACGCAAAGTCTCAGAGAACCGTCAGCTTTCTTTGCAAACAAAACAGGAGCTCCCCATGGAGAGGTACTCTCCCGAATAAAACCTTTTTCTAGGAGCTTTCCTAATTGTTTCCGTAATTCCACTAGTTCTGCTGGGGTCATACGATATGGAGTTGTGGAAATTGGTTGAGCCCCGGAAACTAAATTAATACTGAACGCAATCTCTCTTGGCAACTCTGGTAACTCTTCAGGAAATACATCTGGGTACTCATCAACCACATATACCTGGGAATACTGGTTTACCTTACTTGTCTCCCCGTGAATGGCAAATACACTATCATAGGTTTCCATTCTTTTCTTTCCACCAAATAAGGTCTTCAGAATTGGACTTAGCTGTTTTATACCCTGAGTCGCTTGGTAAACAACCTTGTCATTCTTTGTGTAAAGTATCACCCTTTTGTTGTAACAATCGATTTGTGCTCGGTATTTAGTTAACCAATCCATACCGAAAATCACATCAAATTGTCCCATGGGCATCACAATCAAATCATCAGAAAATCATCAGTCATCAATTCTAATGCTCACTAATTTACAACATACTATTAAATCATGAGCTTTTCCCAATGGGATTTCCAAACTCAATGGCATGTTAAGATTCTCAAAACCCAACCCCAAAGTATTTGCAAACAACAAAGAAATGAAAGAATGTGATGCACCAGTGTCGAACAAAGCATGAGCCCAAGAACGAGAAATTATAACCATACCATCAATCACCCCTTTGCCTGAGTGATCACACTCATCTTTAGTTGTGGCAGCATAAGCCTGTCCGGTGCCCCTTACTTTTCCTTTTCCCTTTTCCTGGGCGGCCCCCACTAGCATTAGAACCCATGTTGTAGCTTGAAGTACCACGGCTCCCAGATGCTTGTGGAACTTGAAAATTTTGAGGAACATTCTGGCCAAATCCCAAAGTAGGTGCACGGTATTGATATTGGTATTGTGGAACATACTGGCGCTGTGGATTAGGAGAGACAAATGCTGGAGATGATGCATGGGATGGATTGTGCATAGGTTGGCCCTGGAAGGAAGCCGAATCTGAATGGCTCCCTGAGGCTCCTCCACGAGATGATTGGGACCTTTGCGGATATGGACAAGCCTTCTTCAGATGACCCTGCTGTCCGTAATTATAACCGTTGCCATATGGTGAACTCCATCCCGAACACCCGCTACTTGTGCCATTTCCACTAGTAGCATAATTAGGGCTACGCCACCCTCCTTCATTTTTCTTGGTCATTTTCCTGTCCTTACTGCCAGAAGGTTGATTCCTGGAAGGCTGGATATCCCTGAAGTTTATTTCAGCTAGAATGGCAGTAGCCAAACAATCGGTTAGCTTCCTGAACTCTTGTGTATAGATCCTGTTTCGTATCATCGGTCTGAGACGCATTAGGAACTTTGACAATAGCAGTGACTCGTCAGCCCTTCCAGCATACTGGGATAACTCCATGAACCTGGTATAATATTCATTTACAGTCATCCCCCCTTGCTCAATATTCTCAAACATATCTGCCAACATCCTTCTATGGCCTGCATTAAAATAATTGTCCCGGAATAACCCCTCAAAGACTTTCCAGTCAACACCGGTCATATCTTGTTGAATTGCCAAATTTTCCCACCATATAACAGCATCACTGGTCAACCTGTAAACAGCAAAATCCACCCAGAACTCACTAGGCGTATCAACTTGAGAAAAGGCCCTCTTAATTGCCTTCAAGCATCTATCTGCATTAATAGGATCTTGCCTGCCGTCAAACTGAGTATCAAATATCCGACAGAAATCCCAAAGTCTTTCATTTTTGTCCTTCACATGGACAGTTTGTGTGGTAGACATCCTCATAACTGCTTCCAAGAAATTGACCACTTGCTCATTAATGGGTTGCGGTGGTGGTGTGTCAGTCCTAGATTCCTGCCCTCGAGTTCTCCTTCTCAGAGGCATCTTTCAAGCCTATAATTTAAACATCAAATCATCAACAATCTGTGATGCATGTTTAGTGAAATACCATCCATTCATTCTAGTAGGTGTCACATTCCGATGTTTGAAAACCAAAAGCTCTGATACCATTTTTCTGTCACGACCCGGGCCCTAGGCCATGGCAGAGTTGTAAATAAAATCAATAGTTTCTAACTTTGACTTTATTAAAATTTCATAAAAATCACAATTAATTTCTTCGGATACTCCGTAGTATCAAACAAAACGGAAATCTGTTTACAAACAAAAATATTTTCAAATTTCAAAAGTCAACACCAAATAACCCTACAGATATGTGATCACCCGTTAGAACTCATGGATTCAATTTCCAAGTTAATAATCATACTGAAACATGCATAAATCCCGAAGTCCTAATCATCCACAACTAAAAGATTTGCACATCAACATACATAACTCATAAACTGAGTTATCTCAACATTTTTATAGGTCCATAACAAGTACAAATCTTTTAATCAATACAAATCTCAAATAACATAATTTTAATCACTAATATTAGAAATCTAATCCTTAGATCACACAAGCCTTCACCCACATCAACTAACGATCTTCTAATCCGCGTTGGGCGCTCCCTGGGGGGAAAGAAAATAAAAAGGAGTGAGCTAAAGCTCAATAGGGTTTAATCCCCGATAATGTATGCGGAAAATATCATTTTTATAAAGTCATGGGATAGTCCTGCATGGTTAAATACGTTCACAAAATTTTAAGTAAACACTTTCTTTCAAAAAGTAATATCAACACGTCCACTAGTCATACCCGGTGGCCTATCATTTTAAATAAAACATTCATACTTGAAATGAAAACATTTGGCTCACCATGACCCTGGTACTAACCTCATATACAAGGTGTACGTACCAGAAAATACCCTGCATAAAAATCATATTTTCCACACAATACATTCCAATTTATTTCTCAAATCAATTCCACAATTTAAATAAGGATTTCCTCAAACTTTCACAATCAATTTATATCCAAAACTTATAGGGAAAATATTCTAAAAATTTAAGTTTGAAACCCCTACCTCGTCTAAGCTACCAGTTACTCGCAGTGGCCTCGATTTCAAGCCTAATTATCCCGATCGGTAAAATCTACACGAGAATATAATTATTTAATTTATATACGGCGGCCATATAATACAATTAACCTCAAAATAATATCCTACACAAAAAACGAATACGTAAACGTGTTCGGAATCAAATTCTAAGTTCAGGAGGTCGGAAACTTACCCCCGCCGTACGTGGCGGCCGGCGGCAACTTTCTGAAAACTTTCCAGCGACCTCCAAAAATGGTAGGGTTTTGTTCACCTCGTCTCCCTCATCAATGTTTATAACTGTGGCCGGAGTGGGAAATGGCTAGAATCGCCGAAATCGGAGGATTTTCGAATTGAAAAATCTCTAACTTTCTCCACCAAATCGGAGACTCAAACGGCCATGAAATTCTTCAAAGTTGGTACCAATAGATTCTATGTCGCAAGAGCTTTCTATTGGTACCAAGAACGATCGAAATGAAAGTCGGATGTGGTCGAAAATTAAAGTCAAAGTAGGCGGAAAAGTTTTGGAAAAAAGAGAGAATGGTGACAGGGGAGGCCTCGCGAAGAAGATGAAGATGAATAGATATAGGACTGTAAAAGTTCCGTTTTGTCCCTTAACTTTTAGCAATTTACAATTTTAATTGCCAACTTTTCAAATATATCTTTTACGTCCTCACATATTCTTCAAAAGTTTTTAAAAGATTTCAAATACACCCTTCATAATAATTTAAAATAAAATTTGAAAGGTGAGGTTTTACAAGGAACATGTAAGATGTTATTTAGGTGCAGTGTATGGTTAGGTTGAGTGTGTGAGGAATTAAAAGAAGAACCAAAATGAGAGATGTCAAGAAGGTTATCATTACCAATAACAATCTTGTCATGTCCCTTGTATTCATTCTTGAATGATAATTTGTTGAGATCGGCTGTTATGTGGTTAGTAGCACCACTGTTAATGTACCACAAGGAGTCTGATTGTGCAGCTAGAGAAGAGACATAAGTAGAAGTGTCATGAAGGAGATTTTCCTGATAATTGGTAGTGTGTTGCTGAAGATTACCTTAATACCCTCCAGGTGAGGAATGGGGACTTATTTGTCCTTGAAAACCACCTTAGTTCATAGCTGGATTCATAGAATGAGTAGGCTCGTTGCCTTGAAAACCTTGATCAAATCGGTCACAACAGATTGCTGAGTAATGGTCGGGCTTACCATACAACTGACACAAAGTTTTTTATCTTCCACCGAAGTTAACTCTGCCTCTACCTCTTCGGCCTCAATTACAATTCTGATTGCCTCCTCTGTTAGGGCTAGTTTGAGAGAAATTTGTTGAAGCATTAGCCATAAGCATAGTTGTTGATGAAGCTTGTTGTTCGATTCTTGCTTCAAAGCTCATCAACAGAAATTAAGCATCCTGCAAAGTGATTGTGCCTAAAGCAGATTTGAGATTCACCACAACAGCATCATATTATGTTCCTAACCCTTGCAAAACATTAAGTAACAAATCTCTGTCATTCATTGGTTGTCCAGTAGCTGATAGTAAGTCTGCCAAACCTTTCATATTCAAAACATAATCTAAAATACTCAATGATCCTTTCTTCATTGATTGAAGTTGTGATCTGATCTGTAAAATCTTAGCTAAAGAGTATTGAGAAAATAGCTTCTCAAGAACACTCCAGATTTCATAAGCAGAGATACACTAAGTGACATGACCTATAACTGAAGCTGAAAGAGTATATTGAATCCAACAAATCAAAAGCTGACCAGTCTTCTTCTACTGAAGATACTCTCAACTGACAGTTCTCTCTACCTCTTTATTATCACATCTAACATACTTCTCTGGACAAATTGTCTCTCCTAGAATAAATTTCTCAAGGTCAAAGGCTCTAATAGCAGGCAACACTCGTGATTTCCACAAGACATAGTTGTCCTAATCTAATTTCAACGGCAAATTGAAATTGAGATGGTCAAGGAACGAAGAAGCTTGAACTTGAGCAGCAACATAGGTGTGAGAGTCAGCTTCAGTTGTGATACTCGTGCTTCCTCTTGAAGTAGCCATTATTGGACCTTAGCTTTGCTCTGATACCATATGAAGAGAAGCAAAACCGAGCACAGCAAGAACTCAAAGAAAACAGAGAAGAAATAGAAACATCCAGAATAGAAATTTATCACTTTTATTTTAATGAATGATCTGAATATAAACAGTGCTATATTTATATTTAGATCTAGCTTGATTACAACTGTCAATCTAATACGAAGATCAATGGTTGAGATTAGACTATCTAATACAAATATCTATTGCTGACTTGGCTAAATTTGTTTGACTTCAACAAACAGAAGCTGAGTTGGTGGATTCATCAACTGCAATACATGTTGCATCTGGCGTAAGAGACTTATGCTCAATATTGATAGGGATATATAATCCATGATAAATTGTTAATACTCAAAGCGGGGTGGGGGGCATGGGGAGGCATATATATATATATATATATATATATATATATATATATATATATATATATATATCAGAAAACGTATCCTAATTGTCTTCATTCATGAAGAAATTAGCTAGGGTATATATTATGAACAATGATGTGAAGCTAGAAAGCTAGAATTAGATATATAAAATAAATGGGAGGCAATAAAAGCAAGTGATGACCTTAGAATAATTCAAAGATAAATGCAAGCCAACTAACACAACCAACCAATATTTGAATTAATTTTATTAGGTTGATCATTGATGGCTCTTCAAGAAGAGGAGGTTGTACTTTGTTTATATACAAAATAGTCGCCAAAATTAGAAATCGCTTCATAATAACCACACAAGAATTAACTATAGCATATTTAAAGTGTCATCATGGCATGCAATACCCGACTACGACATACACTACGGTAGTAATATCCGTCATTTGTGGGTTTAGAGTGTACCGCACCCACAACTGGTCCGCAATTAATACAGATTTTAAAATAAAACTAATATCCAAATTTTTAAAAAAAATGGGGTCTGGGTTTATACCCAAACTGCATTATGCGGTTCGATCTAGATGCAATAAATCAAGACCATTTTGTCAACCTTAACACTACCCCCGTGCCACATAGGATTTTTGTAACCACGTATGAGCTATGCCAGCATATGCACAAATTTCAACATATGCCCCAAGTTTTTTAAAAATATATATATATATATATATATATATATATATATATATTTCAACATATGCATTATAGCTATATAATCTTAAGGAAAAATTTTATTTTGGTCTCTAACTGATTAGCTCTTTTCTTTTTCTTTTTTCCTTTCTTTAACAATGTTTACGTTTTTGTTCCTGTGGTTCATAAATTATTAGAAATCTATCAATTAAGTCTCTCCATTAGAAATCCGTCAGTTAGATTTAATAGTGTGAGATATATTTTACTCTTAAAACATGCCTAATAAACTATATGGAGGAATCCTCCAAATCGTTAGTGGAGATCGGCAGAAGTGGCTGGTGAGATCTGGAATCTCGTCGAAAGAAGTTGGCTTCCCTCCACAGAGGTCACCTTCAATTGTGGCTGAAGTTAGTCTCCATTATTTTTTTAAAAAGATTTTCAATTTTTTATTTATAATTATATAAAATAATAGATATTAAAATAAAATTTTAAAAAATAATTTTAATTTTTATTCAACTATTCTTTTTTTTAAAAAAATATTTGTGTTGTTTAGTTCTAATTTATTTTTTAAAATTTGTTTAAAATTTTATATTTTTATGGTTAATAGGTTTAGTTATTTTTAATTTCTTTTTTATACTATTTCTTAAGATTTGTTTTCAATTTTTCTAATTTATTTTGTGATTTTTATATTTTTTGAAGAGATAAAATAATATGTGTAGATAAACTTGTAATTTTCTTTATCAAGTATGAGGATAAATAAATAGTCAAATATTACTTTCTATTTGACTTGATAGTAAATATTTTAATTAAAAAAACTAAATTAATGGATTTCTCATAATTTGGGATCACGGAACCCAAAAACGTGAACATTGTTAGGAAAAAAAAATGACAAACTAATCATATGAGGACCAAAATGAAAATACTCACGTCTTTCTTTTTCTAAAGTTTAACATATGCAATTGAAGGTCTAGCTAGCTATAACTTCAAAATAAAAAATAATTTCAAAAATAAAAACACAAGTGTATTGGATTGTGCATAATTCTTTGTTCACACCAGAGTGGGAAGGGATAGCTTTACAATCCTAAAAATTAGCATATTGGATTGTGGACATCAATAATTAGAGCATCTCCATACATATATTTTTGAGTATCTAGAGCATTCAAATGCTATTTGTATTTGGAGAAAATTGATTGCCACATAGGGATCATATTGAAAAAGTTAAGAAAACCTTATTCAATGCAATTATCTAACTTTAATTGATAGATGTGGCAAAAAAAGTTAGAATTAAATAGAGTAGAATTCTCCTTGATAGCGACTAGATTCTATTTTTCCCACCAAAATTTAGTATTTTGTCACAAAATATCATATTGAATGGAGAAAATGAACAAATACTTGTGGTGTTGGTTTAAATACTATTTTATCACATGGAATGATATGCATTTTAATTTTTTGCTAGTCCGTGTGTTACATTTAGATACCAAAATACATATTTGCATTGGAGATGCTCTAAATAGTGTCACATCAGCAATTTTAAATAATATGGATCTACCTTGTCAAAAAAATTATAAAAATGCATATTCACTTCTCCAATGTGAATATCTAAATAGTAATTTTAAACCAATCACCATAAGTCATTTGTTACATTCTCTCTCCATTCAATATGATAATTAAATGCATTGACAAAATGTTAAATTTTATTGGTGAGAAAAGTTAAAAATCCTAATCAGCATATCAATTAGGATATCTACAATTAGAAACTCTATTAACTTTTTTTTTTTTGCCACATCATATCAATATTAAAGTTAGATAATTGCATTGGAGAATGTTTTCTTAATTTTTTCAATATAGATCCTATGTGGCATTCAATTTTTTCTAAATGCATAATAGCATTGGAGATGCTCTTATATGTAATATTTTTTTTGTTTTTCATCTTTTCATTATTGGATTCATTATATATATATATATATATATATATATATATATATATAATTTGTGTAATTACAACAAAGTTTTTAAAATATTTGTCTTGTTTAAACTAATGAATTAAAATTTAATTGATATTAATTGTTCCCAAACATTAGTAGAACTACTATGTAGAAAATACAAGACAACATGGTATTTTTATAATATGAAAACAATCATTAAGGCCGTCAGCCATTAAATTTTACATATAATGTAAACACATCCAAACACAGAGTCGCAATTCTTTATTGTAGAATACTTATATGAAGATCAAACAACACATATTGTATATCAGAAGAACACATAATGCACGCAGAAACACACATATTATGACCTCAATCCATCTGGGCGGTCTATGCCTGCTTTATAAGATGAGCATCGAGATCTTTGGTGACATCGATGGCCAATTGAAGTATTCCATTGGCTTCAGGGACATCTTCACTGATCTTCTCATATTTTAAAATCCAATGAACCAAGCTGCCTCCATCCGCCTTTGGAGTGGCTTGAACGGTAAAATGGAAGCTCTTGTACTTGTCGAGCAGATGTCCTTCAATCACTCTAAATGTGGTTGAGTAGTTTTCATCATCTATGGCTTCAATCACCTCTTTAGCAATTTCAGCAACCCCATCTGTCAAACACAAAAGCATATAAGTGAATATCATATTATGAGTAATAATTATGTGTTTATCGATCGAAGTTGAGGAGATCTAGTGATAATATAAATAGAAAACGTAGTTCAATAATGATAGAGTAGAGGGCTTACCATGCATATAATTCCAGCAAATAATAGTGCCTACTTTTCCCCATTCACCTTCATGCAAATCAACACCTTGAATCTTTTCAGGAGTGACATTTGATATGTGGTGTGGTCTGCAGCTGAACACATCGTGAAACTTATCAGCCGGAGCCTTAATCTCTACATCAGTCTCCAATTGACCGATCAGACTCATTCTTTCTCTTCTCGGATGATGATATTCAACAATAGTCTGCTTGTAATTTTAAGGAAGGCAGTGTTGAATTACCTTTATATATAACACAAGTAGGGACTTTTTGGTAATATAGATGATGCTACGGCTTGCAACAGATCTACTCTTATTATCAATCGACAATCCATTTCACAAAAGCAGCCAAAGAAAATAAATAATAAAAAATGCGTATCACAAGGAAGGGTTCAATTTTCTATAGATATTTAATAACAATGTTCTCAGATAGACCATTAGATGTTTAACTATATAAGTTCCTAATTTCTCTCTATCTGCGCTGGCTACCAATCCGGAGCCTCTAAATTCAATTGCTCATAATATGGTTAAATTGGCTGGTTAAGAGTAGGTTTTTTGATGTTTGGAACTTATGGTCAAATATTAGAAGGATTTTGCTAGATATAATTTAAAGCATTATCACGTGTAGCATAATCAGATCAGTAATTAAGTTATTGGGCTCAGTAATTAATTTAATTGTTTTTTTATAAATTTCATATTCATACCACTAAATTATTATAATATTTACCATGATCATTACAAGTGTCAAGTGATGATAGAGACAATTCAAATCCATAATATTTAACTGGGTCTACAGATGAATTTTTTTTTATAAATATTATAACTAATTCGAAACTTAAGGGTAGATGATAGAATTCAAATTCACATCTTTAAAGTAAAAGTACGAAGGACATACCACTTGACAACCTTATCTTATCATGTATAAATAGTTGATAGTAATGATAAAATTAAATTTAGAGACAATGACAAGACCGGTAGGTTTGAATTTAGGACCCTCTTTATCTATAAAGGAGTCTGTATTTTATTCTTTATGGATATAAAAAGAAGATTGCTTTCTTTTTTTATTTTTTATTTAAAAAAATATTAATACGTGCCACATATTAAAAATAAAAAAATAAAAAATAAATACTTATATTTTTTTTAAAGGAGAATAATATATTAAACTCAAAAAAGAACCAAAAATAACTATCCAAACAAATCAGTTATGACCAACGACTTCATACAGGGAGTAACTACTATTTATATATTTAAAATATAGAAAATTATCTATTAATATATTAGAAGAATAATATAATTTTTTATTTAAATTTTGGGTTGTTAATATGTAACTAATATTACCCTTTTATTTAAACCTATTGAATTGAAAATTTAATAGTTCCTATATAAATATTTTTATTTCTTAAAACAAAATCATATGAAAATAAATATTTCAACATTTATACTTTTTTAATTATTAATAATAATATATTTATATTTTAATATATTAAATATAATTAAAAGTAAATTAATAATAAATTCTAAAATGGATTTATTTAATTATTAAAAATAATCCAAATTTTAGCTTATTAATGACTAGTTATGTCAATTTAAATTTTATTTGATATAATACATATTTAGAAAAATAGTCTGTATATAATATATGTACCTAATTCACTCTATAACTAAAAAATTAAGAACAATTATAACTATAGACTATAGTGTTATGGGTTAGGATAAAATTGAAAACAGGCAAATTATATTAACTTATTTGATGCATCAAGCATGAGGTGTTTTGCTGATCTTCGGAGATGCCATTGGGCTGTGAGCTGTCTTACTTTATAACAAGTTTTTTTGTTTTTTTCACATCCCATCTTCTGGAAAGTAGTAGATCTCCTAAAATCAGATAATTCAATAATGTACCCTTTCATAAATTACGAGGACACAAATTTTGACATAATATTTAATACAATTTTATAGCCATTAAATCTCTAAAATTTGGATAGTTAGGATTTAATGAATTTATTTTTTATTTTCTTTCTCTCTCCTATCTCAATCATTAATTGATTTTATTTTATCTTTCCTAACCTAAAAATTTTCTTTCCTAAATTTAATATATTATGTTTTTATCTTCTCTCTACGAGACTACAACAATTTATTCATTTTTAAATATATTATTTTATTTTATTTTTTCTAGAAAATGGGGTTAAAACTTCAAGTAGTGGGGGTCGGGATAAGGAGTGGAGTAACCGTTTTCATTTTAAAGAAGCTTGAAGTGATGTGGGTGAGTGTCACACAGTTGTGGAGAAGGCTTGGATGGATGGCTTTGGCGCGGATGCAGTCTCGGGCAACATATTTTGCATCGTAGACCCAAATACATGCAACCCCACAATACACACTAGCATTAATGTCTTCAACTACATAGATGTTCACCAACGGTGTCGTGTATTCCCATTTATTTATTATAGTATATGACGGTAGATTGAGGCATGGGAGCAAGCAGTCAATGAGAAACAATTAAAGTGAATTTGAGAAAATAAATGACAAATGATACATGTAACATCTCTTCACCAATCATATCAAATATGCTTAAGCTCCATCAAGTAGATATATAACATTTAGGGTTCAATAAAGTCACTTTGAGTTTCAAAATATTTTATTTTTTTTTAGAATATAACATCTCTAAGAAGCTTTTTCTTCGTTGAATCTATGACTAATGCGTTAGGAAACTGATAATAATTGTTAGGATCCCCTCAAGTTCTGATACTAGTTGTTAGTAATTACGTCGAATTCCTCTTACAGGAGAAAGGATAAAACTGCATAAAAGAAAGCATGAATAATCAAAATAATAATTTCACGTGGTTCAAAAAACTTTCCTACATCCACGGAGCGCACATGCACTTAATCCACGATTAAAGAACTGATTATAAAGACACCTGAAAAACTCTCATACTCTTTTTCTCTCTGTGTATACACTTTGCTAATCTCTCTTCTCTCTCACTAGTGTTTCTCCTTTTCTCTTATCCTATTTCGCCACTATACAAAATCTTAATATTACATGGGTATTTATATGGAAAAATTGGGACAAAACTGACATAGAAAAGACTTCCTAAACTGGTCAGATTTCAGACTTAAAACAGAAATGGGTCACGCCCCAGCGCACGCGGCTCTTTACTAGGAATTCCTATTTTTTTTAGGTTAGCAGGACCGGCAGCTTCCGACAGCGTGTGAGGGCACTCTAGCCTCCGTTGCCAACACC
The DNA here is from genome assembly GCA_003430845.1 of Xanthoceras sorbifolium. NCBI lineage: Eukaryota > Viridiplantae > Streptophyta > Magnoliopsida > Sapindales > Sapindaceae > Xanthoceras > Xanthoceras sorbifolium. Next base: position 28,354,049 of record CM010621.1, read on the forward strand.
GTTGACGCCGTTGCCTTCGTTTGGATCTCTTCTTTCCATCGGTTCTTAAATCACCTTAAGCGAACACTGTTGACTATATTTACGTCCTTATCTCGCAGTCCCCTACTTGTGAGATACCCTGGACTTTATCTTCTGACCTATATTGTCAACCTCAATGGTTGAACCTTCTATATGAGTTCTGGCAATTTACTGAAAAAACTCACTGCTTTTTGTTTCCCCATATTGCTACTATGATGCAAATTCTTGTCACCTGACTTTGAACCTGGCTACTTCTTATTTGAAAGCACAATCTTTGGGCTTTTGACACTCCTGTGTCCCGGTCTCTAGTGATTGATGAGAGTTTTGCTATCGTCATCTGACTCCTTTATTCTTCTTCTTTCATATCTTCTGGCTTCTCATAACTCAGCGATTCTCCTTCTAATTCTGTGACTCTTGCTGAAGTCGAGAATGATGAATTGTATCCTCTGTTTGTAATCCCTAGGCTCAATTTGAGCTCTCACAGAACCTCAACAAGGCTCTGATAAAAGCTCAACCTAGGCTCTGATAGAACCTCAACCCGGACTCTGATACCAATTGTTAGGAATCTGATACCAGTTGTTAAGATCCCCTCACTTACAAACTCTAATACCAGTTGGTAGGAATTACGCTGAATTCATCTTACAGTGGAAATGATAAAATTGTATATATATCAAAGACAATGCACATATGAAAGGAAGAAAGAATAATCAAGACACCAATTTTACGTAGTTCGGATAACTTTTCTACATCCACAGAGCACACCTGCACTTAATCTACTATGAAAGAACGTATTATAAAGACATTTGAAAAACTCTCACAGTATTTTTCTCTCTATATATACCCTTTTCTAATCTCTCTCTTATCTCACTAGTGTTTATCCTTTTTTATAAACCTATTTTACCACCATACAAAACCCAAATATTACATGGGTATTTAAATGGAAAAACTAGGACAAAATTGACCTAGAAAAGACTTCCTAAGCTAGTCAGGTTTCATATTCAAAACAGAAGTCTGATCGAAATAGGAAGCTCGTGAGACCTCTAGATCGCACCTCAGGTCGCGTGGCTCTTTGCCACAATTTCGCTCTTTTTCACAAGTCTACCCTTCATTTCCAGCGTCGTTTGCACCGTTACCATCGTGTGGATCCTTTCTTTCCATCATTTCTTGAGTCATCTCAAACGGACACCGTTTACTATACTTTTGCATATGTGAAACATGACTTGGTCACTTTAGTTTTGCGAACCTGCTGGCAATTCTTCGTCCGATTTGTACTGGCTAAAACTCTTCTGATTCAAGCTTCACAATCCAACAATCTCCCACTTGAAGTTTAAAGCATGAGGAAACATCTTCCTCTAATGATCAATGGAAAAAAAAAACACACTCCAAATAACAGGTCTTCAACCTTGAAGACCCACTGAAGTTGCCTCTCGGCTCTAGTTCCTGTACTGCAACTGGCTTGGTTATTGGTGTTCATAGGTGATAACCGCGAGCCTCATTCCCGTGGTACTTTATCGCGATTTTTCTTCATTGCAAACTCCAACTAGCTCGCTTCACTCCCCTGACTTGCTTTATCATAGCATCCAGGTTCTTTACCTGATCTCGTAGCTCTCTGCTCGTGTTGATCTCTAGTGGCTGATCTGTGACCTCTAACTCTACCTGATCTCGTAGCTTCCTACTTATGTCAATCCCTAATTGCTTATCCACAACCTCTGGCCAGTCTTGATCTCACAATCCCCTACTTATGAGATACCCTGGACTTTAACTTTTAACCTATGCTGTCAACCCCACTAGGTTGAACTTTCCTTCAAAGTTCTGCCAATTTGCTGAAAACTACTTGCTTTATCTTTCCCTAAATTGCTACTCTGATGCAAATCGTTGTCACTGACTTTGAACTTGCCTGCTTTCCATCTGAAAGCAGAATCTCTGGCCCTTTGACACTCATGTGTTCCAGTCTTGGGTGGTTAATAAGAGTTCTTGTCGCCCCTTGACTCCTTGATTCTTCTTCTTTCATATCTTCTAGTTCTTACTATTCAGCGACTCTCCCTCTGATTCTTTAACTCCTGCTAAAAATCAAGAATGTTGAACTGCCCGTGTTTGCAATCCCTAGCCTTAACCTGAGCTCTGACAGAACCTCAACCCGGGCTCTAATAGAACCTTAACCTGGGCTCTGATAGAATCTCAACCCGGGCTCTGATAGAATCTCAACCCGGGCTCTGATACCAATTCTTAGGAATCTGATACCAGTTGTTAAGACCCCCTCCTGCCAAGCTTTGATAACAGTTGCTAGGAATTACGTTGAACTCCTCTTGCAATGGAAACGATAAAACTGCATATACACCAAAGATAAAGCACCCATAAAATAAAGTAAGAATAATCAAGACAATAATTTTACATGGTTCAAAAAACTTTCCTATCTACGGAGTGCACCTGTATTCACTATGAAAGAACTAATTACAAATACACCTGAAAACTCTCACACTGTTTTTCTCTCTATTTATACCCTTTGTTAATCTCTCTTTTCTCTCGCTAGTGTTTCTTCTTTTCTCTCATCCTATTTTGTCACTATACAAAACTCTAACATTACATGGATATTTATATGAAAAACCTAGGACAAAATCGACCTAGAAAAGACTTTCTAAACTGATAAGGTTTCAAACTCAAAACAAAAGTCTAATTGAAATAGGAACCTCAGATTCACACGACCTTTGGGTTACGCCCCAGGTCACGCGGCTCTTTGTCATGAGCTAACACATTTTCAGGCTTGTAGGAACGCCACTTCTAATGGCGTGTGAGGGTACGTCCAGATAGTCATGGCCAATCGAACCGAACCGGCGGTTCCAGTTCTGGAACTGCCGGTTCTGATTCAATTTTTTGATCAACCGGAACCGGGACCGGGGAGGTCCCGGTCCCGGTTCCGTTTGGAACTGGGGAGGAACCCCTGGTTTCGGTTCCTGCCCGATTTCGATGGAACCAGCGGTTTAGCTGCCGGTTCCATAGCCGGAATCGGACTACTATTCACAAAAAAAAAATTTAAAAATTTTTTTCACTGCCCCATGCGTGGGGGCAGTGCACACTGTACTGGTAGTGCACACTGCCCTATTTGTAGGGCAGTGCGCAGCTGCAAGCTGCACCAGTTTGCTGCAGCCTACAGCTGTAGTATAAATATTAAAAAAAAAAAAAAAATTCAAACTACAAAAAAAAAAAAAAAAAAATTTAAACGGTTTGAACCGGAACCGCGCGAACCGGGAGGTTCCATGAACCGCCGGTTCCTAACCGGCAGTTCCATGAACCGCCGGTTCGAATTTTTTTGTAAGGCCAATCGGAACCGGGACCGGCTGTCCCTGTTCCAGTGACCGGTTCCAGAACCGGTTTTGAACCGGAACCTTAGGTTCCGGTTCCAAACCGCCGGTTCAGTTCGAACCGCCCGGTTCGATTCAAACCGGGGCCATGACTACGTCCAGACTCCATTGTCGGAGGCGTTTGTGTCATTGCCTTCATGGATCTCTTTTTCCCATCGGTTCTTACATCACCTCAATCGGACATCGTTTGCCATACTTTCACATCCGTGAAACACGACTTGCTTACTTTAGTTCTGCGAGCCTACTCACAACTCTTAGTCCGATTCATTCTGGCTATGTGCGAAACGAAACTCTTCTAATTCAAGCTTAACAACCTATCATAATGAATCTCTCAAGCATTATCATCCAAAACCTACATATATCTTATAGCGAATACACATAATTTTCTAATTTGGCATGCATGGTGAGTGAAGGTTTATTTTAAATGAAAGAAATTAAAAAGTTCATGGCTCTCTTCCATGTCATTCAATATTTTATTATTATTATTATTATTGTGCATGGTTATTTAAGATTTTTGTTTTTTTATTCTCAATTATTATTACATTAAAAAAAAAATACATTCAAAATTTACGACTTATCGTTGTATGTGTAAAAGATATAATACTAAATTAATCCAACCTCGTGAGATTATTTAAAATTATCTTACACACGACAAGAATAGGCAAACTCAATCTGAACTTTTAACATTATTGCAGGTACATAAGAAAATAAGTATATCCACTAGAATACGATTACCATATATATATATATATATGATTTTTTTGGTCATATATTAAAAAATTAAAAATAAAAACTTGGAAATAATTAGAAGGAAATGAAACCAGAGCAGAGACAATCACAATTATAATAAAGAAACAAATGAGTTTTACAAATTTTAAATGAAAAAATTCTAAGGTCATGCGATTGAAAGTGATATATAATCCATGAAAAATTGTTAATACTCACAAGAATGGTATATATGTCAGAAAACGTATCCTAATTGTCTTCATTCATGAATAAATTAGCTAGGGTATATATTATGAACAATGATCATGTGAAGTTAGAATTTTATTTATATATATATATATATATATAAAATAGAAGAATATTATTAAAATTCATCCTATAATTTAGTATATTCATCAAATTTAAAAGGTGTTCATATTATATTTATAAATTTAAATAATATTTTTATTATAATTTTATATTTATATCACTAAGTTATTATAACATTTATATGCCATAAGATATTATAAGTGTCAAGTGATTAAAGAGATGATATTATTTTTAATCCAATCTATATTGCATCAAACATATCACAGTACTAATTTAGTGCAGTCTAATCCAATCTTATTCTATCCCGTAAAAATAGTTCAGTCCAATCCAACGCATCAAATGCTTTCTTAATGAAAAAAATTAAAATCACATAATGAGTTCGATTCAAAGACAGTATCTCAACATATATGTGATTGCTATTATTCATATATGAAGAGAAGACGAGGATCGATGCATCAAGCATGAGGTGTTTTGCTGATCTTCTGGAGATGCCATTTGGCTGTGATCTGTCTTTTATTTTTTTTTGTTTTTTTAATCACATCCCATCTTTTGGAAAGTAGTAGATCTAGCTAAAATCAGATAACTGAATAATGGTACAACAGGTCCTCACCCTTTCATGTATTTATAAATTCGCATTTTGTTAATGTGTATCCGCATAAAAAGATTTGAATGCATGCGGTGCAATAATTGCTGACGTTTTTTTTTTACCGATAACTGAAATCTAAATTAGAGCCATTAAATTATTTTTAGAGATATTTCTATTTCCCTCTGACGATTTGATTAACAATACTTTACCCTCTTATATTTCAGAAATAGCCATTTTTTCTCCTGGAGTTAACTTTCCATCAAAAAATAAGTAAAAAGACTTAATTACCCTTAAAACATTAAAGGGTAAGTAAATATGCTTCAAGTTTAATTAAATCTTTTCACTAACTTTTTTTGTTATTATATTGCTTTTTGGATGGAAAGTTAACTTCAGGGGGAAAATAACTATTTTTAAAACGTGAGGGGGTAAAGTATTGTTAATTGAAACGTCAGGAGGGAAATAGGAATATCCCTTATTTTTATTTATTTTTTAAGTGGTCAAATAACTTAAAAATATTAAAACTAATTGAAAAAAAAAGTAAAAAAATCATGACTTTTTACTTAATTCCAAATCACTGGATTATATATAAAATATTTCTTCCAAAAGTATCCTTCCAAATATAACATATTTTCAGTTTTATTTTAATTAAGGGTGAATTGCACTCAAGTACCCTGACGTTTATTATAATTGCACGTTTAATGCCAGTTTTGTCATAATTGCACTCGAATGCCCTGTAATCTGTTGATCACCGTTAAAGTAACGGTTGACCAAACGGATTCAGAGGCAAATTGGTCTTTTACATTTAAATTCATTTTTAGAAAATTTAAAAAATCATCCAACCAATAAGAACATGCCACGTCATATTAAAAATATTTTAAAAAAAATTTAAAAAAACAGGTGGAAGAGATCACATCAACAAAAAAAAAATTTTTTTAAAAATTCTGATCGCGAACCCAGAAATCTGGGTTCGAACGTGAACCCAGCAACTGGGTTCGCGATCGAACCCAGATCTGGGTTCGCGTTCAAACCCAGATCATCTTGGTTCGAACGCGAACCTAGATCATCTGATTTTTCAATTTTTTTTTCTTTTGTTTTTTCCTTTGCAGGGGCAGTCTCGTCATTTTACATGAATCTGTTTGGTCAACCATTACTTTAACGGTGGTCAACGAATTACAAGGTATTCGAGTGCAATTATGACAAAACTGGCATTAAACGTGCAATTATGATAAACGTTAGGGTACTTGGGTGCAATTCACCCTTAATTTTATATCATACAATTTTCTTTCTTTTACCCTATTACTTTATCACAAACTGCTTTATAAGAAAGAAAAAACATAATCACTTCTCATCCTCGAAGCTTTGGTATTGGAGGATTGAATTATCTCCGAGTAAAATTCCGTTAAAAATTATTTATTTATTTTCTTTATCGAATTACTTGTTTTACTGTTTATAATGAAATTTTATAACTTTATTTGTTTGTATACATCAATTTTTGTACTTTATTTGATAATTATACATGTTTGTTTATTTACGAAATTTTATTTTTAATTGTTTATTTAGAAGGTTACAAACTTATACATATATCATTTCGTCATTTTCTTATTTGTTATTACTATTTTATGCAAAAATTTTAAAAAGGAATCATCTTATGCAAATTGTTCTTTATTTTCTTATTTGTTTTTATTATTTTATACAAATTGTTCTTCCTTTTTTTATTTCTTTCGATCATTTTCGTATTTTATGAATATTTTGACTACTATACAAACTTGCAAATCACTATTTCTTTTATTTTCATTTTCTTATATATTTTTATTATTTTATTTTATAAGTATTTATAACATTCTTCTTTTATATAATAGATTTTTTTATTTTATCTTACACGCATTTGTAACATTCTTCTTGTAAATAAAAATACATAACAATTAATAATAATAAGGGTATAAATGTCAAATTATTTGCTTTCAAGCATTTTCATTTTAATAAAACAAACAAATTGACTTCATATTCAATGTTGAAAAAAAAAATATCATTGAGGTTTCATATTTAAATCCCTATTCAGTCTACAATAAAATTTGGAACTGTTCAGCCTTTAAATAAATAAACAAACGACCCCTAAATTAATTTTTACAAAAAATAAAATTATTTTAAAGTAAATGAAATTCATTTTAAATTAAATAAAAAGATAAAATTCATTTTCAATTAAATAAAATTATTTTAAATCAAATAAAAATATATTTAAATTAAATTTAGTTAAAAGAATATATTTTTGAATAAAACAACAATTTTAAATTATTTATTTATAATTTAATTATTTATTTATATTTATATTAAATATTATATTTTATTTTATTAAATAAAATAGAAAGTTAAAAAAAAAAAAAAAAGAAGGGGAGGGACAAAATTGTCCCATGTCTTGATGTGGGAATATTGAGTCCTGCCTAAATAGGATAAGGTAGGACTGGTGGGATTGGACATATTTAATCCCAACATGTCCTAAACATGAAGTTGTGTTGGGGTTTGGACCTGACATCAATTCTATATGCCTTGATACTATTACCTGATGAGCGGTAAATAAAGATTAAGTACACTTCTCGTATTACTTTTACTTCTCTTGTAAACGATACAAAATCAATAAAAGACTTGCTAATTATTCTTTCATACTTCCTCTACATTTTATGGTATTTATTTATTGTATTAAATTATTTACTTTATTATTTATAACATAATATATATATATATATATATTTAAAATAGCCCTCATATTAGATAGAAATGTAAAGATAGCTACTCTAGAGTCTAGACAGTATTTTTTAGCAAATTTTTTTTTTTTAATTAAAAAACCCTCAGTCTTTAGTAACATACACCATCGCAAAACATATAAAGAAAAATAGATTAGACGCAGAGAGAGACACAAAAAATAAACTTAAGTTGTAACTGTAAGGATAGAAATTATAGAGTAAGCTAAAATAAGGTGTTTAATCAAAACTTCAATGTGTTTAATCAAATGCTAAAAGAAAAGTAAACTTCAATGTGTTTAATCAAAGCTTTTCAAGCTCCAATTAATGGAGTCCTTCATCACAGAGAATATTGACAGTATTTGGAGGGAAAATGCATCACTATCTCATAGAATAATTAGCTGGTATATATACAAGCCTAGAGCTAATTTTGACTGTTGCTCCATAAAAAACAAATCAACACCATTTAATTCTAATAGAATTTTCAGACATTCATAACTGCCTCCAACTACATGCTAAATGCTTGAGTGGGCTAATCCTCATATTAACAAAACTGGACTAGCTGAACTAAGTGAACCATCAGCTGATACCAAACTAATCAACACAAGGATTAATGAGAAGATTCTTAACAAATCACAAGGTTGAGTTGAGCTCTAGGCAATACTGGATGCTGAACCTTAGCTAGACTGCATAGTGCCTATACTACACTGGTATCGGCATTGGCATTGTTGAGCTCTTTGCTGTTGCTATTAGATGCAACCACTGATGCACAAATGCTACTGACATTACTAATATTCCTTATATCCCCCTTCAGACTGAATTGTGGAGAGTGAACCACATTCACTTTGCAACATAGATACCTAAAACGATCAGTTATAAAAGCTTTGTTAGGACATCAACTATTTGATCATCAGTAGGAATGTGTCTAACCTTAAGTTGACCAGCTGCAACTTTATCTTAAACAAAATGAACATCTACTTCAATATGTTTAGTTCGAGCATGAAAAAATAGGATTCAAACTGAGGACTTTGCACCAGTGTTATCACACCAGATGATATAGGACTTCGAGACAAAGGATGCTTAAGAAAGTGATTTGTATTCAGCCTTCGTATTGGACCGGGCAGCCACAGTTTTCTTTTTGGCACTCCAAGTAACAAGATTGCCTCCAAGAAAGACACAGCAGCCACTAGTGGATTTTCTGTCATCTATGGAAATTGCCCTATCTACATTACAAAACACTTTAAGATGTAATGAAACAAACTAGCTGTATTTCAATAAGCCTTAAAACCGAGGAAGTAATTTATAGACCCCAATGTTTTAAAAGAAAAACAAGAGTTTAAGTCTCTAATAACTTGTTGAACCAGCTAAGGAGCACTTCCTGTGATCAATATATCATCTACGTACACTAGTAAAAGAATGAATTTGGAACCAGTAGACTTGAAAAACAAAGAAAGATCTTGATTGAGAGTTGATGAAACCCCACTCTAGTAATGCCAATTTGAATTTGGAGAACTAAGTTTCTGAAGCTTACTTCAAGCCATAGATCGCCTTTTCAAGTTTGCAGACATGTGAAGGGAACTTGGAACTCTCAAACCCTTCAGGTTGCTGCATGAAGGCTTGTTCTTGAAGCTCACCATTAAAGAAAACATTATTAATGTTCATTTATTGGATGCCCTAGAAGTGTGACACGGCAAAGGGCCAAGATGACCTTATTATTGATGTCTTGACACTGGACTGTAAGTATCAAAGTAATCCAAGCCAAGGGTTTGATGGAATCCCTTGGCAACTAACCAAGGGTGTAGTAGGGTTCGTTTGTGATCGTAGTGGCTTGGGTGGTGTGACAGGTTGGTGTTTGGCGGCTTTTGTAGTAGTTGGTTTGAGTTGGTGAGTGTAGTAGTTGTGTGGTGTGATTGTTTGTGTTGCAGCTGTGTTGGTGGGGTAGAGTGGTGTGTTGGTGGGCAATCTTTCTTTGGTACAGGAGTGTGGGTATTTTTCTCATTTGTTTCTTTATAGCAGACAAAGACATCTCAGAGTTGTGTCACTTATTGTCCCTTGAAGACTGTGATGAACGCGTGACCAAGCTTGACAGTCAGTTGAAGGCGGCAGGGTCCAAACATTTAGGGTTTTCTCTTCTAATATTAATAAATACATTATAAATAATTCCCTTATTCTTTTCTTTAGGGTTTCTCTGAAAACCTAGTGTAGAAGTAGCTGTTGGATCTTTGGATCTAGTTTTCACTTCCCGTGAGTGTAGATTTCGCTCCCTATGGGTGTAGTAGGGTTCGTTTGTGATCGTAGTGGCTTGGGTGGTGTGACAGGTTGGTGTTTGGTGGCTTTCGTGGTGGTTGGTCTTTGTTGTGAGTGTATTGGTTATGTAGTGTGATTGTTTATATTGCGGCTGTATTGGTGGGGTAGAGTGGTGTGTTGGTGGGCAATCTTTCTTTGGTATGGGAGTGTAGGTATTTTTCCTATTTGTTTCTTTATGGCAGACAAAGACCTCTCAGAGTTGTGTCATTCATTGTCCCTTAAAGACTGTGATGAACCCGTGGCCAAGCTTGACAGTTAGCTAAAGGCGGCAGAGTCCAAACATTTAGGGTTTTGTCTTGCCCAGAAAATTATTTCTAATAAGATGGTCAATAAGAAGGCATTCCGGGCAATTATCCTGAGGATATGGCGAATATGTCAGAGGGTTGAAGTGGAGGTTAATCGGGCCAACTCATTCGTCTTTCAATTTGAGAATGTCATAGATCGAAATAGGGTGTTGAAGGGTGGGCCTTAGAGCTTTGATAATTTTCTACTGGTATTGGAAGTTCCTACAAGGTCTGGTTCTGTAGCGAATATGAGTTTCACTAAAGCGGATTTTTGGGTATAGTTGCATAACGTCCCATTGCTTTATATGACTAAAGAAATATGTCACTTCCTTGGTGAACAAATTAGTGAGGCCATGGTGGTGGATTCGGGACCTTCAAGAGGTTGTTTAGGGTTCAAAGATTTGACGGTGTTTAATAAGGCCATACTTGCAAAACAGTGCTAGTGGTTGATTTGTAATCCTAGCTCTCTTGTCGCTAGGGTGCTTAAAGGTTGTTACCACCCCACCACGTCTTTCTTGGGGGCCAAAGCTCGTCCTTCAAGCTCTTTTATGTGGAAGAGCTTTCTTTGAGGGCTGCGGTTTGGTTGATAATGGGGCTCGCTGGAGTGTAGGAGATGGAGCTGCGGTGTCCCTCTATGGTGATCGTTGGCTGCCACACCTGACCACGTTCAAGGTTGTCTCGCAGCCCCTTCTTAGGGTGACAACCCTTGTTAGCTATCTGAAGCTTCCCTAAGGTAGCTGGAACATCCCTTTAATCTTGGATAAGTTCTTTCTTATTGATCAGCAAGCGATCTTGGCCATCCCCCCTTTGGTTTCAAGACTGTCGAATTCTTTGTGTTGGTATTTTGATTCTTTGAGGGAATTTACAGTTAAGAGTGGGTACCTCCTTGGCATGAAACTAGAAATGATGGCTAGCGGTTCGAATGTTTCGCAGAATCAAGTTTGGTGGAATTGTTTGTGGAGTTTACATATCCCTTATAAAATTAAAATTTTCATTTGGAAGGTGTGTAGAGATTGGATCCCTTCTAATCTCAATCTAGCTCGAAGAGGGTTGGATGTTTAGACGGACAATCCTTTTAGGTGTGGTAAGGTGGAGTCTTCCTTGCATGCGATTTGGGGGTGCAAGCTCCTCAGCACCATTAGGCAATCTAGTGAAATTTTGGGAGATATTTCGAGTTTCCAGAACCTGTTAGCCTTGGATTTTCTGGTGCTGGTATGTTCTCAGCTGTTGATGACAGAGTTGGAGTTACTTTTTGTGTTGTTTTAGCGCCTGTGGTTCTGCCGTAACAGGTTCTTGCATGGCCACCCTCTTTTGGATGCTGAAGAGACAGTGGACTGGTGTTCTGCGTTCATGAGCGATTGCCAAGCAACGGCTGCTCTCCTTTGCTCAGCTACGGCGCTGGACAGGAAAGCACGGTGTTCGTCTCCACCTGCGAATAGCTGCTGGAAGATCAATACAGACGCAGCCTTAGATTTGCAAAGGGGGAAGATTAGTGTAGAGATTATTATTCGTGATCATCTAGGGGCAGGTTTGTGCTTCTGCTGCCCATATTTTGGCTGGTAATTTTTTGCCTCTCTTAGCTGAAGGCGCTGCCATATTGTTAGGAATCTGTTTTGCAAGCGAACTCGGGTCTTTGCCCTGCCTCGGTGGAATCAGATGCAGCTGTTTTGGTCTCTACGGTCAATGTAGGACTCTACTTTGAATTCTGAGTTTGGTTTGGTTCTTCATGACATTTTTTCTGCTATTAATCGTTTTCATATTTTGTTTGTTAGTTATGGGCCTTGTGGTTGTAATCAGGCAGCGCATGTGTTGGCTAAGTTAGCTTCGTCTCTTGAGTCAGATTTGTTTTGATGGGTTGTGTTCCTCCCTCTGTAGAGTATGTAACTTTGGCTGATATGTCCAAGTAGTTTGTGGCTGGTTTTTATGATATTTTCCTTTAAAAAAAAAATTCATCTTCTAATATTAATTATAAAAAATTAATTTTAATTTTTAACTAACAAAATAAAGATTAGTAAAATTTTAATTAATTATTTCAAATATTGAAGATAAAAAAAAATTGAATTTTTAAAAACACTATCGTTTGGAACTACATTCTCCAATAAACCACTTTCAAGAGGTTTACCAAACGACTTTAGGATCACTTATTATTAAATAAGTTAAAAACGCTTATTTAAAAGCTCTACCAAACTGACATATACTGATCACATTCATGAATTATTGCAGCAGATGCACGTGGAAGCAATAAAATAGTTTAGTCGACCATTATCTTGAGCTTTTACAAATATTATGAACAGATCGGTGTTAGGTTAAGCTAAATTGATTGACATATATACAGGATATCTCAAGCAAATTGTCGTATTCGATCGACATGAATGGAGATACTTCGTGAATCTTGTGCTTAAATAAAAGCAATAATACTTAATTCCATGAATCATTAAACTTGAAAATAATAAAATATAATTTAATTAGTTTGGGCGGTACTGTATATTATTGAGTTGTGAGATTCACTAATTAAAAATCTAAAGTGTATTAATATATATAAACCAGTCGATATTATAACCCAATATATTAGCCTTTTCGGTTTTAAAGTTATTCACTAATAAATAAAATAAATATCACTTCTTATAAATATAAAAAAATTTAAATTTTGAAAAAAAAAAAAAAAATCACAACGTTCCTGATATGTTACAGCAAATTCATCTGTGCTAGATAAGAATGGGATTTTTCAGTTATTGTATTTCATTTCATTAAAACTTTTTTGACTTGGTTTTGTTTCACTGTGAGAAGAAAATAATTAAAAACAAAATTGACCGACAAGTACCTGTCTTATAAAATTGAAATTGTCTAATAAAGCATGGCAAATGTGACGTTGATATAAATTCAGATAACTCGTGTAATTACCACAATTTTAGAAAGAATCAAGTCAATTTGTCACCTTTTGATAAATTAACCTCAATAAAATCATTATTATTATTATTATTATTGTGATAATGATGAATCCAATATTATTCAATGCAACTATCTACCTTATATTAAATCCAATATTATCCATTCAATTAAGTCTGATGTTTGTCTCAGTTTAGTAGCATTCCATTTAACCATATAAAATCACTCAATTATATATAAACCAAACCAACAGTAATTAACATGATACTGTCCTCGTAATACAACTTATAATTACATATTTCATACATCCCAAAACAGCAATATCTCACTCTTTTCACGCATCATTTTATTTGGATATTAATTTTTATTTAATATTCATAAATACCCTTTTTGTATAGTAGTGAGAGAGACTTCATTTCTGCTCTGCCTTGAGAAGATTTGCATCAAATATTCTTAGTGAGCTTAGTCACAGCATCTACGTATTTGCTTGGAGTTGGACCATCCTCTTGTAATTTCCTTAAATAGAAGAGAAAGTTATGCTTACGTCACCTGCTAGCACAACAGTTGTTACAAAAATAATTTACACTAATGATAGAGGTGGCAATCGGATTCCGTTTGTCCGATCTGATCCGGTCAAAAAAATCCAACTATAAAAAAGTTAGAATTGTCAAAAATAACTACATAAGTAAATGAAAAATTATTTTTAATTACACATGAAAAAATGATTGTTATTAGCCACTTTCATAATTAAATTTCATAAAGACCTCTCAACCGCCCCTGACTGAATAATTATAAAACAACCCTGAAAAATAGAAAATTACAAAAACTCCATCATAAATTACATAAAAATGCCACTATCAACACTTAAACTGAGTGTAAACTTAGATCACATTTTTTTCTCTTCCTTCACATATCAAACCTATTTTTTTCTCCGTTTCTTCTCTATTGAACTCAACAAAATAATCAAAATTTATTATTGATTGTTGGATGATGCCTTGAGAAGTGGCTTGAGAAGTTTTTTCATTTCCGATTCCGTTTCGGTAGCCGAATAAGGTAGGGAAAAATTTATTAATTTTATTTAAAATGAGTTTTTTGGTTGTTTATTTAAAATGCTTTTTATGATGTTATTTTTGTACAAAGTATTTGATTTGAGTGATATTGGTTTTTTTTTTTTTTAAATAATGTTCATGGTTTTAAAATTTGTTTAGTGAAATATTGTTAGTGAAATGTTGTTAATAAAATTTTTGTTATTGAAATATTTGTTACTGAAATATTATCAGTGAAATCTTTTACTATATGAAATGTTTTCAGTGAAAACATGTAATGAAATCATGTTAGTTAAAGCAATCCTTGTCATCAAACACGTTCACCACCGTCAAACTAGTCCCGTCCACAGCTATATACCCTTTGGGCATCACGCATTTCAATAGGCTCTTTGTCGTCTTCACTTTAATCCATAGAGAATCCTCCTTCGGCTCCATCAACACTATCACCCTCTTCCCGTCCACATGTCCCTGCACAAAATGCCTGCCCATCTGGCTTGTGGGTTACATGGCCTACTCCAGATCACTAGCGACCCATGTTTTAATTCGGTCAACGAAGTCTTCTTCAGAGTCTATGGCAATAGCCCAATAGTGAAATCTTCCAACTAGGTGTCACACTCCATCACAGTAAGACATGTCCCATTGACGGCGATATTGTTGCCAAGGTGGATGCCATCTAAGATGGTTTTAGCGTCGATCTTCATGTCGAAACGTCCTCTATCAGTGAATGCGCCTAGCTGCTTGACCTCTCCCATCTTCATTGTTGATTGTCCACTTGTTGCACATCCTATCCATAGAACACTGCAAGGCTGAAAATGACTTGGATTTTTGAGGTTTTAACCACTGGACTGAAAGTGTCAAAGTAGTCCAATATAGTAGTCTGATGGAAGCCTTTAGCTTCCAACTTTGCTTTTTTTTTTTTTTTTTTTTTTAAATAGAGCCATCTGGTTTGTATTTAATTCGGAAAATCCACTTATAGCCTACCACATTCATAGTGCTAGGGGAAGGTACCAGGTCCTATGTATGATAGGCTATTAAGGCTTGATATTCATCCTTCATGGCAGCAAGCCGCTTAGGTTCTAGCATGGCATCCTTTGCTGATTTGGGTTTTGTTTTAGTTAGGAAACTAGAAGGAAAAGACTGTTGCAGATAGATAAGGTCTTGGTTACAAACTTTGTAATATACCCTCCCGATAGTGTGTACCTTATGTAAGTACTATTTATTTTAATGCATGGATATTTTATTTAAAATTTAATTTGTCTACTTTCAGTTACTTTAAATTTTGTGGTTGAATTGTGATTTTTTTTATGATGGACCTGAGGTTCTAATGGTAGCAGAGAAAGTATTTGATTTTAGAAGTATTTTTAAACTATTTTACAGGTGAATAGTGTTGAAAAAAGAGAGAGTTGTGAATTATTAATTGTAAATAATTAGATTAGGAAGTTTAGTCAATATGAAACCAATAGTAGCAAATCTTGACCTTGACTTTCTTTCTTTGAATTTGTAAACCATTTCCGTAAACAATCTCTATATAAAAGAGATGATTGTAAATGAATAAAAGAGTAGTATTATGATAAAACCTAAAGCTACATGGTATCAGAGCCGATATAGTCTGTCCGGCCTCGATCTTAGCCGAACCAGTAAATTTCGGCCCAAATGTCTGCTGATCTTATATGTCTGGCCTCACTGTTCACCGTTTACCGTGAACCTATAGCACCGTGAACGTGCTCCTTTCCTCAACATGTCTGCCAAATCTGAGTCTCATTCCTCTGGTATTAATCCAAGCAACAATGTCTCATCTCATGACCCCCATCCGGTCCAAATTACCACAATCCGCTTAAATGGAGATAACTTTCTGCGGTGGTCTCAATCGATCCGAATGTACATTCGAGGCCATGGAAAAGTTGGTTATTTGAGTGGAGAGACAAAGAAACCAAACCTAAAGGACCCGGCCCATGCAACTTGGGATGTCGAGAACTTAATGGTCATGACATGGCTTATCAACTCTATGACCGAAGACATCAGCTACAACTAAATATGCTATTCAATGGCGAAGGAACTATGGGACAATATCAGTCAAATGTATTATGATTTAGGGAACCAATCCCAAGTGTACGAGTTAACACTAAAATTGGCAAATCTTCAACGGGGTGAAGATAATGTTACTAAATATTTCAACTCGCTAAAGCGACTTTGGCAAGACCTAGACCTTTTCAATGACTACGAGTGGAAGTTAATTGAAGATGCAAACTACAATAAAAAATATGTAGAAGCTCACCGAATTTACAAATTCTTTGTTGGGCTCAATGTGGAGTTTGATGAAGTGAGAGGTCGAATCCTTGGCCGATCTCTCCTTCCTCCAATTGGTGTGCGAAGGGAAGAAAGCAAGAGAAATGTCATGTTGGGCAAAAAGGACAGTAATGGAAATGTTGAAACCTCTGCACTACTGGTGCCGGAGGCTACTGTAAATAAAACAGAACATTACCACAAAAAACCTGGAGAAAAGCCACGAGTATGGTGTGATTTTTGCAATCGCCTTTGTCACACTCGAGAGACGTGCTGGAAACTCCATGGCAAGCCTACAAATTGGAAGAGCAGTAGGCCTAACCTTGCCATAGCTAGGGCCAATGAAGCTGAAATCAGTCTTTTTGGCAAGGAGCAGATGCATGACATTCTAAAACTACTAAAATCCAGTTCATCCTCGGGATTTCCTAGTACTTCTATTGCACAATCAGGTAGTAGATAAAATTAATGCCCTTTCTTGCTTTTCAAATCATACCCCATGGATTATAGATTCTAGAGCTTCTGATCATATAACTAGTGTCTCTAGCTTATTCAACACTTACTCCCCTTATTCTGCTTTAGAAAAAATTAGGATTGTAGATAGGAGTCCCTCACCTATCGCAGGAAAAGGTTTGATTAAAATATTCGAGAAAATCAGTCTTAATTCTGTTCTTCATGTTCCAAAGCTAGCATGCAACCTCCTGTCTGTGAGTAAACTGTCAAAAGAATCTAATTGCAGTGTAATTTTTTTTTATTCTTATTGTGATTTCCAGGACTAGATCTCGGGGAAGAAGATTGGCATTGCTAGGATGAGGGATGGACTTTACTATTTTGATGGTGAACCCTACAGTAATAAAAAAGCTCAAGGCATGAGTAGTGTTAGTAGTGTTAGTGCTTCCTCTAATTTTGAGCAAATAATGCTTTGGCATTTTAAACTAGGACATTCTAGCTTTCAATATCTTAGACATCTATTTCCCACTTTTTTTAAGGGTTTAGATTGTTCTATTTTTCATTGTGAACATTGTGTTTTATCCAAAAGTCATCGTACTTCCTATTTATCAAAACCATATATTTCTTCTAAACCGTTTTATCTCATTCATAGTGATGTTTAGGATCCTTCAAAAATCCTTACCACTTCTGGGAAGAAACGATTTGTTACATTTATCAATGATCATACCCGATTATGCTGGATATATTTGATGCATGAAAAGTCGGACGTTGACAAACTTTTCAAAGACTTTTAATCTATGGTTGAAACACAATTTCAAACGAAAATTAGCATTCTTCATACTGATAATGGTACACAATATTTTAATAAAACTATGGGCACTTTTTTAAAAGAAAAAGGCATTTGTCATTAGTCCACATGTGTGGACACACCTCAACAAAATGACATTGCTGAAAGAAAAAATAGACACTTACTTGAAGTGGCTCGTGCCATAATGTTTTCTATGAATGTACCAAAATATCTTTGGGGAGAAGCTATTTTGACAACCTCATATGTAATTAATCGAATGCCTACATGTATTTTACAATATCAAACACCCTTCATGCATTTCAAACATTATTTTCCTATGTCCAGAATTTACTCGGATTTACCACTAAAAGTCTTTGGTTGCACTATTTTTGTTCACATTTCAAATCATTCCCGGTCTAAACTTGATCCGCATTCGAAACACTGTGTTTTCGTTGGGTATGCCTCAAACAAAAAGGGATATAAGTGCTATAACCCTCTAACAAAAATTTTTTTTGTAAGCATGAATGTCTCTTTCTTGGAAAACAAACCCTATTTTCACAAAAATTCTCTTCAGGGGTAGAAACAAGGAGTGGAAGATAATTTTTGGGATTTATCCCATGTTCCTTTACCAACCACAATATTGAATACCGCACCCTTATCTTCTTCAAATTCTAAAAATAAGGAAAGTTTTCAAAAATTACCAAATGTTGATGTGTCCTCAACAGGGGGAGAAATATTACAGAACACTGAGCTTCAGGTTTATACTCGTAAGAGACCACATCAAGAGACTCAAAATCCTCCTATTATCCCAGTGCTAGGTCAATCTTCGACTCCGAGAGCAAATACTCCAGATACTACAGGTATTCCTACTTCTATTCCCAATATATCATCAGACTTGGATATCCCCATAGCTCCTAAAAAAGGATCTAGAGATTGCACTAAAAATCCTAAACATCCCATGGCTAAATATCTGTCATGTGAAAAATTATCTCATCATCATAGGGCCTTTTCATAAAAAATTTCACATCTAGTTGTCCCCTTGAATGATCCACATTGGAAATTAACAGTTATGGAAGAGATGAATGCTCTGAGAAGAAGTGGCACATGGGAAGTAGTGGGCGTACCTAAAAAAAAGAAGATAGTTGGCTGTAAATGGGTGTTCACGGTGAAATGCAGAACAAATGGCAATATGGAAAGATATAAGGTTAGACTGGTTGCAAAAGGTTTTACCCAGACATACGGAATCGATTACCAGGAAACCTTTGCCCCTGTTGCTAAAATCAATTCTGTCCGGGTACTACTATCTTTAGCTATAAATTTCAACTGGCCCTTACACCAACTGGATATAAAGAACGCTTTCCCAAATGGCGATCTAGAGAAAGAAGTCTTCATAAGTTTGCCACCGAAGTTTGAGGACAAATTTGGATCTGGTAAGGTATGCAAATTAAAAAAGTCACTATATGGCTCGAAACAATCACCTAGAGCCTGGTTTGAACGTTTTGGAAAAGTTGTGAAAACTTGTGGTTATAGTTAAAGTCAGGCTGATCACACTATGTTCTACAAACACAATAAAGGTAAGATTGCGATTCTGACTGTCTATGTGGATGATATAGTGTTGGCAAGTGATGATATTGAAGAATTAGAGAAATTAAAAGGGAATCTGGCAGCTGCATTTGAAAACAAAAATTCAAACAAAACGAAAGGAAAACAAATAACTAAAAACAAACAACTAGCCTAAACAACTTTCGTAGGTAACACGATGGCACTTAGCATGTGCCACAAGCCTTTAAATCCCTAGGTGTCCCTAGTGGACGAGTTATAGTCTCGTGAGGGTTTACCAGCTAAGATACCCACAAACGCATCTCTGAACATTAAAGAACAATTAAATTTGCCCCATGAAACTTAAACCATTACGATAAAAGTTAGCAAATTCAATAACTAAAAATTTGAAAGCATCCACTCATCAAAACTATGCACCCCTTGCCACGCACATGCCAACACTCTAAGAATCTTGAAACGAAAACAATTGTGTTTAAATAACTAGGATAGAATTCGCCTTGACTCTAAATCACTCAGGATAATTCTCTCAAAAATCGCTCAGAACCTAGGCAATACACTCATCAAACACATGCGGAAGGAATTTATGCTCAAAGAAATACGAGTATACATCGCATGTGGAATCAATTTGAAAAACGCTATTTTGTCGCAAATACATCTCATTGAAGGAATCAAATGTTATGAACAAGATATCAGCATGAAAATTTCTATATTAAAGCTAGACTCCCCAAAAGATTAGCAGGTCTTAAATAAGGTTGTAATGGGGCTATTGGGTGATAGGTTAGGAAAGAAATGGAAGAAGAAATGCAAAAGCTTTCGATCAAATTAAGAGATTACATGACATTTTTCAATACATGGATCATTCTCTTTTATTTTTCAATTTTTATGCTACACTGCTTTTCATGATTCCTTTTGTTTCTTCTTTTGTTCTTTTTTTTGTTTCTTTTTTTTTCATTTATATATATATATATATATATATATATATATATATATTTTAACAATCACAACAATAGCAACATTTACCTTAGCATATTTCATATACACTTCATCCATGCAATTATTCTCTTTTCTTTTCATTTTAAAATGATCCAAGCTAAAAGAGTAAGGCTATTTCATATTCGGAGTTTGGTTTTGGATTTATGTAGGTGATGAAAGAAAAAGCTTCTAAGTGTTTGACTTCAAAATGGTTATTGGAACACACACAAAGGTAGGATGAATATTTGGTTTTTTAGTGGTTCAACATGCATAGCCTATATCACATCTAACAAGGAGGACTAATAAAAATATAGGATAAACACATGATATCTTTGATGTTGTTCAAAATATTCAATGCAAAATCTAAATGAGATCAATTAATCAATCAAAATTGAATATAAGTGTTTATAGAGTAGAAACTAAAATACCCTCTCAAATAAAACGATATAAGCTCAAAAACTCACTGGGTAAGTCTCCACTATTTATCCTAGTCGATCGAACATGGCATGTTTTCACAAGAAGATAAACAAAGTGCAACACAATGCGGTGCAAAACATGGCACAAAAAATATCTGAGTGGTCCTAAAAAAATTCAAACTCATTGAAAAAGTTAACAACTATGCATCAATAGAAAGCGCATATAAGACAGCAATAAAGGTTCAAATATGTTCAGAATTGACACTAAACAGACTATATACAACCTAGACACTAGACATGGACCAAACGTACGTGGCATTGTTATACCTAAGTCTTCCAAACGCATGATGCGTGTAAGGAAATGTTAGGTTTCCAGCCGATATACGTCAACTACACAACCAAAACACTACACACTAAGCACAATCAAAACACAAGAAAAATTAAATGAAAACAACCAAAAACCACTCCCAAATCTAAGATAAACATTATCTCCAATGTTTTAAAACCCTACGCACGAGGAAAAGAGGCTAAACAAAGCAATAAAAACGAAAAACTAAAAATAAAAACTACAAACAATCTAACTAGACACACAAACACAAACATAAAAATCAAACACAACCAAACACTTCAATATTATTTACACCCACCTAAATTTCCCCCGAACTTCAAGATTTTCAACACTAGGCACAACACTTCAAATAAGCTCACGGGCAAGGGTTACCAAATACTAAACTAAAAAAAATTTAGACCAATAAATAAAGAAAATAATTAAAATAAATTAAAAAAATAACAAAATACTATACAAATGTCACCTGATCGCTTGAGCTTTTGCCCACCTGCCCCATAATTGGTATCTCCTCATCAGCTTACCGCACCATCCTAACCAAATGACTGGAAGAGAATACGACTCTCCCAGCACTGCATACCTTGAATGTGAAGGTATCTCTTTACGGCCTAAGTGCGGGGTCTGCTCAAAAGGCGGAGGCGGTTTAGGCTTCCCTTCTCCGACATCTATAAAAATGTATGTATCTTGGTGGCTCTTTTCTTCTGCAGTGGTACTATGGAGTAAACATAATTCAAGTGGCTCTGGAAAGGTAGATGCCTCCTCTTCATAAAAAAAGTTCTTGCTCCCTTCCGTCTCTGCTTGATCAACCCAAATCTGCTGCTCAACTCGCTTTTTGATTTCTAAGGCTGTTTCATTGCATTGCTCCATCGGATGTAGCTCGTGCTCTAGCCTTTGTACCTTTGTAGCTAATTGGTTGATTTGAATCTCCAAGCTTTGGGTAGCTGCTTAAGTATGTTGAGTAACTTGATCAAGTTTTTCTTCTAGCTTCTTCAGGGCCTCATCCTGGGAGGCCATCTTTTTCATCCAGCTTTATCATGAGTTTAATAATCATTTCTTCCAAAGTTGTATCTTTTTCTTGCTGTTCCCGAATTTCCATCTTTGTCACGTAGTCGACAAGCATGTCTTTCAGTCTTGACCCATATTCTTGCTGGTTGCTCCATGAATAGTCAGCATGAGTGCTCCACCCAAGATTATATGAACTCAGGTAGGGGTTGTTCTATTGATAGTTTACATAGTTTAATGTATTTGCTCAGAACGGCTCCCAGCAAACGGATTGCCCACCTGACAATCAATATTCACATGTGGCCCCCCCATAAGAAACAACCCAAATGTGCTTCATAGTCTATAATCGTCACTTCCTCGGTAAGCTCATGTGCCTCATACCAAGAATACATATCTTGTACAAAGAAAAAATCAAAATTAATAAAAAATAAAAATAAAATATATACAAATCCAAATTAGCTATAGACCTAATCGGTATTAATATCAACACAACTACAATTTCCCCAGCAAAAGTGCCAAAAATATGTTACGCCTTTTTGTACCCGCAAGTATACGGAGTCGGCACAAGTAATACAATGATATACAACCAAACATGTTTTCTAATTAATAAAGAGAGTTACAAATAAGGAAATAAAGAAGGAAAGGAATAGAAAAAACTCTAGGTGCGATAAACTTTCGTCCTCCTCCGTTTGGGAGTTCTCCTAGCTTCAACTTTCTCAAATCCAAGTTTGATGGTGAGATTTTGGCTCAAGGATTGAATCAGAATCCTCTTGTTTCCAAGGTGATCATCTTTTCCCCTTTTTCCTCTTCTTCTCTCTCTTTTTCTCCTTTTGGTGGTCTGTTTTGAGCCTTAGCCGAGCTCTAGTCCGAATGCCCCTCTTTCTCTCAAGTTTTCCTTTTATAATAGACTATTTTTGACCTTCCCAGGCATACTCGCTATTTAGACTCGCGACTTAGACAAGTTGCGAGTTACGTCGCGTGAGTCTCTGCCAAAAACTGCTGAAATTGGCTCTTGCGACTTAGACTCGTGACTTGGTCGCGACTTGCAAGTCACGAGTCTGCGCACTGTTGTGAACATGAGCATAAATTCCTCTAGAAACCTTGGAATCACGAACCGTAAAATTTTCCAGAACGTAGACATCTTGAACTTTCCAGAAATATAAAGGTCTCAACCCAGTTAATTATGTGGAATTTATGACAGACTCCGAAACATGTCACGCGGCTTAACTCGAGACTTGAAAGTCGCGAGTCTACCACTGTTGTGAAAATGAGCATAACTTCCTCTAGAAAACTCGGAATCACGAACCGTAAAATTTTACAAAAAGTAGACATCTAGACCTTTCTAGAAATATAAGGCTCTTAACACAGTTCATTCTTTGGAATTTATGATGGACTCCAAAATATGACAGCTGTGCACTCTCAAATCTTCAATATAATCCACTAAGGCTCTTCAATTACACACAAACCCTTATTACCTGCACACTACATAAAAACATTAAAAAAAATCGATAATTACCTGAGAATGGAACACAAGTAGGTGAAGAAAGGTACTAGTGATGGTCCATTTTTTATCAAGAAATGGAGCCAACATGATGATATTGAAGAATTGGAGAAATTAAAATGGAAACTGGCAGCTGCATTTGAGATCAAAGATCTAGGCCCATTAAATTTTTTTCTCGGAATGGAATTTGCTAGATCAAAGGGAGGAATATTCGTTAACTAGCGAAAATAAGTATTTGACTTACTTGATGAGACTAGCCTACTAGGGTGTAAACCGGCGGATACTCCGATTGAACCCAACCTAAAACTACAAACTGTCAAGGCTGAAGAGGAAATAGAGAGCAGTATCAAAGGCTAGTTGGGAGGTTGATTTATTTATCTCACACTTGTCCTGACATAGCGTTTGCTGTTAGCATGGTCAGCCAGTTTATGCATTCACCGGGTCCAGAACACTTTGATGCTGTTCACAGAATTTTACGATACCTAAAGGGATCGCCTGGGAAAGGTCTGATATTTAAGAAGCATGGTCACCTACAAGTAGAAGCATATACAGACGCAGATTGGTCAGGAAGTGTTACTGACAGGCGATCCACTTCAGGCTATTGTACCTTTGTTAGAGGTAACCTTGTCACCTGGCGAAGCAAGAAAAAAAATGTGGTTGCTAGAAGCAGTGCTGAAGCTGAATTCAGAGCTGTTGCTCATGGAATTTGTGACGTGATATGGATTAAGAGACTGCTAGAGGATCTTAAAATTTCCAATCCATTGCCTATGAAACTCTACTATGATAACAAAGCTACAATCTCCATTGCTCATAATCCTGTCTTCCATGATCGAACGAAGCATGTGGAAGTAGATAGACACTTCATCAAGGAGAAACTTGACACTGGACTAATTTGTATGCCTTATATCACTACAGCTGAAATCAGTTACAGATGTACTAACCAAAGGGTTCCCAAAGAAGCAATTTGATGACTTGATTGGCAAGCTGGCTATAGAAGATATTTTCAAACCACCTTGAGGGGGAGTGTTGAAAAAAGAGAGTCTGTGTGAATTATTAATTGTAAATAATTAGATTAGGAAGTTTAGTCAATATGAAACCAATAGTAGCAAATCTTGACCTTGACTTTCTGATAAAACCTAAAGCTACAAATAGTAATGGAAATTGTCCAAAAATACAGTCGCCATGCTGCCAAAAATTTAATAAAGTAGTTTTGTATAATAAAAAAAAAACGTTTACTTAGATTTTCAGGATAAGTAACGGTTTAACTTCACGAAAACCTTTCAGCGGGGCAAGCCTCGACTGGGAAGCTACTATGGGGTTGCCGGCAGGCCACCTAGCGTAAGATAGTAGGAAATGAGCCTGTCAAGTTGGTATCAGAGCAAGGTTTAGAAATTAGGGTTGTATGTTTTAAATGTGATTTTATGATGTTTTTTTACATTGTTTGTGGTTAGGGCAACCCAAAATATTTTCAATTATTTTCCATGCATACGATTTAAGAAAATTTACAAGTGTACGTAATTTTGATTTTCGTTAAATTCACAGCATAATGTCAGGACGATGTCACAGGTATCGTCCTAAGGGAGCCAATCCAGAGGCTTTCGCACATGATGCACTGGGAGCCAATCCCTCTTCTTCTTCTCTTCCTTCGGCCAAAGCTTTCTTCTTCGTCTCTCTTCTCCTTCTTCCTCGCTTCAGCCGAAGCTCTCTCTCTTTCTCTCGACCTCTCTCGAATTTTCTGGTTCCTTCGTGTTTTGTGTGTGTGTGTTTTTGTTTTCTGATTTCTAATATATATATATATATATATATATATATATATTCTAATATTTTCATTTAAAATATCTTCTCTCTCTCTCTTTTGTTTTCTTGTGTTTTTGGTGAGTTTCACTTTCCAATTTGTTTTCTTTTGTTCACTTTGCAATTTGATTTTGTTTTTGGTTTGGTCTCACCCAGTTGACTTGGCCATTTTGTGAGTGGAATTCTCCACAAATCTCCACTAGCACATATATATTTATATTATATATATATATATATATAATTGTAATTTGCCCCTTTTCATTTTAAAATCAAAATGTAACCACAACATAAAATTAAATCACATAATCTTGGTCAACAATCTTTTGATTTACAATTTAATCCATTTTAATTTACTTTCCATCAATTAATTAAATTAGAATCTCATATCATAAAAATATGTTTTAATTTCCAATAAATAGTCTTAATACTCCAATTTATGGAAATCCTTACTATGTTCTCCAAAACTTATAATTGGATTTCGTATATACCTTATGGAACCTTAATAATCGTCTGGAACTATTCTAGATATTTTCCAAGTCTCTGATACCCTTTTTGGAAACTTTTGAATCCATTAAATAAATTCCACTATAGTACTGTACAATCAATTCTGAAAAAAAATAGATTACAATACCTGTACGTGTACAGTATAATCTATCGGGAGGGAGTATTATAGTGTTGCAGACCGTACGAGAACATCAGCTGGATGCCAAGTTCAATAAATGCCAATTTTGGCTAAACAGAGTGGCGTTCTTTGGTCATGTCATTTCAGCTGAGGGAATCGGTTATGAACTAGAAGCCGCCGACGAATGTAACAGAAGTCAGAAGCTTTCTTGATTTGGCAGGCTACTACAGGAAATTCTCATTGACCAAATTGACGAGGAAGGATGAGAAGTTTGAGTGGTCAGATGCCTGTCAACGCAGTTTTGATGAATTGAAGGGAGGGTTGACCTCAGCTCCTGTACTTGCT
The DNA here is from genome assembly GCA_003430845.1 of Xanthoceras sorbifolium. Lineage (NCBI taxonomy): Eukaryota > Viridiplantae > Streptophyta > Magnoliopsida > Sapindales > Sapindaceae > Xanthoceras > Xanthoceras sorbifolium. The sequence goes on from CM010621.1 coordinate 28,380,380, forward strand.
TTACTATCTAGAAAGGACGATTTTGTCATAGATAGTGATGCCTCAAGACAGGGTTTGGGTTGTGTTTTGATGCAGAATGATAACTTTATTGCTTATGCTTCTAGGTAGTTGAAGAAACATGAGCAGAATTACCCGACCCATGATCTTGAACTCGCAGCAGTAGTATTTGCTCTAAAGATTTGGAGTCATTACTTATATGGTACCTCTTGTTAGATTTTTACAGATCATAAAAGTTTGCAATATATCTCCACTCAAAAGGAGTATAACTTAAGGCAGAAGAGGTGGTTGGAGTTGATAAAGGATTATGATTGTACGATAGAGTACCACCTAGGGAAGGCCAATGTAGTGGCCAATGCCTTAAGTAGGAGACCCGAAAGTTCACTAGTTCAGTTAAAAATGGTGTACATTCCACTTTTAGTGGAGATAAGGTTTCTGGGAGTGAAGTTAGGGATGGCAGACACAGGGGCTTTGTTAGCTACCTTCCATGTTCGTTCTCTACTAGTGTAGCAGCTTAGGGAAGGACAGAGGCAGGATCCTCAGATGGTAAAGCTAAGAGAAGAGATTGAAAATTGGAAGAGCACAGATTTTTAAATTAGGGATAATGGCATGATAATGAAAGGTCAATGCATGTGTGTATCAGAGGTAGATGAGTTAAAAAGGGAAATTATGGATGAAGCTCACACCTCAGCTTACGCCATGCACCCAGGTAGTACAAAAATGTATCACACCCTGATGGAGCATTATTGGTGGAAGGGGATGAAGAAGGAAATAGCAGGTTTCGTCTCGAGGTGTCTAACTTGTCAACAGGTGAAAGCAGAACACGAGAAATCCGCAGGATTGATGCATCCCCTCCCTGTCCCTATATGGAAGTGGGAGAAGATTACAATGGACTTTATGACAAGACTCCCACGGACACAGAGAGGACACGATGCCATATGGGTTTTTGTAGACAGGTTAACGAAATCTACTCATTTTTTGCTTATCAGGAGTGATTATCCTCTGAATAAATTAGCCCAGCTCTATGTAGATGAAATTGTCAGACTTCATGGTGTACCTATCTCTATAGTTTCAGATCATGATCCTCGATTCACTGTCCTGTTTACAAAATGCTTTAGGCACACATCTAAATTTCAGTACAGCTCTTCACCCTCAGACGAATGGCCAGTCGGAGAGGACTATTTAGACACTCGAAGATATGATTTGGGCATGTGTTATGGAATTCAGGGGAAGCTGGGATACCCACCTACCATTGATGGAGTTCGCCTATAATAATAGCTACCAGACCAGCATAGGTATGGCCCCATATGAAGCACTATACGGTAGGAAGTGCAGAACTCTTATATGCTGGGATGAGGTAGGTGAAAGGAAACTATTAGGTCCTAAATTAGTCCAGACCACTTCAGATAAGATCAGGGTTATTCGAAATAAACTCAAAACAGCGAGAGACAAACAGAAGAGTTACGCGGATAACCGCCGTAGAGACCTAAAGTTTGAAATTGGTGATAAGGTATTCCTTAAAATTTTCCCTTGGAAAGGTGTATTGAGATTTGGAAGGTGTGGTAAGTTGAGCCCACGCTTTATCGGGCTATATGAGATCACAAACAGGGTTGGACCAATTGCATATAAGTTGAAGTTACCACTAGAACTAGCAAAGATTCACAATGTGTTCCACGTGTCCATGCTCCGAAAATATATTCCAGATCTTGCTCATGTGCTTAAGGATCAGTCGGTAGAACTAAGGGAAAATCTGACTTATGAGGAGAAACTAGTCCAGATCTTAGATCGCAGGGAGCAAGTCATGCATAATAAGGTTAGTCCCTTAGTTAAAGTCCTGTGTCAAAACCACGACGTGAAAGAAGCTACCTGGGACCCGAATGATCAGATGCGCCATCAGTACCCTTATCTTTTTCGTTAGGTAGATTGTATAAATTTTGAGGACGAAATTTTATGGGGGGAAGAAATTATAATATACCCTCCCGATAGTGTGTACTGTACACGTATATGTATTGTAATATATTTTTCCAGAATTGTTGTACGGTACGCATGTGAATAAGTATGCCCTTATTATGAGTAAATTGAATGTTAGATGAATTAATGGTGCTATAATGGAATTTTTCGGATCCGTCCGGAGGTTTTCGGAAAGGTGTCCGGAGACCCAAAAAAGTTACGAAATGCGTCCGGACTGGTATTAAAAGCCCTGAAATGCACTCTCGAAACCTAAATGGCACTTCTGGAGGAAATTCGGAAGATTTTGGTAACATCCAAAAATTTTTGGAATTGATCCAAAAACTATTTCGGGAAATCAGAAAAATGTTCGGAACGGTTTCGTCTTTAGGGAGACTTAAAAAAAAAAGGATTAGGAATCCTATTTTTACTTGGTCAAAACTAAAACCTTAAAGAACTACTATATAAGTGTTATATAGCTAGGAAAAATCAACTTAACACACAAGTGAAAAATAAAGAGAATTCGGCCACCAAAGACTGAAGAAAAGAAAAAAAGGTTTTTTCTGATTTTCCCCTCTTTTGCAGGATTCAGCCGGCATTCTTTTCACGTGGCCTCCATCTCTTGCCGTGACATGCCCACACACACATTGTTAGACCACGGGTCATAGCTCGGAAGATCTGGTGGTAGATCGAGGAATCAGAAAAAAGAAAATAAAGAAAAATAAGTTCCTAAAGTCTTTTTCTGCGTATATACAGGAACTCGTTCCTAATTGAAAAAAGATTTTCAATATAAGAAAAATTTTGGAAACCCAATTCCGCATGTTATACGATAATCAAAATCTTTTCTAAAATTTCCTTCAATTGGTATCAGAGTCTGCTTCTAAGTTCATGTATATACGCAAAAGAAAACGAAAAACTACATATTTCTTGTTTATTTTTATTTTTCTTTTTTATTCTTGATCTGTGATATATTATTGTATAGGCACAAATCTAGAATGTATGATTTGTTTTGATTATTATATGATTTGATTATATAATTTTAAAAGCGTAATTGGTCGTTAATTATATGGTGAATGGGTTATAGGATGAATTTTTTATTTTTTGGCCAATTGTTTATGGCAAAAGTTTTTTTTTTAATATTTTTTTTATTGTTATTTTTGTAATCGATCTGCTGTACGAAGAGTCAAAGAAGCAGATGATGCGAAGAAGAAACGAAAAAAAAAAAAACGATTGCACAGCCCCGAGGGCAGCGACCTCGTGGACTCGCGCGCTGGCGGCCGTGCGCGCTCGAGCTCACCCTGCATGTGCGGGTTGTTGTCGCGTTTGCGCTAGGGCTATTTTTTAGTTTTTTTGCTGACTTTTCTGGAAAAATATTATCGAATATATTTATGAAATAGTGAAGAAATTGGAGCGAAAACCGTGGGCGAAACAACCCAAGAACGCGTGCGAGGGCTACGAGCACCTTGCGTACGTGCGGCTACGCTGCTGGCAGTCGCACTTTCCCATGTGTTAGGGTTGTTTAGGGTTTCATCTTGACCTAGGGTTCGTGTTAAGGTAACATGTGGACCTCTGGAAAAGATGTTGACTTTTGACAAAAATCAAGTTTGACTTGATTAGGAAAACGAAGACAAGAAGAATTCAACTTGAAAAAGAACTCTTGAAGACCAAGGAATGCCCTGGGAATACAATTGTAATTATAGTTGTTTAAGTTAGATAACTCATGTCACTCGGTCAATTACGTATGCTTTATTTATTTTCATATGATGATTATATGGATGTTAAAGTATTGTTATACATATAAATGTCATCTAGATTAGGTGTGCCTACATATGTATAAATAATATGTCATGCATAATTGTCATATTATATTATTTTATTTTAATATGATTAAAATAAGAAACAATTTCATAAATGGCAATCAAATAATGGATTTAGTTTTTTAGGAGTAAAAACTTGGTAATATCCATTAATAGACTAATCAACCAATTAAAGAGTTTAATTAAAATGATTAGTTAGATTCTTTGTATTAATTAAGATTGATTAGACTAATTCCTTAATTAAAAAGAATTAAATAATGAGATTAGTTTTTACGAGTAAAAACTTGGTAATTCTCATTATATTAACTAATCCATTAATTAAAGAATTTAATTAAATTGATTAGTTAGGTTCTTACATTAATTAAGATTAATAAGATTAATTACTTAATTAAAGGGAACCAAATAATGAGATTAGGTTTTAGGAGTAAAAACTTGGTAAATCTCATTAATAACTAATCTATATATTAAAGTGTTTAATTAGATTAGTTAAGTCCTTTTAAATGTTAGGTTTTAATTTGATTAAAAACCAATGACATAATTGAACCAAAAAATGTGATTTAGTTTTAATAGTTAAAGCTTGGTAATTTCACATTTAATTTCTAGTTTATTTAAATAGTTTATGTAAATTAGAAATTGAAATAATAAATTATATTTTAAGAGTTAAAATTGAATAATTTATTATAACTAGTAAACTTAGATTTTATATTAGCCGTAGAGTCGAAGTAAAAACTAGAAACCTAGAGTTTTAGAAACTCTTAGTTTATAGAAAATCCTAAACTACAAATAGTGAGTGAGAGAGGGATATATGACATTATATCCTACAGTCTCCATTGTCAGTTCAACACCGTGAGACTTGAGTGGCGCCTCGTGACGGCTTTTCTTTTGTCCTCCCTACGGAGGGTGTCCACAAAAGTCAGTACTAAGGTTGACTTCCTAACGGATAGGTTTTCAGAATATATTTTGGGACTGACCTACCATACCTAGGCACTCTCAAGTTAAGTTCATGAATTCTGAAATGATGGGTCACACTCATAAAAGACTTAGTTAAGTTGTTAATGTATTGTCCTGACTAAATAAAAGCGATGGTTGGGTACTATAAGAATAAAGAGTTATTCTGGTGTATTATTTGATTGAAAATATCTCAATTTAATATGCAAGGATTTGACCTAGCCTACCTAGGCACTTACTTGTGGTATGTTGGATTATGGTGGCATAGTAACTAATTTTAGGAATTTTTTAGTTCATTAAAATATGCTCATGCATCATGTTTAATTTTATGCCGAACTATATCATTTGATATTAATGTATGAATGAATGATATTAATTTAGATTTATGTCTTTAAATATCAGCAATGTCTTCTGCTTTATTTTCCTTGCAAACAAAACATTAACCGAGATAACTATATTAAGTGGAACACAACGTGAACGCAATCATGGTCTACATAGACCTTAAATTTGTGCTTACGGAGGAATGTCCTCCAAAGCCTGTAACCAACGCAGGACGAGTTACCAAAGGTAAGACTAGTGAAGCAAATGTTGCTGAGCCATCCTCTTCTGGTTTCAAGAAGAGGAAGTGGTCTACTGGTAAAGTAAAGGCTAAGCCCAAAAATAAAGAGCACCATGACTAACTAAGCAAAAGGAAAAATGTTTCCATTGCAAAGAGGTTAGTCATTGGAAGAGGAATTGTCTAGAGTACCTCGAGCAGCTCTCCAATAAGAAGAATGTGAAAAGTAAATCAGATTTACTTATCATTAAATTTTGTTTAGTGGAACATAATTCTTCACCTTGAATAGTAGATTCAGGGGCCACTAACTAATTTTGAGACATGCAATCTAAAGAGTCCGTAGAGAGTAAACAAAGCTGGGTACTTTGTTTGTGATTGATCTACTGTTGCGGTCCATTCTGTAAAGTATAGTGGTCTTATTCTAGACCTCTCATGTAGTTGATATGAGAATAGAGGCACCTTATATGATGAGATCATAAAGGACTGGGCCACGATTTATATGAATCTCTCACCAAGATCCGTTAGTAGATGAGATTCATATATAATCGATAAGTGATGGCTATTTATAGGTGATCTTAATCCTGAGTGTCTTATCGATTCCTTCAGGTTGGATCGTGGCTTTGGATTTACCATGAGTGAGGTTGATGAGAATCTCGACCAATAACTCCGTATCTTGGAGTTGCGGTTTGGCTTGTGGCTGGGAAGGTTTGAACATAATAGTGGAATTCACTCCTTCTTGATTGAAGTAGATAAGTAGTTCCCTTAAGGGTTGATTCGGGGCTTGAACGATTATGAGCGCTCTCCTTCTTCTGTGAGGAAGACAGGATTTAATTGTTCATTAGAGAATCAATGGTACTTAAAGGAAAAGATATTTCTAGAAGGGTATAACGGACTTTATGACCCAGCTCTAGTTATGATCTATTTGTGCAGGATCACACTATATGCAATTCGCTATATCAATGGACGCTGAGACTTCAAATTTTATAAACACGTCTACAGTTCTGAGAGTGCAGCCTCGGGTTTTTAATGGAATAACTCCGAGGTTAATAATCATGAAATATTAATTAAAGAGTTTTAATTAATATTACTAAGTATTATTAGAGCTCTAAACTGTAGGTACATTAGGTCTCTTTGCTAGCCCTTATGGTTGTTGGTAACGATGGTCAAGGTAGATTAATTGGTGGGTCCAATTAATAGTGTTACGAAAGTAATGCGATTTAATAAAATAATAGAAATTAATAATTATGAATTATTAATTCTATTTATTAAATATGAGGTCATGTGATTAAATAATGACAAGGACAAAAGAATTAAAATAATTTGATTATTTTAAAAGTCCTAATAGTCAATTATTAAAGTCTTTGGGGAGACTAAAAAAAAAAAAGGATTAGGAATCCTATTTTGACTTGGTAAAAACTAAAATCCTAAAGAACTATTATATAAGTGTTATATAGATAGGAAAAATCAACCTAACACACAAGTGAAAAAGAAAGAGAATTCGGCCACCAAAGAGTGAAGAAAAGAAAAAAAAAAGTTTTTTTTCTGACTTTCCTTCTTTTGTAGGATTCAGTCGGCGTTCTTTTCACATAACCTCCATCTCTTGCCATGACGTGCCCACACACACATTGTTAGACCGTGGGTCATAGCTCGGAAGATCTGGTGGTAGATCGAGAAATCAGAAAAAAAAAATCAAGAAAAAGGTATGTAGTTTCTAAAGTATTTTTTTGCGTATATCCAGGAACTCGTTTTTGATTGAAAAAAGGTTTTCAATATAAGAAAAAATTTTAAAACCCAATTCCGCATGTTATACGATAATCAAAATCTTTTCTAAAACTCCCTTCAAGGTGTCCCTAGTGGATGAGTTATAGTATTGTGAGGGTTTACTATCAACGATACCCACAAACGTATCTCTAAACATTAAAGAACAATTAAATTGTCGAGTGAAACACAATACGTTAAGATAAAAATTAGCAAAAACAATAAGTAAAATTCGAAAGCATCCACTCTCAGATTGTTTTTGCACCAATTGCCACACACATGCCAACACTTTTAGAATCTTAAAACAAAAACAATTGCCAGGATAGAATTCGCCTCGACTTTAAACCTCTCAGGATAATTCTCTAGAAAATCACTCAGAACCTAGGCAACACACTCATCAAACATATGTGGAAGGAATTTATGTTCAAAAGAAATACAAATATACAGCGCATGTGAAAATCAATTTGAAAAACGTTATTTTGTCGCAAATACATATGATTGAAGGAATAAAACATTATGAACAAGATATCAATATAAAAACCTCTACATTAAAGCTAGACTCCCCAAAAGATCAATAGGTCTTAATAAAGGTTGTAATGGGGCTATTGGGTGATGGGTTAAGAAAGAAATGGAAAACGGGAATGCAAAAAGCTTTCAATCAAGTTAAGAGATTACATAGCATTTTTCAATACATAGAAAAATCTCTTTTTAATAGAATTTTCTTCTTATGGATGTAAAATTTCTTTTCCTCTCGTTCCTTCTCTAAAGAAACAAGAGTGTAGAAGCAGCCCTCCTTCGGGTAGATTATCCTTCTCTGTGAAGATAGCCTTGTCTAAGCTTCCACTTCCTCTCCTTTTGTCCTTGCTGATCAGAGGCGACCTGGCTAGTATGCGTGCTTAGACCTTTCTTCCCCGATCTCCCTTTTCTTCCCTCTCCTGTGTGGATTGTGCTCGGGGCAGAGTTGGGGTGCTTTCGAGCTGCTGGTGCCTCCTTCGATCAGCTGCCTGTAGCGTGTGGAGCTGTTGGTGTGCTCAGATCGGGCCTATGATCTGTTACCGGGGGGATCCGTTCGGGGTCTTCTTTCTCGATTCATTTCTAGCAGTGAGCGGTGGTGCTGGAGGCTTCGGATCGGGTGGTTTGGAGCTGCTGTGGTGTCCGATCTTGGCGCTGTAGCGATCGGTTTTGTTTGCAGTTGGGTGGCGCGGTGATCTGGTGGAGCTGTGATCTGGTGGAGCTGTGAGGGCTGTTGTGGAGGGGGCCGAATCAGGGCCTAGGTAGCCGATCTGGGCAGTACGGGGTGTGGGGTTCTTGAGGTGCTGCGGCTTTGGTTGCTACGGTCTTGTTTGTGTGTGAAAATAGCTGCCTCGTTTGCGTGTGGGTTGAGTTGAATTAATTGTTGTAGTTGTTTGGTTTTGTGAGGATTGGTGTAGAGCTGCTTGTCATGATGGTGGTGTATTATTGATTTTTACTCAGATCTAAATTTTATTTGGGTGTTTTGGTGACTTTGTTCGGGTACCGGTGCTTTAACAGAGTTGATTGAAATTGGGCAGTGCCGTTCTGGGCAGTTTATAGGTGGTGCAGTTGGACTGGGTTCAGTTGTATTTTTGTTTGGGATTCATTCAGATCGGGCGGTCAACATTGGCAACCTGTGATTTCTCAGGTCCTGGGTTTTTTTAGCTTTGTTGTGGGAGCCACTCTGTGGACCTGGGTCTGTGTATTGAGTAGGTGCGGATCTGGTAGTGGAGGCCTGTGGGGTTGTAGCTGCAGTAGTACTTATAATGGCTACAGATGAAATTTTGAGACTTTGCGAGGCCCTGTCCTTATCAGAGGAAGATGGCCCAGTCTTAGACATAGCAGGGGATGTTCAAGCTGACGGTATTCGAAGCGTTGAGCATTGTTTGGTAGGGAAGATACTTTCTCATAGAAAGGTGAACCGAGAGGCCTTCCGTGGCACTATTGAACAGATTTGGGGTACGGTGGGCCGAATAGAAATTGAAATGGTAGGTGATAATGTGTTTGTCTTCCATTTCCAATCCCTTGAGGATAAAGCGATGGTCTGGTCCAGGGGCCCCTGGCATTTCGACAAAAATCTTATTGTTCTCGAGAAACCGGTGGGGCCTGGGGCAATTTCTCAACTTCGATTCCAATTCTCGGAATTTTGGATTCACATTTACAATATTCCTCTGGCGTGTATGAACTGTAAAGTGGCACGATTAATAGCAGAGGAAGTTGGGACCATTGTTGAGTTCCCGATGGACTCGAAAGATTTGTGGGGTAAATTCTTGAGAATTAAAGTTAGAATTGACATTACTAAACCTTTGAAAAGGGGTATCCGGATGAGGTTGGAGAATTTTGAGACTATGATTACGGCTTTGATCAAATATGAGAGACTTCCAGATTTCTGTTATGGTTGTGGGTATATCGGCCATTCTGTCAGGGAGTGTCATATCAGTGAGGTGAGGAAGAGTATTATGGAGGGGGTTGAGCCAAAATTCGGGGTGTGGCTTAGAGCATCACCTCTAGATTGTTCAAAGTCTAGGCAACGGGGAGAGGAGACTTTAGCAGCTGAACCGAAGGCCCATGAAGACTTTGAGGATGCTGTCGGTGCAGGTGCAGAGGATGCCAGAAGAATTGTTATTACTGCTCCAACATCTTCTGACAAACGTGAAGGTAAATCTAATCGGGATATTGAGGCCTCCTCTTCAGCCCTGAACAGTGCAGTGAGACAGAAGGGTGGTACTTTGATTCAGGATATCCAGCCGGTAGATCACCCATCTAGAGAGGTCCTTGCAGTAGCACCGACTGACGATGGTCATTCAGAGGCGTTGGCAAGAATGGATGAGGAAATAGTGGGGTCAAATTTATGTGATGAAGGAGACGTTGTTATGTTTGGGTCTTCTCTTGGTAAGCCTACCTCTAAGAAATGGAAAAGACTTATTCGGGGGAGTCCTTTACAGAAGCTTATTCCAGGCTGTCCAAGCCCAATCCAGAAGATGTTACTAGTTAGACATTATGCCAGGAGGGGTCGAAAGCCAGTGAAGAGATCTCTTAACCAGAAGTTGTCTGGTATTTTTGCTGGTATACCCCCTTCTGAAGCGATTGTTATAGATCCTGGTGGGAAGCGTAAAGGTGTTGAAGTTACAGGGTAGAACTTGGCGGGGAAGAAACAGAAATTGCTAGAGACTGATTTATCGGCGGAGTCTGCAGAGCAGGCCCGCCGGGGGCCATGAGTATCATTTGTTGGAATGTTCGAGGATTGGGGAGTCCTCGGGCGTTCTTGGCACTCCGGAAGGTTATCCGGAAACAATCCCCTAATCTAGTTTTCCTTTCAGAAACTAGATTAAAAGGTGAGTGGGCGGCAAAGATTAAGACTCAGTTGGGTTTTTCTGGGGGTCTGAATGTGGATTGTGTAGGAAAGAGTGGAGGTCTGATGTTACTGTGGAATGACGTGTGGGATGTTTCAGTATTGTCCTTCTCCAGGGGCCGTATTGATGTGGTGATTAAAATGGAGAATAACCTCAAATGGAGGTTCACTGGGTTCTATGGGTGTCCTGTCCCTAACCATAGAACCGACTAGTGGGAGCTCCTTCGACGTCTGAAGGCAGTCAACCGACTTCCTTGGTTGTGTGGCAGTGACTTCAACGAGCTCCTTCATATTAAGGAGAAGTCTGGCGGGAATGAACGAACTAGTCCGGGTATGTTTAATTTTCGTAGTATTGTTGAGTTGTGTGATTTTGTTGATTTGGGTTTGTCAGGGCCTTTGTTTACCTGGAATAATAAAAGGGGGGGTACTAGAAATGTTCAAGAAAGATTGGATCGCTTTTTTGCTACCAGTCAGTGGGTTAATTTGTTTTCGGGGATTAAAGTTGAGCATTTAGGTTTTATGTTTTCTGATCATAGGCCGATTTTGGCCAAGTTTGTGCATGGTGGTCCCAACATTAGTGGTGATAGAGATCGGAAGTTCAAATTTGAGCCTTTTTGGCTTAAAGATGAAGAGTGCTATTCTGTGATTTGCTCGGCCTGGGGAGGATTTGTCAGTGATACTTCTGGTAGAGGCTTAAGAGATAAGCTGGTGGTGTGTGCTAATCGGCTGGAAAACTGGAGTAAAGTCAAGTTCGGATCTTTGAGGAAAGCCATTGATAGGAAAAGATGTGAGCTCAATCTTCTCTATGATAGGCAGCAATCTGAACAGGTTCTTAATGATATCAAGCTTAGGGAACGAGAATTGGAAAGCCTCCTCTCCAAGGAGGAATTATATTGGAAACAGCGGTCTAGGGTTGATTGGCTACTCGCAGGGGACAAGAACTCTAAATTTTTTCACAGAAGAGCGACGGCCAGAAAGAAGAAGAATATGATTAGCTCGCTGGTGGATGGTAGAGGGATCCGTAGGGAATCTGAGCAGGGTATGTCTAGTGTGGTTTTGGATTATTTCTCAGATTTGTTCAAGTCTATCCAGCCATCATCTTCCGATTTCTCTGCTGCCTCCTCCTTTCTTGAGCGTAAAGTTGATGCCCATATGGCAGGTAGACTTGGAGAGGCTTTCACCCGATCAGAGGTGCGTGCTGCAGTTTTTGAAATGGGTCCAAATAAGGCCCCTAGCCCCGATGGCTTCCATGCTCTCTTCTTTCAGAAATTTTGGAATGTCGTTGGAGAGGATGTTTCTAGTGTATGTCTTAATGTTCTTAATGGTGGTTGCTCAATCAAGGAGTTCAATGCTACTAATGTTGTCCTGATCCTTAAGGTGAAAAACCCGGAGCGTATGATCGATTTTAGGCCCATCAGCCTTTGCAGTGTTATTTATAAGACTGTCTCCAAGGTTATGGCAAATAGGTTGAAAGAAATTCTGCCCCACATTATATCTTCGGAGCAGAGTGCTTTTGTACCAGGGCGGTTAATTTTTGATAATATTATGGTTGCTTTTGAGCTTCTCCATTCTATCAAGAAACAGAAAAAGGGTAAAAGAGGGTATGCAGCTATCAAACTGGACATGAGTAAGGCTTACGACCGTGTAGAGTGGGGCTTTCTGGAGCTTATTTTGGAGAAACTAGGGTTTCCGAATCAGTTTAGAGCCCTTGTTATGGATTGTGTGTCGACCTCCAAACTTTCCTTCCTGATAAATGGGAAGTCTGTAGGAGAAGTCACTCCGCAAAGAGGGTTAAGGCAGGGATGCCCGTTGTCTCCTTATCTCGTCCTTCTCTGTGCAGAAGTTTTATCTTCTCTTATCAAAGGCAACGAATCTAATGGGCAATCTTTGGGTATGAGATGTTGTCGCGGGAGCCCTCTAGTGAGTCATTTGTTTTTTGCAGATGACAGTATTGTTTTTTGCAGGGCTTCAGTTCAGAATTGTGAGAAGTTGAAACAGATCCTAAATGTCTATGAGAAAGCCTCTGGCCAGCGGATAAATTTGCAAAAGTCCAACATCACCTTTAGTCCTAACGTGGATGATGCCTGCAGTTCTAGTATCTTGAATTGCCTGGGTCTAGTTAATGCCCAAGCTCATGACAAATATCTTGGCCTTCCAACCATGGTGGGGAAAAATAAAAGGAAAACCTTCAGTGACATTAAGGAGAGGGTTTGGCGTAAGATCAGAGGGTGGAAGGGCAATCTCTTCTCGATGGGCGGGAAAGAAATTCTTATCAAAGCAGTGGCGCAAGCGATCCCTACCTTCACAATGAGTATTTTCCAGCTGCCTTCTGCCCTGTGTAATGAGCTGTGCTCTATGATTATAGGCTTTTGGTGTGGTGCCTCAGACGGTAATAAGAAAATTTGCTGGGTCTCTAGAGACAAGTTGTGCTCTCCGAAAATTTGTGGGGGGCTTGGTTTTAAAGATTTATCTCTTTTTAACCAAGCTCTTCTGGGCAAGCAGGCTTGGAGAATTGTTATGAATAAAGACTCGTTGGTTTCTAGAGTTCTTCAGGCAAAGTATTTTAGGCAGGAGGATTTCTTATCTGTCTCGCTGAAGCAGGGGAGTTCTCATCTTTGGAGGAGTTTGGTTTGGGGCAGGAGTCTCCTTATTAAAGGCCTTCGTTGGAGGGTAGGTAATGGTAAGAATATCAGTGTGTTTCGGGATCCTTGGATACCAAGGGCGTCCACTTTCAGACCCTTCTCGAATGCCCCTGTGGATGATCTCATGGTCGCATCTCTCATCTCCCCCTCGCCCCATTCTTGGGATTTGGCTAAGCTTGATCAGGTCTTTGTGGCAGCGGATAGGGATTCTATTCTGGAAATTCCTTTGAGTTTTGGTGATTGTTCTGATTCCTTAATCTGGTATTTTGATAAAAATGGGGAGTATTCTGTGAAGAGTGGGTATAGAGTTGCAGCGCAGGAAAAACTCTCCCTCAAAGGTTCCTCCTCGTGTCCGGATTCGAAATGGTGGCTTGCACTTTGGAATCTCAACATCCCCCCCAAAATTAAAATTTTCATATGGAGAGTTTGTCTCAATGCCATTCCGTCTCTTTGTAATCTTTGCTCTAGGAAGATTGTGGTTGACCCGTGTTGTTCTAGATGCGGTGATGCTCCCGAGAGCTCAGCCTATGCCCTTTTTTGGTGCAGCGCTGTGCGCCCTATTTGGCAGTCCACTGTTTTCTGGGACATTCTCAATTTACAGTGCCATATTTCTTGTTTTGATTTGATCTTGTGGGTTTTTGTTAGGGCTAAGAGAGCTGAGCTCGAGGAGTTCTGCATGATCCTGTGGGGGGTTTGGTCTGAAAGGAATGCTGTCTGTCATTCTAAATCCCCCAGGTTTAGTGCTGATTTGGTTTCTTGGTCTCTCTCTTTGCTTCGTGAATTTCAGGGTACCCAGAAGGTCTTTGGCTCTCTTCTCCAGCCCCCCAGGCAGCCTCGCTCTTCTCCGTGGTCGCCTCCCCCCGCAGGCTCCTTGAAGTTAAATACTGATGCAGCAGTGAAGCCTGGTTGTTCTGTGATGGGTTCTGGTGCAGTGGTGCGTGATTCTCAGGGCAAGGTTGTAGCAGCTTCTGCCAAGCCCCTCTTGGGGTTTTTTCCTGCTGAGCTTGGCGAGCTGCTGGTGTTGCGAGAGGGGTTGCTGCTGGCGAAGGAGTTCAACCTGAGTATTGAGTGGGTTGAGTTAGATGCTGTTAATGTTGTGGCTAGGGTGTCTAACTCTCTTCCTAGTTCTGTTATGGATCCTATTTTTTCTGATGTTAAGGCTTTATTTAGGGCTGTGGGAGTTTCCAACTGTCATGCCATTCCTCGTTCTGGGAATGGAATGGCACATTCTCTTGCTTCCCTAGCCTTTTCCTCTAAGGAGGAGTTTTGTTGGTTCAATCCTGAACCTAGCTTTCTTGTTGGTCTTCTGTATTAGAAGCTTTTATTGAAATAAAAAAAAAAAAAAAAGAAAAATCTCTTTTACTTTTCTTTTTTTTTTACGCCACAATGCTTTGCATGATTGCCTGCTTTTTTCTTTTTTTTTTGATTTTTTTTTCAACTTTCAAGGAAAAAGATTTATCAAAACCCTAACTTACAAGTTTAAGTCATAATCATGAAATTACAACTAAACATGTTTATCAATTCTAAAAGAGAGTTACAAGAATGAAAATTAAAGAAGGAAAGGGATAGAAAAACTCCTGGAATGTATGAACTCGCGTCCTCTTCGAATTGTGATTTCTTCTAGCTTTCACTTTCTCCCAAATCCAAGCTTGATGTTGAGAAGATCGCTAAAGGATTAAATCTGCACTCTCTTGTCTCCAAGAGGATCTTTTTCTTCCCCTTGGCCTCTTCTTTTCTCTATTATTCTCCTCTTGGTCGAGCCTTTTGAGCCTGAAGGGAGTTTTAGAAAACGTTTGATTATCGTATAACATACGGAATTTGGTTTCAAAAATTTTCTTTTAATTGAAAAACTATTTTTCAATCAGGAACGAGTTCCTGTATATAGTAGAAAAAGACTTTAGAAACTACAAACCTTTTTCTTGATTTTCCTTTTTCTGATTCCTTGATCTACCACTAAATCTTCCCAGCTATGAACCGCGGTCTGACAACGTGTGTGTGGGCATGTCATGGCAAGAGGTGGAGGTCACGTGAAAAACGAACGGAGAACTTTTTCTCCTACGGCCGGCCACACCTGCAAGTAAAGGGAGAGTAAAAAAAAAAAACTTTTTTTTTTCTTTCTTCTCTCTTTGGTGGCCGAACCCTCTTATGTTTCTCACTTATGTGTTAGATTAATTTTTCCTAACTATATAACACTTATATAGTAGTCCTTTAGGGTTTTAGTATGACCAAGTCAAAATAGAATTCTAAATCCTATTTATTTTTTGCCTCTCTAAAGACTTGAACCTGTGACCTTTTGGAGTATTAAAATAATCTAATTATTTTAATTCTTTTGTCCTAGTCATTATTTAATTACATGACCTCATATTCAATAAATAGAATTAATAATTTCTATTATTTTATTAACTATTTAATTAATTAAATAATCACATTATTTAATTATTCTCTTTTATTTAAATTATATTACTTTCGTAATACTATTAATTGGACCATCCAATTAATCTACCGTGACCCTCATTACCAACAACCACAAGGGCTAGCAAGGGAACCTAATGGACCTACAGTTTTGAGCTTCAATAATATTTAGTAATATTAATTAAAACTCTTTAATTAATATTTTACGATTATGAACTTTGGAGTTATTCCACTAAAAACCCGAGGCTGCACTCTCAGAACTGTAGACGTGTTTATACAATCTGAAGTCTCAGTGTCCATTGATATAGCTAATTGCATATAGTGTGATCTTCCACAAATAGTTCATCACTAGAGCTGGGTCATAAAGTCCGTTATACCCCTTTAGAAATATCTTTTCATTTAAGTACCATTGATTTTCTAATGAACAATTAAATCCTGTCTTCCTTACGGAAGAAGGAGAGCGCTCATAATCGTTCAAGCCCCGAATCAACCTTTAAGGGAACTACTCATCTACTTCAATCAAGAAAGAGTAGATTCCACTATTATTTTCAAACCTTCCCATCCACAAGCCAAACCGCAACTCCAAGATACGGAGTTATTAGTCAAGATTCACATCAACCTCACTCATGGTAAATCAAAAGCCACGATCCAACCTGAAAGAGTTGATAAGACACTCAGGATTAAGTTCACCTATAAATAGCCATCGTTTATCAATTATATATGAATCTCATCTACTAACGGATCTTGGTGAGAGATTCACATAAATCGTGGCCCAGTCCTATATGATCTCATTATATAAGGTGTTGGGATTTATGCCCTAAAGCTTGTAATTGTACATGGTTAAAGATAATAATAAGAATTATTCAGATTATCATTCAAGTTTATAAATGTTTTATATTCAGCAATACATTCATATTATACAAAAACATCTTAGATTGCAATATGTAATCTCATAATGAGTATATAATGGTCATATACAGAGATGATTCATTTTGAGACGTACAATCTAAAGAGTCCGTAGAGAGCGAACAAAGCTGGGTACTTTGTTTGTGATAGATCTACTGTTGCGGTCCATTCTGTAAAGTACGGTAGTCTTATCCTAGACCGCTCATGTAGTTGACATGAGAATGGAGGCACCTTATACGATGAGATCATATAGGACTGGGCCACGATTTATATGAATCTCTCACCAAGATCCATTAGTAGATGAGATTCATATATGATCGATAAACGATGGCTATTTATAGGTGATCTTAATCCTAAGTGTCTTATCGACTCCTTCAGGTTGGATCATGACTTTTGATTTATCATGAGTGAGGTTAATGAGAGTCTCAACTAATACCTTCGTATCTTGGAGTTACGGTTTGGCTTGTGGCTAGGAACGTTTGAACACAATAGTGGAATTCACTCCTTTTTAATTGAAGTAGATAAGTAGTTCCCTTAAGGGTTGATTCGGGGCTTAAACTATTATGAGCGCTCTCCTTCTTCCGTGAGGAAGATAGGATTTAATTATTCATTAGAGAATCAATGGTACTTAAAGGAAAAGATATTTCTAGAGGGGTATAACGGACTTTTTGACCAAGCTCTAGTTATAAACTATTTGTGGAGGATCACACTATATGCAATTAGCTATATCAATGGACGTTGAGACTTCAGATTGTATAAATACGTCTACAGTTCTGAGAGTGCAACCTCGGGTTTATAGTGGAATAACTCCGAGGTTAATAATCAAAGAGCTTTAATTAATATTACTAAGTAATATTGGAGCTCAAAACTGTTGGTCCATTAGGTCCCCTTACTTGCCCTTATGGTTGTTGGTAATGAGGGTCACGGTAGATTAATTGGATGGTCCAATTAATAGTGTTACGAAAGTAATGCGATTTAAATAAAAGAGAATAATTAAATAATGTGATTATTTAATTAATTAAATATTTAATAAAATAATAGAAATTAATAATTATGAATTATTAATTCTATTTATTAAATAGGAGGTCATGTGATTAAATAATGACTAGGATAAAATAATTAAAATAATTAGATTATTTTAATAGCCCAAGAGGTGAGAGGTTCAAGTCTTTAGGGAGGCTAAAAATAAATAGGATTTAAAATCCTATTTTGACTTGGTCAAACTAAAACCCTAAAGGACTACTATATAAGTGTTATATAGCTAGGAAAAACCTAACAGAACACACAAGTGAAAAAGAAAGAGAATTCGGCCACCAAAGAGAGAAGATAAGAGAAAAAAAAAGTTTTTTCTGACTCTCTCCTCTTTTGAAGGATTCGGCCGGCGTTCTTTTCACGTGACCACCATCTCTTTCCATAACGTGCCCACACATACGTTGTCAGACTGCAGGTCATAGCTCGGAAGATCAGGTGGTAGATCGAGGAATAAAAAAAAATCAAGAAAAAGTATATAGTTCTTAAAGTCTTTTTCTACATATATACAGGAACTCGTTCCTAATTGAAAAGATTTTCAATATAAGAAAAATTTTTGAAACCCAATTCCGTATGTTATATGATAATCAAAATCTTTTCTAAAACTCCCTTCAAGGTGTCTCCATTCTCATGTCAACTACATGAGCGGTCTAGGATAAGACCACCGTACTTTACGGAATGGACCGCAACAGTAGATCAATTACAAACAAAGTACCCAGCTTTGTTCGCTCTCTACGGATTCTTTAGATTTAATGCCTCAAAATGAATTCTCTCTGTATTTGACCATTATATACTCATTCTGAGATTACATCTTACAATCTAGGATGTTCTTGAACAATACGAATGTATTACTGAATATAAAACATTTATAAATTTTAATGATAATCCGAATAATTCTTATTAAGTTTATAACCATTTACAATTACAAGCTTTAGGGCATAAATCCCAACAATCTCCCTCTTGCACTAAAGCAGATGGGACATGTCTCGTAATCCTAGACCCTCTAGGTGACTTTCAAACACTTTAGCTGTCAAGGTCTTCTTAAATGGATCAACCAAGTTATCTTGTGACACAATATTCGTCATAACCACGTTTCCTCGTTGCACTATCTCTCTGATGAGATGATATTTCCTCTATATATGCTTCCCTTTTTTATGGCTTCTTGGTTCTTTGGAATTGGCCACAGCTCCACTATTATCAAAATAAAGTGTAATGGGTCTATCCATATCTGGAACAACTTCCAGATCACTCAAGAACTTTCGGAGTCAAACAGCCTCCTTAGCTGCTTCACAAGCTGCTAGATACTCGTCTTCCGTGGTGGAATCAGTAATACAAGAATGCTTAATACTCCTCCAAATTATGGCTCCACCATCAAGGGTTAGTACTGACCCACACATTGATTTCCTTGAATCCTTGGCTGACTGAAAGTCAGAATCTGTATATCCCAGTGGAATCAAATTCGAATGGGAATATACAGTTATATAGGGAAGATACTTGAGATATGCTTAACAGCAACCCAATGATCCAATCCTGGGTTGGACTGATATCTGCTGGCTACTCCCACTGCGATGCAGATGTCGGGTCTTGTGCATAGTATTGCATACATAAGACTGTCTATTACGCATGCATAGGGAATCTGTCTCATATCCTCAATTTCTTGCGGTGTCTTAGGACACTGATCCTTAGACAAGTGAACTCCATGCCTTAAAGGTAAACTACCTTTCTTGGAGTTCTACATAGAGAATCGCACAAGTATATTGTCGATATACGATGCTTGAGACAATGCTAACAGTTTGTTCTTACGATCTCTTATCAATTGGATCCCAAGAACATAACTTGCCTCTCTCAAATCTTTCATTTGGAATTGGTTAGCAAGCCAACCCTTTACCTCTGACAATGTTCCTACGTCATTCCTAATGAATAGGATATCATCAATGTAAAGGACCAGGAAAACTACTTTCTTGTCAATGATGCGCTTGTATACACAAGGCTCTTCAATTTTCTACTCAAAGCCATAGGTTTTGATTACAGTATCAAACCTAATGTTTCAAAATCTAGCCATCTGGTTAAGTCGATAAATGGACATTTGCAGTTTGCAAACCTTTTGCTCTTGATCTTAGGATACGAATCCCTTTAGTTGCATCATATAGATGCTCTCATCTAGATTGCCATTCAAGAATGCAGTTTTGATGTCCATTTGCCAGATTTTGTAATCGAAATAGGCAGCTATGGATAAGAGTATCCTAATAGACTTTAAAAATAGCTATAGGCGAGACGGTTTCATCATAATGAATGCCTTCCTTCTGGGTGTAACCCTTAGCCACTAGCCTTGCCTTGAAGGTCTTTACCTTCCCGTCTATTCCTCTCTTACGCTTGTAGATCCACTTACATCCTATAGGCTTTATCTCATCTGGTAAGTCTACAAGTTTCCAGACTGAGTTAGAGTACATGGACTCCATCTCAAGATTCATGGCTTTAAGTCATTCCTCTTTGTCTGAATCTTCCATTACATGTCTAAATGTCAATGGATCATCCACACTATCATCAGAAACGACACCCTGTGCCTTTCCAATGCCTAAGTAGCAATCAGGTTGTCAAACAACCCTTTCACTACGTCTAGGTTGTAGTGTATCCTGACTAGGAATCATCTGACTATCAGATGTTTGTGGAATAATAACATCATCAACAATTCTTGTTGACTGAGCACTGGTCGTACCAGGTTCTAGCTCTTTTAACACAATCTTACTACGAGGTTTATAATTGCTTATATAATTATCCTCAAGAAACGTTGCATTTGTCGATATAAACACTTTGTTTTCTTATGGATTGTAAAATAATCCACCTCGTGTTTCCTTTGGGTACCCTGCAAATAAACATACTTGTGAACAATGTTCCAGCTTTCCACTTCTATTCTTCAGTACATGTACTAGACATTCCCATATGTGAAAATGTCGTAAACTAGCTTTACGACTATTCCACAACTCTAGGAGAGTCTTAGGAACAGACTTGGATGGAACTACATTCAGTATGTAAGTCGTTGTTTGCAGTGCATATACCCAAAAAGAATATGGTAATTATGAGAAACTAATCATAGATCTCACCATTTCCATCAAGGTTTTATTTCTCCTCTCCGCAACACCATTCTGCTGTGGTGTATCTGGAGCCGTGAGTTGTGATACTATCCCATGCTCAACCATGTAGTATTCAAACTCTTGGTCGAGATACTCACCCTCACGATTCGATCGTAGAGATTTGATTGTTTTGCCTAATTGATTTTCAACTTCAGTTCGGAATTATTTGAACCTTTCAAAGGTTTCCGACTTACGTTACATTAGGGAAACATACTCGTATTTAGAGTAGTCATCAATAAATGTGACATGATACTCATAACCACCTATAGCTCTAATATTGAAGGGTTCACAGACGTCTGAGTGTATGAGTTCTAGTGGTTGTGTGGCTCTAAGACCTTTTCTTGTAAAAGGTCTCTTGATCAGTTTACCCTACAAACAAGATTCATATATAGGAAATGTACCGATCTCTAACTGACTTAAAGATCCGCTTTTTACTAGTCTGTTTATCCTATCAAGGTTTATATGTCCAAGTCTTAGATGCTACAGATACGTGTCATCATCTGGAGAAATCTTTTGTCGTTTTGTTTTTGGTTTTTCAACTTTAAACAATTCAGTATTAAGCAGTGTTGTATGAATTAACGGTCTTAAAACATACAAGTCATTTTTGTTTATACCAGAACAATCATTCATTCCATTTCTTGAAATGATAACTGATTTGTCATTAAAAAAGAACTTTATGAAACTTTTTCATGTAATCTGGATATAGAAATCAAATTCCTTATAAATCTAGGAATGAAACATACATTGTTCAATAAAAGAAAATGAATATTTATTTGTAGTCTAACTACTCCCACTGCTCGTGCCGAAACGACATCCCCTGTTCTAACGCGTATAGTAAAGGACCCCTCCTCCAGCTTTTGCCAATAATCATTCCAATGTAAAGAAAAACAAAAATAGTTAGTGGCCCCTGAATCTACTATTCAAGGTGAAGAATCATCTTCCACTAAACAAGATTTGATAAGTAAATCTGATTTACTTTTCACTTTGTTCCTATTGGAGAGCTCCTCGAAGTACCGTAGACAGTTTCTCTTCCAATGACTAACCTCATTACAATGGAAATATTTTCATTTTGCTTAGTCAGTCATGGTGCTCTATATCTTGGGCTTAGCCTTTACTTTACCAGTAGACCTATTCCTCTTCTTTAAACAAGAACAGGATGGCTTAGCAACATTTGCTTTGCCGATCTTACTTTTGGTAACTCGTCATGCATTGGTTACAGACTCTAGAGGACATTCCTCCATAAGCACAGATTTAAAGTCTTTACAGACCATGATTGTATTCACGTTGTGTTCCACTTAATAAAGTTATCCCGATTAATGTTTCGTTTGTGAGGAAATAATAATGCAGAAGATAACGCTGATATTTAAAGACATAAATCTAAATATCATTCATTTCATACATTCATATCAAATGCTATATGTTCGGCATAAAATTAAACATGATGCATGAGCTTAATTTTAATGAACTAAAAAATCCCTAAAAGTAGTTACTATGCCGCGACAATCCAACATCCCACAAGTAAGTGCCTAGGTAGACTAAGTCAAATCCTTGCATATTAGATCGAGACATTCTCAATCGGATAATACACCAGAATAACTCTTTATTCTTATATTACCAACCATCGTTTTTGTTTAGTTAGGACAATAAATTAACAACTTAATTAAGTCCTTTATGAGTGTGACCTACTGTTTCAGAATTCACGAACTTAACTTGAGAGTGCCTAGGTAGGCTAGGTCAGTCCCAAAATATATTCTGAAAACCTATTCGTTAGAAAGTCAACCTTGGTATTGACTCTTATGGACACCCTCCATAGGGAGGACGAAAACAAAGCCATTACGAGGCGCCACTCGAGTCTCACGGTGTTGAACTAACAATGGAGTCTGCGGGATATAATGTCATATATCCCTCTCTCACTCACTATTTGTAGTTCAGGATTTTCTTTAAACTTAGAGTTTCTAAAACTCTATATTTCTAGTCTTTACTTAGATTCTACGACTAATATAAAATCTAAGTTTACTAGTTATAATAAATTATTCAATTTTAACTCTTAAAATATAATTTATTATTTCAATTTCTAATTTACATAAACTATTTAAATAAACTAGAAATTAAATTTGAAATTACCAAGTTTTAACAATTAAAACTAAATCATATTATTTGGTCCAAGTATGTCTTTGGTGTTTAGTTAAATTAAAACCTATCATTTAAAATGACCTAACTAAATCTAATTAAACACTTTAATATATAGATTAATAATTAATGAGACTTACCAAGTTTTTACTCCTAAAACCTAATCTCATTATTTGGTTCTTTTTAATTAAGTAATTAATATTATTAATCTTAATTAATGTAAGAACCTAACTAATCAATTTAATTAAACTCTTTTATTAGTGGATTAGTTAATATAATAAGAATTACCAAGTTTTTAATCCTAAAAACAATCTCATTATTTGATTCTTTTTAATCAATGAATTAATCTAATTAATCTTAATTAATACAAAGAATCTAACAAATCATATTAATTAAACTCTTTGATTTGTTGATATTACCAAGTTTTTACACCTAAAAACTAAATCCATTATTCAATTGTCATTTATGAAATTGTTTTCTATTTTAATCTCATTAAAATAAAACAATATATTATGACAATTATGAATGACATATTATTTATGCATGTGTAGGCACACCTAATCTAGATGATATTCATATGTATGACAATG
This sequence comes from Xanthoceras sorbifolium, assembly GCA_003430845.1. Classification (NCBI taxonomy): domain Eukaryota; kingdom Viridiplantae; phylum Streptophyta; class Magnoliopsida; order Sapindales; family Sapindaceae; genus Xanthoceras; species Xanthoceras sorbifolium. The sequence continues at coordinate 28,403,607 of CM010621.1, forward strand.
CTTTAACATTCATATAATCATCACATGAAAATAAATAAAGCATATGTAATTGACAAATCAAATGTGAATAACCCGTCCTCCTCTCTTTGAAACAAGGGGCGCTTCTGCGAGTGACATGGGTTATCTAACTTACACAACTCTAATTACAATTATATTCTCAAGGCATTCTTTGATCTTCAAGAGTTCTTCTTCAAGTTGAATTCCTCTTGTCTTTATTTTCCTTATCAAGTCAAACTTGATTTTTGTCAAAAGTCAACATCCTTTCCAGAGGTCCACGTGTTACCTTAACACGCACCCTGGGTCAAGACAAAACCCTAAACAACCCTAATGCATGTGAAAGGGCGGCTGCCAGTAGCGGAGCTGCACGCACGCAAGTTGTACGAGGCCCTTGCGCGAGCCGCGCTTTTGGGTGCGTTCTTGGGTCGTTTCGCCCATGGTATTCCGCTCCAATTTTCTGCACCTTATTCAAAAAATATTCGATAATATTTTTTCAAAAAAATCAGTAAAAAAGCGTTCGCAAAAAATACGAAAAAACAGCCCCAGCGCAAACGTGACAGCAGCCCACGTGCACGCCTGTTATTTTAATTATTTTTGGTCTGCCTAAAGACTTAAACCTATAACCTTTAGGACTATTAAAATAATCTAATTATTTTAATTATTTTGTCCTAGTCATTATTTAATCACATGACCTTATATTTAATAAATAGTATTAATAATTCATAATTATTAATTTCTATTATTTTATTAAATATTTAATTAATTAAATAATCACATTATTTAATTATTCTCTTTTATTTAAATTATATTAATTTCGTAATACTATTAATTGGATTGCATATCTCAAAGTGAATCATCTCTATATATGACCATCGTATACTCATTCTGAGATTATATCTTGCAATCTAGGATGTTCTTGCACAATACGAATGTATTACTGAATATAAAATATTTATAAACTTGAATGACAATCTGAATAATTCTTATTAAGTCTTTAACCATTTACAATTGCAAGTTTTAGGGCATAAATCCCAACAGAGCCCTAGCCAAACTCCCTTTTGCTTTCTCTCCTTTTTCTTTTTATAGTAAACTGGTTTAAGGCACTTAAGTTCCGCTCGCAATTTGGCGAAGTTGCGAGTCTAAGTCGCATGAGTTTCAGTCTCGGTGCTGAAATTTGGCTCTCACGACTTGGCCAAGTCATGGTTTCAAGTCGCGAGTCTGCACACTGATGTAAAAATGAGCATAACTTCCTCTAGAAAACTCAGAATCATGAACCATAAAATTTTTCAAAAAGTAGACATCTAGCCCTTTCCAGAAATATAAGATTCCTAACGTAGTTCATTATGTGGAATGTATGACGGCTTCCAAAACATGACAGTTGTGCACTAATAATTCTTCAAATCTTCGATTTAATCCACCAAAACTCTTCAATTAACCATAAAACCTTTTTACCTACACACTAGAGTAAAACATCAAAAACAACCGATAATTACATGAGAATGAAATAATAGGTAAAGGTAGGTAAAGATGAAGGCCCATTTTTTATCAAGAAATGGAGCCAATAGTGTATCATATGGTTTAGAATCTACCATGTTGGTCTTTGAAAGGAGATCAGTGACATAGTTAGACTGTGTGAGATAAAGGCTAGAACTGTCCCTATAGACTTCAAAGCCACAAAAATAAATGATGCAACCCAAAACCTTTAAAGCAAAAGTCTGGTGCAACTGATTGATCAATCTTTGAATGGTAGTAGGAGAATTCCCATTGAGCAGAACATCGTCCACGTACACAAGAAGATACAGAATAGTGGAGCCTTGATGGTGGATGAAAAGAGAAATGTCAGAGGCAGAGTTCTTAAATCCCTAGGAGAGTAAGGCAGTCTTCAACTTGGTGAACCAAGAGCGAGGCGCTTGTTTAAGGCCATAAGGAGCCTTTTGCAATTTGTAAGCATAATGAGGAAACTGCTTATCAAGGAATCCAGGGGGCTGCTCCATATAAACAAGTTCATAGATATCTTCATTCAAGAAGGCATTATTTATGTCAACTTTAGATGTCCCAGCCATGAGACATAACAAGAGAGAAGATGACTTTGATGGTGGAAGACTTCACAACAGGGCTATATGTGTCAAAGAAATCTAAGCCAGCTATTTGGTGAAATTCTTTAGCCACCAGCCTGGCTTTATGCTTCAAGACAGTCCCATCAGATCGTTATTTGATCCTATACACCCATTTGTAACCTACAATATTCATATTAGGTGTAAAAGGGACAAGCGTCCAGGTTTAGTTGGAATGCAAGGCATGGAGTTCCTCCTACATATCCTTCACCCAAACAGGACTGCACAAAGCTTCCTTAACAGATAGAGGTTCACAAACAGCTGTAGAGAATGCCTGATATGATTTTGCTGAAATGGCACCACTTCGAAGTCTAGTAACCATAGGATGTTGAGGAGTTAGAGCAGACACTAAAGGTGGAGACTAATTTATAGTAGGGGCAACATTGTTTGATGAATTTAAAATAGTGTTGGGAGGAACAACTGGAGCTGTAATAGAGGGAGTGGTGTCCTATAAATCAACAACTAGCTTGAGAGCAGAAGGAGTTGAGGAAGCAGCTGCAACATGTAGAGGACAACTGACACGAGTAACAACAGCAGGTGGAGAAGCTGGAGATCTCTGAGGAAACATAGTTTGATGAGCGAATTCTAACTCATTAAATAACACATGTCGAGAAACATAGTGAAAGTTTAAGTGCAACGGTTTAATATGAACCTAGAGGGGGGGTGAATAGGTTCTTACCCAATTTTTTGATTAGCAACAGTTTAATTAGACCAATTCAACAAATATAAACACATAACAAATGCGGAAAAAAAATAAACAAAATCAACACAAGAATTTTAGCGTGGAAAACCCCTTCCAACAAGGGATCAAAAACCACGGGACCACTCTTGGCCACTTAACGGACAATCCACTAGTGATAAATGCAGTACACGCTCATGTTGAAATTACAAGGACTCACCCTTCTTGGACTATCCCACTCTAGTCTACCCGCAGGCCTTTTCCCTAATGATCTCGTAAGATCCACTAGGTGACTAAACATATATCCTCAAGCTATTCTAGAATTCACACTCTTATTGGCGTGAACCTACACCTATCGTCTCGCAAGAACCAACTAGTGAAATTCCACACAAATGCAACTTTTCCACAAGAAGCAAACCTTGAGCTCATTCACAAGACTTCACCAAAGTCACACAAGCTCTTCTAACAACACAAAAGATTATGGTCTAAGTGTTCAATGATGCATGAACATATAATTAGGATGCATGACCAATACAATCTATGATGTTAAGTGAACTAGTGCATACAATCTACTTAAATAACACTTAGCATAAACACATTTCAAGACCTAACAAATTTTGTAACAAATTCAACACTTTCAAGTTATGAAACAAACATATTCAATGCATGAACTCTACAAAATAGCCAATATGTTTATATGAATGTGATTCTAGCAACAAGTAAATTATTATAACAACAACACTTTTGATCCAACCTAGATTAGTACCAATCCACTAAACACATGTGAGATAGAGGTATAGTTCATTCAAGTAAGACAAATGCACTTTAAATCACAACATAAACTTATCTAGGTACTAATTCAACTTCTTAAATCCCTTATCATGCATTAAACACAAAACCCATACGTTTTCAACATCTAATCAATATCTAACTCCCATTCATGAACAATAAAGAGATTTAAAAGAAATGAATCATAAAACAAATTCAACATATAAGAAAAACACTTACCACAAGTCTCTAGTTTGATTCCATGGACATACAAGACAGATTGGGTGAGTTTTAAGAGATTGGATTTGAGAGAGCATGAAGAGAGGGAGCTGCTAGGGTTCTTCTTTCTGATATTGGGATGAAAAAGACGAAGTGGCCTTTATATAGAAAGAGCCACGGGTCAGGTTGCCATACAAAACTGGTCGGGCGCACATGTTGGGTCGGGTGCAGTTTTTTACACTGACCTATGTTCGGTTTCAAGCTAATATCTAGAGAAACGCGACCCAGCAAATTCTGAAAAAATAACTGAAGAAAGTAGACACATATATGAACAACTTTCATGAGAACACCATTTAAAATTCGGACAGTAAGGGTGCCATATTGGACCACATACATGACACACAAAAACTGTCTCCCCTATTTTTTCAACACTAACCTATGTCTGGTATTTAGCTATTATCTAAGAAAACGCCACCCAAAAAATTTTGAAAATATTAAAGAAGAAAGTAGACACATATATGAACAACATTCATGAAGAACACCATTTATAATTCGGACAGGAAGGGTGACATATTGGACCACATACATGTCAAACAAAAACTGTCTCCCTTGTTTTTCCAACATTGACCTATGTCCAGTTTCTATCTAATATCTAGCGAGGTGCAGCCCAGAAAATTCTGAAAAACTTATAGAAGTAAGTACACACATAGGCCAACAACTTTCACGAAGAACACGCTTTGCAATTCAGATAGAAAGGTAGAGATATGTGATCATCTATAGGATGCATTTGCAGAATATAGCATATGAATGCAATACAATGAACTATGCACCGTATACCATGTTAATGATGAATGAGATGCCTACAAATATAATGACTGATATGTTATGAGTGTGTGAGATCCTAAAAAACCTTTGTGAGATTGAGAGCAACTTACTAAATGAATCGATAATCTTGATGCCTTCAACGAAAGCTCCCAAACATAATTACAACAAAAGAGTGTTTTGCACGGAATTAGCCAACCTAGAAAATACTCGACCTAACACATAGATTTTTCCACTTGAAGATAAGCACCAATAACCTTTATGAGAAGGGTTGTAGCCAATGAAAATGCACTTTTGGGAGTGAATGTCCAACTTATGCTTGGAATAGTCTCTCAAGTAAGGAAAGTATATACAGTTAAAAGTCTTGAAGAAGCTGTAACTGGGTTTCTTATAGTGCAATTTCTCAAAAAGAGGCATGAAACTTGTTATGTGTCAAATTACACTAGGCCCAAAAAGGCCTAAAAATGCTAAAATATTAAAGAAGGCCCAACAGACAAAGGGAGTCAACAGATCGTAACAAAATGGGCCCTGGCCCAATAAACTATAAAGGAATAAGCTCTATCCAAACGACCTGCACGGGAAACACAAAGAAGTTAAGTAACAACCTTCGCCAACTGTCTGGTCGCAGATGAAACAACACTCAGCTCACAGGCTACGCAGCTCGAAGCCCCAATAAAAAGAGGAATCCCGAAGATATAGGGATTGCATTCGGTCAGCTAGCAGATTCCCAATCAATCTCAAATTCCTTAATCCCAGCAATTGTATTCAATCCAAATCACGGCTGTTAGTGATAGAATTTCGTCCCCAATTTATGTAAATAGATTCTATGCAAAACAGGATAACTCCAACCCTTTCACACTATAAAAGGGGCAAATCATCACTGTTACAAAGGTTACCAATTTCTCCAGAAAAAGCATACAAAAAGCAAGCTCCGCAATTATATTCAGCGAGCTCGACTTGAATACAAAGAACAGTGGATGTAGGCATTCTCTTAAGCCAAACCACTTTAAAAATCTCATATTTTGATCTTTTTATTCATTTTTATCCCTCAAATGATAGATAATCATTGCTATTTCCGTTGACCATATTTGCACATCAACAAAACTCAAACTCGAAGAAGGAAGATTGTTGATGATAAAAGTAGCAGTAATGAAGGCCTTATACCAAAACGTAATAGGCATGTTAGCATGAATAAGTAAGGTCAGACCAAGCTCAGCTATGTGGCGGTGTTTCCTTTCAAGAACCCCATTCTGGTGATGGGTATATGGACAAGAAATTTGCTGCTTGATGCCCATAGAAGCCAAAGGTTTAGTGAAGCACAAATATTCACCCCCCATATCGGTTTGCAGACACTTAATAGCTGTACCAAGTTGCACTTGAACAAGTTTTTTTTAATATCAAGAAGGTTGAAAAAGCTTCAGATTTGAGCCTTAGAGGAAAACACCATGATTATCTAGAATAAGCATCAATGAAGACTATGTAGTACCTATAAACCTCTGTAGAGATGATTGGAAAAGGGCCCCAAATATCACTACAAACTCCAATGATGACTTAGTAGAAATATCAAGCATTGAAAATGGCAATTTATGCATTTTTCCTATTTGACAAGCATCACAAAAGGTAGGAGACTTAACATCAAAAGGAAAATGCTGTATTTGTATGACTTTTTTGAACACAAGGTCAGATGGATGCTCAAGTTTGGCATGCCAAATATTAGAATTGTTTTTAACAGCATTATTAACATCAAACACATCAGATTTTGATCATTTGTGATGCACCAAACAAGTACTGCTTTTATTACAGCTAACATAACCATTATGTGGGATCATAGGAGGTCGAGAAGAAGAGTACCTTCTGTCATTAATTCCTGCATTGCTTGGACCAGCTATCCTCATGTGATACAATCCATTGTCAATGGAGCCTTGAAGAAGCACACTCTTGGTTTTCAGATCCTTAACAACACAACCAACATTAGTGAACTCAGCAACAATATTATTGTCCTTGGTTAGCTGAGAAATACTAAGTATATTTTTAAATATTTGAGGAACATGTAGAATTTGTTTGAGATGCACATCTATATATGGTGTAGTATCTGAACTAACAACTTGAGAGCCAATATGCTTAATATCAAGATGGGCACCATTTCCGACCAATAATTTGTCATTACCTCTATAATCAGTATGTAGAGAGAAATTATTCAATTTAGAAGTGATATGGTTTGTAGCACCACTATCCACATACCACGATTGATCACTTTGATTATCTGAATTGGCACAGTAAGCTGGAGAATAGTGATGACACATACCATGTTGCTGATTCTGATGAGCAATATTAAACTGATCATTGTTGGTTGAAGAGTTTTGCTGTTGAACATAATTCGCCTGTGGTGATGGATTTGGACTTTGAAAGCCTTGATCAAAACGTTTGTAACACTTTAGAGCTCCTTGTCCAGGCTTAGAACATAATTGGCAATAGATCCTCTTATTAGAATGTTAATATCTACTTACCTTTGGACCATTTCTTCCTCTGCCATTGCCTCTGTTATTTGGACCAGGATTGCCACCACCTTTTTGTCATAGTTTCCAGGTTGATTGGCAGTAAAATTAGCTGAAGCACCAGCTATGTTAAGCTGAGTTGTAGAGTTAAGCTGATCAATTCGCTGCTCATGCATCAAAAAAAGAAACTGAGCATCCTCTAAAGACATTGTGCGATGTTGAGAAGATATCATGACCACAACAACATCATATTCGTGGCCAACTCCACTTATAAGTGCTAGGATCAAATCTCAATCAGGTACATCCTCTCCAGCAGCCATCAATGCATCTCCAATATCTTTTATCTTCATGATAAACTCACTCAAAGAATCTCCTCCTTTCTTGATTATTTGTAGCTGCTGTCACAGTTGCAAGATCCTATCTATAGATTGTTGCGGATATAACCTGTCAAGTTTGAGCCACAGTTCTAAAGAAGTTTTACATCTTGTTACCTGACCAATAAGACACGGACTGACCGTAGAAATAAGCCAACCAAGAAGAAGTTGATCTGACTTTTTCTAGGTAACAGCAGATACATTGACCTATTATTCAATCATTGATTCACCATTTATAGTTGTGTTTTGAACTTTGATAAATATTGGTGGAACTTGAGTTAAAGGAGAGATCATTCTTTAAGATCCAAAGCTCTAATCGCTAGAAGAAGCTGAGTTTTCCAGTGGATATAGTTGCTCCTATTAAGTTTGATGGAGACGTTAAATGACAAGGTTTTGGCTATGAAGTTCAGATCCATAGTTGGAGTCGCAGATATCAGACTACTCAGGTTGAGACCAGAATCAGCAGTTGATGAAGAAGCCATTGACGCTAGCAACTCATCATCAAGCTACCATGTGAAGTTACACAGTCTACAAGCTAGAATTTCTCTTGAGCTCAAGAAGCTAATCATCCAAGAGAAGCCATAGATGTGTTTAGAGAAAATTGCTCTCTTTCTGACTTTTATAAAACTCAGTAACCTTATAAGAATGAGACTAGCTCAAATATATACACGGTCATCAATAATAGAATTAACCAAGTTGCCACATCAGATTCTTGAATAACTGATTTGTAACTAACTTAGCAACTTAACAAATCTAGAGTTCAGCTGATGTGCATCAGCTTCATGATAATCCTATGCACAAGCACTTCCATCAAACTTGAGATAATCACCATTGCATGCTTGATTATGTTGATTGCTTGTATTGCATGGTACAAGACCTATTGCATTGTTTTTCAGAATTGCAAGTCTCGTAAATGCTTTGCCAAACTTATTGTTGTTCTGATTTATTGCTAGAGTAATTGCCACTAACTCCTTAAGCTTAACTTGCAAGATGGAACCTCAACATATTTTTAAGGTTAAGCAACAAAGAGATCTATGTAATCTTCAAGATCCAATGCATGAATAGCTAGAACAACTTGAGTTCTCCACTAGATATAGTTACTTTTGTCAAGTTTCATTGAGTGGCAGATTTTAGTTAAGAGTCTTTGCTAGTGAAGCAAAGTCCACCTTCATAGCAACTTGAGATACTGAGCTGTTAGTGAGATTGATGTTAACCGAGCTGGAAGTCATTGACGTTAGTTAGCAGCTCTGATACCATGTGAAAAATAAATAAAATATGATAAAGAACAAGTTAACAATATTAGAAGCTTAAAGATGAAATCAGAAAACTATGGCAGCCATTGTTGAAGTGTTGAACTCAACATGAAGTGAGCCATTTTTCATTCTCATTAATTAATAACCTAATACATTAGCTACGTAATATATAAAAGTCAACTTCTCAAAACAAAATTCTAACAATCTTCATAATTCTTTTCGTCTAATTCTTAATTATACAATTTAAGCAATCTCTACAACTCTGTAACTAACTTGATCTATGTCAGCTAATTCCATAACTAACTAGCTGACATGGCAACCTGGTAAGTGCTCAGCTTCTTCTTCTTCTTCTTCCTTCTATGAACATTAACTTTACTGATCTCTGCACACTGTGCAAGTCCACCATGGGATGCTGAGTGCTTATGCAGCGAATCATGATTTCTTCTCCTCCTCTGTCTGTTAGTGACAGTTGTAATTGTCCTTTTATCACTTGACCATGTTGTCGGTGCTGTTGGTACCTGATTTTGACATGTAAGCAAGTTGCTCAAACCTGAATTGATGGAGTCTAGTGCTTATGCAGCTGAATCTAGGCCACCGGAGCCTAAACCTGCTGAATTTGTGAAGCCTACTAGCACAACAAAAAAAAAAGCCCATCTACTACGATTTATATACTACGGGCGAAGAGGGCCCGTTTTTAATAAATATATCTACTACGGGCTTTTAAAGGTTCGTAGTAGATAATCTGTTAACCACTACGGGCATTTAAAGCCCGTAGTAAAAAATGTCTTCCACTATGGGCCCAGGGTGCGACCGTAGCGGATATTTAATTATCCACTACCGGCTTTTAAAGGCCCGTAGTGGATAAATTTTTTGTTACTACGGGCAGCATGCGCCCGTAGTGGATAAACCTATCCACTACGAGCCTAAAAATGCCCATAGTGGATAATTTGTTAACCACTAGGGCCATTAGAAGCCCGTAGTAAGAAACGTCTTCCACTACGGGCCTAGGGCGCGCCCATAGTATATAAATGTTTTACTGCTATGGGCAGCATTGGCCCGTAGTGGATAAGCCCATCCACTACTGGCCCAAAAATGCCCGTAGTGGATATTAGATTCTTTTTCACCCTTTCGTTCCAAAAACCCTAACTTTGTACATTTTATTTTTTTTCTCTTTCCTATCGCCGCTCCCCTCTCCTCCATCCCTTTCACAGCTCTCCCGCCCCCAGCGCCATCGCCCCGCAGCAGCCCCAATCACACAGCCCCAGCATCATGTCGCCAAGCTCGCTCGCATAGCCGTGCCCAGCTCGATCGAACTGCAGTGCCCAGCTTGCTCGCACAGCCGCTCCCAGCTCGCTCGCACAGCCCCAGCCGCCCACCGCGCACAGCCCCAGCCCTAGCGCACAGCCCCTGCGCCCAGCCCCTGCGCCAACTATGCACAGCCGCCCAGCGCCAACCGTGCATAGCCCCAGCGTGCCCACCTCACACAGCCCCAACATCCCGCCCACCTCCGCAGCCCCAGCCCCTTGTTCGCACAGCTGCCTCGCACAGGTAATACTTGTCTTATATAAATCTTCTTTTGACTTGAAAAGTTGATATGGTGCTTGATTTATGTTTCTGTGATTTATTTATGTTTTTCCAATACTGGGGATTTATTTGTGATCATTTCCTTTTCTGGGTATGTGTGATTGTGGCTTGGAGAATTTTGGTATTTTAAGTTGTAAATATTTGATTTTTTTGATAATCAACAAGGCAGGCTCCTTTTGTTCTTAAAGATATACGGCATATGAGTAAGAATCAGCGCATATTAATTCTAATGGATAAGGCATATGAACTCCATGATTCTAATGTTGACAATGTAGTCCCATTCACTTAAGCCCTGCCAACAGCAAATTCTAGAATATTTGACAAAATGTTTATATTATGAGATGCTTTTTTCACTCCAAAATAAGGAATATATTCTTAGAGAATATTGAATATGATATCTTTATAATCTATTACACAATTTATTCAAATAATTTATATGACTCAACTTACCATGTACTGCTACTGCACTTTGTCTCCATTATTATTTTGTGAAAATTTTCGGAGTACTAAATTTGCAATCCTAAAAAAGTAATAGATTAAAGAATCATAAAACAATCAACAACTTGTTAGTTTTAAAGACTTGCATGTAGATATTTATAAATAGAAACTATCAAAATATTGCCCAGAAGAACTGCATACATGCGTTAAAGTTTGAGGGCTTGTTTTAAATGTATCCATATACCAGGAACTTAAGATTAATAACAAAAGATGATGGCTTGTTTCATGGAAGAAAAAGGCCAACACAACGGTACCATAACCCCAGCCATAAGACTGAAACAACAAACTCAGACTTGCATAAATTAGATTATTTAAACTACTCTGTCTTATTAGTGGTTAATTAGAGGGTACTTCTTCCATCTGAAAAAACTGTAAAGGGGGCAGGAAATTAAAAAAAATATATACATAGAACTAGCCATGAACATTCTCACACTAAGTTCCAAGTTTGATTCTTGCCCATCAACAGAAGGTTATAATAATAATTTGAAATGAATGCTATCTATATTAAAAATGAGAAATAAATTTATTAATCATGAAAAATACAAAAACAACAAACCCCAGCTGAGTTGCATAAACTAGATCATCTAAAATTTTAGTACAGCAACCATGTAAATCTGTAGTGACATAACTCCATATCCCAAAGACTGCAAAAAAAAAAAAAAAAATTGAATTTGAAAGAAAATCATAGAAAGCAATCAAAATACTACAATAGCAATCAAAATCCTTCGTTTCTTCAAACCATCAGGCTACTTTATAATATGTCTGTGATTTCACTTAATTAGATGTCTATGTATGACTACTTGTTCGATTGATTGTTGAGATCATAAGTGCTTGAAAAACAGCAAGAAGCATGTGCTAGCTTGTTAGGTAATCTTTTGGTTTTCTAATTTTAACATGTCAAGCTCTAGGATCCTTTAGGACAATAAATAAACTGTTTTACTTGAAAAGTTCATATAGTGCTGTAATTAAATCTTCATTATTTAACTTTTAGAATATGAGAATTAATAATAAATTAGTGAGTTTAAATTCCAAATTTATATTAATAAATTAAGTTGAAGTTATTTTCATTATAATGAAAAAAAATAAATGTTCTACTCTATATATATATTGTGTTGTCAATCTCTATTATCATTTTTCTCAAACTATATGATGGTCATGTTTGTCATTTCTTAATTTTTTTTTAATTATTACAGTGAGTTCTGCATTTAAATGGATAAGAAATGGTTACGATTTTTGGGTTAGGGGGTGTTACAGATATATTGCCTTATTATTTATAACCTTATTATATTATTATCATATTTCAGATGTCAACTGAAGATCCTAGTGATACCCCATCTTCAAGTAATAAAATAAAGGGAAGGGGACCGAACCAAATAAATTTTAATAAAATTGCAAAAGCCAAAGAAATTGGTGTCACTTTTAATGAGTTAGGACAACCACTTGGAGACTCTTCAATAGCATTAAGCACGTGTATTGGAACAATTACTACTCCAATGATTCCAATAACGTAGTTAAGTTGGCCAGAGGTACCGGATGTAGTGAAAAACAGTGTGTGGGAGACCACGAAGGTATGAATACAATATTTTATTTTTATTTTTCCTTTGAAATTATATTTATATATGTTAATCATGTTTTCTTTATATGAAATTTATACATGTAGGTAAGGTTTGGTTTGGATGATGTTCGTAAAAGTAACGTATTTAATTCAATAAATACTTGTTGGAGGCAATACATAAGTCGACTAACAAAACGAATTAGAGAACTTTCTTCCGGTCCTGAAACTGGTAGAATGATCCAATTATTGAAGCCAACTAACATAACTGATGAAGATTGGAGCCAATTTGTCTCAAATCGCTTGTCCTCAGAGTTTGATGTAAGTGTACTTTAATAATTCTAGCCAAACATATTGTCATATATATGGTTCTGCTTTTACTTTTATATTATTGTAGATAATCAGTAGCAAATATTTCGACTTGGCAAAAAAGAATAAAGCTCCACATACAACTAGTCGTAAGGGATTGGCACGATTACGTGAAAATTTGGTAAGAATTTAACGTAACAATCTTATTTTATTATTAAAACTATCTAGTTTGTTTAGTCCATCTCAACTTCTCAAGTATTATTCGCAAACACTTTAAATATATTAATAATGTAATATAATAATGTAGAGGGCTAAAAAATCTATTGAAAGTGGAGACTTAGAAGATACAGAGGTTGATAGGGTGGAAACTTAGATTGCAGGCCACAAACACAAAGATGGGACACCAGTGACAGAAGATGCCGGAAAAATAATTGTATGTGACAGTAATTAATATATATATATATAAAGATATATATACACACACACATCAATTAATATATAAATTCATATATTTGTTATGTGTTTTTAATTCTTAATATTTTGCATGACGTATAGAAACAATTTGAGGGAATTTCTGGAAATCAAGCAACATCAATTTCAGATGATGTTGTATCTCAAGTTTTAAGGAAAGAGCATCGAGGTCGAGTTAGAGGACTTGGTGGTAGCATAACACTAACAAGAGTAAATGCATCTATGGCTGGTAAACAAACTGCAGCACAGCTTCGAGAAGAGGTGAAAAACCTAAATAAAAGACATGAAGATGAGTTGAACGCTGTTAAGCAACAACTTAAAGACTTGCAAAATTTTGTATTCAATATGCAGGTAACGTGTTATAAAAAATCTATAGTATTAGATTAATTTATAATGATATTTCAATTGATTTTAATTACTTTTTACTTTCAGACAAATGATAGAGGACATAGTGTAGGAAGAGGTCCTTCTAATAGTATGCATAAGGTACATAACATAAAAATCAAATAATATATAGTATATTTGTCTTCTTTAAAACTTTATAAGTTTATAAAGATTCAATGACTATTGAAAATTTATATTTTATTTTTGAAGCTACAATATTCAAGTGCCTCAAATTTATCGGGAGGTAATAAATGTGTGAATATTGCTGGAACTTCTGCAAAGGTAAATTTGAATAAACTTTATTAATTAATAAATTAAATATTATTTTGAGATTTATTGACCTTTAATCACTTTTAATTTTATATGCAAATGTTAGTCATTTTCTGTAATACACCCTCCCGATATCATGTACTGTACACATGCCGGTATTGTAATATATTTTTCCATAATTGGTTGTACGGTACTATAGTGGAATTTATTTGATGGATCTGAAAGTTTCCGAAAAGGGTATCAGGGACTTGAAAAATATCTGGAATGGTTTCAGATGATTAATAAGGTTTTATAAAGTATTTAAGAAATTTAAATTATAAGTTTTGGAGAACATAGTAAGGATGTCCATAAATTGGAGTATTAAGAATATTTATTGGAAGTCAAAATATATTTTTACGATATGAGGTTGTGATTTAATTTATTGATGGAAAAGTAAGTTGAAATGGATTTTTGTGGAAAAGAGTTAATGGATTGTTATGGATTAAATTGTAAATCAAAAGATTGTGATCAAGATTATGTGAATATGTTTTTAAGTTGTGGCCATTTTATAGTTTTAAAATGTGATGGGCAAATGGTAAATATAATATATATATATATATATATATATATATATATATATATATATATATATATATATATATATATATGTGTGTGTGTGTGTGTGTGTGTGTGTGTGTGTGTGTGTGTGTGTGTGTGTGTGTGTGTGTGTGTGTGTGTAAGAATCAGAAAAATTGAAGAAGGAAAACAGAAATGAAAACAGAGGAGGAGAAGCGGTGAAGAAAGAAAAGAAAGAGAGAGAGAGAAGAGGTCCGGTCCAGCAGAAGAAGAAGCAGCAGCTGAAGGAAGGAAAAAGCAGCTCGACCAGAAGAAGAAAGAAAAGAAGAAGAAGCTGCGGGAGAAGGGAAGAAGCTGCGGGAGAAGGAGAAAAGAAGAAGAAGCAGCCATGTGAGGTGAGAGAGAGCAGAATTTCGGCCAAGAAGGAAGAAGGAAGAAAGAAGAGAGAAAGAAGAAGAAGAGGCAGCAGCGGGAAAGGAAGAAAAAGCTGCAGAAACTGTGAGGGAGAAGAAGAAAAAAAGAAAAGAAAAAGAAAAGAGAAAGAAGAAGAAGAAGAAGAGTCTAGGAACCTTGGGTAAGTGATTTATGAAGTTGATTTGGTTTGAATTTGATGAAATTAAAATTGGGTTGTAGAATTAGTAGTTGACAATTGATGAAATTGAATTGATTTTTGAGATTGATTGAGTTTTAATTTATTATTGAAATTGATTGTTAATATAAATGAAATTGAATGTTTGGATGATGATTTTGATGATGGGTTTTGTTAATTTGAGTGTTTGATTTGAGTATTTAGTAGTGTTTTATTTGAAATTAATTTAATTGGAGTTGATTAGAATAAAAATTAAGAAAATTAGTAAGTAAAGGATTGGGGACTTGATGATTTTGAGTTTGAATTGTTAAATTGAGATATTAATTGAGTAATTTGAGTGTTTTTAAGTTAATTGGTGGTATGAATTTAGAATCGTTAAATAAGAAATCAAAATGATTCTCAAATTAGTGAATTTGTAGTATGGAATTTGTATGATGTTGTGTTTAGAATAAAATCGAATCATTAGTTTTGAGTATTTTTTTTAATTAGAATTGAAATTGAAGCACTAATTTTGGAATTTTTGAAATTAAATTCGAAATTGAAGCTATAATTAGTTTAATTGAGTTTAATGAAGTTGAATTTGATGTTGTTAAGTGAAAGAAATTTACTTATGTTAAATTGACGAAGATTAATATGAGAAATTGTGTAGAAATTGAAATTGATAGTATACAGAATTCGATTTATGGGTAATTAAGTATTAAACGTTGTATTTGTATGAATTGATACAAATTGGTGTTTAGAAATCCAAGAAAATGTATTGGATTGTGTTGTATGATATTCGAATTAAGAGAAATTGAATGATTCTAGAAATCATGTCGAATTTGAATGTTTGAAATTCGATCAAGTAGAGGAATCGTATGATTGACATGATTTATATTAAATTAAATGCAATTGATTTTATTATAATAGAAGAAATTTAGAATAAAGTGTTAAACATGTTAATAGAGTTGTTGTATTAGTGATTATATTTATATTAATAATTTATTTGGAAATATATTACTTTAGGGAGGAAATGAAATTATGCAGAAAGGCAAGAAATGTATTGAGACAAGGAACCGGAGCACCAAGTTTTGAGAAAACCAGAAATCTGTGAGTGTTAAAATATTTTAAGCAAAATCATATTTTTAGTTCAAATATATTTTACTATGTTTCCAAGGTTAATTTAATTATTTGTGATTTTATATACACATTTATTCATTTATATGTGGTTCATCATTTAAATAGAATTTATGCTCCATTATATTTTAATTGAAGTATTTTTGTTATACCTTAGAAATTTAGAAATATTCATTAAAAGAAATATGGTTGATGTATATTTTATATTATTTTTGTTATTAAAAGCTAGTTTTCAAAAATAAAGAAAATAGTTTTCAAACCATGGATACCCATTTATTATCAGAATTCAGAATTTATCAGAATTATCAGAACTTATCAGAATTTATCAGAAGTAGACCCGGTCGGTACATCCCAATTATGTGTGGCAAGTTAAGGGGGAACAGTCCGCTAACTCCAGGGGGGGTTGAGTCTGTCGAGTCTATCAGTCGCTCACACATTGGAGTGTTGTCTCGCTATATGTTGCGACGCAGTATACCGCACATAGACAGTGAGATGTCTTTTATCAGAATATCAGAAGTCACCAGTGTGGCGCCAGATTAGCCACCTAGTGACACTCTCCATATGGTACGGCGCCAGTTAGGTCGTCCTATGGAGTATTAGAAATCAGAAGGGTTCCATGGGTTTTATCAGAAAAGCAATATCAGAAAAGTATTTATTAGAAAAAGAATTATTAGAAAAGTTTTATCAGAAAAGATTTATCATAAAAGTTTTATCAGAAAAGATTTATTAGAAAAGTTTTATCATAAAGGTTTTATCATAAAAGTTTTATCAGAAAGATATTATTAGAAAAGTATATTATGTTAGCATTTCAGTTATTAGAAAAATATATTATTTCAGTTCTTCAGATTTCATAAAAGTATAATATATTAGTTTATTGATTTTCAGAAATATTGAAAGGTTTTCAGTATAGTTTTCAGAACAGCTTTCAGAAATTAGATTTCAGAATAGTTTTTAGTATAGTTTTCAGAACAGTTTTCAGAAATTAGATTTCAGAATAGTTTTCAGTATAGCTTTCAGAACAGTTTTCAGAAGTTAGATATCAATATATTTTTAGTATGAATTTCAGAATAGTTTTCAGAAATAGTTTATCAGTTTAGTATTTTTAGAAAACAGATTTATATTCTTTTCAGATTTCAGGGAGGTTAATAGAAATTGATAGAAAAAGAATTAAAGTTTATTTAGAAATTAAACAGCACTCACTGAGCTCGTTTAGCTCATTAAAGTTTTATGTTTTAAAACCAACCTCCCCAGGTACAGGTACAGGTACGGATGCAGACGTTGTAGGGACGTCGAAGACCAGTGGGACCAGTCAGAGGATGCTGTGACTGTTTTACAAGCATATAAATGTTTTAGTTCTTAATTTTATATTTTAGTATTGTTTTAAGTGTGTAAGTATTTTATTTAAAGATTTGATTTATTTATTTTGATAATTGTTTATTTTCATATTAAACTATTTTCAAGTTTGGGGCCTGTCATTTTCTAAGGCATCTACAAGTCATATGGATGGTTCAAGTGAAAAGGGAAAAAAATGCAAATTATTACATTGGATGGGCAATGGAGAGGTAATAGCCGAAGCTGAAGTTGATACTTTCACACCTAATACATGTAAGTCGAGTAAAAAAGTGACATCTTCCAAATATTTGAGGACTAAATTGTAAATCCTCCTATATTTACCTTATCCATAAGAACGAAAATTATTTCAGTCACAAATTTATGTACACGAAATTCGTTAAATTATAACTCAAAATATTTGGCATTAGTTAAAAGTTAGGAAAACAATAATAAATAATTCCAATAAGTGACATCATGCCATTGAAAACTTAACAAATTAGTAGGTTAATTTATATTATGCATAAAATTTATTGCTACTATTGAGGTTTTTGGTATATATGTTTTTATTTAAATAAATATACTACTTAAAAAAATAAAGATACTCCAGATAAAAAATTATTCTGGCTACGCCGCTGATATACATACACATACTTTTTCGCTTAACACATGAGAATAAGAAGGAAGACTTTTAGGAACTCAATTAGGACTAGTAAAGCTTCTCCAGGATTGTTTGAACAGTGTTTGATCAGGTTGTGGTAATTTACGTAACAATTACTCTTTTTCATTTAATGAAACAATATATCTAGATCATTAAAATAAATTTTCAGGAAAAAAAAATGTCAGCATAACTCTCAAGAAAATTGTCCTATTTGATGGACAAGAACATATCTTCATCAAAGAGATAATTTTAGTGCATTAGGTAAGTTGATAAATAATGCATCCCACCACTAAATATATGATACATAGCTGACATGTGTGCATTTTCTAAGTGATACTTGTGTATTTTTTGCCACGTGTCAAATATTCATTGACCAAAAATTCACCACTCAATAGTATCCAGAAAAGATTTTCTCCTATTTAAAAATAGAAAAATTATGTTTGGGATGGGAGTTGGGAGATATAAAAGCAAGTCTTTCCACATGATCTTGTACATCAATTATTGTGGCAAATATACGTGGAAGCCATATATTAACAAATTTCACATTACTTGTTAATCATTATCCATGCCAAACATGTAACCAATTATATCCTAAATGATAAATGAGACATATTGTAATATCTCTTCACCAATCACATCCTAAATGATAAATGAGAAGATATGTGCTGATTCATGAAAGCCAAAAAAAAACAATATCTCTTTTCCATTAAATGAGAGACCATTAAAGTGAATTTGAGAAAAAAAATAAATAACAAATGTCTACATAAATCTCAAGCAAATTGTCGTATTCGAACGACAAGAACAGATCTCCATTCAAAAGATAGAAGAATTATGTTTCGGAGCTAGGAGACATAAAAGATAAGTCTTTCAGCAGATTACATACATGAATTATTGCAGCGGATACACGCGGAAGCAATAAGATAAGCAGATGAATTATTGCAGCATATGCCAGTTTGGTAGAGCTGTGCTGTGGAAAAAGACGAAAAACGTAGATGTGGCTGTAACCTTTTTAAAAGCAATTTTAACTATAATTTTGGAAAAAAAAAACAGTTGAGTGTTTGATTAACTATATTTATAGAAGTGGTGTGGTCAGAAAGAAAAGCTGTATTAAATTGTTTGGTAAACTATATGGCTGAACTGCCGTGAAAATATAAAATGACCAAATGGACATTATAGTAAAATTAAATTATTTAATTTGTTAATGAAAATTCTGTTTATATACCATAAGTATATTTTAATTTTTTTTACTTTAATTGTAATATGAAAATATACTCAATTAAATTTAATAATTATCTTCTAACATTAATTATAAAAAAAATAATTTTTAACTAACAAAATAAAGATTAGTAAAATTTTTAATTATTTTTGTCAAATATTGAAGATAAACAAAATTGGATTTTTAATAACAATATTTTCTCATTTCAAATATTATTAAGTTCTTATCAAGTAGATATAAAATATTTAAGGTTATTTTTTTTTTTAACTTTAATATAAGATGAGGGATAATTTGGTCCAAAATAATTTTATTTAAGGTTATGACCTGCTTCCCGCTTAAGCTAGAAGTTGAAGTTGGGTTGGATCAACTTCGATTTTTAGATATCGCTTTGAACTACATTATCCAATAAACTACTTTCAAGATGTTTACCAAACGACTTTTGGACCAAATGTTATTAAATAAGTTAAAAACGCTTATTTAAAAGCTCTACCAAACTTACCTATACTGATCACATATAGAAATTATTGCAGCAGATGCACGTGGAAGCAATAAAATAATTCAGTCGACCATTATCTTGAGCCTTTAGAAATATCATGAACAAATTGGTGTTATGCTAAGTCAAAGTGATTGACATATATACAAGATATCTCAAGCAAATTGTCATATTCGATCGACATGAATGGAGATTATGTTTGGGAGATAGATTAGAAGACATAAAAGCTAAGTCATTCCGTAGTAGATATACTGATTAGTGATCACATATATAAATTATTGCAGCAGATGCACATGGAAGCAATAAAATAAACATATAAATTATTGGAGCATATGCCAATTCGTAAAGTTGTGGTGTAGAAAAAAAAAGTAGTAAAATAACATATTATTCTTTTCTATTGCATGAAACAATATATCTTGATCATTAAAGTAAATTTTGAGAGGAAAAAAAAATGTCGGCATAAATCTCAAGTAAATTGTACTATTTGATCGACAAGTACCTATCTTTATCAAGGAGAAATTTTTCAGTGCATTGAGTGCATTGATAAATAGTACGTTTGACCACTAAACATATTACGTATAGCTGACATGTGTATATTATTTAAGTGACATTTTATTTTTTTTATTTCTTTTTCTACTTTGTTCTTTTTTTTTATATAAAATAAAAAAACTTGTTGAGATGTTAACGTCACCAAGTGAGAAAATTTTTTTTAAAAAAAATCGTGAATCTTGTCCTTAAATATTGCATCAAAAGCATATATACTTAATTCCATGAATCATTAAACTTGAAAATAAAAAAGTATGATTTAATTCATCTGGTAGATAATTTTAAAATTTAAAACTAATTTATTGGGTTGTAACATCTGTCAATTAAAAATCTAAAAAGTAATAAAAGGGCCATATATTAATATATTATATATAAATAAGTGGATATTACAATCCAATAAATTAGTCTTTTCGGTGGTAAAGGTTTTTACTAATAAATAAAATAAATATCAGTTCTTATAGATATAAAAAAAATAAAATTTAGAGACTCGTTGTTTAAATATCACGAGCAAACAAGATGCAGCTCAAGATCCAACTACAAACACTGAGGAAAGGTGGTCTTATTATGAGTGAATATCTACTCAAGAAGAAAAGCATCTTTGATGAGCACACCTAGGATATGTTGTGACAAATGAGGATAAAATTATGTATGTGTTGAGTGGTTTAGGTCTTTAATATGATCCTTAATACCAAATACCTATTCATTGGCTGAGATCACAACTTTATTACTCACTCATGAGGTGAGGATTGATCAACACAATCAAATTATCTTTGAATTTCAACATGGCAGTTAAATAAGAAGGGGAACAATGCTGGTGGAAAGAATCAATCTGCATATGGAAGAGGCAATAATCAAGCCTCAAACAATGGAGGAAGATCAGGACAAGGTTCTAATAGAGGAAGGAGAGGAAGAGGTGGAGGAAAATACAATAATAATGGCACGGTCTACTGCCAGATCTGTAGAAGAATGGGACATAAAGCACATAGGTGTTACTACCGTTATGATAAAACCTCCAAGTTTAGAAAAACAATATGCAAAGTCCAAATATCTTGAACATAGGAGGATCTAATGTACAGATGGCTATAATGACTGTATCACCAGAAGTGATGGTTGACTCCATGTGGTATCCTAATAGTAATGCCACAAACCACTACACACCAGATGATAACTAGCTACTAAACAAAATAGAATATCAAGGCAAGGACACGATATATGTTGGTAATGGTACAGGTTTGAACATCTCTTCAATTGTATATAATCAATTTCATGCTTATAAACACTCTTTAGTACTTAAAAACATACTGCATATTCCTCAAATAAAAAAGAATTTGCTCAGTATCTCTAGGTTTGTTAAAGATAATAATGTTTTCATTGAATTTTATCCTCAACTATGTCTTGTGAAGGATCAGGCCTCGAAGAGAGTTCTTCTTCAAGGTGTTCTTAAAAGAGGACTTTATGCCTTTGACTTACCTCTCCTTTCCAATGTCTCGCACCATCCTCAATCCAAGTTTGATTTTTCTCATTCTGCTCCTTCTGTATTAGTATTTGATCCTAAAATCAAGTTATCTATTGTCAAGTTGTTCACATTCTATTTGAAATAATAATTGTGATACATCCATTGTAAATAGAGCAGTTACATTTATGGCACAAGAGGTTGGGTCACCCCTCCTCGTCTATTGTAAAAAGTGTGTTGAATCAATGTAAAATACCTATTCTCCTTTGTTGTGTGATGCTTGTCAAGTAAAGCACATAAACTTCCATTTTCAGCTTTCAAAACACAATACAAATTGCCCATAGAACTCAAAGTAGCAGATGTATGGGGACCAACTCCTCTTCTTTCTTCAAAAGGGTTTAAATACTATGTTAGTTTCATTGATGTTTATTCCAAGCACACATGGATACATCTTTGAAGAGGTAAGAGTGAAGTTTATGTTACATTTATCCAATTCAAGAATCAAGTATAACTTCAATTTTCACTATCAAGATGTTGCAAACAAATTATGGGAAAGAAGTTTTAGTTTTTAACAGGTTTCTAAAGGAATATGGAATTGTTTTTAGACACTCTTGTCCGTATACACATAGAGGAAGCACAGACACATAGTGGAGACTGGTTTGAGCTTGCTTGGACATTCATCTATGCCTATCAAATATTGAGATGAGGCTTTTCTAGCAGCTGCCACTACAAGAAAAGTGACCTATAGTGACAAAAAATATTCAACCAATACGGAGCTCACCCGTTTTGGTAAAACTCCTCGTATTGCCAATGGAAGAAGTTGCTGCATTAATATATGATAGTCATGACTCTTTAAACCATAAATTTTAATGTGTTTAACGTTTACACATCTTGAAATATTTGCCGAATAACCATCCGGAACTTTGACACGAGATAAAACCTTGCAAAAGTTTTGTTTCTCAGTTCGCGTCATTGAATAGCAAGCAGATGGCAAACATGTTTTTCCTCTTAAAACTGTAGGATGTAGGGCTGGTCTTATACCCATATCTTTCATATCAAGGCGCGCTTTTAAGTTGTCTTTTGTTTTGCCTTCAATATTTAACAGTGTTCCGACTATACTATCACATATATTTTTCTCAATATGTATCACATCCAAGTTATGACGTATGAGATTATACTTCCAGTACGGTAAATCAAAGAAAATGCTCTTTTTTTTCCACAAAATACGACCACAGTCATCTTCTTTGTCAACGTCATCTCCTTCTTTGTTAACATCATCTCGCTTTCATTTTGTGTTGGAAATGTTTGAAGAACCCTTTCCTAATGTGACATTAACTAAACCCATTTTTTGAATAATCTCAGTCCCAGAAGGAGCAGATGGAGCATCATCACCTAAGAAGCGGTGATGTCCCATATAACAATATTTACGCCAATGCTTTAATCTATGGTGATGTGTGTTCTCATTGCAATACGGGCATGCATAACGACCTTTAGTACTCCATCCTGACAAATTGGCATATGCTGGGAAATCACTAACAGTCCACAACAATGATGCACGCATATTGAAATTTTGCTTTGTTGAGGCATCATATGTCGTCAAACCATTGTCCCATAACTCCTTTAACTCATCTATTAACGGCTGTAAGTAGACATCGATATCATTTCCAGGAGCATGAGGTCCAGGAATAAGCAATGACATGATAAAATTTGGTTGCTTCATACACATCCAAGGTGGCAAGTTATATATCATTAATACAACCGGCCAAGTACTATGAGAAATGCTCATTGTACCAAATGGATTAAAACCATCGCTTGCTAGTCCCAACCTAACATTGCGAGGATCTGAAGCAAAATCAGGATAACGATTATCTAAGTTTTTCCAGGCTTCAGAATCCGCAGGATGTCTCAATAAACCATCTTTAACGCGATCTCTCTCATGCCATTGCATAAAACAAGCAGTCTTGGTTGACATGAAATATCTTTGTAGTCTTGGTATTAGTGGAAAGTGACGCAAAACCTTAGCTGGAATTTTACGATCCGAGAGAGATGACTGATTTGCATCATCTATCATCTCTTTCCATCGAGAAGTTCCGCACACAGTACATTTTGTCTCTTGAGCTTTTTCTTTCCAATACAATATGCAATCTTTAGGACATGCGTCAATTTTGTTATACCCAAGTCCCAAATCAGTAATAATCTTTTTAGTTTGGTAGAATGACTTTGGCAAAGTTTCACCTTCAGGTAAGGCTTCTTTGAAAAGCTCAAGTAAAACTGTAACTGATTTGTCACTCAATCCATAAAGACATTTGATGTGAAATAATCGAACAATAAAATATAGTTTAGTGAATTTCTTACAACCGGGATATAATTGTTGCTCAGCATCTTTTAATAGGTTGTAAAATTTGTTTGCATCAAGATTTGGAGTCTCCCTGTCACCATCATGGTCATTGTCATCACTACCATCATCGCCATCATGTTTACCACCGTCATGGTCATTCCCATCAAATTCAGAAACATCATCATCAAACACACCGAACGCATTACGCAACATCCCATGCATATCATCCACTTGAACTGATTGTTCATTATTGATACTTAATTGTGTCGAATAAAGTTCACCATGGTAAATCCACTTGTTATTAAGATAACCCATGTCTAAACCATCACAAATCATATGTTCCTTAATAGTATTTCTATCATGTCTATATGCATTGTTGCAATTCTTGCATGGACATTTTATTCTTCCATTGACTTGAGTATTAGCAAATCCGAAATCTAAGAATTGTGTTACCCCGTCTTCAAAAGCTTTACTAACTCTTGACTCATGAATCCAACTCTTATCCATAGATAACTTACGATAAATAGAAATTAATCGTAAAAGGTAGATCCTACAAAGTTACCAATAATTGCAAACTTAAGAAACTTCAAAAATAGGAATAGGAAAAAATTAATTCACCATACCTCTATCTTTTTTTAATAGAATTTACAGCTCTGCATACATACTCATGTGGTTGTTATTATAACTATGTATTTTTGTTTAATAGAATTTATAGTTTTACATATATTTTAAGCATTTTAGGGGATACACCTACCAATACAGAGCAGCTCTTTCTTTATTCTTTGGGTTTCAAATTCTTATTTTTAAAGCTTTTAGAAGTAATCATTTATAGAAAGAAAAAAAGATGTACGCTATCTTTTACCTTTTATTAACTAATTTATTACATTAATTAATTTTGGTAGAATAACATCTAAATTCATCTTGACAAGTTACTATGATCGGGCTCCTCTAGTTGAATATGGTATGTTTTAAGTAACTATGTATTATTTGTCACAAAATAGTCAAACAATGAGTCATTTAAAATCAATAAAAATCAGTAATATATCACTAGTCCGAAAAGCTTCTGCCCAGTAAATAGCAAATCATCTACTCTAAAGTGTGAGTGAAGAAAGTTGACGTATCACTACAATTGAGTATTCTATTGACTAATAAAACTAAAAAAAAATAACAATAATAACAATAAAGAGAAAAAAAAATAAAATCTTGAGAAATAAAATGAAAAAATGAAACACCAAAAGTGGTACAAGTATTAAATTCAAGTTCACCTGAAAAACAAGAGCAGAATACAGTCTCTTCCTAAGACGTTTAACCTGGAAAAAATAGTCGAAGTTGCAAAGTATTATTTACCACATGATATTTATGTTTGAATAACAAAACATTTTAAAATCTTCAAATAACTTGGAATTATAATTTAAAGGAATTAAGAATACTTATGTCAGCTACAGAATTTTTGAAAACTAATAATAACCATGTGTCACAGGGTAACTTAGCTAAATTTTGTGAAAATGAATCGTCCGTTTTTATATGAATCAACTCTGGCAGATAAGTAATGAGCTCAATGCAAAGATGCCATACACTAAGCCAACTGTGGGTGGTTTTCTTGCCTAAAATGACTAAAGTATCAAATCGAGGAAAGATATTTGAATCAGGAATTTATGTTTGTTATTCTTCTTGATGTATGCAGGATCTCAGATTCTATGGAAGTAATACTATGACTGATGTCAGAATAAAGATATGGCAGGTATGAACATCCTATTATCACCTATTTTCTCCTCCAATGCTGCATGTATGGAAAAATATTACACAACAAACAATGTATCATAATTATTTGAATTACACAAAAAGATCTATATAATAAGGCTATTTAGAAACTTCAAACTTAAAATTTCATGCTCAACCCATTTAGTCTTTGATTCTTACTGCAGGGTGGGTCAGGCACAATGAAATAAGTTATGTTCTCAAACATTAAAGTCTCTGAAGTCAAAACTCCAATCATGATTGATCAATACTATTGTGACAAGAGCCAATGCCAAAATGAAACTTCCGCTGTGCATGTATCAATCATTATACCGACGAGGAATTTAAGTTATAGAAAATCGATTTATTTCACTTGTCTAACAATTACATGAGCATCAGATTGTAAGACGAGCCAAAGTACATAAGAACTTGCATAATTATGGTCTTCACCATAAAGACAAAAAATAATCTGTGTAAATAACAAGATATGGCCAAAGCTCACAATAACTAAGTGACAGGTTAATTGAAGCAGATCAACCTCAAAGCAATGACAACATGCTTAATGAATATATATATAATATTTTGACGTGAAAAGTATTAAATAAGCACCAAAGTGAGTGATAACCAAGAAACAGACAGCAACAATGCAAGTTATTAGTTTTCTTCTACAGAAACTGAAATTAACATAGCAAAATTGAAGAAAAACATACAAGGACAAGAGGATCATATCTCCTAAGATAGAACAAAGAAATTGTAAGGTTAATAAGAAAATAGGCAATGTATAGCAATCCAATATATAAGCAGCATAGCAAAACTAGGCAGAACCAAGAATATGAGAAACAAGTTAATTCAATATATTTTATTCTTTAGTGCCCTTTAGTTCCCCCAACAAAAGATATACTTTATGAAACAAATTAATAACATGCATTGTTTGGTGTCTGTTTCCTGGTTATAAACATGTATCCAAAGGAGAAAACATCAATATAATATTTAATGTTATCTTCTTCCACTCAATTCATAATATATTAAAAGAGGAATTAAAAACTGAAAGAAAGCATTGCAATAGAAAGCTATAACTAACCTAAGGATTTTCTATTTTGTACATCATACTACATCGGGTGACAAAAATAGTCAGATGCCAAAACAAGACCATATGCATCCAACCAAGACATAAACTCCATACATCTTTTCTCTCCATTTTAAACAAGACCATATTATGCCAAAACAAAATCATGTCTAAAGCTTTATGCAACTAACAGTAATTATGAGTCACTTTATCACCTTAAACAAGCAGGGGTTCGAGTGAATTCAGAGTAAATACATCTAATGTGATGCACATCGATACTTATTGATATATATGCTTCATCAGCAGAATTATAAAGTATTTGTTGCTGTGTATGAGAACGGCTAGAGTGTCCAGCTGATGTGTACAAAAGATTGTTAGAAAGCTGTTATTTCTGTTACAGGTTTCTGTTAGTTTTAGCATGCCCAGGTCATGCTCTGTAAAACAGAAAATATCTATTGTATAGCTGGCACTAAATGTAAAAGTTAATATGAGAATGATAATGAGAATGCTCTTCACACAAAATATTCTCTCAAATATCTTCAATGGTGTTTTTTATTAACTATTAAATTTCTCTCAGACTTTTCAACAAACACTTGTTGATTTTTATCAAACACATTGTTTTGCATACACATGTAATATTTTATTTTGACACATCCAGACAAATCATTCACTCTTTTAAACTCATATTTATATATATAAAAAAAGTATATAAATTTTCAAGTTTTGCTGCGTAAAGGTTTCTCATTAGATGACAAATATATCACATTCTTCTTTTTTGTGTTTCTACAAGGAAAAAAAAAACACTCTGTTCAAATGACTGCTGGAACGGACCAACCAGAAGAAGCAATGGCCACCCTATCCATAAATTAGGTCGCTGGCTTCATGAATTTTTGGTCTTGAGATTCAAAGTAACGATTACTAAATACTATAGGGTAATGACACTTTACATGTGGATACAATCACTAATTAGGTCCAAAATTCATCTGTGTTCATCAGTTATGAAAAATCACAACAAAAAGAGAGAAGGTATTGTTTATTACTTCAATCCATTTGAGGAAAAAAAACAACCAATTAAAGTAAGAAAAGCTTACCAATTGAAGATCCGATGAAAACCCACAATCTCTAGATGAAGCCAAAAGTTTCGATTCGCCGGGCAACGTAGTTCAATTGTGATTGTCTTGTGGAAATTAGAAGATAATCGGGTAAAGGATGAAGGAAATATGGTGATTGTGTTGTGGTAAAATAAGACAATTGAAACCCACAATCTCTAGACGAAGCCAATTGAAGTAGGAAGGATGGAGGAATCACACTTCTTCTTGGAGTAGTGTTGTTTTCTTAGCGGTATACCATAAAATTTCTATTTTTGGCGGTATATGTTATAGCGTGTATATATATTTTGTTTCACATATTAAAATATATTGTTTTTATAATTTAATTTTCTGCATGATATTGATTATTATAAATTATCTATTTTTTAAATTTTTTTTGTGACAAATTATAAAATTATAAAATCTTTCACAAATTTTTTTTAATTTTTTACAAGTTAATTTTCTGACTAATTTTATTAATTGTCACAACATACCTTATTTTTGTTCAATTGTGACAAATTATTAAAAAAAATCTCAATTGCTCCAGAGTTTTTGACTGACAATTTGGAAGTAAGTTTTGATTCAAATACATAATGACAAATAATTAAATCTGTCACAAATTAATATATACAGTGATACATTTAAAATCTGTCACAAAAAAATGTGTCACAACAGGTCACTTTTTTTGTAGTGTGCTTTCCTTGTTAATGGAAT
Organism: Xanthoceras sorbifolium; assembly: GCA_003430845.1. NCBI lineage: Eukaryota > Viridiplantae > Streptophyta > Magnoliopsida > Sapindales > Sapindaceae > Xanthoceras > Xanthoceras sorbifolium. Next base: position 28,432,297 of record CM010621.1, read on the forward strand.
GTCGTCCCCTACACTTCAGCACAAGTCTCCCTATGAAATTTTGTTCCATATCAGACCAGAATTCAAGACCCATAAGGTGTTTAGGTGCTTGTGTTTCCTTTAGTTAAGCCCTTACAACAAACACAAGCTAGAATTCAAAAGCACTCTTTGCACTTTTCCGGGTTACAGTGCCAGTCACAAAAGCTATAAATGTTTAGATTCCAAGGGAAAGTTATACATTACTAGACATGCGATTTTTGATGAACTTCAGTTACCTTATGCTAAAACGATTGGTACCTCCATCTCTAAACCTCATTAAACCTCTACTTCTTTACTTCCACCAGTTATCTCACTGTTCAAGTTACAAATACCATTAGTCTCTTCTACATCAGCTGTTGGGTCATTGTCACACGTTACTGGGTCTTTATCATCCTCTATGTCACCACATCCTAGTGACATGCCCTTTAGAGGTTCAACACCACTTTTAGTACCTTAGCAATCTCCATTGCCACAAGCTGATATTCCCTCTGCTGTAGCTGAAATGCACAATACTGCAGATATTAACACTTACCCCATGATCACTCGAGCTAAAGCTGGTGTGAAGAAACCTAAGGTTTGGATTGCAGAATTAGATAATATTGAACCCACATTAATGAACTCAACCTTGGCATATCCTAGCTGGCTTGCAGCAACACAAGATGAGTAACAAGCCCTATTGAGGAATGAAACTTGGAATCTTGTCCAACCACCCAAGGATAGGAAAGTTATTGGCTGCAAATGGATCTTTTTAGTGAAAACGAACCCAGATGGCTCTGTCTTGAAACACAAAGCACATTTGGGGGCTAAGGGATCCCATCAATTACCTAGTATTGACTTTATAGAAATGTTTAGCCCTGTCATCAAGTCTGTAACTATCAGAATTATCATCTCTCTTACAGTGAACAAAGGCTGGAAATTAAGGCAGTTTGATGTCAGCAATGCCTTCCTTAATGGTAGCATACATAAAGAAATGTACATGTGCCAGCCTTCTAGTTTTAAGTCCTCTGATTCTACTTTAGTGTGCAAGCTTCACAAGGCTCTTTATAGGCTAAAACAGGCCCCACGTGCCTGGTTTGATAAGTTCAAGAGTGCATTGTTACAGGTTAGGTTTAATGAATCCAAAACTAATAGTTCTTTGTTTCTACTCTTTGGCATATCACATACCATTTTCATCTTGGTTTATTTTGATGATATTATTGTTACAGGTGATAATGACGCTGCTATAAATGCCTTGGTTCATTAACTTCACGCTACCTTTTCCTTGAAGGATCTAGGATCACTTCACTATTTTCTTTGGCATTGAGGTCCTGCCTACCTCTACTGGTATACACATTTCTCAGCATAAATACATTCTTGATTTGCTAAAGAGTGTTGATATGTTACAAGTAAAACCATTTCCCTCCCCTGTGGTTGCTAGTACAGGTGCTTTGTTGTCTGCCTACAAAGGCAATCCTGTGACTGATGTCACACACTATAGAAGTCTGGTTGGGGCTCTTTAGTATGTTACCATTACATGTCCAGATATCTCCTATGCTGTGAACAAAGTTTGTTAATTTATGCAAGCTCCTCTTGATGAACATCTTAAGGTTGTCAAACGAATTCTTAGGTACTTGAGAGGAACATCCACCTATGGACTTAAGTTTGTCCGAAGCTTCTTATCTTTTGATCTTATAAGCTTCTCCAATGCTAACTAGGCAACTAACCCAGATGACAGAAAATCAATAATCACTAGATTTTGTGTCTTTTTTTGTTTTAATTTGGTTACTTAGAGTGCCAAGAAACAGTACACCATCTCTCAGTCATCTACAGAAACTGAGTACAAAAGTTTGGCTTCAGTGGTGGCAGAAATAACATGGATCAAGTCTTTACTTGGTGAACTTCACATCTCTTTAGTAAAGGTTCCTGTCACATGACGTGACAATTAAAGTACTATAGCAATGTCCAAAAATACAGTTCTTCATGCTACAACTAAGCATATTGAACTTGATATTTATTTTGTTAGGGATAAGGTTCTCTAAAGAGAATTGATTGTAAATCATGTTCCTTCCTTGGATCAAAGAGCTGATTTCTTCACTAAGCCTCTTCCTAGTCCTTGGTTTCTTTATTTTCATGGCAAACTTAATGTGACTGATAATCCCTTAAGTTTGAAAGGGAATGTTAGAAGTAGTGCAACAAATAGAAACAACGGTGACAAGAATGCTGCAACAAGTATACACAGCAGTGTTGCAATAAGTATGCACAATAGTGCTGTAACTAGCAACAGAGGTTGCTCAGCCGATATTATGAGCTGAGGGTGTATGGCAAGTAACAAAAGCAGAGGAGTGATCATGAGAGATGGCATGATGATTAAGAGCAAAGAACTGATCATGACAGATGGCATGGTCATAATAGTTAACACGATTTTGGAGGGAAAATATGTTAGAAGGATTTGGAGGGAAAGTTGGTTAGAAAGTTGTTAGTTTGTTATTCAAGCCAACTCAGTAAAATTTTGTTTTAAGAATGAGCCGAGTATGCAAAAGGTTGTTAGCATACTCAGTTGTTAGAATTATGTATAAATAGAGCTGATAGTTCATGTAAAAGCAACAAGATTTTTTAATAAAAATAAGAGAATCTTTTCTTTCAATTCTTCATCATTTTCTCTTTAGTATTTTCTCAAGAAAGTGATGGATTTCAACAATTACAAATATAGGGTTTGAAGAAATAAAATATATCTCAAAATCTATAACTTATCAATGTGTGTAAAGGATATACCACCAAATTAACTTAATCTCGTCGAGATTATTTAAGATTATCTTACAGAGGGACAAGAATAGACAAACTCAATATGAACTTTTAACATTATTGCAGCTACAAAAGAAAAGAAGTGTTTTCATTAAAAATTTAAAGTGTATCCACTAGAATAAGGTTACCCAATATATATATAGGACTTTTTTTGGTCATATATTAAAAAATTAAAAATTAAAACTTGGAAATAAGATGGAAATAAAACTAGAGCAAAGACGATCACAATTGCAATAAAGAAACAAAGTGATTTTTACAAAGTTGAAAAAAATTCTAAGGTCATACAATTGAAAGTGATAGGTATGAAGAGGAGCAAGACCAGCACAACAAGAACTTAGAGAAAATAAAGAAGAAATAGAAAAATCCAGAATAGAAATTTATCACTTTTATTTTAATGAATGATCTGAATATGAACAATGTTATATTTGTAGTTAGATCTAGCTTGACTACAACCGTCCATCTAATACAAAGATCAATGGTTGAAATTAGACTATCTAATACAAATATCTATTGCTGACTTGGCTAACTTTGTTTGACTTCAACAAACAGAAGCTGAGTTGGTAGATTCATCAGCTGCAATACCTGTTGCATCTACCGTAGAAGACTTATGCTCAATATCCCCCCTGAAACTTAGCTTAGATCTGTCCAAGACAAGTTTGTGTCTAAGAACTGCGAAACGAGAATTCTGCAAGGGTTTTGTAAACACATCGGCCAGCTAATGTTCATGTTAGGATTATGCTCAATAGCAAGAGTGTAATAGTGTAATTGACAATCTTTTCATATGAATAAAATGATTTCTGATATAATGATTATTATAGCAATTATATTAATTGTCAAAAGTAAATAATCATAAGGTTAAGAGACTATGAGAAACAAAAGAATTATTCGTACATCTGGATATGTATAAGGTAGACACAATTCTTTAGTTAGTCTCGAATACGCATTCACAACTTAAGTTATAAGGTTGGGCGCCTTTATCTTGTTAAAGTTGTAGATTCTTTTGTTAGCATTTGAACGGGATCAAATGTGATATGATGAGTCTAAAATCATCGAAGCGTCTTTGGACAAAAGAATCTAGTGCACTCGGTGCATTGAATAGGATCAATGTAGAAAACTATATCCGCAACCGTCAGTGGATGAAAGTATTCAACTGAGACAACCAGAGAGTCTATCTGAATCCTAAGATAAATGATGGACTTATGGTTGCACGCGTTATCATTTGAGCTGTCAATGAGTATGATTATATCGCATAGTCTATCTAAAGATAAGTTGGTGGTATTCACGTGTATATCGATAGAGGACATCATTTATAGAAATGGACATCGTGACTGCATTTAGCAAATGTTAGTAGAATACCATCATATGGATGTTTTGAGGTATCGAATATTTAAATCTTTACGTAAAGTTTTTAATAGTAGATATTGAAACATGACTTCTAGACAAGTCAAAATATCCAAGTTCGAAAACATGGTCATATGAGTAAATATGGTAACTTGGAGAGCTATAAACAGTCTATGAGCTCTTGACGATTACTGGTATTTTTTACGAGGATACATTTTCTCCATTTAGGTTGTCTAGGGTACGAATTAGTACGCTCACTTATTCTATCTTTATTTCAGAGTTCAATTTTAGTTCTTTAGTGGAATAAACTAAAATTAATGGATCGAACTTAAGTGAATCATTTGTTGATTGTGATTAGGTTGTGTTTATTGAAGCTTAAATTTAGATGGCTAGTCAAGATCCCCAATCCAGACGAACTTAAATGGATCACTAGTTATAAACTACCGGATCATTTATTTGATCCATCTTATAGAATTGTTTTTGGAATTATTTTCAAAAGTTTTGAGAGGTGCGTTCTTGTGTTCGATCAAAACACGCGGTAACTCGTCAAAATACCTGGGATGGGCGGTCAAGGGTGTGATCCCTTGGGCGGCCCTAAGGGATGTTTATAACATCTCGTAAATATATTGATAATATAATTAGCACATTTATTTAAATGGGGCTGTTAAATTATATTAAATATATTTATTTAAAGGCATGTGGACTTGTTTCTTTTTATAAGAATGGGTCTAGTTCACATGTGGACTTTTTGTGGAGGTCTAATGAAATTAATAAAATAGAAAACAAAGTTTGGTCCATAACCAAATGGGGTGGGCGGCATTAGCTATTAGGATATATCTAATTACTTTGTTTTATTTTATTAGTTAATTAAATGGTAATTAATTAATTGTTTAATTAAAAATAAAAATTATTTTTCTACTAAGGAATTGAATTCCTATTTTCATATTATTGATAACAGTATGATAAGAATTAAAAACCTTATTTGATAAGTGATAGACAATCGGAATTGTTTATCAAATCAAATTAGGAAAGGTTTTTGATATTTATCAAAACTCTAATGTTGACTTTTAAGTCACTTTTAGGAAAGTTTTGATAAGTCACTAATTCTCATTTATCCTTTAATAATTATTGGATAATACACTTTAAAGTTGGGATATGATTGAACTCTTAGATTGATAGTTTTATGGGTGAAACACAAACCCTCCAAGAAGGAGGATTCGGCCACCCTATATATACTATCAAAGGGGAGTTCGGCCAAGAGAGCTATTAATGCAATTTTGGTGAATTTTGTGAGCTTTTGGAAGCTAAGAACAATAGCCAAAAATCCTAGCAAAGTGTGAGAATTTGCTCGAGAGAAAAAAGATAAAGAACGACAGAGTTCTAATTGCTCTACGTTTCTCAGGAGGGTTTTGTGTGACTAACGAAAAAGAAAAGTTTTTTTTTTTTGTTTCTCATCCTCAGGTACACAATTTGAAGAAAGGGAGCCCACACTCCAAGGTGATCCACATTCGTGAAGGATTGGAAGATCTTGCGGTTCATAATTGACGCAACATCAAGCCTCACGTAATTCAAAATGTATGTTACCTTTTATTATATATTTAATTAACTATGGGTTAAGATCTCTTTTGGAAAAAATGTTAAAACGTACCAATGCAAAAATATTTATTTTTTGCACCTTCTACTGTACCGTACTCACCGTTTTTCCTATAGTTCAGAAGGAACAAATCAAACTTCAAGAACCTGTGAAGCAATTTTATCACGAATAAAATATACATCTAATTCAATGTGTTTAATGCGGGAGTGAAACACTGTGTTATGGGCAGGAGAGGTTGCCTTAGTATTATCACACCACAGTATGGGTGTGCCTAAAAGAACAATCTGCAATTCACCAAACAATGACTGCAGCTACATGATTTCAGTGGCAGCCTAAGCAAGTGCTCTATATTCTGCCTCGGTGCTCGATCTTGCAATAACCTTCTATTTCCTAGCACCCTTAGTGATAAGATTATCACTAAGAAAGACACAAACACTTGAAGTGGATTTGTAATCATCCAAACAACTACCCTAATCTGCATTTGAATAGCCTTGAAACTGCAAACAACTAAAAGGCTTGAAGAACATACCAAAGTCAAGAGTTCCTCAAATATACCTCAAGATACGTTTGAAAGCAAGCCAATAAGAGGTGGTAGGAGCAGAAAGGTACTGATTAAGCTTGTTGACATTAAAAGACAGATCTTGTTTGCTGATTTTAAGGTATTGAAGCCATCCAATGATACTCCGATAAAGAGACGCATCAGTAAAATGAGTACTAGACTTTTGAGACAATTTTGAGCCATAAGCCATAGGAGTAGGACAAGGCTTATAATGAAACATATTTGTCCTTTTTAACAAGTGAGCAGCATTCTTGCTTGGGATAAATGAAGACCATGAGAAGTGTGATGGACTTCAAAGCCAAGGAAATAATTCAGCTTACCCAAAGTTTTCAATGCCAAAGAAGAATGCAGCTGCTAAATAAGCGAAGCAATCAGTTGTGAACTAGTTCCAGTCACCAAGATATCATCAACATACACAAAAAGAAGTGATATCTTGTTGTTGATGAAGAATAAACAGGCTGCTATCAGCCTTGGAATTAACAAAACCCCACTGAAAAAGAGCAGCCTTTAATTTGTCATACCGAGCCCGAGGAGCTTGTTCAACCCATAAAGGGATTTATGCAACTTGCAAACTAAATGAGACTATTGAGGATGTACAAAACCAGCTGGTTGAGATACATACACAGTCTCTTAAAACACTCTATTGAGGATTGCATTATTGACATCCAATTGTTCAATCTTTCAATTCAAAGATACAGCCAAACTCAACACTACCCAAATCATAGCAGCCTTAACAACAGGACTGTAGGTCTCAAAATAATCAAGACCACCATAGTGATGAAAGCCCTTGGTTACTAACCTAGCCTTATACCTTTGAACACCACCATCAACATTATACTTAATTCAAAAAACCCATTTATTTCCCACTACATTCATTTCAGAGGTACAAGGGACTAAGGACCAAGTGTTATTTTGCATGAGAATAGAATACTCTTCATCTATATCTTGTTTTAAGCTTAAGGAGTTAGTGGCAATTACTCTAGCAATAAATCAGAACAACAATAAGTTTGGCAAAGCATTTACGAGACTTGGAATTCTGAAAAACAATGCAATAGGTCATGTACCATGCAATACAAGCAATCAACATAATCAAGCATGCAATGGTGATTATCTCAAGTTTGATGGAAGTGCTTGTGCATAGGATTATCATGAAGCTGATGCACATCAGCTGAACTCTAGATTTGTTAAGTTGCTAAGTTAGTTACAAATCAGTTATTCAAGAATCTGATGTGGCAACTTGGTTAATTCTATTATTGATGACCGTGTATATATTTGAGCTAGTCTCATTCTTGTAAGGTTACTGAGTTTTATAAAAGTCAGAAAGAGAGTAATTTTCTCTAAACACATCTATGGCTTCTCTTGGATGATTAGCTTCTTGAGCTCAAGAGAAATTCTAGCTTGTAGACTGTGTAACTTCACATGGTAGCTTGATGATGAGTTGCTAGCGTCAATGGCTTCTTCATCAACTGCTGATTCTGGTCTCAACCTGAGTAGTCTGATATCTGCGACTCCAACTATGGATCTGAACTTCATAGCCAAAACCTTGTCATTTAACGTCTCCATCAAACTTAATAGGAGCAACTATATCCACTGGAAAACTCAGCTTCTTCTAGCGATTAGAGCTTTGGATCTTAAAGAATGATCTCTCCTTTAACTCAAGTTCCACCAATATTTATCAAAGTTCAAACCACAACTATAAATGGTGAATCAATGATTGAATAATAGGTCAATGTATCTGCTGTTACCTAGAAAAAGTCAGATAAACTTCTTCTTGGTTTGCTTATTTCTACGGTCAGTCCGTGTCTTATTGGTCAGGTAACAAGATGTAAAACTTCTTTAGAACTGTGGCTCAAACTTGACAGGTTATATCCGCAACAATTTATAGATAGGATCTTGCAACTGTGACAGCAGCTACAAATAATCAAGAAAGGAGGAGATTCTTTGAGTGAGTTTATCATGAAGATAAAAGATATTGGAGATGCATTGATGGCTGCTGGAGAGGATGTACCTGATCGAGATTTGATCCTAGCACTTATAAGTGGAGTTGGCCACGAATATGATGTTGTTGTGGTCATGATATCTTCTCAACATCGCACAATGTCTTTAGAGGATGCTCAGTTTCTTTTTTTGATGCATGAGCAGCGAATTGATCAGCTTAACTCTACAACTCAGCTTAACATAGCTGGTGCTTCAGCTAATTTTACTGCCAATCAACCTGGAAACTATGACAAAAAGGTGGTGGCAATCCTGGTCCAAATAACAGAGGCAATGGCAGAGGAAGAAATGGTCCAAAGGTAAGTAGATATTAACATTCTAATAAGGGGATCTATTGCCAATTATGTTCTAAGCCTGGACAAGGAGCTCTAAAGTGTTACAAATGTTTTGATCAAGGCTTTCAAAGTCCAAATCCATCACCACAGGCGAATTATGTTCAACAGCAAAACTCTTCAACCAACAATGATCAGTTTAATATTGCTCATCAGAATCAGCAACATGGTATGTGTCATCACTATTCTCCAGCTTGCTGTGCCAATTCAGATAATCAAAGTGATCAATCGTGGTATGTGGATAGTGGTGCTACAAACCATATCACTTCTAAATTGAATAATTTCTCTCTACATACTGATTATAGAGGTAATGACAAATTATTGGTCGGAAATGGTGCCCATCTTGATATTAAGCATATTGGCTCTCAAGTTGTTAGTTCAGATACTACACCATTAATAGATGTGCATCTCAAACAAATTCTACATGTTCCTCAAATATTTAAAAATGTACTTAGTATTTCTCAGCTAACCAAGGACAATAATATTGTTGCTGAGTTCACTAATGTTGGTTGTGTTGTTAAGGATCTGAAAACCAAGAGTGTGCTTCTTCAAGGCTCCATTGACAATGGATTGTATCACATGAGGATAGCTGGTCCAAGCAATGCAGGAATTAATGACAGAAGGTACTCTTCTTCTCGGCCTCCTATGATCCCACATAATGGTTATGTTAGCTGTAATAAAAGCAGTACTTGTTTGGTGCATCACAAATGATCAAAATCTGATGTGTTTGATGTTAATAATGCTGTTAAAAACAATTCTAATATTTGGCATGCCAAACTTGAGCATCCATCTGACCTTGTGTTCAAAAAAGTCATACAAATACAACATTTTCCTTTTGATGTTAAGTTTCCTACCTTTTGTGATGCTTGTCAAATAGGAAAAATGCATAAATTGCCATTTTCAATGCTTGATATTTCTACTAAGTCATCATTGGAGTTTGTAGTGATATTTGGGGCCCTTTTCCAATCATCTCTACAGAGGTTTATAGGTACTACATAGTCTTCATTGATGCTTATTCTAGATAATCATGGTGTTTTCCTCTAAGGCTCAAATCTGAAGCTTTTTCAACCTTCTTGATATTAAAAAAAACTTGTTCAAGTGCAACTTGGTACAGCTATTAAGTGTCTGCAAACCGATATGGGGGGTGAATATTTGTGCTTCACTAAACCTTTGGCTTCTATGGGCATCAAGCAGCAAATTTCTTGTCCATATACCCATCACCAGAATGGGGTTCTTGAAAGGAAACACCGCCACATAGCTGAGCTTGGTCTGACCTTACTTATTCATGCTAACATGCCTATTACGTTTTGGTATAAGGCCTTCATTACTGCTACTTTTATCATCAACAATCTTCCTTCTTCGAGTTTGAGTTTTGTTGATGTGCAAATATGGTCAACGGAAATAGCAATGATTATCTATCATTTGAGGGATAAAAATGAATAAAAAGATCAAAATATGAGATTTTTAAAGTGGTTTGGCTTAAGAGAATGCCTACATCCACTGTTCTTTGTATTCAAGTCGAGCTCGCTGAATATAATTGCGGAGCTTGCTTTTTGTATGCTTTTTCTGGAGAAATTGGTAACCTTTGTAACAATGATGATTTGCCCCTTTTATAGTGTGAAAGGGTTGGAGTCATCCTGTTTCGCATAGAATCTATTTACATAAATTGGGGACGAAATTCTATCACTAACAGCCGTGATTTGGATTGAATACAATTGCTGGGATTAAGGAATTTGAGATTGATTGGGAATCTGCTAGCTGACCGAATGCAATCCCTATATCTTCGGGATTCCTCTTTTTATTGGGGCTTCAAGCTGCGTAGCCTGCGAGCTGAGTGTTGTTTCATCTGCGACCAGACAGTTGGCGAAGGTTGTTACTTAACTTCTTTGTGTTTCCCGCGCAGGTCGTTTGCATAGAGCTTATTCCTTTATAGTTTATTGGGCCAGGGCCCATTTTGTTACGATCTGTTGACTCCCTTTGTCTGTTGGGCCTTCTTTAATATTTTAGCATTTTTAGGCCTTTTTGGGCCTAGTGTAATTTGACACATAACAAGTTTCATGCCTCTTTTTGAGAAATTGCACTATAAGAAACCCAGTTACAGCTTCTTCAAGACTTTTAACTGTATATACTTTCCTTACTTGAGAGACTATTCCAAGCATAAGTTGGACATTCACTCCCAAAAGTGCATTTTCATTGGCTACAACCCTTCTCATAAAGGTTATTGGTGCTTATCTTCAAGTGGAAAAATCTATGTGTTAGGTCGAGTATTTTCTAGGTTGGCTAATTCTGTGCAAAACACTCTTTTGTTGTAATTATGTTTGGGAGCTTTCGTTGAAGGCATCAAGATCATCGATTCATTTAGTAAGTTGCTCTCAATCTCACAAAGGTTTTTTAGGATCTCACACACTCATAACATATCAGTCATTATGTTTGTAGGCATCTCATTCATCATTAACATGGTATACGGTGCATAGTTCATTGTATTGCATTCATATGCTATATTCTGCAAATGCATCCTATAGATGGTCACATATCTCTACCTTTCTATCTGAATTGCAAAGCGTGTTCTTCGTGAAAGTTGTTGGCCTATGTGTGTACTTACTTCTATAAGTTTTTCAGAATTTTCTGGGCTACACCTCGCTAGATATTAGATAGAAACTGGACATAGGTCAGTGTTGGAAAAACAAGGGAGACAGTTTTTGTTTGACATGTATGTGATCCAATATGTCACCATTCCTGTCCGAATTATAAATGGTGTTCTTCATGAATGTTGTTCATATATGTGTCTACTTTCTTCTTTAATAATTTCAGAATTTTCTGGGTGGCGCTTCCTTAGATAATAGCTAAATACCAGACATAGGTCAGTGTTGAAAAAACAGGGGAGACAGTTTTTGTGTCATGTATGTGGTCCAATATGGCACCCTTACTGTCCGAATTTTAAATGGTGTTCTCATGAAAGTTGTTCATATATGTGTCTACTTTCTTCAGTTATTTTTTCAGAATTTGCTGGGTCGCGTTTCTCTAGATATTAGCTTGAAACCGAACATAGGTCAGTGTAAAAAATTGCACCCGACCCAACATGTGCGCCCGACCAGTTTTGTATGGCAACCCGACCCGTGGCTCTTTCTATATAAAGGCCACTTCGTCTTTTTCATCCCAATATCAGAAAGAAGAACCCTAACAGCTCCCTCTCTTCATGCTCTCTCAAATCCAATCTCTTAAAACTCACTCAATCTTTCTTGTATGTCCATGGAATCAAACTAGAGACTTGTGGTAAGTGTTTTTCTTATATGTTGAATTTGTTTTATGATTCATTTCTTTTAAATCTCTTTATTGTTCATGAATGGGAGTTAGATATTGATTAGATGTTGAAAACGTATGGGTTTTGTGTTTAATGCATGATAAGTTATTTAAGAAGTTGAATTAGTACCTAGATAAGTTTATGTTGTGATTTAAAGTGCATTTGTCTTACTTGAATGAACTATACCTCTATCTCACATGTGTTTAGTGGATTGGTACTAATCTAGGTTGGATCAAAAGTGTTGTTGTTATAATAATTTACTTGTTGCTAGAATCGCATTCATATAAACATATTGGCTATTTTGTAGAGTTCATGCATTGAATATGTTTGTTTCATAACTTGAAAGTGTTGAATTTGTTACAAAATTTGTTAGGTCTTGAAATGTGTTTATGCTAAGTGTTATTTAAGTAGATTGTATGCACTAGTTCACTTAACATCATAGATTGTATTGGTCATGCATCCTAATTATATGTTCATGCATCATTGAACACTTAGACCATAATCTTTTGTGTTGTTAGAAGAGCTTGTGTGACTTTGGTGAAGTCTTGTGAACGAGCTCAAGGTTTGCTTCTTGTGGAAAAGTTGCATTTGTGTGGAATTTCACTAGTTGGTTCTTGCGAGATGATAGGTGTAGGTTCACGCCAATAAGAGTGTGAATTCTAGAATAGCTTAAGGATATATGTTTAGTCACCTAGTGGATCTTACGAGATCATTAGGGAAAAGGCCTGCGGGTAGACTAGAGTGGGATAGTCCAAGAAGGGTGAGTCCTTGTAATTTCAACATGAGCGTGTACTGCATTTATCACTAGTGGATTGTCCGTTAAGTGGCCAAGAGTGGTCCCGTGGTTTTTGATCCCTTGTTGGAAGGGGTTTTCCACGCTAAAATTCTTGTGTTGATTTTGTTTATTTTTTTCCGCATTTGTTATGTGTTTATATTTGTTGAATTGGTCTAATTAAACTGTTGCTAATCAAAAAATTGGGTAAGAACCTATTCACCCCCCCTCTAGGTTCATATTAAACCGTTGCACTTAAACTTTCACTATGTTTCTCGACATGTGTTATTTAATGAGTTAGAATTCGCTCATCAAACTATGTTTCCTCAGAGATCTCCAGCTTCTCCACCTGCTGTTGTTACTCGTGTCAGTTGTCCTCTACATGTTGCAGCTGCTTCCTCAACTCCTTCTGCTCTCAAGCTAGTTGTTGATTTATAGGACACCACTCCCTCTATTACAGCTCCAGTTGTTCCTCCCAACACTATTTTAAATTCATCAAACAATGTTGCCCCTACTATAAATTAGTCTCCACCTTTAGTGTATGCTTTAGCTCCTCAACATCCTATGGTTACTAGACTTCGAAGTGGTGCCATTTCAGCAAAATCATATCAGGCATTCTCTACAGCTGTTTGTGAACCTCTATCTGTTAAGGAAGCTTTGTGCAGTCCTGTTTGGGTGAAGGATATGTAGGAGGAACTCCATGCCTTGCATTCCAACTAAACCTGGACGCTTGTCCCTTTTACACCTAATATGAATATTGTAGGTTACAAATGGGTGTATAGGATCAAATAACGACCTGATGGGACTGTCTTGAAGCATAAAGCCAGGCTGGTGGCTAAAGAATTTCACCAAACAGCTGGCTTAGATTTCTTTGACACATATAGCCCTGTTGTGAAGTCTTCCACCATTAAAGTCATCTTCTCTCTTGTTATGTCTCATGGCTGGGACATCTAAAGTTGACATAAATAATGCCTTCTTGAATGAAGATATCTATGAACTTGTTTATATGGAGCAGCCCCCTGGATTCCTTGATAAGCAGTTTCCTCATTATGCTTACAAATTGCAAAAGGCTCCTTATGGCCTTAAACAAGCGCCTCGCTCTTGGTTCACCAAGTTGAAGACTGCCTTACTCTCCTAGGGATTTAAGAACTCTGCCTCTGACATTTCTCTTTTCATCCATCATCAAGGCTCCACTATTCTGTATCTTCTTGTGTACGTGGACGATGTTCTGCTCAATGGGAATTTTCCTACTACCATTCAAAGATTGATTAATCAGTTGCACCAGACTTTTGCTTTAAAGGTTTTGGGTTGCATCATTTATTTTTGTGGCTTTGAAGTCTATAGGGACAGTTCTAGCCTTTATCTCACACAGTCTAACTATGTCACTGATCTCCTTTCAAAGACCAACATGGTAGATTCTAAACCATATGATACACTATTGGCTCCATTTCTTGATAAAAAATGGGCCTTCATCTTTACCTACCTTTACCTATTATTTCATTCTCATGTAATTATCGGTTGTTTTTGATGTTTTACTCTAGTGTGTAGGTAAAAAGGTTTTGTGGTTAATTGAAGAGCTTTGGTGGATTAAATCGAAGATTTGAAGAATTATTAGTGCACAACTGTCATGTTTTGGAAGCCGTCATACATTCCACATAATGAACTGCGTTAGGAGTCTTATATTTCTGGAAAGGGCTAGATGTCAACTTTTTGAAAAATTTTATGGTTCATGATTCTGAGTTTTCTAGAGGAAGTTATGCTCATTTTTACATCAGTGTGCAGACTCGCGACTTGAAACCATGACTTGGCCAAGTCGTGAGAGCCAAATTTCAGCACCGAGGCTGAAACTCATGCGACTTAGACTCGCGACTTCGCCAAATTGTGAGCGGAACTTAAGTGCCTTAAACCAGTTTACTATAAAAAGAAAAAGGAGAGAAAGCAAAAGGGAGTTTGGCTAGGGCTCTGTTGGGATTTATGCCCTAAAACTTGCAATTGTAAATGGTTAAAGACTTAATAAGAATTATTCAGATTGTCATTCAAGTTTATAAATATTTTATATTCAGTAATACATTCGTATTGTGCAAGAACATCCTAGATTGCAAGATATAATCTCAGAATGAGTATACGATGGTCATATATAGAGATGATTCACTTTGAGATATGCAATCCAATTAATAGTATTACGAAATTAATATAATTTAAATAAAAGAGAATAATTAAATAATGTGATTATTTAATTAATTAAATATTTAATAAAATAATAGAAATTAATAATTATGAATTATTAATACTATTTATTAAATATAAGGTCATGTGATTAAATAATGACTAGGACAAAATAATTAAAATAATTAGATTATTTTAATAGTCCTAAAGGTTATAGGTTTAAGTCTTTAGGTAGACCAAAAATAATTAAAATAACAGGCGTGCACGTGGGCTGCTGTCACGTTTGCGCTGGGGCTGTTTTTTCGTGTTTTTTGCGAACGCTTTTTTACTGATTTTTTTGAAAAAAATATTATCGAATATTTTTTGAAGAAGGTGCAGAAAATTGGAGCGGAATACCATGGGCGAAACGACCCAAGAACGCACCCAAAAGCGCGGCTCGCGCAAGGGCCTCGTACAACTTGCGTGCGTGCAGCTCCGCTACTAGCAGCCGCCCTTTCACATGCATTAGGGTTGTTTAGGGTTTTGTCTTGACCCAGGGTGCGTGTTAAGGTAACACGTGGACCTCTGGAAAGGATGTTGACTTTTGACAAAAATCAAGTTTGACTTGATAAGGAAAATAAAGATAAGAGGAATTCAACTTGAAGAAGAACTCTTGAAGATCAAAGAATGCCTTGAGAATATAATTGTAATTAGAGTTGTTTAAGTTAGATAACCCAAGTCACTCGGTCAATTACATATGCTTTATTTATTTTCATGTGATGATTATATGAATGTTAAAGCATTGTCATACATATGAATATCATCTAGATTAGGTGTGCCTACACATGCATAAATAATATGTCATTCATAATTGTCATAATATATTGTTTTATTTTAATGAGATTAAAATAGAAAACAATTTCATAAATGACAATTGAATAATGGATTTAGTTTTTAGGTGTAAAAACTTGGTAATATCAACAAATTAAAGAGTTTAATTAATATGATTTGTTAGATTCTTTGTATTAATTAAGATTAATTAGATTAATTCATTGATTAAAAAGAATCAAATAATGAGATTGTTTTTAGGATTAAAAACTTGGTAATTCTTATTATATTAACTAATCCACTAATAAAAGAGTTTAATTAAATTGATTAGTTAGGTTCTTACATTAATTAAGATTAATAATATTAATTACTTAATTAAAAAGAACCAAATAATGAGATTAGGTTTTAGGAGTAAAAACTTGGTAAGTCTCATTAATTATTAATCTATATATTAAAGTGTTTAATTAGATTTAGTTAGGTCATTTTAAATGATAGGTTTTAATTTAACTAAACACCAAAGACATACTTGGACCAAATAATATGATTTAGTTTTAATTGTTAAAACTTGGTAATTTCAAATTTAATTTCTAGTTTATTTAAATAGTTTATGTAAATTAGAAATTGAAATAATAAATTATATTTTAAGAGTTAAAATTGAATAATTTATTATAACTAGTAAACTTAGATTTTATATTAGTCGTAGAATCTAAGTAAAGACTAGAAATATAGAGTTTTAGAAACTCTAAGTTTAAAGAAAATCCTGAACTACAAATAGTGAGTGAGAGAGGGATATATGACATTATATCCCGCAGACTCCATTGTTAGTTCAACACCGTGAGACTCGAGTGGCGCCTCATAATGGCTTTGTTTTCGTCCTCCCTATGGAGGGTGTCCATAAGAGTCAATACCAAGGTTGACTTTCTAACGAATAGGTTTTCAGAATATATTTTGGGACTGACCTAGCCTACCTAGGCACTCTCAAGTTAAGTTCGTGAATTCTGAAACAGTAGGTCACACTCATAAAGGACTTAATTAAGTTGTTAATTTATTGTCCTAACTAAACAAAAACGATGGTTGGTAATATAAGAATAAAGAGTTATTCTGGTGTATTATCCGATTGAGAATGTCTCGATCTAATATGCAAGGATTTGACTTAGTCTACCTAGGCACTTACTTGTGGGATGTTGGATTGTCGCGGCATAGTAACTACTTTTAGGGATTTTTTAGTTCATTAAAATTAAGCTCATGCATCATGTTTAATTTTATGCCGAACATATAGCATTTGATATGAATGTATGAAATGAATGATATTTAGATTTATGTCTTTAAATATCAGCGTTATCTTCTGCATTATTATTTCCTCACAAACGAAACATTAATCGGGATAACTTTATTAAGTGGAACACAACGTGAATACAATCATGGTCTGTAAAGACTTTAAATCTGTGCTTATGGAGGAATGTCCTCCAGAGTCTGTAACCAATACATGACGAGTTACCAAAAGTAAGATCGGCAAAGCAAATGTTGCTAAGCCATCCTGTTCTTGTTTAAAGAAGAGGAATAGGTCTACTGGTAAAGTAAAGGCTAAGCCCAAGATATAGAGCACCATGACTGACTAAGCAAAATGAAAATATTTCCATTGTAATGAGGTTAGTCATTGGAAGAGAAACTGTCTACGGTACTTCGAGGAGCTCTCCAATAGGAACAAAGTGAAAAGTAAATCAGATTTACTTATCAAATCTTGTTTAGTGGAAGATGATTCTTCACCTTGAATAGTAGATTCAGGGGCCACTAACTATTTTTGTTTTTCTTTACATTGGAATGATTATTGGCAAAAGCTGGAGGAGGGGTCCTTTACTATACGCGTTAGAACAGGGGATGTCGTTTCGGCACGAGCAGTGGGAGTAGTTAGACTACAAATAAATATTCATTTTCTTTTATTGAACAATGTATGTTTCATTCCTAGATTTATAAGGAATTTGATTTCTATATCCAGATTACATGAAAAAGTTTCATAAAGTTCTTTTTTAATGACAAATCAATTATCATTTCAAGAAATGGAATGAATGATTGTTCTGGTATAAACAAAAATGACTTGTATGTTTTAAGACCGTTAATTCATACAACACTGCTTAATACTGAATTGTTTAAAGTTGAAAAACCAAAAACAAAACGACAAAAGATTTCTCCAGATAATGACACGTATCTGTAGCATCTAAGACTTGGACATATAAACCTTGATAGGATAAACAGACTAGTAAAAAGCGGATCTTTAAGTCAGTTAGAGATCGGTACATTTCCTATATATGAATCTTGTTTGTAGGGTAAACTGATCAAGAGACCTTTTACAAGAAAGGTGTTAGAGCCACACAACCACTAGAACTCATACACTCAGACGTCTGTGAACCCTTCAATATTAGAGCTATAGGTGGTTATGAGTATCATGTCACATTTATTGATGACTACTCTAAATACGAGTATGTTTCCCTAATGTAACGTAAGTCGGAAACCTTTGAAAGGTTCAAATAATTCCGAACTGAAGTTGAAAATCAATTAGGCAAAACAATCAAATCTCTACGATCGAATCGTGAGGGTGAGTATCTCGACCAAGAGTTTGAATACTACATGGTTGAGCATGGGATAGTATCACAACTCACGGCTCCAGATATACCACAGCAGAATGGTGTTGCGGAGAGGAGAAATAAAACCTTAATGGAAATGGTGAGATCTATGATTAGTTTCTCATAATTACCATATTATTTTTGGGTATATGCACTACAAACAACGACTTACATACTGAATGTAGTTCCATCCAAGTCTGTTCCTAAGACTCTCCTAGAGTTGTGGAATAGTCGTAAAGCTAGTTTACGACATTTTCACATATGGGAATGTCTAGTACATGTACTGAAGAATAGAAGTGGAAAGCTGGAACATCGTTCACAAGTATGTTTATTTGCAGGGTACCCAAAGGAAACACGAGGTGGATTATTTTACAATCCATAAGAAAACAAAGTGTTTATATCGACAAATGCAACGTTTCTTGAGGATAATTATATAAGCAATTATAAACCTCGTAGTAAGATTGTGTTAAAAGAGCTAGAACCTGGTACGACCAGTGCTCAGTCAACAAGAATTGTTGATGATGTTATTATTCCACAAACATCTGATAGTCAGATGATTCCTAGTCAGGATACACTATAACCTAGACGTAGTGAAAGGGTTGTTTGACAACCTGATTGCTACTTAGGCATTGGAGAGGCACAGGGTGTCATTTCTGATGATAGTGTGGATGATCCATTGACATTTAGACATGTAATGGAAGATTCAGACAAAGAGAAATGACTTAAAGCCATGAATCTTGAGATGGAGTCCATGTACTCTAACTCAGTCTGGAAACTTGTAGACTTACCAGATGGGATAAAGCCTATAGGATGTAAGTGGATCTACAAGCGTAAGAGAGGAATAGACGGGAAGGTAAAGACCTTCAAGGCAAGGCTAGTGGCTAAGGGTTACACCCAGAAGGAAGGCATTCATTATGATGAAACCGTCTCGCCTATAGCTATTTTTAAAGTCTATTAGGATACTCTTATCCATAGCTGCCTATTTCGATTACAAAATCTGGCAAATGGACATCAAAACTGCATTCTTGAATGGCAATCTAGATGAGAGCATCTATATGATGCAACCAAAGGGATTCGTATCCTAAGATCAAGAGCAAAAGGTTTGCAAACTGCAAATGTCCATTTATCGACTTAACCAGATGGCTAGATTTTGAAACATTAGGTTTGATACTGTAATCAAAACCTATGGCTTTGAGTAGAAAATTGAAGAGCCTTGTGTATACAAGCGCATCATTGACAAGAAAGTAGTTTTCCTGGTCCTTTACATTGATGATATCCTATTCATTAGGAATGACGTAGGAACATTGTCAGAGGTAAAGGGTTGGCTTGCTAACCAATTCCAAATGAAAGATTTGAGAGAGGCAAGTTATGTTCTTGGGATCCAATTGATAAGAGATCGTAAGAACAAACTGTTAGCATTGTCTCAAGCATCGTATATCGACAATATACTTGTGCGATTCTCTATGTAGAACTCCAAGAAAGGTAGTTTACCTTTAAGGCATGGAGTTCACTTGTTTAAGGATCAGTGTCCTAAGACACCACAAGAAATTGAGGATATGAGATAGATTCCCTATGCATGCGTAATAGACAGTCTTATGTATGCAATACTATGCACAAGACCCGACATCTGCATCGCAGTGGGAGTAGCCAGCAGATATCAGTCCAACCCAGGATTGGATCATTAGGTTGCTGTTAAGCATATCTCAAGTATCTTCGGAGAACAAGAAACTATATAACTGTATATTCCCATTCGAATTTGATTCCACTAGGATATACAGATTCTGACTTTCAGTCAGCCAAGGATTCAAGGAAATCAATGTGTGGGTCAGTACTAACCCTTGATGGTGGAGCCATAATTTGGAGGAGTATTAAGCATTCTTGTATTACTGATTCCACCACGGAAGACGAGTATCTAGCAGCTAAGGAGGCTGTTTGACTCCGAAAGTTCTTGAGTGATCTGGAAGTTGTTCCAGATATGGATAGACCCATTACACTTTATTTTGATAATAGTGGAGCTGTGGCCAATTCCAAAGAACCAAGAAGCCATAAAAAAGGGAAGCATATATAGAGGAAATATCATCTCATCAGAGAGATAGTGCAACGAGGAAACGTGGTTATGACGAATATTGTGTCACAAGATAACTTGGTTGATCCATTTAAGAAGACCTTGACAGCTAAAGTGTTTGAAAGTCACCTAGAGGGTCTAGGATTACGAGACATGTCCCATCTGCTTTAGTGCAAGAGGGAGATTGTTGGGATTTATGCCCTAAAGCTTGTAATTGTAAATGGTTATAGACTTAATAAGAATTATTCGGATTATCATTAAAGTTTATAAATGTTTTATATTTAGTAATACATTCGTATTGTTCAAGAACATCTTAGATTGTAAGATGTAATCTCAGAATGAGTATATAATGGTCAAATACAGAGAGAATTCATTTTGAGGCATTAAATCTAAAGAATCCGTAGAGAGCGAACAAAGCTGGGTACTTTGTTTGTAATTGATCTACTGTTGCGGTCCATTCCGTAAAGTACGGTGGTCTTATCCTAGACCGCTCATGTAGTTGACATGAGAATGGAGGCACCTTGAAGGGAGTTTTAGAAAAGATTTTGATTATCGTATAACATACGGAATTGGGTTTCAAAAATTTTTCTTATATTGAAAATCTTTTCAATTAGGAACGAGTTCCTGTATATATGTAGAAAAAGACTTTAAGAACTACATACTTTTTCTTGATTTTTTTTTATTCCTCGATCTACCACCTGATCTTCCGAGCTATGACCTGCAGTCTGACAACGTATGTGTGGGCACGTCATGGAAAGAGATGGTGATCACGTGAAAAGAACGCCGGCCGAATCCTGCAAAAGAGGAGAGAGTCAGAAAAAACTTTTTTTTTCTCTTATCTTCTCTCTTTGGTGGCCGAATTCTCTTTCTTTTTCACTTGTGTGTTCTGTTAGGTTTTTCCTAGCTATATAACACTTATATAGTAGTCCTTTAGGGTTTTAGTTTGACCAAGTCAAAATAGGATTTTAAATCCTATTTATTTTTAGCCTCCCTAAAGACTTGAACCTCTCACCTCTTGGGCTATTAAAATAATCTAATTATTTTAATTATTTTATCCTAGTCATTATTTAATCACATGACCTCATATTTAATAAATAGAATTAATAATTCGTAATTATTAATTTCTATTATTTTATTAAATATTTAATTAATTAAATAATCACATTATTTAATTATTCTCTTTTATTTAAATCGCATTACTTTCGTAACACTATTAATTGGACCATCCAATTAATCTACCGTGACCCTCATTACCAACAACCATAAGGGCAAGTAAGGGGACCTAATGGACCAACAGTTTTGAGCTCCAATATTACTTAGTAATATTAATTAAAGCTCTTTGATTATTAACCTCGTAGTTATTCCACTAAAAACCTGAGGTTGCACTCTCAGAACTGTAGACGTATTTATACAATCTGAAGTCTCAACGTCCATTGATATAGCTAATTGCATATAGTGTGATCCTCCACAAATAGTTTATAACTAGAGCTTGGTCATAAAGTCCGTTATACCCCTTTAGAAATATCTTTTCCTTTAAGTACCATTGATTCTCTAATGAATAATTAAATCCTATCTTCCTCACAGAAGAAGGAGAGCGCTCATAATAGTTTAAGCCCCGAATCAACCCTTAAGGGAACTACTTATCTACTTCAATTAAAAAGGAGTGAATTCCACTATTGTGTTCAAACGTTCCTAGCCACAAGCCAAACCGTAACTCCAAGATACGAAGGTATTAGTTGAGACTCTCATTAACCTCACTCATGATAAATCAAAAGTCATGATCCAACCTGAAGGAGTCGATAAGACACTTAGGATTAAGATCACCTATAAATAGCCATCGTTTATCGATCATATATGAATCTCATCTACTAATGGATCTTGGTGAGAGATTCATATAAATCGTGGCCCAGTCCTATATGATCTAATCGTATAAGGTGCCTCCATTCTCATGTCAACTACATGAGCGGTCTAGGATAAGACTACCGTACTTTACAGAATGGACCGCAACAGTAGATCAATCACAAACAAAGTACCCAGCTTTGTTCGCTCTCTACGGACTCTTTAGATTGTACGTCTCAAAATGAATCATCTCTGTATATGACCATTATATACTCATTATGAGATTACATATTGCAATATAAGATGTTTTTGTATAATATGAATGTATTGCTGAATATAAAACATTTATAAACTTGAATGATAATCTGAATAATTCTTATTATTATCTTTAACCATGTACAATTACAAGCTTTAGGGCATAAATCCCAACACCTTATATAATGAGATCATATAGGACTGGGCCACGATTTATGTGAATCTCTCACCAAGATCCGTTAGTAGATGAGATTCATATATAATTGATAAACGATGGCTATTTATAGGTGAACTTAATCCTGAGTGTCTTATCGACTCTTTCAGGTTGGATCGTGGCTTTTGATTTACCATGAGTGAGGTTGATGTGAATCTTGACTAATAACTCCGTATCTTGGAGTTGCGGTTTGGCTTGTGGATGGGAAGGTTTGAAAATAATAGTGGAATCTACTCTTTCTTGATTGAAGTAGATGAGTAGTTCCCTTAAAGGTTGATTCGGGGCTTGAACGATTATGAGCGCTCTCCTTCTTCCGTAAGGAAGACAAGATTTAATTGTTCATTAGAAAATCAATGGTACTTAAATGAAAAGATATTTCTAAAGGGGTATAACGGACTTTATGACCCAGCTCTAGTGATGAACTATTTGTGGAAGATCACACTATATGCAATTAGCTATATCAATGGACACTGAGACTTCAGATTGTATAAACACGTCTACAGTTCTGAGAGTGCAGCCTCGGGTTTTTAGTGGAATAACTCCAAAGTTCATAATCGTAAAATATTAATTAAAGAGTTTTAATTAATATTACTAAATATTATTGAAGCTCAAAACTGTAGGTCCATTAGGTTCCCTTGCTAGCCCTTGTGGTTGTTGGTAATGAGGGTCACGGTAGATTAATTGGATGGTCCAATTAATAGTATTACGAAAGTAATATAATTTAAATAAAAGAGAATAATTAAATAATGTGATTATTTAATTAATTAAATAGTTAATAAAATAATATAAATTATTAATTCTATTTATTGAATATGAGGTCATGTAATTAAATAATGACTAGGACAAAAGAATTAAAATAATTAGATTATTTTAATACTCCAAAAGGTCACAGGTTCAAGTCTTTAGAGAGGCAAAAAATAAATAGGATTTAGAATCCTATTTTGACTTGGTCATACTAAAACCCTAAAGGACTACTATATAAGTGTTATATAGTTAGGAAAAATTAATCTAACACATAAGTGAGAAACACAAGAGGGTTCGGCCACCAAAGAGAGAAGAAAGAAAAAAAAAAGTTTTTTTTTTTTTACTCTCCCTTTACTTGTAGGTGTGGCCGGCCGTAGGAGAAAAAGTTCTCCGTTCGTTTTTCACGTGACCTCCATCTCTTGCCATGACATGCCCACACACACGTTGTCAGACCGCGGTTCATAGCTGGGAAGATTTAGTGGTAGATCAAGGAATCAGAAAAAGGAAAATCAAGAAAAAGGTTTGTAGTTTCTAAAGTCTTTTTCTACTATATACAGGAACTCGTTCCTGATTGAAAAATAGTTTTTCAATTAAAAGAAAATTTTTGAAACCAAATTCCGTATGTTATACGATAATCAAACGTTTTCTAAAACTCCCTTCAAGCTCAAAAGGCTCGACCAAGAGGAGAATAATAGAGAAAAGAAGAGGTCAAGGGGAAGAAAAAGATCCTCTTGGAGACAAGAGAGTGCAGATTTAATCCTTTAGCGATCTTCTCAACATCAAGCTTGGATTTCGGAGAAAGTGAAAGCTAGAAGAAATCACAATTCGAAGAGGACGCGAGTTCATACATTCCAGGAGTTTTTCTATCCCTTTCCTTCTTTAATTTTCATTCTTGTAACTCTCTTTTAGAATTGATAAACATGTTTAGTTGTAATTTCATGATTATGACTTAAACTTGTAAGTTAGGGTTTTGATAAATCTTTTTCCTTGAAAGTTGAAAAAAAAATCAAAAAAAAAAAAAAAAGCAGGCAATCATGCAAAGCATTGTGGCGTAAAAAAAAAATGAAAAGTAAAAGAGATTTTTCTATGTATTGAAAAATACTATGTAATCTCTTAACTTGATTGAAAGCTTTTTGCATTCCCGTTTTCCATTTCTTTCTTAACCCATCACCCAATAGCCTCATTACAACCTTTATTAAGACCTGTTGATCTTTTGGGGAGTCTAGCTTTAATGTAGAGGTTTTTATATTGATATCTTGTTCATAATGTTTTATTCCTTCAATCATATGTATTTGCGACAAAATAACGTTTTTCAAATTGATTTTCACATGCGATGTATATTTGTATTTCTTTTGAACATAAATTCCTTCCACATATGTTTGATGAGTGTGTTGCCTAGGTTCTGAGCGATTTTCTAGAGAATTATCCTGAGAGGTTTAAAGTCGAGGCGAATTCTATCCTGGTTAGTTGAACACAATTGTTTTTGTTTTAAGATTCTAAAAGTGTTGGCATGTGTGTGGCAATTGGTGTAAAAAAAATCTGAGAGTGGATGCTTTCGAATTTTACTTATTGTTTTTGCTAATTTTTATCTTAACGGATTGTGTTTCACTCGACAATTTAATTGTTCTTTAATGTTTAGAGATACGTTTGTGGGTATCGTTGATAGTAAACCCTCACAAGACTATAACTCATCCACTAGGGACACCTTGAAGGGAGTTTTAGAAAAGATTTTGATTATAGTATAACATGCGGAATTGGGTTTTAAAATTTTTTCTTATATTGAAAACCTTTTTTCAATCAAAAACGAGTTCCTATATATACGCAAAAAAATACTTTAGAAACTACATACCTTTTTCTTGATTTTTTTTTTCTGATTTCTCGATCTACCACCAGATCTTCCGAGCTATGACCCACGGTCTAACAACGTGTGTGTGGGCACGTCATGGCAAGAGATGGAGGTTATGTGAAAAGAACGCCGACTGAATCCTACAAAAGAAGGAAAGTCAGAAAAAACTTTTTTTTTTCTTTTCTTCACTCTTTGGTGGTCGAATTCTCTTTCTTTTTCACTTGTGTGTTAGG
The DNA here is from genome assembly GCA_003430845.1 of Xanthoceras sorbifolium. Classification (NCBI taxonomy): domain Eukaryota; kingdom Viridiplantae; phylum Streptophyta; class Magnoliopsida; order Sapindales; family Sapindaceae; genus Xanthoceras; species Xanthoceras sorbifolium. The sequence continues at coordinate 28,457,780 of CM010621.1, forward strand.
TTGATTTTTCCTAGCTATATAACACTTATATAATAGTTCTTTAGGATTTTAGTTTTTACCAAGTCAAAATAGGATTCCTAATCCTTTTTTTTTTTTTAGTCTCCCCAAAGACTTTAATAATTGACTATTAGGACTTTTAAAATAATCAAATTATTTTAATTCTTTTGTCCTTGTCATTATTTAATCACATGACCTCATATTTAATAAATAGAATTAATAATTCATAATTATTAATTTCTATTATTTTATTAAATCGCATTACTTTCGTAATACTATTAATTGGACCCACCAATTAATCTACCTTGACCATCGTTACCAACAACCATAAGGGCTAGCAAAGAGACCTAATGTACCTACAGTTTAGAGCTCTAATAATACTTAGTAATATTAATTAAAACTCTTTAATTAATATTTCATGATTATTAACCTCGGAGTTATTCCATTAAAAACCCGAGGCTGCACTCTCAGAACTGTAGACGTGTTTATACAATTTGAAGTCTCAGCGTCTATTGATATAGCTAATTGCATATAGTGTGATCCTGCACAAATAGATCATAACTAGAGCTGGGTCATAAAGTCCGTTATACCCTTCTAGAAATATCTTTTCCTTTAAGTACCATTGATTCTCTAATGAACAATTAAATCCTGTCTTCCTCACAAAGAAGGAGAGCGCTCATAATCGTTCAAGCCCCGAATCAACCCTTAAGGGAACTACTTATCTACTTCAATCAAGAAGGAGTGAATTCCACTATTATGTTCAAACCTTCCCAGCCACAAGCCAAACCGCAACTCCAAGATACGGAGTTATTGGTCGAGATTCTCATCAACCTCACTCATGGTAAATCCAAAGCCACGATCCAACCTGAAGGAATCGATAAGACACTCAGGATTAAGATCACCTATAAATAGCCATCACTTATCGATTATATATGAATCTCATCTACTAACGGATCTTGGTGAGAGATTCATATAAATCGTGGCCCAGTCCTTTATGATCTCATCATATAAGGTGCCTCTATTCTCATATCAACTACATGAGAGGTCTAGAATAAGACCACTATACTTTACAGAATGGACCGCAACAGTAGATCAATCACAAACAAAGTACCCAGCTTTGTTTACTCTCTACGGACTCTTTAGATTGCATGTCTCAAAATTAGTTAGTGGCCCCTGAATCTACTATTCAAGGTGAAGAATTATGTTCCACTAAACAAAATTTAATGATAAGTAAATCTGATTTACTTTTCACATTCTTCTTATTGGAGAGCTGCTCGAGGTACTCTAGACAATTCCTCTTCCAATGACTAACCTCTTTGCAATGGAAACATTTTTCCTTTTGCTTAGTTAGTCATGGTGCTCTTTATTTTTGGGCTTAGCCTTTACTTTACCAGTAGACCACTTCCTCTTCTTGAAACCAGAAGAGGATGGCTCAGCAACATTTGCTTCACTAGTCTTACCTTTGGTAACTCGTCCTGCGTTGGTTACAGGCTTTGGAGGACATTCCTCCGTAAGCACAAATTTAAGGTCTATGTAGACCATGATTGCGTTCACGTTGTGTTCCACTTAATATAGTTATCTCGGTTAATGTTTTGTTTGCAAGGAAAATAAAGCAGAAGACATTGCTGATATTTAAAGACATAAATCTAAATTAATATAATTCATTCATACATTAATATCAAATGATATAGTTCGGCATAAAATTAAACATGATGCATGAGCATATTTTAATGAACTAAAAAATTCCTAAAATTAGTTACTATGCCACCATAATCCAACATACCACAAGTAAGTGCCTAGGTAGGCTAGGTCAAATCCTTGCATATTAAATTGAGATATTTTCAATCAAATAATACACCAGAATAACTCTTTATTCTTATAGTACCCAACCATCGCTTTTATTTAGTCAGGACAATACATTAACAACTTAACTAAGTCTTTTATGAGTGTGACCCATCATTTCAGAATTCATGAACTTAACTTGAGAGTGCCTAGGTATGGTAGGTCAGTCCCAAAATATATTCTGAAAACCTATCCGTTAGGAAGTCAACCTTAGTACTGACTTTTGTGGACACCCTCCGTAGGGAGGACAAAAGAAAAGCCGTCACGAGGCGCCACTCAAGTCTCACGGTGTTGAACTGACAATGGAGACTGTAGGATATAATGTCATATATCCCTCTCTCACTCACTATTTGTAGTTTAGGATTTTCTATAAACTAAGAGTTTCTAAAACTCTAGGTTTCTAGTTTTTACTTTGATTCTACGGCTAATATAAAATCTAAGTTTACTAGTTATAATAAATTATTCAATTTTAACTCTTAAAATATAATTTATTATTTCAATTTCTAATTTACATAAACTATTTAAATAAACTAGAAATTAAATGTGAAATTACCAAGCTTTAACTATTAAAACTAAATCACATTTTTTGGTTCAATTATGTCATTGGTTTTTAATCAAATTAAAACCTAACATTTAAAAGGACTTAACTAATCTAATTAAACACTTTAATATATAGATTAGTTATTAATGAGATTTACCAAGTTTTTACTCCTAAAACCTAATCTCATTATTTGGTTCCCTTTAATTAAGTAATTAATCTTATTAATCTTAATTAATGTAAGAACCTAACTAATCAATTTAATTAAATTCTTTAATTAATGGATTAGTTAATATAATGAGAATTACCAAGTTTTTACTCGTAAAAACTAATCTCATTATTTAATTCTTTTTAATTAAGGAATTAGTCTAATCAATCTTAATTAATACAAAGAATCTAACTAATCATTTTAATTAAACTCTTTAATTGGTTGATTAGTCTATTAATGGATATTACCAAGTTTTTACTCCTAAAAAACTAAATCCATTATTTGATTGCCATTTATGAAATTGTTTCCTATTTTAATCATATTAAAATAAAATAATATAATATGACAATTATGCATGACATATTATTTATACATATGTAGGCACACCTAATCTAGATGACATTTATATGTATAACAATACTTTAACATCCATATAATCATCATATGAAAATAAATAAAGCATACGTAATTGACCGAGTGACATGAGTTATCTAACTTAAACAACTATAATTACAATTGTATTCCCAGGGCATTCCTTGGTCTTCAAGAGTTCTTTTTCAAGTTGAATTCTTCTTGTCTTCGTTTTCCTAATCAAGTCAAACTTGATTTTTGTCAAAAGTCAACATCTTTTCCAGAGGTCCACATGTTACCTTAACACGAACCCTAGGTCAAGATGAAACCCTAAACAACCCTAACACATGGGAAAGTGCGACTGCCAGCAGCGTAGCCGCACGTACGCAAGGTGCTCGCAGCCCTCGCGCGCTTTCTTGGGTTGTTTCGCCCACGGTTTTCGCTCCAATTTCTTCACTATTTCAGAAATATATTCGATAATATTTTTCCAGAAAAGTCAGCAAAAAAACTAAAAAATAGCCCTAGCGCAAACGCGACAACAACCCGCGCATGCAGGGTGAGCTCGAGCGCGCACGGCCGCCAGCGCGCGAGTCCACGAGGTCGCTGCCCTCGGGGCTGTGCAATCGTTTTTTTTTTTTTTCGTTTCTTCTTCGCATCATCTGCTTCTTTGACTCTTCGTACAGCAGATCGATTACAAAAATAACAATAAAAAAAATATAAAAAAAAAACTTTTGCCATAAACAATTGGCCAAAAAATAAAAAATTCATCCTATAACCCATTCACCATATAATTAACGACCAATTACGCTTTTAAAATTATATAATCAAATCATATAATAATAAAAACAAATCATACATTCTAGATTTGTGCCTATACAATAATATATCACAGATCAAGAATAAAAAAGAAAAATAAAAATAAACAAGAAATATGTAGTTTTTCGTTTTCTTTTGCGTATATACATGAACTTAGAAGCAGACTCTGATACCAATTGAAGGAAATTTTAGAAAAGATTTTGATTATCGTATAACATGCGGAATTGGGTTTCCAAAATTTTTCTTATATTGAAAATCTTTTTTCAATTAGGAACGAGTTCCTGTATATACGCAGAAAAAGACTTTAGGAACTTATTTTTCTTGATTTTCTTTTTTCTGATTCCTCGATCTACCACCAGATCTTCCGAGCTATGACCCGTGGTCTAACAATGTGTGTGTGGGCATGTCACGGCAAGAGATGGAGGCCACGTGAAAAGAATGCCGGCTGAATCCTGCAAAAGAGGGGAAAATCAGAAAAAACCTTTTTTTCTTTTCTTCAGTCTTTAGTGGCTGAATTCTCTTTATTTTTCACTTGTGTGTTAAGTTGATTTTTCCTAGCTATATAACACTTATATAGTAGTTCTTTAAGGTTTTAGTTTTGACCAAGTAAAAATAGGATTCCTAATCCTTTTTTTTTTTAAGTCTCCCTAAAGACGAAACCGTTCCGAACATTTTTCTGATTTCCCGAAATAGTTTTTGGATCAATTCCAAAAATTTTTGGATGTTACCAAAATCTTCCGAATTTCCTCCAGAAGTGCCATTTAGGTTTCGAGAGTGCATTTCAGGGCCTTTAATACCAGTCCGGACGCATTTCGTAACTTTTTCGGGTCTCCGGACACCTTTCCGAAAACCTCCGGACGGATCCGAAAAATTCCATTATAGCACCATTAATTCATCTAACATTCAATTTACTCATAATAAGGGCATACTTATTCACATGCGTACCGTACAACAATTCTGGAAAAATATATTACAATACATATATGTGTACAGTACACACTATCGGGAGGGTATATTATAATTTCTTCCCCCCATAAAATTTCGTCCTCAAAATTTATACAATCTACCTAACGAAAAAGATAAGGGTACTGACGGCGCATCTGATTGACACGCTCAAACGCGTGGGAATAAATCCCAAGTGCAGGATGCGTCGAAGTAATAAATTTCCGTGAGTACGGAGTCGAATCCACAAGGAAGTGATGGAACTAATTCTATAAACTAGAGATTATAATAGGTAGTGCTGTAAAGTAAATCAAGTTGTTGGTTTTTGGGTTTTTAATTAAAATATAATTGACTACTAATGCAATAAATTAAAGCGAGACTGGATACGATGGAAGATACTGCTAGGTAGTCTCACGGTTCCAATTCCGAATAAGGAAATATATTGACTATTATGAAGCACGTTATTAACATGATAAGAATAATTCAACCACGGCCACACCACATGGTATTGCTCCCGCAATGGGATGGTATGTGAATTCGGTCAACCACACCTATTGGTCGTAGAGTGCAATTAATCGAAAACCATAGTTAATCTAATGCCTAGGTTAATTAAGTAATTTCTTATCAAAACTAACCCAGTATTGATTTTAGAGTCAATTAAGCTCAATTGCAATCTCAATGATTTCTCATATAATATTACAATAAATATTAAATCGATTCTCATCACGGGGCATGCAATCTACTTTCGCAATCGCAAAACACCATAAATCAAACACAAAGTAATAATATAATACACTCAAAATCAATATAATCTCTGACAGTAAATATCAAATCGATTCTCATCACGAGGCATGCAATCTACTTTCGCAATCGCAAAACACCATAAATCAAACACAATAAGATAATGTTCAAATAATCTCAAAAACAATATCATGAAATAATATACAAAATATATTCATAGTCAATAAATCCGAATCCGTTCATAGTTCCGAAAACTACCTAACAACAAATCTAATCACTCATACAATCGATTAAACATAAAGATAGGAAAAGGGAAGTAATACAACCCATTCGATGAAGTCGAGATTCGAAACCCGCTTATTTCCCGCTTAGATTCGTCCTCCCTCATTCTTCGTCTTCTCTCCGACGAATCTTCGATGTAATCGCAACTAGAGATGTGTTGGTGTTGTGTGATGTTTTGGGATGTGTTTGGGATGGGCAAAATGGGTTGAGACCACCCTTGGAGGCATTGCCCGAGAGCTGCTCCTAGGCGAGATGACTGCTGCCACCTCCTGCTGCCTCGTTATTTTCTGCAACTTTCTTTTTATAGCAGCCCGTTAGGGCTGCCATTTTTCTTCACCGCGACCACCATCGCGACCAGTGGTCGCGGTGGCTTGGTCGCGGCCTTCACTGGCCTGCTGGGAGCCGCTGGACGCGAGCTGCATCGCGAGGAGGTTTGGTCGCGCTGCCCCTCGCTATCTTCACTGCTGCACCGTTCTTCTTCATCGCGAGCTTCCCACGCGAGCAGCTGTCGCGCTCGGTCACTCGCGCTGCTCACTGGTGGACTGGTCATCATCGTCGCGAGCTTCCCACGCGAGCTGGGGCTGGTCGCGCGAGGCTCGCGCTGCTCGCTGGTTGGGCGCGGTCGTCTTCATCGCGAGCGAGGCGAGAGGGAGACGAGCTGCATGGCGAAACTGAGTTTTCTATTTTTTTTTGTTTCTTCTTTGGCCAAAACGGCGTCGTTTTGGACCAAAGCATTGGTCCAAAACAGGCGCCGTTCCACTTAAGACACAGCTGCCATACATGTCAAAACGCACCGTTTCACTTAAATTGGTGGAACTTCCTGTAATTGCAGTTTTGCCCCAACAGTTTGCTATTCTTTCACATATGCCCTTCCCCAAAGTTACTGAATTTACACTTTTTCCCCATAAATATTCAAAAGCATCACTGAGGTCCCTAAACCTGCAAACTCAAGGAAAACACATCAAAAGCACCAAAAATACTTGGGAATACAATTAAAAGATACGGTTTAAGGGTCGTAAATATGTAACAAATATTGGTCGATCACTGATCTTTCGGGTCCCAGGTAGCTTCTTTCACGTCGTGGTTTTGACACAGGACTTTAACTAAGGGACTAACCTTATTATGCATGACTTGCTCCCTGCGATCTAAGATCTGGACTAGTTTCTCCTCATAAGTCAGATTTTCCCTTAGTTCTACCGACTGATCCTTAAGCACATGAGCAAGATCTGGAATATATTTTCGGAGCATGGACACGTGGAACACATTGTGAATCTTTTCTAGTTCTAGTGGTAACTTCAACTTATATGCAATTGGTCCAACCCTGTTTGTGATCTCATATAGCCCGATGAAGCGTGGGCTCAACTTACCACACCTTCCAAATCTCAATACACCTTTCCAAGGGAAAATTTTAAGGAATACCTTATCACCAATTTCAAACTTTAGGTCTCTACGGCGGTTATCCGCGTAACTCTTCTGTTTGTCTCTCGCCGTTTTGAGTTTATTTCGAATAACCCTGATCTTATCTGAAGTGGTCTGGACTAATTTAGGACCTAATAGTTTCCTTTCACCTACCTCATCCCAGCATATAGGAGTTCTGCACTTCCTACCGTATAGTGCTTCATATGGGGCCATACCTATGCTGGTCTGGTAGCTATTATTATAGGCGAACTCCATCAATGGTAGGTGGGTATCCCAGCTTCCCCTGAATTCCATAACACATGCCCAAATCATATCTTCGAGTGTCTAAATAGTCCTCTCCGACTGGCCATTCGTCTGAGGGTGAAGAGCTGTACTGAAATTTAGATGTGTGCCTAAAGCATTTTGTAAACAGGACAGTGAATCGAGGATCATGATCTGAAACTATAGAGATAGGTACACCATGAAGTCTGACAATTTCGTCTACATAGAGCTGGGCCAATTTATTCAGAGGATAATCACTCCTGATAAGCAAAAAATGAGTAGATTTCGTTAACATGTCTACAAAAACCCATATAGCATCGTGTCCTCTCTGTGTCCGTGGGAGTCTTGTCATAAAGTCCATTGTAATCTTCTCCCACTTCCATACAGGGACAGGGAGGGGATGCATCAATCCTGCGGATTTCTCGTGTTCTGCTTTCACCTGTTGACAAGTTAGACACCTCGAGATGAAACCTGCTATTTCCTTCTTCATCCCCTTCCACCAATAATGCTCCATCAGGGTGTGATACATTTTTGTACTACCTGGGTGCATAGCGTAAGTTGAGGTGTGAGCTTCATCCATAATTTCCCTTTTTAACTCTTCTACCTCCGATACACACATGCATTGACCTTTCATTATCATGCCATTATCCCTAATTTAAAAATCTGTGCTCTTCCAATTTTCAATCTCTTCTCTTAGCTTTACCATCTGAGGATCCTGCCTCTGTCCTTCCCTAAGCTGCTACACTAGTAGAGAACGAACATGGAAGGTAGCTAACAAAGCCCCTGTGTCTGCCATCCCTAACTTCACTCCCAGAAACCTTATCTCCACTAAAAGTGGAATGTACACCATTTTTAACTGAACTAGTGAACTTTCGGGTCTCCTACTTAAGGCATTGGCCACTACATTGGCCTTCCCTAGGTGGTACTCTATCGTACAATCATAATCCTTTATCAACTCCAACCACCTCTTCTGCCTTAAGTTATACTCCTTTTGAGTGGAGATATATTGCAAACTTTTATGATCTGTAAAAATCTAACAAGAGGTACCATATAAGTAATGACTCCAAATCTTTAGAGCAAATACTACTGCTGCGAGTTCAAGATCATGGGTCGGGTAATTCTGCTCATGTTTCTTCAACTACCTAGAAGCATAAGCAATAACTTTATCATTCTGCATCAAAACACAACCCAAACCCTGTCTTGAGGCATCACTATCTATGACAAAATCGTCCTTTCTAGATAGTAAAGCAAGTACAGGAGCTGAGGTCAACCCTCCCTTCAATTCATCAAAACTGCGTTGACAGGCATCTGACCACTCAAACTTCTCATCCTTCCTCGTCAATTTGGTCAATGAGAATTTCCTGTAGTAGCCTGCCAAATCAAGAAAGCTTCTGACTTCTGTTACATTCGTCGGCGGCTTCTAGTTCATAACCGATTCCCTCAGCTGAAATGACATGACCAAAGAACGCCACTCTGTTTAGCCAAAATTGGCATTTATTGAACTTGGCATCCAGCTGATGTTCTCGTAGGGTCTGCAACACTATAATACTCCCTCCCGATAGATTATACTGTACACGTACAGGTATTGTAATCTATTTTTTTTCAGAATTGATTGTACAGTACTATAGTAGAATTTATTTAATGGATTCAAAAGTTTCCAAAAAGGGTATCAGAGACTTGGAAAATATCTGGAATAGTTCCAGACGATTATTAAGGTTCCATAAGGTATATACGAAATCCAATTATAAGTTTTGGAGAACATAGTAAGGATTTCCATAAATTGGAGTATTAAGACTATTTATTGGAAATTAAAACATATTTTTATGATATGAGATTCTAATTTAATTAATTGATGGAAAGTAAATTAAAATGGATTAAATTGTAAATCAAAATATTGTTGACCAAGATTATGTGATTTAATTTTATGTTGTGGTTACATTTTGATTTTAAAATGAAAAGGGGCAAATTACAATTATATATATATATATATATATATATATATATAATATAAATATATATGTGCTAGTGGAGATTTGTGGAGAATTCCACTCACAAAATGGCCAAGTCAACTGGGTGAGACCAAACCAAAAACAAAATCAAATTGCAAAGTGAACAAAAGAAAACAAATTGGAAAGTGAAACTCACCAAAAACACAAGAAAACAAAAGAGAGAGAGAGAAGATATTTTAAATGAAAATATTAGAATATATATATATATATATATATATATATATATATTAGAAATCAGAAAACAAAAACACACACACACAAAACACGAAGGAACCAGAAAATTCGAGAGAGGTCGAGAGAAAGAGAGAGAGCTTCGGCTGAAGCGAGGAAGAAGGAGAAGAGAGACGAAGAAGAAAGCTTTGGCCGAAGGAAGAGAAGAAGAAGAGGGATTGGCTCCCAGTGCATCATGTGCGAAAGCCTCTGGATTCGCTCCCTTAGGACGATACCTGTGACGTCGTCCTAACATTATGCTGTGAATTTAACGAAAATCAAAATTACGTACACTTGTAAATTTTCTTAAATCGTATGCATGGAAAATAATTGAAAATATTTTGGGTTGCCCTAACCACAAACAATGTAAAAAAACATCATAAAATCACATTTAAAACATACAACCCTAATTTCTAAACCTTGCTCTGATACCAACTTGACAGGCTCATTTCCTACTATCTTACGCTAGGTGGCCTGCCGGCAACCCCATAGTAGCTTCCCAGTCGAGGCTTGTCCCGCTGAAAGGTTTTCGTGAAGTTAAACCGTTACTTATCCTGAAAATCTAAGTAAAAGTTTTTTTTTTATTATACAAAACTACTTTATTAAATTTTTGGCAGCATGGCGACTGTATTTTTGGACAATTTCCATTACTATTTGTAGCTTTAGGTTTTATCAGAAAGTCAAGGTCAAGATTTGCTACTATTGGTTTCATATTGACTAAACTTCCTAATCTAATTATTTACAATTAATAATTCACACAGACTCTCTTTTTTCAACACTCCCCCTCAAGCTGGTTTGAAAATATCTTCTATAGCCAGCTTGCCAATCAAGTCATCAAATTGCTTCTTTGGGAACCCTTTGGTTAGTACATCTGTAACTGATTTCAGCTGTAGTGACATAAGGCATACAAATTAGTCTAGTGTCAAGTTTCTCCTTGATGAAGTGTCTATCTACTTCCACATGCTTCGTTCGATCATGGAAGACAGGATTATGAGCAATGGAGATTGTAGCTTTGTTATCATAGTAGAGTTTCATAGGCAATGGATTGGAAATTTTAAGATCCTCTAGCAGTCTCTTAATCCATATCACGTCACAAATTCCATGAGCAACAGCTCTGAATTCAGCTTCAGCACTGCTTCTAGCAACCACATTTTTTTTCTTGCTTCGCCAGGTGACAAGGTTACCTCTAACAAAGGTACAATAGCCTGAAGTGGATCGTCTGTCAGTAACACTTCCTGACCAATCTGCGTCTGTATATGCTTCTACTTGTAGGTGACCATGCTTCTTAAACATCAGACCTTTCCCAGGCGATCCCTTTAGGTATCGTAAAATTCTGTGAACAGCATCAAAGTGTTCTGGACCCGGTGAATGCATAAACTGGCTGACCATGCTAACAGCAAACGCTATGTCAGGACAAGTGTGAGATAAATAAATCAACCTCCCAACTAGCCTTTGATACTGCTCTCTATTTCCTCTTCAGCCTTGACAGTTTGTAGTTTTAGGTTGGGTTCAATCGGAGTATCCGCCGGTTTACACCCTAGTAGGCTAGTCTCATCAAGTAAGTCAAATACTTATTTTCGCTAGTTAACGAATATTCCTCCCTTTGATCTAGCAAATTCCATTCCGAGAAAAAATTTTAATGGGCCTAGATCTTTGATCTCAAATGCAGCTGCCAGTTTCCATTTTAATTTCTCCAATTCTTCAATATCATCATGTTGGCTCCATTTCTTGATAAAAAATGGACCATCACTAGTACCTTTCTTCACCTACTTGTGTTCCATTCTCAGGTAATTATCAATTTTTTTTAATGTTTTTATCTAGTGTGCAGGTAATAAGGGTTTGTGTGTAATTGAAGAGCCTTAGTGGATTAAATTGAAGATTTGAGAGTGCACAGCTGTCATATTTTGGAGTCCATCATAAATTCCAAAGAATGAACTGTGTTGAGAGCCTTATATTTCTAGAAAGGTCTAGATGTCTACTTTTTGTAAAATTTTACGGTTCGTGATTCCGAGTTTTCTAGAGGAAGTTATGCTCATTTTCACAACAGTGGTAGACTCGCGACTTTCAAGTCTCGAGTTAAGCCGCGTGACTTGTTTCGGAGTCTGTCATAAATTCCACATAATTAACTGGGTTGAGACCTTTATATTTCTGGAAAGTTCAAGATGTCTACGTTCTGGAAAATTTTACAGGTTCGTGATTCCAAGTTTTCTAGAGGAATTTATGCTCATGTTCACAACAGTGCGCAGACTCGTGACTTGCAAGTCGCGACCAAGTCACGAGTCTAAGTCGCAAGAGCCAATTTCAGCAGTTTTTGGCAGAGACTCACGCGACGTAACTCGCAACTTGTCTAAGTCGCGAGTCTAAATAGCGAGTATGCCTGGGAAGGTCAAAAATAGTCTATTATAAAAGGAAAACTTGAGAGAAAGAGGGGCATTCGGACTAGAGCTCGGCTAAGGCTCAAAACAGACCACCAAAAGGAGAAAAAGAGAGAGAAGAAGAGGAAAAAGGGGAAAAGATGATCACCTTGGAAACAAGAGGATTCTGATTCAATCCTTGAGCCAAAATCTCACCATCAAACTTGGATTTGAGAAAGTTGAAGGTAGGAGAACTCCCAAAAGGAGGAGGACGAAAGTTTATCGCACATAGAGTTTTTTCTATTCCTTTCCTTCTTTGTTTCCTTATTTGTAACTCTCTTTATTAATTAGAAAACATGTTTGGTTGTATATCATTGTATTACTTGTGCCGACTCCGTATACTTGCGGGTACAAAAAGGCGTAACATATTTTTGGCGCTTTTGCTGGGGAAATTGTAGTTGTGTTGATATTAATACCAATTAGGTCTATAGCTAATTTGGATTTGTATATATTTTATTTTTATTTTTTATTAATTTTGATTTTTTCTTTGTACAAGACATGTATTCTTGGTATGAGGCACATGAGCTTACCGAGGAAGTGACGATTATAGACTATGAAGCACATTTGGGTTGTTTCTTATGGGGGGCCGCATGTGAATATTGATTGTCAGGTGGGCAATCCGTTTGCTGGGAGCCGTTCTGAGCAAATACATTAAACTATGTAAACTATCAATAGAACAACCCCTACCTGAGTTCATATAATCTTGGGCGAAGCACTCATGCTGACTATTCATGGAGCAACCAGCAAGAATATGGGTCAAGACTGAAAGACATGCTTGTCGACTACGTGACAAAGATGGAAATTCGGGAACAGCAGGAAAAAGATACAACTTTGGAAGAAATGATTATTAAACTCATGATAAAGCTGGATGAAAAGATGGCCTCCCAAGATGAGGCCCTGAAGAAGCTAGAAGAAAAACTTGATCAAGTTACTCAACATACTTAAGCAGCTACCCAAAGCTTGGAGATTCAAATCAACCAATTAGCTACAAAGGTACAAAGGCTAGAGCACGAGCTACATCCGATGGAGCAATGCAATGAAACAGCCTTAGAAATCAAAAAGCGAGTTGAGCAGCAGATTTGGGTTGATCAAGCAGAGACGGAAGGGAGCAAGAACTTTTTTTATGAAGAGGAGGCATCTACCTTTCCAGAGCCACTTGAATTATGTTTAGTCCACAGTACCACTGCAGAAGAAAAGAGCCACCAAGATACATACATTTCTATAGATGTCGGAGAAGGGAAGCCTAAACCGCCTCCGCCTTTTGAGCAGACCCCGCACTTAGGCCGTAAAGAGATACCTTCACATTCAAGGTATGCAGTGCTGGGAGAGTCGTCTTTTCTTCCAGTCATTTGGTTAGGATGGTGCGGTAAGCTGATGAGGAGATACCAATTATGGGGCAGGTGGGCAAAAGCTCAAGCGATCAGGTGACATTTGTATAGTATTTTGTTATTTTTTTAATTTATTTTAATTATTTTCTTTATTTATTGGTCTAAATTTTTTTTAGTTTAGTATTTGGTAACCCTCGCCCGTGAGCTTATTTGAAGTGTTGTGCCTAGTGTTGAAAATCTTGAAGTTCGGGGGAAATTTAGTTGGGTGTAAATAATATTGAAGTGTTTGGTTGTGTTTGATTTTTATGTTTGTGTTTGTGTGTCTAGTTAGATTGTTTGTAGTTTTTATTTTTAGTTTTTCGTTTTTATTGCTTTGTTTAGCCTCTTTTCCTCGTGCGTAGGGTTTTAAAACATTGGATATAATGTTTATCTTAGATTTGGGAGTGGTTTTTGGTTGTTTTCATTTAATTTTTCTTGTGTTTTGATTGTGCTTAGTGTGTAGTGTTTTGGTTGTGTAGTTGACGTATATCGGCTGGAAACCTAACATTTCCTTACACGCATCATGCGTTTGGAAGACTTAGGTATAACAATGCCACGTACGTTTGGTCCATGTCTAGTGTCTAGGTTGTATATAGTCTGTTTAGTGTCAATTCTGAACATATTTGAACCTTTATTGTTGTCTTATGTGCGCTTTCTATTGATGCATAGTTGTTAACTTTTTCAATGAGTTTGAATTTGTTTAGGACCACTCAGATATTTTTTGTGCCATGTTTTGCACCGCATTGTGTTGCACTTTGTTTATCTTCTTGTGAAAACATGCCATGTTCGATCGACTAGGATAAATAGTGGAGACTTACCCAGTGAGTTTTTGAGCTTATATCGTTTTATTTGAGAGGGTATTTTAGTTTCTACTCTATAAACACTTATATTCAATTTTGATTGATTAATTGATCTCATTTAGATTTTGCATTGAATATTTTGAACAACATCAAAGATATCATGTGTTTATCCTATATTTTTATTAGTCCTCCTTGTTAGATGTGATATAGGCTATGCATGTTGAACCACTAAAAAACCAAATATTCATCCTACCTTTGTGTGTGTTCCAATAACCATTTTGAAGTCAAACACTTAGAAGCTTTTTCTTTCATCACCTACATAAATCCAAAACCAAACTCCGAATATGAAATAGCCTTACTCTTTTAGCTTGGATCATTTTAAAATGAAAAGAAAAGAGAATAATTGCATGGATGAAGTGTATATGAAATATGCCAAGGTAAATGTTGCTATTGTTGTGATTGTTAAAATATATATATATATATAAATGAAAAAAAAAAAGAACAAAAGAAGAAACAAAAGGAATCATGAAAAGCAGTGTGGCATAAAAATTGAAAAATAAAAGAGAATGATCCATGTATTGAAAAATGTCATGTAATCTCTTAATTTGATCGAAAGCTTTTGCATTTCTTCTTCCATTTCTTTCCTAACCTATCACCCAATAGCCCCATTACAACCTTATTTAAGACCTGCTAATCTTTTCGGGAGTCTAGCTTTAATATAGAAATTTTCATGCTGATATCTTATTCATAACATTTGATTCCTTCAATGAGATGTATTTGCGACAAAATAGCGTTTTTCAAATTGATTCCACATGCGATGTATACTCGTATTTCTTTGAGCATAAATTCCTTCCGCATGTGTTTGATGAGTGTATTGCCTAGGTTCTGAGCGATTTTTGAGAGAATTATCCTGAGTGATTTAGAGTCAAGGCGAATTCTATCCTAGTTATTTAAACACAATTGTTTTCATTTCAAGATTCTTAGAGTGTTGGCATGTGCGTGGCAAGGGGTGCATAGTTTTGATGAGTGGATGCTTTCAAATTTTTAGTTATTGAATTTGCTAACTTTTATCGTAATGGTTTAAGTTTCATGGGGCAAATTTAATTGTTCTTTAATGTTCAGAGATGCGTTTGTGGGTATCTTAGTTGATAAACCCTCACGAGACTATAACTCGTCCACTAGGGACACCTAGGGATTTAAAGGCTTATGGCACATGCTAAGTGCCATCGTGTTACCTACGAAAGTTGTTTAGGCTAGTTGTTTGTTTTTAGTTATTTGTTTTCCTTTCGTTTTGTTTGAATTTTTGTTTTCAAATGCAGCTGCCAGTTTCCCTTTTAATTTCTCTAATTCTTCAATATCATCACTTGCCAACACTATATCATCCACATAGACAGTCAGAATCGCAATCTTACCTTTATTGTGTTTGTAGAACATAGTGTGATCAGCCTGACTTTAACTATAACCACAAGTTTTCACAACTTTTCCAAAACGTTCAAACCAGGCTCTAGGTGATTGTTTCGAGCCATATAGTGACTTTTTTAATTTGCATACCTTACCAGATCCAAATTTGTCCTCAAACCTCGGTGGCAAACTTATGAAGACTTCTTTCTCTAGATCGCCATTTGGGAAAGCGTTCTTTATATCCAGTTGGTGTAAGGGCCAGTTGAAATTTATAGCTAAAGATAGTAGTACCCGGACAGAATTGATTTTAGCAACAGGGGCAAAGGTTTCCTGGTAATCGATTCCGTATGTCTGGGTAAAACCTTTTGCAACCAGTCTAACCTTATATCTTTCCATATTGCCATTTGTTCTGCATTTCACCGTGAACACCCATTTACAGCATACTATCTTCTTTTTTTTAGGTACGTCCACTACTTCTCATGTGCCACTTCTTCTCAGAGCATTCATCTCTTCCATAACTGTTAATTTCCAATGTGGATCATTCAAGGGGACAACTAGATGTGAAATTTTTTATGAAAAGGCCCTATGATGATGAGATAATTTTTCACATGACAGATATTTAGCCATGGGATGTTTAGGATTTTTAGTGCAATCTCTAGATCCTTTTTTAGGAGCTATGGGGATATCCAAGTCTGATGATATATTGGGAATAGAAGTAGGAATACCTGTAGTATCTGGAGTATTTGCTCTCGGAGTCGAAGATTGACCTAGCACTGGGATAATAGGAGGATTTTGAGTCTCTTGATGTGGTCTCTTACGAGTATAAACCTGAAGCTCAGTGTTCTGTAATATTTCTCCCCCTGTTGAGGACACATCAACATTTGGTAATTTTTGAAAACTTTCCTTATTTTTAGAATTTGAAGAAGATAAGGGTGCGGTATTCAATATTGTGGTTGGTAAAGGAACATGGGATAAATCCCAAAAATTATCTTCCACTCCTTGTTTCTACCCCTGAAGAGAATTTTTGTGAAAATAGGGTTTGTTTTCCAAGAAAGAGACATTCATGCTTACAAAAAAAAATTTTGTTAGAGGGTTATAGCACTTATATCCCTTTTTGTTTGAGACATACCCAACGAAAACACAGTGTTTCGAATGCGGATCAAGTTTAGACCGGGAATGATTTGAAATGTGAACAAAAATAGTGCAACCAAAGACTTTTAGTGGTAAATCCGAGTAAATTCTGGACATAGGAAAATAATGTTTGAAATGCATGAGGGGTGTTTGATATTGTAAAATACATGTAGGCATTCGATTAATTACATATGAGGTTGTCAAAATAGCTTCTCCCCAAAGATAGTTTGGTACATTCATAGAAAACATTATGGCACGAGCCACTTCAAGTAAGTGTCTATTTTTTCTTTTAGCAATGTCATTTTGTTGAGGTGTGTCCACACATGTGGACTAATGAAAAATGCCTTTTTCTTTTAAAAAAGTGCCCATAGTTTTATTAAAATATTGTGTACCATTATCAGTATGAAGAATGCTAATTTTCGTTTGAAATTGTGTTTCAACCATAGATTAAAAGTCTTTGAAAAGTTTGTCAACGTCCGACTTTTCATGCATCAAATATATCCAGCATAATCGGGTATGATCATTGATAAATGTAACAAATCGTTTCTTCCCAGAAGTGGTAAGGATTTTTGAAGGATCCTAAACATCACTATGAATGAGATAAAACGGTTTAGAAGAAATATATGGTTTTGATAAATAGGAAGTACGATGACTTTTGGATAAAACACAATGTTCACAATGAAAAATAGAACAATCTAAACCCTTAAAAAAAGTGGGAAATAGATGTCTAAGATATTGAAAGCTAGAATGTCCTAGTTTAAAATGCCAAAGCATTATTTGCTCAAAATTAGAGGAAGCACTAACACTACTAACACTACTCATGCCTTGAGCTTTTTTATTACTGTAGGGTTCACCATCAAAATAGTAAAGTCCATCCCTCATCCTAGCAATGCCAATCTTCTTCCCCGAGATCTAGTCCTGGAAATCACAATAAGAATAAAAAAAAATTACACTGCAATTAGATTCTTTTGACAGTTTACTCACAGACAGGAGGTTGCATGCTAGCTTTGGAACATGAAGAACAGAATTAAGACTGATTTTCTCGAATATTTTAATCAAACCTTTTCCTGCGATAGGTGAGGGACTCCTATCTACAATCCTAATTTTTTCTAAAGCAGAATAAGGGGAGTAAGTGTTGAATAAGCTAGAGACACTAGTTATATGATCAGAAGCTCTAGAATCTATAATCCATGGGGTATGATTTGAAAAGCAAGAAAGGGCATTAATTTTATCACTACCTGATTGTGCAATAGAAGTACTAGGAAATCCCGAGGATGAACTGGATTTTAGTAGTTTTAGAATGTCATGCATCTGCTCCTTGCCAAAAAGACTGATTTCAGCTTCATTGGCCCTAGCTATGGCAAGGTTAGGCCTACTGCTCTTCCAATTTGTAGGCTTGCCATGGAGTTTCCAGCACGTCTCTCGAGTGTGACAAAGGCGATTGCAAAAATCACACCATACTCGTGGCTTTTCTCCAGGTTTTTTGTGGTAATGTTCTGTTTTATTTACAGTAGCCTCCGGCACCAGTAGTGCAGAGGTTTCAACATTTCCATTACTGTCCTTTTTGCCCAACATGACATTTCTCTTGCTTTCTTCCCTTCGCACACCAATTGGAGGAAGGAGAGATCGGCCAAGGATTCGACCTCTCACTTCATCAAACTCCACATTGAGCCCAACAAAGAATTTGTAAATTCGGTGAGCTTCTACATATTTTTTATTGTAGTTTGCATCTTCAATTAACTTCCACTCGTAGTCATTGAAAAGGTCTAGGTCTTGCCAAAGTCGCTTTAGCGAGTTGAAATATTTAGTAACATTATCTTCACCCTGCTGAAGATTTGCCAATTTTAGTGTTAACTCGTACACTTGGGATTGGTTCCCTAAATCATAATACATTTGACTGATATTGTCCCATAGTTCCTTCGCCGTTGAATAGCATATGTAGTTGCAGCTGATGTCTTCGGTCATATAGTTGATAAGCCATGTCATGACCATTAAGTTCTCGGCATCCCAAGTTGCATGGGCCGGGTCCTTTAGGTTTGGTTTCTTTGTCTCTCCACTCAAATAACCAATTTTTCCATGGCCTCGAATGTACATTCGGATCGATTGAGACCACCGCAGAAAGTTATCTCCATTTAAGCGGATTGTGGTAATTTGGACCTGATGGGGGTCATGAGATGAGACATTGTTGCTTGGATTAATACCAGAGGAATGAGACTCAGATTTGGCAGACATGTTGAGGAAAGGAGCACGTTCACGGTGCTATAGGTTCACGGTAAACGGTGAACAGTGAGGCCAGACATATAAGATCAGCAGACATTTGGACCGAAATTTACTGGTTCGGCTAAGATCGAGGCCGGACAGACTATATCGGCTCTGATACCATGTAGCTTTAGGTTTTATCATAATACTACTCTTTTATTCATTTACAATCATCTCTTTTATATAGAGATTGTTTACGGAAATGGTTTACAAATTCAAAGAAAGAAAGTCAAGGTCAAGATTTGCTACTATTGGTTTCATATTGACTAAACTTCCTAATCTAATTATTTACAATTAATAATTCACAACTCTCTCTTTTTTCAACACTATTCACCTGTAAAATAGTTTAAAAACACTTCTAAAATCAAATACTTTCTCTGCTACCATTAGAACCTCAGGTCCATCATAAAAAAAAATCACAATTCAACCACAAAATTTAAAGTAACTGAAAGTAGACAAATTAAATTTTAAATAAAATATCCATGCATTAAAATAAATAGTACTTACATAAGGTACACACTATCGGGAGGGTATATTACAAAGTTTGTAACCAAGACCTTATCTATCTGCAACAGTCTTTTCCTTCTAGTTTTCTAACTAAAACAAAACCCAAATCAGCAAAGGATGCCATGCTAGAACCTAAGCGGCTTGCTGCCATGAAGGATGAATATCAAGCCTTAATAGCCTATCATACATAGGAGCTGGTACCTTCCCCTAGCACTATGAATGTGGTAGGCTATAAGTGGATTTTCCGAATTAAATACAAACCAGATGGCTCTATTTAAAAAAAAAAAAAAGAAAAAAAAAGCAAAGTTGGTACTAAAGGCTTCCATCAGACTACTATATTGGACTACTTTGACACTTTCAGTCCAGTGGTTAAAACCTCAAAAATCCAAGTCATTTTCAGCCTTGCAGTGTTCTATGGATAGGATGTGCAACAAGTGGACAATCAACAATGAAGATAGGAGAGGTCAAGCAGCTAGGCGCATTCACTGATAGAGGACGTTTCGACATGAAGATCGACGCTAAAACCATCTTAGATGGCATCCACCTTGGCAACAATATCGCCGTCAATGGGACATGTCTTACTGTGATGGAGTGTGACACCTAGTTGGAAGATTTCACTATTGGGCTATTGCCATAGACTCTGAAGAAGACTTCGTTGACCGAATTAAAACATGGGTCGCTAGTGATCTGGAGTAGGCCATGTAACCCACAAGCCAGATGGGCAGGCATTTTGTGCAGGGACATGTGGACGGGAAGAGGGTGATAGTGTTGATGGAGCCGAAGGAGGATTCTCTATGGATTAAAGTGAAGACGACAAAGAGCCTATTGAAATGCGTGATGCCCAAAGGGTATATAGCTGTGGACGGGACCAGTTTGACGGTGGTGAACGTGTTTGATGACAAGGATTGCTTTAACTAACATGATTTCATTACATGTTTTCACTGAAAACATTTCATATAGTAAAAGATTTCACTGACAATATTTCAGTAACAAATATTTCAATAACAAAAATTTTATTAACAACATTTCACTAACAATATTTCACTAAACAAATTTTAAAACCATGAACATTATTTAAAAAAAAAAAAAACCAATATCACCCAAATCCTAACAACCACAAATCAAAATCATATATCACTCAAATCAAATACTTTGTACAAAAATAACATCATAAAAAGCATTTTAAATAAACAACCAAAAAACTCATTTTAAATAAAATTAATAAATTTTTCCCTACCTTATTCGGCTACCGAAACGGAATCGGAAATGAAAAAACTTCTCAAGCCACTTCTCAAGGCATCATCCAACAATCAATAATAAATTTTGATTATTTTGTTGAGTTTAATAGAGAAGAAACGGAGAAAAAAATAGGTTTGATATGTGAAGGAAGAGAAAAAAATGTGATCTAAGTTTACACTCAGTTTAAGTGTTGATAGTGGCATTTTTATGTAATTTATGATGGAGTTTTTGTAATTTTCTATTTTTCAGGGTTGTTTTATAATTATTCAGTCAGGGGCGGTTGAGAGGTCTTTATGAAATTTAATTATGAAAGTGGCTAATAACAATCATTTTTTCATGTGTAATTAAAAATAATTTTTCATTTACTTATGTAGTTATTTTTGACAATTCTAACTTTTTTTTAGTTGGATTTTTTTGACCGGATCAGATCGGACAAACGGAATCCGATTGCCACCTCTATCATTAGTGTAAATTATTTTTGTAACAACTGTTGTGCTAGCAGGTGACGTAAGCATAACTTTCTCTTCTATTTAAGGAAATTACAAGAGGATGGTCCAACTCCAAGCAAATACGTAGATGCTGTGACTAAGCTCACTAAGAATATTTGATGCAAATCTTCTCAAGGCAGAGCAGAAATGAAGTCTCTCTCACTACTATACAAAAAGGGTATTTATGAATATTAAATAAAAATTAATATCCAAATAAAATGATGCGTGAAAAGAGTGAGATATTGCTGTTTTGGGATGTATGAAATATGTAATTATAAGTTGTATTACGAGGACAGTATCATGTTAATTACTGTTGGTTTGGTTTATATATAATTGAGTGATTTTATATGGTTAAATGGAATGCTACTAAACTGAGACAAACATCAGACTTAATTGAATGGATAATATTGGATTTAATATAAGGTAGATAGTTGCATTGAATAATATTGGATTCATCATTATCACAATAATAATAATAATAATAATGATTTTATTGAGGTTAATTTATCAAAAGGTGACAAATTGACTTGATTCTTTCTAAAATTGTGGTAATTACACGAGTTATCTGAATTTATATCAACGTCACATTTGCCATGCTTTATTAGACAATTTCAATTTTATAAGACAGGTACTTGTCGGTCAATTTTGTTTTTAATTATTTTCTTCTCACAGTGAAACAAAACCAAGTCAAAAAAGTTTTAATGAAATGAAATACAATAACTGAAAAAATCCCATTCTTATCTAGCACAAATGAATTTGCTGTAACATATCTGGAACGTTGTGATTTTTTTTATTTTTTTTTTCAAAATTTATATTTTTTTATATTTATAAGAAGTGATATTTATTTTATTTATTAGTGAATAACTTTAAAACCGAAAAAGCTAATATATTGGGTTGTAATATCGACTGGTTTATATATATTAATACACTTTAGATTTTTAATTAGTGAATATCACAACTCAATAATATACAGTACCGCCCAAACTAATTAAATTATATTTTATTATTTTCAAGTTTGATGATTCATGGAATTAAGTATATATGCTTTTATTTAAGCACAAGATTCACGATTGCTTTTATTTTCAAGTATCTCCATTCATGCCGATCAAATACGACAATTTGCTTGAGATATCTTGTATATATGTCAATTAATTTAGCTTAACCTAATACCGATCTGTTCATAATATTTGTAAAAGCTCAAGATAATGGTCGACTAAACTATTTTATTGCTTCCATGTGCATCTGCTGCAATAATTCATGAATGTGATCAGTATATGTCAGTTTGGTAGAGCTTTTAAATAAGCATTTTTAACTTATTTAATAATAAGTGGTTCAAAAGTCGTTTGGTAAACCTTTTAAAAGTGGTTTATTGGAGAACGTAGTTCAAAGCGATAGTGTTTTTAAAAATTCAATTTTTTTTTTATCTTCAATATTTGAAAAAATTAATTAAAATTTTTTTCTAATCTTTATTTTGTTAGTTAAAAATTAAAATTAATTTTTTATAATTAATATTCGAAGATGAATTTTTTTTTAAAGGAAAATATCATAAAAACCAGCCACAAACTACTTGGACATATCAGCCAAAGTTACATACTCTACAGAGGGAGGAACACAATCCATCAAAAACAAATCTGACTCAAGAGACGAAGCTAACTTAGCCAACACATGCGCTGCCTGATTACAACCACAAGGCCCATAACTAACAAACAAAATATGAAAACGATTAATAGCAGAAAAAATGTCATGAAGAACCAAACCAAACTCAGAATTCAAAGTAGAGCCTACATTGACCTGTAGAGACCAAAACAGCTGCATCTGATTCCACCGAGGCAGGGCAAAGACCCGAGTTCGCTGCAAAACAGATTCCTAACAATATGGCAGCGCCTTCAGCCAAGAGAGGCAAAAAATTACCAGCCAAAATATGGGCAGCAGAAGCACAAACCTGCCCCAGATGATCACGAATAATAATCTCTACACTAATCTTCCCCCTTTTCAAATCTAAGGCTGCGTCTGTATTGATCTTCCAGCAGCTATTCGCAGGTGGAGACCAACACCGTGCTTTCCTGTCCAGCGCCGTAGCTGAGCAAAGGAGAGCAGCCGTTGCTTGGCAATCGCTCATGAACGCAGAACACCAGTCCACTGTCTCTTCAGCATCCAAAAGAGGGTGGCCATGCAAGAACCTGTTACGGCAGAACCACAGGCGCTAAAACAACACAAAAAGTAACTCCAACTCTGTCATCAACAGCTGAGAACAGACCAGCACCAGAAAATCCAAGGCTAACAGGTTCTGGAAACTCGAAATATCTCCCAAAATTTCACTAGATTGCCTAATGGTGCTGAGGAGCTTGCACCCCCAAATCGCATGCAAGGAAGACTCCACCTTACCACACCTAAAAGGACTGTCCGCCTAAACATCCAACCCTCTTCGAGCTAGATTGAGATTGGAAGGGATCCAATCTCTACACACCTTCCAAATGAAAATTTTAATTTTATAAGGGATATGTAAACTCCACAAACAATTCCACCAAACTTGATTCTGCGAAACATTCGAACCGCTAGCCATCATTTCTAGTTTCATGCCAAGGAGGTACCCACTCTTAACTGTAAATTCCCTCAAAGAATCAAAATACCAACACAAAGAATTCGACAGTCTTGAAACCAAAGGGGGGATGGCCAAGATCGCTTGCTGATCAATAAGAAGGAACTTATCCAGGATTAAAGGGATGTTCCAGCTACCTTAGGGAAGCTTCAGATAGCTAACAAGGGTTGTCACCCTAAGAAGGGGCTGCGAGACAACCTTGAACGTGGTCAGGTGTGGCCAGCCAACGATCACCATAGAGGGACACCGCAGCTCCATCTCCTACACTCCAGCGAGCCCCATTATCAACCAAACCGCAGCCCCAAAGAAAGCTCTTCCACATAAAAGAGCTTGAAAGACGAGCTTTGGCCCCCAAGAAAGACGTGGTGGGGTGGTAACAACCTTTAAGCACCTTAGCGACAAGAGAGCTAGGATTACAAATCAACCGCCAGCACTGTTTTGCAAGTATGGCCTTATTAAACACCGTCAAATCTTTGAACCCTAAACAACCTCTTGAAGGTCCCGAATCCACCACCATGGCCTCACTAATTTGTTCACCAAGGAAGTGACATATTTCTTTAGTCATATAAAGCAATGGGACGTTATGCAACTATACCCAAAAATCCGCTTTAGTGAAACTCATATTCGCTACAGAACCAGACCTTGTAGGAACTTCCAATACCAGTAGAAAATTATCAAAGCTCTAAGGCCCACCCTTCAACACCCTATTTCGATCTATGACATTCTCAAATTGAAAGACGAATGAGTTGGCCCGATTAACCTCCACTTCAACCCTCTGACATATTCGCCATATCCTCAGGATAATTGCCCGGAATGCCTTCTTATTGACCATCTTATTAGAAATAATTTTCTGGGCAAGACAGAACCCTAAATGTTTGGACTCTGCCGCCTTTAGCTAACTGTCAAGCTTGGCCACAGGGTTCATCACAGTCTTTAAGGGACAATGAATGACACAACTCTGAGAGGTCTTTGTCTGCCATAAAGAAACAAATAGGAAAAATACCTACACTCCCGTACCAAAGAAAGATTGCCCACCAACACACCACTCTACCCCACCAACACAACCGCAATATAAACAATCACACCACATAACCAATACACTCACAACAAAGACCAACCACCACGAAAGCCACCGAACACCAACCTGTCACACCACCCAAGCCACTACGATCACAAACGAACCCTACTACACCCATAGGGAGCGCAATCTACACTCACGGGAAGTGAAAACTAGATCCGAAGATCCAACAGCTACTTCTACACTAGGTTTTCAGAGAAACCCTAAAGAAAAGAATAAGGGAATTATTTATAATGTATTTATTAATATTAGAAGAAAAACCCTAAATGTTTGGACCCTGCCGCCTTCAATTGACTGTCAAGCTTGGTCACGCGTTCATCACAATCTTCAAGGGACAATAAGTGACACAACTCTGAGATGTCTTTGTCTGCTATAAAGAAACAAATAAGAAAAATACCCACACTCCTGTACCAAAGAAAGATTGCCCACCAACACACCACTCTACCCCACCAACACAGCTGCAACACAAACAATCACACCACACAACTACTACACTCACCAACTCAAACCAACTACTACAAAAGCCGCCAAACACCAACCTGTCACACCACCCAAGCCACTACGATCACAAACGAACCCTACTACACCCTTGGTTAGTTGCCAAGGGATTCCATCAAACCCTTGGCTTGGATTACTTTGATACTTACAGTCCAGTGGTCAAGACATCAATAATAAGGTCATCTTGGCCCTTTGCCGTGTCACAGTTCTAGGGCATCCAATAAATGAACATTAATAATGTTTTCTTTAATGGTGAGCTTTAAGAACAAGCCTTCATGTAGCAACCTGAAGGGTTTAAGAGTTCCAAGTTCCCTTCACATGTCTGCAAACTTGAAAAGGCGATCTATGGCTTGAAGCAAGCTTCAAAAACTTAGTTCTCCAAATTCAAATTGGCATTACTAGAGTGGGGTTTCATCAACTCTCAATCAAGATCTTTCTTTGTTTTTCAAGTCTACTGGTTCCAAATTCATTCTTTTACTAGTGTACGTAGATGATATATTGATCACAGGAAGTGCACCTTAGCTGGTTCAACAAGTTATTAGAGACTTAAACTCTTGTTTTTCTTTTAAAACATTGGGGTCTATAAATTACTTCCTCGGTTTTAAGGCTTATTGAAATACAGCTAGTTTGTTTCATTACATCTTAAAGTGTTTTGTAATGTAGATAGGGCAATTTCCATAAATGACAGAAAATCCACTAGTGGCTGCTGTGTCTTTCTTGGAGGCAATCTTGTTACTTGGAGTGCCAAAAAGCAAACTGTGGCAGCCCGGTCCAATACGAAGGCTGAATACAGGTCACTTTCTTAAGCATCCTTTGTCTCGAAGTCCTATATCATCTGGTGTGATAACACTGGTGCAAAGTCCTCAGTTTGAATCCTATTTTTTCATGCTTGAACTAAACATATTGAAGTAGATGTTCATTTTGTTTAAGATAAAGTTTCAGCTGGTCAACTTAAAGTTAGATACATTCCTACTGATGATCAAATAGTTGATGTCCTAACAAAGCTTTTATAACTGATCGTTTTAGGTATCTATGTTGCAAAGTGAATGTGGTTCACTCTCCACAATTCAGTCTGAAGAGGGATATAAGGAATATTAGTAATGTCAGCAGCATTTGTGCATCACTGGTTGCATCTAATAGCAACAGCAAAGAGCTCAACAATGCCAATGCCGATACCAGTGCAGTATAGGCGCTATGCAGTCTAGCTGAGGTTCAGCATCCAGTATTGCCTAGAGCTCAACTCAACCTTGTGATTTGTTAAGAATCTTCTCATTAATCCTTGTGTTGATTAGTTTGGTATCAGCTGATGGTTCACTTAGTTCAGCTAGTCCAGTTTTGTTAATATGAGGATTAGCCCACTCAAGCATTTAGCATGTAGTTGGAGGCAGTTATGAATGTCTGAAAATTCTATTAGAATTAAATGGTGTTGATTTGTTTTTTATGGAGCAACAGTCAAAATTAGCTCTAGGCTTGTATATATACCAGCTAATTATTCTATGAGATAGTGATGCATTTTCCCTCCAAATACTGTCAATATTCTCTGTGATGAAGGACTCCATTAATTGGAGCTTGAAAAGCTTTGATTAAACACATTGAAGTTTACTTTTCTTTTAGCATTTGATTAAACACATTGAAGTTTTGATTAAACACCTTATTTTAGCTTACTCTATAATTTCTATCCTTACAGTTACAACTTAAGTTTATTTTTTGTGTCTCTCTCTGCGTCTAATCTATTTTTCTTTATATGTTTTGCGATGGTGTATGTTACTAAAGACTGAGGGTTTTTTAATTAAAAAAAAAAAATTTGCTAAAAAATACTATCTAGACTCTAGAGTAGCTATCTTTAAATTTCTATCTAATATGAGGGCTATTTTAAATATATATATATATATATATATATATTATGTTATAAATAATAAAGTAAATAATTTAATACAATAAATAAATACCATAAAATGTAGAGGAAGTATGAAAGAATAATTAGCAAGTCTTTTATTGATTTTGTATCGTTTACAAGAGAAGTAAAAGTAATACGAGAAGTGTACTTAATCTTTATTTACCGCTCATCAGGTAATAGTATCAAGGCATATAGAATTGATGTCAGGTCCAAACCCCAACACAACTTCATGTTTAGGACATGTTGGGATTAAATATGTCCAATCCCACCAATCCTACCTTATCCTATTTAGGCAGGACTCAATATTCCCACATCAAGACATGGGACAATTTTGTCCCTCCCCCTTTTTTTTTTTTTTTTTTTAACTTTCTATTTTATTTAATAAAATAAAATATAATATTTAATATAAATATAAATAAATAATTAAATTATAAATAAATAATTTAAAATTGTTGTTTTATTCAAAAATATATTCTTTTAACTAAATTTAATTTAAATATATTTTTATTTGATTTAAAATAATTTTATTTAATTGAAAATGAATTTTATCTTTTTATTTAATTTAAAATGAATTTCATTTACTTTAAAATAATTTTATTTTTTGTAAAAATTAATTTAGGGGTCGTTTGTTTATTTATTTAAAGGCTGAACAGTTCCAAATTTTATTGTAGACTGAATAGGGATTTAAATATGAAACCTCAATGGTATTTTTTTTTTTCAACATTGAATATGAAGTCAATTTGTTTGTTTTATTAAAATGAAAATGCTTGAAAGCAAATAATTTGACATTTATACCCTTATTATTATTAATTGTTATGTATTTTTTTTACAAGAAGAATGTTACAAATGCGTGTAAGATAAAATAAAAAAATCTATTATATAAAAGAAGAATGTTATGAATACTTATAAAATAAAATAATAAAAATATATAAGAAAATGAAAATAAAAGAAATAGTGATTTGCAAGTTTGTATAGTAGTCAAAATATTCATAAAATACGAAAATGATCGAAACAAATAAAAAAAGGAAGAACAATTTGTATAAAATAATAAAAACAAATAAGAAAATAAAGAACAATTTACATAAAATGATTCCTTTTTAAAAATTTTGCATAAAATAGTAATAACAAATAAGAAAATGACGAAATGATATATGTATAAGTTTGTAACCTTCTAAATAAACAATTAAAAATAAAATTTCGTAAATAAACAAACCTGCATAATTATCAAATAAAGTACAAAAATTGATGTATACACACAAATAAAGTTATAAAATTTCATTATAAACAGTAAAACAAATAATTCGATAAAGAAAATAAATAAATAATTTTTAACGGAATTTTACTCGGAGATAATTTAATCCTCCAATACCAAAGCTTCGAGGATGAGAAGTGCTTATCTTTTTTCTTTCTTATAAAGCAGTTTGTCATAAAGTAATAGGGTAAAAGAAAGAAAATTGTATGATATAAAATTAAGGGTGAATTGCACTCAAGTACCCTGACGTTTATCATAATTGCACGTTTAATGCCAGTTTTGTCATAATTGCACTCGAATACCTTGTAATTCGTTGACCACCGTTAAAGTAATGGTTGACCAAACAGATTCATGTAAAATGATGAGACTGCCCCTGCAAAGGAAAAAACAAAAGAAAAAAAAATTGAAAAATCAGATGATCTAGGTTCGCGTTCGAACCAAGATGATCTGGGTTTGAACGCGAACCCAGATCTGGGTTCGATCGCGAACCCAGTTGCTGGGTTCACGTTCGAACCCAGATTTCTGGGTTCGCGATCAGAATTTTTTAAAATTTTTTTTTTTGTTGATGTGATCTCTTCCTCCTGTTTTTTTTTATTTTTTTTTAAATATTTTTAATATGACGTGGCATGTTCTTATTGGTTGGATGATTTTTTTAAATTTTTTAAAAATGAATTTAAACGTAAAAGACCAATTTGCCTCTGAATCCGTTTGGTCAACCGTTACTTTAACGGTGATCAACATATTACAGGGCATTCGAGTGCAATTATGACAAAACTGGCATTAAACGTGCAATTATGATAAACGTCAGGGTACTTGAGTGCAATTCACCCAAAAATTAAAATAAAACTGAAAATATGTTATATTTGGAAGGATACTTTTGGAAGAAATATTTTATATATAATCCAGTGATTTGGAATTAAGTAAAAAGTCATGATTTTTTTACTTTTTTTTTCAATTAATTTTAATATTTTTAAGTTATTTGACCACTTAAAAAATAAATAAAAATAAGGGATATTCCTATTTCCCTCCTGACGTTTCAATTAACAATACTTTACCCCCTCACGTTTCAAAAATAGTTATTTTCCCCCTGAAGTTAACTTTCCATCCAAAAAGCAATATAATAACAAAAAAAGTTAGTGAAAAGACTTAATAAAACTTGAAGCATATTTACTTACCCTTTAATGTTTTAAAGGTAATTAAGTCTTTTTACTTACTTTTTGATGGAAAGTTAACTCTAGGAGAAAAAATGGCTATTTCTGAAATATAAAAGGGTAAAGTATCGTTAATCAAATCGTCAGAGGGAAATAAAAATATCTCTAAAAATAATTTAATGGCTCTAATTTAGATTTCAGTTATCGGTAAAAAAAAAACATCAGCAATTATTGCACCTCATGCATTCAAATCTTTTTATGCGGATACACATTAGCAAAATGCGAATTTATAAATACTTGAAAGGGTGAGGACCTGTTGTACCATTATTGAGTTATCTGATTTTAGCTAGATCTACAACTTTCCAAAATATGGGATGTGATTAAAAAAAACAAAAAAAAAAAAGACAGATCACAGCCAAATGGCATCTCCAGAAGATCAGCAAAACACCTCATGCTTGATGCATCGATCCTCGTCTTCTCTTCATATACGAATAATAGCAATCACATATATGTTGAGATACTGTCTTTGAATCAAACTCATTATGTGATTTTAATTTTTTTCATTAAGAAAGCATTTGATGCGTTGGATTGGACTGAACTATTTTTACGGGATAGAATAAGATTGGATTAGACTGCACTAAATTAGTACTGTGATATGTTTGATGCAATATAGATTGGATTAAAAATAATATTATCTCTTTAATCACTTCACACTTATAATATCTTATGGCATACAAATGTTATAATAACTTAGTGATATAAATATAAAATTATGATAAAAATATTATTTAAATTTATAAATATAATATGAACACCTTTTAAATTTGATGAATATACTAAATTATAGGATGAATTTTAATAATATTCCTCTATTATATATATATATATATATATATATATATATATATATATAATTCTAGCCTCACATGATCATTGTTCATAATAAATACCCTAGCTAATTTATTCATGAATGAAGACAATTAGGATACGTTTTCTGACATATATACCATTCTTGTGAGTATTAACAATTTTTCATGGATTATATATCACTTTCAATCGCATGACCTTAGAATTTTTTCATTTAAAATTTGTAAAAATCATTTGTTTCTTTATTATAATTGTGATTGTCTCTGCTCTGTTTCATTTCCTTCTAATTATTTCCAAGTTTTTATTTTTAATTTTTTAATATATGACCAAAAAAATCATATATATATATGGTAATCGTATTCTAGTGGATATACTTATTTTCTTATGTACCTGCAATAATGTTAAAAGTTCAGATTGAGTTTGCCTATTCTTGTCGTGTGTAAGATAATTTTAAATAATCTCACGAGGTTGGATTAATTTAGTAGTATATCTTTTACACATACAACGATAAGTCGTAAATTTTGAATGTATTTTTTTTTAATGTAATAATAATTGAGAATAAAAAAACAAAAATCTTAAATAACCATGCACAATAATAATAATAATAATAAAATATTGAATGACATGGAAGAGAGCCATGAACTTTTTAATTTCTTTCATTTAAAATAAACCTTCACTCACCATGCATGCCAAATTAGAAAATTATGTGTATTCGCTATAAGATATATGTAGGTTTTGGATGATAATGCTTGAGAGATTCATTATGATAGGTTGTTAAGCTTGAATTAGAAGAGTTTCGTTTCGCACATAGCCAGAATGAATCGGACTAAGAGTTGTGAGCAGGCTCGCAGAACTAAAGTAAGCAAGTCGTGTTTCACGGATGTGAAAGTATGGCAAACGATGTCCGATTGAGGTGATGTAAGAACCGATGGGAAAAAGAGATCCATGAAGGCAACGACACAAACGACTCCGACAATGGAGTCTGGACGTAGTCATGGCCCCGGTTTGAATCGAACCGGGCGGTTCGAACTGAACCCGCGGTTTGGAACCGGAACCTAAGGTTCCGGTTCAAAACCGGTTCCGGAACCGGTCACTGGAACAGGGACAGCCGGTCCCGGTTCCGATTGGCCTTACAAAAAAATCCGAACCGCCGGTTAGGAACCGGCGGTTCATGGAACTGTCGGTTAGGAACCTCCCGGTTCGCGCGGTTCCGGTTCAAACCGTTTAATTTTTTTTTTTTTTTTTTTTTTGTAGTTTGAAAATTTTTTTTTTTTTTAATATTTATACTATAGCTGCAGGCTGCAGCAAACTGGTGCAGTTTGCAGCTGCGTACTGCCCTACAAATAGGGCAGTGTGCACTACCAGTACAGTGTGCACTGCCCCCACAGCATGGGGCAGTGAAAAAAATTTTAAATTTTTTTTTATGAATAGTAGTCCGGTTCCGGCTATGGAACCGGCGGTCAAAATCGGGGAGGAACCGGAACCAGGGGTTCCTCCCCGGTTCCAACCGGAACCGAGACCGGGACCTCCCCGGTCCCGGTTCCGGTTGATCAAAAAATTGAACCGGAACCGACAGTTCCAGAAGGTTGTGGATAAGCAATTAGGGATTGACATAAGCAGGAAGCTACGAGATCAGGTAGAGTTAGAGGTCACAAATCAGCCACTAGAGATCAACACGAGCAGAGAGCTAGAAGATCAGGTAAAGAACCTGGATGCTATGATAAAGCAGGTCAGGGGAGTGAAGCGAGCTAGTTGGAGTTTGAAATAAAGAAAAATCACGATAAAGTACCACGGGAATGAGGCTCGCGGTTATCACCTATGAACGCTCAATAACCAAGCCAGTTGCAGTAGAGGAACTAGAGCCGAGAGGCAACTTCAATGGGTCTTCAAGGTTGAAGACTTGTTATTTGGAGTGTGTTTTTTTTTCCATTGATCATTAGAGGAAGATGTTTCCTCATGCTTTAAACTTCAAGTGGGAGATTGTTGGATTGTGAAGCTTGAATCAAAAGAGTTTCGTTTTGCACATAACCAGTACAAATCGGACGAAGAATTGCCAGCAGGTTCGCAAAACTAAAGTGACCAAGTCATATTTCACATATGCAAAAGTATAGTAAATGGTGTCCGTTTGAGATAACTCAAGAAATGATGGAAAGAAAGGATCCACACGACGGTAACGGTGCAAACGACGCTGGAAATGAGGGGTAGACTTGTGAAAAAGAGCGAAATTGTGGCAGAGAGCCACGCGACCTGAGGTGCGATCTAGAGGTCTCATGAGCAAGTCACGCATGTAGGTCGTGTGAATTCGAGCTTCCTATTTCGATCAGACTTCTGTTTTGAATATGAAACCTGACTAGCTTAGGAAGTCTTTTCTAGGTCAGTTTTGTCCTAGTTTTTCCATTTAAATACCCATGTAATATTTGGGTTTTGTATGGTGGTAAAATAGGTTTATAAAAAAGGATAAACACTAGTGAGATAAGAGAGAGATTAGAAAAGGGTATATATAGAGAGAAAAATACTGTGAGAGTTTTTCAAATGTCTTTATAATACGTTCTTTCATAGTAGATTAAGTGCAGGTGTGCTCTGTGGATGTAGAAAAGTTATCCGAACCACGTAAAATTGGTGTCTTGATTATTCTCTCTTTCTTTCATATGTGCATTGTCTTTGATATATATACAATTTTATCATTTCCACTGTAAGATGAATTCAGCGTAATTCCTACCAACTGGTATTAGAGTTTGTAAGTGAGGGGATCTTAACAACTGGTATCAGATTCCTAACAATTGGTATCAGAGTCCGGGTTGAGGTTCTATCAGAGCCTAGGTTGAGCTTTTATCAGAGCCTTGTTGAGGTTCTGTGAGAGCTCAAATTGAGCCTAGGGATTACAAACAGAGGATACAATTCATCATTCTCGACTTCAGCAAGAGTCACGGAATTAGAAGGAGAATCGCTGAGTTGTGAGAAGCCAGAAGATATGAAAGAAGAAGAATAAAGGAGTCAGATGACGATAGCAAAACTCCCATCAATCACTAGAGACCGGGACACAGGAGTGTCAAAAGCCCAAAGATTGTGCTTTAAAATAAGAAGTTGCTAGGTTCAAAGTCAGGTGATAAGAATCTGCATAATAGTAGCAATATGGGGAAACAAAAAGCAGTGAGTTTTTTCAGTAAATTGCCAGAACTCATATAGAAGGTTCAACCATTGAGGTTGACAATATAGGTCAGAAGATAAAGTCCAGGGTATCTCACAAGTAGGGGACTGCGAGATAAGCATGTAAATATAGTCAACAGTGTTCGCTTAAGGTGATTTAAGAACCGATGGAAAGAAGAGATCCAAACGAAGGCAACGGCGTCAATGGTGTTGGCAACGGAGGCTAGAGTGCCCTCACACGCTGTCGGAAGCTGCCGGTCCTGCTAACCTAAAAAAATAGGAATTCCTAGTAAAGAGCCGCGTGAGCTGGGGCGTGACCCATTTCTGTTTTAAGTCTGAAATCTGACCAGTTTAGGAAGTCTTTTCTATGTCAGTTTTGTCCCAATTTTTCCATATAAATACCCATGTAATATTAAGATTTTGTATAGTGGCGAAATAGGATAAGAGAAAAGGAGAAACACTAGTGAGAGAGGAGAGAGATTAGCAAAGTGTATACACAGAGAGAAAGAGAGTATGAGAGTTTTTCATGTGTCTTTGTAATCAGTTCTTTAATCGTGGATTAAGTGCATGTGCGCTCCGTGGATGTAGGAAAGGTTTTTGAACCACGTGAAATTATTATTTTGATTATTCGTGCTTTCTTTTATGTGTGCTTTATTTTTCGTATATGTTTGCATATAAAGTTTTATCCTTTCTCCTGTAAGAGGAATTCGACGTAATTACTAACAACTAGTATCAGAACTTGAGGGGATCCTAACAATTATTATCAGTTTCCTAACGCATTAGTCATAGATTCAACGAAGAAAAAGCTTTTTAGAGATGTTATATTCTAAAAAAAAAATTATTTTGAAACTCAAAGTGACTTTATTGAACCCTAAATGTTATATATCTACTTAATAGAGCTTAAGCATATTTGATATGGTTGGTGAAGAGATGTTACATGTATCATTTGTCATTTATTTTCTCAAATTCACTTTAATTGTTTCTCATTGACTGCTTGCTCCCATGCCTCAATCTACCATCATATACTATAATAAATAAACGGGAATACACGGCACCGTTGGTGGACATCTATGTAGTTGAAGACATTAATGCTAGTGTGTATTGTGGGGTTGCATGTATTTGATTGGTAGCAAATATTGAGACCCCATATTTTGGGTCTACGATGTAAAATATGTTGCCCGAGACTGCATCCACGACAAAGCCATCCATCCAAGCCTTCTCCACAACTGTGTGACACTCACCCACATCACTTCAAGCTTCTTTAAAATGAAAACGGTTACTCCACTCCTTATCCCGACCCCCACTACTTGAAGTTTTAACCACATTTTCTAGAAAAAATAAAATAAAATAATATATTTAAAAATGAATAAATTGTTGTAGTCTCGTAGAGAGAAGATAAAAATATAATATATTAAATTTAGGAAAGAAAATTTTTAGGTTAGGAAAGATGAAATAAAATCAATTAATGATTGAGATAGGAGAGAGAAAGAAAATAAAAAATAAATTCATTAAATCCTAACTATACAAATTTTAGAGATTCAATGGCTATATTAAATATTGTGTCAAAATTTGTATCCTCGTAATTCATGAAAGGGTACATTATTGAATTATCTGATTTTAGCAGATCTACTACTTTCTAGAGGATGGGATGTGAAAAAAAAAAAAAAAAACTTGTTATAAAGTAAGACAGCTCACAGCCCAATGGCATCTCCAGAAGATCAGCAAAACACCTCATGCTTGATGCATCAAATAAGTTAATATAATTTGCCTGTTTTCAATTTTATCCTAACCCATAACACTATAGTCTATAGTTATAATTGTGCTTAATTTTTTAGTTATAGAGTGAATTAGGTACATATATTATATACAGACTATTTTTCTAAATATGTATTATATCAAATAAAATTTAAATTGACATAACTAGTCATTAATAAGCTAAAATTTGGATTATTTTTAATAATTAAATAAATCCATTTTAGAATTTATTATTTATTTACTTTTAATTATATTTAATATATTAAAATATAAATATATTATTATTAATAATTAAAAAAGTATAAATGTTGAAATATTTATTTTCATATGATTTTGTTTTAAGAAATAAAAATATTTATATAGGAACTATTAAATTTTCAATTCAATAGGTTTAAATAAAAGGGTAATATTAGTTACATATTGACAACCCAAAATTTAAATAAAAAATTATATTATTCTTCTAATATATTAATAGATAATTTTCTATATTTTAAATATATAAATAGTAGTTCCTCCCTGTATAAAGTCGTCGGTCCTAACTGATTTGTCTGGATAATTATTTTTGGTTCTTTTTTGAGTTTAATATATTATTCTCCTTTAAAAAAATATAAGTATTTATTTTTTATTTTTTAATTTTTAATATGTGTCACGTATTAATATTTTTCTAAATAAAAAATAAAAAAAAGAAAGCAATCTTCTTTTTATATCCATAAAGAATAAAATACAGACTCCTTTATAGATAAAGAGGGTCCTAAATTCAAACCTACCGGTCTTGTCATTGCCTCTAAATTTAATTTTATCATTACTAACAACTATTTATACATGATAAGATAAGGTTGTCAAGTGGTATGTCCTTCGTACTTTTACTTTAAAGATGTGAATTTGAATTCTATCATTTACCCTTAAGTTTCGAATTAGTTATAATATTTATAAAAAAAAATTCACCTGTAGAGCCAGTTAAATATTATGGATTTGAATTGTCTCTATCATCACTTGACACTTGTAATGATCATGGTAAATATTATAATAATTTAGTGGTATGAATATGAAATTTATAAAAACAAAAAAATTAAATTAATTACTGAGCCCAATAACTTAATTACTGATCTGATTATGCTACACGTGATGATGCTTTAAATTATATCTAGCAAAATCCTTCTAATATTTGACATAAGTTCCAAAAATAAAAAAACCTACTCTTAACAGCCAATTTAACAATATTATGAGCAATTGAATTAGAGCTACGAGGAGCGCCAGATAGAGAGATAAAATGGAACTTATATAGTAAACATCTAATGTCTATCTGAGAACATTGTTATTAAATCTCTATAGAAAATTGAACCTTTCCTTGTGATCGCATTTTTTATTATTATTTTATTTGGCTTGCTTGTGAAATGGATGTCGATTGATAAATAAGAGTAGATCTGTGCAAGCCGTAGCATCATCTATATTACCAAAAAGTCCCTACTTGTGTTATATATAAAGGTAATTCAACACTGCCTTCCTTAAAATTACAAGCAGACTATTGTTGAATATCATCATCCGAGAAGAGAAAGAATGAGTCTGATCGGTCAATTGGAGACTGATGTAGAGATTAAGGCTCCGGCTGATAAGTTTCACGATGTGTTCAGCTGCAGACCACACCACATATCAAATGTCACTCCTGAAAAGATTCAAGGTGTTGATTTGCATGAAGGTGAATGGGGAAAAGTAGGCACTATTATTTGCTGGAATTATATGCATGGTAAGCCCTCTACTCTATCATTATTGAACTACGTTTTCTATTTATATTATCACTAGATCTCCTCAACTTCGATCGATAAACCCATAATTATTACTCATAATATGATATTCACTTATATGCTTTTGTGTTTGACAGATGGGGTTGCTGAAATTGCTAAAGAGGTGATTGAAGCCATAGATGATGAAAACTACTCAACCACATTTAGAGTGATTGAAGGACATCTGCTCGACAAGTACAAGAGCTTCCATTTTACCGTTCAAGCCACTCCAAAGGAGGATGGAGGCAGCTTGGTTCATTGGATTTTAAAATATGAGAAGATCAGTGAAGATGTCCCTGAAGCCAATGGAATACTTCAATTGGCCATCGATGTCACCAAAGATCTCGATGCTCATCTTATAGAGCAGGCATAGACCGCCCAGATGGATTGAGGTCATAATATGTGTGTTTCTGCGTGCATTATGTGTTCTTCTAATATATAATCTGTGCTGTTTGATCTTCATATAAGTATTCTACAATAAAGAATTGCGACTCTTGTGTTTGGATGTGTTTACATTATATGTAAAATTTAATGGCTCACGGCCTTAATGATTGTTTTCATATTGTAAAAATACCATGTTGTCTTGTATTTTCTGCATAGTAGTTCTAGTAATGTTTGGGAACAATTAATATCAATTAAATTTTAATTCATTAGTTTAAACAAGACAAATATTTTAAAAACTTTGTTGTAATTACACAAATTATATATATATATATATATAAAATGAATCCGATAATGAAAAGATGAAAAACAAAAAAAATATTACATATAAGAACATCTCCAATGGTATTATGCATTTAGAGAAAATTGAATGCCACATAGGATCTATATTGAAAAAATTAAGAAAACATTCTCGAATGCAATTATCTAACTTTAATATTGATATGATGTGGCAAAAAAAAAAAAGTTAATAGAGTTTCTAATTGTAGATATCCTCCTTGATATGCTGACTAGGATTTCTAACTTTTTTCACCAATAAAATTTAACATTTTGTCAATGCATTTAATTATCATATTGAATGGAGAGAGAATGTAACAAATGACTTATGGTGATTGGTTTAAAATTACTATTTAGATATTCACATTGGAGGAGTGAATATGCATTTTTATAATTTTTTTAACAAGGTAGATCCATATTATTTAAAATTGCTGATGTGACACTATTTAGATACTCAAAAATATATATTTGCATTGGAGATGCTCTAATTATGAATGTCACAATCCAATATGCTAATTTTTAGGATTGTAAAGCTATCCCTTCCCACTCTGGTGTGAACAAAGAATTATTGCACAAATCCAATACACTTTGTAGTTTTTATTTTTGAAATTATTTTTTATTTTGAAGTTATAGCTAGCTAGACCTTGAATTGCATATGTTAAACTTCAGAAAAAGAAAGACATGAGTATTTTCATTTTGGTCCTCATATGATTAGTTTGTCATTTTTTTTCCTAACAATGTTCACGTTTTTGGGTTCCCTGATCCCAAATTATGAGAAATCCATTAATTTAGTTTTTTT
Source organism: Xanthoceras sorbifolium (assembly GCA_003430845.1). Lineage (NCBI taxonomy): Eukaryota > Viridiplantae > Streptophyta > Magnoliopsida > Sapindales > Sapindaceae > Xanthoceras > Xanthoceras sorbifolium. Next base: position 28,496,543 of record CM010621.1, read on the forward strand.
AACTAAAATATTTACTATCAAATCAAATAGAAAGTAATATTTGACTATTTATTTATCCTCATACTTGATAAAGAAAATTACAAGTTTATCTACACATATTATTTTATCTCTTCAAAAAATATAAAAATCACAAAATAAATTAGAAAAATTGAAAACAAATATTAAGAAATAGTATAAAAAAGAAATTAAAAATAACTAAACCTATTAACCATAAAAATATAAAATTTTAAACAAATTTTAAAAAATAAATTAGAACTAAACAACACAAATATTTTTTAAAAAAAAAGAATAGTTGAATAAAAATTAAAATTATTTTTTAAAATTTTATTTTAATATCTATTATTTTATATAATTATAAATAAAAAATTAAAAATCTTTTTAAAAAAATAATGGAGACCAACTTCAGCCACAATTGAAGGTGACCTCTGTGGAGGGAAGCCAACTTCTTTCGACGAGATTCCAGATCTCACCAACCACTTCTGCCGATCGCCACTAACGATTTGGAGGATTCCTCCATATAGTTTATTAGCATGTTTTAAGAGTAAAATATATCTCACACTATTAAATCTACCTGACGGATTTCTAATGGAGAGACTTAATTGATAGATTTCTAATAATTTATGAACCATAGGAACAAAAACGTAAACATTGTTAAAAAAAGAAAAAAAAAAAAAAAGAAAAGAGCTAATGAGATAGAGACCAAAATAAATTTTTTCCTTAAGATTATATAGCTATAATGCATATGTTGAAATATTTTTTTTTTAAAAAAACTTGGGGCATATGTTGAAATTTGTGCATATGCTGGCATAGCTCATACGTGGTTACAAAAATCCTATGTGGCATGGGGGTAGTGTTAAGGTTGACAAAATGGTCCTGATTTATTGCATCTAGATCGAATCGCATAATGCGGTTTGGGTATAAACCTAGACCCCATTTTTTTAAAAATGTGGATATTACTTTTATTTTAAAATCTGTATTAATTGCGGATCAGTTGTGGGTGCGGTACACTCTAAACCCACAAATGACGGATATTACTACCGTAGTGTATGTCGTAGTCAGGTATTGCATGCCATGATGACACTTTAAATATGCTATAGTTAGTTCTTGTGAGGTTATTATGAAGCGATTTCTAATTTTGGCGACCGATTTTGTATATAAACAAAGTACAACCTCCTCTTCTTGAATAGCCATCAATGATCAACCTAATAAAATTAATTCAAATATTGGTTGGTTGTGTTTGTTGGCTTGCATTTATCTTTGAATTATTCTAAGGTCATCACTTGCTTTTATTGCCTCCCATTTATTTTATATATCTAATTCTAGCTTTCTAGCTTCACATCATTGTTCATAATATATACCCTAGCTAATTTCTTCATGAATGAAGACAATTAGGATACGTTTTTTGATATATATATATATATATATATATGCCTCCCCATGCCCCCCACCCCGCTTTGAGTATTAACAATTTATCATGGATTATATATCCCTATCAATATTGAGCATAAGTCTCTTACGCCAGAGGCAACATGTATTGCAGTTGATGAATCCACCAACTCAACTTCTGTTTGTTGAAGTCAAACAAATTTAGCCAAGTCAGCAATAGATATTTGTATTAGATAGTCTAATCTCAACCATTGATCTTTGTATTAGATTGACAATTGTAATCAAGCTAGATCTAAATATAAATATAGCACTGTTTATATTCAGATCATTCATTAAAATAAAAGTGATAAATTTCTATTCTGGATGTTTCTATTTCTTCTCTGTTTTCTTTGAGTTCTTGCTGTGCTCGGTGTTGCTTCTCTTCACATGGTATCAGAGCAAAGCTAAGGTCCAATAATGGCTACTTCAAGAGGAAGCACGAGTATCACAACTGAAGCTGACTCTCACACCTATGTTGCTGCTCAAGTTCAAGCTTCTTCGTTCCTTGACCATCTCAATTTCAATTTGCCGTTGAAATTAGATCAGGACAACTATGTCTTGTGGAAATCACGAGTGTTGCCTGCTATTAGAGCCTTTGACCTTGAGAAATTTATTCTATGAGAGACAATTTGTCCAGAGAAGTATGTTAGATGTGATAATAAAGAGGTAGAGAGAACTGTCAGTTGAGAGTATCTTCAGTAGAAGAAGACTGGTCAGCTTTTGATTTGCTGGATTCAATCTACTCTTTCAGCTTCAGTTATAGGTCATGTCACTTAGTGTATCTCTGCTTATGAAATCTGGAGTGTTCTTGAGAAGCTATTTTCTCAATACTCTTTAGCTAAGATTTTATAGATCAGATCACAACTTCAATCAATGAAGAAAGGCATCATTGAGTATTTTAGATTATGTTTTGAATATGAAAGGTTTGGCAGACTTACATTCAGCTACTGGACAACCAATGAATGACAGAGATTTGTTACTTAATGTTTTGCAAGGGTTAGGAACATAATATGATGCTGTTGTGGTGAATCGCAAATCTGCTTTAGGCACAATCACTTTGCAGGATGCTTAATTTGTGTTGATGAGCTTTGAAGCAAGAATCGAACAACAAGCTTCATCAACAACTATGCTTATGGCTAATGCTTCAACAAATTTCTCTCAAACTAGCCCTAACATAGGAGGTAATCAGAATTGTAATTGAGGCCGAAGAGGTAGAGGCAGAGTTAACTTCGGTGGAAGATAAAAAACTGTGTGTCAGTTGTATGGTAAGCCCGACCATTACTTAGCAATCTGTTGTGACAGATTTGATCAAGGTTTTCAAGGCAACGAGCCTGCTCATTCTATGAATCCAGCTATGAAAATGATGTTTTCCACATACATTATCTGGAATTAGACCCTACTGAGCTTTAGCTCACTCCTTTTTATTTTCTTTCCCCCAAGGGAGCGCCCAACGCGGATTAGAATATCGTTAGTTGATGTGGGTGAAGGCTTGTGAGATCTAAGGATTAGATTTCTAATATTAGTGATTAAAATTATGTTATTTGAGATTTGTATTGATTAAAGGATTTGTACTTGTTATGGATCTATAAAAATGTTGAGATAACTCAGTTTATGAGTTATGTATGTTGATGTGCAAATCTTTTAGTTGTGGATGATTAGGATTTCAGGATTTATGCATGTTTCAGTATGATTATTATCTTAGAAATTGAATCCATGAGTTCTAACGGGTGATCACATATCTGTGGGGTTATTTGGTGTTGACTTTTGAAATTTGAAAATATTTTTGTTTGTAAACAGATTTCCGTTTTGTTTGATACTCCGGAGTATCCAAAGAAATTAATTGTGGTTTTTATGAAATTTTAATAAAGTCAAGGTTAGAAACTATTGATTTTATTTACAACTCTGTCACGGCCTAGGGCCCGGGTCGTGACAAAAAAAATGGTATCAGAGCTTTTGGTTTTCAAACCTCGGAATGTGACACCTACTAGAATGAATGGATGGTATTTCACTAACATGCATCACAGATTGTTGATGATTTGATGTTTAAATTATAGGCTGGAAAGATGCCTCCGAGAAGGAGAACTCGAGGGCAGGAATTTAGGACTGACACACCACCACCGCAACCCATTAATGAGCAAGTGGTCAATCTCTTGGAAGCAGTTATGAGGATGTCTGCCACACAAACTGTCCATGTGAAGGACAAGAATGAAAGACTCCAGGATTTCTGTCGGATATTTGATACTCAGTTTAACGGCAGGCAAGATTCTATTACTGCAAATAGATGGTTGAAGGCAATTAAGAGGGCCTTTTCTCAAGTTGATACGCCTAGTGAGTTCTGGGTGGATTTTGCTATTTACAGATTGACCGGTGATGCTGTTATATGGTGGGAAAATTTGGCAATTCAACGAGACATGACCGGTGTTGACTGGGAAGTCTTTGAGGGGTTATTCCGGGATAATTATTTTAATGCAGGCCATAGAAGGATGTTGGCAGATATGTTTGAGAATATTGAGCAAGGGGAGATGACTGTAAATGAATATTATACCAGGTTCATGGAGTTATCCCAGTATGCTGGAAGGGCTGACGAGTCACTGCTATTGTCAAAGTTTCTAATGCGTCTCAGACCGACGATACGAAACAGGATCTATACACAAGAGTTCAGGAAGCTAACCGATTGTTTGGCTGCTGCCATTCTAGCTGAAACAAACTTCAGGGATATCCAGCCTCCCAGGAATCAACCTTCTGGCAGTAAGGACAGGAAAATGACCAAGAAAAATCAAGGAGGGTGGCGTAGCCCTAATTATGCTACTAGTGGAAGTGGCACAAGTAACGGGTCTTCGAAACGGAGTTCACCATATGGAAACTGTTATAATTGTGGACTGCAGGGTCATCTGAAGAAGGCTTGTCCATATCCGCGAAGGTCCCAATTATCTCGTGGAGGAGCCTCAAGGAGCCATTTAGATTCGGCTTCCTTCTAGGGCCAACCTATGCACAATCCATCCCATGCATCATCTCCAGCATTTGCCTCTCCTGATCCACATCGCCAGTATGTTTCGCAATACTAACATCAATACCGTGCACCTACTTTGGGATTTGGCCAGAATGTTCCTCAAAATTTTCAAGTTCCACAAGCATCTGAGAGCCGTGGTACTTCAAGCTACAACATGGGTTCTAATGCTAGTGGAGGCCTGCCTAAGAAAAGGGAAAAGGAAAAGGAAGGGCCACTGGACAGGCTTATGCTGCTACAGCTAAAGATGAGTGTGATCACTCGAGCAGAGGGGTGATTGATGGTATGGTTCTAATTTCTCGTTCTTGGGCTCATGCTTTGTTCAACACTGGTGCATCACATTATTTCATTTCTTTGTTGTTTGCAAATACTTTGGGGTTGGGTTTTGAGAATCTTAACATGCCATTGAGTTTGGAAACCCCATTGGGAAAAGCTCATGATTTAACAGTATGTTGTAAATCAGTGAGCATTAGAATTGATGATAGGCGATTTTCTGATGATTTGATTGTGATGCCCATGGGACAATTTTATGTGATTTTCGGTATGGATTGGTTAACTAAATACCGAGCACAAATCGATTGTTACAACAAAAGGGTGATACTTTACACAAAGAATGACAAGGTTGTTTACCAAGCGAGTCAGGGTATAAAACAGCTAAGTCCAATTCTGAAGACCTTATTTGGTGGAAAGAAAAGACTGGAAACCTATGGTAGTGTATTTGCCATTCACAGGGAGACAAGTAAGGTAAACTAGTATTCCCAGGTATATGTGGTTGATGAGTACCCATATGTATTTCCTGAAGAGTTACCAGGGTTGCCACCAGATAGAGAGATTGCGTTCAGTATTAATCTAGTTTCCAGGGCTCAACCAATTTCCACAACTCCATATCGTATGGCCCCAGCAGAACTAGTGGAATTACGGAAGCAATTAGGAGAGCTCCTAGAAAAGGGATTTATTCGGGAGAGTACCTCTCCATGGGGAGCTCCTATTTTGTTTGCAAAGAAAGCTGACGGTTCTCTGAGACTTTGTGTAGACTATCGAAAGTTGAACCAAGTGACAGTAAAGAATAAGTATCCCTTACCCAGGATAGATGACTTGTTTGATCAACTCGGAGGATCAAAGTTCTTCTCGAAGATTGATTTGAGATCCGGCTATCACCAATTGAAGGTTCGGGCAGAGAATATTCCTAAAACAGCCTTTTGGACCCGTTATGGTCATTTTGAGTTTCTTGTTATGCCGTTTGGGTTAACTAATGCTCCTGCAGCTTTTATGGACCTCATGAATCGAATTTTCAGGCCTTACCTGGATAAATTTGTTGTGGTGTTTATCGATGATATTTTAGTTTATTCCAGAACTTGTGAAGAACATGTAGAGCATTTGAATATAGTCCTGCAGACACTTCAAAAGAATCAGCTCTATGCTAAGAAAGACAAATGTGATTTCTGGTTGACCGAAGTCAGGTTCTTGGGTCATATGATCTCCCAAGAAGGAATATCTGTGGATACTGCAAAGGTGGAAGCTGTCCTTCAATGGGAAAGACCAACAAACGTGACAGAAGTTCGTAGTTTTCTTGGCCTAGCTAGTTATTATCGCCGTTTCATTGAGAACTTTTCAAGGATTGTTATGCCATTAACCCAATTGACGAGGTAGAATGTAAAGTTTGTATGGAATGAAGATTGTGAAGCCTCATTTATGGAATTGAAGCAAAGATTAACCACAGCACCTGTCCTTACAGTACCGGATAGCAATGAACCCTATGTAGTATACATGGATGCCTCAGGTACTGGTTTAGGTGGTGTTCTGATGCAAGGTGGAAAGGTAGTGGCTTACGCCTCCCGTCAATTGAAACTGCATGAGAAGAATTACCCTACCCATGATTTGGAGCTTGCCGCTGTGATTTTTGCATTAAAAATTTGGAGGTGTTACCTTTATGGAGTAAAGTTTGACATCTATTCAGATAATAAAAGTCTGAAATATCTTTTTACCCAGCGGGATCTAAATTTGAGACAAAGGAGATGGATTGAGTACATGGAGGATTATGATTTTAACCTTCAGTATCACCCTGGCAAGGCAAATGTGGTTGCAGATGCCTTGAGTAGAAAATCTCATGGAATTTTGGCCAATTTGGCATTGGAAGATTGGAAGAGAACTATGGTCATTGGAGATTATGATCTGTGTTTACAAGAAGACGAGGTAACAACTCATGTTTACAATGTGGTGGCTACACCTAGTGTCCTGCAACGTGTTAACCAGAGTCAATGGCAGGATGAAGAATTGAGAACTCTGTGGAATCATTTGATAAATGGTGAGCATCTAGAGGGTTGGGAAATTAAGGCAGATGGATTTATTTATTATAAAGGAAAAGTGGTAGTTGCCAATGATCCGGAACTTAGAAGAGATGTGTTGGTTGAGGCCTATAAGTCCAAGTTTGTGGTGCATCCAGGTAACACAAAGATGTATCATGATCTCAAGAGACAATACTGGTGGACCGAAATGAAATGAGAGGTAGTTGAATTTGTTGCTAAGTGTATGGTATGCCAACAGGTGAAAGCTGAACATCAACGTCCGTCAGGGTTACTCCAACCATTACCAATTCCTGACTGGAAGTGGGATAAAATTTCCATTGACTTCGTGACAGGATTACCGTTGACTCCACAGAGACATGATGCAATATGGGTTATTGTGGACCGGCTAACAAAAACAGCCCACTTCATGCCTATAAGGAAGGACTACAAGCTTAATAAGTTAGCCAGACTCTATGTGGAGAATATTGTTCGGTTACATGGTGTACCCTCCAGCATTATTTCAGATAGAGACCCACGTTTCACTTCTAGATTTTGGAGAGCCTTACAGACTGCCTTAGGGACTGAATTGAACCTTAGTACCGCCCATCATCCCCAAACTGGTGGACAGTTTGAGAGGACTATTAAGATATTGGAAGGATATGCTCTGTTCTTGTATATTGGACTTTGGAGGGAATTGGGGCGAGCACCTACCTTTGGTGGAATTTGCTTATAACAATAGCTATCAGGCTAGTATCGGTATGGCCCCATATGAGGCTCTTTATGGAAGGCCTTGTAGGTCACCTTCGTGTTGGGCTGAACTAGACGAGCAGATTACCATTGGGCCAAAGATTATTGAAGAGACTTCGAGCAAAGTAAGGAGTATTCAAGAAAGGCTTAAAGTAGTCCAGAGTCGCCAAAAGAGTTATGCTGATCTTCACCGTCGTGAGGTGGAATATGAGATTGGTGACTATGTTTTCTTGAAAGTGACACCTATGCGAGGTGTGACTCGATTTGGAGTTAAAGGCAAGTTAGCTCCTCGATACATCGGGCCATTTGAGATTATCGAGAGAGTTAGGCAGGTTACTTATCGCTTAAATTTGCCGGCTCAGTTGGGACATGTTCATAATGTCTTCCACGTGTCCATGTTGAGAAAGTACACCGCAGACTCATCTCACATTGTTCCCCACTCGGAGATTCCTCTGAGAGAAGATGTGACATATGAGGAACAACCCGTACGAATCCTGGGGAGAGAGATCAAAGTGCTGCGAAATTGAGAAATCCGCATGGTTAAAGTGCTGTGGCAAAATCATACGGGAGATGAGGCTACTTGGGAGTTAGAATCTGAAATGTATTATAAATACCCTCACTTGTTTGAGATTCAGCTTGAGGTTGTACTTTGAATTTCAGGACGAAATTCTTTTAAGGAGGGTAGAATATAAAATCTCACCTTTCAAATTTTATTTTAAATTATTATGAAGGGTGTATTTGAAATCTTTTAAAATTTTTGAAGAATATGTGAGGACGTAAAAGATATATTTGGAAAGTTGGAAATTAAAATTGTAAATTGCTAAAAGTTGAGGGACAAAATGGAACTTTTACAGTCCTATATCTATTCATCTTCATCTTCTTCGCAACGCCTCCCCTGTCACCATTTTCTCTCTTTTTTCCAAAAATTTTCCGCCTACTTTGACTTTGATTTCCGACCACGTCCGACCTCTGTTTCGATCGTTCTTGGTACCAATAGAAAGTTCTTGCGACATAGAATCTATTGGTACTAACTTTGAAGATTTTCATGGCCGTTTGAGTCTTCCGATTTGGTGGAGAAAGTTAGGGATTTTTCAATTAGGAAATCCTCCGATTCCTGCGATTCTAGCCATTTCCCACTTCGGCCACAGTTATAAACATTGACGAGGGAGACGAGGCGAACAAAACCCGACCATTTTTGGAGGTCGCCGGAAAGTTTTCAGAAAGTCGCCGCTGGCCGCCACGCATGGCGGATTTAGTGTAGGATATTATTTTGAGGTTAATTGTATTATATTGCCGCCGTATATAAATTAAATAATTATATTCTCGTGTAGATTTTACCGATCGGGATAATTAGGCTTGAAATCGAGGCCACTGCGAGTAACTAGTAGCTTACACGAGGTAGGGGTTTCAAACTTAAATTTTTAGAATATTTTCCCTATAAGTTTTGGATATAAATTGATTGTGAAAGTTTGAGGAAATCCTTATTTAAATTGTGGAATTGATTTGAGAAATAAATTGGAATGTATTGTGTGGAAAATATGATTTTTATGCGAGGTATTTTCTGGTACGTACACCTTGTATATGAGGTTAGTACCAGGGTCACTGGTGAGCCAAATGTTTTCATTTCAAGTATGAATGTTTTATTTAAAATGATAGGCCACCGGGTATGAATAGTGGACGTGTTGATATTACTTTCTGAAAGAAAGTGTTACTGTTTACTTAAAATTTTGTAAACGTATTTAACCATGCAGGATTATCCCATAACTTTATAAAAATGATATTTTCCACATACATTATCGAGGATTAGACCCTACTGAGCGTTAGCTCACCCGTTTTTATTTTCTTTCTCCCCAGGGAGCGCCCAACGCGGATTAGAAGATCGTTAGTTGATGTGGGTGAAGGCTTGTGAGATCTAAGGATTAGATTTCTGATATTAGTGATTAAAATTATGTTATTTGAGATTTGTATTGATTAAAGGATTTGTACTTGTTATGGACCTATAAAAATGTTGAAATAACTCAGTTTATGAGTTATGCATGTTGATGTGCAAATCTTTTAGTTGTGGATGATTAGGACTTCAGGATTTATGCATGTTTCATTATGATTATTATCTTGGAAATTGAATCCATGAGTTCTAACGGGTGATCACATATCTGTGGGGTTATTTGGTGTTGACTTTTGAAATTTGGAAATATTTTTGTTTGTAAACAGATTTCCGTTTTGTTTGATACTCCAGAGTATCCAAAGAAATTAATTGTGGTTTTTATGAAATTTTAATAAAGTCAAGGTTAGAAACTATTGATTTTATTTACAACTCCGCCACGGCCTAGGGCCCGGGTCGTGACATTCCTAGTATGACTAAAAATTTATTGAGTATTTTTCAGCTTACAAAAGAAAATACTGTTGTAGTAGAATTTGATGTTGATGCTTGTATTGTTAAGGATCGGAGTACGAGGAAAATTATTTTTCAAGGAACACAGAGAGGTGGATTGTACCATCTTAAGTTTTCTGTACAGTTTTTGTTATCAGAGTATAGTCAGTCATTGTCCAGATTTGTTTCATGTCTAGCTGATTCTACTTGTACAGACTTACATTCTTATAAACAACAATAGTTTAGGGCATTTAGCACTTCTGATTTGTGTTCATTACATGATGCTCATATTAAATGTAATACACCTTATTTGTGTACAAATGTTGTTAATAAAACTACTAAAGCCATTGCTTATGTTTCAAATACTATTTCTGATTCGTTGATTTGACATACTAGGACTTGGTCATCCTTCTTCCAAGGTACTATGTCAAATCTTTCAATCTAATAAACACCTCAAATACATTTCCAAGTCCTTTGGGTTATGTGATGCTTGCCAATGTGGCAAAACACATCAGCTCCCCTTTTCTTCCTTAAGTCATAAAACTTGTGCTCCTCTTGAAATTGTCAATTCGGATGTATGGGGCTCTACTCCCATTGTTTCAGCATATGGTTTCAAGTATTATGTGCACTTAATTGATAACTATACTAGGTTCGCTTGGATTTATCCTTTCACACATAGATAACAAGTGAAAGATGCTTTCTTCTTTTAAAAAACACAGCTAAATTGCTATTTGGTACCAAGCTTAAATCCCTTTAAAGTGATCAAGATGGTGAATATAAGATTCTTCACACACTTTTTCACCAAGCTTGGTATTAGCTTTAGGTACTATTGTCCTCACACTCATCAGCAGAATGACCTTGTAGAGAGGAAACATAAACATGTTGAAACAGGTCTTGCTCTCATCTCTCAAGCCAAACTTTCTTTTTGGTGGAAGGCTTTCTCCACAGCTGTCCATATCATTAATCGACTTCCAACTCCATTACTTTCGAACAAGTCACCTTTTGAACTTGGTTTTCATCATAAACCAAACTATGTTGATTTAACGGTATTTGGATGTTCTTGTTTTCCTCTCTTAAGACCTTATAATAAGCATAAGTTTGATTTCCCTTCAACTAAATGTATATTCATTGATTACTGTATTCAACAGAAGGGTTTAGGTGTTTGCATCTTTTTGGAAAAGTCTTTGTCTCCCGTAATGTTATTTTTTCATAAAACAAAATTTTCATACACTTCTTATTTCCATCCTTTTCAGTGTCTTCTTTTGTTGATTGTGCTCCCAATCTTCTTATCTCTTTTTTATCTGTAGTTAATAATTCTAGACATCAGCATCATTTTTTTTCACCGGTTCCTACCACATCAATCTCTATACAGCCTCACATACCAACTGCTCATCTTTCCATAACTTTACTAGCTGTTCCATTTACTGTTAATCTTCTAATAGCCCCTTTATCTCAATCACAACACCCTATGTTTACCAGGTTAAGAGCTGGTATAACCAAACCCAAAACCATTTTTACTACCTCTAAATCTTCCTTTCCAACATAACCATCTAGTGTTGCTGCAGCCTTGTCTAATCCTAATTGGAAACAAGATATAGATGAAGAGTATTCTATTCTCATGCAAAATAACACTTGGTCCTTAGTCCCTTGTACCTCTGAAATGAATGTAGTGGGAAATAAATAGGTTTTTTGAATTAAGTATAATGCTGATGGCGGTGTTCAAAGGTATAAGGCTAGGTTAGTAACCAAGGGCTTTCATCAACATGGTGGTCTTGATTATTTTGAGACCTACAGTCCTGTTGTTAAGGCTACTACGATTTGGGTAGTGTTGAGTTTGGCTGTATCTTTGAATTGAAAGATTGAACAATTGGATGTCAATAATGCAATCCTCAATAGAGTGTTTTAAGAGACTGTGTATGTATCTCAACCAGCTGGTTTTGTACATCCTCAATAGTCTCATTTAGTTTGCAAGTTGCATAAATCCCTTTATGGGTTGAAGCAAGCTCCTTGGGCTCGGTATGACAAATTAAAGGCTGTTCTTTTTCAGTGGGGTTTTGTTAATTCCAAGGCTAATAGCAGCCTGTTTATTCTTCATCAACAACAAGATATCACTTCTTTTTGTGTATGTTAATGATATCTTGGTGACTGGAACTAGTTCACAACTGATTGCTTCGCTTAGTCAGCAGCTGCATTCTTCTTTGGCATTGAAAACTTTGGGTAAGCTGAATTATTTCCTTGGCTTTGAAGTCCATCACACTTCTCATGGTCTTCATTTATCCCAAGCCAAGAATGCTGTTCACTTGTTAAAAAGGACAAATATGTTTCATTATAAGCCTTGTCCTACTCCTATGGCTTATGGCTCAAAATTGTCTCAAAAGTCTAGTACTCATTTTACTGATGCGTCTCTTTATCGGAGTATCATTGGATGGCTTCAATACCTCAAAATCAGCAAACAAGATCTGTCTTTTAATGTCAACAAGCTTAATCAGTACCTTTCTGCTCCTACCACCTCTTATTGGCTTGCTTTCAAACGTATCTTGAAGTATATTTGAGGAACTCTTGACTTTGGTATGTTCTTCAAGCCTTTTAGTTGTTTGCAGTTTCAAGGCTATTCAAATGCAGATTGGGGTAGTTGTTTGGATGATTACAAATCCACTTCAGGTGTTTGTGTCTTTCTTGGTGATAATCTTATCACTAAGGGTGCTAGGAAACAGAAGGTTATTGCAAGATCGAGCACCGAGGCAGAATATAGAGCACTTGCTTAGACTGCCACTGAAATCATGTAGCTGCAGTCATTGTTTGGTGAATTGCAGATTGTTCTTTTAGGCACACCCATACTGTGGTGTGATAATACTGGGGCAACCTCTCCTGCCCATAACACAGTGTTTCACTCCCGCATTAAACACATTGAATTAGATGTATATTTTATTCGTGATAAAATTGCTTCACAGGTTCTTGAAGTTTGATTTGTTCCCTCTGAACTATAGGAAAAACGGTGAGTACGGCACAGTAGAAGGTGCAAAAAATAAATATTTTTGCATTGGTACGTTTTAAAATTTTTTCCAAAAGAGATCTTAACCCATAGTTAATTAAATATATAATAAAAGGTAACATACATTTTGAATTACGTGAGGTTTGATGTTGCGTCAATTATGAACCGCAAGATCTTCTAATCCTTCACGAATGTGGATCACCTTGGAGTGTGGGCTCCCTTTCTTCGAATTGTGTACCTGAGGATGAGAAACAAAAAAAAAAACTTTTCTTTTTCGTTAGTCACTCAAAACCCTCCTGAGAAACGTAGAGCAATTAGAACTTTGTCGTTCTTTATCTTTTTTCTCTCGAGCGAATTCTCACATTTTGCTAGGATTTTTGGCTATTGTTCTTAGCTTCCAAAAGCTCACAAAATTCACCAAAATTGCATTAATAGCTCTCTTGGCCGAACTCCCCTTTGATAGTATATATAGGGTGGCCGAATCCTCCTTCTTGGAGGGTTTGTGTTTCACCCATAAAACTATCAATCTAAGAGTTCAATCATATCCCAACTTTAAAGTGTATTATCCAATAATTATTAAAGGATAAATGAGAATTAATGACTTATCAAAACTTTCCTAAAAGTGACTTAAAAGTCAATTTTAGAGTTTTGATAAATATCAAAAACCTTTCCTAATTTGATTTAATAAACAATTCCGATTGTCTATCACTTATCAAATAAGGTTTTTGATTCTTATCATACTGTTATCAATAATATGAAAATAGGAATTCAATTCCTTAGTAGAAAAATAATAATTATTTTTAATTAAACAATTAATTAATTTAGATAATTAATTAATTACCATTTAATTAACTAATAAAATAAAACAAAGTAATTAGCTATATCCTAATAGCTAATGCCGCCCACCCCATTTGGTTATGGACCAAACTTTGTTTTCTATTTTATTAATTTCATTAGACCTCCACAAAAAGTCCACATGTGAACTAGACCCATTCTTACAAAAAGAAACAAGTCCACATGCCTTTAAATAAATATATTTAATATAACTTAACAGCCCCATTTAAATAAATGTGCTAATTATATTATCAATATATTTACGGGATGTTATAAACATCCCATAGGGCCGCCCAAGGGATCACACCCTTGACCGTCCATCCTAGGTATTTTGACGAGTTACTACGTGTTTTGATCGAACACAAGAACGCACCTCTCAAAACTTTTGAAAATAATTCCAAAAATAATTCTATAAGATGGATCAAATAAATGATCCGGTAGTTTATAACTAGTGATCCATTTAAGTTCGTCTGGATTGGGGATCTTGACTAGCCATCTAAATTTAAGCTTCAATAGACACAACCTAATCACAATCAACAAATGATTCACTTAGGTTCGATCCATTAATTTTAGTTTATTCCACTAAAGAACTAAAATTGAACTCTGAAATAAAGATAGAATAAGTGAGCGTACTAATTCGTACCCTAGACAACCTAAATGGAGAAAATGTATCCTCGTAAAAAATACTAGTAATTGCCAAGAGCTCATAGACTGTTTGTAGCTCTCCAAGTTACCATATTTACTCATATGACCATGTTTTCGAACTTGGATATTTTGACTTGTCCAGAAGTCATGTTTCAATATCTACTATTAAAAACTTTACGTAAAGATTTAAATATTCGATACCTCAAAACATCCATATGATGGTATTCTACTAACATTTGCTAAATGCAGTCACGATGTCCATTTCTATAAATGATGTCCTCTATCGATATACACGTGAATACCACCAACTCATCTTAGATAGACTATGCGATATAATCATACTCATTGACAGCTCAAATGATAACGCGTGCAACCATAAGTCCATCATTTATCTTAGGATTCAGATAGACTCTCCGGTTGTCTCAGTTGAATACTTTCATCCACTAATGGTTGCGGATAAAGTTTTCTACATTGATCCTATTCAATGCACCGAGTGCACTAGATTCTTTTGTCCAAAGATGCTTCGATGATTTTAGACTCATCATATCACATTTGATCCCGCTCAAATGCTAACAAAAGAATCTACAACTTTAACAAGATAAAGGCGCCCAACCTTATAACTTAAGTTGTGAATGCGTATTCGAGACTAACTAAAGAATTGTGTCTACCTCATACATATCCAGATGTACGAATAATTCTTTTGTTTCTCATAGTCTCTTAACCTAATGATTATATACTTTTGACAATTAATATAATTGCTATAATAATCATTATATCAAAAATTATTTTATTCATATGAAAAGATTGTCAATTACACTATTACACTTTTGCTATTGAGCATAATCCTAACATGAACATTAGCTGGCCGATGTGTTTACAAAACCCTTGCAGAATTCTTGTTTCGCAGTTCTTAGACACAAACTTGTCTTGGACAGATCTAAGCTAAGTTTTAGGGGGGATATTGAGCATAAGTCTTCTATGGTAGATGCAACAGGTATTGCAGCTGATGAATCTACCAACTTAGCTTCTGTTTGTTGAAGTCAAACAAAGTTAGCGAAGTCAGCAATAGATATTTGTATTAGATAGTCTAATTTCAACCATTGATCTTTGTATTAGATAGACGGTTGTAATCAAGCTAGATCTAACTACAAATGTAACATTGTTCATATTCAGATCATTCATTAAAATAAAAGTGATAAATTTCTATTCTGGAATTTTTCTATTTCTTCTTTGTTTTCTCTAAGTTCTTGTTGTGCTCGGTCTTGCTCCTCTTCATACCTATCACTTTTAATTGTATGACCTTAGAATTTTTTTCAACTTTGTAAAAATCACTTTGTTTCTTTATTGCAATTGTGATCGTCTTTGCTCTAGTTTTATTTCCATCTTATTTCCAAGTTTTAATTTTTAATTTTTTAATATATGACCAAAAAAAGTCCTATATATATATTGGGTAACCTTATTCTAGTGGATACACTTTAAATTTTTAATGAAAACCCTTCTTTTCTTTTGTAGCTGCAATAATGTTAAAAGTTCAGATTGAGTTTGTCTATTCTTGTCCCTCTGTAAGATAATCTTAAATAATCTCGACGAGATTAAGTTAATTTGGTGGTATGTCCTTTACACACATTGATAAGTTATAGATTTTGAGATATATTTTATTTCTTCAAACCCTATATTTGTAATTGTTGAAATCCATCACTTTCTTGAGAAAATACTAAAGAGAAAATGATGAAGAATTGAAAGAAAAGTTTCTCTTATTTTTATTAAAAAATCTTGTCGCTTTTACATGAACTATCAGCTCTATTTATACATAATTCTAACAACTGAGTATGCTAACAACCTTTTGCATACTCGGCTCATTCTTAAAACAAAATTTTACTGAGTTGGCTTGAATAACAAACTAACAACTTTCTAACCAACTTTCCCTCCAAATCCTTTTAACATATTTTCCCTCCAAAATCGTGTTAACTATTATGACCATGCCATCTGTCATGATCAGTTCTTTGCTCTTAATCATCATGCCATCTCTCATGATCACTCCTCTACTTTTGTTACTTGCCATACACCCTCAGCTCACAATATCGGTTGAGCAACCTCTGTTGCTAGTTACAGAACTATTGTGCATACTTATTGCAACACTGCAGTGTATACTTGTTGTAGCATTCTTGTCACCGTTGTTTCTATTTGTTGCACTACTTCTAACATTCCCTTTCAAACTTAAGGGATTATCAGTCACATTAAGTTTGCCATGAAAATAAAGAAACCAAGGGCTAGGAAGAGGCTTAGTGAAGAAACCAGCTCTTTGATCCAAGGAAGGAACATGATTTACAATCAATTCTCTTTAGAGAACCTTATCCCTAACAAAATAAATATCAAGTTCAATATGCTTAGTTGTAGCATGAAGAACTGTATTTTTGGACATTGCTATAGTACTTTAATTGTCACGTCATATGACAGGAACCTTTACTAAAGAGATGTGAAGTTCACCAAGTAAAGACTTGATCCATGTTATTTCCGCCACCACTGAAGCCAAACTTTTGTACTCAGTTTCTGTAGATGACTGAGAGATAGTGTACTGTTTCTTGGCAGTCCAAGTAACCAAATTAAAACAAAATCTAGTGATTATTGATTTTCTGTCATCTGGGTTAGTTGCCTAGTTAGCATCGGAGAAGCTTATAAGATCAAGAGATAAGAAGCTTCGGACAAACTTAAGTCCATAGGTGGATGTTCCTCTCAAGTACCTAAGAATTCGTTTGATAGCCTTGAGATGTTCATCAAGAGGAGCTTGCATAAATTAACAAACTTTGTTCACAGCATAGGAGATATCTGGACATGTAATGGTAACATACTGAAGAGCCCCAACCAGACTTCTATAGTGTGTGACATCAGTCACAGGATTGCCTTTGTAGGCAGACAACAAAGTACCTGTACTAGCAACCACAAGGGAGGGAAATGGTTTTACTTGTAACATATCAACACTCTTTAGCAAATCAAGAATGTATCTATGCTGAGAAATGTGTATACCAGTAGAGGTAAGCAGGACCTCAATGCCAAGAAAATAGTGAAGTGATCCTAGATCCTTCAAAGAAAAGGTAGCGTGAAGTTGATGAACCAAGGCATTTATAGTAGCGTCATTATCACCTGTAACAATAATATCATCAAAATAAACCAAGATGAAAATAGTATGTGATATGCCAAAGAGTAGAAACAAAGAACTATCAGCTTTGGATTCATGAAACCTAACCTGTAACAATGCACTCTTGAACTTATCAAACCAGGCACGTGGGGCTTGTTTTAGCCTATAAAGAGCCTTGTGAAGCTTGCACACTAAAGTAGAATCAGAGGACTGATACGCCTTTTTGTACCTGCAAGTATACGGGGTCGGCACAAGTAATAAAATGATAAGTAAATTATCGTCTCCACAGGGATATTTAGGCGTTGAATACTAAAATTAACCAAGCCTATTTCTATTTGGATAATCGAAAGGTTTAAAAGAACAAATTAAAAGATAAAAATATAAAGACATAAAAAATAAGCAAACAACCAATATGAGATATTAGTTAGGGTATTTGAATTCACCTAATCCATCCAATTGAATTTCATGAAAGCACATTGTTATAGTTTAACTATCCATGTTGATGACTGTGTTTATCTAAATTATCCAAAGTCCCCTCTCGAGGTAAATCGGACCTATTCCACATACACTAATATCCTATCTCTCGATGGTATATCCAAGTGCATGAAAATGCATTAGTCATAATAAACACCCTATGTGATCACACAAGCAAATTAGTATATCTCTATCTAATTTTACTTGTGGTGGACATTACATCGAGCATATGGTGGGCGTCTCCTCTCAGTACATAACACACAATCAATTTATCATCTAAATGTAGGCCTTCACATTCAAAAGCATTAAGCACAATAATACCACTCAACAACACAATAATCAACCGCAACAAATTAAACAATCAATTCATTCAATCATCATAGAATAGGATCCATCAAAACCCCAACTTACAAGTTTAGTTCATAATCATGGTTTATAATAATTAAACTAAATTAAATTAACTAAAACAATTAAAATAAAGCGAAACAGATTAAATGGAGGATTATGCGAGGTGGTCACACGGTTCCAATCATGGAAATGAAAAACATATTGATTATTATTAAGCACATAATATCATGAAATAAATCACAAAATATATTCACAAACAATAAAATCCAAATCCGTTCATAGTTCCGAAAATCACCTAACAATAGTTCTAACAACTCATAATCATAAATGAACAATCAAAGGAAGATTAATGAGATGAAATACAACCCATCGAAGCTCTCAAGAGTCGAAATCCCGCTTTGGTCCGGCTTGAACTTCTCCACTTTCGATCTTCATCTTCTTCGATGAACACTCACGAACTAGAGATTGTTGTGGTGTTTTGTGATGTTGGGATGTGTTTGGGAGGAGTAAGAATGATGAAAGATCACCCTTGGAGCAGCTTGGGAGCTGCTAGGAACTGCCTCTGCACGAGCTGTCTCTTCCTCTGCCCAGCTGCGTCGCTTTCTTCTTATAGCAGCAAGTTAGGGCGCTGTTTTTCCTTCGCCGCGACCACCACCGCGAACTGTGGTCGCGCTGGCTTGGTCGCGGTGCCCACTGGTCCGCTTGGAGATGCTGTAATGAGAGGAGGGATGGCCGCGCTCGAGCTCGCCATGCTCACTGGATTGCATGGTTTCTGGACCGCGAGCTGGCCACGCGAGCACAGGCCTGCGCTCGGTTCCTCGCGCTGCTCAGTGGATACCATTCTTCTTCTGCATTGCTAGCTGCACCACGAGCTGGGGTGGTCGCGGTCATGCTCGCGCTGCTCATTGCCTGGGCTGGCTCACCTTCACCGCGAAGAGGGGTGCGAGCGGGCTGGTGCGCGAGGAAGCTCGCCATGCACGCTGCCGGAAGCTTTTTATTTTTCTTTTCTTTAACACTAAAACGACGTCGTTTTGGACCAACACTTTGGTGCTAAAACGGCGCCGTTCCACTAAAGCCCATCTTCCGTAGGTGCAAAACGCACCGTTTCACTAATGGCTGGGGTTAACTTTATAAATTTACAGTTTGGCCCCAGAACTTCAATATGCTTTCATCAAGGCCCTTCCACCAAGTTACTGAAATTACACATTTTTTCCAAAAATATATAAAATCATCACATGGGTCCCTAAACCTGCACACTCAAGGAAAACACATCAAAAGCACCAAAAATACTCAAGAATACAATTAAAAGATACGGTTTAAGGGATATAAAAATACGCAAATTATAGACCGATCAAGGACTCAACACTAGGAGGCTGACACATGTACATTTCTTTATCTATGCTACCATTAAGGAAGGCATTGTTGACATCAAGCTGCCTTAATTTCTAGCCTTTGTTCACTGTAAGAGAGATGACAATTCTGATAGTTACAGACTTGATGACAGGGCTAAACATTTCTGTAAAGTCAATACTAGGTAATTGATGGGATCTCTTAGCCACCAAACGTGCGTTGTGTTTCAAGAGAGAGCCATCTGGGTTCGTTTTCGCTAAAAAGATCCATTTGTAGCTAATAACTTTCCTATCTTTGGGTGGTTGGACAAGATTCCAAGTTTGATTCCTCAGTAGGGCTTGTTACTCATCTTGTGTTGCTGCAAGCCAGCTAGGATATGCCAAGGTTGAGTTCATTGATGTAGGTTCAATATTATCTAATTTTGCAATCCAAACCTTAGGTTTCTTCACACCAGCTTTAGCTCGACTGATCACGGGGTAAGTGTTAATATCAGCAGTAGTGTGCATTTCAGCTGCAGTAGAGGGAATAACAGCTTGTGGCAATGGAGATTGCTAAGGTACTAAAAGTGGTGTTGAACCTCTGAAGGGCATGTCACTAGGATGTGGTGACATAGAGGATGATAAAGACCTAGTAACGTGTGACACTGACCCAACAGTTGATGTAGAAGGGACTAATGGTATTTGTAACTTGAACAGTGAGATAACTGGTGGAAGTAAAGAAGTAGAGGTTTAATTAGGTTTGGAGATGGAGGTACCAATATTTTTAGCATAAGGTAACTGAAGTTCATCAAAAATCACATGTCTAGTAATGTATAACTTTCCCTTGGAATCTAAACATTTATAGCCTTTGTGACTGGCACTGTAACCCGGAAAAGTGCAAGGAGTGCTTTTGAATTCTAGCTTGTGTTTGTTATAAGGCCTTAACTAAAGGAAACACAAGCACCTAAACACCTTATGGGTTTTGAATTCAGGTCTGACATGGAACAAAATTTCATAAGGAGACTTGTGCTGAAGTATAGGGGACGACATTCCGTTAACAAGGAAAGCAGCTGCTAGAAAAGCCTCATCCCAATATTTGATAGGCATAGATGAATGTGCAAGCAAGCTCAAACCAGTCTCCACTATGTGTCTGTGCTTCCTCTCCACTATTCCATTTTGTTCATGTGTATACGGACAAGAGTGTCTAAAAACAATTCCACATTCCTTTAGAAACCTGTTAAAAACTAAAAATTCTTTCCCATAATTTGTTTGCAACACTTGATAGAACATGAAAATTGAAGTTCTACTTTATTCTTGAATTGGATAAATGTAACATAAACTCCACTCTTACCTCTTAGAAGGCGTATCCATGTGTGCTTGTAATAAACATCAATGAAACTAACATAGTATTTAAACCCTTTTGAAGAAAGAAGAGGAGTTGGTCCCCATACATCAGCTACTTTGAGTTCTATGGGCAATTTTCATTGTGTTTTGAAAGCTGAAAATGGAAGTTTATGTGCTTTACTTACTTGACAAGCATCACACAACAAAGAAGAATATGTATTTTACATTGATTCAACACACTTTTTACAATAGACGAGGAGGGTGACCCAACCTCTTGTGCCATAAATGTAACTGCTCTATTTGTAGTGGATGTATCACAATTATTATTTCAAATAGAATGTGAACAACTTGACAATAGATAACTTGATTTTAGGATCAAATACTAATGCAGAATGAGTAGAATAAGAAACATCAAACTTGGATTGAGGATGGTGCGAGACATTAGAAAGGAGAGGTAAGTCAAAGACATAAAGTCCTCTTTTAAGAACACCTTGAAGAAGAACTCTCTTCGAGGTCTGATCCTTCACAAGACATAGTTAAGGATAAAATTCAATGAAAACATTATTGTCTTTAACAAACCTAGAGATACTAAGCAAATTCTTTTTTATTTGAGGAATATGCAGTATGTTTTTAAGTACTAAAGAGTGTTTATAAGCATGAAATTGATTATATACAATTGAAGAGATATTCAAACCTGTACCATTACCAACATATATCTTGTCCTTGCCTTGATATTCTATTTTGTTCAGCAGCTAGTTATCAT
Source organism: Xanthoceras sorbifolium (assembly GCA_003430845.1). Lineage (NCBI taxonomy): Eukaryota > Viridiplantae > Streptophyta > Magnoliopsida > Sapindales > Sapindaceae > Xanthoceras > Xanthoceras sorbifolium. Next base: position 28,518,242 of record CM010621.1, read on the forward strand.
CTAGTGTGCAGTGGTTTGTGGCACTACTATTAGGATACCATGGAGTCAACCATCACTTCTGGTGATACAGTCATTGTAGCCATTTGTACATTAGATCCTCCTATGTTCAAGATATTTGGACTTTGCATATTCTTTTTCTAACCTTGGAGGTTTTATCATAACAGTAGTAACACCTATGTGCTTCATGTCCCATTCTTCTATAGATCTGGCAATAGCCCTTGCTATTATTATTGTATTTTCCTCCACCTCTTCCTCTCCTTCCTCTATTAGAACCTTGTTTTGATCTTCCTCCATTGTTTGAGGCTTGATTATTGCCTCTTCCATATGCATATTGATTGTTTCCACCAGCATTGTTCCCTTTTTTATTTAACTGCCATGTTGAAATTCAAAGACAATTTGATTGTGTTGATCAATCCTCACCTCATGAGTAAGTAACAAAGTTGTGATCTCAGTCAATGAATAGGTATTTGGTATTAAGGTTATTGGTATAGCAAAAGGATCATATTCAGGACCTAAACCACTCAACACATACATAATTTTATCCTCATTTGTCACAACATATCCTAGGTGTGCTAGAGCATCAAAGATGCTTTTCTTCTTGAGTAGATATTCACTTATAATAAGACCACCTTTCCTCAGTGTTTGCAGTTGGATCTTGAGCTGCATCTTGTTTGCTCTTGATTGAGAAACAAAGAGCTTCTAAATTATGATCCAAACATGACTAAATGTATGACAACTAATCAATTTTGGCAAAATATCCGGCCTGATTGAAGTTAACCCATCACAGCAACATTTGATCTTGTTGTTCCCAATCTAGGTATGATTTATTAATGAGTCCATCTGGATTCACTTTGTTTAGAGGAATAACACTATGATATATGAAGGAGGAGATACCTTTGATTCCAGCAAGAACTTGGTAGCGCCACAACAGAAAATTGTTGTAATCAAGCTTGACAACTAGCTCAAGCTTTAATGGAGTCAACAGTTTAGTAACATAGGATGTTACTTGATTTCCAGCAGAAGCTATGGATTGTTGATCTGATACCATGTTGAAATCTATCACATTATTGAGAAAATACTAAAGAGAAAATGATGAAGAATTGAGAGAAAAGTTTCTCTTATTTTTATTAAAAAAAAATCTTGTCGCTTTTACATGAGCTATGAGCTCTATTAATACACAATTCTAACAACTGCGAATGCTAACAACCTTTTGCATACTCTGCTCATTCCTGAAACAAACATTGGCTGAGTTGGCTTGAATAACAAACTAACAACTTTCCCTCCAAAACCTTCTAACAGATTTTTCCTCTAAAATCCTGTTAACTACTATGATCATGCCATATGTCATGGTTAGTTCTTTGCTCTTGATCATCATGCCATCTCTTTTGATCACTCCTCTGCTTTTGTTGCCATACACTCTCAGCTTACAATGATCAGATTGATCACATCTGACCTTCGAGCCATATCGGCTGATCATTTCCTGGTTGTAGCACTGCTATGCATACTTGTTGCAGCATTGTTATCAATACCTGCAGTATTGTTATCCCTGCTGTTGCTAGTTGTAGCACTACTTCTAACGGTAATAATAATTGAGAATAAAAAAAAATCTTAGATAACCATGCATAATAATAATAATAAAATATTGAATGACTTGGAAGAGAATTACAAAAAGGAAAAGAGAACCATGCACTTTTTTAATTTCTTTCCTTTAAAATAAACCTTCCCTCACCATGTATACTAAAATAGAAAATTATTCGTATTCGCTATAAGATATATATGGGTTTTGGATCATGATATTTGGGAGATTCATTAATCACAGATTCAAAGAAGAAAAAGCTTCTTAGAGATGCTATATTCTCAAAAAAGAAAAAGCTTCTTAGTGACTTTCTTGAACACTTTGAAATGATTTTTTCCCCCTTCAATTGTGATAGTATTTAGGCTCAACCCGTTGTTTGATCGTATTAGATTCAAAAACGGTTTTTCTATTAACAATGTCTCATATATTTAAAGACAAAATTAAACAAAACAAAAATAAAAATGGAGTTATAATATTCTTGATATTTTTAATATTCATTATGTATTGATATTGAAAAGTAACAAATGCACTGCAAGGTGCGTGTTTGATAGAAATGTAAAGGTGTTTGACAAAAGTCCTAAGAGAAAAACTGTCATTCTTGAAAACGCCATTGATAAGGCATAAGAGAGAGCTCTCATTTTATTAAAAATCAACTCAATAATCAATTACAATCATATCACAATATATGTAACACATGATCAATAACTCTTCTACCTCTAACAAACTCTCATGCAAGTTGTATGTCATAACTGAATTCAACTAACCACCTAACAACCTGAAGCTGATTTGTGCCAGCTCATCAACTAATTCCTGAGCTATGAATACATCTCTTTGGCTTCTGATCACAGCGCTTAATGATCGAATCATGATAACGAGTTGTGTTGCTTGATCTGTTATAAGTCTACTATAGATGATTACTCAAGGTTGAATGTCCAGTTGTATTCATATCAGCTATACCTTTAATAGCTTCGTGCTTCGTGCTTCAGCTTCTTAGGTTGACAGCCACATGAGTCAGCTCCCTTCTCATGCATCTCATGCATCCCAAGCACATGAACCTTAGTCTTCACATCCCCTCGCAAACTTGAACTGAAGGAAATTCACTAAGTTTAGTTTGGAACAAAAAAAATTAAATCTATCACATGTAAGACCTTTAGTGAAAACATTAGTAACTTGGTATTCAGTGGGAACATAACGCGGTTCAATTACACCACTTGCCACCTTTTCACGTATGAAATGTTTGTCAATATCAGTGTGCTTGGTGCAGCTGTGGAAAACAGGATTTTGAGCCAATGAATTAGCTTCAATATTATCGCACCACATGACAGCAAAGGAGAAGTAGTAACACCAGGCTCTTGAACTAAAGATTGCAGCCAAATAACATCAGTTGTGAGTTGAGCCATTGCTCTATACTCAGCCTCAGTACTAGATTGAGCAACCACTTTTTGTTTCCTTGATCCCCAACACACTAAATTTCCAGTAAAGAAGATGCAACTCTCACTAGTAGACTTACTATCATCAACACTGCTGGCCCAATCAACATTGGTGTAGGCTTCAATTTGCAGAGGAAATGAAGTTGCAGTAGGTTTAAAGTAAAGATCAGTATGTAAGGTACCTTTGAGACATTGCAAGACTCGTTTGCAGGCCAAGCAATATGGCTGTGATAGCTTGAAGAAACTAGCTGAGCTTATTGACAATATATGCAATATCAAGTCTTATATGAGCCAAATATTGCAAAGCTCCAATGGTAATATAATAATAATAAAAAAAGGTTCACTAAATGGTTCTCCTTCATGTAAGGAAAGCTTAGTACTGGCACACACGGGGGTAGAAGCTGGTTTGCAAGTCAAACATGTTGGTTTTCTTCAACAAATCCACCATATACTTGGTCTCAGTAAGATATAATCTAGACTGGTCACGAAAAGTTTCAAACCCGAAAAAGTAGTTTACTGAGCCAAAAGCGTTTAGAGCAAACGTGCTATTGAGTTGCTGAATTAAGTGCTGAACAAGAGAGGAACTGTCCCCTGTAATCAAAATGTCATCGACATATACTAGAAGATACAAAACATGCTGACCTTGATGTTTGATGAATAGTAAGGAGTCTGAAATGGAGATCTTAAAGCCCCAAGAGATTAATGCAGATCTCGACTTATGGAACCAAGATCGAGGGACCTGTTTAAGGCCATACAAAGCTTTGTTTAGATGGCAGACATGAGTAGGAAACTGAGTGCTTTAAAAACCCTTTGATTGTGCCATAAACACTCTTTCTTGGAGATCACCACTGAGAAAAGCATTGTTGATATCCAGTTGTTAAATATCCCAATGCTTGAGCACATCTATGGAGAATATGATTCGAATAGTTACAACCTTCACAACTGGATTAAAGGTGTCATGAAAATCCAAACCAGCTGTTTGACTGAATCCTTTAGCCACCAGTCCTGCTTTATTCTTGAGGATTGAGCCATCGGGCTTGTATTTGATGCGAAAAATCCATTTGCAACGCACCAAATTCATGTCAGCAAATTGAGAAACTAGTGTCCAAGTTTGATTTCTCTGCAGGGCATGAAATTCTTCTTGCATTGCTTACAGCTATAAAGGATCCTGCATTGCTTCCTTTGCAGACGTTGGCCCTGTAGAGGCTGGAATATTAACAAGGAAAACAACATGCATAGCATAGGGTTTGATAACACTACTTTTAGTTCTTGTAACCATAGGATGACAATTAACTGTGCTTGAAGGAGCTGTATCAGTAAACTGAGGTGCTGCAGGTAATGAAGGAAATTGAGAATCAGCAATGTCACTTGCTAATGGCAACTGAGGCCTCAAATCCACCACAATGTTTGATGGTGATACAGAAGAGACTTGCTGAGTAACTGGCTGAGATGAAATGCCTTGAGCTGAGGTGGAAAAAGGAAGACTTGCAGCAGAAGACACTAAAACTGAATGAGGTGGAGGGCAGAAAATAGACTTATAAGGAAAGTTCTGCTCATTGAAAAGCACATGTTTCAAAATATACACTCTACTAGATGGATGGAGGCACTTGTAGCCTTTATGATAAGAGCTATAGCCTATGAAAAACTTGGTATGGAAATCAAGTTTATGAGAAGAGTAATACCGGAGATAGGGAAAACAAGCACAACTAAACATTTTCAAGAACATATAATTTGGTTTCCTAAAGTACAACTTCTCAAAAGGTGTCATGAACTTCAACAATGAAGAAGGCAGATTATTAATGAAAAAAATAGCTGTTGAGAAGGCTTCATACCAATAAAAGAGAAGCATTCGTGAGTGAGCTAGCATAGTCAATCCCATCTCCACAATGTGCCTATGCTTCCTCTCAACAACCCCATTTTGTTAATGTGTGTAGCGACATGAGAATCTAACTTGTACATCTTGTTGAGTTAGTTAAGGTACAAAAGGTAAGCATTCTCCATCCATATCAGTTTGCAAGCACTTTTTCTTTTCTTCAAATTGCAACTCCACTTGTTTTTGAAAGCCTTTTAAAAACTTGCAAGGCATATGATTTTATTTTCAATGGATATATCCATATAAACCTAGTAAAAGCATCTACAAAACCATAGAAGAAGGTCACCACAAGTCACTATAGAGTAATTCTATAGGAGCTTGTACTATAATCTTAGATTTTTCAAAGGGCAATTTGTGCATTTTTCCAAGTTTGTACGAATCACAAAACTCCAAGGCAGAAATGCTGCAATTAATTCTAGCATGAGAGGGGCAAGATGCCCAAATTTTGCTTGCCACATTGCAGAATTAGTTCTAGCAGCAAAAGATGCACTATACACAGATTGCTTACATGCAGAAGATGATGTTTTTCATGCACCAATAGAAGACAAACATTCACTTGCCCTAATATTATCAGTTCCATGACTGAGCATACAATCGTTTTTTTGCAGAATTAGAAACAGAAGAAGCTGTAACATAAGCTGATTGAGACCCTGATCCAAATCGAGAAGCATCAGCTACCAACTCTAGCTGATATAGACCACCTTTAACTGAACCTTGAAGAAGCACCTTCTTGGTTTTCTGGTTCTTTATGAGCACATTATCAGCACAAAACTCATTGTTATCCTTTGTAAACTAAGGAATACTCAACTAGTTTTTGGTTATAGATGGCACATGTAGGGCATTTTTCAGATGCAATTGTTGTTTTGGATTGCAATGAGACTGAACAATTGACTCACCAACATTTGCAATGTAAAGTTGATCACCATTTCCAACAATTAACTTATCCTTACCTCTATATTCAGAGTGAATTCCAAGATTATTCATATTGGCAGTGATGTGATTTGTGGCACCACTGTCCACATACCACGATCATCATTAACAGTCTCTAGAGATGTAAAGTAGGCTGATGAATTCTGACGAGACTGTTGCACCTGCTGCCCTGTATTTATGTTAGTTTGAACCTAAAAATGTCCAGCATTATCAATTGACTTTTGATGAGCAACATTTGCTTGATTTGAAGGTGCTGGACCTTAAAACTCTTGATCAAACCTCCTATAACACTTAAGAGCTCCATGGCTAGGTTTAGAACACAATTGATAATAAATTCTTTGACCATATTTGTTACCATACCTGCCTCTACCTCGGTTACCATTTGAGTTTCCTGGATTGTTATTGTTGTTTAAGTTACCTCCTCTTTGATTCTTAGCAACATTATATTAGTATAGTGAGCAAAAGCTCCAACAACACCTTGCTGAGTGTGAGAATTGAGTTGCTCAATTCTTTGTTCATGCATTTGCAACAAAAATTAGGCATACTCTAAATGGTTCTTTGCTGTGATGAAACAAGCAAAACTACAGGGTCGTATTCATAACCTACCCCACTCATCAAACTTAAGATCAAATCACGTTCTTGAACTTCTTCTCCAGCAGCCATTGACTCATCACCTATCTTTTTTATCTTAAGCACAAAGTCATTTATGGAACTAGAACCTTTTCTATTTGTTTGAAGTTGCTGCCTAAGTGAGAGAATTCTAGCCATAGAATGTTTAGAATAGAGATTTTCAAGCTTACTCTAAAAATCAAGACAGGTCTGGCATCGAGTTACTTGACCTATGACTTTGGGACTGACTGTAGAGAGAAGCCAGCATAGGAGAACATTATTAGATTTCTTCCAGGCAGCATACTGACTGTTAATTCTTTGTTCAACTATAGTCTGACCTAAATCATTTGTGGTGTGAACTTCAATGAACTAAGGCAACGACTTAGATGGATCGATAAAATCTTCCAGATCTAAGGCTAATATTACAGGAAGAACCTATGTTTTCCAGTAAATATAGTTTGTCTGATGAAGCTTTATGCCGATGTTGAAGTGCAAGGTCTTTGTAAGAGTTGCAAAGTCCATGCTTGAGGAAGTGAAACTAGAGACTTCTCCAGTACGTATGGAACCTGAATCGATTGAATTTGAAGCTACCATTGACGCTAGTCAGTAGGCTCTGATACCATGAAAAGTAACAAATGAACTGCAAGGTGTTTGATAGAAATGTAAAGGTGTTTGACAAAAGTCCTAAGAGAAGATCTTTGTCATTTTTTGAAAATGCCATTGATGAGGCAGAAGAGAGAGCTCTCATTTTATTACAAATCAACTCAATAATCAATTACAATTAGATCTCAATATATATATATATATAACACATGATCAATAACTCTTCTGCCTCTAACAAACTCTCATGCAAGTTGCATGTGATAACTGAATTCAACTAACTTCCTGACAACCTGAACCTAATTTGTGCCAGCTCATCAACTAACTTATAAGCTGTAAATACATCTCTTTGGCTTTTGATCACAGCGCTTGATGATCGAATCATGATAAGGAGTTGTGTTGCTTGATCTGTTATATGTCTGCTGTAGATGATTACTCAAGGTTGAATGTCCACCTGTATTGATATCAGCTGTACCATTAACAACTTCGTGCATCAACGTCTTAGGTTGACAGCCACTTAAATTAGCTCACTTTTCATGCATCCCATGCACATGAACCTTAGTCTTCACAGATATGGTATTTAAAAAGAATAATATTACATTGTCTAATTGTTTTTATAAAAATGATAAAATATGTGAATTATAACTACTATGTAAATCATAAGACAATACGATGAGCTAGTTGTGAGTTAGTTGATATTTGATTATAGATGGAAAATAAGTGAGTTATGCCTAGAGAGGGGGTTACCAAATTGTTGACTCAGGAGTCCTTCTCTAAACCTATAAAAGGGAGTCATGCATATTGAGAAATGCATCCAAGCTAGAGAGCGATTTAAAGTTGCTTTATTTTTTTAAGAATAGAAATATTATGTGTTTGAGCGTAACTATTGGGTGTATTGGGGCTTCGGGTGTTTGAGAGTTTTTACTCTAAAATTTATAAATTTTATTTCATAATTAAAATTTATTCTCCTAGCTTCATTTGTAAATGTAGGTCTCAAGATCGAACCACGTAAATTTTCTTTGTTCATTATTATTTTATTATTTCTTTACAGTTTAAGTCATCATTAATTTGTCACTGCTAAACACATTTCTGTAATGGACAAGTGATGGAATTACCGAAGAAATAATCAATAAAATTATAAGTAATAATTGTGGGTTTACTAATAGAGGTTGACGTAGCTAGACAATTTTTTTTTGTTTTTTTGTAGGTACTAAGAAAAAATCAATTCGCGAACTAAAATTGAGGAACACTCCAAAAGTGGAAGAAGATACTTTTGATAATTAAAAAAAATTAAAAAGAATTTGTGGGCCTACCATGCAAGTAATGTACTCTTTCAAGAACTTGAATTTCCTTATGTCAATTTGTTCTCCTCAGCTACATCCTCTACTGTGATGCATCACTCTTATCATCTTGGTTTTCCAGCATCTTCTTTTACAGCTTAAACATTCTTCAACACAGAAAACATTACTTGTGTTAACCTTACCTATGTTATCTCTTGATGTCCATCAGCATCTATCTGTTCCATCTTTACCCATGTTAGCTTCACAGTACTCTCCTTATCTAGAATTACTATCAATTTACATACCACTGCATGTAATCTTGTTGTTCCACCACCAATCTCTAATGTTTATCCTATGCAGACTCGATCTAAGTCTAGGATCAGCAAGCCAAAGGCCTTTAATTCATCTCATGCTGCACCACAAGTTTTGCTTACTGAGAGTGAACCTACTTCTGTTAAGACAACTCTATTGAATCCTAGGTGGAAATCAGCAATGCAAGCAGAATATGATGCTCCATGGCCAATAAAACCTGACAGCTTGTTCCTTTTTTTTGATAAAATGAGCATTGTAGGAAGCAAATGGGTATTTAGAATCAAATACAAAGCTGATAGGACAATCTTGAAGTACCAGGCAAGGTTACTTGCTAAGGGATTTCATCAAATACCACGGGTAGAATTTTATGACACATTCATGAGCTAGTTTATATGGCTCAACCATAAGGTTTTGAACATCCTCAATATCCTTCTCATGTGTGCAAATTGACCAAGGGTTTATATGGTCTGAAACAAGCTCATAAGGAGTGGTTTCATAAGCTCATATCAGCTCTTTTGGATTGGGGATTCACAAGTTCCACAACTGGTGTATCTTTGTTCATAAAAAGGCCTCAAGGTCAGGTTGTGTTTCTCTAAGTCTATGTTGATGATATTCTACTAACAAGGAGCAATTCTTCTCGTGTTTTTGATGTGATTAAAGTGGTCAACTCTAAGTTTTCCTCAAAGTCCCTTAGTTAATTCAATTACTTCCTTGGTTTTGAGGCCTTTCGAGACAAAGATGGTTTGCATTCTAAATATGTTGTTGATTTGCATAAAAAGACAGGTCTGCAATACTCTAAACCTTATACATCTCCTGCCAGCATTAGGGTTAAGCTTTCTTTTCATGATGGCCAACCTTTCACAGACCCTACTTTTTGTAGGAGTACAGTTGGTGCATTGCAATATCTAGTTAACACTAGACACGATATTGCCTTCATTGTGAATAAATTAAGTCAATTTCTGATTGCTCCAACTGAGGTATATTGGATGGTTTGTAAAAGAGTGCTTAGATACCTCAAAGGTACAGCTCATTTTGGTCTGTAGTTTAGACCCTCAGCTATGTTGAATCTGGAATTGTATGCTGATGCAGACTGGGCTAGTTGTCTTAATGACAAGAGGTCCACAAGCAGTTGTTATGTGTTCTTATGAGGTAATTTGATCACTTGGGGATCAAGAAAGCAACATACAGTTGCTAGATCAAGTGTTGAGGCTGAGTCTAGGTCTCTTGGTCAAGCCTCCATTGAGATCCTTTGGGTCAAGTCTGTTCTCCTAGAACTTGATCTTTCCTTGCAAACTGCTCCAGTTCTTTGGTGTGATAATCAAAGTGCCACATCTCTAGCTCATAATCCTATTTTTCATGCTATGACTAAACATATTGAAATTAATGTCCATTTTGTTAGGGAAAAGGTGGCTACTGGCATTTTTAATATACAATATATGCCGAAAGAATTTCAAAAGGCTGATATCTTCACCAAAAATTTATCAGTTGATAGGTTTGTCACTCTTAGAACCAATCTAAATATGGTTTGTTCTCCCTAGTTCTGCTTGCAGGGGGCTGTGAAGAGTAACAAACCTGCAACTACCTACATTGGCTACATTGGCAACTGCAGCAACTTCTCCAAAGCTACAACAGCTATAACAACTTTAGCAATCTCAGCAATGTGTTGTAGCTAATAACATCACCAGGACAGTGCCACGCTCTGATAAGAGCTGTTACAACAAATATTCAAACTTGAGCTGCAATACACTATGTGTTTACATACAGAAGCCTCAATACAATTCGAGTGAAGATCATACATCAAGCAAGTCCAGGTCTAAAAGATATACAAGTAACAGAGGGCATGACCAGCTTGTGATGAAAGCTGATTAGTTAGTTAAGAGTTAGTTAGAACTGCTGCTAATGTGTCATTAGGTTATTAGAGTTAGTTATAGTTGGTTAAAGTATGCATTATGCATGACTTAAAAAAGTCAATGTATATATAATGACTGATGTAAACATTATTGATTAATGATTTGAGCTTATAAAAATCTCCATTAATGGAGTCAGAAATTCTCTCTATTTTCACTATGTTCGTGCACTCTTTCTGGGTACTTTTGTTGAACACCTACTCACTTATATCAAAGACCTTTACTTGTTTTAGTTTCTAGTTGTTTTCTTCATTCTTCACAATTTTTTCCTCATATAGTCTCCTTATTATGTTAACCATAATATTTAATACACTCATCCATGTCAACTAATTTTGTTTATAAAATTCTTGGAGCAAAATCGTATCAATTATTTCAGTCTCCTCACCTCAGGTGCCAACCCCAACAACTTCATTATTGATCTGGTTAATGTTTTGAATATGTTGCCATCATGCATATCTACTAACATCATAGTTTCTTAATTATATGAACTAAATCAATGAATGATTTAATATCTTCGATGTCTCTACACCTATATATTAATTGTTTTCATTAAGCCTAGGAAAAAAAAAAAGGCCTGTCAACCGCTAATGACAATGAGCCTATTGTTGAAGATGAGCCCCCAGAAACTCCACAATATACAAACTTGAAACCAGAATTTCCCCCTCAAGCAGCAGATAAGGCCACGAATGGCCCTTGGTTTTCCTTTGAAGGACAATACCACAAAGACTGGCATCAGAAAATTCACGAATTTGGTGCATGAATTGATCTTCAAATGACAAAGTCCAATCGAACCTTAGAAGACATCCTTCATGAATTTACTTCTCAATTCACGGGTATCCTCAAAGAATGGTTCCAAAGTCTTGGTAAGTATAGGCAACTTCAGTTTGTTCGTGCATCAAGTGCTGCCGACGTCCTTGGCTTACGTTTTGTCACATTTATTGGAAATGCTCAATTGATAGACAAATAGATATGGCAGGAATATTTTGACATGAAGTGATGTTCCCTTAAAAGAAAAGATTTGGACAACCATTACAAAAAAATGTCTAAGAGATACTACATGCTCAATGGTTATAATGATGAATCCTTACGCCAAGTCTATATCAACTCTCTCCCAGAAGAATTGCAGATTGAGCTTTAAGGACAAATTGCTGCTACATGAAGAAATTTGTCAGAAATTACCATGGGAGAAATCCACTAAATGACCCTTGCTTCTCTAGAAAAGATCTGTGATACACAGAAACTTTTCTCAAAAATGCTTCAGAAAAAAAAAGTTTGAAAAGGTTTGTCAGAAACCTTATCTTCAAATCAAGTGCAAACCTGACAAATGCTCTTGTCATACAAAGAAAAAGAAACATTTCCTGCCAAAAGAAGGAAGAAAAAACTGCAGATTCCGTTACTTCATAAATAAGCAACGACGAGGATTTAGAAAATCCAACAGGTGCTATATTTGCAAGAAAAAAAGACATTTTACAAAACAATGTCCTATCAAAACCAAACAGTCAGCCAAAATTATCCAACAAATCTAGTCTTTTGAACCAGCTCTTAACTCAGATGCAGACATTGAGTCCCTGTTTTCAGAACAGTCTGAAATGAACAATGACACTGCCTTCGCTCTTCTTAAGTCTGAACCAGAATCTGTTTCACCTACTTCGAACACAGAATATTCTGATTCCTCAGGATCCTCCATTTTCCAACTCCAACCGTTCCAGTCACAGCCATAAATACTATCTAGTTAAGAAATTCATAGCCCACATGTCCAGGTCCAAATTCTCTTAGATAAGTATGACAAACCTATTAACGTTGCGGCCTACATCAATACTGGAGCCTATAAGTTCATGTTGGACCCAAAGGTCCTTCATCTACAGTACTGGACAACCCACATCCAACATTTTAAAGCAGTTAACGAAGAACTGTTTACTACCAGGCTGATCACTAAAAAAAGAATTTGGATAAAGTTTTTCCCCGGTTGCATCATTTGGAGCAAGTTCATTGGCAGTCTACTTCCTAAAAAAGATTTACTTTTGGGATGGGATACTTATTGTCAGTTTGACAAATTAAGAATTATTCCCAACGGGATCAGATACAAAAGAGATTTCAAACCCTTCACCAAAGATTTGAAAATCTTTTCTCTCCAAGATAGTCCACCCTCTTTTGAGCACTTCAAACAGCTCTTCCTTTCCTATTGTGACGAAAATCATGCCCTGTTCAAACACCCTAATCATCTTTGGCATAATCCGAATTTCTTTATTAAGCTCCCCTTTAAGCTTAATGAAGATGTCAATCCTACTAAAGCCTCTCATCCCGGCATGCCACCATCCAACCTTTAACTAGCCAGACATGAATGTCAAGCCCTGTTACAGCAAAGTCTCATTGAGCCTACAGATTCTCCATGGTCATGTCAAGCATTCTATATTGAGAAACGATCTGAAAAGCTTAGAAAAAAAAAAAGACTTGTTATTGACTATAAACCATTAAACAGGTTTCTTCAAGATGACAAGTTTCCCTTGCCAAAGATCTGTACCCTCCTGGTCCATCTTGCCAAGTCTAAAATATTTTCCAAGTTTGATCTTTAAGTTGCTTTTTGACAGTTGGGCATTTATCCTTCAGATCGTCCAAAAACAGCCTTCTGTATACCGGATGCTCAATATCAATGGAAAGTTTTACCCTTTGGGTTAAAAACTGCTACATCTGTCTTCCAAAATTCCATGACTAGAATTTTCCATCCTATCCTCCATAGCACATTGATCTATATTGATGACATTCTGCTCTTCAGTCCTACAGAAGAAGAGCATCGTCATCTCCTCTCACAATTTTGTGCCATTCTTAAACAGTATGGCATCATGCTCTTAGAAAAAAAGAGTTTCATTACCCAAGAACAAATTGATTTTCTTGGAATGCACGTGTTACAGGGCACGTATTCTCCTGGACTACATCTTGCTCAAGAACTGCTCAAATTTCCTGATGAACACATGTCACGAGAACAAATTCAACAGTTTCTTAGAATAGTTAACTAAATTCGTGACTTCATTCCACGTGTGGCCAAACACATGTCCCCTATTTCTAGCCTTATAAGAAAGAATCCAAAACTGTGGGGGCCAGAACACACTCAGGCAGTTCAACATCTCAAAAAGGTTGCTCAACAACCGCCCCCACTCCATATTCCCTCTGATGGAATTCGCATCCTCCAAACTGATGCCTCTGATCTTCACTGGGGAGCTTTGCTCCTAGAAGAAAAAAATAACAAAATATACTATTGTGCTCATGCCAGTGGTTCTTTCAAGACCTCTCAGCAACATTATCACACAATTTACAAAGAGATTCTTGCTGTCAAATACGAGATAGAAAAATTTGATTTTTATCTCAGAGGTCATTCTTTTAAAGTGGAAATGGACAATTCCTCCTTTCCACGTATCCTTGATTTTAAGAACAATATCCCTCCTGATCTTTTGCTTTTCAGGCTGAAATCATGGTTTGAAAAATATGATTTTTAGGCCTCGTATATAAAAGGATCCCAAAACATCATCCCAGAGATGCTCTCACGTCCTAAGCAAACACAGCTCATTACCTCCTCATCAGTCATACTTGTTATCTACACTCTCACACTAACCATGGTCTCACCTTCCTATGACCTCTCCTTCATAGAAAACCTCCCAGCAAAATAGGCACTTTTCTTTCCTTCAGAGTTTACAAGAAAATTTCCTCCTGAAAATCAACCAACCTCCTAAGGTGTCAAGTTCTTCGCTACAGAACACCTCCACTACTATCTCTCTTGCCTACAGGAACATGACCACTATGGCCACCATATTTCTAAAAAAGATAAACCATTTCTTGACCTTTTTCACCTTCATCCTTTCTAGTTTACCCATAATGCCCTTTGGTTCCTTTGGTGTCTCTCTGTCCTTTATTCACATCCTATTGCTTTACCCCTCATGAAACTTTACCAACATCTCCATGAACCCTCCAATGAAAATTCCCTCGTCTGAACCTTTCTCTAGTGGTTTTCCCCTCTTTCATGGTGGCGTAAACATCGTTAATGGGTTACCATAATATTTGGAAAATGGACGACTTCATGAGTGAAAAACTCACATGCATTTTTATCTTTTACAGACCCTATATGTTTAATTCAAACACAAAAATGTTATAGTCTGTCAACAATGCATATGAGTATCAAACAGTCTATGACTTGGATGTCCAATGGCCAGACATTAAAACTTCACTTATTAAATTTCTATTTGAACTTACTAATGTGGAGCCAGACTACCCTGATGAAGTATTTGTCCTTCCCTCTACTCACTCCACGCCAGGATACTTTCCAGATTCTCAAGACCCGATGGAAGTTGACACAGGACCCTTCAGACCTTTTTACAAGAAATTTGCAGGAGACATGTATTCTGATCATGAAGATTATCAAAACTTTAATCTGTCTCCATCGCAAAACTCTATATGACTTCAGCCACATCATCATTAGCCATCAAAGAATTCAGCCAGTAGGAAGATTCCCTCTAATCCAAAACAAGAATTATTATTCCTACTTTATCAAAAGTTGTATGCTTTAAATGTCGGTTTGTCTTTTTATAATAATTATGTTTGTTGGTTTGTGATAAGGAAACTCACCTGTGACTTTCCTTTGTCATGTTTTTCTTCTTAGCTTTGTCCTGATATAATCATTAGAAAAGTAGTTTGTCTTCTTTTAATGATGAAGTTTGTCTAGAGATTTCTCTTGAGAGTTCGCTCTGCCTATAAATTAGGTATGACCTCTCTCATTTGGATCATCGAAACACTATCATCAGAATCCTTTGTAAAATATTTCGTGTTTTAATAAAATCATGTTTGCT
The DNA here is from genome assembly GCA_003430845.1 of Xanthoceras sorbifolium. Lineage (NCBI taxonomy): Eukaryota > Viridiplantae > Streptophyta > Magnoliopsida > Sapindales > Sapindaceae > Xanthoceras > Xanthoceras sorbifolium. The sequence continues at coordinate 28,533,594 of CM010621.1, forward strand.
TAAACTCTCTTTCTCTTTCCTGAATCCCTAAGCCTATTTTAATTTTATAATAGAATCCTGATAAAATTATTCAAGTATGCTCTGTGCTTGCCTCCAGTGGAGAATCCTGCAAATCAGAAAGAATACAGTTTGATCCAGTTACAACGGTCTCTCTCACAATGATGTTACTCCAGTGCTCCGTTGTAAGTGCCTGTTTGAGTATGTTGAAGGCCAGTAGGAGTATTGAGGGCTTCCGGTCGCCTCTTGGTATCAATAATTCCATCACTTTACTATATCAATAATGCATTAGCAATTTCCTTCTCTGTTTATATAGATGGCCACCAAGGTCCTATCAATATCAGAAACTAAGTGGGGAATATGATAGAAAATATCACCTACAGGATCAACATGACAACTACAATTACAATGACACATTATTTATTATTTACATTTTAAATTTTTTTAATATTTCTGGCTTTGTTTATCTAAATAACTATTACAAATAAGATGATATTTCGTTTGGGAATGAAAATTTGAGATGTCTTTTGTATGTGTATTAATATTTACTACATACATGGACAAAATGATTCTATATCACCATCTTCCCAAAATTAAAATAATGAAATTAAAAAAAAAAAAATCTCCTGAGATAAAGACGGGACCTAAATTCAAACCTACCATTCTTGCCATTAATTACCATAAGATTTCAACTGATTGGTGCAAATTTGCTGCAACATCATCACCAAAGTACTGTTTGTTTTTACATTATTTATTTCCTTCTAGAGTCTCCTTATTATCTTAAACATAATATTCAAAAGCAAGATCTTCGATGGGAGATGTCTCCACACTTATTTACAAAAGCAATAATTGAACTGATTTATTTGAGTCTATGACCTAGATCACTGTACTCTTCTATATATAAAGGCAAGAGGAGCGAAGTATATTTCAACACTGCCTCCTTAAAACTACAATTCAGCAGATTATTCTTGAAAGAAATTAGAAGAAATGAGTCTGACAGGTCAGCTGGAGACTGATATAGAGATCAAGGCTCCGGCCGATAAGTTTCATGATGTGTTCAGCTGCAGACCACACCACATGTCAAATGTCACTCCTGAACATATTCAGGGTTGTGATTTGCATGAGGGTGAATGGGGAAAAGTAGGCTCTATTATTTTCTGGAATTATATGCATGGTAAGCCCACAATTCTTTTTAATTATCAGAGTTGTGATTTGATCTCCTTCTTGATGTTTGTGGTGTTCTTCAATTTTATTTCGTGAATTGATTTTTTTCATTTTGCCTAAGAAATAAAAAAAAAGGCCTGACTATGTCAACCTCTATTAGTAAACCCACAATTTATTGATTATTCATTCAGTAATTCCATCACTTGTCCATGATATGGGTGTTGTACTTTTGTTTTCTCATATTGTTTCTACGTCGACAAGATCTTAAAAGCTCCATAAGAGCTTGGATCAGTTAAGGATTTATAATATTTTTAGTGTTTATTTAAGTACATATTTTTTTCAAAAAGGAAAAAAGATGGACGAAAAAATTATACGTGACAATCTTTCAAATAGTTTACCAAAAAAATTGCAAAGAATCTAACATTTATGTCTCTTACATTTAGATCACGCCCGCTAATGCCGGGCTTTGATCTGCATTACTTGTAGGAAAATAAATCTTAAGAGTAGAAATAAATTTTTGTTAATCATATGTTGGTGCTACATCAATTGAGCATGGAAAATTTTAATCCTGATCAAACTGTTTGACAGATGGGGTTGCTGAAACTGCTAAACAGGTGATTGAAGCCATAGATGATGAGAATTACTCAACCACATTTAGAATGATTGAAGGACATTTGCTGGACAAGTACAAGATCTTTGATATCACTGTTCAATCCACTCCAAAGGATGGGGGCAGCTTGGTTCATTGGACTTTAAAATATGAGAAGCTCAGTGAAGACGTCTCAGAACCCAAGGGAATTCTTCAGTTGGTCACCAATATGACCAAAGATCTTGATGCTCATCTTACCGAGCAGGCATAGACCCGGATCGATCGAGAAATTGATATGAGGTCGTATTATGTATGTTTTTGTGTGCATTACGTGGTCTTCTGATATATAATTTGTGTTGTTGGATGGTCATATAAGTACTTGTACAATAAAGGGTTTGAACCCTTGGTCCGAATGAGTTTATATGTACTGTCCTGGTACGTACATCAAATGGCTCATCACAGCCTTAATTGTGACCGTTTCATATTATCAATACTATGATGTTGTGTATTTTTCTATGCATACTATGCTTCAATTATTAACATTAGCATACCACTTAACTATTTTCTATGCATACTATGTTTATATTAGCATCCAACTTAACTCCAATCTTTTTTATAAAGACAATGGAGCTCTCTAATCAGATAATTATTGATTATTTGATCTCGGTCCTAAAATTTATCATTAGTATATATTTTTTAAAACTTGATGATTAACTATATATTTTTTATTTTATAAATACAAAAGCTTTCTTATTAGTAGGCACTAAATATAATAAAGTCGGGTGTCGATACAGAAAATTGAACCAGCTTGCTTGAGGAGTTTTGAACTTCTGGATTCCAATAGCTTAACTTTTCCTAAAATATCGCACTTTCTGCAAAACAAGCCATGGCCTGGGTTAAGGGTGATCATCGGTTGGTTCGATACGGTTTTAATATGAACAAAAAAAAATCAACAATTGGTTGGTTTTTAGAAAAGTGAACTAAGCCAACCGAAACTGAATTGGGCTAGATTGGTTCGGATCGATTGGATCGGTTTGCAGACCTATTGAGCCATATTAATGGGCTTAAATTTTTGCATATGTATATATATATATATATATTCACACCACAAAATATTTTCACAGGCCAAGGAAGAGTAATTGATGAGTTGAAGCACTGCTTACAGCTTAACAGATTCTTATTGAATAATTATCATATAAAAACCTGTTCCAAAGACACTTTTGCAGCCTTATATTTGGTTGGTTGAATTGACAGGAAAGAAATTAAAACTGTATTTGTGTACATATAAAAAGCCTGTTCCAAAGACACTTTTGCAAACTTATAAAAAGTCTGTTCCAAAGACACTTTTACTTTTATTTGAAATTTTTTAACTAGGGAAAAATTATGTTTTATAGATTTTAACGATGAACTCTCTTATTTGACATTCAACACTAACGGCAGAAAGGTATGCAGTTAATTTTCCTAAAAGTTAATTCCACCTATAATTAAGGATAAATCAAGGTGGTTGGACTGTAATTTGTCCTAAAATTATATGTTTTTAACAGTTGTTGTGGATATTTCCTACAACACTCGACCTCCGCATAATTACCAACAACCAAATGCAGCCACATAAGTGATACACATCTAATTCCATTAGAGATTAGGGACGAGAGGATCTGATGTGAATATTAGAAGCCCCGGCGAGAATAAACCCTAGGGCGGCGAGAACGCACTCGACGCCAGCATGTTCTCGGAGCGCCTTTATGAACAATCTAGAATATATTAGCTCTGGACAAATCAATGCATCAGTCAACTGTGTCAGAGACAGGCCTGACAGACCGTGACACAGCAGCAGACATTTATGCCCACTCTAGTCGATATCAGGGACTTGTCACTTTGGACAGGAGGCGCATTAAATGCCTTAGCATGCAGTTTTCTGTCTTGTCTATGGGCAGTTGCCTGAGAAAGCAGATGTTACGCACTTAAGGTAACATCTCTTTAACCATCCCTGAATGATGCTTGGACATACCCAAAGTAGAAGTCAACAGGAGGAATGTCCGAAGGAGTATAAATATCAGTATTTAAGAGAGCAGAGGTAGGCCATTGAATACTCTCACCAACCCTAAACAAAAACATTATTAATCTTTTCCTTCCATCTAGTGAAAACTAACTTGATTGTCGGAGGTCAATCCCCGGCTAAAGTCTGGTATCCCTCACCGATCTTTCTTTGTTTTAACAGATAGAAGTGCTTTAACCCTCGTCCGAGGACTCCCTATCTTTTACAAGAACACTGTCCGTAGGATTATAACGATAAACCTCTTACAGTTAGGCTGAGTGAACCACTAAGCAGCATTACGTGGCATAGTTGACCCCCGTTAACTACGTGATCCATTTTTCATCGTCAACAACTTGGCACTAGAAATAGGGTTGTATTTCATTCCTTTAAGGAAGCCTTGACATGGATTCGATTAATTAGGAAAAAGAGCATAGCCCCCAGCAAATGACGCATTTGGGGACTCCCTTGTCTCCAATAAGGCAAACCCCCCTCGGGTTTATCGTACCTGACAACATTTCAACGGCATCCGAACCACCTCCCCCAGTGACGTCACTTGCGAAAATATCTTCGTAGGACACAAATCAGACAGGATAGCATATCCAGAAACAAATGGAGATAGTGGGAAGCAAACTCACTTGCCCAGGAGAAAAACATGGAGGGAGTGCAGGACCCACTAAGGAAGCCGTCAGGGGACGCGCAGGTGGCAAAAAGAAGGAACCTCTACCCTTCCCAGAGCCTTTCACAAGCGAGTCATCCTCTCAGAGCACTGATAGCTCACAAACGAAGGAAAACTCGACTCGATGCAAAGGAAAGCACCGCCAGGAAGGCAAAGGAAACATGTCTCTACCGCCAAGTCGAAAGCAACAAGATGGGAGCGACGCCGATGAGACAGTAGGGAGATTGACAAAAGCCAAATGAACTCCGTGGGAATCCGTCAAACAAGCCCCAGTGAGGACTCGATATGCAAAAAAGAGTCCATGTGGAGAGAAATCCGACAACTGAATGAGGGACTCAAACAGGTCCAACGAGGAGAACCTTTCTAATGAGGGACTCAAACAGGTCCAACGAGGAGAACCTTTCTCCAAAGATTAAATCCACTGCTCCAGAGCGACGGCGAGCAAGTTCATCGATATAATATTGGCAAGAACTTTTTGAGGAACTTCAAGATGCCCAGTATTATCGAGTACAATGAGGACAGAGACTCAGTCGAGCATATATCTTAGTTCACCACCCTCATGGGTACCCAAACTAGGGATGAACGACTACTATGCCAGGCATTCCCGATCACCGTTCGGGGATCTCACCAGGAGATGGTTCCGACAACTCCCCCCCCCCCCCCCCCCCCCCCCTCCCCGTGCAGCATCGACAACTTTGAACAGTTTAGCCGCGTATTTTTCCGACAATTTATGAGGAGCGTGCAGCGAAAGAAATCCCTGTCCCATCTGTCTTCAGTCAAGCAAGGGAAGGGAGAATCCATCAAGATGTACTTGTCCCATTTTAACTGATAAGCGGTCCAAGTGGAGGACTTTAACGACATTGCCGCTATAAACATATTCACAAACGGGCTAGAAAGCGAAGCGTTCTCTTTCCAGTTAAGAAAACAATGGCCAAAAACCTATCCAAAGATGGTAGAGGTAGCCGCCGACTACGCTCGCGCCGAGGATGAAGAAATAGCCCAAAGGGGTAACCTGACACGTGACAAGAAATATACTTGTATCACATAAATAATGCATACGCGTCACCTATATGTTATATCATTAGGGGTCGAGCACACTATTTATCCATTCACCCAATATATATACACCTAATGCACCGAAATTTTTCTCTTTGACGAAGATAGGTACTTGTCGGTCGATTTTGTTTTTAATTATTTTCTTCTCACAGTGAAACAAAACCTAGTCAAAAATGTTTTAATGAAATGAAATAAAATAACTGGAAAAATCCCATTCATATCTATCACAAATGAATTTGCTGTAATATATTAGGAATATTGTGATTTTTTATTTTTTTTTATTTTCAAAATTTTATTTTTTTTTATATCTATAAGAACTGATATTTATTTTATTTATTAGTATAAACCTTTACCATCGTAAAGACTAATTTATTGGATTGTAATATCCACTGATTTATATATATGGCCCTTTTATTACTTTTTAGATTTTTAATTGACAGATGTTACAAACTAATAAATTAATTTTAAATTTTAAAATTATCTACCAGATGAATTAAATCATATTTTTTTATTTTCAAGTTTAATGATTCATTGAATTAAGTATATATGCTTTTGATACAATATTTAAGGACAAGATTCACGATTTTTTTTTAAAAAAATTTTCTCACTTGGTGACGTTAACATCTCAACAAGTTTTTTTATTTTATATATATAAAAAAAAAAAGAACAAAGTAGAAAAAGAAATAAAAAAAATCAAATGTCACTTAAATAATATACACGTGTCAGTTATACGTCATATGTTTAGTGGTCAAGCGTACTATTTATCAATGCACTGAAAAATTTCTCCTTGATAAAGATAGGTACTTGTCAATCAAATAGTACAATTTACTTGAGATTTATGCCGACATTTTTTTTTCTTCTCAAAATTTACTTTAATGATCAAGAAATATTGTTTCATTCAATAGAAAAGAATAATATGTTATTTTACTACTTTTTTTTTCTACACCACAACTTTACCGAATTGGCATATGCTCCAATAATTTATATGTTTATTTTATTGCTTCCATGTGCAGCTGCTGCAATAATTTATATATGTGATCACTAATCAGTATATCTACTACGGAATGACTTAGCTTTTATGTCTCCTAATCTATCTCCCAAACATAATCTTCATTCATGTCGATCGAATATGACAATTTGCTTGAGATATCTTGTATATATGTCAATCACTTTGACTTCGCATAACACCAATTTGTTCATGATATTTCTAAAGGCTCAAGATAATGGTCGACTGAATTATTTTATTGCTTCCACGTGCATCTGCTGCAATAATTTCTATATGTGATCAGTATAGGCAAGTTTGGTAGAGCTTTTAAATAAGCGTTTTTAATTTATTTAATAACATTTTGTCCAAAAGTCGTTTGGTAAACATCTTGAAAGTAGTTTATTGGATAATGTAGTTCAAAGCGATATCTAAAAATCGAAGTTGATCCAACCCAACTTCAACTTCTAGCTTAAGCGGGAAGCAGGTCATAACCTTAAATGAAATTATTTTGGACTAAATTATCCCTCATCTTATATTAAAATTAAAAAAAAAACCTTAAATATTTTATATCTACTTGATAAGAACTTAATAATATTTGAAATGAGAAAATATTGTTATTAAAAATCCAATTTTGTTTATTTTCAATATTTGACAAAAATAATTAAAAATTTTACTAATCTTTATTTTGTTAGTTAAAAATTATTTTTGTTATAATTAATGTTAGAAGATAATTATTAAATTTAATTGAGTCTATTTTCATATTACAATTAAAGTAAAAAAAATTAAAATATACTTATGGTATATAAACAGAATTTTCATTAACAAATTAAATAATTTAATTTTACTATAATGTCCACTTGGTTATTTTATATTTTCACGGCAGTTCAGCTATATAGTTTACCAAACAATTTAATACAGCTTTTCTTTCTGACCACACCACTTCTCAAAATATAGTTAATCAAACACTCAACTGTTTTTTTTTTCCAAAATTATAGTTAAAATTACTTTTAAAAAGGTTACAGCCACATCTACGTTTTTCGTCTTTTTCCACAGCACAGCTTTACCAAACTGGCATATGCTGCAATAATTCATCTGCTTATCTTATTGCTTCCGCGTGTATCCGCTGCAATAATTCATGTATGTAATCTGCGGAAAGACTTATCTTTTATGTCTCCTAGCTCCGAAACATAATTCTTCTATCTTTTGAATGGAGATCTGTTCTTGTCGTTCGAATACGACAATTTACTTGGGATTTATGCAGACATTTGTTATTTATTTTTTTCTCAAATTCACTTTAATGGTCTCTCATTTAATGGAAAAGAGATATTGTTTTTTTTTTGGCTTTCATGAATCAGCACATATCTTCTCATTTATCATTTAGGATGTGATTGGTGAAGAGATATTACAATATGTCTCATTTATCATTTAGGATATAATTGGTTACATGTTTGGCATGGATAATGATTAACAAGTAATGTGAAATTTGTTAATATATGGCTTCCACGTATATTTGCCACAATAATTGATGTACAAGATCATGTGGAAAGACTTGCTTTTATATCTCCCAACTCCCATCCCAAACATAATTTTTCTATTTTTAAATAGGAGAAAATCTTTTCTGGATACTATTGAGTGGTGAATTTTTGGTCAATGAATATTTGACACGTGGCAAAAAATACACAAGTATCACTTAGAAAATGCACACATGTCAGCTATGTATCATATATTTAGTGGTGGGATGCATTATTTATCAACGCACCTAATGCACTAAAATTATCTCTTTGATGAAGATATGTTCTTGTCCATCAAATAGGACAATTTTCTTGAGAGTTATGCTGACATTTTTTTTTCCTGAAAATTTATTTTAATGATCTAGATATATTGTTTCATTAAATGAAAAAGAGTAATTGTTACGTAAATTACCACAACCTGATCAAACACTGTTCAAACAATCCTGGAGAAGCTTTACTAGTCCTAATTGAGTTCCTAAAAGTCTTCCTTCTTATTCTCATGTGTTAAGCGAAAAAGTATGTGTATGTATATCAGCGGCGTAGCCAGAATAATTTTTTATCTGGAGTATCTTTATTTTTTTAAGTAGTATATTTATTTAAATAAAAACATATATACAAAAAACCTCAATAGTAGCAATAAATTTTATGCATAATATAAATTAACCTACTAATTTGTTAAGTTTTCAATGGCATGATGTCACTTATTGGAATTATTTATTATTGTTTTCCTAACTTTTAACTAATGCCAAATATTTTGAGTTATAATTTAACGAATTTCGTGTACATAAATTTGTGACTGAAATAATTTTCGTTCTTATGGATAAGGTAAATATAGGAGGATTTACAATTTAGTCCTCAAATATTTGGAAGATGTCACTTTTTTACTCGACTTACATGTATTAGGTGTGAAAGTATCAACTTCATCTTCGGCTATTACCTCTCCATTGCCCATCCAATGTAACAATTTGCACTTTTTTTCCTTTTCACTTGAAACCATCCATATGACTTGTAGATGCCTTAGAAAATGACAGGCCCCAAACTTGAAAATAGTTTAATATGAAAATAAACAATTATCAAAATAAATAAATCAAATCTTTAAATAAAATACTTACACACTTAAAACAATACTAAAATATAAAATTAAGAACTAAAACATTTATATGCTTGTAAAACAGTCACAGCATCCTCTGACTGGTCCCATTGGTCTTCGGCAACCCTACAACGTCTGCACCCGTACCTGTACCTGTACCTGGGGAGGTTGGTTTTAAAATATAAAACTTTAATGAGCTAAACGAGCTCAGTGAGTGCTGTTAAATTTCTAAATAAACTTTAATTCTTTTTCTATCAATTTCTATTAACCTCCCTGAAATCTGAAAAGAATATAAATCTGTTTTCTAAAAATACTAAACTGATAAACTATTTCTGAAAACTATTCTGAAATTCATACTAAAAATATATTGATATCTAACTTCTGAAAACTGTTGTGAAAGCTATACTGAAAACTATTCTGAAATCTAATTTCTGAAAACTGTTCTGAAAACTATACTGAAAACTATTCTGAAATCTAATTTCTGAAAGCTGTTCTGAAAACTATACTGAAAACCTTTCAATATTTCTGAAAATCAATAAACTAATATATTATACTTTTCTGAAATTTGAAGAACTGAAATAATATATTTTTCTAATAACTGAAATGGCTAACATAATATACTTTTCATAATATACTTTTCTAATAAACCTTTCAATTTATGGACATCCTTACTATGTTCTCCAAAACTTATAATTTAAATTTCTTAAATACTTTATAAAACCTTATTAATCATCTGAAACCATTCCAGATATTTTTCAAGTCTCTGATACCCTTTTCGGAAACTTTCAGATCCATCAAATAAATTCCACTATATTACCGTACAACCAATTATGGAAAAATATATTACAATACCGGCATGTGTACAGTACATGATATCGGGAGGGTGTATTATAGAAAATGACTAACATTTGCATATAAAATTAAAAGTGATTAAAGGTCAATAAATCTCAAAATAATATTTAATTTATTAATTAATAAAGTTTATTCAAATTTACCTTTGCAGAAGTTCCAGCGATATTCACACATTTATTACCTCCCGATAAATTTGAGGCACTTGAATATTGTAGCTTCAAAAATAAAATATAAATTTTCAATAGTCATTGAATCTTTATAAACTTATAAAGTTTTAAAGAAGACAAATATACTATATATTATTTGATTTTTATGTTATATACCTTATGCATACTATTGGAAGGACCTCTTCCTCCACTATGTCCTCTATCATTTGTCTGAAAGTAAAAAGTAATTAAAATCAATTGAAATATCATTATAAATTAATCTAATACTATAAATTTTTTATAACACGTTACCTGCATATTGAATACAAAATTTTGCAAGTCTTTAAGTTGTTGCTTAATAGCGTTCAACTCATCTTCATGTCTTTTATTTAGTTTTTTCACCTCTTCTCGAAGTTGTGCTGCAGTTTGTTTACCAACCATAGATGCATTTACTCTTGTTGGTGTTATGCCACCACCAAGTCCTCAAACTCGACCTCGATGCTCTTTCCTTAAAACTTGAGATACAGCATCATCTGAAATCGATGTTGCTTGATTTCCAGAAATTCCCTCAAATTGTTTCTATACGTCATGCAAAATATTAAGAATTAAAAACACATAACAAATATATTAATTTATATATTAATTGATGTGTGTGTGTGTGTATATCTATTAATTACTGTCACATACAATTATTTTTCCGGCATCTTCTGTCACTGGTGTCCCATCTTTGTGTTTGTGGCCTGCAATCTAAGTTTCCACCCTATCAACCTCTGTATCTTCTAAGTCTCCACTTTCAACAGATTTTTTAGCCCTCTACATTATTATATTACATTATTAATATATTTAATGTGTTCACGAATAATACTTGAGAAGTTGAGATGGACTAAACAAACTAGATAGTTTTAATAATAAAATAAGATTGTTACGTTAAATTCTTACCAAATCTTCACGTAATCGTGCCAATCCCTTACGACTAGTTGTATGTGGAGCTTTATTCTTTTTTGCCAAGTCGGAATATTTGCTACTGATTATCTACAATAATATAAAAGTAAAAGCAGAACCATATATATGACAATATGTTTGGCTAGAATTATTAAAGTACACTTACATCAAACTCTGAGGACAAGCAATTTGAGACAAATTGGCTCCAATCTTCATCAGTTATGTTAGTTGGCTTCAATAATTGGATCATTCTACCAGTTTCAGGATCGGAAGAAAGTTCTCTAATTCGTTTTGTTAGTCGACTTTTGTATTGCCTCCAACAAGTATTCATTGAATTAAATACGTTACTTTTACCAACATCATCCAAACCAAATCTTACCTACATGTATAAATTTCATATAAAGAAAACATGATTAACATATATAAATATAATTTCAAAGGAAAAATAAAAATAAAATATTGTATTCATACCTTCGTGGTCTCCCATACACTGTTTTTCACTACATCCGGTACCTCTGGCCAACTTGAGTACGTTATTGGAATCATTTGAGTAGTAATTGTTTCAATACACGTACTTAATGCTATAGAAGAGTCTCCAAGTGGTTGTCCTAACTCATTAAAAGTGACACCAATTTCTTTGGCTTTTGCAATTTTATTAAAATTTATTTGGTTCGGTCCCCTTCCCTTTATTTTATTACTTGAAGATGGGGTATCACTAGGACCTTCAGTTGACATCTGAAATATGATAATAATATAATAAGGTTATAAATAATAAGGCAATATATCTGTAACACCCCCTAACCCAAAAATCCTAACCATTTCTTATCCATTTAAATGCAGAACTCACTGTAATAATTAAAAAACAATTAAGAAGACAAACATGACCATCATATAGTTTGAGAAAAATGATAATAGAGATTGACAACACAATATATATATATATAGAGTAGAACATTTATTTTTTTTCATTATAATGAAAATAACTTCAACTTAATTTATTAATATAAATTTGGAATTTAAACTCACTAATTTATTATTAATTCTCATATTCTAAAAGTTAAATAATGAAGATTTAATTACAGCACCATATGAACTTTTCAAGTAAAACAGTTTATTTATTGTCCTAAAGGATCCTAGAGCTTGAGATGTTAAAGTTAGAAAACCAAAAGATTACCTAACAAGCTAGCACATGCTTCTTGTTGTTTTTCAAGCACTTATGATCTCAACAATCAATCGAACAAGTAGTCATACATAGGCATCTAATTAAGTGAAATCACAGACATATTATAAAGTAGCCTGATGGTTTGAAGAAACGAAGGATTTTGATTGCTATTGTAGTATTTTGATTGCTTTCTATGATTTTCTTTCAAATTCAATTTTTTTTTTTTGTAGTCTTTGGGATATGGAGTTATGTCACTACAGATTTACATGGTTGCTGTACTAAAATTTTAGATGATCTAGTTTATGCAACTCAGCTGGGGTTTGTTGTTTTTGTATTTTTCATGATTAATAAATTATTTCTCATTTTTAATATAGATAGCATTCATTTCAAATTATTATTATAACCTTCTATTGATGGGCAAGAATCAAACTTGGAACTTAGTGTGAGAATGTTCATGGCTAGTTCTGTGTATATTTTTTTTTAATTTCCTGCCCCCTTTACAGTTTTTTCAGATGGAAGAAGTACCCTCTAATTAACCACTAATAAGACATAGTAGTTTAAATAATCTAATTTATGCAAGTCTGAGTTTGTTGTTTCAGTCTTATGGCTGGGGTTATGGTACCGTTGTGTTGGCCTTTTTCTTCCATGAAACAAGCCATCATCTTTTGTTATTAATCTTAAGTTCCTGGTATATGGATACATTTAAAACAAGCCCTCAAACTTTAACGCATGTATGCAGTTCTTCTGGGCAATATTTTGATAATTTCTATTTATAAACATCTACATGCAAGTCTTTAAAACTAACAGGTTGTTGATTGTTTTATGATTATTTAATCTATTACTTTTTTAGGACTGCAAATTTAGTACTCCGAAAATTTTCACAAAATAATAATGGAGACAAAGTGCAGTAGCAGTACATGGTAAGTTGAGTCATATAAATTATTTGAATAAATTGTGTAATAGATTATAAAGATATGATATTCAATATTCTCTAAGAATATATTCCTAATTTTGGAGTGAAAAAAGCATCTCATAATATAAACATTTTGTCGAATACTCTAGAATTTGCTGTTGGCAGGGCTTAAGTGAATGGGACTACATTGTCAACATTAGAATCATGGAGTTACATATGCCTTGTCCATTAGAATTAATATGCACTGATTCTTACTCATATGCCGTATATCTTTAAGAACAAAAGGAGCCTGCCTTGTTGATTATCAAAAAAATCAAATATTTACAACTTAAAAGACCAAAGTTCTCCAAGCCATAATCACACATACTCAGAAAAGGAAATTATCACAAATAAATCCCCAGTATTGGAAAAACATAAATAAATCACAGAAACATAAATCAAGCACCATATCAACTTTTCAAGTCAAAAGAAGATTTATATGTGACAAGTATTACCTGTGCGAGGCGGCTGTGCGAACGAGGGGCTGGGGCTGCGGAGGTGGGCAAGATGTTGGAGCTGTGTAAGGTGGGCACGCTTGGGCTATGCGCGGTTGGCGCTGGGCGGCTGTGCGTAGTTAGCGCAGAGGCTGTGCGCTAGGGCTGGGGCTGTGCGCGGTGGGCGGCTGGGGCTGTGCGAGCGAGCTGGGAGCGGCTGTGCGAGCAAGCTGGGCACGGCAGTTCGATCGAGCTGGGCGCGGCTATGCGAGCGAGCTTGGCGACAGGATTCTGGGGCTGTGTGATCGGGGCTGCTGCAGGGCGGTGGCGCTGGGGGCGGGAGAGCTGTGAAAGGGATGGAGGAGAGGGGAGTGGCAGGTAGGAAAGAGAAAAAAAAATGTACAAAGTTAGGGATTTTGGAACGAAAGGGTGAAAAAGAATCTAATATCCACTACGGGCATTTTTGGGCCCGTAATGGATGGGTTTATCCACTACGGGCCAATACTGCCCGTAGCAGTAAAAAATTTATCCACTATGGGTGCACCCTAGGCATGTAGTGGAAGACGTTTCTTACTACGGGCTTCTAATGCCCGTAGTGGTTAACAAATTATCCACTACGGGCATTTTTAGGCCCGTAGTGGATGGGTTTATCCACTACGGGCCCATGCTGCTCGTAGTAACAAAAAATTTATCCACTACGGGCCTTTAAAAGCCCGTAGTGGATAATTAAATATCCGCTACGGTCGCACCCTGGGCCCATAGTGGAAGACATTTTTTACTACGGGTTTCAAATGCCCGTAGTGGTTAACAGATTATCTTCTACGGGCCTTTAAAAGCCCGTAGTAGATATATTTATTAAAAACTAAGCCCTCTTCGCCCGTAGTAGATAAACCGTAGTAGATGGGCTTTTTTTTTATTGTGCTAGTAGGCTTCACAAATTCAGCAGGTTTAGGCTCCAGTGGCCCAGATTCGGCTGCATAAGCACTAGACTCCATCAATTCAGGTTTGAACAACTTGCTTACATGTCAAAATCATGTACCAAGAGCACCGACAACATGGTCAAGTGATAAAAGGACAATTACAACTGTCACTAACAGACAGAGGAGGAGAAGAAATCATGATTCACTGCATAAGCACTCAGCATACCATGGTGGACTTGCACAGTGTGCAGAGATCAGTAAAGTTGATGTTCATAGAAGGAAGAAGAAGAAGAAGAAGCTGAGCACTTACCAGGTTGCCATGTCAGCTAGTTAGTTATGGAATCAGCTGACATCGATCAAGTTAGTTACAGAGTTGTAGAGATTGCTTAAATTGTATAATTAAGAATTCGACGAAAAGAATTATGAAGATTGTTAGAATTTTGTTTAGAGAAGTTGACTTTTATATATTACGTAGCTGATGTATTAGGTTATTAATTAATGAGAATGAAAAATGCCTCACTTCATGTTGAGTTCAACACTTCAACAATGGCTGCCATAGTTTTCTGATTTCATCTTTAAGCTTCTAATGTTGTTAACTTGTTCTTTATCATATTTTATTTATTTTTCACATGGTATCAGAGCTGCTGACTAACGTCAATGACTTCCAGCTCGGTTAACATCAATCTCACTAACAGCTCAGTATCTCAAGTTGCTATGAAGGTGGACTTTGCTTCACTAGCAAAGACTCTTAACTAAAATCTGCCACTCAATGAAACTTGACAAAAGTAACTATATCTAGTGGAGAACTCAAGTTGTTCTAGCTATTCATGCATTGGATCTTGAAGATTACATAGATCTCTTTGTTACTTAACCTTAAAAATATGTTGAGGTTCCATCTTGCAAGTTAAGCTTAAGGAGTTAGTGGCAATTACTCTAGCAATAAATCAGAACAACAATAAGTTTGGCAAAGCATTCACGAGACTTGCAATTCTGAAAACAATGCAATAGGTCTTGTACCATGCAATACAAGCAATCAACATAATCAAGCATGCAATGGTGATTATCTCAAGTTTGATGGAAGTGCTTGTGCATAGGATTATCATGAAGCTGATGCACATCAGCTAAACTCTAGATTTGTTAAGTTGCTAAGTTAGTTACAAATCAGTTATTCAAGAATCTGATGTGGCAACTTGGTTAATTCTATTATTGATGATCGTGTATATATTTGAGCTAGTCTCATTCTTGTAAGGTTACTGAGTTTTATAAAAGTCAGAAAGAGAGCAATTTTCTCTAAACACATCTATGGCTTCTCTTGGATGATTAGCTTCTTGAGCTCAAGAGAAATTCTAGCTTATAGACTGTGTAACTTCACATGGTAGCTTGATGATGAGTTGCTAGCGTCAATGGCTTCCTCATCAATTGCTGATTCTGGTCTCAACCTGAGTAGTCTGATATCTGCGACTCCAACTATGGATCTGAACTTCATAGCCAAAACCTTGTCATTTAACATCTCCACCAAACTTAATAGGAGTAACTATATCCACTGGAAAACTCAGCTTCTTCTAGCGATTAGAGCTTTGGATCTTAAAGAATGATCTCTCTTTTAACTCAAGTTCCACCAACATTTATCAAAGTTCAAACCACAACTGCAAATGGTGAATCAATGATTGAATAATAGGTCAATGTAGCTGTTGTTACCTAGAAAAAGTCAGATCAACTTCTTCTTGGTTGGCTTATTTCTACGGTCAGTCCGTGTCTCATTGGTCAGGTAACAAGATGTAAAACTTCTTTAGAACTGTGGCTCAAACTTGAAAGGTTGTATCCGTAACAATCTATAGATAGGATCTTGCAACTGTGACAGCAGCTACAAACAATCAAGAAAGGAGGAGATTCTTTGAGTGAGTTTATCATGAAGATAAAAGATATTGGAGATGCATTGATGGCTGCTGGAGAGGATGTACCTGATCGAGATTTGATCCTAGCACTTATGAGTGGAGTTGGCCACGAATATGATGTTGTTGTGGTCATGATATCTTCTCAACATCGCACAATATCTTTAGAGGATGCTCAGTTTCTTTTTTTGATGCTTGAGCAGCGAATTGATCAGCTTAACTCTACAACTCAGATTAACATAGCTGGTGCTTCAGCTAATTTTACTGCCAATCAACCTGGAAACTATGACAAAAAGGTGATGGCGATCCTGGTCCAAATAACAGAGGCAATGGCAGAGGAAGAAATGGTCCAAAGGTAGGTAGATATCAACATTCTAATCAGAGGATTTATTGCCAATTATGTTCTAAGCCTGGACAAGGAGCTCTACAGTGTTACAAACGTTTTGATCAAGGCTTTCAAGGTCCAAATCCATCACCACAGGCGAATTATGTTTAACAGCAAAACTCTTCAACCAACAATGATCAGTTTAATATTGCTCATCATAATCAGCAACATGGTATGTGTCATCACTATTCTCCAGCTTGCTGTGCCAATTCAGATAATCAAAGTGATCAATCGTGGTATGTGGATAGTGGTGCTACTAACCATATCACTTCTGAATTGAATAATTTCTCTCTACATACTGATTATAGAGGTAATGACAAATTATTGGTCGGAAATGTGCTCATCTTGATATTAAGCATATTGGCTCTCAAGTTGTTAGCTCACACACTACACCATATATAGATGTGCATCTCAAACAAATTCTACATGTTCCTCAAATATTTAAAAATATACTTAGTATTTCTCAGCTAACCAAGGACAATAATATTGTTACTGAGTTCACTAATGTTGGTTGTGTTGTTAAGGATCTGAAAACCTAGAGTGTGCTTCTTCAAGGCTCCATTGACAATGGATTGTATCACATGAGGATAGCTGGTCCAAGCAATGCAGGAATTAATGACAAAAGGTACTCTTCTTCTCGGCCTCCTATGATCCCATATAATGGTTATGTTAGCTGTAATAAAAGTAGTACTCGTTTGGTGCATCACAAATGATCAAAATCTGATGTGTTTGATGTTAATAATGCTGTTAAAAACAATTCTAATATTTGGCATGCCAAACTTGAGCATCCATCTGACCTTGTGTTCAAAAAAGTCATACAAACACAGCATTTTCCTTTTGATGTTAAGTCTCCTACCTTTTGTAATGCTTGTCAAATAGAAAAAATGCATAAATTGCCATTTTCAAGGCTTGATATTTCTACTAAGTCATCATTTGAGTTTGTAGTGATATTTGGGGCCCTTTTCCAATCATCTCTACAGAGGTTTATAGGTACTACATAGTCTTCATTGATGCTTATTCTAGATAATCATGGTGTTTTCCTCTAAGGCTCAAATCTGAAGCTTTTTCAACCTTCTTGATATTAAAAAAAACTTGTTCAAGTGCAACTTGGTACAGCTATTAAGTGTCTGCAAACCGATATGGGGGGTGAATATTTGTGCTTCACTAAACCTTTGGCTTCTATGGGCATCAAGCAGCAAATTTCTTGTCCATATACCCATCACCAGAATGGGGTTCTTGAAAGGACACACCGCCACATAGCTGAGCTTGGTCTGACCTTACTTATTCATGCTAACATGCCTATTACGTTTTGGTATAAGACCTTCATTACTGCTACTTTTATCATCAACAATCTTCCTTCTTCGAGTTTGAGTTTTGTTGATGTGCAAATATGGTCAACGGAAATAGCAATGATTATCTATCATTTGAGGGATAAAAATGAATAAAAAGATCGACATACGAGATTTTTAAAGTGGTTTGGCTTAAGAGAATGCCTACATCCACTGTTCTTGGTATTCAAGTTGAGCTCGCTGAATATAATTTCAGAGCTTGCTTTTTGTATGCTTTTTCTGGAGAAATTGGTAACCTTTGTAACAGTGATGATTTGCCCTTTTATAGTGTGAAAGGGTTGGAGTCATCCTGTTTTGCATAGAATCTATTTACATAAATTGGGGACGAAATTCTATCACTAACAGTCGTGATTTGGATTGAATACAATTGCTGGGATTAAGGAATTTGAGATTGATTGGGAATCTGCTAGTTGACCGAATGCAATCCCTATATCTTCGGGATTCCTCTTTTTATTGGGGCTTCGAGCTGCGTAGCCTGCGAGCTGAGTGTTGTTTCATCTGCGACCAGACAGTTGGCGAAGGGTGTTACTTAACTTCTTTGTGTTTCCAGTGCAAGTCGTTTGCATAGAGCTTATTCCTTCATAGTATATTGGGTCAGGGCCCATTTTGTTACGATCTATCGACTCCCTTTGCCTGTTGGGCCTTCTTTGATATTTTAGCATTTTTAGGCCTATTTAGGCCTAGTGTAATTTGACACATAACAAGTTTCATGTCTCTTTTTGAGAAATTGTACTATAAGAAACCCAGTTACAGCTTCTTCAAGACTTTTGACTGTACATACTTTCCCTACTTGAGAGACTATTCCATGCATAAGTTGGACATTCACTCCCAAAAGTGCGTTTTCATTGGCTACAGCCCTTCTCATAAAGGTTATTGGTGCTTATCTTTAAGTGGAAAAATCTATGTGTTAGGTCGAGTATTTTCTAGGTTGGCTAATTCCGTGCAAAACACTCTTTTGTTGTAATTATGTTTGGGAGCTTTCGTTGAAGGCATCAAGATCATCGATTCATTCAGTAAGTTGCTCTCAATCTCACAAAGGTTTTTTAGGATCTCACACACTCATAACATATCAGTCATTATGTTTGTAGGCATCTCATTCATCATTAACATGGTATATGATGCATAGTTCATTGTATTGCATTCATATGCTATATTCTGCAAATGCATCCTATAGATGGTCACATATCTCTACCTTCTTATCTGAATTGCAAAGCATGTTCTTCGTGAAAGTTGTTGGCTTATGTGTGTACTTACTTCTATAAGTTTTTCAGAATTTTCTGGGCAGCACTTCGCTAGATATTAGATAGAAACTGGACATAGGTCAGTGTTGAAAAAACAAGGGAGACAGTTTTTGTTTGACATGTATGTGGTCCAATATGTCACCCTTCCTGTCCGAATTATAAATGGTGTTCTTCATGAATGTTGTTCATATATGTGTCTACTTTCTTCTTTAATATTTTCAGAATTTTCTGGGTAGCGCTTCCTTAGATAATAGCTACATACCAGACATAGGTCAGTGTTGAAAAAACAGGGGAGACAGTTTTTGTGTGTCATGTATGTGGTCCAATATGGCACCCTTACTGTCCGAATTTTAAATGGTGTTCTCATGAAAGTTGTTCATATATGTGTCTACTTTCTTCAGTTATTTTTTCAGAATTTTCTGGGTCGCATTTCTCTAGATATTAGCTTGAAACCGAACATAGGTCAGTGCAAATAACTACACCCGACCCAACATGTGCGCCCAACCAGTTTTGTATGGCAACCCGACCCGTGGCTCTTCCTATATAAAGGCCACTTCGTCTTTTTCATCCCATTATCAGAAAGAAGAACCCTAGCAGCTCCCTCTCTTCATGCTCTCTCAAATCCTTATTAAACACCTTATTTTAGCTTACTCTACAATTTCTATCCTTACAGTTACAACTTAAGTTTATTTTTTGTGTCTCTCTCTGCGTCTAATCTATTTTTCTTTATATGTTTTGCGATGGTGTATGTTACTAAAGACCGATGGTTTTTTAATTCAAAAAAAAAATTGCTAAAAAATACTGTCTAGACTCTAGAGTAGCTATCTTTAGATTTCTATCTAATATGAGGGCTATTTTAAATATATATATATATATATATATATATATATATATATTATGTTATAAATAATTTAATACAATAAATAAATACCATAAAATGTAGAGGAAGTATGAAAGAATAATTAGTAAGTCTTTTATTGATTTTGTATCATTTACAAGAGAAATAAAAGTAATTGAAACTAAAGTTGTCTAACATGACAACACATATCTTGGTGACACTTACACCTGGTGACCTGCATAAGCCATGAATCGCTCACTCTTTGACAAGTGTCCACCGTGTTGGATAAGTGTAGAAAGCCATTAGTCATGTATTGGATCATTGTGGAAAGCCAATCGTATTACAACAATATATATATATATATATATATATATATATATATATATCACTCTCTATTTACTATTTTTAAAAAGTAATAATTTATTTTTGAATTTACATTAAAAATTATGTTATTTTATACTAAAATTATAAAATAATTTTAAGTTTTAATTAAACTATCCCTTCATTGCATACCAAATACTTACTGATTTAAATTTAAAATTAAAATATTATTTATTTAAAAAAAAGGCCACAATTAGAGATTAAATTTATATAATACGATATAAGTGAGAATGTGAAATATCTATCTTTACTCTAATATCATTCTGTCATCGGTAGTAAATACGAGAAGTGTACTTAATCTTTATTTACCGCTCATCAGGTAATAGTATCAAGGCATATAGAATTGATGTCAGGTCCAAACCCCAACACAACTTCATGTTTAGGACATGTTGGGATTAAATATGTCCAATCCCACCAGTCCTACCTTATCCTATTTGGGCAGGACTCAATATTCCCACATCAAGACATGGGACAATTTTGTCCCTCCCCTTCTTTTTTTTTTTTTTACTTTCTATTTTATTTAATAAAATAAAATATAATATTTAATATAAATATAAATAAATAATTAAATTATAAATAAATTATTTTATTTAAAATTATTTTAAAATTATTTTATTTATTTTAAGAAATAATTTAAAATTGTTGTTTTATTCAAAAATATATTCTTTTAACTAAATTTAATTTAAATATATTTTTATTTGATTTAAAATAATTTTATTTAATTGAAAATGAATTTTATCTTTTTATTTAATTTAAAATGAATTTCATTTACTTTAAAATAATTTTATTTTTTGTAAAAATTAATTTAGGGGTCGTTTGTTTTTTTATTTAAAGGCTGAACAGTTCCAAATTTTATTGTAGACTGAATAGGGATTTAAATATGAAACCTGAATGATATTTTTTTTTTCAACATTGAATATGAAGTCAATTTGTTTGTTTTTTTAAAATGAAAATGCTTGAAAGCAAATAATTTGACATTTATACCCTTATTATTATTAATTGTTATGTATTTTTATTTACAAGAAGAATGTTATAAATGCGTGTAAGATAAAATAAAAAAATCTATTATATAAAAGAAGAATGTTATAAATAATTGTAAAATAAAATAATAAAAATATATAAGAAAATGAAAATAAAAGAAATAGTGATTTGCAAGTTTGTATAGTAGTCAAAATATTCATAAAATACGAAAATGATCGAAACAAATAAAAAAAGGAAGAACAATTTGTATAAAATAATAATAACAAATAAGAAAATAAAGAACAATTTGCATAAAATGATTCCTTTTTAAAATTTTTGCATAAAATAGTAATAACAAATAAAGAAAATGACGAAATGATATATGTATAAGTTTGTAACCTTCTAAATAAACAATTAAAAATAAAATTTCGTAAATAAACAAACCTGCATAATTATCAAATAAAGTACAAAAATTGATGTATACACACAAATAAAGTTTTAAAATTTCATTATAAACAGTAAAACAAGTAATTCGATAAAGAAAATAAATAAATAATTTTTAACAGAATTTTACTCGGAGATAATTCAATCCTCTAATACCAAAGCTTCGAGGATGAGAAGTGATTATGTTTTTTCTTTCTTATAAAGCAGTTTGTGATAAAGTAATAGGGTAAAAGAAAGAAAATTGTATGATATAAAATTAAGGGTGAATTGCACTCAAGTACCCTGACGTTTATCATAATTGCACGTTTAATGCCAGTTTTGTCATAATTGCACTCGAATACCTTGTAATTCGTTGACCACCGTTAAAGTAATGGTTGACCAAACAGATTCAGGTAAAATGACGAGACTGCCCCTGCAAAGGAAAAAACAAAAGAAAAAAAAATTGAAAAATCAGATGATCTGGGTTCGCATTCGATCACAGATCATCTGGGTTTGAACGCGAACCCAGATCTGGGTTCGATCGCGAACCTAGTTGCTGGGTTCACGTTCGAACCCAGATTTCTGGGTTTGCGATCAGAATTTTTTTAAATTTTTTTTTTTGTTGATGTGGTGGAAGAGATCAGATCTCTTCCACCTGTTTTTTTTTTAATTTTTTTTTAAAATATTTTTAATATGACGTGGCATGTTCTTATTGGTTGGATGATTTTTTAAATTTTTTAAAAATGAATTTAAACGTAAAAGACCAATTTGCTCCTGAATCCGTTTGGTCAACCGTTACTTTAATGGTGGTCAACGGATTACAGAGCATTTGAGTGCAATTATGACAAAACTGGCATTAAACGTGCAATTATGATAAACGTCAGGGTACTTGAGTGCAATTCACCCAAAAATTAAAATAAAACTGAAAATATGTTATATTTGGAAGGATACTTTTGGAAGAAATATTTTATATATAATCCAGTGATTTGGAATTAAGTAAAAAGTCATGATTTTTTTACTTTTTTTTTCAATTAATTTTAATATTTTTAAGTTATTTGACCACTTAAAAAATAAATAAAAATAAGGGATATTCCTATTTCCCTCCTGACGTTTCAATTAACAATACTTTACCCCCTCACGTTTCAAAAATAGTTATTTTCCCCCTGAAGTTAACTTTCCATCCAAAAAGCAATATAATAACAAAAAAAGTTAGTGAAAAGACTTAATTAAACTTGAAGCATATTTACTTACCCTTTAATATTTTAAGGGTAATTAAGTCTTTTTACTTACTTTTTGATGGAAAGTTAACTCCGGGAGAAAAAATGGTTATTTCTGAAATATAAGAGGTTAAAGTATCGTTAATCAAATCGTTAGAGGGAAATAGAAATATCTCTAAAAATAATTTAATGGCTCTAATTTAGATTTCAGTTATCGGTAAAAAAAAAAAACGTCAGCAATTATTGCACCGCATGCATTCAAATCTTTTTATGCGGATACACATTAACAAAATGCGAATTTATAAATACATGAAAGGGTGAGGACTTGTTGTACCATTATTGAGTTATCTGATTTTAGCAAGATCTACTACTTTCCAAAAGATGGGATGTGATTAAAAAAACAAAAAAAAAAAAAAGACAGATCACAGCCAAATGGCATCTCCAAAAGATCAGCAAAACACCTCATGCTTGATGCATCGATCCTCGTCTTCTCTTCATATACGAATAATAGCAATCACATATACGTTGAGATACTGTCTTTGAATCAAACTCATTATGTGATTTTAATTTTTTTCATTAAGAAAGCATTTGATGCGTTGGATTGGACTGAACTATTTTTATGGGATAGAATAAGATTGGATTAGACTGCACTAAATTAGTACTGTGATATGTTTGATGCAATATAAATTGGATTAAAAATAATATTATCTCTTTAATCACTTGACACTTATAATATCTTATGGCATATAAATGTTATAATAACTTAGTGATATAAATATAAAATTATAATAAAAATATTATTTAAATTTACAAATATAATATGAACACCTTTTAAATTTGATGAATATACTAAATTATAGGATGAATTTTAATAATATTCCTCTATTTTATATATATATATATAAAATTCTAGCTTCACATGATCATTGTTCATAATATATACCCTAGCTAATTTATTCATGAATGAAGACAACTAGGATACGTTTTCTGACATATATACCATTCTTGTGAGTATTAACAATTTTTCATGGATTATATATCACTTTCAATCGCATGACCTTAGAATTTTTTCATTTAAAATTTGTAAAAATCATTTGTTTCTTTATTATAATTGTGATTGTCTCTGCTCTGGTTTCATTTCCTTCTAATTATTTCCAAGTTTTTATTTTTAATTTTTTAATATATGACCAAAAAAATCATATATATATATATATGGTAATCGTATTCTAGTGGATATACTTATTTTCTTATGTACCTGCAATAATGTTAAAAGTTTAGATTGAGTTTGCCTATTCTTGTCGTGTGTAAGATAATTTTAAATAATCTCACGAGGTTGGATTAATTTAATAGTATATCTTTTACCTAAGTCGTAAATTTTGAATGTATTTTTTTTTTCTTCAAACACTACACTTGTAATAATAATTGAGAATAAAAAAACAAAAATCTTAAATAACCATGCACAATAATAATAATAATAATAATAAAATATTGAATGACATGGAAGAGAGCCATGAACTTTTTAATTTCTTTCATTTAAAATAAACCTTAACTCACCATGCATGCCAAATTAGAAAATTATGTGTATTCGCTATAAGATATATGTAGGTTTTGGATGATAATGCTTGAGAGATTCATTATGATAGGTTGTTAAGCTTGAATTAGAAGAGTTTCGTTTCGCACATAGCCAGAATGAATCGGACTAAGAGCCGTGAGCGGGCTCGCAGAACTAAAGTAAGCAAGTCGTGTTTCACGGATGTGAAAGTATAGCAAACGATGTCCGATTGAGGTGATGTAAGAACTGATAGAAAAAAGAGATCCATGAAGGCAACGACACAAACGACTCCGACAATGGAGTCTGGACGTAGTCATGGCCCCAGTTCGATTCGAACTGGGTGGTCCAAACTGAACCGGCAGTTTTGAACCGGAACCGGGACAGCCAGTCCCGGTTCCGATTGGCCTTAAAAAAAAATCGGAACTGCCGGTTAGGAACCGGTTCGCGCGGTTCCGGTTCAAACCGTTTAAATTTTTTTTTTTTTTTTTTTGTAGTTTGAAAAAAAAATTTCTTTTTTTAATATTTATACTACAGCTGCAGGCTGCAGCAAACTGCTGCAACCTGCAGCTGCGCACTGCCCCATGTGTAGGGCAGTGCGCACTGCCAGTGCAGTGTGCACTGCCCCTACGCATGGGGCAGTGAAAATTTTTTTTTAATTTTTTTTTGTGAATAGTAGTCCGGTTCCGGCTATGGAACCGGCGGTTAAACCGCCGGTTCCATCAAAATCGGGGAGGAACCGGAACCAGGGGTTCCTCCCCGGTTCCAACCGGAACCGGGACCGGGATCTCCCCGGTCCCGGTTCCGGTTGATCAAAAAATTGAACCGGAACCGCCGGTTCGGTTCAATTGGCCATGACTATCTGGACGTACCCTCACACGCCATTAGAAGTGGCGTTCCTACAAGCCTAAAAATGTGTTAGCTCATGACAAAGAGCCGCATGACCTGGGGCGCAACCCAGAGGTCGTGCGAATCTGAGTTTCCTATTTCAATTAGACTTTTGTTTTGAGTTTGAAACTTGATCAGTTTAGAAAGTCTTTTCTAGGTCGATTTTGTCCTAGGTTTTTCATATAAATATCCATGTAATGTTAGAGTTTTGTATAGTGACAAAATAGAATGAGAGAAAAGGAGAAACACTAGCGAGAGAAAAGAGAGATTAACAAAGGGTATAAATAGAGAGAAAAACAGTGTGAGAGTTTTCAAGTGTATTTGTAATTAGTTCTTTCATAGTGAATACAGGTGCACTCCGTAGATAGGAAAGTTTTTTGAACCATGTAAAATTATTGTCTTGATTATTCTTACTTTATTTTATGGGTGCTTTATCTTTGGTGTATATGCAGTTTTATCGTTTCCATTGCAAGAGGAATTCAACGTAATTCCTAGCAACTGGTATCAAAGCTTGGCGGGAGGGGGTCCTAACAACTAGTATCATATTCCTAAGAATTGGTATCAGAGCCCGGGTTGAGATTCTATCAGAACCCAGGTTAAGGTTCTATTAGAGCCCGGGTTGAGGTTCTGTCAGAGCTCAGGTTAAGGCTAGGGATTGCAAACACGGACAGTTCAACATTCTTGATTTTTAGCAGGAGTTAAAGAATCAGAGGGAGAGTCGCTGAATAGTAAGAACTAGAAGATATGAAAGAAGAAGAATCAAGGAGTCAAGGGGCGACAAGAACTCTTATTAACCACCCAAGACCGGAACACATGAGTGTCAAAGGGCCAGAGATTCTGCTTTCAGATTGAAAGCAGGCAAGTTCAAAGTCAGTGACAACAATTTGCATCAGAGTAGCAATTTAGGGAAAGATAAAGCAAGTAGTTTTCAGCAAATTGGCAGAACTTTGAAGGAAAGTTCAACCAGTGGGGTTGACAGCATAGGTTAAAAGTTAAAGTCCAGGGTATCTCATAAGTAGGGGATTGTGAGATCAAGACTGGCCAGAGGTTGTGGATAAGCAATTAGGGATTGACATAAGCAGGAAGCTACGAGATCAGGTAGAGTTAGAGGTCACAAATCAACCACTAGAGATCAACACGAGCAGAGAGCTACAAGATCAGGTAAAGAACCTGGATGCTATGATAAAGCAGGTCAGGGGAGTGAAGCGAGCTAGTTGGAGTTTGAAATAAAGAAAAATCACGATAAAGTACCACGGGAATGAGGCTCGCGGTTATCACCTATGAACGCTCAATAACCAAGCCAGTTGCAGTAGAGGAACTAGAGCCGAGAGGCAACTTCAATGGGTCTTCAAGGTTGAAGACTTGTTATTTGGAGTGTGTTTTTTTTTTCCATTGATCATTAGAGGAAGATGTTTCCTCATGCTTTAAACTTCAAGTGGGAGATTGTTGGATTGTGAAGCTTGAATCAAAAGAGTTTCGTTTTGCACATAACCAGTACAAATCAGACAAAGAATTGCCAGCAGGTTCGCAAAACTAAAGTGACCAAGTCATATTTCACATATGCAAAAGTATAGTAAATGGTGTTCGTTTGAGATAACTCAAGAAATGATGGAAAGAAAGGATCCACACGACGGTAACGGTGCAAACGACGCTGGAAATGAGGGGTAGACTTGTGAAAAAGAGCGAAATTGTGGCAGAGAGCCACGCGACCTGAGGTGCAATCTAGAGGTCTCATGAGCAAGTCACACATGTAGGTCGTGCGAATCCGAGCTTCCTATTTCGATCAGACTTCTGTTTTGAATATGAAACCTAACTAGCTTAGGAAGTCTTTTCTAGGTCAGTTTTGTCCTAGTTTTTCCATTTAAATACCCATGTAATATTTTGGTTTTGTATGGTGGTAAAATAGGTTTATAAAAAAGGATAAACACTAGTGAGATAAGAGAGAGATTATAAAAGGGTATATATAGAGAGAAAAATACTGTGAGAGTTTTTCAAATGTCTTTATAATACGTTCTTTCATAGTAGATTAAGTGCAGGTGTGCTCTGTGGATGTAGAAAAGTTATCCGAACCACGTAAAATTGGTGTTTTGATTATTCTTTCTTTCTTTCATATGTGCATTGTCTTTGATGTATATACAGTTTTATCATTTCCACTGTAAGATGAATTCAGCGTAATTCCTACCAACTAGTATTAGAGTTTGTAAGTGAGGGGATCTTAACAACTGGTATCAGATTCCTAACAATTGGTATCAGAGTCCGGGTTGAGGTTCTATCAGAGCCTAGGTTGAGCTTTTATCAGAGCCTTGTTGAGGTTCTTTGAGAGCTCAAATTGAGCCTAGGGATTACAAACAGAGGATACAATTCATCATTCTCGACTTCAGCAAGAGTCACGGAATTAGAAGGAGAATCGCTGAGTTGTGAGAAGCCAGAAGATATGAAAGAAGAAGAATAAAGGAGTCAGATGACGATAGCAAAACTCTCATCAATCACTAGAGACCGGGACATAGGAGTGTCAAAAGGCCAAAGATTGTGCTTTCAAATAAGAAGTAGCCAGGTTCAAAGTCAGGTGATAAGAATCTGCATCATAGTAGCAATATGGGGAAACAAAAAGCAGTGAGTTTTTTCAGTAAATTGCCAGAACTCATATAGAAGGTTCAACCATTGAGGTTGACAATATAGGTCAGAAGATAAAGTCCAGGGTATCTCACAAGTAGAGGACTGCGAGATAAGGATGTAAATATAGTCAACAGTGTTCGCTTAAGGTGATTTAAGAACCGATGGAAAGAAGAGATTCAAACGAAGGCAACGGCGTCAACGGTATTGGCAACGGAGGCTAGAGTGCCCTCACACGCTGTCGGAAGCTGCCGGTCCTGCTAACCTAAAAAAATAGGAATTCCTAGTAAAGAGCCGCGTGAGCTGGGGCGTGACCCATTTCTGTTTTAAGTCTGAAATCTGACCAGTTTAGGAAGTCTTTTCTATGTCAGTTTTGTCCCAATTTTTCCATATAAATACCCATGTAATATTAAGATTTTGTATAGTGGCGAAATAGGATAAGAGAAAAGGAGAAACACTAGTGAGAGAGGAGAGAGATTAGCAAAGTGTATACACAGAGAGAAAAAGAGTATGAGAGTTTTTCAGGTATCTTTGTAATCAGTTCTTTAATCGTGGATTAAGTGCATGTACGCTCCGTGGATGTAGAAAAGTTTTTTGAACCACGTGAAATTATTATTTTGATTATTCATGCTTTCTTTTATGTGTGCTTTATTTTTTGTATATGTTTGCATATACAGTTTTATCCTTTCTCCTGTAAGAGGAATTCGACGTAATTACTAACAACTAGTATCAGAACTTGAGGGGATCCTAACAATTATTATCAGTTTCCTAACGCATTAGTCATAGATTCAACGAAGAAAAAGCTTCTTAGAGATGTTATATTCTAAAAAAAAAAATTATTTTGAAACTCAAAGTGACTTTATTGAACCCTAAATTTTATATATCTACTTGATAGAGCTTAAGCATATTTGATATGGTTGGTGAAGAGATGTTACATGTATCATTTGTCGTTTATTTTCTCAAATTCACTTTAATTGTTTCTCATTGACTGCTTGCTCCCATGCCTCAATCTACCATCATATACTATAATAAATAAACGGGAATACACGACACCGTTGGTGGACATCTATGTAGTTGAAGACATTAATGCTAGTGTGTATTGTGGGGTTGCATGTATTTGATTGATAGCAAATATTGAGACCCCATATTTTGGGTCTACGATGCAAAATATGTTGCCCGAGACTGCATCCGCGCCAAAGCCATCCATCCAAGCCTTCTCCACAACTGTGTGACACTCACCCACATCACTTCAAGCTTCTTTAAAATGAAAACGGTTACTCCACTCCTTATCCCGACCCCCAGTACTTGAAGTTTTAACCACATTTTCTAGAAAAAATAAAATAAAATAATATATTTAAAAATGAATAAATTGTTGTAGTCTTGTAGAGAGAAGATAAAAAATATAATATATTAAATTTAGGAAAGAAAATTTTTAGGTTAGGAAAGATGAAATAAAATCAATTAATGATTGAGATAGGAGAGAGAAAGAAAATAAAAAATAAATTTATTAAATCCTAACTATCCAAATTTTAGAGATTCAATAGCTATAAAATTGTATTAAATATTGTGTCAAAATTTGTGTCCTCGTAATTCATGAAAGGGTACATTATTGAATTATCTGATTTTAGCAGATCTACTACTTTCCAGAAGATGGGATGTGAAAAAAAAAAAAAATTGTTATAAAGTAGGACAGCTCACAGCCCAATGGCATCTCCAGAAGATCAGCAAAACACCTCATGCTTGATGCATCAAATAAGTTAATATAATTTGCCTGTTTTCAATTTTATCCTAACCCATAACACTATAGTCTATAGTTATAATTGTTCTTAATTTTTTAGTTATAGAGTGAATTAGGTACATATATTATATACAGACTATTTTTCTAAATATGTATTATATCAAATAAAATTTAAATTGACATAACTAGTCATTAATAAGCTAAAATTTGGATTATTTTTAATAATTAAATAAATCCATTTTAGAATTTATTATTTATTTACTTTTAATTATATTTAATATATTAAAATATAAATATATTATTATTAATAATTAAAAAAGTATAAATGTTGAAATTTTTATTTTCATATGATTTTGTTTTAAGAAATAAAAATATTTATATAGGAACTATTAAATTTTCAATTCAATAGGTTTAAATAAAAGGGTAATATTAGTTACATATTAACAACCCAAAATTTAAATAAAAAATTATATTATTCTTCTAATATATTAATAGATAATTTTCTATATTTTAAATATATAAATAGTAGTTCCTCCCTGTATAAAGTCGTCGGTCCTAACTGATTTGTCTGGATAGTTATTTTTGGTTCTTTTTTGAGTTTAATATATTATTCTCCTTTAAAAAAAATATAAGTATTTATTTTTTATTTTTTAATTTTTAATATGTGTCACGTATTAATATTTTTCTAAATAAAAAATAAAAAAAAGAAAGCAATCTTCTTTTTATATCCATAAAGAATAAAATACAGACTCCTTTATAGATAAAGAGGGTCCTAAATTCAAACCTACCGGTCTTGTCATTGCCTCTAAATTTAATTTTATCATTACTAACAACTATTTATACATGATAAGATAAGGTTGTCAAGTGGTATGTCCTTGGTACTTTTACTTTAAAGATGTGAATTTAAATTCTATCATTTACCCTTAAGTTTCGAATTAGTTATAATATTTATAAAAAAAAATTCACCTGTAGAGCCAGTTAAATATTATGGATTTGAATTGTCTCTATCATCACTTGACACTTGTAATGATCATGGTAAATATTATAATAATTTAGTGGTATGAATATGAAATTTATAAAAACAAAAACATTAAATTAATTACTGAGCCCAATAACTTAATTACTGATCTGATTATGCTACACGTGATGATGCTTTAAATTATATCTAGCAAAATCCTTCTAATATTTGACATAAGTTCCAAAAATAAAAAAACCTACTCTTAACAGCCAATTTAACAATATTATGAGCAATTGAATTAGAGCTACGAGGAGCGCCAGATAGAGAGATTAAATGGAACTTATATAGTAAACATCTAATGTCTATCTGAGAACATTGTTATTAAATCTCTATAGAAAATTGAACCTTTCCTTGTGATCGCATTTTTTATTATTATTTTATTTGGCTTGCTTGTGAAATGGATGTCGATTGATAAATAAGAGTAGATCTGTGCAAGCCGTAGCATCATCTATATTACCAAAAAGTCCCTACTTGTGTTATATATAAAGGTAATTCAACACTGCCTTCCTTAAAATTACAAGCAGACTATTGTTGAATATCATCATCCGAGAAGAGAAAGAATGAGTCTGATCGGTCACTTGGAGACTGATGTAGAGATTAAGGCTCCGGCTGATAAGTTTCACGATGTGTTCAGCTGCAGACCACACCACATATCAAATGTCACTCCTGAAAAGATTCAAGGTGTTGATTTGCATGAAGGTGAATGGGGAAAAGTAGGCACTATTATTTGCTGGAATTATATGCATGGTAAGCCCTCTACTCTATCATTATTGAACTACGTTTTCTATTTATATTATCACTAGATCTCCTCAACTTCGATCGATAAACCCATAATTATTACTCATAATATGATATTCACTTATATGCTTTTGTGTTTGACAGATGGGGTTGCTGAAATTGCTAAAGAGGTGATTGAAGCCATAGATGATGAAAACTACTCAACCACATTTAGAGTGATTGAAGGACATCTGCTCGACAAGTACAAGAGCTTCCATTTTACCGTTCAAGCCACTCCAAAGGAGGATGGAGGCAGCTTGGTTCATTGGATTTTAAAATATGAGAAGATCAGTGAAGATGTCCCTGAAGCCAATGGAATACTTCAATTGGCCATCGATGTCACCAAAGATCTCGATGCTCATCTTATAGAGCAGGCATAGACCGCCCAGATGGATTGAGGTCATAATATGTGTGTTTCTGCGTGCATTGTGTGTTCTTCTGATATATAATCTGTGCTGTTTGATCTTCATATAAGTATTCTACAATAAAGAATTGCGACTCTTGTGTTTGGATGTGTTTACATTATATGTAAAATTTAATGGCTCACGGCCTTAATGATTGTTTTCATATTGTAAAAATACCATGTTGTCTTGTATTTTCTGCATAGTAGTTCTAGTAATGTTTGGGAACAATTAATATCAATTAAATTTTAATTCATTAGTTTAAACAAGACAAATATTTTAAAAACTTTGTTGTAATTACACAAATTATATATATAAAATGAATCCGATAATTAAAAGATGAAAAACAAAAAAAATATTACATATAAGAGCATCTCCAATGCTATTATGCATTTAGAGAAAATTGAATGCCACATAGGATCTATATCGAAAAAATTAAGAAAACATTCTCGAATGCAATTATCTAACTTTAATATTGATATGATGTGGCAAAAAAAAAAAAAAGTTAATAGAGTTTCTAATTGTAGATATCCTCCTTGATATGCTGACTAGGATTTTTAACTTTTTTCACCAATAAAATTTAACATTTTGTCAATGCATTTAATTATCATATTGAATGGAGAGAGAATGTAACAAATGACTTATGGTGATTGGTTTAAAATTACTATTTAGATATTCATATTGGAGAAGTAAATATGCATTTTTATAATTTTTTTGACAAGGTAGATCCATATTATTTAAAATTGCTGATGTGACACTATTTAGATACTCAAAAATATATATTTGCATTGGAAATGCTATAATTATGAATGTCACAATTAGACATAGCCCCGGTTCGGTTCGAACCGGGCGGTTCGAACTGAACCGGCGGTTTTGAACCGGAACCTTAGGTTCCGGTTCAAAACCGGTTCCGGAACCGGGATCCGGAACCGGGACAGCCGGTCCCGGTTCCGGTTTCCCCAAAAAAATAACCGGAACCGCCCGGTTCGGGCGGTTCCGATTTTTTTTTTTTTTTTTTTTTTAGAAAAAAAAAAAATTTTAAAAAAAATTTGGCCGTTGGCCACAGTGTGGCCAACGGCTATCTGCTGCCACCTGGTAGCTGGCAGCAGCTGCCAGCTGCCAGGAGGCAGCAATGTAGCCGTTAGGGAGGGAGCCGTTGAAAATTACCAAAATAACCCCTAAAAAATTACAATTTAACCCCTAAAGTTTTAAAAATATTAATTTTTCCTCAATCCAAAAAACTATATAAACCCCATCAATTCTCCAATTCAATTACACAAATTCTCTCATTCTCTCAATATTTCTCTCATCTCTAATTCTCTCAATATTTTTCTAATTCTCTCATTCTCTCAATCTTGCTATTATTTTTCACTACTTCAATTGTTTTCATTATTTGTTTAAACACTTTATTTTATAAATTTATAATGGCATCACCATCAAGACCATCTATTTTCGGAGGTCGAAAATCTATTTTCGGAGGTCGAAAATCTATTTCCGGAGGTCGAAGGTCCATTTCCAACAGAAACGCTGAGCAAAATGAGCAGGTACCGGATTTAAATATTCAAAAAGTGCAAAGTCGCCCTTTCCCAGAATACAACAACGATCGAAATTTTGCTGAATACCTACAAGAAAGAGAATTTGAGGAGGTAATTTTTGGTAATGAAACTCCTATTAATTTTAATCCTGATCATTCTCATCCCTCTTCTGGCGGTGGTCCCTCCTCTGCTCCAAACCTCCCAAATCCAATTCCGAGTGAAACCGTATAATTGCCGCAGCCGCAGGAGCAGTCAGATTTGTCAAAGTACAAATCTGAACTTTTTAAAGTTCATATGAAGAGGGTGGAGAAGGATGGTTTAGTTATAGTGGTTTGCAATTATTGTTCCAAAGATTTTAAATGGAACAAATCCGGAGGGTACGGGACGTATTGGAAGCATATCAACAGCAAACATCCAGCCGAAGCTCACCATCAGCGAGGACAACACCAAATTGCAAGGTACACATCCCCTAACCATCCTTTATTTAAATATACTGATCAAAATAATAGGGACCAATTAGCAAGAATGGTAGCGACCGAACATCTCCCCTTTAGTTTTGGGGAAAAAACTGGTTTTTTAAAATACTGTCATAATGCTTTAAATCCCGCTGCATGTAGAGTACCTAGGACCACATTAAAACGTACTATGTGTGATATTTATAAAAAAGAAAAAAAAGCTTTAGTAAAATATTTTCAAAATTATCCGGGTCGTGTGTCTGTTTGTGCCGATATCTGGAGTGATCATTGGCAAAAACATTCATACTTAGGACTCACTTGCCATTTCGTTGACCAATCATGGGATTTGCAAAAACGAATATTGGCATTTAGAGTTTTTGATGACACCCATACTGCTGATAATATTTATAAATTAATGAAAATTATTTTTGAAGAATATTGTATTGAGAGTAAAATTTTTGCAATTGGTTTTGATAATGCTGCAAATAATACTGCCGCCGTTCCACAATTAATTTAATTGTGTCAACCCTATTTTGGCGGCAGATTTTTTCATCAAAGATGTGTTTGCCATGTTTTAAATATATGTGTACAACATGGTTTGCAAACACTATATGAGTGGATTACACCAATTAGGGATGCTCTATACTATTTGTGGAAACATCCTAGCACTATGAAACAATGGGCTAGGTATTGTAAAGCTAACGGGAAACATCCAATTAGGTTTTCCCGTGATGTTCCAACTCGTTGGAACTCCACATATAAGTTGCTTTGTGAAAGCTACGAGTATAGAGAATTATTAGTTAGATTTATGCAGCATAATGTTAATACCATTAATTTATATGAACACCATTGGGATGTTTGTACAAAAATTTGCATGCTTTTAAAAGTTTTTCATGATGCAACAAATTCTTTATCCGGTATATATTATCCAACTTCACATTTATTTTTATTTGAAGCCCTTAATATTGTAGGTGCACTTAATGAATGTTCACAAATAAATGAATTAGTTCCGTGTGTTTATGCAAAGCGAGAA
This sequence comes from Xanthoceras sorbifolium, assembly GCA_003430845.1. Taxonomy (NCBI): domain Eukaryota; kingdom Viridiplantae; phylum Streptophyta; class Magnoliopsida; order Sapindales; family Sapindaceae; genus Xanthoceras; species Xanthoceras sorbifolium. Next base: position 28,568,798 of record CM010621.1, read on the forward strand.
AGATGGATAAACTATTATAGGGACATTCCTGTAATTTATACTCTTGCATCAGTTTTTGACCCTAGGAATAAATTTAATAGTTTATATGAATTTTTTACACTTTATTACCAATCTCTAGGGATAATGGACATAGATGTTAGTGGTTTATATAATAATGTTAGGAATTTATTTTATTCAATGTATGACGAATATCGTTCTGTTTACGGTCCCTCGTTGAACATTAATGTTCAACAATCGGAACCAAGCGGAAGCGGTAGTACAAGTCATTCGCGCTTTCCCTCCACATTAAGGAAGTTAGGGGCAAGCGTGTTTACCAAAAAAGCAAGGACGTCGGGGAGTTCGTCTTCATCAACCTATGTTTCAGAGGTTGATGTTTACATAAACACCTCCTTTGAGTTTTTGGACACCCCAGACTTTAACGTCCTACAGTGGTGGAGGGAGCACGCAACTAACTTTTCAATTTTGGCCATCATTGCCAAACAAATTTTTGGAACCCCTGTCTCGACCGTCGCCGTCGAACAGGAATTTAGTGCAGGTGGCAATGTTCTGGACGAGAGACGAGCATTGCTCAGTCCTGACTCAATACAGATCCAGGTCTGTGTTGACGACTGGACCAAGGCCACATACCGGCAGCAAGAATTGGATCTGGTGTCCGACGACAATGACTTTTTCGACACTAACGAGGATACAACGGCAACCAAAGGAACAAGCGACGATTGATCACATTCGAAACATAATAGGTAAAAGAACTACGTGGGCTTTGATTCCTCCTAGAGGATACGTAGGCAGCTTAATTGAGGTAAAATTAAGTGCAAGCCCTAATTTTTTATTTATTTATTTAATTTTATAGTTTTATAATATTATTAAAATTTTATTTCAATTTTATATATTTAATTTTTTTATTAATTTATTTTTAATTTTTAATTTTTAATTTTTTTTTTTGGCCGGTTCAGGCGGTTTGGAACCGGCGGTTGAACCGCCGGTTCCAAAAAAACCGAGGAGGAACCGAACCGGGCGGTTCCTCTCGGTTCCAACCGGAACCGAGACCGGGACCTCCCCGGTCCCGGTTCCGGTTGATGAAAATTTGGAACCGGAACCGGCGGTTCCGGAACCGGAACCGCCCGTCCGGTTCAGATGGCCATGTCTAGTCACAATCCAATATGCTAATTTTTAGGATTGTAAAGCTATCCCTTCCCACTCTGATGTGAACAAAGAATTATTGCACAAATCCAATACACTTTGTAGTTTTTATTTTTGAAATTATTTTTTATTTTGAAGTTATAGCTAGCTAGACCTTCAATTGCATATGTTAAACTTTAGAAAAAGAAAGACATGAGTATTTTCATTTTGGTTCACATATGATTAGTTTGTCATTTTTTTTCCTAACAATGTTCACGTTTTTGGGTTCCCTGATCCCAAATTATGAGAAATCCATTAATTTAGTTTTTTTAACTAAAATATTTACTATCAAATCAAATAGAAAGTAATATTTGACTATTTATTTATCCTCATACTTGATAAAGAAAATTACAAGTTTATCTACACATATTATTTTATCTCTTCAAAAAATATAAAAATCACAAAATAAATTAGAAAAATTGAAAACAAATCTTAAGAAATAGTATAAAAAAGAAATTAAAAATAACTAAACCTATTAACCATAAAAATATAAAATTTTAAACAAATTTTAAAAAATAAATTAGAACTAAACAACACAAATATTTTTTTTTAAAAAAAAAAGAATAGTTGAATAAAAATTAAAATTATTTTTTAAAATTTTATTTTAATATCTATTATTTTATATAATTATAAATAAAAAATTGAAAATCTTTTTAAAAAAATAATGGAGACCAACTTCAGCCACAATTGAAGGTGCACTACAAGAAATATGGCTTTTCTAATGATTGAAAGTTGTCGGTAATGACTAAGGATCGTTGGAAATACACATTTCCGATGGAAAAAGTTCGTCAGTCTTCGTTAGAAATGGTATGGTTGGAAATAATGCTTTTTTGACGGACCGTCGGAAATATAGCTTTTCCGAGGGCAAAGAGTAATCAGAAATGATAAAAATATACCTTAATAATATTATGGCAACCAATTGTTAAGAGAATATTTTTAACGGTATTTGTCGTTAGAAATAGTTCGATCATTACTAAGGAACCTTTTGGTCTGAAATAATATTTATCACCGATGACTATTATGGTTACAAAAACTTCTATTTCCAAGGAGCTTCACTGTGAGCAATAATATATTACCGAGAGAGATTGCAATTGGAAATAAAAATATTATCAAGGAGGATCATAGTCAGAAATAATGTATTATCGATGAGATTCGTAGTCAGAAATATTGTATTACCGAGGAGTTTTACAGTAAAAAATAAGACAAAATTGAGGAAAATAATTGTCGGAAATAATGTATCACCAAGGAACAATAAAGTCGGAATTAATGTATTATTGATGAGATATATGGGCAGAAATATTGTTTTACCGAGGACCTTTATAGTTAGTAATAATGTATCACCGAGAAAAATTATGGTCGGAAATTTGCAGTTGGAAATATTGTATTATTGACGAGCTTCGTTGTTAGAAAAAAAAATATATTACTGAGAAACACTACGTTATTACCCAGATGCATTACAGTTGGAAATAATGTATTATCAAGGACATTCGTAGTCAGAAATACTATATTACGGACGCGCTTTGTGGGTGGAAATAATGTATTACCGAGCAACATTATAGTTGGAAATAATTTATCGCTAATGATATGGTTCTGTGAGAAATATTTTTTCCTTTTAAGGAATTGTTAGAAATGATGTATTAGCAAGAAAGATAGTGATTCGAAATAAAATAGTACTGGTAGAAAATAACTTATTATCGAGAAATGTTATCTAAATATAAAAGTTATAAATATCTATTAATATTCTACTAAATGAAAGCAAGTACAAAAATAAAATAAAACACTTTATCAAATCATTGACAACAATATCCAATGTATCATGTGAAATTAAATACCCAATTGTCAACAAAAATATACATAAAAAAAAAAGGAACAAAGTTTTTTTCCAAATGTTTAAAGGTAGAATCATATGATAAAGAACATGAGTAGACATCAAATTAATTATCGAACGCTCCTTCAATGTGAACATTTAAATCTTCAGTGGCATTATCCTGCATAATAAAATATAATATTTATTAAAATCATATATAATTCCATAATGCAAATTAAAGATAATAATAATAATTTTTTAAAAAGAATAAGGTAGTACCACTGGTGGTGAACTCCCCCGTGTCATCGTTTGAAGTGAATTTTGTAATTCATGTACCAAATTTGACAAACTGTGAATTTGTTCCTTCATGGTTTTCACTTCATCATGACGCTCTAAGCAAGTATGCTTATGGCAATTTGTACTGGTAGAGGAACCAAATACATCACTAGGTTTTAGACTAGCACCTAACCCAAGAACACCACCATGACTAGACTTTCCGATAACCTCCTTATATATCTCCCATTCTGTTACCCTTGGAATTTCAGTTTGAGGAGTAGGTTTTTGTGACTCCATTTTTTTCTAAAATAAATAATTAACGCATAAAAATATGTATATTTTAAATAAAATAAAAAGAAGAAATATCATGTAGTTGATGATTGAAAAGAATATATAATATAAGACAACTTACATGCATCTGCTCCGCTTTATCACTAGTCCAACTACCATCTTTCTTATAGCTATGAAGCTTCTTAAAGAACTCAAATGGGGAAGGTTCATTTCCAGTTCGATCAAACTATATTTAAAAACAAAACAAAACAAAAAGAATAAATGGAATAAACATATATTTATTCATATTCAATTTACAAATGTATTGTATATAACTACACTATATACACAAATTTCAAAGTTTATTAAGGGTTAAAATAATTGTTATCTCTTCCTTTCTATATTTTGCCATTGGAACAGAGCCTGAAGTATGAACTACTATTGCATTAGCACCACGATTACTTTTATTTCTAGTACTTTTATCCTACAAATATCATGAGAAAGTTAAACAAATAATAAATAATATTGCAATGACAAATAGCATATGTATTATTTTCTAATTAATTTACCTGCCACTCTTTAGAAAGCCAAATATCAACCATTTCTAACCATACTGCAACATCAATCTGACTTGGACCATTGGTGTATCGTTCTGCCCTTGTCTTGAAATGATCAAAAACACCACGTCTTATACCATCCATTCTGAATATCGAATTTTAACATGTGCATCAAATGCTTCCCTCAACATTTCCTCAGAACATGTATAATTGAAGTTGGACTTAAAACGTGCATATAATGTGTCCCATTCTTCTTTGGGGTATAAAGCAAATGTTACCCAAGGGCCTTTGATGGATTGCTTGAATAAAACACCTAGATTACGGACAGCTTCAGGGGTTACAATCCTGAAAAATTACCATTACATATTATTTTATTAATCAATTACCATAAAAAGTACAAAATATTACAATCTTTAAAAAAATATATATATATCGACTGATTTTTTTACCAATTATCATAAATTTCAATTGGCATGCCTTGTCCCTTTATACCTTTACCATTTCCTCTACATTTTCTTTTAACAGAACCAGAATCTATAGCTAAAAAAAACAATCAATTGATATATAAGTCTAAATTGACATATAACAGAAAGAAAGAAAAATCAAATCAGTATAAATATTCTTACCTTCTGAGTTAGGCTGAACGTCAGAGCATAATTCTTGGGATTCTGTTACTTCGTCAGTAAGTGATGGTATCACAGAATCATATAGTTGCTCAGTAGAAGCACTAATAACACGCTTGTTTCTCCTTGTTACGACCATGACAGAATGATGTTGCTCAGCGGAAGTATTAGCATGACGCTTGTTTTTCCTTGCCATGACTATTATTTATAATATTTAATGTATAAATACAACATTTAGATATCATTGACAGACACTAATACATATTGATATTTCAAGAAGTACTGAAATCATGAAGAATATCCAATCCAGTCAACTTCAAGATCATCTTATATAATAATAGAGACGAATTTATCTTAAAACAAAAGTAAGTCTATTAGGTCAACTCTATCATGTGAGAAGCAAAGTAAATTAGAATTTTCTAAGATTTTTATCAATGGATTTCTGCACAGAGCTGTTAATTGCATGCTGGTTTTTATCAATGGTTGTGGAGTTTTAGTAGGTTTTGAATTGTATGTGACTGTTTTTTCACATGGGTTTGAAACTGTGTTGGGATTGTTTACTGCATCCTCTCTTCTTATTTTTTCAATTTAATTCTATTATGATTTCTTTACTTCTCACATGATAGAGTTGACCTAATAAATTTATATAAGTTCAGCAACAACCCATCAAAGCAAAATTACAACTTAAATATCAAGATATCTTAATAAAAATAAATAAAAAAAAACCTCTAACTACAATAAACAAATAGGTATACAGTAAATCAATGAATTTCTACTTGATTGAATGCTATTAAAATATGTTTCAAAAAAAAAAAGAATACTATTAAAATACTTATACGAACAACAGTCATATAAGAGTTTCAAACTCTTCACAAAAAAGTTTACATGTAAAAAAGAAACTTTAACTTTTTCTTTTTCTTTTTGTGACCTCGAGAATTACAAACAAAAAACCAATAAAAACAAATATATACCAAACAAACATCACAAATAATTTTGAAGAGAACTATACCGGAGATTGAAGAGGACTTGTGTACAGGAGATTGAAGAGTACTTGTGCTTTCTTTTGGACAAGTTACTTTGCTTCGCTTTTTCAAACCCTAAAAAAAAAAAAAGATGATTCTCAATGGTGATAATAGGAGACGGCTATTTCAAAACTTAAAAATAAGTCTTCAAAAAAAAAATTTATGTTCAAACCCTAAATAAGAGTCTTGATAAAATTTCCTAAAATAATAGAGTTGGATCCTTTTTGGGTACATTTTTAGTGTAAAATCGTAAGCATTAATGTTCTAGTTGAATACAATTAATGTTAACATAAATTTAGTTGGTGTTTCCAATTATTGTGTAAAAACAAATAATATTGTTATTATTATATATTAAAATTAATGTAATTAAAATTAATTGATCGTGCAATTAATTTTTTTTTTTGGTTTGATATTACAGATGAGGTATTGAAAAGCTTGGGAGAAGGAAACTTAAACAACAGAGTACCTTGTTGCAAATGGTACGTGTGTGTGTATATATATATACATTCTGAATTGCAAATGGTATGTGTGTACGTGTCACATGATTTTAAAATTTTTTGAAGAATTTCCGTTAAACCATTTGATATTTATATAATTTGCTGTGTCAAAATATGATCTTATAACAATTGAAATTAGAGAAGAAAACATTCACGAATTTTTGGTGTCGATTTGCTCTAATCTATAGAGTTAATAATTACTACAATTTTTCATTTTATTAACTAGATTTTGAGCGATTTAGACTGACAAGATAGATAACCTTTGATAGACGGCACGTAACTAGCTGTACAAAAACATCAGTCCATCAATGGACAGTAAGTCGCTTAATTTTCCCTTCCGTTTAACGTTTATTAATTTATTAAAATTTCTAAGATCTACGTACGTGTGGTGAATAATTTATGTAAAATATTTAAAGTAAAAGGAAACATTTAAAAATTAAATATTTTCTTGTAATCGTTAATTATATAATTTCGATTATCATATCAACTAACATGAAATTGAAATGTATGGGATAAAAAGAATCAAGATGATTAATTATTGAAACATTGCAACTAAAAATATATAACAACAAAACCTCGTTCACTTATATAGAGTCACATTGTGTGCATATGTATATAGTTATTGAATCTCTATACAAATTATTGAAATGTATGGGACAAAAAGAATCAAGATGATTAATTATTGAAACATTGCAAATAAAAATATATAACAACAAAACCTCGTTCACTTATATAGAGTCACATTGTGTGCATATGTATATAGTTATTGAATCTCTATACAAATTATTTATGATTGCAAAAATTTTATAGTTTAATACTTAACCGTAGAAACTATTTACTTAAGAAATGATGAAGTTTCCTTAAAAGAAAACAAACAAGAAAATAAATACTTAAGTAAAAAAAATAAAATAAATTAAATCTTAATCAAATTTAAATTACTAAGAGGGGAAAAAAATTAATTATAATCAAACTTGAACTACTAAAAAGAAAAATAAATTAAATCTTAATCAAACTTAAATTCCTAAATAAGGGAATAAATTAATTATAATCAAACTTAAACAATAAAAAAAGGAAAATAAATTAAATATAATTAAACTTAAACTACTAAAATAGAAAATAAATTAAATCCTAATCAAACTTAAACTACTAAAAAGGGAAATAAATAAATTATAATAAAAAAATATAGGATAGACTTGCTAGCTAATTGATTAAGTCGAGATAAATAAAACTTTTTAAAAATGTGTTGCTACATATCGTAAGACCGAATGAATTGATGTATTAAACTAAATTGGATTACTTCGATTTAATTGAAATATAAAACATTGATCAAAAAATTCGAATCATAAAAATTATTGTATCCTTTTCTATACATTATGTTATAGCTGCTATTTAGAATTATGATATTATACTCTAAATCGTTTCTTATCTCACATATGAAGAACTTAATGATGATTTTCACCATATTTTCATTTCTCTTATTATTTAATTCAATAATTTAGTCTCCGTTAAAGGTGTTAGAAGATAGCAAATAATAATGAATTAAAGTATATTATGATAAAAAGAAAAATAAATTAAATTATAATCAAAGAACGTTGTTCATGGTGAGTTCGATGATTGTAAAAGTGATAAAGTGCATCGTTGTACGGAATCGACGTTTCCCATTCAATTCTTTTGATCGGTAAGTTTTCTTCCTTTTGGTAGTCAATCATTAATAAAATTTAACGATTACAGGGGTATTTTGTCTTTCAACAACGAATATGCCACATGTAAAAAAAAAATTAAATATTTTTATTACATAAAATAAATTTAATTAATTAATTAATATATAATTACAAATTAAAAAATAAAAAACCTAAGCTATTCAAACCTTAGCAGACCATGACACGTGTAAACAAATAATAGAATTAAATTTTTTTATTACATAAAATAAAATTAATTAAAAATAAAAAAATAAAAAAAAATAAGTCTAGCACTTAGCACACGATGTCACGTGTACGAGTGGGCATTTTCAACGATTTTGCTATAATAATAAAATAAAAACAAATTTCCCTAAGCTTACCCTAAAACTAAAAATCTACTCCCACCGTCCCAACTCCCATAGCCACAGTCCCCCACTCCCACTCTCGAGTCTCGACTATCCCAGACGGCCACTCTCGATTTTTTACTCTACCTTACCTTGCCTTGCCACCAGTCATCCCCGCCGGTCCCTCGCTTCATCGTCAACCGCCACCGTAACTCGCTTCATCGTCTTCCAGTCTTTCTTGCCAGCCGCCGCACCTCGTCATCTCTGTTGTAGCAGATTTCCTCTCGCCGCAGGCCGCACTCTGTCGCCTCAGTCTGCAGATTAATCGTCTTCCAGTTTTCCTCACCGGCCGCCTCACCTCGCCAACTCTGTTGCAGCAGATTTCGTCGCCGGTCGCCGCACCTCACGGCTCACTTGGGTATTATTCTCAAGATTTTCTCTTTGATTTCTTTATTTTTTTTTAGTTAAATCAAAGCTCGGCTTTGTTTTCGAATATTCTCGGTTGAAGATTTGAGGTGCCAATTGGTGATTGAAGATTTGTATATTTTTGTAGTTAAATCAATTTTGTGATTCATTCTATTAGAAATAGAGAGTTGTAGTTTGTTTAGCTGCTGTAATTTTGTGATTCGTTTGCCTTATGTATTTGTTTAGCTGCTGTAATTTTGTGATTCATTTGCCTTATGTTTTTGTTTAGCTGCTGTAATTTTGTGATTCATTTGCCTTATGTTTTTGTTTAGCTGCTGTTTACTCATACTTGCTTGATCAGACTGAATTGTGTTTGTTTGTTAACTGTATTTTTGTATTTTAAACTCAGATTTGTTCATATTGATTAGTGGAAAATAGAAAAAAAGATGAGAAGTTTACCAAGTGGTCAATTGAGAGAGCCATTAGAAGTAGATAATTTTATTTTCCACTCACATTGATGAGAATTTTATTTTTATTTATATTTTAAAGTCAATCCGATCACTCTGACCAATCCGATCAAACCAAACCGATCAATATTGGATTGGATTGGGTTGAAATTTATATTAGGTTGAATTTTCTCAATCCGATTTTTATTGGATTGGGTTAGATTAACCTTCAATCCGACACAATTCGAAAACGCCCACCCCTAGACTCACTCACGTGTAAAACAAATAAAACAATTAAATATTTTTATTACATAAAATAAAATAAAATAAATTAATTAATAAATAATTACAAATTAAAAAACAAAAAGAACCTAAGCTATTCAAACCTTATAAAGCATATCACTATCAGACTCAATAGAACACGCCTCCATCTCACCTAACCAAAGCCGCCGCCGATTGATCTCTCTTGTCATCCTAAAGTTTTCTCTCCACCAGTTGAAATCGAAATAACTTAGATGAAAATGAAATTTGTTTAAACATATATTCTGTTGTGTTATATTATGTTATGTTATTTTTTTTATTTGTATTAATTTATTAGTACATATTCTCTGACTTGGATAAAAAATTATTTTAACAGGCATACAAATAATGCCGATTGACAAATCTTGGATCAAGTCCAAAAAAAATACAATTGAGTATTTTAATGGGGTTCAAAATTTTATTGATTACGCAAAGAAGCATGGTAAGGGAGGTGACTTGAAAATCTTTTGTCCTTGCATCAAATGTTGCAACAGGTTCAAATTAGATCAATCTGAGAGCCTTACAGACTGCCTTAGGGACTGAATTGAACCTTAGTACCGCCCATCATCCCCAAACTGATGGACAGTCTGAGAGCACTATTCAGATATTGGAGGATATGCTATGTTCTTGTATATTGGACTTTGGAGGGAATTGGGGCGAGCACCTACCTTTGGTGGAATTTGCTTATAACAATAGCTATCAGGCTAGTATCGGTATGGCCCCGTATGAGGCTCTTTATGGAAGGCCTTGTAGGTCACCTTCGTGTTGGGCTGAACTAGACGAGCAGATTACTATTGGGCCAGAGATTATTGAAGAGACTACGAGCAAAGTAAGGAGTATTTAAGAAAGGCTTAAAGTAGTCCAGAGTCGCCAAAAGAGTTATGCTGATCTTCACCGTCGTGAGGTGGAATATGAGATTGGTGACTATGTTTTCTTGAAAGTGACACCTATGCGAGGTGTGACTCGATTTGGAGTTAAAGGCAAGTTAGCTCCTCGATACATCGGGCCATTTGAGATTATCGAGAGAGTTAGGCAGGTTGCTTATCGCTTAAATTTGCCAGCTCAGTTGGGACATGTTCATAATGTCTTCCACGTGTCCATGTTGAGAAAGTACACCGCAGACCCATCTCACATTGTTCCCCACTCGGAGATTCCTCTGAGAGAAGATGTGACATATGAGGAACAACCCGTACGAATCCTGGCGAGAGAGATCAAAGTGCTGCGAAATTGAGAAATCCGTATGGTTAAAGTGCGGAGGCTACTTGGGAGTTAGAATCTGAAATGTATTATAAATACCCTCACTTGTTTGAGATTCAGCTTGAGGTTGTACTTTGAATTTCGGGACGAAATTCTTTTAAGGAGGGTAGAATGTAAAATCTCACCTTTCAAATTTTATTTTAAATTATTATGAAGGGTGTATTTGAAATCTTTTAAAATTTTTTGAAGAATATGTGAGGACGTAAAAAATATATTTGGAAAGTTGGCAATTAAAATTGTAAATTGCTAAAAGTTGAGGGACAAAACGGAACTTTTACAGTCCTATATCTATTCATCTTATCTTCTTCGCGACGCCTCCCTTGTCACCATTTTCTCTCTTTTTTCCAAAAATTTTCCGCCTACTTTGACTTTGATTTCCGACCACGTCCGACCTCCGTTTCGATCGTTCTTGCTACCAATAGAAAGCTCTTGCGACATAGAATCTATTGGTACCAACTTTGAAGATTTTCATGGCCGTTTGAGTCTCCGATTTGGTGGAGAAAGTTAGGGATTTTTCAATTAGGAAATCCTCCGATTCCGGCGATTCTAGCCATTTCCCACTCCGGCCACAGTTATAAACATTGACGAGGGAGACGAGGCTAACAAAACCCGACCATTTTTGGAGGTCGCCGGAAAGTTTCCAGAAAGTCGCCGCCGGCCGCCACATACGGCGGGGGTAAGTTTCCGACCTCCTGAACTTAGAATTTGATTCCGAATACGTTTACGTATTCGGTTTTAGTGTAGGATATTATTTTGAGGTTAATTGTATTATATGGCCGCCGTATATAAATTAAATAATTATATTCTCGTGTAGATTTTACCGATCGGGATAATTAGGCTTGAAATCGAGGCCACTGCGAGTAACTGGTAGCTTACACGAGGTAGGGGTTTCAAACTTAAAATTTTTAGAATATTTTCCCTATAAGTTTTGGATATAAATTGATTGTGAAAGTTTGAGAAAATCCTTATTTAAATTGTGGAATTGATTTGAGAAGTAAATTGGAATGTATTGTGTGGAAAATATGATTTTTATGCAGGGTATTTTCTAGTACGTACACCTTGTAATGAGGTTAGTACCAGGGTCACGGTGAGCCAAATGTTTTCATTTCAAGTATGAATGTTTTATTTAAAATAATAGGCCACTGGGTATGACTAGTGGACGTGTTGATATTACTTTCTGAAAGAAAGTGTTACTGTTTACTTAAAATTTTGTGAACGTATTTAACCATGCAGGATTATCCCATGACTTTATAAAAATGATGTTTTCCACATACATTATCGGGGATTAGACCCTACTGAGCTTTAGCTCACCCCTTTTTATTTTCTTTCCCCCAAGAGAGCGCCCAACGCGGATTAGAAGATCGTTAGTTGATGTGGGTGAAGGCTTGTGAGATCTAAGGATTAGATTTATGATATTAGTGATTAAAATTATGTTATTTGAGATTTGTATTGATTAAAGGATTTGTACTTGTTATGGACCTATAAAAATGTTGAAATAACTCAGTTTATGAGTTATGCATGTTGATGTGCAAATCTTTTAGTTGTGGATGATTAGGACTTCAGGATTTATGCATGTTTCATTATGATTATTATCTTGGAAATTGAATCCATGAGTTCTAATGGGTGATCACATATCTGTGGGGTTATTTGGTGTTGACTTTTGAAATTTGGAAATATTTTTGTTTGTAAACAGATTTCCGTTTTGTTTGATACTCCGGAACATCCAAAGAAATTAATTGTGGTTTTTATGAAATTTTAATAAAGTCAAGGTTAGAAACTATTGATTTTATTTACAACTTTGCCACGGCCTAGGGCCCGGGTCGTGACATTCCTAGTATGACTAAAAATTTATTGAGTATTTTTCAGCTTACAAAAGAAAATACTGTTGTAGTAGAATTTGATGTTGATGCTTGTATTGTTAAGGATCGGAGTACGAGGAAAATTCTTTTTCAAGGAACATAGAGAGGTGGATTGTACCATCTTAAGTTTTCTGTACAGTTTTTATTGTCAGAGTATAGTCAGTCATTGTCCAGATTTGTTTCATGTCTAGCTGATTCTACTTGTACAGACTTACATTCTTGTAAACAACAACAGTTTAGGGCATTTAGCACTTCTGATTTGTGTTCATTACATGATGCTCATATTAAATGTAATACACCTTATTTGTGTACAAATGTTGATAATAAAACTACTAAAGCCATTGCTTATGTTTCAAATACTATTTCTGATTCGTTGATTTGACATACAGGACTTGGTCATCCTTCTTCCAAGGTACTATGTCAAATCCTTCAATCTAATAAACACCTTAAATACATTTCCAAGTCCTTTGGGTTATGTGATGCTTGCCAATGTGGCAAAACACATCAGCTCCCCTTTTCTTCCTTAAGTCATAAAACTTGTGCTCCTCTTGAAATTGTCAATTCGGATGTATGGGGCTCTACTCCCATTGTTTCAGCATATGGTTTCAAGTATTATGTGCACTTAATTGATAACTATACTAGGTTCGCTTGGATTTATCCTTTCACACATATATAACAAGTGAAAGATGCATTCTTCTTTTAAAAAACACAGCTAAATTGCTATTTGGTACCAAGCTTAAATCCCTTTAAAGTGATCAAGATGGTGAATATATGATTCTTCACACACTTTTTCACCAAGCTTGGTATTAGCTTTAGGTACTATTGTCCTCACACTCATTAGCAGAATGACCTTGTAGAGAGGAAACATAAACATGTTGAAACAGGTCTTGCTCTCATCTCTCAAGCCAAACTTTCTTTTTGGTGGAAGGCTTTCTCCACAGCTGTCCATATCATTAATCGACTTCCAACTCCATTACTTTCGAACAAGTCACCTTTTGAACTTGGTTTTCATCATAAACCAAACTATGCTGATTTAACGGTCTTTGGATGTTCTTGTTTTCCTCTCTTAAGACCTTATAATAAGCATAAGTTTGATTTCCCTTCAACTAAATGTATATTCATTGATTACTGTATTCAACAGAAGGGTTTAGGTGTTTGCATCCTTTTGGAAAAGTCTTTGTCTCCCGTAATGTTATTTTTTCATAAAACAAAATTTTCATACACTTCTTATTTCCATCCTTTTCAGTGTCTTCTTTTGTTGATTGTGCTCCCAATCTTCTTATCTCTTTTTTATCTGTAGTTAATAATTCTAGACATCAGCATCATTTTTTTTCACCGGTTCCTACCACATCAATCTCTATACAGCCTCACATACCAACTGCTCATCTTTCCATAACTTTACTAGCTGTTCCATTTACTGTTAATCTTCTAATAGAACCTTTATCTCAATCACAACACCCTATGTTTACCAGGTTAAGAGCTGGTATAACCAAACCCAAAACCATTTTTACTACCTCTAAATCTTCCTTTCCAACATAACCATCTAGTGTTGCTGCAGCCTTGTCTAATCCTAATTGGAAACAAGATATAGATGAAGAGTATTCTATTCTCATGCAAAATAACACTTGGTCATTAGTCCCTTGTACCTCTGAAATGAATGTAGTGGGAAATAAATGGGTTTTTTGAATTAAGTATAATGCTGATGGCAGTGTTCAAAGGTATAAGGCTAGGTTAGTAACCAAGGGCTTTCATCACTATGGTGGTCTTGATTATTTTGAGACCTACAGTCCTGTTGTTAAGGCTGCTATGATTTGGGTAGTGTTGAGTTTGGCTGTATCTTTGAATTGAAAGATTGAACAATTGAATGTCAATAATGCAATCCTCAATAGAGTGTTTTAAGAGACTGTGTATGTATCTCAACCAGCTGGTTTTGTACATCCTCAATAGTCTCATTTAGTTTGCAAGTTGCATAAATCCCTTTATGGGTTGAAGCAAGCTCCTCGGGCTCGGTATGACAAATTAAAGGCTGCTCTTTTTCAGTGGGGTTTTGTTAATTCCAAGGCTGATAGCAGCCTGTTTATTCTTCATCAACAACAAGATATCACTTCTTTTTGTGTATGTTGATGATATCTTGGTGAGTGGAACTAGTTCACAACTGATTGCTTCGCTTATTCAGCAGCTGCATTCTTCTTTGGCATTGAAAACTTTGGGTAAGCTGAATTATTTCCTTGGCTTTGAAGTCCATCACACTTCTCATGGTCTTCATTTATCCCAAGCCAAGAATGCTGCTCACTTGTTAAAAAGGACAAATATGTTTCATTATAAGCCTTGTCCTACTCCTATGGCTTATGGCTCAAAATTGTCTCAAAAGTCTAGTACTCATTTTACTGATGCGTCTCTTTATCGGAGTATCATTGGATGGCTTCAATACCTCAAAATCAGCAAACAAGATCTGTCTTTTAATGTCAACAACCTTAATCAGTACCTTTCTGCTCCTACCACCTCTTATTGGCTTGCTTTCAAACGTATCTTGAGGTATATTTGAGGAACTCTTGACTTTGGTATGTTCTTCAAGCCTTTTAGTTGTTTGCAGTTTCAAGGCTATTCAAATGCAGATTAGGGTAGTTGTTTGGATGATTAGAAATCCACTTCAAGTGTTTGTGTCTTTCTTAGTGATAATCTTATCACTAAGGGTGCTAGGAAATAGAAGGTTATTGCAAGATCGAGCACCGAGGCAGAATATAGAGCACTTGCTTAGGCTGCCACTGAAATCATGTAGCTGCAGTCATTGTTTGGTGAATTGCAGATTGTTCTTTTAGGCACACCCATACTGTGGTGTGATAATACTAAGGCAACCTCTCCTGCCCATAACACAGTGTTTCACTCCCGCATTAAACACATTGAATTAGATGTATATTTTATTCGTGATAAAATTGCTTCACAGGTTCTTGAAGTTTGATTTGTTCCTTCTGAACTATAGGAAAAACGGTGAGTACGGTACAGTAGAAGGTGCAAAAAATAAATATTTTTGCATTGGTACGTTTTAACATTTTTTCCAAAAGAGATCTTAACCCATAGTTAATTAAATATATAATAAAAGGTAACATACATTTTGAATTACGTGAGGCTTGATGTTGCGTCAATTATGAACCGCAAGATCTTCCAATCCTTCACGAATGTGGATCACCTTGGAGTGTGGGCTCCCTTTCTTCAAATTGTGTACCTGAGGATGAGAAACAAAAAAAAAAACTTTTCTTTTTCATTAGTCACACAAAACCCTCCTGAGAAACGTAGAGCAATTAGAACTCTGTCGTTCTTTATCTTTTTTCTCTCGAGCAAATTCTCACACTTTGCTAGGATTTTTGGCTATTGTTCTTAGCTTCCAAAAGCTCACAAAATTCACCAAAATTGCATTAATAGCTCTCTTGGCCGAACTCCCCTTTGATAGTATATATAGGGTGGCCGAATCCTCCTTCTTGGAGGGTTTGTGTTTCACCCATAAAACTATCAATCTCAGAGTTCAATCATATCCCAACTTTAAAGTGTATTATCCAATAATTATTAAAGGATAAATGAGAATTAGTGACTTATCAAAACTTTCCTAAAAGTGACTTAAAAGTCAACATTAGAGTTTTGATAAATATCAAAAACCTTTCCTAATTTGATTTGATAAACAATTCCGATTGTCTATCACTTATCAAATAAGGTTTTTAATTCTTATCATACTGTTATCAATAATATGAAAATAGGAATTCAATTCCTTAGTAGAAAAATAATTTTTATTTTTAATTAAACAATTAATTAATTTAGATAATTAATTAATTACCATTTAATTAACTAATAAAATAAAACAAAGTAATTAGATATATCCTAATAGCTAATGCCGCCCACCCCATTTGGTTATGGACCAAACTTTGTTTTCTATTTTATTAATTTCATTAGACCTCCACAAAAAGTCCACATGTTAACTAGACCCATTCTTATAAAAAGAAACAAGTCCACATGCCTTTAAATAAATATATTTAATATAATTTAACAGCCCCATTTAAATAAATGTGCTAATTATATTATCAATATATTTACGAGATGTTATAAACATCCCTTAGGGCCGCCCAAGGGATCACACCCTTGACCGCCCATCCCAGGTATTTTAACGAGTTACCGCGTGTTTTGATCGAACACAAGAACGCACCTCTCAAAACTTTTGAAAATAATTCCAAAAACAATTCTATAAGATGGATCAAATAAATGATCCGGTAGTTTATAACTAGTGATCCATTTAAGTTCGTCTGGATTGGGGATCTTGACTGGCCATCTAAATTTAAGCTTCAATAAACACAACCTAATCACAATCAACAAATGATTCACTTAAGTTCGATCCATTAATTTTAGTTTATTCCACTAAAGAACTAAAATTGAACTTTGAAATAAAGATAGAATAAGTGAGCGTACTAATTCGTACCCTAGACAACCTAAATGGAGAAAATGTATCCTCGTAAAAAATACCAGTAATCGCCAAGAGCTCATAGACTGTTTATAGCTCTCCAAGTTACCATATTTACTCATATGACCATGTTTTCGAACTTGGATATTTTGACTTGTCCAGAAGTCATGTTTCAATATCTACTATTAAAAACTTTACGTAAAGATTTAAATATTCGATACCTCAAAACATCCATATGATGGTATTCTACTAACATTTGCTAAATGCAGTCACGATGTCCATTTCTATAAATGATGTCCTCTATCGATATACACGTGAATACCACCAACTCATCTTTAGATAGACTATGCGATATAATCATACTCATTGACAGCTCAAATGATAACGCGTGCAACCATAAGTCCATCATTTATCTTAGGATTCAGATAGACTCTCTGGTTGTCTCAGTTGAATACTTTCATCCACTGACGGTTGCAGATATAGTTTTCTACATTGATCCTATTCAATGCACCGAGTGCACTAGATTCTTTTGTCCAAAGACGCTTCGATGATTTTAGACTCATCATATCACATTTGATCCCGCTCAAATGCTAACAAAAGAATCTACAACTTTAACAAGATAAAGGCACCTAACCTTATAACTTAAGTTGTGAATGCGTATTCGAGACTAACTAAAGAATTGTGTCTACCTTATACATATCCAGATGTACGAATAATTCTTTTGTTTCTCATAGTCTCTTAACCTTATGATTATTTACTTTTGACAATTAATATAATTGCTATAATAATCATTATATCAGAAATCATTTTATTCATATGAAAAGATTGTCAATTACACTATTACACTCTTGCTATTGAGCATAATCCTAACATGAACATTAGCTGGCCGATGTGTTTACAAAACCCTTGCAGAATTCTCGTTTCGCAGTTCTTAGACACAAACTTGTCTTGGACAGATCTAAGCTAAGTTTCAGGGGGGATATTGAGCATAAGTCTTCTACGGTAGATGCAACAGGTATTGCAGCTGATGAATCTACCAACTCAGCTTCTGTTTGTTGAAGTCAAACAAAGTTAGCCAAGTCAGCAATAGATATTTGTATTAGATAGTCTAATTTCAACCATTGATCTTTGTATTAGATGGACGGTTGTAGTCAAGCTAGATCTAACTACAAATATAACATTGTTCATATTCAGATCATTCATTAAAATAAAAGTGATAAATTTCTATTCTGGATTTTTCTATTTCTTCTTTATTTTCTCTAAGTTCTTGTTGTGCTGGTCTTGCTCCTCTTCATACCTATCACTTTCAATTGTATGACCTTAGAATTTTTTTCAACTTTGTAAAAATCACTTTGTTTCTTTATTGCAATTGTGATCGTCTTTGCTCTAGTTTTATTTCCATCTTATTTCCAAGTTTTAATTTTTAATTTTTTAATATATGACCAAAAAAAGTCCTATATATATATTGGGTAACCTTATTCTAGTGGATACACTTTAAATTTTTAATGAAAACACTTCTTTTCTTTTGTAGCTGCAATAATGTTAAAAGTTCAGATTGAGTTTGTCTATTCTTGTCCCTCTGTAAGATAATCTTAAATAATCTCGACGAGATTAAGTTAATTTGGTGGTATATCCTTTACACACATTGATAAGTTATAGATTTTGAGATATATTTTATTTCTTCAAACCCTATATTTGTAATTGTTGAAATCCATCACTTTCTTGAGAAAATACTAAAGAGAAAATGATGAAGAATTGAAAGAAAAGATTCTCTTATTTTTATTAAAAAATCTTGTCGCTTTTACATGAACTATCAGCTCTATTTATACATAATTCTAACAACTGAGTATGCTAACAACCTTTTGCATACTCGGCTCATTCTTAAAACAAAATTTTACTGAGTTGGCTTGAATAACAAACTAACAACTTTCTAACCAACTTTCCCTCCAAATCCTTCTAACATATTTTCCCTCCAAAATCGTGTTAACTATTATGACCATGCCAGCTGTCATGATCAGTTCTTTGCTCTTAATCATCATGCCATCTCTCATGATCACTCCTCTGCTTTTGTTACTTGCCATACACCCTCAGCTCACAATATCGGCTGAGCAACCTCTGTTGCTAGTTACAGCACTATTGTGCATACTTATTGCAACACTGCTGTGTATACTTGTTGCAGCATTCTTGTCACCGTTGTTTCTATTTGTTGCACTACTTCTAACATTCCCTTTCAAACATAAGGGATTATCAGTCACATTAAGTTTGCCATGAAAATAAAGAAACCAAGGACTAGGAAGAGGCTTAGTGAAGAAATCAGCTCTTTGATCCAAGGAAGGAACATGATTTACAATCAATTCTCTTTAGAGAACCTTATCCCTAACAAAATAAATATCAAGTTCAATATGCTTAGTTGTAGCATGAAGAACTGTATTTTTGGACATTGCTATAGTACTTTAATTGTCACATCATATGACAGGAACCTTTACTAAAGAGATGTGAAGTTCACCAAGTAAAGACTTGATCCATGTTATTTCTGCCACCACTGAAGCCAAACTTTTGTACTCAGTTTCTGTAGATGACTGAGAGATGGTGTACTGTTTCTTGGCACTCTAAGTAACCAAATTAAAACAAAAAAAGACACAAAATCTAGTGATTATTGATTTTCTGTCATCTGGGTTAGTTGCCTAGTTAGCATTGGAGAAGCTTATAAGATCAAAAGATGAGAAGCTTCGGACAAACTTAAGTCCATAGGTGGATGTTCCTCTCAAGTACCTAAGAATTTGTTTGACAACCTTAAGATGTTCATCAAGAGGAGCTTGCATAAATTAACAAACTTTGTTCACAGCATAGGAGATATCTGGACATGTAATGGTAACATACTAAAGAGCCCCAACCAGACTTCTATAGTGTGTGACATCAGTCACAGGATTGCCTTTGTAGGCAGACAACAAAGCACCTGTACTAGCAACCACAGGGGAGGGAAATGGTTTTACTTGTAACATATCAACACTCTTTAACAAATCAAGAATGTATTTATGCTGAGAAATGTGTATACCAGTAGAGGTAGGCAGGACCTCAATGCCAAAGAAAATAGTGAAGTGATCCTAGATCCTTCAAGGAAAAGGTAGCGTGAAGTTAATGAACCAAGGCATTTATAGCAGCGTCATTATCACCTGTAACAATAATATCATCAAAATAAACCAAGATGAAAATGGTATGTGATATGCCAAAGAGTAGAAACAAAGAACTATTAGTTTTGGATTCATTAAACCTAACCTGTAACAATGCACTCTTGAACTTATCAAACCAGGCACGTGGGGCCTGTTTTAGCCTATAAAGAGCCTTGTGAAGCTTGCACACTAAAGTAGAATCAGAGGACTTAAAACTAGAAGGCTGGCACATGTACAGTTCTTTATGTATGCTACCATTAAGGAAGGCATTGCTGACATCAAACTGCCTTAATTTCCAGCCTTTGTTCACTGTAAGAGAGATGATAATTCTGATAGTTACAGACTTGATGACAGGGCTAAACATTTCTATAAAGTCAATACTAGGTAATTGATGGGATCCCTTAGCCCCCAAATGTGCTTTGTGTTTCAAGACAGAGCCATCTGGGTTCGTTTTCACTAAAAAGATCCATTTGCAGCCAATAACTTTCCTATCCTTGGGTGGTTGGACAAGATTCCAAGTTTCATTCCTCAATAGGGCTTGTTACTCATCTTGTGTTGCTGCAAGCCAGCTAGGATATGCCAAGGTTGAGTTCATTAATGTGGGTTCAATATTATCTAATTCTGCAATCCAAACCTTAGGTTTCTTCACACCAGCTTTAGCTCGAGTGATCATGGGGTAAGTGTTAATATCTGCAGTATTGTGCATTTCAGCTACAGCAGAGGGAATATCAGCTTGTGGCAATGGAGATTGCTAAGGTACTAAAAGTGGTGTTGAACCTCTAAAGGGCAAGTCACTAGGATGTGGTGACATAGAGGATGATAAAGACCCAGTAACGTGTGACAATGACCCAACAGCTGATGTAGAAGAGACTAATGGTATTTGTAACTTGAACAGTAAGATAACTGGTGGAAGTAAAGAAGTAGAGGTTTAATGAGGTTTAGAGATGGAGGTACCAATCGTTTTAGCATAAGGTAACTGAAGTTCATCAAAAATCACATGTCTAGTAATGTATAACTTTCCCTTGGAATCTAAACATTTATAGCTTTTGTGACTGGCACTGTAACCCGGAAAAGTGCAAAGAGTGCTTTTGAATTCTAGCTTGTGTTTGTTGTAAGGGCTTAACTAAAGGAAACACAAGCATCTAAACACCTTATGGGTCTTGAATTCTGGTCTGATATGGAACAAAATTTCATAGGGAGACTTGTGCTGAAGTGTAGGGGACGACATTCCATTAACAAGGAAAGCATCTGCTAGAAAAGCCTCATCTCAATATTTGATAGGCATAGATGAATGTGCAAGCAAGCTCAAACCAGTCTCCACTATGTGTCTGTGCTTCCTCTATGTGTATACGGACAAGAGTGTCTAAAAACAATTCCATATTCCTTTAGAAACCTGTTAAAAACTAAAACTTCTTTCCCATAATTTGTTTGCAACATCTTGATAGTGAAAATTGAAGTTCTACTTGATTCTTGAATTGGATAAATGTAACATAAACTTCACTCTTACCTCTTCAAAGATGTATCCATGTGTGCTTGGAATAAACATCAATGAAACTAACATAGTATTTAAACCCTTTTGAAGAAAGAAGAGGAGTTGGTCCCGATACATCTGCTACTTTGAGTTCTATGGGCAATTTGTATTGTGTTTTGAAAGCTGAAAATGGAAGTTTATGTGCTTTACTTGACAAGCATCACACAACAAAGGAGAATAGGTATTTTACATTGATTCAACACACTTTTTACAATAGACGAGGAGGGGTGACCCAACCTCTTGTGCCATAAATGTAACTGCTCTATTTACAATGGATGTATCACAATTATTATTTCAAATAGAATGTGAACAACTTGACAATAGATAACTTGATTTTAGGATCAAATACTAATACAGAAGGAGCAGAATGAGAAAAATCAAACTTGGATTGAGGATGGTGCGAGACATTGGAAAGGAGAGGTAAGTCAAAGGCATAAAGTCCTCTTTTAAGAACACCTTGAAGAAGAACTCTCTTCGAGGCCTGATCCTTCACAAGACATAGTTGAGGATAAAATTCAATGAAAACATTATTATCTTTAACAAACCTAGAGATACTGAGCAAATTCTTTTTTATTTGAGGAATATGCAGTATGTTTTTAAGTACTAAAGAGTGTTTATAAGCATGAAATTGATTATATACAATTGAAGAGATGTTCAAACCTGTACCATTACCAACATATATCGTGTCCTTGCCTTGATATTCTATTTTGTTTAGCAGCTAGTTATCATCTGGTGTGTAGTGGTTTGTGGCACTACTATTAGGATACCACATGGAGTCAACCATCACTTCTGGTGATACAGTCATTATAGCCATCTGTACATTAGATCCTCCTATGTTTAAGATATTTGGACTTTGCATATTGTTTTTCTAAACTTGGAGGTTTTATCATAACGGTAGTAACACCTATGTGCTTTATGTCCCATTCTTCTACAGATCTGGCAGTAGACCGTGCCATTATTATTGTATTTTCCTCCACCTCTTCCTCTCCTTCCTCTATTAGAACCTTGTCCTGATCTTCCTCCATTGTTTGAGGCTTGATTATTGCCTCTTCCATATGCAGATTGATTCTTTCCACCAGCATTGTTCCCCTTCTTATTTAACTGCCATGTTGAAATTCAAAGATAATTTGATTGTGTTGATCAATCCTCACCTCATGAGTGAGTAATAAAGTTGTGATCTCAGCCAATGAATAGGTATTTGGTATTAAGGTTATTGGTATAACAAAAGGATCATATTAAAGACCTAAACCACTCAACACATACATAATTTTATCCTCATTTGTCACAACATATCCTAGGTGTGCTAGAGCATCAAAGATGCTTTTCTTCTTGAGTAGATATTCACTCGTAATAAGACCACCTTTCCTCAGTGTTTGTAGTTGGATCTTGAGCTGCATCTTGTTTGCTCTTGATATTTAAACAACGAGTCTCTAAATTTTATTTTTTTTATATCTATAAGAACTGATATTTATTTTATTTATTAGTAAAAACCTTTACCACCGAAAAGACTAATTTATTGGATTGTAATATCCACTTATTTATATATAATATATTAATATATGGCCCTTTTATTACTTTTTAGATTTTTAATTGACAGATGTTACAACCCAATAAATTAGTTTTAAATTTTAAAATTATCTACCAGATGAATTAAATCATACTTTTTTATTTTCAAGTTTAATGATTCATGGAATTAAGTATATATGCTTTTGATGCAATATTTAAGGACAAGATTCACGATTTTTTTTAAAAAAAATTTTCTCACTTTGACTTAGCATAACACCAATTTGTTCATGATATTTCTAAAGGCTCAAGATAATGGTCGACTGAATTATTTTATTGCTTCCACGTGCATCTGCTGCAATAATTTCTATATGTGATCAGTATAGGTAAGTTTGGTAGAGCTTTTAAATAAGCGTTTTTAACTTATTTAATAACATTTGGTCCAAAAGTCGTTTGGTAAACATCTTGAAAGTAGTTTATTGGATAATGTAGTTCAAAGCGATATCTAAAAATCGAAGTTGATCCAACCCAACTTCAACTTCTAGCTTAAGCGGGAAGCAGGTCATAACCTTAAATAAAATTATTTTGGACCAAATTATCCCTCATCTTATATTAAAATTAAAAAAAATAACCTTAAATATTTTATATCTACTTGATAAGAACTTAATAATATTTGAAATGAGAAAATATTGTTATTAAAAATCCTATTTTGTTTATCTTCAATATTTGACAAAAATAATTAAAAATTTTACTAATCTTTATTTTGTTAGTTAAAAATTATTTTTTTTATAATTAATGTTAGAAGATAATTATTAAATTTAATTGAGTATATTTTCATATTACAATTAAAGTAAAAAAAATTAAAATATACTTATGGTATATAAACAGAATTTTCATTAACAAATTAAATAATTTAATTTTACTATAATGTCCATTTGGTCATTTTATATTTTCACAGCAGTTCAGCCATATAGTTTACCAAACAATTTAATACAGCTTTTCTTTCTGACCACACCACTTCTATAAATATAGTTAATCAAACACTCAACTGTTTTTTTTTTTCCAAAATTATAGTTAAAATTGCTTTTAAAAAGGTTACAGCCACATCTACGTTTTTCGTCTTTTTCCACAGCACAGCTCTACCAAACTGGCATATGCTGCAATAATTCATCTGCTTATCTTATTGCTTCCGCGTGTATCCGCTGCAATAATTCATGTATGTAATCTGCTGAAAGACTTATCTTTTATGTCTCCTAGCTCCGAAACATAATTCTTCTATCTTTTGAATGGAGATCTGTTCTTGTCGTTCGAATACGACAATTTGCTTAAGATTTATGCAGACATTTGTTATTTATTTTTTTTCTCAAATTCACTTTAATGGTCTCTCATTTAATGGAAAAGAGATATTGTTTTTTTTTTGGCTTTCATGAATCAGCACATATCTTCTCATTTATCATTTAGGATGTGATTGGTGAAGAGATATTACAATATGTCTCATTTATCATTTAGGATATAATTGGTTACATGTTTGGCATGGATAATGATTAACAAGTAATGTGAAATTTGTTAATATATGGCTTCCACGTATATTTGCCACAATAATTGATGTACAAGATCATGTGGAAAGACTTGCTTTTATATCTCCCAACTCCCATCCCAAACATAATTTTTCTATTTTTAAATAGGAGAAAATCTTTTCTGGATACTATTGAGTGGTGAATTTTTGGTCAATGAATATTTGACACGTGGCAAAAAATACACAAGTATCACTTAGAAAATGCACACATGTCAGCTATGTATCATATATTTAGTGGTGGGATGCATTAT
Organism: Xanthoceras sorbifolium; assembly: GCA_003430845.1. NCBI lineage: Eukaryota > Viridiplantae > Streptophyta > Magnoliopsida > Sapindales > Sapindaceae > Xanthoceras > Xanthoceras sorbifolium. Next base: position 28,593,794 of record CM010621.1, read on the forward strand.
TTATCAACTTACCTAATGCACTAAAATTATCTCTTTGATGAAGATATGTTCTTGTCCATCAAATAGGACAATTTTCTTGAGAGTTATGCTGGCATTTTTTTTTCCTGAAAATTTATTTTAATGATCTAGATATATTGTTTCATTAAATGAAAAAGAGTAATTGTTACGTAAATTACCACAACCTGATCAAACACTGTTCAAACAATCCTGGAGAAGCTTTACTAGTCCTAATTGAGTTCCTAAAAGTCTTCCTTCTTATTCTCATGTGTTAAGCGAAAAAGTATGTGTATGTATATCAGCGGCGTAGCCAGAATAATTTTTTATCTGGAGTATCTTTATTTTTTTAAGTAGTATATTTATTTAAATAAAAACATATATACCAAAAACCTCAATAGTAGCAATAAATTTTATGCATAATATAAATTAACCTACTAATTTGTTAAGTTTTCAATGGCATGATGTCACTTATTGGAATTATTTATTATTGTTTTCCTAACTTTTAACTAATGCCAAATATTTTGAGTTATAATTTAACGAATTTCGTGTACATAAATTTGTGACTGAAATAATTTTCGTTCTTATGGATAAGGTAAATATAGGAGGATTTACAATTTAGTCCTCAAATATTTGGAAGATGTCACTTTTTTACTCGACTTACATGTATTAGGTGTGAAAGTATCAACTTCAGCTTCGGCTATTACCTCTCCATTGCCCATCCAATGTAATAATTTGCATTTTTTTCCCTTTTCACTTGAACCATCCATATGACTTGTAGATGCCTTAGAAAATGACAGGCCCCAAACTTGAAAATAGTTTAATATGAAAATAAACAATTATCAAACTAAATAAATCAAATCTTTAAATAAAATACTTACACACTTAAAACAATACTAAAATATAAAATTAAAAACTAAAACATTTATATGCTTGTAAAACAGTCACAGCATCCTCTGACTGGTCCCACTGGTCTTCGGCGTCCCTACAACGTCTGCATCCGTACCTGTACCTGTACCTGGGGAGGTTGGTTTTAAAACATAAAACTTTAATGAGCTAAACGAGCTCAGTGAGTGCTGTTTAATTTCTAAATAAACTTTAATTCTTTTTCTATCAATTTCTATTAACCTCCCTGAAATCTGAAAAGAATATAAATCTGTTTTCTAAAAATACTAAACTGATAAACTATTTCTGAAAACTATTCTGAAATTCATACTAAAAATATATTGATATCTAACTTCTGAAAACTGTTCTGAAAGCTATACTGAAAACTATTCTGAAATCTAATTTCTGAAAACTGTTCTGAAAACTATACTAAAAACTATTCTGAAATCTAATTTCTGAAAGCTGTTCTGAAAACTATACTGAAAACCTTTCAATATTTCTGAAAATCAATAAACTAATATATTATACTTTTATGAAATCTGAAGAACTGAAATAATATATTTTTCTAATAACTGAAATGCTAACATAATATACTTTTCTAATAATATCTTTCTGATAAAACTTTTATGATAAAACCTTTATGATAAAACTTTTATGATAAAACCTTTATGATAAAACTTTTTTAATAAATCTTTTATGATAAAACTTTTATGATAAATCTTTTCTGATAAAACTTTTCTAATAATTCTTTTTCTAATAAATACTTTTCTGATATTGCTTTTCTGATAAAACCCATTGAACCCTTCTGATTTCTAATACTCCATAGGACGACGTAACTGGCGCCGTACCATATGGAGAGTGTCACTAGGTGGCTAATCTGGCGCCACACTGGTGACTTCTGATATTCTGATAAAAGACATCTCACTGTCTATGTGCGGTATACTGCGTCACAACATATAGCGAGACAACACTCCAATGTGTGAGCGACTGATAGACTCGACAGACTCAACCCCCCCTGGAGTTAGCGGACTGTCCCCACTTAACTTGCCACACATAATTGGGATGTACCGACCGGGTCTACTTCTGATAAATTCTGATAAGTTCTGATAATTCTGATAAATTCTGAATTCTGATAATAAATGGGTATCCATGGTTTGAAAACTATTTTCTTTATTTTTGAAAACTAGCTTTTAATAACAAAAATAATATAAAATATACATCAACCATATTTCTTTTAATGAATATTTCTAAATTTCTAAGGTATAACAAAAATACTTCAATTAAAATATAATGGAGCATAAATTCTATTTAAATGATGAACCACATATAAATGAATAAATGTGTATATAAAATCACAAATAATTAAATTAACCTTGGAAACATAGTAAAATATATTTCAACTAAAAATATGATTTTGCTTAAAATATTTTAACACTCACAGATTTCTGGTTTTCTCAAAACTTGGTGCTCCGGTTCCTTGTCTCAATACATTTCTTGCCTTTCTGCATAATTTCATTTCCTCCTTAAAGTAATATATTTCCAAATAAATTATTAATATAAATATAATCACTAATACAACAACTCTATTAACATGTTTAACACTTTATTCTAAATTTCTTCTATTATAATAAAATCAATTGCATTTAATTTAATATAAATCATGTCAATCATACGATTCCTCTACTTGATCGAATTTCAAACATTCAAATTCGACATGATTTCTAGAATCATTCAATTTCTCTTAATTCGAATATCATACAACACAATCCAATACATTTTCTTGGATTTCTAAACACCAATTTGTATCAATTCATACAAATACAACGTTTAATACTTAATTACCCATAAATCGAATTCTGTATACTATCAATTTCAATTTCTATACAATTTCTCATATTAATCTTCGTCAATTTAACATAAGTAAATTTCTTTCACTTAACAACATCAAATTCAAACTCAATTAAACTAATTATAGCTTCAATTTCGAATTTAATTTCAAAAATTCCAAAATTAGTGCTTCAATTTCAATTCTAATTAAAAAAAATACTCAAAACTAATGATTCGATTTTATTCTAAACACAACATCATACAAATTCCATACTACAAATTCACTAATTTGAGAATCATTTTGATTTCTTATTTAACGATTCTAAATTCATACCACCAATTAACTTAAAAACACTCAAATTACTCAATTAATATCTCAATTTAACAATTCAAACTCAAAATCATCAAGTCCCCAATCCTTTACTTACTAATTTTCTTAATTTTTATTCTAATCAACTCCAATTAAATTAATTTCAAATAAAACACTACTAAATACTCAAATCAAACACTCAAATTAACAAAACCCATCATCAAAATCATCATCCAAACATTCAATTTCATTTATATTAACAATCAATTTCAATAATAAATTAAAACTCAATCAATCTCAAAAATCAATTCAATTTCATCAATTGTCAACTACTAATTCTACAACCCAATTTTAATTTCATCAAATTCAAACCAAATCAACTTCATAAATCACTTACCCAAGGTTCCTAGACTCTTCTTCTTCTTCTTCTTTCTCTTTTCTTTTTCTTTTCTTTTTTTCTTCTTCTCCCTCACAGTTTCTGCAGCTTTTTCTTCCTTTCCCGCTGCTGCCTCTTCTTCTTCTTTCTCTCTACTTTCTTCCTTCTTCCTTCTTGGCCGAAATTCTGCTCTCTCTCACCTCACATGGCTGCTTCTTCTTCTTTTCTCCTTCTCCCGCAGCTTCTTCCCTTCTCCCGCAGCTTCTTCTTCTTTTCTTTCTTCTTCTGGTCGAGCTGCTTTTTCCTTCCTTCAGCTGCTGCTTCTTCTTCTGCTGGACCGGACCTCTTCTCTCTCTCTCTCTTTCTTTTCTTTCTTCACCGCTTCTCCTCCTCTGTTTTCATTTCTGTTTTCCTTCTTCAATTTTTCTGATTCTTACACACACACACACACACACACACACACACACACACACATATATATATATATATATTATATTTACCATTTGCCCATCACATTTTAAAACTATAAAATGGCCACAACTTAAAAACATATTCACATAATCTTGATCACAATCTTTTGATTTACAATTTAATCCATAACAATCCATTAACTCTTTTCCACAAAAATCCATTTCAACTTACTTTTCCATCAATAAATTAAATCACAACCTCATATCGTAAAAATATATTTTGACTTCCAATAAATATTCTTAATACTCCAATTTATGGACATCCTTACTATGTTCTCCAAAACTTATAATTTAAATTTCTTAAATACTTTATAAAACCTTATTAATCATCTGAAACCATTCCAGATATTTTTCAAGTCCCTGATACCCTTTTCGGAAACTTTCAGATCCATCAAATAAATTTCACTATAGTACCGTACAACCAATTATGGAAAAATATATTACAATACCGGCATGTGTACAGTACATGATATCGGGAGGGTGTATTACAGAAAATGACTAACATTTGCATATAAAATTAAAAGTGATTAAAGGTCAATAAATCTCAAAATAATATTTAATTTATTAATTAATAAAGTTTATTCAAATTTACCTTTGCAGAAGTTCCAGCGATATTCACACATTTATTACCTCCCGATAAATTTGAGGCACTTGAATATTGTAGCTTCAAAAATAAAATATAAATTTTCAATAGTCATTGAATCTTTATAAACTTATAAAGTTTTAAAGAAGACAAATATACTATATATTATTTGATTTTTATGTTATGTACCTTATGCATACTATTAGAAGGACCTCTTCCTACACTATGTCCTCTATCATTTGTCTGAAAGTAAAAAGTAATTAAAATCAATTGAAATATCATTATAAATTAATCTAATACTATAGATTTTTTATAACACGTTACCTGCATATTGAATACAAAATTTTGCAAGTCTTTAAGTTGTTGCTTAACAGCGTTCAACTCATCTTCATGTCTTTTATTTAGTTTTTTCACCTCTTCTCGAAGCTGTGCTGCAGTTTGTTTACCAGCCATAGATGCATTTACTCTTGTTAGTGTTATGCTACCACCAAGTCCTCTAACTCGACCTCGATGCTCTTTCCTTAAAACTTGAGATACAGCATCATCTGAAATTGATGTTGCTTGATTTCCAGAAATTCCCTCAAATTGTTTCTATACGTCATGCAAAATATTAAGAATTAAAAACACATAACAAATATATGAATTTATATATTAATTGATGTGTGTGTGTGTATATATCTTTATATATATATATATATATTAATTACTGTCACATACAATTATTTTTCCGGCATCTTCTGTCACTGGTGTCCCATCTTTGTGTTTGTGGCCTGCAATCTAAGTTTCCACCCTATCAACCTCTGTATCTTCTAAGTCTCCACTTTCAATAGATTTTTTAGCCCTCTACATTATTATATTACATTATTAATATATTTAAAGTGTTTGCGAATAATACTTGAGAAGTTGAGATGGACTAAACAAACTAGATAGTTTTAATAATAAAATAAGATTGTTACGTTAAATTCTTACCAAATTTTCACGTAATCGTGCCAATCCCTTACGACTAGTTGTATGTGGAGCTTTATTCTTTTTTGCCAAGTCGGAATATTTGCTACTGATTATCTACAATAATATAAAAGTAAAAGCAGAACCATATATATGACAATATGTTTGGCTAGAATTATTAAAGTACACTTACATCAAACTCTGAGCACAAGCGATTTGAGACAAATTGGCTCCAATCTTCATCAGTTATGTTAGTTGGCTTCAATAATTGGATCATTCTACCAGTTTCAGGACCGGAAGAAAGTTCTCTAATTCGTTTTGTTAGTCGACTTATGTATTGCCTCCAACAAGTATTTATTGAATTAAATACGTTACTTTTACGAACATCATCCAAACCAAACCTTACCTACATGTATAAATTTCATATAAAGAAAACATGATTAACATATATAAATATAATTTCAAAGGAAAAATAAAAATAAAATATTGTATTCATACCTTCGTGGTCTCCCACACACTGTTTTTCACTACATCCGGTACCTCTGGCCAACTTGACTACGTTATTGGAATCATTGGAGTAGTAATTGTTCCAATACACGTGCTTAATGCTATAGAAGAGTCTCCAAGTGGTTGTCCTAACTCATTAAAAGTGACACCAATTTCTTTGGCTTTTGCAATTTTATTAAAATTTATTTGGTTCGGTTCCCTTCCCTTTATTTTATTACTTGAAGATGGGGTATCACTAGGATCTTCAGTTGACATCTGAAATATGATAAGGTTATAAATAATAAGGCAATATATCTGTAACACCCCCTAACCCAAAAATCGTAACCATTTCTTATCCATTTAAATGCAGAACTCACTGTAATAATTAAAAAAAATTTAAGAAATGACAAACATGACCATCATATAGTTTGAGAAAAATGATAATAGAGATTGACAACACAATATATATATAGAGTAGAACATTTATTTTTTTTCATTATAATGAAAATAACTTCAACTTAATTTATTAATATAAATTTGGAATTTAAACTCACTAATTTATTATTAATTCTCATATTCTAAAAGTTAAATAATGAAGATTTAATTACAGCACCATATGAACTTTTCAAGTAAAACAGTTTATTTATTGTCCTAAAGGATCCTAGAGCTTGAGATGTTAAAGTTAGAAAACCAAAAGATTACCTAACAAGCTAGCACATGCTTCTTGTTGTTTTTCAAGCACTTATGATCTCAACAATCAATCGAACAAGTAGTCATACATAGGCATCTAATTAAGTGAAATCACAGACATATTATAAAGTAGCCTGATGGTTTGAAGAAACGAAGGATTTTGATTACTATTGTAGTATTTTGATTGCTTTCTATGATTTTCTTTCAAATTCAATTTTTTTTTTTGTAGTCTTTGGGATATGGAGTTATGTCACTACAGATTTACATGGTTGCTGTACTAAAATTTTAGATGATCTAGTTTATGCAACTCAGCTGGGGTTTGTTGTTTTTGTATTTTTCATGATTAATAATTTTATTTCTCATTTTTAATATAGATAGCATTCATTTCAAATTATTATTATAACCTTCTATTGATGGGCAAGAATCAAACTTGGAACTTAGTGTGAGAATGTTCATGGCTAGTTCTATGTATATATTTTTTTTAATTTCCTGCCCCCTTTACAGTTTTTTCAGATGGAAGAAGTACCCTCTAATTAACCACTAATAAGACAGAGTAGTTTAAATAATCTAATTTATGCAAGTCTGAGTTTGTTGTTTCAGTCTTATGGCTGGGGTTATGGTACCGTTGTGTTGGCCTTTTTCTTCCATGAAACAAGCCATCATCTTTTGTTATTAATCTTAAGTTCCTGGTATATGGATACATTTAAAACAAGCCCTCAAACTTTAACGCATGTATGCAGTTCTTCTGGGCAATATTTTGATAGTTTCTATTTATAAACATCTACATGCAAGTCTTTAAAACTAACAAGTTGTTGATTGTTTTATGATTCTTTAATCTATTACTTTTTTAGGATTGCAAATTTAGTACTCCGAAAATTTTCACAAAATAATAATGGAGACAAAGTGCAGTAGCAGTACATGGTAAGTTGAGTCATATAAATTATTTGAATAAATTGTGTAATAGATTATAAAGATATGATATTCAATATTCTCTAAGAATATATTCCTTATTTTGGAGTGAAAAAAGCATCTCGTAATATAAACATTTTGTCAAATATTCTAGAATTTGCTGTTGGCAGGGCTTAAGTGAATGGGACTACATTGTCAACATTAGAATCATGGAGTTCATATGCCTTATCCATTAGAATTAATATGCGCTGATTCTTACTCATATGCCGTATATCTTTAAGAACAAAAGGAGCCTGCCTTGTTGATTATCAAAAAAATCAAATATTTACAACTTAAAATACCAAAATTCTCCAAGCCACAATCACACATACCCAGAAAAGGAAATGATCACAAATAAATCCCCAGTATTGGAAAAACATAAATAAATCACAGAAACATAAATCAAGCACCATATCAACTTTTCAAGTCAAAAGAAGATTTATATAAGACAAGTATTACCTGTGCGAGGCAGCTGTGCGAACAAGGGGCTGGGGCTGCGGAGGTGGGCGGGATGTTGGGGCTGTGTGAGGTGGGCACGCTGGGGCTATGCACGGTTGGCGCTGGGCGGCTGTGCATAGTTGGCGCAGGGGCTGTGCGCTAGGGCTGGGGCTGTGCGCGGTGGGCAGCTGGGGCTGTGCGAGCGAGCTGGGAGCGGCTGTGCGAGCAAGCTGGGCACTGCAGTTCGATCGAGCTGGGCACGGCTATGCGAGCGAGCTTGGCGACATGATGCTGGGGCTGTGTGATTGGGGCTGCTGCGGGGCGATGGCGCTGGGGGCGGGAGAGCTGTGAAAGGGATGGAGGATAGGGGAGCGGCGGTAGGAAAGAGAAAAAAAATAAAATGTACAAAGTTAGGGTTTTTGGAACGAAAGGGTGAAAAAGAATCTAATATCCACTACGGGCATTTTTGGGCCTAGTAGTGGATGGGCTTATCCACTACGGGCCAATGCTGCCCGTAGCAGTAAAACATTTATATACTATGGGCGCGCCCTAGGCCCGTAGTGGAAGACGTTTCTTACTACGGGCTTCTAATGGCCGTAGTGGTTAACAAATTATCCACTACGGGCATTTTTAGGCTCGTAGTGGATAGGTTTATCCACTACGGGCGCATGCTGCCCGTAGTAACAAAAAAATTTATCCACTACGGGCCTTTAAAAGCCCGTAGTGGATAATTAAATATCCGCTACGGTCGCACCCTGGGCCCATAGTGGAAGACATTTTTTACTACGGGCTTTAAATGCCCGTAGTGGTTAACAGATTATCTACTACGAACCTTTAAAAGCCCGTAGTAGATATATTTATTAAAAACGGGCCCTCTTCGCCCGTAGTAGATAAATCGTAGTAGATGGGCTTTTTTTTTTGTTGTGCTAGTAGGCTTCACAAATTCAGCAGGTTTAGGCTCCGGTGGCCTAGATTCAGCTGCATAAGCACTAGACTCCATCAATTCAGGTTTGAGCAACTTGCTTACATGTCAAAATCAGGTACCAACAGCACCGACAACATGGTCAAGTGATAAAAGGACAATTACAACTGTCACTAACAGACAGAGGAGGAGAAGAAATCATGATTCGCTGCATAAGCACTCAGCATCCCATGGTGGACTTGCACAGTGTGCAGAGATCAGTAAAGTTGATGTTCATAGAAGGAAGAAGAAGAAGAAGAAGCTGAGCACTTACCAGGTTGCCATGTCAGCTAGTTAGTTATGGAATCAGCTGACATAGATCAAGTTAGTTACAGAGTTGTAGAGATTGCTTAAATTGTATAATTAAGAATTAGACGAAAAGAATTATGAAGATTGTTAGAATTTTGTTTTGAGAAGTTGACTTTTATATATTACGTAGCTAATGTATTAGGTTATTAATTAATGAGAATGAAAAATGCCTCACTTCATGTTGAGTTCAACACTTCAACAATGGCTGCCATAGTTTTCTGATTTCATCTTTAAGCTTCTAATATTGTTAACTTGTTCTTTATCATATTTTATTTATTTTTCACATGGTATCAGAGCTGCTAACTAACGTCAATGACTTCCAGCTCGGTTAACATCAATCTCACTAACAGCTCAGTATCTCAAGTTGCTATGAAGGTGGACTTTGCTTCACTAGCAAAGACTCTTAACTAAAATCTGCCACTCAATGAAACTTGACAAAAGTAACTATATCTAGTGGAGAACTCAAGTTGTTCTAGCTATTCATGCATTGGATCTTGAAGATTACATAGATCTCTTTGTTGCTTAACCTTAAAAATATGTTGAGGTTCCATCTTGCAAGTTAAGCTTAAGGAGTTAGTGGCAATTACTCTAGCAATAAATCAGAACAACAATAAGTTTGGCAAAGCATTTACGAGACTTGCAATTCTGAAAAACAATGCAATAGGTCTTGTACCATGCAATACAAGCAATCAACATAATCAAGCATGCAATGGTGATTATCTCAAGTTTGATGGAAGTGCTTGTGCATAGGATTATCATGAAGCTGATGCACATCAGCTGAACTCTAGATTTGTTAAGTTGCTAAGTTAGTTACAAATCAGTTATTCAAGAATCTGATGTGGCAACTTGGTTAATTCTATTATTGATGACCGTGTATATATTTGAGCTAGTCTCATTCTTGTAAGGTTACTGAGTTTTATAAAAGTCAGAAAGAGAGAAATTTTCTCTAAACACATCTATGGCTTCTCTTGGATGATTAGCTTCTTGAGCTCAAGAGAAATTCTAGCTTGTAGACTGTGTAACTTCACATGGTAGCTTGATGATGAGTTGCTAGCGTCAATGGCTTCTTCATCAACTGCTGATTCTGGTCTCAACCTGAGTAGTCTGATATCTGCGACTCCAACTATGGATCTGAACTTCATAGCCAAAACCTTGTCATTTAACGTCTCCATCAAACTTAATAGGAGCAACTATATCCACTGGAAAACTCAGCTTCTTCTAGCGATTAGAGCTTTGGATCTTAAAGAATGATCTCTCCTTTAACTCAAGTTCCACCAATATTTATCAAAGTTCAAACCATAACTATAAATGGTGAATCAATGATTGAATAATAGGTCAATGTATCTGCTGTTACCTAGAAAAAGTCAGATCAACTTCTTCTTGGTTGGCTTATTTCTACGGTCAGTCCGTGTCTTATTGGTCAGGTAACAAGATGTAAAACTTCTTTAGAACTGTGGCTCAAACTTGACAGGTTATATCCGCAACAATCTATAGATAGGATCTTGCAACTGTGACAGCAGCTACAAATAATCAAGAAAGGAGGAGATTCTTTGAGTGAGTTTACCATGAAGATAAAAGATATTGGAGATGCATTGATGGCTGCTGGAGAGGATGTACCTGATCGAGATTTGATCCTAGCACTTATAAGTGGAGTTGGCCACGAATATGATGTTGTTGTGGTCATGATATCTTCTCAACATCGCACAATGTCTTTAGAGGATGCTCAGTTTCTTTTTTTGATGTATGAGCAGCGAATTGATCAGCTTAACTCTACAACTCAGCTTAACATAGCTGGTGCTTCAGCTAATTTTACTGCCAATCAACCTGGAAACTATGACAAAAAGGTGGTGGCAATCCTGGTCCAAATAACAGAGGCAATGGCAGAGGAAGAAATGGTCCAAAGGTAAGTAGATATTAACATTCTAATAAGAGGATCTATTGCCAATTATGTTCTAAGCCTGGACAAGGAGCTCTAAAGTGTTACAAACGTTTTGATCAAGGCTTTCAAAGTCCAAATCCATCACCACAGGCGAATTATGTTCAACAGCAAAACTCTTCAACCAACAATGACCAGTTTAATATTGCTCATCAGAATCAGCAACATGGTATGTGTCATCACTATTCTCCAGCTTGCTGTGCCAATTCAGATAATCAAAGTGATCAATCGTGGTATGTGGATAGTGGTGCTACAAACCATATCACTTCTAAATTGAATAATTTCTCTCTACATACTGATTATAGAGGTAATGACAAATTATTGGTCGGAAATGGTGCCCATCTTGATATTAAGCATATTGGCTCTCAAGTTGTTAGTTCAGATACTACACCATATATAGATGTGCATCTCAAACAAATTCTACATGTTCCTCAAATATTTAAAAATATACTTAGTATTTCTCAGCTAACCAAGGACAATAATATTGTTGCTGAGTTCACTAATGTTGGTTGTGTTGTTAAGGATCTGAAAACCAAGAGTGTGCTTCTTCAAGGCTCCATTGACAATGGATTGTATCACATGAGGATAGCTGGTCCAAGCAATGCAGGAATTAATGACAGAAGGTACTCTTCTTCTCGGCCTCCTATGATCCCACATAATGGTTATGTTAGCTGTAATAAAAGCAGTACTTGTTTGGTGCATCACAAATGATCAAAATCTGATGTGTTTGATGTTAATAATGCTGTTAAAAACAATTCTAATATTTGGCATGCCAAACTTGAGCATCCATCTGACCTTGTGTTCAAAAAAGTCATACAAATACAGCATTTTCCTTTTGATGTTAAGTCTCCTACCTTTTGTGATGCTTGTCAAATAGGAAAAATGCATAAATTGCCATTTTCAATGCTTGATATTTCTACTAAGTCGTCATTGGAGTTTGTAGTGATATTTGGGGCCCTTTTCCAATCATCTCTACAGAGGTTTATAGGTACTACATAGTCTTCATTGATGCTTATTCTAGATAATCATGGTGTTTTCCTCTAAGGCTCAAATCTGAAGCTTTTTCAACCTTCTTGATATTAAAAAAAACTTGTTCAAGTGCAACTTGGTACAGCTATTAAGTGTCTGCAAACCGATATGGGGGGTGAATATTTGTGCTTCACTAAACCTTTGGCTTCTATGGGCATCAAGCAGCAAATTTCTTGTCCATATACCCATCACCAGAATGGGGTTCTTGAAAGGAAACACCGCCACATAGCTGAGCTTGGTCTGACCTTACTTATTCATGCTAACATGCCTATTACGTTTTGGTATAAGGCCTTCATTACTGCTACTTTTATCATCAACAATCTTCCTTCTTCGAGTTTGAGTTTTGTTGATGTGCAAATATGGTCAACGGAAATAGCAATGATTATCTATCATTTGAGGGATAAAAATGAATAAAAAGATCAAAATATGAGATTTTTAAAGTGGTTTGGCTTAAGAGAATGCCTACATCCACTGTTCTTTGTATTCAAGTCGAGCTCGCTGAATATAATTGCGGAGCTTGCTTTTTGTATGCTTTTTCTGGAGAAATTGGTAACCTTTGTAACAATGATGATTTGCCCCTTTTATAGTGTGAAAGGGTTGGAGTCATCCTGTTTTGCATAGAATCTATTTACATAAATTGGGGACGAAATTCTATCACTAACAGCCGTGATTTGGATTGAATACAATTGCTGGGATTAAGGAATTTGAGATTGATTGGGAATCTGCTAGCTGACCGAATGCAATCCCTATATCTTCGGGATTCCTCTTTTTATTGGGGCTTCGAGCTGCGTAGCCTGCGAGCTGAGTGTTGTTTCATCTGCGACCAGACAGTTGGCGAAGGTTGTTACTTAACTTCTTTGTGTTTCCCGCGCAGGTCGTTTGCATAGAGCTTATTCCTTTATAGTTTATTGGGCCAGGGCCCATTTTGTTACGATCTGTTGACTCCCTTTGTCTGTTGGGCCTTCTTTAATATTTTAGCATTTTTAGGCCTGTTTGGGCCTAGTGTAATTTGACACATAACAAGTTTCATGTCTCTTTTTGAGAAATTGCACTATAAGAAACCCAGTTACAGCTTCTTCAAGACTTTTAACTGTATATACTTTCCTTACTTGAGAGACTATTCCAAGCATAAGTTGGACATTCACTCCCAAAAGTGCATTTTCATTGGCTACAACCCTTCTCATAAAGGTTATTGGTGCTTATCTTCAAGTGGAAAAATCTATGTGTTAGGTCGAGTATTTTCTAGGTTGGCTAATTCCGTGCAAAACACTCTTTTGTTGTAATTATGTTTGGGAGCTTTCGTTGAAGGCATCAAGATTATCGATTCATTTAGTAAGTTGCTCTCAATCTCACAAAGGTTTTTTAGGATTTCACACACTCATAACATATCAGTCATTATGTTTGTAGGCATCTCATTCATCATTAACATGGTATACGGTGCATAGTTCATTGTATTGCATTCATATGCTATATTCTGCAAATGCATCCTATAGATGGTCACATATCTCTACCTTTCTATCTGAATTGCAAAGCGTGTTCTTCGTGAAAGTTGTTGGCCTATGTGTGTACTTACTTCTATAAGTTTTTCAGAATTTTCTGGGCTGCACCTCGCTAGATATTAGATAGAAACTGGACATAGGTCAGTGTTGGAAAAACAAGGGAGACAGTTTTTGTTTGACATGTATGTGGTCCAATATGTCACCCTTCCTGTCCGAATTATAAATGGTGTTCTTCATGAATGTTGTTCATATATGTGTCTACTTTCTTCTTTAATATTTTCAGAATTTTTTGGGTGGCGCTTCCTTAGATAATAGCTAAATACCAGACATAGGTCAGTGTTGAAAAAACAGGGGAGACAGTTTTTGTGTGTCATGTATGTGGTCCAATATGGCACCCTTACTGTCCGAATTTTAAATGGTGTTCTCATGAAAGTTGTTCATATATGTGTCTACTTTCTTCAGTTATTTTTTCAGAATTTGCCTGGGTCGCGTTTCTCTAGATATTAGCTTGAAACCGAACATAGGTCAGTGTAAAAAACTGCACCCGACCCAACATGTGCGCTCGACCAGTTTTGTATGGCAACCCGACCCGTGGCTCTTTCTATATAAAGGCCACTTCGTCTTTTTCATCCCAATATCAGAAAGAAGAACCCTAGCAGCTCCCTCTCTTCATGCTCTCTCAAATCCAATCTCTTAAAACTCACCCAATCTGTCTTGTATGTCCATGGAATCAAACTAGAGACTTGTGGTAAGTGTTTTTCTTATATGTTGAATTTGTTTTATGATTCATTTCTTTTAAATCTCTTTATTGTTCATGAATGGGAGTTAGATATTGATTAGATGTTGAAAACGTATGGGTTTTGTGTTTAATGCATGATAAGGGATTTAAGAAGTTGAATTAGTACCTAGATAAGTTTATGTTGTGATTTAAAGTGCATTTGTCTTACTTGAATGAACTATACCTCTATCTCACGTGTGTTTAGTGGATTGGTACTAATCTAGGTTGGATCAAAAGTGTTGTTGTTATAATAATTTACTTGTTGCTAGAATCACATTCATATAAACATATTGACTATTTTGTAGAGTTCATGCATTGAATATGTTTGTTTCATAACTTGAAAGTGTTGAAGTTGTTACAAAATTTGTTAGGTCTTGAAATGTGTTTATGCTAAGTGTTATTTAAGTAGATTGTATGCACTAGTTCACTTAACATCATAGATTGTATTGGTCATGCATCCTAATTATATGTTCATGCATCATTGAACACTTAGACCATAATCTTTTGTGTTGTTAGAAGAGCTTGTGTGACTTTGGTGAAGTCTTGTGAATGAGCTCAAGGTTTGCTTCTTGTGGAAAAGTTGCATTTGTGTGGAATTTCACTAGTTGGTTCTTGCGAGACGATAGGTGTAGGTTCACGCCAATAAGAGTGTGAATTCTAGAATAGCTTGAGGATATATGTTTAGTCACCTAGTGGATCTTACGAGATCATTAGGGAAAAGGCCTGCGGGTAGACTAGAGTGGGATAGTCCAAGAAGGGTGAGTCCTTGTAATTTCAACATGAGCGTGTACTGCATTTATCACTAGTGGATTGTCCGTTAAGTGGCCAAGAGTGGTCCCGTGGTTTTTGATCCCTTGTTGGAAGGGGTTTTCCACGCTAAAATTCTTGTGTTGATTTTGTTTATTATTTTCCGCATTTGTTATGTGTTTATATTTGTTGAATTGGTCTAATTAAACTGTTGCTAATCAAAAAATTGGGTAAGAACCTATTCACCCCCCCTCTAGGTTCATATTAAACCGTTGCACTTAAACTTTCACTATGTTTCTCGACATGTGTTATTTAATGAGTTAGAATTCGCTCATCAAACTATGTTTCCTCAGAGATCTCCAACTTCTCCACCTGCTGTTGTTACTCGTGTCAGTTGTCCTCTACATGTTGCAGCTGCTTCCTCAACTCCTTCTGCTCTCAAGCTAGTTGTTGATTTATAGGACACCACTCCCTCTATTACAGCTCCAGTTGTTCCTCCCAACACTATTTTAAATTCATCAAACAATGTTGCCCCTACTATAAATTAGTCTCCACCTTTAGTGTCTGCTCTAACTCCTCAACATCCTATGGTTACTAGACTTCGAAGTGGTGCCATTTCAGCAAAATCATATCAGGCATTCTCTACAGCTGTTTGTGAACCTCTATCTGTTAAGGAAGCTTTGTGCGGTCCTGTTTGGGTGAAGGATATGTAGGAGGAACTCCATGCCTTGCATTCCAACTAAACCTGGACGCTTGTCCCTTTTACACCTAATATGAATATTGTAGGTTACAAATGGGTGTATAGGATCAAATAACGACCTGATGGGACTGTCTTGAAGCATAAAGCCAGGCTGGTGGCTAAAGAATTTCACCAAACAGCTGGCTTAGATTTCTTTGACACATATAGCCCTGTTGTGAAGTCTTCCACCATCAAAGTCATCTTCTCTCTTGTTATGTCTCATGGCTGGGACATCTAAAGTTGACATAAATAATGCCTTCTTGAATGAAGATATCTATGAACTTGTTTATATGGAGCAGCCCCCTGGATTCCTTGATAAGCAGTTTCCTCATTATGCTTACAAATTGCAAAAGGCTCCTTATGGCCTTAAACAAGCGCCTCGCTCTTGGTTCACCAAGTTGAAGACTGCCTTACTCTCCTAGGGATTTAAGAACTCTGCCTCTGACATTTCTCTTTTCAACCATCATCAAGGCTCCACTATTCTGTATCTTCTTGTGTACGTGGACGATGTTCTGCTCAATGGGAATTCTCCTACTACCATTCAAAGATTGATCAATCAGTTGCACCAGACTTTTGCTTTAAAGGTTTTGGGTTGCATCATTTATTTTTGTGGCTTTGAAGTCTATAGGGACAGTTCTAGCCTTTATCTCACACAGTCTAACTATGTCACTGATCTCCTTTCAAAGACCAACATGGTAGATTCTAAACCATATGATACACTATTGGCTCCATTTCTTGATAAAAAATGGGCCTTCATCTTTACCTACCTTTACCTATTATTTCATTCTCATGTAATTATCGGTTGTTTTTGATGTTTTACTCTAGTGTGTAGGTAAAAAGGTTTTGTGGTTAATTGAAGAGCTTTGGTGGGTTAAATCGAAGATTTGAAGAATTATTAGTGCACAACTGTCATGTTTTGGAAGCCGTCATACATTCCACATAATGAACTGCGTTAGGAGTCTTATATTTCTGGAAAGGGCTAGATGTCTACTTTTTGAAAAATTTTATGGTTCATGATTATGAGTTTTCTAGAGGAAGTTATGCTCATTTTTACATCAGTGTGCAGACTCGCAACTTGAAACCATGACTTGGCCAAGTCGTGAGAGCCAAATTTCAGCACCGAGGCTGAAACTCATGCGACTTAGACTCGCGACTTCGCCAAATTGCGAGCGGAACTTAAGTGCCTTAAACCAGTTTACTATAAAAAGAAAAAGGAGAGAAAGCAAAAGGGAGTTTGGCTAGGGCTCTGTTGGGATTTATGCCCTAAAACTTGCAATTGTAAATGGTTAAAGACTTAATAAGAATTATTCAGATTGTCATTCAAGTTTATAAATATTTTATATTCAGTAATACATTCGTATTGTGCAAGAACATCCTAGATTGCAAGATATAATCTCAGAATGAGTATACGATGGTCATATATAGAGATGATTCACTTTGAGATATGCAATCCAATTAATAGTATTACGAAATTAATATAATTTAAATAAAAGAGAATAATTAAATAATGTGATTATTTAATTAATTAAATATTTAATAAAATAATAGAAATTAATAATTATGAATTATTAATACTATTTATTAAATATAAGGTCATGTGATTAAATAATGACTAGGACAAAATAATTAAAATAATTAGATTATTTTAATAGTCCTAAAGGTTATAGGTTTAAGTCTTTAGGCAAACCAAAAATAATTAAAATAACAGGCGTGCACGTGGGCTGCTGTCACGTTTGCGTTGGGGCTGTTTTTTCGTATTTTTTGCGAACGCTTTTTTACTGATTTTTTTGAAAAAATATTATCGAATATTTTTTGAAGAAGGTACAGAAAATTGGAGCGGAATACCATGGGCGAAACGACCCAAGAACGCACCCAAAAGCGCGGCTCGCGCAAGGGCCTCGTACAACTTGCGTGCGTGCAGCTCCGCTACTGGCAGCCGCCCTTTCACATGCATTAGGGTTGTTTAGGGTTTTGTCTTGACCCAGGGTGCGTGTTAAGGTAACACGTGGACCTCTGGAAAGGATGTTGACTTTTGACAAAAATCAAGTTTGACTTGATAAGGAAAATAAAGACAAGAGGAATTCAACTTGAAGAAGAACTCTTGAAGATCAAAGAATGCCTTGAGAATATAATTGTAATTAGAGTTGTTTAAGTTAGATAACGCATGTCACTCGGTCAATTACATATGCTTTATTTATTTTCATGTGATGATTATATGAATGTTAAAGCATTGTCATACATATGAATATCATCTAGATTAGGTGTGCCTACACATGCATAAATAATATGTCATTCATAATTGTCATAATATATTGTTTTATTTTAATGAGATTAAAATAGAAAACAATTTCATAAATGACAATTGAATAATGGATTTAGTTTTTAGGTGTAAAAACTTGGTAATATCAACAAATTAAAGAGTTTAATTAATATGATTTGTTAGATTCTTTGTATTAATTAAGATTAATTAGATTAATTCATTGATTAAAAAGAATCAAATAATGAGATTGTTTTTAGGATTAAAAACTTGGTAATTCTTATTATATTAACTAATCCACTAATAAAAGAGTTTAATTAAATTGATTAGTTAGGTTCTTACATTAATTAAGATTAATAATATTAATTACTTAATTAAAAAGAACCAAATAATGAGATTAGGTTTTAGGAGTAAAAACTTGGTAAGTCTCATTAATTATTAATCTATATATTAAAGTGTTTAATTAGATTAGTTAGGTCATTTTAAATGATAGGTTTTAATTTAACTAAACACCAAAGACATACTTGGACCAAATAATGTGATTTAGTTTTAATTGTTAAAACTTGGTAATTTCAAATTTAATTTCTAATTTATTTAAATAGTTTATGTAAATTAGAAATTGAAATAATAAATTATATTTTAAGAGTTAAAATTGAATAATTTATTATAACTAGTAAACTTAGATTTTATATTAGCCGTAGAATCTAAGTAAAGACTAGAAATATAGAGTTTTAGAAACTCTAAGTTTAAAGAAAATCCTGAACTACAAATAGTGAGTGAGAGAGGGATATATGACATTATATCCCGCAGACTCCATTGTTAGTTCAACACCGTGAGACTCGAGTGGCGCCTCGTGATGGCTTTGTTTTCGTCCTCCCTATGGAGGGTGTCCATAAGAGTCAATACCAAGGTTGACTTTCTAACGAATAGGTTTTCAGAATATATTTTGGGACTGACCTAGCCTACCTAGGCACTCTCAAGTTAAGTTCGTGAATTCTGAAACAATAGGTCACACTCATAAAGGACTTAATTAAGTTGTTAATTTATTGTCCTAATTAAACAAAAACGATGGTTGGTAATATAAGAATAAAGAGTTATTCTGGTGTATTATCCGATTGAGAATGTCTCGATCTAATATGCAAGGATTTGACTTAGTCTACCTAGGCACTTACTTGTGGGATGTTGGATTGTCGCGGCATAGTAACTACTTTTAGGGATTTTTTAGTTCATTAAAATTAAGCTCATGCATCATGTTTAATTTTATGCCGAACATATAGCATTTGATATGAATGTATGAAATGAATGATATTTAGATTTATGTCTTTAAATATCAGCGTTATCTTCTGCATTATTATTTCCTCACAAACGAAACATTAATCGGGATAACTTTATTAAGTGGAACACAACGTGAATACAATCATGGTCTGTAAAGACTTTAAATCTGTGCTTATGGAGGAATATCCTCCAGAGTCTGTAACCAATGCATGACGAGTTACCAAAAGTAAGATCGGCAAAGCAAATGTTGCTAAGCCATCCTGTTCTTGTTTAAAGAAGAGGAATAGGTCTACTGGTAAAGTAAAGGCTAAGCCCAAGATATAGAGCACCATGACTGACTAAGCAAAATGAAAATATTTCCATTGTAATGAGGTTAGTCATTGGAAGAGAAACTGTCTACGGTACTTCGAGGAGCTCTCCAATAGGAACAAAGTGAAAAGTAAATCAGATTTACTTATCAAATCTTGTTTAGTGGAAGATGATTCTTCACCTTGAATAGTAGATTCAGGGGCCACTAACTATTTTTGTTTTTCTTTACATTGGAATGATTATTGGCAAAAGCTGGAGGAGGGGTCCTTTACTATACGCGTTAGAACAGGGGATGTCGTTTCGGCACGAGCAGTGGGAGTAGTTAGACTACAAATAAATATTCATTTTCTTTTATTGAACAATGTATGTTTCATTCCTAGATTTATAAGGAATTTGATTTCTATATCCAGATTACATGAAAAAGTTTCATAAAGTTCTTTTTTAATGACAAATCAGTTATCATTTCAAGAAATGGAATGAATGATTGTTCTGGTATAAACAAAAATGACTTGTATGTTTTAAGACCGTTAATTCATACAACACTGCTTAATACTGAATTGTTTAAAGTTGAAAAACCAAAAACAAAACGACAAAAGATTTCTCCAGATGATGACACGTATCTGTAGCATCTAAGACTTGGACATATAAACCTTGATAGGATAAACAGACTAGTAAAAAGCGGATCTTTAAGTCAGTTAGAGATCGGTACATTTCCTATATATGAATCTTGTTTGTAGGGTAAACTGATCAAGAGACCTTTTACAAGAAAAGGTGTTAGAGCCACACAACCACTAGAACTCATACACTCAGACGTCTGTGAACCCTTCAATATTAGAGCTTTAGGTGGTTATGAGTATCATGTCACATTTATTGATGACTACTCTAAATACGAGTATGTTTCCCTAATGTAACGTAAGTCGGAAACCTTTGAAAGGTTCAAATAATTCCGAACTGAAGTTGAAAATCAATTAGGCAAAACAATCAAATCTCTACGATCGAATCGTGAGGGTGAGTATCTCGACCAAGAGTTTGAATACTACATGGTTGAGCATGGGATAGTATCACAACTCACGGCTCCAGATACACCATAGCAGAATGGTGTTGCGGAGAGGAGAAATAAAACCTTGATGGAAATGGTGAGATCTATGATTAGTTTCTCATAATTACCATATTCTTTTTGGGTATATGCACTGCAAACAACGACTTACATACTGAATGTAGTTCCATCCAAGTCTGTTCCTAAGACTCTCCTAGAGTTGTGGAATAGTCGTAAAGCTAGTTTACGACATTTTCACATATGGGAATGTCTAGTACATGTACTGAAGAATAGAAGTGGAAAGCTGGAACATCGTTCACAAGTATGTTTATTTGCAGGGTACCCAAAGGAAACACGAGGTGGATTATTTTACAATCCATAAGAAAACAAAGTGTTTATATCGACAAATGCAACGTTTCTTGAGGATAATTATATAAGCAATTATAAACCTCGTAGTAAGATTGTGTTAAAAGAGCTAGAACCTGGTACAACCAGTGCTCAGTCAACAAGAATTGTTGATGATGTTATTATTCCACAAACATCTGATAGTCAGATGATTCCTAGTCAGGATACACTACAACCTAGACGTAGTGAAAGGGTTGTTTGACAACCTGATTGCTACTTAGGCATTGGAGAGGCACAGGGTGTCGTTTCTGATGATAGTGTGGATGATCCATTGACATTTAGACATGTAATGGAAGATTCAGACAAAGATGAATGACTTAAAGCCATGAATCTTGAGATGGAGTCCATGTACTCTAACTCAGTCTGGAAACTTGTAGACTTACCAGATGGGATAAAGCCTATAGGATGTAAGTGGATCTACAAGCGTAAGAGAGGAATAGACGGGAAGGTAAAGACCTTCAAGGCAAGGCTAGTGGCTAAGGGTTACACCCAGAAGGAAGGCATTCATTATGATGAAACCGTCTCGCCTATAGCTATTTTTAAAGTCTATTAGGATACTCTTATCCATAGCTGCCTATTTCGATTACAAAATCTGGCAAATGGACATCAAAACTGCATTCTTGAATGGCAATCTAGATGAGAGCATCTATATGATGCAACCAAAGGGATTCGTATCCTAAGATCAAGAGCAAAAGGTTTGCAAACTGCAAATGTCCATTTATCGACTTAACCAGATGGCTAGATTTTGAAACATTAGGTTTGATACTGTAATCAAAACCTATGGCTTTGAGTAGAAAATTGAAGAGCCTTGTGTATACAAGCGCATCATTGACAAGAAAGTAGTTTTCCTGGTCCTTTACATTGATGATATCCTATTCATTAGGAATGACGTAGGAACATTGTCAGAGGTAAAGGGTTGGCTTGCTAACCAATTCCAAATGAAAGATTTGAGAGAGGCAAGTTATGTTCTTGGGATCCAATTGATAAGAGATCGTAAGAACAAACTGTTAGCATTGTCTCAAGCATCGTATATCGACAATATACTTGTGCGATTCTCTATGTAGAACTCCAAGAAAGGTAGTTTACCTTTAAGGCATGGAGTTCACTTGTCTAAGGATCAGTGACCTAAGACACCGCAAGAAATTGAGGATATGAGACAGATTCCCTATGCATGCGTAATAGACAGTCTTATGTATGCAATACTATGCACAAGACCCGACATCTGCATCGCAGTGGGAGTAGCCAGCAGATATCAGTCCAACCCAGGATTGGATCATTGGGTTGCTGTTAAGCATATCTCAAGTATCTTCGGAGAACAAGAAACTATATAACTGTATATTCCCATTCGAATTTGATTCCACTGGGATATACAGATTCTGACTTTCAGTCAGCCAAGGATTCAAGGAAATCAATGTGTGGGTCAGTACTAACCCTTGATGGTGGAGCCATAATTTGGAGGAGTATTAAGCATTCTTGTATTACTGATTCCACCACGGAAGACGAGTATCTAGCAGCTTGTGAAGCAGCTAAGGAGGCTGTTTGACTCCGAAAGTTCTTGAGTGATCTGGAAGTTGTTCCAGATATGGATAGACCCATTACACTTTATTTTGATAATAGTGGAGCTGTGGCCAATTCCAAAGAACCAAGAAGCCATAAAAAAGGGAAGCATATATAGAGGAAATATCATCTCATCAGAGAGATAGTGCAACGAGGAAACGTGGTTATGATGAATATTGTGTCACAAGATAACTTGGTTAATCCATTTAAGAAGACCTTGACAGCTAAAGTGTTTGAAAGTCACCTAGAGGGTCTAGGATTACGAGACATGTCCCATCTGCTTTAGTGCAAGAGGGAGATTGTTGGGATTTATGCCCTAAAGCTTGTAATTGTAAATGGTTATAGACTTAATAAGAATTATTCGGATTATCATTAAAATTTATAAATGTTTTATATTCAGTAATACATTCGTATTGTTCAAGAACATCCTAGATTGTAAGATGTAATCTCAGAATGAGTATATAATGGTCAAATACAGAGAGAATTCATTTTGAGGCATTAAATCTAAAGAATCCGTAGAGAGCGAACAAAGCTGGGTACTTTGTTTGTAATTGATCTACTGTTGCGGTCCATTCCGTAAAGTACGGTGGTCTTATCCTAGACCGCTCATGTAGTTGACATGAGAATGGAGGCACCTTGAAGGGAGTTTTAGAAAAGATTTTGATTATCGTATAACATACGGAATTGGGTTTCAAAAATTTGTCTTATATTGAAAATCTTTTCAATTAGGAACGAGTTCCTGTATATATGTAGAAAAAGACTTTAAGAACTACATACTTTTTCTTGATTTTTTTTTATTCCTCGATCTACCACCTGATCTTCCGAGCTATGACCTGCAGTCTGACAACGTATGTGTGGGCACGTCATGGAAAGAGACGGTGGTCACGTGAAAAGAACGCCGGCCGAATCCTGCAAAAGAGGAGAGAGTCAGAAAAAACTTTTTTTTTCTCTTATCTTCTCTCTTTGGTGGCCGAATTCTCTTTCTTTTTCACTTGTGTGTTCTGTTAGGTTTTTCCTAGCTATATAACACTTATATAGTAGTCCTTTAAGGTTTTAGTTTGACCAAGTCAAAATAGGATTTTAAATCCTATTTATTTTTAGCCTCCCTAAAGACTTGAACCTCTCACCTCTTGGGCTATTAAAATAATCTAATTATTTTAATTATTTTATCCTAGTCATTATTTAATCACATGACCTCATATTTAATAAATAGAATTAATAATTCATAATTATTAATTTCTATTATTTTATTAAATATTTAATTAATTAAATAATCACATTATTTAATTATTCTCTTTTATTTAAATCGCATTACTTTCGTAACACTATTAATTGGACCATCCAATTAATCTACCGTGACCCTCATTACCAACAACCATAAGAGCAAGTAAGGGGACCTAATGGACCAACAGTTTTGAGCTCCAATATTACTTAGTAATATTAATTAAAGCTCTTTGATTATTAACCTCGGAGTTATTCCACTATAAACCCGAGGTTGCACTCTCAGAACTGTAGACGTATTTATACAATCTGAAGTCTCAACGTCCATTGATATAGCTAATTGCATATAGTGTGATCCTCCACAAATAGTTTATAACTAGAGCTTGGTCAAAAAGTCCGTTATACCCCTCTAGAAATATCTTTTCCTTTAAGTACCATTGATTCTCTAATGAATAATTAAATCCTATCTTCCTCACGGAAGAAGGAGAGTGCTCATAATAGTTTAAGCCCCGAATCAACCCTTAAGGGAACTACTTATCTACTTCAATTAAAAAGGAGTGAATTCCACTATTGTGTTCAAACGTTCCTAGCCACAAGCCAAACCGTAACTCCAAGATACGAAGGTATTAGTTGAGACTCTCATTAACCTCACTCATGATAAATCAAAAGTCATGATCCAACCTGAAGGAGTCGATAAGACACTTAGGATTAAGATCACCTATAAATAGCCATCGTTTATCGATCATATATGAATCTCATCTACTAATGGATCTTGGTGAGAGATTCATATAAATCGTGGCCCAGTCCTATATGATCTCATCGTATAAGGTGCCTCCATTCTCATGTCAACTACATGAGCGGTCTAGGATAAGACTACCGTACTTTACAGAATGGACCGCAACAGTAGATCAATCACAAACAAAGTACCCAGCTTTGTTCGCTCTCTACGGACTCTTTAGATTGTACGTCTCAAAATGAATCATCTCTGTATATGACCATTATATACTCATTATGAGATTACATATTGCAATCTAAGATGTTTTTGTATAATATGAATGTATTGCTGAATATAAAACATTTATAAACTTGAATGATAATCTGAATAATTCTTATTATTATCTTTAACCATGTACAATTACAAGCTTTAGGGCATAAATCCCAACACCTTATATAATCAGATCATATAGGACTGGGCCACGATTTATGTGAATCTCTCACCAAGATCCGTTAGTAGATGAGATTCATATATAATTGATAAACGATGGCTATTTATAGGTGAACTTAATCCTGAGTGTCTTATCAACTCTTTCAGGTTGGATCGCGGCTTTTGATTTACCATGAGTGAGGTTGATGTGAATCTTGACTAATAACTCTGTATCTTGGAGTTGCGGTTTGGCTTGTGGATGGGAAGGTTTGAAAATAATAGTGGAATCTACTCTTTCTTGATTGAAGTAGATGAGTAGTTCCCTTAAAGGTTGATTCAGGGCTTGAACGATTATGAGCGCTCTCCTTCTTTCGTAAGGAAGACAGGATTTAATTGTTCATTAGAAAATCAATGGTACTTAAATGAAAAGATATTTCTAAAGGGGTATAACGGACTTTATGACCCAGCTCTAGTGATGAACTATTTGTGGAAGATCACACTATATGCAATTAGCTATATCAATGGATACTGAGACTTTAGATTGTATAAACACGTCTACAGTTCTGAGAGTGCAGCCTCGGGTTTTTAGTGGAATAACTCCAAAGTTCATAATCGTAAAATATTAATTAAAGAGTTTTAATTAATATTACTAAATATTATTGAAGCTCAAAACTATAGGTCCATTAGGTTCCCTTGCTAGCCCTTGTGGTTGTTGGTAATAAGGGTCACGGTAGATTAATTGGATGGTCCAATTAATAGTATTATGAAAGTAATATAATTTAAATAAAAGAGAATAATTAAATAATGTGATTATTTAATTAATTAAATAGTTAATAAAATAATAGAAATTATTAATTCTATTTATTGAATATGAGGTCATGTAATTAAATAATGACTAGGACAAAAGAATTAAAATAATTAGATTATTTTAATACTCCAAAAGGTCACAGGTTCAAGTCTTTAGAGAGGCAAAAAATAAATAGGATTTAGAATCCTATTTTGACTTGGTCATACTAAAACCCTAAAGGACTACTATATAAGTGTTATATAGTTAGGAAAAATTAATCTAACACATAAGTGAGAAACACAAGAGGGTTCGGCCACCAAAGAGAGAAGAAAGAAAAAAAAAAGTTTTTTTTTTTTACTCTCCCTTTACTTGCAGGTGTGGCCGGCCGTAGGAGAAAAAGTTCTCCGTTCGTTTTTCACGTGACCTCCATCTCTTGCCATGACATGCCCACACACACGTTGTCAGACTGCGGTTCATAGCTAGGAAGATTTAGTGGTAGATCAAGGAATCAGAAAAAGGAAAATCAAGAAAAAGGTTTGTAGTTTCTAAAGTCTTTTTCTACTATATACAGGAACTCGTTCCTGATTGAAAAATAGTTTTTCAATTAAAAGAAAATTTTTGAAACCAAATTCCGTATGTTATACGATAATCAAACGTTTTCTAAAACTCCCTTCAGGCTCAAAAGGCTCGACCAAGAGGAGAATAATAGAGAAAAGAAGAGGCCAAGGGGAAGAAAAAGATCCTCTTGGAGACAAGAGAGTGCAGATTTAATCCTTTAGCGATCTTCTCAACATCAAGCTTGGATTTGGGAGAAAGTGAAAGCTAGAAGAAATCACAATTCGAAGAGGACGCGAGTTCATACATTCCAGGAGTTTTTCTATCCCTTTCCTTCTTTAATTTTCATTCTTGTAACTCTCTTTTAGAATTGATAAACATGTTTAGTTGTAATTTCATGATTATGACTTAAACTTGTAAGTTAGGGTTTTGATAAATCTTTTTCCTTGAAAGTTGAAAAAAAAATCAAAAAAAAAAAAAAAGCAGGCAATCATGCAAAGCATTGTGGCGTAAAAAAAAATGAAAAGTAAAAGAGATTTTTTTTTTTTTTTTTTTGATTTCAATAAAAGCTTCTAATACAGAAGACCAACAAGAAAGCTAGGTTCAGGATTGAACCAACAAAACTCCTCCTTAGAGGAAAAGGCTAGGGAAGCAAGAGAATGTGTCATTCTATTCCCAGAACGAGGAATGGCATGACAGTTGGAAACTCCCACAGCCCTAAATAAAGCCTTAACATCAGAAAAAATAGGATCCATAACAGAACTAGAAAGAGAGTTAGACACCCTAGCCACAACATTAACAGCATCTAACTCAACCCACTCAATACTCAGGTTGAACTCCTTCGCCAGCAGTAACCCCTCTCGCAACGCCAGCAGCTCGCCAAGCTCAGCAGGAAAAAACCCCAAGAGGGACTTGGCAGAAGCTGCTACAACCTTGCCCTGAGAATCACGCACCACTGCACCAGAACCCATCACAGAACAACCAGGCTTCACTACTGCATCAGTATTTAACTTCAAGGAGCCTGCGGGGAGAGGCGACCACGGATAAGAGCGAGGCTGCCTGGGGGGCTGGAGAGGAGAGCCAAAGACCTTCTGGGTACCCTGAAATTCACGAAGCAAAGAGAGAGACCAAGAAACCAAATCAGCACTAAACCTGGGGGATTTAGAATGACAGACAGCATTCCTTTCAGACCAAACCCCCCACAGGATCATGCAGAACTCCTCGAGCTCAGCTCTCTTAGCCCTAACAAAAACCCACAAGATCAAATCAAAACAAGAAATATGGCACTGTAAATTGAGAATGTCCCAGAAAACAGTGGATTGCCAAATAGGGCGCACAGCGCTGCACCAAAAAAGGGCATGGGCTAAGCTCTCGGGAGCATCACCGCATCTAGAACAACACGGGTCAACCACAATCTTCCTAGAGCAAAGATTACAAAGAGATGGAATGGCATTGAGACAAACTCTCCATATGAAAATTTTAATTTTGGGGGGGATGTTGAGATTCCAAAGTGCAAGCCACCATTTCGAATCCGGACACGAGGAGGAACCTTTGAGGGAGAGTTTTTCCTACGCTGCAACTCTATACCCACTCTTCACAGAATACTCCCCATTTTTATCAAAATGCCAGATTAAGGAATCAGAACAATCACCAAAACTCAGAGGAATTTCCAGAATAGAATCCCTATCCGCTGCCACAAAGACCTGATCAAGCTTAGCCAAATCCCAAGAATGGGGCGAGGGGGAGATGAGAGATGCGACCATGAGATCATCCACAGGGGCATTCGAGAAGGGTCTGAAAGTGGACGCCCTTGGTATCCAAGGATCCCGAAACGCACTGATATTCTTACCATTACCTACCCTCCAACGAAGGCTTTTAATAAGGAGACTCCTACCCCAAACCAAACTCCTCCAAAGATGAGAACTCCCCTGCTTCAGCGAGACAGATAAGAAATCCTCCTGCCTAAAATACTTTGCCTGAAGAACTCTAGAAACCAACGAGTCTTTATTCATAACAATTCTCCAAGCCTGCTTGCCCAGAAGAGCTTGGTTAAAAAGAGATAAATCTTTAAAACCAAGCCCCCCACAAATTTTCGGAGAGCACAACTTGTCTCTAGAGACCCAGCAAATTTTCTTATTACCGTCTGAGGCACCCCACCAAAAGCCCATAATCATAGAGCACAGCTCATTACACAGGGCAGAAAGCAGCTGGAAAATACTCATTGTGAAGGTAGGGATCGCTTGCGCCACTGCTTTGATAAGAATTTCTTTCCCGCCCATCGAGAAGAGATTGCCCTTCCACCCTCTGATCTTACGCCAAACCCTCTCCTTAATGTCACTGAAGGTTTTCCTTTTATTTTTCCCCACCATGGTTGGAAGGCCAAGATATTTGTCATGAGCTTGGGCATTAACTAGACCCAGGCAATTCAAGATACTAGAACTGCAGGCATCATCCACGTTAGGACTAAAGGTGATGTTGGACTTTTGCAAATTTATCCGCTGGCCAGAGGCTTTCTCATAGACATTTAGGATCTGTTTCAACTTCTCACAATTCTGAACTGAAGCCCTGCAAAAAACAATACTGTCATCTGCAAAAAACAAATGACTCACTAGAGGGCTCCCGCGACAACATCTCATACCCAAAGATTGCCCATTAGATTCGTTGCCTTTGATAAGAGAAGATAAAACTTCTGCACAGAGAAGGAAGAGATAAGGAGACAACGGGCATCCCTGCCTTAACCCTCTTTGCGGAGTGACTTCCCCCACAGATTTCCCATTTATCAGGAAGGAAAGTTTGGAGGTCGACACACAATCCATAACAAGGGCTCTAAACTGATTCAGAAACCCTAGTTTCTCCAAAATAAGCTCCAGAAAGCCCCACTCTACACGGTCGTAAGCCTTACTCATGTCCAGTTTGATAGCTGCATACCCTCTTTTACCCTTTTTCTGTTTCTTGATAGAATGGAGAAGCTCAAAAGCAACCATAATATTATCAAAAATTAACCGCCCTGGTACAAAAGCACTCTGCTCCGAAGATATAATGTGGGGCAGAATTTCTTTCAACCTATTTGCCATAACCTTGGAGACAGTCTTATAAATAACACTGCAAAGGCTGATGGGCCTAAAATCGATCATACGCTCCGGGTTTTTCACCTTAGGGATCAGGACAACATTAGTAGCATTGAACTCCTTGATTGAGCAACCACCATTAAGAACATTAAGACATACACTAGAAACATCCTCTCCAACCACATTCCAAAATTTCTGAAAGAAGAGAGCATGGAAGCCATCGGGGCCAGGGGCCTTATTTGGACCCATTTCAAAAACTGCAGCACGCACCTCTGATCGGGTGAAAGCCTCTCCAAGTCTGCCTGCCATATGGGCATCAACTTTACGCTCAAGAAAGGAGGAGGCAGCAGAGAAATCGGAAGATGATGGCTGGATAGACTTGAACAAATCTGAGAAATAATCCAAAACCACACTAGACATACCCTGCTCAGATTCCCTACGGATCCCTCTACCATCCACCAGCGAGCTAATCATATTCTTCTTCTTTCTGGCCGTCGCTCTTCTGTGAAAAAATTTAGAGTTCTTGTCCCCTACGAGTAGCCAATCAACCCTAGACCGCTGTTTCCAATATAATTCCTCCTTGGAGAGGAGGCTTTCCAATTCTCGTTCCCTAAGCTTGATATCATTAAGAACCTGTTCAGATTGCTGCCTATCATAGAGAAGATTGAGCTCACATCTTTTCCTATCAATGGCTTTCCTCAAAGATCCGAACTTGACTTTACTCCAGTTTTCCAGCCGATTAGCACACACCACCAGCTTATCTCTTAAGCCTCTACCAGAAGTATCACTGACAAATCCTCCCCAGGCCGAGCAAATCACAGAATAGCACTCTTCATCTTTAAGCCAAAAAGGCTCAAATTTGAACTTCCGATCTCTATCACCACTAATGTTGGGACCACCATGCACAAACTTGGCCGAAATCGGCCTATGATCAGAAAACATAAAACCTAAATGCTCAACTTTAATCCCCGAAAACAAATTAACCCACTGACTGGTAGCAAAAAAGCGATCCAATCTTTCTTGAACATTTCTAGTACCCCCCCTTTTATTATTCCAGGTAAACAAAGGCCCTGAAAAACCCAAATCAACAAAATCACACAACTCAACAATACTAAGAAAATTAAACATACCCGGACCAGTTCGTTCATTCTCGCCAGACTTCTCCTTAATATGAAGGAGCTCGTTGAAGTCACCGCCACACAACCAAGGAAGTCGGTTGACTGCCTTCAGAAGTCGGTTCTATGGTTAGGGACAGGACACCCATAGAACCCAGTGAACCTCCATTTGAGGTTATTCTCCATTTTAATCACCACATCAATATGGCCCCTGGAGAAGGACAATACTGAAACATCCCACACATCATTCCACAGTAACATCAGACCTCCACTCTTTCCTACACAATCCACATGCAGACCCCCAGAAAAACCCAACTGAGTCTTAATCTTTGCCGCCCACTCACCTTTTAATCTAGTTTCCGAAAGGAAAACTAGATTAGGGGATTGTTTCCGGATAACCTTCCGGAGTGCCAAGAATGCCCGAGGACTCCCCAATCCTCGAACATTCCAACAAATGATACTCATGGCCCCCGGCGGGCCTGCTCTGCAGACTCCGCCGATAAATCAGTCTCTAGCAATTTCTGTTTCTTCCCCGCCAGGTTCTACCCAGCAACTTCAACACCTTTACGCTTCCCACCAGGATCTATAACAATCGCTTCAGAAGGGGGTATACCAGCAAAAATACCAGGCAACTTCTGGTTAAGAGATGTCTTCACTGGCTTTCGACCCCTCCTGGCATAATTTCTAACTAGTAACATCTTCTGGATTGGGCTTGGACAGCCTGGAATAAGCTTCTGTAAAGGACTCCCCCGAATAAGTCTTTTCTATTTCTTAGAGGTAGGCTTACCAAGAGAAGACCCAAACATAACAACGTCTCCTTCATCACATAAATTTGACCCCACTATTTCCTCATCCATTCTTGCCAACGCCTCTGAATGACCATCGTCAGTCGGTGCTACTGCAAGGACCTCCCTAGATGGGTGATCTACCGGCTAGATATCCTGAATCAAAGTACCACCCTTCTGCCTCACTGCACTGTTCAGGGCTGAAGAGGAGGCCTCAATATCCCGATTATATTTACCTTCACGTTTGTCAGAAGATGTTGGAGCAGTAATAACAATTCTTCTAGCATCCTCTGCACCTGCACCGACAGCATCCTCAAAGTCTTCATGGGCCTTCGGTTTAGCTGCTAAAGTCTCCTCTCCCCGTTGCCTAGACTTTGAACGATCTAGAGGTGATGCTCTAAGCCACACCCCGAATTTTGGCTCAACCCCCTCCATAATACTCTTCCTCACCTCACTGATATGACACTCCCTGACAGAATGGCCGATATACCCACAACCATAACAGAAATCTGGAAGTCTCTCATATTTGATCAAAGCCGTAATCATAGTCTCAAAATTCTCCAACCTCATCCGGATACCCCTTTTCAAAGGTTTAGTAATGTCAATTCTAACTTTAATTCTCAAGAATTTACCCCACAAATCTTTCGAGTCCATCGGGAACTCAACAATGGTCCCAACTTCCTCTGCTATTAATCGTGCCACTTTACAGTTCACACACGCCAGAGGAATATTGTAAATGTGAATCCAGAATTCTGAGAATTGGAATCGAAGTTGAGAAATTGCCCCAGGCCCCACCGGTTTCTCGAGAACAATAAGATTTTTGTCGAAATGCCAGGGGCCCCTGGACCAGACCATCGCTTTATCCTCAAGGGATTGGAAATGGAAGACAAACACATTATCACCTACCATTTCAATTTCTATTCGGCCCACCGTACCCCAAATCTGTTCAATAGTGCCACGGAAGGCCTCTCGGTTCACCTTTCTACGAGAAAGGATCTTCCCTACCAAACAATGCTCAACGCTTCGAATACCGTCAGCTTGAACATCCCCTGCTATGTCTAAGACTGGGCCATCTTCCTCTGATAAGGACAGGGCCTCGCAAAGTCTCAAAATTTCATCTGTAGCCATTATAAGTACTACTGCAGCTACAACCCCACAGGCCTCCACTACCAGATCCGCACCTACTCAATACACAGACCCAGGTCCACAGAGTGGCTCCCACAACAAAGCTAAAAAAACCCAGGACCTGAGAAATCACAGGTTGCCAATGTTGACCGCCCGATCTGAATGAATCCCAAACAAAAATGCAACTGAACCCAGTCCAACTGCACCACCTATAAACTGCCCAGAACGGCACTGCCCAATTTCAATCAACTCTGTTAAAGCACCGATACCCGAACAAAGTCACCAAAACACCCAAATAAAATTTAGATCTGAGTAAAAATTAATAATACACCACCATCATGACAAGCAGCTCTACACCAATCCTCACAAAACCAAACAACTACAACAATTAATTCAACTCAACCCACACGCAAACGAGGCAGCTATTTTCACACACAAACAAGACCGTAGCAACCAAAGCCGCAGCACCTCAAGAACCCCACACCCCGTACTGCCCAGATCGGCTACCTAGGCCCTGATTCGGCCCCCTCCACAACAGCCCTCACAGCTCCACCAGATCACAGCTCCACCAGATCACCGCGCCACCCAACTGCAAACAAAACTGATCGCTACAGCGCCAAGATCGGACACCACAGCAGCTCCAAACCACCCGATCCGAAGCCTCCAGCACCACCGCTCACTGCTAGAAATGGATCGAGAAAGAAGACCCCGAACGGATCCCCCCGGTAACAGATCACAGGCCCGATCTGAGCACACCAACAGCTCCACACGCTACAGGCAGCTGATCGAAGGAGGCACCAGCAGCTCGAAAGCACCCCAACTCTGCCCCGAGCACAATCCACACAGGAGAGGGAAGGAAAGGGAGATCGGGGAAGAAAGGTCTAAGCACGCATACCAGCCAGGTCGCCTCTGATCAGCAAGGACAAAAGGAGAGAAAGTGGAAGCTTAGACAAGGCTATCTTCACAGAGAAGGATAATCTACCCGAAGGAGGGCTGCTTCTACACTCTTGTTTCTTCAGAGAAGGAACAAGAGGAAAAGAAATTTTACATCCATAAGAAGAAAATTCTATTAAAAAGAGATTTTTCTATGTATTGAAAAATGCTATGTAATCTCTTAACTTGATTGAAAGCTTTTTCCATTCCCGTTTTCCATTTCTTTCTTAACCCATCACCCAATAGCCCCATTACAACCTTTATTAAGACCTGTTGATCTTTTGGGGAGTCTAGCTTTAATGTAGAGGTTTTTATATTGATATCTTGTTCATAATGTTTTATTCCTTCAATCATATGTATTTGCGACAAAATAACGTTTTTCAAATTGATTTTCACATGCGATGTATATTTGTATTTCTTTTGAACATAAATTCCTTCCACATATGTTTGATGAGTGTGTTGCCTAGGTTCTGAGCGATTTTCTAGAGAATTATCCTGAGAGGTTTAAAGTCGAGGCGAATTCTATCCTGGCAATTGTTTTTGTTTTAAGATTCTAAAAGTGTTGGCATGTGTGTGGCAATTGGTGCAAAAAAAATCTGAGAGTGGATGCTTTCGAATTTTACTTATTGTTTTTGCTAATTTTTATCTTAACGGATTGTGTTTCACTCGACAATTTAATTGTTCTTTAATGTTTAGAGATACGTTTGTGGGTATCGTTGATAGTAAACCCTCACAATACTATAACTCATCCACTTGGGACACCTTGAAGGGAGTTTTAGAAAAGATTTTGATTATCGTATAACATGCGGAATTGGGTTTTAAAATTTTTTCTTATATTGAAAACCTTTTTTCAATCAAAAACGAGTTCCTGTATATACGCAAAAAAATACTTTAGAAACTACATACCTTTTTCTTGATTTTTTTTTTCTGATTTCTCGATCTACCACCAGATCTTCCGAGCTATGACCCACGGTCTAACAACGTGTGTGTGGGCATGTCATGGCAAGAGATGGAGGTTATGTGAAAAGAACGTTGACTGAATCCTATAAAAGAAGGAAAGTCAGAAAAAACTTTTTTTTTTTCTTTTCTTCACTCTTTGGTGGCCGAATTCTCTT
Source organism: Xanthoceras sorbifolium (assembly GCA_003430845.1). Taxonomy (NCBI): domain Eukaryota; kingdom Viridiplantae; phylum Streptophyta; class Magnoliopsida; order Sapindales; family Sapindaceae; genus Xanthoceras; species Xanthoceras sorbifolium. The sequence goes on from CM010621.1 coordinate 28,628,431, forward strand.
TCTTTTTCACTTGTGTGTTAGGTTGATTTTTCCTATCTATATAACACTTATATAATAGTTCTTTAGGATTTTAGTTTTTACCAAGTCAAAATAGGATTCCTAATCCTTTTTTTTTTTAGTCTCCCCAAAGACTTTAATAATTGACTATTAGGACTTTTAAAATAATCAAATTGTTTTAATTCTTTTGTCCTTGTCATTATTTAATCACATGACCTCATATTTAATAAATAGAATTAATAATTCATAATTATTAATTTCTATTATTTTATTAAATCGCATTACTTTCGTAACACTATTAATTGGACCCACCAATTAATCTACCTTGACCATCGTTACCAACAACCATAAGGGCTAGCAAAGAGACCTAATGTACCTACAGTTTAGAGCTCTAATAATACTTAGTAATATTAATTAAAACTCTTTAATTAATATTTCATGATTATTAACCTCGGAGTTATTCCATTAAAAACTCGAGGCTGCACTCTCAGAACTGTAGACGTGTTTATACAATTTGAAGTCTCAGCGTCCATTGATATAGTGAATTGCATATAGTGTGATCCTGCACAAATAGATCATAACTAGAGCTGGGTCATAAAGTCCGTTATACCCTTCTAGAAATATCTTTTCCTTTAAGTACCATTGATTCTCTAATGAACAATTAAATCCTGTCTTCCTCACAGAAGAAGGAGAGCGCTCATAATCGTTCAAGCTCCGAATCAACCCTTAAGGGAACTACTTATCTACTTCAATCAAGAATGAGTGAATTCCACTATTATGTTCAAACCTTCCCAGCCACAAGCCAAACCGCAACTCCAAGATACGGAGTTATTGGTCGAGATTCTCATCAACCTCACTCATGGTAAATCCAAAGCCACGATCCAACCTGAAGGAATCGATAAGACACTCAGGATTAAGATCACCTATAAATAGCCATCACTTATCGATTATATATGAATCTCATCTACTAACGGATCTTGGTGAGAGATTCATATAAATCGTGGCCCAGTCCTTTATGATCTCATCATATAAGGTGCCTCTATTCTCATATCAACTACATGAGAGGTCTAGAATAAGACCACTATACTTTACAGAATGGACCGCAACAGTAGATCAATCACAAACAAAGTACCCAGCTTTGTTTACTCTCTACGGACTCTTTAGATTGCATGTCTCAAAATTAGTTAGTGGCCCCTGAATCTACTATTCAAGGTGAAGAATTATGTTCCACTAAACAAAATTTAATGATAAGTAAATCTGATTTACTTTTCACATTCTTCTTATTGGAGAGCTGCTCGAGGTACTCTAGACAATTCCTCTTCCAATGACTAACCTCTTTGCAATGGAAACATTTTTCCTTTTGCTTAGTTAGTCATGGTGCTCTTTATTTTTGGGCTTAGCCTTTACTTTACCAGTAGACCACTTCCTCTTCTTGAAACCAGAAGAGGATGGCTCAGCAACATTTGCTTCACTAGTCTTACCTTTGGTAACTCGTCCTGCGTTGGTTACAGGCTTTGGAGGACATTCCTCCGTAAGCACAAATTTAAGGTCTATGTAGACCATGATTGCGTTCACGTTGTGTTCCACTTAATATAGTTATCTCGGTTAATGTTTTGTTTGCAAGGAAAATAAAGCAGAAGACATTGCTGATATTTAAAGACATAAATCTAAATTAATATCATTCATTCATACATTAATATCAAATGATATAGTTCGGCATAAAATTAAACATGATGCATGAGCATATTTTAATGAACTAAAAAATTCCTAAAATTAGTTACTATGCCACCATAATCCAACATACCACAAGTAAGTGCCTAGGTAGGCTAGGTCAAATCCTTGCATATTAAATTGAGATATTTTCAATCAAATAATACACCAGAATAACTCTTTATTCTTATAGTACCCAACCATCGCTTTTATTTAGTCAGGACAATACATTAACAACTTAACTAAGTCTTTTATGAGTGTGACCCATCATTTCAGAATTCATGAACTTAACTTGAGAGTGCCTAGGTATGGTAGGTCAGTCCCAAAATATATTCTGAAAACCTATCCGTTAGGAAGTCAACCTTAGTACTGACTTTTGTGGACACCCTCCGTAGGGAGGACAAAAGAAAAGCCGTCACGAGGTGCCACTCAAGTCTCACGGTGTTGAACTGACAATGGAGACTGTAGGATATAATGTCATATATCCCTCTCTCACTCACTATTTGTAGTTTAGGATTTTCTATAAACTAAGAGTTTCTAAAACTCTAGGTTTCTAGTTTTTACTTTGATTCTACGGCTAATATAAAATCTAAGTTTACTAGTTATAATAAATTATTCAATTTTAACTCTTAAAATATAATTTATTATTTCAATTTCTAATTTACATAAACTATTTAAATAAACTAGAAATTAAATGTGAAATTACCAAGCTTTAACTATTAAAACTAAATCACATTTTTTGGTTCAATTATGTCATTGGTTTTTAATCAAATTAAAACCTAACATTTAAAAGGACTTAACTAATCTAATTAAACACTTTAATATATAGATTAGTTATTAATGAGATTTACCAAGTTTTTACTCCTAAAACCTAATCTCATTATTTGGTTCCCTTTAATTAAGTAATTAATCTTATTAATCTTAATTAATGTAAGAACCTAACTAATCAATTTAATTAAATTCTTTAATTAATGGATTAGTTAATATAATGAGAATTACCAAGTTTTTACTCGTAAAAACTAATCTCATTATTTAATTCTTTTTAATTAAGGAATTAGTCTAATCAATCTTAATTAATACAAAGAATCTAACTAATCATTTTAATTAAACTCTTTAATTGGTTGATTAGTCTATTAATGGATATTACCAAGTTTTTACTCCTAAAAAACTAAATCCATTATTTGATTGCCATTTATGAAATTGTTTCTTATTTTAATCATATTAAAATAAAATAATATAATATGACAATTATGCATGACATATTATTTATACATATGTAGGCACACCTAATCTAGATGACATTTATATGTATAACAATACTTTAACATCCATATAATCATCATATGAAAATAAATAAAGCATACGTAATTGACCGAGTGACATGAGTTATCTAACTTAAACAACTATAATTACAATTGTATTCCCAGGGCATTCCTTGGTCTTCAAGAGTTCTTTTTCAAGTTGAATTCTTCTTGTCTTCGTTTTCCTAATCAAGTCAAACTTGATTTTTGTCAAAAGTCAACATCTTTTCCAGAAGTCCACATGTTACCTTAACACGAACCCTAGGTCAAGATGAAACCCTAAACAACCCTAACACATGGGAAAGTGCGACTGCCAGCAGCGTAGCCGCACGTACGCAAGGTGCTCGCAGCCCTCGCGCTCGTTCTTGGGTTGTTTCGCCCACGGTTTTCGCTCCAATTTCTTCACTATTTCAGAAATATATTCGATAATATTTTTCCAGAAAAGTCAGCAAAAAAACTAAAAAATAGCCCTAGCGCAAACGCGACAACAACCCGCGCATGCAGGGTGAGCTCGAGCGCGCACGGCCGCCAGCGCGCGAGTCCACGAGGTCGCTGCCCTCGGGGCTGTGCAATCGTTTTTTTTTTTTTTTCGTTTCTTCTTCGCATCATCTGCTTCTTTGACTCTTCGTACAGCAGATCGATTACAAAAATAACAATAAAAAAAATATAAAAAAAAAACTTTTGCCATAAACAATTGGCCAAAAAATAAAAAATTCATCCTATAACCCATTCACCATATAATTAACGACCAATTACGCTTTTAAAATTATATAATCAAATCATATAATAATAAAAACAAATCATACATTCTAGATTTGTGCCTATACAATAATATATCATAGATCAAGAATAAAAAAGAAAAATAAAAATAAACAAGAAATATGTAGTTTTTCGTTTTCTTTTGCGTATATACATGAACTTAGAAGCAGGCTCTGATACCAATTGAAGGAAATTTTAGAAAAGATTTTGATTATCGTATAACATGCGGAATTGGGTTTCCAAAATTTTTCTTATATTGAAAATCTTTTTTCAATTAGGAACGAGTTCCTGTATATACGCAGAAAAAGACTTTAGGAACTTATTTTTCTTTATTTTCTTTTTTCTGATTCCTCGATCTACCACCAGATCTTCCGAGCTATGACCCGTGGTCTAACAATGTGTGTGTGGGCATGTCACAGCAAGAGATGGAGGCCACGTGAAAAGAATGCCGGCTGAATCCTGCAAAAGAGGGGAAAATCAGAAAAAACCTTTTTTTCTTTTCTTCAGTCTTTGGTGGCCGAATTCTCTTTATTTTTCACTTGTGTGTTAAGTTGATTTTTCCTAGCTATATAACACTTATATAGTAGTTCTTTAAGGTTTTAGTTTTGACCAAGTAAAAATAGGATTCCTAATCCTTTTTTTTTTAAGTCTCCCTAAAGACGAAACCGTTCCGAACATTTTTCTGATTTCCCGAAATAGTTTTTGGATCAATTCCAAAAATTTTTGGATGTTACCAAAATCTTCCGAATTTCCTCCAGAAGTGCCATTTAGGTTTCGAGAGTGCATTTCAGGGCTTTTAATACCAGTCCGGACGCATTTCGTAACTTTTTCGGGTCTCCGGACACCTTTCCGAAAACCTCCGGACGGATCCGAAAAATTCCATTATAGCACCATTAATTCATCTAACATTCAATTTACTCATAATAAGGGCATACTTATTCACATGCGTACCATACAACAATTCTGGAAAAATATATTACAATACATATACGTGTACAGTACACACTATCGGGAGGGTATATTATAATTTCTTCCCCCCATAAAATTTCGTCCTCAAAATTTATACAATCTACCTAACGAAAAAGATAAGGGTACTGACGGCGCATCTGATCTTTCGGGTCCCAGGTAGCTTCTTTCACGTCGTGGTTTTGACACAGGACTTTAACTAAGGGACTAACCTTATTATGCATGACTTGCTCCCTGCGATCTAAGATCTGGACTAGTTTCTCCTCATAAGTCAGATTTTCCCTTAGTTCTACCGACTGATCCTTAAGCACATGAGCAAGATCTGGAATATATTTTCGGAGCATGGACACGTGGAACACATTGTGAATCTTTGCTAGTTCTAGTGGTAACTTCAACTTATATGCAATTGGTCCAACCCTGTTTGTGATCTCATATAGCCCGATGAAGCGTGGGCTCAACTTACCACACCTTCCAAATCTCAATACACCTTTCCAAGGGAAAATTTTAAGGAATACCTTATCACCAATTTCAAACTTTAGGTCTCTACGGCGGTTATCCGCGTAACTCTTCTGTTTGTCTCTCGCTGTTTTGAGTTTATTTTGAATAACCCTGATCTTATCTGAAGTGGTCTGGACTAATTTAGGACCTAATAGTTTCCTTTCACCTACCTCATCCCAGCATATAGGAGTTCTGCACTTCCTACCGTATAGTGCTTCATATGGGGCCATACCTATGCTGGTCTGGTAGCTATTATTATAGGCGAACTCCATCAATGGTAGGTGGGTATCCCAGCTTCCCCTGAATTCCATAACACATGCCCAAATCATATCTTTGAGTGTCTAAATAGTCCTCTCCGACTGGCCATTCGTCTGAGGGTGAAGAGCTGTACTGAAATTTAGATGTGTGCCTAAAGCATTTTGTAAACAGGACAGTGAATCGAGGATCATGATCTGAAACTATAGAGATAGGTACACCATGAAGTCTGACAATTTCGTCTACATAGAGCTGGGCCAATTTATTCAGAGGATAATCACTCCTGATAAGCAAAAAATGAGTAGATTTCGTTAACCTGTCTACAAAAACCCATATGGCATCATGTCCGCTCTGTGTCCGTGGGAGTCTTGTCATAAAGTCCATTGTAATCTTCTCCCACTTCCATACAGGGACAGGGAGGGGATGCATCAATCCTGCGGATTTCTCGTGTTCTGCTTTCACCTGTTGACAAGTTAGACACCTCGAGACGAAACCTGCTATTTCCTTCTTCATCCCCTTCCACCAATAATGCTCCATCAGGGTGTGATACATTTTTGTACTACCTGGGTGCATGGCGTAAGCTGAGGTGTGAGCTTCATCCATAATTTCCCTTTTTAACTCATCTACCTCTGATACACACATGCATTGACCTTTCATTATCATGCCATTATCCCTAATTTAAAAATCTGTGCTCTTCCAATTTTCAATCTCTTCTCTTAGCTTTACCATCTGAGGATCCTGCCTCTGTCCTTCCCTAAGCTGCTACACTAGTAGAGAACAAACATGGAAGGTAGCTAACAAAGCCCCTGTGTCTGCCATCCCTAACTTCACTCCCAGAAACCTTATCTCCACTAAAAGTGGAATGTACACCATTTTTAACTGAACTAGTGAACTTTCGGGTCTCCTACTTAAGGCATTGGCCACTACATTGGCCTTCCCTAGGTGGTACTCTATCGTACAATCATAATCCTTTATCAACTCCAACCACCTCTTCTGCCTTAAGTTATACTCCTTTTGAGTGGAGATATATTGCAAACTTTTATGATCTGTAAAAATCTAACAAGAGGTACCATATAAGTAATGACTCCAAATCTTTAGAGCAAATACTACTGCTGCGAGTTCAAGATCATGGGTCGGGTAATTCTGCTCATGTTTCTTCAACTACCTAGAAGCATAAGCAATAAAGTTATCATTTTGCATCAAAACACAACCCAAACCCTGTCTTGAGGCATCACTATCTATGACAAAATCGTCCTTTCTAGATAGTAAAGCAAGTACAGGAGCTGAGGTCAACCCTCCCTTCAATTCATCAAAACTGCGTTGACAGGCATCTGACCACTCAAACTTCTCATCCTTCCTCGTCAATTTGGTCAATGAGAATTTCCTGTAGTAGCCTGCCAAATCAAGAAAGCTTCTGACTTCTGTTACATTCGTCGGCGGCTTCTAGTTCATAACCGATTCCCTCAGCTGAAATGACATGACCAAAGAGCGCCACTCTGTTTAGCCAAAATTGGCATTTATTGAACTTGGCATCCAGCTGATGTTCTCGTAGGGTCTACAACACTATAATACTCCCTCCCGATAGATTATACTGTACACGTATAGGTATTGTAATCTATTTTTTTTCATAATTGATTGTACAGTACTATAGTGGAATTTATTTAATGGATTCAAAAGTTTCCAAAAAGGGTATCAGAGACTTGGAAAATATCTGGAATAGTTCCAGACGATTATTAAGGTTCCATAAGGTATATACGAAATCCAATTATAAGTTTTGGAGAACATAGTAAGGATTTCCATAAATTGGAGTATTAAGACTATTTATTGGAAATTAAAACATATTTTTATGATATGAGATTCTAATTTAATTAATTGATGGAAAGTAAATTAAAATGGATTAAATTGTAAATCAAAAGATTGTTGACCAAGATTATGTGATTTAATTTTATGTTGTGGTTACATTTTGATTTTAAAATGAAAAGGGGCAAATTACAATTATATATATATATATATATATATAATATAAATATATATGTGCTAGTGGAGATTTGTGGAGAATTCCACTCACAAAATGGCCAAGTCAACTGGGTGAGACCAAACCAAAAACAAAATCAAATTGCAAAGTGAACAAAAGAAAACAAATTGGAAAGTGAAACTCACCAAAAACACAAGAAAACAAAAGAGAGAGAGAGAGAAGATATTTTAAATGAAAATATTAGAATATATATATATATATATATATATATATATATATATATATTAGAAATCAGAAAACAAAAACACACACACACAAAACACGAAGGAACCAGAAAATTCGAGAGAGGTCGAGAGAAAGAGAGAGAGCTTCGGCTGAAGCGAGGAAGAAGGAGAAGAGAGACAAAGAAGAAAGCTTTGGCCGAAGGAAGAGAAGAAGAAGAGGGATTGGCTCCCAGTGCATCATGTGCGAAAGCCTCTGGATTGGCTCCCTTAGGACGATACCTGTGACGTCGTCCTGACATTATGCTGTGAATTTAACGAAAATCAAAATTACGTACACTTGTAAATTTTCTTAAATCGTATGCATGGAAAATAATTGAAAATATTTTGGGTTGCCCTAACCACAAACAATGTAAAAAAACATCATAAAATCACATTTAAAACATACAACCCTAATTTCTAAACCTTGCTCTGATACCAACTTGACAGGCTCATTTCCTACTATCTTACGCTAGGTGGCCTGCCGGCAACCCCATAGTAGCTTCCCAGTCGAGGCTTGCCCCGCTGAAAGGTTTTCGTGAAGTTAAACCGTTACTTATCCTGAAAATCTAAGTAAAAGTTTTTTTTTATTATACAAAACTACTTTATTAAATTTTTGGCAGCATGGCGACTGTATTTTTGGACAATTTCCATTACTATTTGTAGCTTTAGGTTTTATCAGAAAGTCAAGGTCAAGATTTGCTACTATTGATTTCATATTGACTAAACTTCCTAATCTAATTATTTACAATTAATAATTCACACAGACTCTCTTTTTTCAACACTCCCCCTCAAGCTGGTTTGAAAATATCTTCTATAGCCAGCTTGCCAATCAAGTCATCAAATTGCTTCTTTGGGAACCCTTTGGTTAGTACATCTGTAACTGATTTCAGCTGTAGTGACATAAGGCATACAAATTAGTCCAGTGTCAACTTTCTCCTTGATGAAGTGTCTATCTACTTCCACATGCTTCGTTCGATCATGGAAGACAGGATTATGAGCAATGGAGATTGTAGCTTTGTTATCATAGTAGAGTTTCATAGGCAATGGATTGGAAATTTTAAGATCCTCTAGCAGTCTCTTAATCCATATCACGTCACAAATTCCATGAGCAACAGCTCTGAATTCAGCTTCAGCACTGCTTCTAGCAACCACATTTTTTTTCTTGCTTCGCCAGGTGACAAGGTTACCTCTAACAAAGGTACAATAGCCTGAAGTGGATCGTCTGTCAGTAACACTTCCTGACCAATCTGCGTCTGTATATGCTTCTACTTGTAGGTGACCATGCTTCTTAAACATCAGACCTTTCCCAGGCGATCCCTTTAGGTATCGTAAAATTCTGTGAACAGCATCAAAGTGTTCTGGACCCGGTGAATGCATAAACTGGCTGACCATGCTAACAGCAAACGCTATGTCAGGACAAGTGTGAGATAAATAAATCAACCTCCCAACTAGCCTTTGATACTGCTCTCTATTTCCTCTTCAGCCTTGACAGTTTGTAGTTTTAGGTTGGGTTCAATCGGAGTATCAGCCGGTTTACACCCTAGTAGGCTAGTCTCATCAAGTAAGTCAAATACTTATTTTCGCTAGTTAACGAATATTCCTCCCTTTGATCTAGCAAATTCCATTCCGAGAAAAAAATTTAATGGGCCTAGATCTTTGATCTCAAATGCAGCTGCCAGTTTCCATTTTAATTTCTCCAATTCTTCAATATCATCATGTTGGCTCCATTTCTTGATAAAAAATGGACCATCACTAGTACCTTTCTTCACCTACTTGTGTTCCATTCTCAGGTAATTATCGATTTTTTTTAATGTTTTTATCTAGTGTGCAGGTAATAAGGGTTTGTGTGTAATTGAAGAGCCTTAGTGGATTATATTGAAGATTTGAGAGTGCACAGCTATCATATTTTGGAGTCCATCATAAATTCCAAAGAATGAACTGTGTTGAGAGCCTAGAACAACTTGAGTTCTCCACTAGATATAGTTACTTTTGTCAAGTTTCATTGAGTGGCAGATTTTAGTTAAGAGTCTTTGCTAGTGAAGCAAAGTCCACCTTCATAGCAACTTGAGATACTGAGCTGTTAGTGAGATTGATGTTAACCGAGCTGGAAGTCATTGACGTTAGTTAGCAGCTCTGATACCATGTGAAAAATAAATAAAATATGATAAAGAACAAGTTAACAATATTAGAAGCTTAAAGATGAAATCAGAAAACTATGGCAGCCATTATTGAAGTGTTGAACTCAACATGAAGTGAGGCATTTTTCATTCTCATTAATTAATAACCTAATACATTAGCTACGTAATATATAAAAGTCAACTTCTCAAAACAAAATTCTAACAATCTTCATAATTCTTTTCGTCTAATTCTTAATTATACAATTTAAGCAATCTCTACAACTCTGTAACTAACTTAATCTATGTCAGCTGATTCCATAACTAACTAGCTGACATGGCAACCTGGTAAGTGCTCAGCTTCTTCTTCTTCTTCTTCCTTCTATGAACATCAACTTTACTGATCTCTGCACACTGTGCAAGTCCACCATGGGATGCTGAGTGCTTATGCAGCGAATCATGATTTCTTCTCCTCCTCTGTCTGTTAGTGACAGTTGTAATTGTCCTTTTATCACTTGACCATGTTGTCGGTGCTGTTGGTACCTAATTTTGACATGTAAGCAAGTTGCTCAAACCTGAATTGATGGAGTCTAGTGCTTATGCAGCTGAATCTAGGCCACCGGAGCCTAAACCTGCTGAATTTGTGAACCCTACTAGCACAACAAAAAAAAAGCCCATCTACTACGATTTATCTACTACGGGCGAAGAGGGCCCGTTTTTAATAAATATATCTACTACGGGCTTTTAAAGGTTCGTAGTAGATAATCTGTTAACCACTACGGGCATTTAAAGCCAGTAGCAAAAAATGTCTTCCACTATGGGCCCAAGGTGCGACCGTAGCGGATATTTAATTATCCACTACGGGCTTTTAAAGACCCGTAGTGGATAAATTTTTTGTTACTACGGGCAGCATGCGCCCGTAGTGGATAAACCTATCCAGTACGAGCCTAAAAATGCCCGTAGTGGATAATTTGTTAACCACTACGGCCATTAGAAGCCCGTAGTAAGAAACGTCTTCCACTACGGGCCTAGGGCGCGCCCATAGTATATAAATGTTTTACTGCTACGGGCAGCATTGGCCCGTAGTGGATAAGCCCATCCACTACGGGCCCAAAAATGCCCGTAGTGGATATTAGATTCTTTTTCACCCTTTCGTTCCAAAAACCCTAACTTTGTACATTTTATTTGTTTTCTCTTTCCTACCGCCGCTCCCCTCTCCTCCATCCCTTTCACAGCTCTCCCGCCCCCAGCGCCATCACCCCGCAGCAGCCCCAATCACACAGCCCCAGCATCATGTCGCCAAGCTCGCTCGCATAGCCGTGCCCAGCTCGATCGAACTGTCGTGCCCAGCTTGCTCGCACAGCCGCTCCCAGCTCGCTCGCACAGCCCCAGCCGCCCACCGCGCACAGCCCCAGCCCTAGCGCACAGCCCTGCGCCCAGCCCCTGCGCCAACTATGCACAGCCGCCCAGCGCCAACCGTGCATAGCCCCAGCGTGCCCACCTCACACAGCCCCAACATCCCGCCCACCTCCGCAGCCCCAGCCCCTTGTTCGAACAGCTGCCTCGCACAGGTAATACTTGTCTTATATAAATCTTCTTTTTACTTGAAAAGTTGATATGGTGCTTGATTTATGTTTCTGTGATTTATTTATGTTTTTCCAATACTGGGGATTTATTTGTGATCATTTCCTTTTCTGGGTATGTGTGATTGTGGCTTGGAGAATTTTGGTATTTTAAGTTGTAAATATTTGATTTTTTTGATAATCAACAAGGCAGGCTCCTTTTGTTCTTAAAGATATACGGCATATGAGTAAGAATCAGCGCATATTAATTCTAATGGATAAGGCATATGAACTCCACGATTCTAATGTTGACAATGTAGTCCCATTCACTTAAGCCCTGCCAACAGCAAATTCTAGAATATTTGACAAAATGTTTATATTACGAGATGCTTTTTTCACTCCAAAATAAGGAATATATTCTTAGAGAATATTGAATATCATATCTTTATAATCTATTACACAATTTATTCAAATAATTTATATGACTCAACTTACCATGTACTGCTACTGCACTTTGTCTCCATTATTATTTTGTGAAAATTTTCGGAGTACTAAATTTGCAATCCTAAAAAAGTAATAGATTAAAGAATCATAAAACAATCAACAACCAGGAACTTAAGATTAATAACAAAAGATGATGGCTTGTTTCATGGAAGAAAAAGGCCAACACAACGGTACCATAACCCCAGCCATAAGACTGAAACAACAAACTCAGACTTGCATAAATTAGATTATTTAAACTACTCTGTCTTATTAGTGGTTAATTAGAGGGTACTTCTTCCATCTGAAAAAACTGTAAAGGGGGCAGGAAATTAAAAAATATATATACATAGAACTAGCCATGAACATTCTCACACTAAGTTCCAAGTTTGATTCTTGCCCATCAACAGAAGGTTATAATAATAATTTGAAATGAATGCTATCTATATTAAAAATGAGAAATAAATTTATTAATCATGAAAAATACAAAAACAACAAACCCCAGCTGAGTTGCATAAACTAGATCATCTAAAATTTTAGTACAGCAACCATGTAAATCTGTAGTGACATAACTCCATATCCCAAAGACTGCAAAAAAAAAAAAAAATGAATTTGAAAGAAAATCATAGAAAGCAATCAAAATACTACAATAGCAATCAAAATCCTTCGTTTCTTCAAACCATCAGGCTACTTTATAATATGTCTGTGATTTCACTTAATTAGATGCCTATGTATGACTACTTGTTCGATTGATTGTTGAGATCATAAGTGCTTGAAAAACAGCAAGAAGCATGTGCTAGCTTGTTAGGTAATCTTTTGGTTTTCTAATTTTAACATGTCAAGCTCTAGGATCCTTTAGGACAATAAATAAACTGTTTTACTTGAAAAGTTCATATGGTGCTGTAATTAAATCTTCATTATTTAACTTTTAGAATATGAGAATTAATAATAAATTAGTGAGTTTAAATTCCAAATTTATATTAATAAATTAAGTTGAAGTTATTTTCATTATAATGAAAAAAAATAAATGTTCTACTCTATATATATATTGTGTTGTCAATCTCTATTATCATTTTTCTCAAACTATATGATGGTCATGTTTGTCATTTCTTAAATTTTTTTTAATTATTACAGTGAGTTCTGCATTTAAATGGATAAGAAATGGTTACGATTTTTGGGTTAGGGGGTGTTACAGATATATTGCCTTATTATTTATAACCTTATTATATTATTATCATATTTCAGATGTCAACTGAAGATCCTAGTGATACCCCATCTTCAAGTAATAAAATAAAGGGAAGGGGACCGAACCAAATAAATTTTAATAAAATTGCAAAAGCCAAAGAAATTGGTGTCACTTTTAATGAGTTAGGACAACCACTTGGAGACTCTTCTATAGCATTAAACACGTGTATTGGAACAATTACTACTCCAATGATTCCAATAACGTACTCAAGTTGGCCAGAGGTACCGGATGTAGTGAAAAACAGTGTGTGGGAGACCACGAAGGTATGAATACAATATTTTATTTTTATTTTTCCTTTGAAATTATATTTATATATGTTAATCATGTTTTCTTTATATGAAATTTATACATGTAGGTAAGGTTTGGTTTGGATGATGTTCGTAAAAGTAACGTATTTAATTCAATAAATACTTGTTGGAGGCAATACATAAGTCGACTAACAAAACGAATTAGAGAACTTTCTTCCGGTCCTGAATCTGGTATAATGATCCAATTATTGAAGCCAACTAACATAACTGATGAAGATTGGAGCCAATTTGTCTCAAATCGCTTGTCCTCAAAGTTTGATGTAAGTGTACTTTAATAATTCTAGCCAAACATATTGTCATATATATGGTTCTGCTTTTACTTTTATATTATTGTAGATAATCAGTAGCAAATATTCCGACTTGGCAAAAAAGAATAAAGCTCCACATACAACTAGTCGTAAGGGATTGGCACGATTACGTGAAAATTTGGTAAGAATTTAACGTAACAATCTTATTTTATTATTAAAACTTTCTAGTTTGTTTAGTCCATCTCAACTTCTCAAGTATTATTTGCAAACACTTTAAATATATTAATAATGTAATATAATAATGTAGAGGGCTAAAAAATCTATTGAAAGTGGAGACTTAGAAGATACAGATGTTGATAGGGTGGAAACTTAGATTGCAGGCCACAAACACAAAGATGGGACACCAGTGACAGAAGATGCCGGAAAAATAATTGTATGTAACAGTAATTAATATATATATATATATAAAGATATATACACACACACACATCAATTAATATATAAATTCATATATTTGTTATGTGTTTTTAATTCTTAATATTTTGCATGACGTATAGAAACAATTTGAGGGAATTTCTGGAAATCAAGCAACATCAATTTCAGATGATGCTGTATCTCAAGTTTTAAGGAAAGAGCATCGAGGTCGAGTTAGAGGACTTGGTGGTAGCATAACACCAACAAGAGTAAATGCATCTATGGCTGGTAAACAAACTGCAGCACAGCTTCGAGAAGAGGTGAAAAAACTAAATAAAAGACATGAAGATGAGTTGAACGCTGTTAAGCAACAACTTAAAGACTTGCAAAATTTTGTATTCAATATGCAGGTAACGTGTTATAAAAAATCTATAGTATTAGATTAATTTATAATGATATTTCAATTGATTTTAATTACTTTTTACTTTCAGACAAATGATAGAGGACATAGTGTAGGAAGAGGTCCTTCTAATAGTATGCATAAGGTACATAACATAAAAATCAAATAATATATAGTATATTTGTCTTCTTTAAAACTTTATAAGTTTATAAAGATTCAATGACTATTGAAAATTTATATTTTATTTTTGAAGCTACAATATTCAAGTGCCTCAAATTTATCGGGAGGTAATAAATGTGTGAATATCGCTGGAACTTCTGCAAAGATAAATTTGAATAAACTTTATTAATTAATAAATTAAATATTATTTTGAGATTTATTGACCTTTAATCACTTTTAATTTTATATGCAAATGTTAGTCATTTTCTGCAATACACCCTCCCGATATCATGTACTGTACACATGCCGGTATTGTAATATATTTTTCCATAATTGGTTGTACGGTACTATAGTGGAATTTATTTGATGGATCTGAAAGTTTCCGAAAAGGGTATCAGGGACTTGAAAAATATCTGGAATGGTTTCAGATGATTAATAAGGTTTTATAAAGTATTTAAGAAATTTAAATTATAAGTTTTGGAGAACATAGTAAGGATGTCCATAAATTGGAGTATTAAGAATATTTATTGGAAGTCAAAATATATTTTTACGATATGAGGTTGTGATTTAATTTATTGATGGAAAAGTAAGTTGAAATGGATTTTTGTGGAAAAGAGTTATTGGATTGTTATGGATTAAATTGTAAATCAAAAGATTGTGATCAAGATTATGTGAATATGTTTTTAAGTTGTGGCCATTTTATAGTTTTAAAATGTGATGGGCAAATGGTAAATATAATATATATATATATATATATATATCTGTGTGTGTGTGTGTGTGTGTGTGTGTGTGTGAGAATCAGAAAAATTGAAGAAGGAAAACAGAAATGAAAACAGAGGAGGAGAAGCGGTGAAGAAAGAAAAGAAAGAGAGAGAGAGAAGAGGTCCGGTCCAGCAGAAGAAGAAGCAGCAGCTGAAGGAAGGAAAAAGCAGCTCGACCAGAAGAAGAAAGAAAAGAAGAAGAAGCTGCGGGAGAAGGGAAGAAGCTGCGGGAGAAGGAGAAAAGAAGAAGAAGCAGCCATGTGAGGTGAGAGAGAGCAGAATTTCGGCCAAGAAGGAAGAAGGAAGAAAGAAGAGAGAAAGAAGAAGAAGAGGCAGCAGCGGGAAAGGAAGAAAAAGCTGCAGAAACTGTGAGGGAGAAGAAGAAAAAAAGAAAAGAAAAAGAAAAGAAAAAGAAGAAGAAGAAGAAGAGTCTAGGAACCTTGGGTAAGTGATTTATGAAGTTGATTTGGTTTGAATTTGATGAAATTAAAATTGGGTTGTAGAATTAGTAGTTGACAATTGATGAAATTGAATTGATTTTTGAGATTGATTGAGTTTTAATTTATTATTGAAATTGATTGTTGAATATAAATGAAATTGAATGTTTGGATGATGATTTTGATGATGGGTTTTGTTAATTTGAGTGTTTGATTTGAGTATTTAGTAGTGTTTTATTTGAAATTAATTTAATTGGAGTTGATTAGAATGAAAATTAAGAAAATTAGTAAGTAAAGGATTGGGGACTTGATGATTTTGAGTTTGAATTGTTAAATTGAGATATTAATTGAGTAATTTGAGTGTTTTTAAGTTAATTGGTGGTATGAATTTAGAATCGTTAAATAAGAAATCAAAATGATTCTCAAATTAGTGAATTTGTAGTATGGAATTTGTATGATGTTGTGTTTAGAATAAAATCGAATCATTAGTTTTGAGTATTTTTTTTAATTAGAATTGAAATTGAAGCACTAATTTTGGAATTTTTGAAATTAAATTCGAAATTGAAGCTATAATTAGTTTAATTGAGTTTAATGAAGTTGAATTTGATGTTGTTAAGTGAAAGAAATTTACTTATGTTAAATTGACGAAGATTAATATGAGAAATTGTGTAGAAATTGAAATTGATAGTATACAGAATTCGATTTATGGGTAATTAAGTATTAAACGTTGTATTTGTATGAATTGATACAAATTGGTGTTTAGAAATCCAAGAAAATGTATTGGATTGTGTTGTATGATATTCGAATTAAGAGAAATTGAATGATTCTAGAAATCATGTCGAATTTGAATGTTTGAAATTCGATCAAGTAGAGGAATCGTATGATTGACATGATTTATATTAAATTAAATGCAATTGATTTTATTATAATAGAAGAAATTGTAGAATAAAGTGTTAAACATGTTAATAGAGTTGTTGTATTAGTGATTATATTTATATTAATAATTTATTTGGAAATATATTACTTTAGGGAGGAAATGAAATTATGCAGAAAGGCAAGAAATGTATTGAGACAAGGAACCGGAGCACCAAGTTTTGAGAAAACCAGAAATCTGTGAGTGTTAAAATATTTTAAGCAAAATCATATTTTTAGTTGAAATATATTTTACTATGTTTCCAAGGTTAATTTAATTATTTGTGATTTTATATACACATTTATTCATTTATATGTGGTTCATCATTTAAATAGAATTTATGCTCCATTATATTTTAATTGAAGTATTTTTGTTATACCTTAGAAATTTAGAAATATTCATTAAAAGAAATATGGTTGATGTATATTTTATATTATTTTTGTTATTAAAAGCTAGTTTTCAAAAATAAAGAAAATAGTTTTCAAACCCTGGATACCCATTTATTATCAGAATTCAGAATTTATCAGAATTATCAGAACTTATTAGAATTTATCAGAAGTAGACCCGGTCGGTACATCCCAATTATGTGTGGCAAGTTAAGGGGGGACAGTCCGCTAACTCGGGGGGGGTTGAGTCTGTCGAGTCTATCAGTCGCTCACACATTGGAGTGTTGTCTCGCTATATGTTGCGACGCAGTATACCGCACATAGACAGTGAGATGTCTTTTATCAGAATATCAGAAGTCACCAGTGTGGCGCCAGATTAGCCACCTAGTGACACTCTCCATATGGTACGGCGCCAGTTAGGTCGTCCTATGGAGTATTAGAAATCAGAAGGGTTCCATGGGTTTTATCAGAAAAGCAATATCAGAAAAGTATTTATTAGAAAAAGAATTATTAGAAAAGTTTTATCAGAAAAGATTTATCATAAAAGTTTTATCAGAAAAGATTTATTAGAAAAGTTTTATCATAAAGGTTTTATCAGAAAAGTTTTATCAGAAAGATATTATTAGAAAAGTATATTATGTTAGCATTTCAGTTATTAGAAAAATATATTATTTCAGTTCTTCAGATTTCATAAAAGTATAATATATTAGTTTATTGATTTTCAGAAATATTGAAAGGTTTTCAGTATAGTTTTCAGAACAGCTTTCAGAAATTAGATTTCAGAATAGTTTTTAGTATAGTTTTCAGAACAGTTTTCAGAAATTAGATTTCAGAATAGTTTTCAGTATAACTTTCAGAACAGTTTTCAGAAGTTAGATATCAATATATTTTTAGTATGAATTTCAGAATAGTTTTCAGAAATAGTTTATCAGTTTAGTATTTTTAGAAAACAGATTTATATTCTTTTCAGATTTCAGGGAGGTTAATAGAAATTGATAGAAAAAGAATTAAAGTTTATTTAGAAATTAAACAGTACTCACTGAGCTCGTTTAGCTTATTAAAGTTTTATGTTTTAAAACCAACCTCCCCAGGTACAGGTACAGGTACGGATGCAGACGTTGTAGGGACGCCGAAGACCAGTGGGACCAGTCAGAGGATGCTGTGACTGTTTTACAAGCATATAAATGTTTTAGTTCTTAATTTTATATTTTAGTATTGTTTTAAGTGTGTAAGTATTTTATTTAAAGATTTGATTTATTTATTTTGATAATTGTTTATTTTCATATTAAACTATTTTCAAGTTTGGGGCCTGTCATTTTCTAAGGCATCTACAAGTCATATGGATGGTTCAAGTGAAAAGGGAAAAAAATGCAAATTATTACATTGGATGGGCAATGGAGAGGTAATAGCCGAAGCTGAAGTTGATACTTTCACACCTAATACATGTAAGTCGAGTAAAAAAGTGACATCTTCCAAATATTTGAGGACTAAATTGTAAATCCTCCTATATTTACCTTATCCATAAGAACGAAAATTATTTCAGTCACAAATTTATGTACACGAAATTCGTTAAATTATAACTCAAAATATTTGGCATTAGTTAAAAGTTAGGAAAACAATAATAAATAATTCCAATAAGTGACATCATGCCATTGAAAACTTAACAAATTAGTAGGTTAATTTATATTATGCATAAAATTTATTGCTACTATTGAGGTTTTTTGTATATATGTTTTTATTTAAATAAATATACTACTTAAAAAAATAAAGATACTCCAGATAAAAAATTATTCTGGCTACGCCGCTGATATACATACACATACTTTTTCGCTTAACACATGAGAATAAGAAGGAAGACTTTTAGGAACTCAATTAGGACTAGTAAAGCTTCTCCAGGATTGTTTGAACAGTGTTTGATCAGGTTGTGGTAATTTACGTAACAATTACTCTTTTTCATTTAATGAAACAATATATCTAGATCATTAAAATAAATTTTCAGGAAAAAAAAATGTCAGCATAACTCTCAAGAAAATTGTCCTATTTGATGGACAAGAACATATCTTCATCAAAGAGATAATTTTAGTGCATTAGGTGCGTTGATAAATAATGCATCCCACCACTAAATATATGATACATAGCTGACATGTGTGCATTTTCTAAGTGATACTTGTGTATTTTTTGCCACGTGTCAAATATTCATTGACCAAAAATTCACCACTCAATAGTATCCAGAAAAGATTTTCTCCTATTTAAAAATAGAAAAATTATGTTTGGGATGGGAGTTGGGAGATATAAAAGCAAGTCTTTCCACATGATCTTGTACATCAATTATTGTGGCAAATATACGTGGAAGCCATATATTAACAAATTTCACATTACTTGTTAATCATTATCCATGCCAAACATGTAACCAATTATATCCTAAATGATAAATGAGACATATTGTAATATCTCTTCACCAATCACATCCTAAATGATAAATGAGAAGATATGTGCTGATTCATGAAAGCCAAAAAAAAAACAATATCTCTTTTCCATTAAATGAGAGACCATTAAAGTGAATTTGAGAAAAAAAATAAATAACAAATGTCTGCATAAATCTCAAGCAAATTGTCGTATTCGAACGACAAGAACAGATCTCCATTCAAAAGATAGAAGAATTATGTTTCGAAGCTAGGAGACATAAACGATAAGTCTTTCAGCAGATTACATACATGAATTATTGCAGCGGATACACGCGGAAGCAATAAGATAAGCAGATGAATTATTGCAGCATATGCCAGTTTGGTAGAGCTGTGCTGTGGAAAAAGACGAAAAACGTAGATGTGGCTGTAACCTTTTTAAAAGCAATTTTAACTATAATTTTGGAAAAAAAAAAACAGTTGAGTGTTTGATTAACTATATTTCTAGAAGTGGTGTGGTCAGAAAGAAAAGCTGTATTAAATTGTTTGGTAAACTATATGGCTGAACTGCCGTGAAAATATAAAATGACCAAATGGACATTATAGTAAAATTAAATTATTTAATTTGTTAATGAAAATTCTGTTTATATACCATAAGTATATTTTAATTTTTTTTACTTTAATTGTAATATGAAAATATACTCAATTAAATTTAATAATTATCTTCTAACATTAATTATAAAAAAAATAATTTTTAACTAACAAAATAAAGATTAGTAAAATTTTTAATTATTTTTGTCAAATATTGAAGATAAACAAAATTGGATTTTTAATAACAATATTTTCTCATTTCAAATATTATTAAGTTCTTATCAAGTAGATATAAAATATTTAAGGTTATTTTTTTTTAATTTTAATATAAGATGAGGGATAATTTGGTCCAAAATAATTTTATTTAAGGTTATGACCTGCTTCCCGCTTAAGCTAGAAGTTGAAGTTGGGTTGGATCAACTTCGATTTTTAGATATCGCTTTGAACTACATTATCCAATAAACTACTTTCAAGATGTTTACCAAACGACTTTTGGACCAAATGTTATTAAATAAGTTAAAAACGCTTGTTTAAAAGCTCTACCAAACTTACCTATACTGATCACATATAGAAATTATTGCAGCAGATGCACGTGGAAGCAATAAAATAATTCAGTCGACCATTATCTTGAGCCTTTAGAAATATCATGAACAAATTGGTGTTATGCTAAGTCAAAGTGATTGACATATATACAAGATATCTCAAGCAAATTGTCATATTCGATCGACATGAATGGAGATTATGTTTGGGAGATAGATTAGAAGACATAAACGTTAAGTCATTCCGTAGTAGATATACTGATTAGTGATCACATATATAAATTATTGCAGCAGATGCACATGGAAGCAATAAAATAAACATATAAATTATTGGAGCATATGCCAATTCGTAAAGTTGTGGTGTAGAAAAAAAAAGTAGTAAAATAACATATTATTCTTTTCTATTGCATGAAACAATATATCTTGATCATTAAAATAAATTTTGAGAGGAAAAAAAAATGTCGGCATAAATCTCAAGTAAATTGTACTATTTGATCGACAAGTACCTATCTTTATCAAGGAGAAATTTTTCAGTGCATTGAGTGCATTGATAAATAGTACGTTTGACCACTAAACATATTACGTATAGCTGACATGTGTATATTATTTAAGTGACATTTTATTTTTTTTATTTCTTTTTCTACTTTGTTCTTTTTTTATATATAAAATAAAAAAACTTGTTGAGATGTTAACGTCACCAAGTGAGAAATTTTTTTTAAAAAAAAACCGTGAATCTTGTCCTTAAATATTGCATCAAAAGCATATATACTTAATTCCATGAATCATTAAACTTGAAAATAAAAAAGTATGATTTAATTCATCTGGTAGATAATTTTAAAATTTAAAACTAATTTATTGGGTTGTAACATCTGTCAATTAAAAATCTAAAAAGTAATAAAAGGGCCATATATTAATATATTATATATAAATAAGTGGATATTACAATCCAATAAATTAGTCTTTTCGGTGGTAAAGGTTTTTACTAATAAATAAAATAAATATCAGTTCTTATAGATATAAAAAAAATAAAATTTAGAGACTCGTTGTTTAAATATCAAGAGCAAACAAGATGCAGCTCAAGATCCAACTACAAACACTGAGGAAAGGTGGTCTTATTATGAGTGAATATCTACTCAAGAAGAAAAGCATCTTTGATGCTCTAGCACACCTAGGATATGTTGTGACAAATGAGGATAAAATTATGTATGTGTTGAGTGGTTTAGGTCTTTAATATGATCCTTTTGTTATACCAATAACCTTAATACCAAATACCTATTCATTGGCTGAGATCACAACTTTATTACTCACTCATGAGGTGAGGATTGATCAACACAATCAAATTATCTTTGAATTTCAACATGGCAGTTAAATAAGAAGGGGAACAATGCTGGTGGAAAGAATCAATCTGCATATGGAAGAGGCAATAATCAAGCCTCAAACAATGGAGGAAGATCAGGACAAGGTTCTAATAAAGGAAGGAGAGGAAGAGGTGGAGGAAAATACAATAATAATGGCACGGTCTACTGCCAGATCTGTAGAAGAATGGGACATAAAGCACATAGGTGTTACTACCGTTATGATAAAACCTCCAAGTTTAGAAAAACAATATGCAAAGTCCAAATATCTTGAACATAGGAGGATCTAATGTACAGATGGCTATAATGACTGTATCACCAGAAGTGATGGTTGACTCCATGTGGTATCCTAATAGTAGTGCCACAAACCACTACACACCAGATGATAACTAGCTGCTAAACAAAATAGAATATCAAGGCAAGGACACGATATATGTTGGTAATGGTACAGGTTTGAACATCTCTTCAATTGTATATAATCAATTTCATGCTTATAAACACTCTTTAGTACTTAAAAACATACTGCATATTCCTCAAATAAAAAAGAATTTGCTCAGTATCTCTAGGTTTGTTAAAGATAATAATGTTTTCATTGAATTTTATCCTCAACTATGTCTTGTGAAGGATCAGGCCTCGAAGAGAGTTCTTCTTCAAGGTGTTCTTAAAAGAGGACTTTATGCCTTTGACTTACCTCTCCTTTCCAATGTCTCGCACCATCCTCAATCCAAGTTTGATTTTTCTCATTCTGCTCCTTCTGTATTAGTATTTGATCCTAAAATCAAGTTATCTATTGTCAAGTTGTTCACATTCTATTTGAAATAATAATTGTGATACATCCATTGTAAATAGAGCAGTTACATTTATGGCACAAGAGGTTGGGTCACCCCTCCTCGTCTATTGTAAAAAGTGTGTTGAATCAATGTAAAATACATATTCTTATCAATGTGTGTAAAGGATATACCACCAAATTAACTTAATCTCGTCGAGATTATTTAAGATTATCTTACAGAGGGACAAGAATAGACAAACTCAATCTGAACTTTTAACATTATTGCAGCTACAAAAGAAAAGAAGTGTTTTCATTAAAAATTTAAAGTGTATCCACTAGAATAAGGTTACCCAATATATATATAGGACTTTTTTTGGTCATATATTAAAAAATTAAAAATTAAAACTTGGAAATAAGATGGAAATAAAACTAGAGCAAAGACGATCACAATTGCAATAAAGAAACAAAGTGATTTTTACAAAGTTGAAAAAAATTCTAAGGTCATACAATTGAAAGTGATAGGTATGAAGAGGAGCAAGACCAGCACAACAAGAACTTAGAGAAAATAAAGAAGAAATAGAAAAATCCAGAATAGAAATTTATCACTTTTATTTTAATGAATGATCTGAATATGAACAATGTTATATTTGTAGTTAGATCTAGCTTGACTACAACCGTCCATCTAATACAAAGATCAATGGTTGAAATTAGACTATCTAATACAAATATCTATTGCTGACTTGGCTAACTTTGTTTGACTTCAACAAACAGAAGCTGAGTTGGTAGATTCATCAGCTGCAATACCTGTTGCATCTACCATAGAAGACTTATGCTCAATGTCCCCCCTGAAACTTAGCTTAGATCTGTCCAAGACAAGTTTGTGTCTAAGAACTGCGAAACGAGAATTCTGCAAGGGTTTTGTAAACACATCGGCCAGCTAATGTTCATGTTAGGATTATGCTCAATAGCAAGAGTGTAATAGTGTAATTGACAATCTTTTCATATGAATAAAATGATTTCTGATATAATGATTATTATAGCAATTATATTAATTGTCAAAAGTAAATAATCATAAGGTTAAGAGACTATGAGAAACAAAAGAATTATTCGTACATCTGGATATGTATAAGGTAGACACAATTCTTTAGTTAGTCTCGAATACGCATTCACAACTTAAGTTATAAGGTTGGGCGCCTTTATCTTGTTAAAGTTATAGATTCTTTTGTTAGCATTTGAGCGGGATCAAATGTGATATGATGAGTCTAAAATCATCGAAGCGTCTTTGGACAAAAGAATCTAGTGCACTCGGTGCATTGAATAGGATCAATGTAGAAAACTATATCCGCAACCGTCAGTGGATGAAAGTATTCAACTGAGACAACCAGAGAGTCTATCTGAATCCTAAGATAAATGATGGACTTATGGTTGCACGCGTTATCATTTGAGCTGTCAATGAGTATGATTATATCGCATAGTCTATCTAAAGATGAGTTGGTGGTATTCACGTGTATATCGATAGAGGACATCATTTATAGAAATGGACATCGTGACTGCATTTAGCAAATGTTAGTAGAATACCATCATATGGATGTTTTGAGGTATCGAATATTTAAATCTTTACGTAAAGTTTTTAATAGTAGATATTGAAACATGACTTCTGGACAAGTCAAAATATCCAAGTTCGAAAACATGGTCATATGAGTAAATATGGTAACTTGGAGAGCTATAAACAGTCTATGAGCTCTTGGCGATTACTGGTATTTTTTACGAGGATACATTTTCTCCATTTAGGTTGTCTAGGGTACGAATTAGTACGCTCACTTATTCTATCTTTATTTCAGAGTTCAATTTTAGTTCTTTAGTGGAATAAACTAAAATTAATGGATCGAACTTAAGTGAATCATTTGTTGATTGTGATTAGGTTGTGTTTATTGAAGCTTAAATTTAGATGGCCAGTCAAGATCCCCAATCCAGACGAACTTAAATGGATCACTAGTTATAAACTACCGGATCATTTATTTGATCCATCTTATAGAATTGTTTTTGGAATTATTTTCAAAAGTTTTGAGAGGTGCGTTCTTGTGTTCGATCAAAACACGCGGTAACTCGTCAAAATACCTGGGATGGGCGGTCAAGGGTGTGATCCCTTGGGCGGCCCTAAGGGATGTTTATAACATCTCGTAAATATATTGATAATATAATTAGCACATTTATTTAAATGGGGCTGTTAAATTATATTAAATATATTTATTTAAAGGCATGTGGACTTGTTTCTTTTTATAAGAATGGGTCTAGTTCACATGTGGACTTTTTGTGGAGGTCTAATGAAATTAATAAAATAGAAAACAAAGTTTGGTCCATAACCAAATGGGGTGGGCGGCATTAGCTATTAGGATATATCTAATTACTTTGTTTTATTTTATTAGTTAATTAAATGGTAATTAATTAATTGTTTAATTAAAAATAAAAATTATTTTTCTACTAAGGAATTGAATTCCTATTTTCATATTATTGATAACAGTATGATAAGAATTAAAAACCTTATTTGATAAGTGATAGACAATCGGAATTGTTTATCAAATCAAATTAGGAAAGGTTTTTGATATTTATCAAAACTCTAATGTTGACTTTTAAGTCACTTTTAGGAAAGTTTTGATAAGTCACTAATTCTCATTTATCCTTTAATAATTATTGGATAATACACTTTAAAGTTGGGATATGATTGAACTCTTAGATTGATAGTTTTATGGGTGAAACACAAACCCTCCAAGAAGGAGGATTCGGCCACCCTATATATACTATCAAAGGGGAGTTCGGCCAAGAGAGCTATTAATGCAATTTTGGTGAATTTTGTGAGCTTTTGGAAGCTAAGAACAATAGCCAAAAATCCTAGCAAAGTGTGAGAATTTGCTCGAGAGAAAAAAGATAAAGAACGACAGAGTTCTAATTGCTCTACGTTTCTCAGGAGGGTTTTGTGTGACTAATGAAAAAGAAAAGTTTTTTTTTTTTGTTTCTCATCCTCAGGTACACAATTTGAAGAAAGGGAGCCCACACTCCAAGGTGATCCACATTCGTGAAGGATTGGAAGATCTTGCGGTTCATAATTGACGCAACATCAAGCCTCACGTAATTCAAAATGTATGTTACCTTTTATTATATATTTAATTAACTATGGGTTAAGATCTCTTTTGGAAAAAAATGTTAAAACGTACCAATGCAAAAATATTTATTTTTTGCACCTTCTACTGTACCGTACTCACCGTTTTTCCTATAGTTCAAAAGGAACAAATCAAACTTCAAGAACCTGTGAAGCAATTTTATCACGAATAAAATATACATCTAATTCAATGTGTTTAATGCGGGAGTGAAACACTGTGTTATGGGCAGGAGAGGTTGCCTTAGTATTATCACACCACAGTATGGGTGTGCCTAAAAGAACAATCTGCAATTCACCAAACAATGACTGCAGCTACATGATTTCAGTGGCAGCCTAAGCAAGTGCTCTATATTCTGCCTCGGTGCTCGATCTTGCAATAACCTTCTATTTCCTAGCACCCTTAGTGATAAGATTATCACTAAGAAAGACACAAACACCTGAAGTGGATTTGTAATCATCCAAACAACTACCCTAATCTGCATTTGAATAGCCTTGAAACTGCAAACAACTAAAAGGCTTGAAGAACATACCAAAGTCAAGAGTTCCTCAAATATACCTCAAGATACGTTTGAAAGCAAGCCAATAAGAGGTGGTAGGAGCAGAAAGGTACTGATTAAGCTCGTTGACATTAAAAGACAGATCTTGTTTGCTGATTTTGAGGTATTGAAGCCATCCAATGATACTCCGATAAAGAGACGCATCAGTAAAATGAGTACTAGACTTTTGAGACAATTTTGAGCCATAAGCCATAGGAGTAGGACAAGGCTTATAATGAAACATATTTGTCCTTTTTAACAAGTGAGCAGCATTCTTGGCTTGGGATAAATGAAGACCATGAGAAGTGTGATGGACTTCAAAGCCAAGGAAATAATTCAGCTTACCCAAAGTTTTCAATGCCAAAGAAGAATGCAGCTGCTGAATAAGCGAAGCAATCAGTTGTGAACTAGTTCCAGTCACCAAGATATCATCAACATACACAAAAAGAAGTGATATCTTGTTGTTGATGAAGAATAAACAGGCTGCTATCAGCCTTGGAATTAACAAAACCCCACTGAAAAAGAGCAGCCTTTAATTTGTCATACCGAGCCCGAGGAGCTTGCTTCAACCCATAAAGGGATTTATGCAACTTGCAAACTAAATGAGACTATTGAGGATGTACAAAACCAGCTGGTTGAGATACATACACAGTCTCTTAAAACACTCTATTGAGGATTGCATTATTGACATCCAATTGTTCAATCTTTCAATTCAAAGATACAGCCAAACTCAACACTACCCAAATCATAGCAGCCTTAACAATAGGACTGTAGGTCTCAAAATAATCAAGACCACCATGGTGATGAAAGCCCTTGGTTACTAACCTAGCCTTATACCTTTGAACACCGCCATCAGCATTATACTTAATTCAAAAAACCCATTTATTTCCCACTACATTCATTTCAAAGGTACAAGGGACTAAGGACCAAGTGTTATTTTGCATGAGAATAGAATACTCTTCATCTATATCTTGTTTCCAATTAGGATTAGACAAGGCTGCAGCAACACTAGATGGTTATGTTGGAAAGGAAGATTTAGAGGTAGTAAAAATGGTTTTGGGTTTGGTTATACCAGCTCTTAACCTGGTAAACATAGGGTGTTGTGATTGAGATAAAGGGGCTATTAGAAGATTAACAGTAAATGGAACAGCTAGTAAAGTTATGGAAAGATGAGCAGTTGGTATGTGAGGCTGTATAGAGATTGATGTGGTAGGAACCGGTGAAAAAAAATGATGCTGATGTCTAGAATTATTAACTACAGATAAAAAAGAGATAAGAAGATTGGGAGCACAATCAACAAAAGAAGACACTGAAAAGGATGGAAATAAGAAGTGTATGAAAATTTTGTTTTATGAAAAAATAACATTACGGGAGACAAAGACTTTTCCAAAAGGATGCAAACACCTAAACCCTTCTGTTGAATACAGTAATCAATGAATATACATTTAGTTGAAGGGAAATCAAACTTATGCTTATTATAAGGTCTTAAGAGAGGAAAACAAGAACATCCAAAGACCGTAAAATCAGCATAGTTTGGTTTATGATGAAAACCAAGTTCAAAAGGTGACTTGTTCGAAAGTAATGGAGTTGGAAGTCGATTAATGATATGGACAGCTGTGGAGAAAGCCTTCCACCAAAAAGAAAGTTTGGCTTGAAAGATGAGAGCAAGACCTGTTTCAACATGTTTATGTTTCCTCTCTACAAGGTCATTCTGCTGATGAGTGTGAGGACAATAGTACCTAAAGCTAATACCAAGCTTGGTGAAAAAGTGTGTGAAGAATCATATATTCACCATCTTGATCACTTTAAAGGGATTTAAGCTTGGTACCAAATAGCAATTTAGCTGTGTTTTTTAAAAGAAGAAAGCATCTTTCACTTGTTATATATGTGTGAAAGGATAAATCCAAGCGAACCTAGTATAGTTATCAATTAAGTGCACATAATACTTGAAACCATATGCTGAAACAATGGGAGTAGAGCCCCATACATCCGAATTGACAATTTCAAGAGGAGCACAAGTTTTATGACTTAAGGAAGAAAAGGGGAGCTGATGTGTTTTGCCACATTGGCAAGCATCACATAACCCAAAGGACTTGGAAATGTATTTGAGGTGTTTATTAGATTGAAAGATTTGACATAGCACCTTGGAAGAAGGATGACCAAGTCCTGTATGTCAAATCAACGAATCAGAAATAGTATTTGAAACATAAGCAATGGCTTTAGTAGTTTTATTATCAACATTTGTACACAAATAAGGTGTATTACATTTAATATGAGCATCATGTAATGAACACAAATCAGAAGTGCTAAATGCCCTAAACTGTTGTTGTTTACAAGAATGTAAGTCTGTACAAGTAGAATCAGCTTGACATGAAACAAATCTGGACAATGACTGACTATACTCTGACAACAAAAACTGTACAGAAAACTTAAGATGGTACAATCCACCTCTCTATGTTCCTTGAAAAAGAATTTTCCTCGTACTCCGATCCTTAACAATACAAGCATCAACATCAAATTCTACTACAACAGTATTTTCTTTTGTAAGCTGAAAAATACTCAATAAATTTTTAGTCATACTAGGAATGTCACGACCCGGGCCCTAGGCCGTGGCAGAGTTGTAAATAAAATCAATAGTTTCTAACCTTGACTTTATTAAAATTTCATAAAAACCACAATTAATTTCTTTGGATGTTCCAGAGTATAAACAAAACGGAAATCTGTTTACAAACAAAAATATTTCCAAATTTCAAAAGTCAACACCAAATAACCCCACAGATATGTGATCACCCATTAGAACTCATGGATTCAATTTCCAAGATAATAATCATACTGAAACATGCATAAATCCTGAAGTCCTAATCATCCACAACTAAAAGATTTGCACATCAACATGCATAACTCATAAACTGAGTTATTTCAACATTTTTATAGGTCGATAACAAGTACAAATCCTTTAATCAATACAAATCTCAAATAACATAATTTTAATCACTAATATCAGAAATCTAATCCTTAGATCTCACAAGCCTTCACCCACATCAACTAACGATCTTCTAATCCGCGTTTGGCGCTCCCTTGGGGGAAAGAAAATAAAAAGTGGTGAGCTAAAGCTCAGTAGGGTCTAATCCCCGATAATGTATGTGGAAAACATCATTTTTATAAAGTCATGGGATAATCCTGCATGGTTAAATACGTTCACAAAATTTTAAGTAAACAGTAACACTTTCTTTCAGAAAGTAATATCAACACGTCCACTAGTCATACCCGGTGGCCTATTATTTTAAATAAAACATTCATACTTGAAATAAAAACATTTGGCTCACCGTGACCCTGGTACTAACCTCATATACAAGGTGTACGTACTAGAAAATACCCTGCATAAAAATCATATTTTCCACACAATACATTCCAATTTACTTCTCAAATCAATTCCACAATTTAAATAAGGATTTTCTCAAACTTTCACAATCAATTTATATCCAAAACTTATAGGGAAAATATTCTAAAAATTTTAAGTTTGAAACCCCTACCTCGTGTAAGCTACCAGTTACTCGCAGTGGCCTCGATTTCAAGCCTAATTATCCCGATCGGTAAAATCTACACGAGAATATAATTATTTAATTTATATACGGCGGCCATATAATACAATTAACCTCAAAATAATATCCTACACTAAAACCGAATACGTAAACGTATTCGGAATCAAATTCTAAGTTCAGGAGGTCGGAAACTTACCCCCGCTGTATGTGGCGGTCGGCGGCGACTTTCTGGAAACTTTCCGGCGACCTCCAAATATGGTCGGGTTTTGTTCGCCTCGTCTCCCTCGTCAATGTTTATAACTGTGGCCAGAGTGGGAAATGGCTAGAATCGCCGGAATCGGAGGATTTCCTAATTGAAAAATCCCTAACTTTCTCCACCAAATCGGAGACTCAAACGGCCATGAAAATCTTCAAAGTTGGTACCAATAGATTCTATGTCGCAAGAGCTTTCTATTGGTAGCAAGAACGATCGAAACGGAGGTCGGACGGGGTCGGAAATCAAAGTCAAAGTAGGCGGAAAATTTTTGGAAAAAAGAGAGAAAATGGTGACAAGGGAGGCGTCGCGAAGAAGATGAAGATGAATAAATATAGGACTGTAAAAGTTCCGTTTTGTCCCTCAACTTTTAGCAATTTACAATTTTAATTGCCAACTTTCCAAATATATTTTTTACGTCCTCACATATTCTTCAAAAAAATTTAAAAGATTTCAAATACACCCTTCATAATAATTTAAAATAAAATTTGAAAGGTGAGATTTTACATTCTACCCTCCTTAAAAGAATTTCGTCCCGAAATTCAAAGTACAACCTCAAGCTGAATCTCAAACAAGTGAGGGTATTTATAATACATTTCAGATTCTAACTCCCAAGTAGCCTCCGCACTTTAACCATACGGATTTCTCAATTTCGCAGCACTTTGATCTCTCTCGCCAGGATTCGTACGGGTTGTTCCTCATATGTCACATCTTCTCTCAGAGGAATCTCTGAGTGGGGAACAATGTGAGATGGGTCTGCGGTGTACTTTCTCAACATGGACACATGGAAGACATTATGAACATGTCCCAACTGAGCTGGCAAATTTAAGCGATAAGCAACCTGCCTAACTCTCTCGATAATCTCAAATGGCCCGATGTATCGAGGAGCTAACTTGCCTTTAACTCCAAATCGAGTCACACCTCGCATAGGTGTCACTTTCAAGAAAACATAGTCACCAATCTCATATTCCACCTCACGACGGTGAAGATCAACATAACTCTTTTGGTGACTCTGGACTACTTTAAGCCTTTCTTAAATACTCCTTACTTTGCTCGTAGTCTCTTCAATAATCTCTGGCCCAATAGTAATCTGCTCGTCTAGTTCAGCCCAACACGAAGGTGACCTACAAGGCCTTCCATAAAGAGCCTCATACGGGGTCATACCGATACTAGCCTGACAGCTATTGTTATAAGCAAATTCCACCAAAGGTAGGTGCTCGCCCCAATTCCCTCCAAAGTCCAATATACAAGAACATAGCATATCCTCCAATATCTGAATAGTGCTCTCAGACTATCCATCGGTTTGGGGATGATGGGCGGTACTAAGGTTCAATTCAGTCCCTAAGGCAGTCTGTAAGGCTCTCAGATTGATCTAATTTGAACCTGTTGCAACATTTGATGCAAGGACAAAAGATTTTCAAGTCACCTCCCTTACCATGCTTCTTTGCGTAATCAATAAAATTTTGAACCCCATTAAAATACTCAATTGTATTTTTTTTGGACTTGATCCAAGATTTGTCAATCGGCATTATTTGTATGCCTGTTAAAATAATTTTTTATCCAAGTCAGAGAATATGTACTAATAAATTAATACAAATAAAAAAAATAACATAACATAATATAACACAACAGAATATATGTTTGAACAAATTTCATTTTCATCTAAGTTATTTCGATTTCAACTGGTGGAGAGAAAACTTTAGGATGACAAGAGAGATCAATCGGCGGCGGCTTTGGTTAGGTGAGATGGAGGCGTGTTCTATTGAGTCTGATAGTGATATGCTTTATAAGGTTTGAATAGCTTAGGTTCTTTTTGTTTTTTAATTTGTAATTATTTATTAATTAATTAATTTTATTTTATTTTATGTAATAAAAATATTTAATTGCTTTATTTGTTTTACACGTGAGTGAGTCTAGGGGTGGGCGTTTTCGAATTGTGTCGGATTGAAGGTTAATCTAACCCAATCCAATAAAAATCGGATTGAGAAAATTCAACCTAATATAAATTTCAACCCAATCCAATCCAATATTGATCGGTTTGGTTTGATCGGATTGGTCGGAGTGATCGGATTGACTTTAAAATATAAATAAAAATAAAATTCTCATCAATGTGAGTGGAAAATAAAATTATCTACTTCTAATGGCTCTCTCAATTGACCACTTGGTAAACTTCTCATCTTTTTTTCTATTTTCCACTAATCAATATGAACAAATCTGAGTTTAAAATACAAAAATACAGTTAACAAACAAAAACAATTCAGTCTGATCAAGCAAGCATGAGTAAAGAGCAGCTAAACAAAAACATAAGGCAAATGAATCACAAAATTACAGCAGCTAAACAAATACATAAGGCAAACGAATCACAAAATTACAGCAGCTAAACAAACTACAACTCTCTATTTCTAATAGAATGAATCACAAAATTGATTTAACTACAAAAATATACAAATCTTCAATCACCAATTGGCACCTCAAATCTTCAACCGAGAATATTCGAAAACAAAGCCGAGCTTTGATTTAACTAAAAAAAAATAAAGAAATCAAAGAGAAAATCTTGAGAATAATACCCAAGTGAGCCGTGAGGTGCGGCGACCGGCGACGAAATCTGCTGCAACAGAGTTGGCGAGGTGAGGCGGCCGGTGAGGAAAACTGGAAGACGATTAATCTGCAGACTGAGGCGACAGAGTGCGGCCTGCGGCGAGAGGAAATCTGCTACAACAGAGATGGCGAGGTGCGGCGGCTGGCAAGAAAGACTGGAAGACGATGAAGCGAGTTACGGTGGCGGTTGACGATGAAGCGAGGGACCGGCGGGGATGACTGGTGGCAAGGCAAGGTAAGGTAGAGTAAAAAATCGAGAGTGGCCGTCTGGGATAGTCGAGACTCGAGAGTGGGAGTGGGGGACTGTGGCTATGGGAGTTGGGACGGTGGGAGTAGATTTTTAGTTTTAGGGTAAGCTTAGGGAAATTTGTTTTTATTTTATTATTACAGCAAAATCGTTGAAAATGCCCACCCGTACACGTGACATCGTGTGCTAAGTGCTAGACTTATTTTTTTTATTTTTTTATTTTTAATTAATTTTATTTTATGTAATAAAAAAATTTAATTGTATTATTTGTTTACACGTGTCATGGTCTGCTAAGGTTTGAATAGCTTAGGTTTTTTATTTTTTAATTTGTAATTATATATTAATTAATTAATTAAATTTATTTTATGTAATAAAAATATTTAATTTTTTTTTTTTTACATGTGGCATATTCGTTGTTGAAAGACAAAATACCCCTGTAATCGTTAAATTTTATTAATGATTGACTACCAAAAGGAAGAAAACTTACCGATCAAAAGAATTGAATGGGAAACGTCGATTCCGTACAACGATGCACTTTATCACTTTTACAATCATCGAACTCACCATGAACAACGTTCTTTGATTATAATTTAATTTATTTTTCTTTTTATCATAATATACTTTAATTTATTATTATTTGCTATCTTCTAACACCTTTAACGGAGACTAAATTATTGAATTAAATAATAAGAGAAATGAAAATATGGTGAAAATCATCATTAAGTTCTTCATATGTGAGATAAGAAACGATTTAGAGTATAATATCATAATTCTAAATAGCAGCTATAACATAATGTATAGAAAAGGATAAAATAATTTTTATGATTCGAATTTTTTGATCAATGTTATATATTTCAATTAAATCGAAGTAATCCAATTTAGTTTAATACATCAATTCATTCGGTCTTACGATATGTAGCAACACATTTTTAAAAAGTTTTATTTATCTCGACTTAATCAATTAGCTAGCAAGTCTATCCTATATTTTTTTATTATAATTTATTTATTTCCCTTTTTAGTAGTTTAAGTTTGATTAGGATTTAATTTATTTTCTATTTTAGTAGTTTAAGTTTAATTATATTTAATTTATTTTCCTTTTTTTATTGTTTAAGTTTGATTATAATTAATTTATTCCCTTATTTAGGAATTTAAGTTTGATTAAGATTTAATTTATTTTTCTTTTTAGTAGTTCAAGTTTGATTATAATTAATTTTTTTCCCCTCTTAGTAATTTAAATTTGATTAAGATTTAATTTATTTTATTTTTTTTACTTAAGTATTTATTTTCTTGTTTGTTTTCTTTTAAGGAAACTTCATCATTTCTTAAGTAAATAGTTTCTACGGTTAAGTATTAAACTATAAAATTTTTGCAATCATAAATAATTTGTATAGAGATTCAATAACTATATACATATGCACACAATGTGACTCTATATAAGTGAACGAGGTTTTGTTGTTATATATTTTTATTTGCAGTGTTTCAATAATTAATCATCTTGATTCTTTTTGTCCCGTACATTTCAATAATTTGTATAGAGATTCAATAACTATATACATATGCACACAATGTGACTCTATATAAGTGAACGAGGTTTTGTTGTTATATATTTTTAGTTGCAATGTTTCAATAATTAATCATCTTGATTCTTTTTATCCCATACATTTCAATTTCATGTTAGTTGATATGATAATCGAAATTATATAATTAACGATTACAAGAAAATATTTAATTTTTAAATGTTTCCTTTTACTTTAAATATTTTACATAAATTATTCACCACACGTACGTAGATCTTAGAAATTTTAATAAATTAATAAACGTTAAACGGAAGGGAAAATTAAGCGACTTACTGTCCATTGATGGACTGATGTTTTTGTACAGCTAGTTACGTGCCGTCTATCAAAGGTTATCTATCTTGTCAGTCTAAATCGCTCAAAATCTAGTTAATAAAATGAAAAATTGTAGTAATTATTAACTCTATAGATTAGAGCAAATCGACACCAAAAATTCGTGAATGTTTTCTTCTCTAATTTCAATTGTTATAAGATCATATTTTGACACAGCAAAATTATATAAATATCAAATGGTTTAACGGAAATTCTTCAAAAAATTTTTAAATCATGTGACACGTACACACATACCATTTGCAATTCAGAATGTATATATATATATACACACACACGTACCATTTGCAACAAGGTACTCTGTTGTTTAAGTTTCCTTCTCCCAAGCTTTTCAATACCTCATCTGTAATATCAAACCAAAAAAAAAAATTAATTGCACGATCAATTAATTTTAATTACATTAATTTTAATATATAATAATAACAATATTATTTGTTTTTACACAATAATTGGAAACACCAACTAAATTTATGTTAACATTAATTGTATTCAACCAGAACATTAATGCTTATTTTACACTAAAAATGTACCCAAAAAGGATCCAACTCTATTATTTTAGGAAATTTTATCAAGACTCTTATTTAGGGTTTGAACATAAATTTTTTTTTTGAAGACTTATTTTTAAGTTTTGAAATAGCCGTCTCCTATTATCACCATTGAGAATCATCTTTTTTTTTTTTTTTTAGGGTTTGAAAAAGCGAAGCAAAGTAACTTGTCCAAAAGAAAGCACAAGTGCTCTTCAATCTCCTGTACACAAGTTCTCTTCAATCTCCGGTATAGTTCTCTTCAAAATTATTTGTGATGTTTGTTTGGTATATATTTGTTTTTATTGGTTTTTTGTTTGTAATTCTCGAGGTCACAAAAAGAAAAAGAAAAAGTTAAAGTTTCTTTTTTACATGTAAACTTTTTTGTGAAGAGTTTGAAACTCTTATATGACTGTTGTTCGTATAAGTATTTTAATAGTATTCTTTTTTTTTTTGAAACATATTTTAATAGCATTCAATCAAGTAGAAATTCATTGATTACTGTATACCTATTTGTTTATTGTAGTTAGAGGTTTTTTTTTATTTATTTTTATTAAGATATCTTGATATTTAAGTTGTAATTTTGCTTTGATGGGTTGTTGCTGAACTTATATAAATTTATTAGGTCAACTCTATCATGTGAGAAGTAAAGAAATCATAATAGAATTAAATTGAAAAAATAAGAAGAGAGGATGCAGTAAACAATCCCAACACAGTTTCAAACCCATGTGAAAAAACAGTCACATACAATTCAAAACCTACTAAAACTCCACAACCATTGATAAAAACCAGCATGCAATTAACAGCTCTGTGCAGAAATCCATTGATAAAAATCTTAGAAAATTCTAATTTACTTTGCTTCTCACATGATAGAGTTGACCTAATAGACTTACTTTTGTTTTAAGATAAATTCGTCTCTATTATTATATAAGATGATCTTGAAGTTGACTGGATTGGATATTCTTCATGATTTCAGTACTTCTTGAAATATCAATATGTATTAGTGTCTGTCAATGATATCTAAATGTTGTATTTATACATTAAATATTATAAATAATAGTCATGGCAAGGAAAAACAAGCGTCATGCTAATACTTCCGCTGAGCAACATCATTCTGTCATGGTCGTAACAAGGAGAAACAAGCGTGTTATTAGTGCTTCTACTGAGCAACTATATGATTCTGTGATACCATCACTTACTGACGAAGTAACAGAATCCCAAGAATTATGCTCTGACGTTCAGCCTAACTCAGAAGGTAAGAATATTTATACTGATTTGATTTTTCTTTCTTTCTGTTATATGTCAATTTAGACTTATATATCAATTGATTGTTTTTTTTAGCTACAGATTCTGGTTCTGTTAAAAGAAAATGTAGAGGAAAGGGTAAAGGTATAAAGGGACAAGGCATGCCAATTGAAATTTATGATAATTGGTAAAAAAATCAGTCGATATATATATATTTTTTTAAAGATTGTAATATTTTGTACTTTTTATGGTAATTGATTAATAAAATAATATGTAATGGTAATTTTTCAGGATTGTAACCCCTGAAGCTGTCCGTAATCTAGGTGTTTTATTCAAGCAATCCATCAAAGGCCCTTGGGTAACATTTGCTTTATACCCCAAAGAAGAATGGGACACATTATATGCACGTTTTAAGTCCAACTTCAATTATACATGTTCTGAGGAAATGTTGAGGGAAGCATTTGATGCACATGTTAAAATTCGATATTCAGAATGGATGGTATAAGACGTGGTGTTTTTTATCATTTCAAGACAAGGGCAGAACGATACACCAATGGTCCAAGTCAGATTGATGTTGCAGTATGGTTAGAAATGGTTGATATTTGGCTTTCTAAAGAGTGGCAGGTAAATTAATTAGAAAATAATACATATGCTATTTGTCATTGCAATATTATTTATTATTTGTTTAACTTTCTCATGATATTTGTAGGATAAAAGTACTAGAAATAAAAGTAATCGTGGTGCTAATGCAATAGTAGTTCATACTTCAGGCTCTGTTCCAATGGCAAAATATAGAAAGGAAGAGATAACAATTATTTTAACCCTTAATAAACTTTGAAATTTGTGTATATAGTGTAGTTATATACAATACATTTGTAAATTGAATATGAATAAATATATGTTTATTCCATTTATTCTTTTTGTTTTGTTTTGTTTTTAAATATAGTTTGATCGAACTGGAAATGAACCTTCCCCATTTGAGTTCTTTAAGAAGCTTCATAGCTATAAGAAAGATGGTAGTTGGACTAGTGATAAAGCGGAGCAGATGCATGTAAGTTGTCTTATATTATATATTCTTTTCAATCATCAACTACATGATATTTCTTCTTTTTATTTTATTTAAAATATGCATATTTTTATGCGTTAATTATTTATTTTAGAAAAAAATGGAGTCACAAAAACCTACTCCTCAAACTGAAATTCCAAGGGTAAAAGAATGGGAGATATATAAGGAGGTTATCGGAAAGTCTAGTCATGGTGGTGTTCTTGGGTTAGGTGCTAGTCTAAAACCTAGTGATGTATTTGGTTCCTCTACCAGTACAAATTGCCATAAGCGTACTTGCTTAGAGCGTCATGATGAAGTGAAAACCATGAAGGAACAAATTCACAGTTTGTCAAATTTGGTACATGAATTACAAAATTCACTTCAAAAGATGACACGGGGGAGTTCACCACCAGTGGTACTACCTTATTCTTTTTAAAAAATTATTATTATTATCTTTAATTTGCATTATGGAATTATATATGATTTTAATAAATATTATATTTTATTATGCAGGATAATGCCACTGAAGATTTAAATGTTCACATTGAAGGAGCGTTCGATAATTAATTTGATGTCTACTCATGTTCTTTATCATATGATTCTACCTTTAAACATTTGGAAAAAAACTTTGTTCCTTTTTTTTTTATGCATATTTTTGTTGACAATTGGGTATTTAATTTCACATGATACATTGGATATTGTTGTCAATGATTTGATAAAGTGTTTTATTTTATTTTTGTACTTGCTTTCATTTAGTAGAATATTAATAGATATTTATAACTTTTATATTTAGATAACATTTCTCGATAATAAGTTATTTTCTACCAGTACTATTTTATTTCGAATCACTATCTTTCTTGCTAATACATCATTTCTAACAATTCCTTAAAAGGAAAAAATATTTCTCACAGAACCATATCATTAGCGATAAATTATTTCCAACTATAATGTTGCTCGGTAATACATTATTTCCACCCACAAAGCGCGTCCGTAATATAGTATTTCTGACTACGAATGTCCTTGATAATACATTATTTCCAACTGTAATGCATCTGGGTAATAACGTAGTGTTTCTCAGTAATATATTTTTTTTTTCTAACAACGAAGCTCGTCAATAATACAATATTTCCAACTGCAAATTTTCGACCATAATTTTTCTCGGTGATACATTATTTCTAACTATAAAGGTCCTCGGTAAAACAATATTTCTGCCCATATATCTCATCAATAATACATTAATTCCGACTTTATTGTTCCTTGGTGATACATTATTTCCGACAATTATTTTCCTCAATTTTGTCTTATTTTTTACTGTAAAACTCCTCGGTAATACAATATTTCTGACTACGAATCTCATCGATAATATATTATTTCTGACTATGATCCTCCTTGATAATATTTTTATTTCCAATTGCAATCTCTCTCGGTAATATATTATTTCTCACAGTGAAGCTCCTTGGAAATAGAAGTTTTTGTAACCATAATAGTCATCGGTGATAAATATTATTTCAGACCAAAAGGTTCCTTAGTAATGATCGAACTATTTCTAACGACAAATACCGTTAAAAATATTCTCTTAACAATTGGTTGCCATAATATTATTAAGGTATATTTTTATCATTTCTGATTACTCTTTGCCCTCGGAAAAGCTATATTTCCGACGGTCCGTCAAAAAAGCATTATTTCCAACCATACCATTTCTAACGAAGACTGACGAACTTTTTCCATCGGAAATGTGTATTTCCAACGATCCTTAGTCATTACCGACAACTTTCAATCATTAGAAAAGCCATATTTCTTGTAGTGCATCTTCAATTGTGGCTGAAGTTGGTCTCCATTATTTTTTTAAAAAGATTTTCAATTTTTTATTTATAATTATATAAAATAATAGATATTAAAATAAAATTTTAAAAAATAATTTTAATTTTTATTCAACTATTCTTTTTTTAAAAAAAACAATATTTGTGTTGTTTAGTTCTAATTTATTTTTTAAAATTTGTTTAAAATTTTATATTTTTATGGTTAATAGGTTTAGTTATTTTTAATTTCTTTTTTATACTATTTCTTAAGATTTGTTTTCAATTTTTCTAATTTATTTTGTGATTTTTATATTTTTTGAAGAGATAAAATAATATGTGTAGATAAACTTGTAATTTTCTTTATCAAGTATGAGGATAAATAAATAGTCAAATATTACTTTCTATTTGATTTGATAGTAAATATTTTAGTTAAAAAAACTAAATTAATGGATTTCTCATAATTTGGGATCAGGGAACCCAAAAACGTGAACATTGTTAGGAAAAAAAATGACAAACTAATCATATGTGAACCAAAATGAAAATACTCATGTCTTTCTTTTTCTAAAGTTTAACATATGCAATTGAAGGTCTAGCTAGCTATAACTTCAAAATAAAAAATAATTTCAAAAATAAAAACTACAAAGTGTATTGGATTTGTGCAATAATTCTTTG
The DNA here is from genome assembly GCA_003430845.1 of Xanthoceras sorbifolium. Classification (NCBI taxonomy): domain Eukaryota; kingdom Viridiplantae; phylum Streptophyta; class Magnoliopsida; order Sapindales; family Sapindaceae; genus Xanthoceras; species Xanthoceras sorbifolium. The sequence continues at coordinate 28,668,761 of CM010621.1, forward strand.
TTCACATCAGAGTGGGAAGGGATAGCTTTACAATCCTAAAAATTAGCATATTGGATTGTGACTAGACATGGCCATCTGAACCGGATCGGCGGTTCCGGTTCCGGAACCGCAGGTTCCGGTTCCAAATTTTCATCAACCGGAACCGGGACCGGGGAGGTCCCGGTCCCGGTTCGGTTCCTCCCCGGTTTTTTTGAACCGCCGGTTGAACCACCGGTTTTTGCTTTATCTGGAAGAGTTTTTAAAGGGTTAAAAGCTTTTTCCCTGAAAAATCTAAAGACTCCCAAAAAAGTTTTTGGCTAAAAAAAGTAAAAGTAGGCTTCGAAAAGTCCTGAGAAACAGATCCTAACTGTAGTCACATTTTAAAATAATAAGTAACAGGGAAAACGAGTTATTGGGGCACTACACTACTACCATTCTATAAAAAGCCAAAGCTGTGAGACTAGTTTTCTCCAAGTCCAACCACAATTTGCATTTCCAATTAGAACCTTTTGTTGTAGCAAGAATGAGTCTAGCTGGTAAGATTGAGGTTGATGTAGAGCTGAAAGCATCCGGTGATCAGTTCTACAAAATCCTTAGCAACGAAGTTCACCAAATGCCTAATGCCTCCAGTAGAATACAGGCAGTTGATCTTCATGAAGGTGACTGGAAAACTCCAGGCTCCATCAAGCTCTGGAAGTATATCATAGGTAAGCCAACTTGTAGTACTATATTTATTCCCTCTTTTCTTCTTCACGTTCGAATTTTATAAAAATTCTAACCTTAAATTATAAACTATTTGAATGCATCTAAACGATGTATTAATCGAATGTATTTTTGTTTTGTCATGCGCAAAACAACACAGGAACGAACAAATCTCATTCTTCGAACACAATTATACATCTAATAATTGAGAATTCGAGATTAGTAATTTTGTTAATTCATTTCTTGTGAGACTAACATTTTTATACATGTGTATAGATGGAAAGACTGAGATTTTCAAGGAGAGGGTACACTTTGATGATAAAGATAAATGCATTACCATGGACGGAGTAGAGGGTCATGTCCTGGAAAAATACAAGAAATACAAAGGCATTTTTCAGGTGATTAACAAAGATGAAGGAGGGTTGGTGAAACTGAGTCTGGAGTATGAGAAACACAAAGCAGCTGATGAACCTCCGTACCCGTACCTGGATTTCGTGGCTGGTGTTATCAGAGACATCGATGCTCATCTTGTCAAGGCCGCATGATCGATGCTCATTTATATAAATAATGCTTTAATTAAGCTTCAATATCATCTTTTTTAAGTTTTTAAATATATATATATATATATATATGTATGTATATATGGTGTGTTTACAATTTTATGGTGTGATGAAGTTGATATTAACAATAAATTGAAGCAGCTCCTGAATGTACTTGCAGATGCCAACCAAGCTACCTTATATATATTAAGCTTCAATGGTGTGTTGAAAATATTAAAATACCATCTTCTCTTAATTTCCCCCTTTCTGTGTCTCTATATAATTGCAAACAAAATTAATCCATTTGTGTTGCGATTTCTAGCTCAGATTTATCAATAAACTGTAAGAATGAAGAAGAAGTCGAGAAGAAAATGAACATCAGAGATTTATACTGGTTCAAAATCCACTAAAAAGCATAGGAATATTAGAACAATGAAGTGCAATTTTAGCTGCAGTCATTTTACTCTTTCTCTCAGCTTACACAGCTACCAAACACCAAGAGAAAAGCTCTCTAAAATAACCCCTCATCAAATCTCTCTCACTCACTTTTTGGCACTCTAAATCATACTAAAACAGTGTTAATTTTCTTTCACAAAAAATAGCTTGTAACCAATTTGAGGATATTCTAGAACCATTCTTTTTTTTCTGTACAGCTTGGTAACAAAAATATGCTGATATGAATTTATATTAGGATTAAGGGATATTATCATTCTTTACCCTATAATTTATAATATTCTCTATTTGTTTTCTCTAAAAAAAATTTTTTATTTTACGCATCTAATTTATAAAAATACCTAAAATTTATCATCATGTTTGATTTTTAAAATCGACCATTAAATATTAAAGGATAGAAATGTAATTGTAACTTAATAAATACTTAAAATATTTTAAAATTAAATAAAGTTTCATTTAAAATAAAAAATTAAAAAAAATAAAAATTATTTTTCTCTTCCCTCTCTTCTATCTCTTCATCTTCTACTTCTCTTTTTTTTTCTCTCTCTCCTCATCTTCTTCTTCTACTCTCACATCTTTTCTCTCTCTCTCTCTCTTCCTCACCACATTTTTCTCCTCTCAATTTTTTCTCTTTTTGTTTTATTGTTTGTGGTATAATGTGAGATATTCATATTTTTTTAAAAAAAATTTTTGGTTGGAGATTTGGTGGAGACCAATCTTCACCGTCTATTTTTTAAAGATGGACGTTTGGATATATACAAGATCTAGAATTATTTTTTAAAAAATTATTTTTAGTTTTATTTATTTTTTATTTTGTGTTTTTAACTTTTAATAATGTTTTAATTAAATTTATTAAGTTCATGTCTTTATTAAGTTATTTTTATATATTTTTAATTTTTTATATATAAAAATATTTAAGTATTATTTTATGTAAAAAATTTGAGGGTAAAATAGTCTTCTCCACTAAAAAATTAACAAAATCTTAGTAAAATGAGTAGAAAAGAGAAAAAAAAAATTAAAAGGTAAAAAATAGAAAATACACTAAATCAATTGAATACATTGAAGAATAATTATATCCCCATAATTAATTATGGGCCGGGTCTTAACAATTTATATGATGATATATAGCTTCATAAAAACTTTAATTTATTGCATTTTAATGCAGTAGATCAATTGAAGATCAGAGTTTCAAATAGAGAATGAAACTTTTAAAGAAATCAATTGAATACATTGAAAACCACGAATCAAAGTAAACCAAAACATGAATTGCAAAAAATCTCCGGAATGAGAGGGAGAGGAGTGCAAGTGAAAGAGAGTAGTAAAACGAAACTTTGTAAACATTAAGGGTTTTTTTTTTTATTACTACATATTTAAATGTCGCGGTTAGTTATGGCCATTGGAATCGAACCGGCGGTTCCGATTCCTTTTTTTGTCTAATCGGAATCGGGACCGGAGAGGTCCCGGTTCCTGTTCCGGTTGGAGCCGGGGGGAACCGCCGGTTCCGGTTCCCCCCCGGTTCTTTTGGAACCGACGGTTGAACCGTCGGTTCAACCGCCGGTTCCAAAACCAGAACCGGCTCCAATAAAAAAAATTTTGAATTTTTTTTTCAAATTAAAAAATTAAAAAATATTAAAAAAAAGTTAAAAAAATTAAACTAATGAATAAACCAAATGTAATAAATAATTGTGGATGGACAATTAAAACTTTAGAAGTGTGTATATATATATATATATGCAAAGGTAGTTTCAAAATATATTCACTTTCAATGTGGGATTGATTATATATATAGATAAGTAAAGATGGTTCAAGTCTTGTATACTTTTAATATGGGATTTGAGAATATAGTTAAAAATGGTCTACACTAGTCCCACATTGAAAGTAAAAGAGAAGTGTAGGAGATGAAGTTTTATATAAAATGATAGTAAGTAGTCCCACATTGAAAAGAAAATTATAGTGTAAGAAGTTGAGTGCTTATAAGTAGTCCCACATTGGAAAAAAAAGAGAAGTGTAGAGCGTTGAGTGCTTATAAAAAGGATGAGTATTTGTTGGGTTATGACTTAAGTGATATGTGGCCCAACAATAGTATTAGGCCATTTACTCATGTTTATTTATAAATTATTATATGGGCCAACAGTGTTGGGATATATATATATATATATATATATATATATATATTTGTTTATATATATATAATATAATTATATATACATATATGTTTATATATATATATATATATATTTGTTTATATATATATATATTAGTAAAAAATTAAAAAGTTTTTTTTTTAAAAAAAAGAAAAAAAAAACCGGGAAACGAACCGGAACCGCTCGATTTTAAAACCGGCTGTCCCGATTCCGGTTCCCGGTTCTAGAATTGATTTTGAACCGGAACCTAAGGTGCGGTTCAAAACCACAGGTTCGGTTCGAACCGTCCGATTCGAACCGAACCGGGGCTATGTCTAATCGCGGTTATAATAATAAAAGAGCACAGTAAATAGCTTCCCACAGTAAACGAAATTAAACAACTATATTTAAATGGATCAAAATAATAAAATATAATATTTAAAGAAATTAAAATAATAATAATATAAATTCGACTCTGATTCGCACACCTATCATCTGTTGTGAATATTAATTACTTATAAATATATTTTCCTAATTTTTATATTATATTTATTACATATTGCAAAAATATAGCTTATCAATAATTCGTACCTCCTTTTAAAAATGGAAAAATAAATAATTCATGCCTCCTGTCGTAATGTCGTTTCGAATAAATGAAGACTATTGGTTATTTTATTAAAAAAACACTGCATCATTTTTTTTTATTTCAATAATTAATGCATAATAAATTTTTGCCAAGTAGATAGATAATGCTAGCAACCCAATAATTCATGTACCTTTAATAAGAACAATTCACGTGAATTGTTTGATAGTTTTTTTACCCATCAATTTAAAAGGTAAAATATATTAAAAAAGTAATAATAATAAGTAAAAGGTAAAAGCAGCATAAGAAAAACGAAAAAAATTAAAATAATTAAGACAAATAAGCCTTGTATTATATATTAATGTTGTCTATGTGTAGATAATACTTTTACATTGAAAAGGGGAAATAAAAACATGTTTGGATAAAACCGTGTGAGGCCCACCAACCGGTGTACTATTCATTGCCGACACTGTTCACATGGGCCTGTTGCATGGATCTCTCTTATGCCTCTCTCATGGGCCTTTCTTGGGTCTACTGTCTGGACCTCTCTTAGATTTACTTAGAATTTAAACTTCACAAACCCAATATCTACAAATTGAGCCTTTAAAAAAAATATATTGATCGTTTTGTAGTGCTCATTCGCTTGCTCTTTTAGCTTTTTCCTTTCCTGTTTTTTCTGTTTGGATGGAGGATATTCCTTCTCCTATTTTTTCTGTTGTTCTGGATGATTCCAATCTTTCTTCGTCTTAATGAAGTTTTTCCATTTCAAAAAAAAAAAAAAATGATAGGATAACCTAAAATGATATGGTTTTAAGTTAAAATAGGGTTTTGTAAAATTATTAAAGTATAATAGGGCTATATAAAATATTTTAATAATTTAAAAAGCTAAAAGAAATCTAATTGGAAATCCCTAAAATTTGAGTTTTCTCCTAGTAGACATAAAACGACTTTTTTAATTGTCTAAAAATTCTATTAGAGTGGCAACCAAAAAATATGAAAAAAAAACTAAAAAGAGTTTTTAGTTTTAAAAAAACTTTTTTGACTAGTAGAAAAGCTCTTCTAAATATACACTAAGGTCTTGTTTGACAGAGTTTTTACTTTAGATTTTTGACTTCTTGAAAGCGCTTTTTATAAAAGGCATATATTTTTGCTTTGTCTGGAAGAGCTTTTAAAGTTTAAAAGCTCTTCTTTTAAAAAATCAAAACACTCCCGAATTAGTTTTTGGGTTCAAAAAGCCAAAAACAAACTTTGAAAAACCCTACCATACACGCCCTAAAGCCCTATTTGACATAACTTTTACTTTGAGCTTTTAGCTTTTTGGAAGCCCTTCCTACAAATGCCCTATATTTTTGCTTTGTCTGAAAAAGCTTTTAAAGTTTAAAAGCTCTTATTTTGGTAAATCTACACACCCCGAAAAGAGATTTTGAGTTTAAAAAATCTAAAATAAGCTTCGAAAAGTCCGGCCAGACAAGCCATAAGTGTAGTCACATTTTAAAATAATAACAGGGAAGACAAATTATTGGGGGCACTGCACTACTACCATTCTATATAAAGGCAAAGCTGTGAGACTAGTTTTCACAAGTCCAACCACAATTTGCATTTCCAATTAGAACCTTTTGTTGTAGCAAGAATGAGTCTAGCTGGTAAGATTGAGGTTGATGTAGAGCTGAAAGCATCCGGTGATCAGTTCTACAAAATCCTTAGCAACGAAGTTCACCAAATGCCTAATGCCTCCAGTAGAATACAGGCAGTTGATCTTCATGAAGGTGACTGGAAAACTCCAGGCTCCATCAAGCTCTGGAAGTATATCATAGGTAAGCCAACTTGTAGTACTATATTTATTCCCTCTTTTCTTCTTCACGTTCGAATTTTATAAAAATTCTAACCTTAAATTATAAACTATTTGAATGCATCTAAACGATGTATTAATCGAATGTATTTTTGTTTTGTCATGCGCAAAACAACACAGGAACGAACAAATCTCATTCTTCGAACACAATTATACATCTAATAATTGAGAATTCAAGATTAGTAATTTTGTTAATTCATTTCTTGTGAGACTAACATTTTTATACATGTGTATAGATGGAAAGACTGAGATTTTCAAGGAGAGGGTACACTTTGATGATAGAGATAAATGCATTACCATGGACGGAGTAGAGGGTCATGTCCTGGAAAAATACAAGAAATACAAAGGCATTTTTCAGGTGATTAACAAAGATGAAGGAGGGTTGGTGAAACTGAGTCTGGAGTATGAGAAACACAAAGCAGCTGATGAACCTCCGTACCCGTACCTGGATTTCGTGGCTGGTGTTATCAGAGACATCGATGCTCATCTTGTCAAGGCCGCATGATCGATGCTCATATATATAAATAATGCTTTAATTAAGCTTCAATATCATCTTTTTTAAGTTTTTAAATATATATATATATATATATATATGTATGTATATATGGTGTGTTTACAATTTTATGGTGTGATGAAGATGATATTAACAATAAATTGAAGCAGCTCCTGAATGTACTTGCAGATGCCAACCAAGCTACCTTATATATATTAAGCTTCAATGGTGTGTTGAAAATATTAAAGTACCATCTTCTCTTAATTTCCCCCTTTCTGTGTCTCTATATAATTGCAAACAAAATTAATCCATTTGTGTTGCGATTTCTAGCTCAGATTTATCAATAAACTGTAAGAATGAAGAAGAAGTCGAGAAGAAAATGAACATCAGAGATTTATACTGGTTCAAAATCCACTAAAAAGCATAGGAATATTAGAACAATGAAGTGCAATTTTAGCTGCAGTCATTTTACTCTTTCTCTCAGCTTACACAGCTACCAAACACCAAGAGAAAAGCTCTCTAAAATACCCCCTCATCAAATCTCTCACTCACTTTTTGGCACTCTAAATCATACTAAACAGTGACAAATAAGCCTTGTATTATATATTAATGTTGTGTATGTGGAGATAATACTTTTACATTGAAAAGGGGAAATTAAAATATGTTTTGATAAAAAAAAAAAAAAATTTGTGTATTATAATGATTGAAGAAGATTGGAGGAAATCTGGGAAAACTGATTTTTTTTTGGAGGAGATTTACGTTCACAGATCTCCTCCCAAAAAAAAAAAGTTTTTAATTGTTTATTCTTTAAATTATTTCTTTGTCTTTTATATAATTCAAATAAAAAATTGTGAACCAATTTTTTTTTTCATTGTCATTTTTTTTAAAACAATTTAGAGTAACATTACTTTATTACGCTTCTAACTCCCGCTCAACTATGATCTCCACCCTTTACTCTCTGCTCTCTGATTTGTCTCTCTAGCATCGCACCCTTGCTCCGGTTGCTACTTGCCATCACTGCTCTTCGATCTCCACCTCTCACTCTCTGCTCTTTGGTTTGCCTATCCAGTGTCGCACCCTCGCTCTCGCTACTTGTCACCGCTGCTCCCCACGGGTTGTTTAGTCTTAAGGTAACAGATTATTGTGTGTGTATGTGCACACGCGTGGTGTGTGTTCGCATGTGCGTGCATGAGTAATGAAATTCAAAAACATTGACATGATATTATATACATAATAAAATGCAACACTAAATTTGTTTTTGATATACAAATGCAACATTAGACTTGATATCATAGACATAATAAAATGTAACTGTAGATTTTTGTTCTTTTTATATGCAAATGCAACATTAGACTTGATGTAAGTACTATAGTACTAGTTTTTATTTGTTATTTAATTTTCAATGACTGTTTTTGAGATAAAATCTGAATAAATTTGTGAATAATATAGGTTGTCATGTTTAATATGCACTTATATTAATAGATGAAATCTTAGATGAACCAATTTCATCTAATAATCCTAAAAATAGTTTTCGTTGTAGAACTCGAACTTGAACTCGATTCTTTAAGGTTGAGATTAGCAGTGTGGCCTTATTATAAAAGACAAAAACTTAATAGAGAAACAATCAATGGAAGAACAAGTGATCTCACTGAGATCAACTAAGAGCTCAAGGGAAGAGCTTCACTGGTGTTAAAGAGAAAACTGTTCTTCATTGAATAAATTCACCGAGCATGCAATGAGCATGAGATATATATATATATATATATATAGTTTGTTGAGTTTACAAATAACTAATTCTATCAAACTTTCCTAGATTCAAGGAGATCCTGACAAGTGTACAAGATTCTCCTTGATTTAAGGAATGGTTGCTAAGTTAGCTCAATAATCTGAGTATCACATTGCTATGGCTCATCACTATCTCAATCGAAATCTGAAGCTTTATTGTAAGCTGGTTTTTATATTTAATGATGTTTGAAGCATTGTCTACCGTGCAGCTGTATGCTTGCAGGTAGATGATCATCACCAGAGGTACCTCCAGCAACAGAGTTGATTACAGCAGAATAATGTACAACTGGAGCTTTTAATTCTGCTGCACACCTATCAGACAAGAGCTGATTGCTGTTGAAAATTAACCTTGCCTCTAAAAGCCTATAAACATGGACTTCAATAATCACCATTCTAGAAGCCATCCACTATTGACTCCAAGAACCATAATCAAATTTTCCACCTTCAACCACCATCCAATTTGGCACTGGCCTATCACCAACAATTTTGATTTTGATTTTGTTTTTTGTTCATCTCATTTCCTATATAAAGGAATGAAGTTTGTATTGAATTATATGGAGTTGTGTAATATAATTAAGAGAGAAATAAAAGATTCTTTTTTTTTTTTGTGTTTAGAAAATCTTTTTTAGAGGTGCACCACAAGTGACCTTAAACCTTCCCATCCCACCAATAGTGGTATCAGAGCGCATGAGAACTAGACATACGAAGAATAGAGGCCAGACGAATTTGCCTGAAATCAAATTGCTCAAAATCAATTTTGGAGCATCCTAGAGTATTCTACTCGTCCCCACGAGTTCAATGGTGAAAATCTCACCCAAATCGGAGTTTTAGAGAGGCCGTATGCGCTTTTCGAAGTGGGAGAGTGAGCTCACGCTCCGATCGTCTTCTTCGCCTGTTTGAGGGATCCGATCAGCGTCTGACCCGATATTCAATCTGTTTCCGACCCGTTTCCCGACCTGGTTGCTGACGTCATTGACACCGTTACAAAGGCAAGAATATTCCGTCAGTTAAAGGAATATTCCGTTATCAACGGTTGCTTTTCCCAAAACGTTTAACCGCTCGTTTCAGACGCTTTCGAACTCATTTTTTGACAAACGCAATATGGTTTCCAAGGTTTTGGACCATTCTGGACGCAATCATACACTCCATTTTTGTAAAATCAGACTCAAGATTAGTGTTCTAAACACTTCAAGTCTTGATGGCCAACGGTAACGCGCATATTGTCATTTTGAAACTCACGAAAGACAACTATGACAATTGATGCATACAAATAAGAGCTCTACTAGGCTCTCAAGATGTTATGGACATTATGGAAGATGGATATACAGAACTTGCATCCAAAGATGTTGAAAGAACCCTAACAGAAACTCAAACAACAACTCTCAAAGCCGATCGAAAGAGGGATTATAAAGCAAAGTCTATAATCTATCAAGGACTTGATGAAGCAACGTTTAAGATCATAGCATCCGCTAGGTCATCAAAAGAAATCTAGGACACCCTTCTCAAGACCTACAAAGGTGCTGACAAAGTGAAAAGGATCCGTCTTCAAACAATATGAGGGGAGTTCGAATCTCTACGAATGAAATCAAATGAATCCATTGCTGAATTCTATACACGAGTGATGGTCATTGCGAATCAGTTAAGAAGAAATGGAGAAACTCCCACAGACATGATAATTTCAGAGAAAATCTTGTGATCATTAGATGCAAAGTTTGATTTCATAGTTGTGGCCTTAGAAGAAACAAAAGATCTAGAGACGATGTCCGTTGAAGAACTAGTGGGTTCATTGCAAGCCCATGAGCAGAAAGTCGGAAGAAGAAGTGACGACAAAGTATTGGAGCAAGCTCTCCAGTCAAAGCTCTCCCTCACTGAAAAAAGATACGAGCAAGGAGGGACCTCACAATAAGGAAGAAAATGAGGTAAAGGATTTTGTGGAAGAGGTTCAGAAACCAGAAGTAGAGGTAGAGGAGGAAGAGACACAAATAGAGGAGGACGTGGACAGTAGAACTATATCCCACGAGGAAGAGGACGAGGAGGAAGAGGCGGATACAACAACCGTCCGATCATTGATAAAAGAAATGTCCAATGTTATATGAAGCGGATTTTATGCAACTCGCAAGTGTACGAGATCAACACAAGTAATAAAGAGTGAATAGAGTATCTTTCCCACGAGGACAATGAATATCAATTACCAAAATTAACTCAACCTAATTCTATTTGGAATAACAATATTTTAGAAATTGCAAATTAACTAAAAACAATTAAAAACTACGATTCGAATTCAAGGGAATTAAGGCGTTAGGATATCCGATTTCACTTTGTTATTATTATCAAACATTCGTGAGTTACTATCTAGATTTTATTACTGATGGTTGAATGCGTGCTTAAACTAGATTAACCAATAATCTCTCTCGAGTATTACCAGAATTATTTCATCGCACACCAATACCTTATCTCTCGATGACTACTGAGTGTGTGAGAACACATTAAGAATAAATAAACACAAAACAAGCAACACAAACCAATTACTATATCTCTATATAATCTAGTATGTGATAGACATTAATATGAGTACGTGGCGGGCGTCTCCTCTCAGTTCATAACCCAACCACCTATGATGATTCTAAGTGATGATCAGACACAATAGAAAGTAATAAACTCAATAATATCTATTCAACACATCAATAACAAATCTAAATAGAAAACCTCAATTGTATTCAATAATTAATAATCCAAGATCCATAATCAATCATAACTATGGAAAATTAGTTCATGCTTGAGTAAAAGAATAAAGTAATAATATTCCTAAATCCTAGCATGGCTAATTACAACGGAAAAGTAAAGGAGAAGAAATTTTAGAAAAATGTTGTTGATTTCCAATCGATTGCTTTCCGAGCTGATGCGAAATTGATGACGCATGCGATACGGAACGAAGATGTTACTTCCAAACCCTAGAAGTTTTGACCCCTCTTCTAATTGATTGAGTCTCTATTTATAGCTTTCCCTAATAAAGCATTTGAGAAGGATATAGCTTTCCCTAATGAAGAATTTGAGAAGGAAACGATCACATGACTTCTTGCAAAAAAGCACTAGCTGAGGGCGCTAGCTGAGGTAGCGTCTCTTAGTAGCGCCACCTGATGGAGAAGAAAAGCGCTAGCTGAGTTAGCGCCTCTTGGTAGCGCCACCTGATGGGCGAATTCTCCACCAAAAGGTGCTACCTAAGAGCGCTACTTGAGGTAGCGCCTCCTAGACTTGCTCTTCAACTTGATTTTATGGTCTATTAATCCGAAATCATCCAAAATATCATCGATCATCGAATATCACCAGCACACTAAATAAACACATCAAAACGTCCAATTTTCCTTAAGAATCGAGCAAAAACTATAAATAATGGGGTCACAAAATCATGCAAAATATGACATTATCAATACCTCCAAACCTACCTTTTGCTCGTCCTCGAGCAAAATCGAAACGAAATAGAAACAAAAATAAAAATAAACAAATAAAGTAAACTATCCTAATCTACTTTCGTAGGTAAACACGAAGGCACTTAGCATGTGCCACAAGCCTTTAAACCCCTGTGTGTCCCTAGTAGGAGGAGTTGTGTCTCTTGAGGGTTTACAGCTACGACACCCACAAACTTAATCCCTGTGCGTTGAACTCATTGAAACACTTACTTAAAACATACTATCAAAGACTCATTCATGCATGACATACCAATAATCAAGAACTAAAGCTCGGTCTATGGAATCAAACATCAAACAATATCTAACTAACCAATGCTCGAGTTATCATAATATCAAAATAAACACATTCGAATGCCATTGATATAATTTGCCTCGACTCTACATCTCGCATGAAATCTCTCATTATAGCTCATAGAACCTAGGCTTATACGCTCATTCAAATATATGCGAATTGGAGTTTATGAACAATAAAAATTAAATTTTTCTTTGCATATGAGTATATAAACAGAAAGACACTCAGATTATGCAAAAGATCTCATAAACAGATTCAGACACTAAGAACGAAATAAATCACAATGCATGCACATACTATTAAATTGGAATCATGAAAAGATCAGTAGGTCTTTTTCTCGGTTATAATGGGGCCAAGGGTGGAGATTAAGAAATAAAGCGGAAACCGGATTTCAAAAAGAATTTAGGACCACAAACACAGAGATCTATTCGAACTTCGATAAACCTCTACATTTCTTATCAAACACAAAAGTTTTTTGTTTTTTGTTTTGTTTTTGTTTTTGTTTTTTTTCAACTTCAAGCCTTCAAACCATCAAGCTTAACACTTTTCTTTTCTCAAATTTTTTTTTAAAGTTTTCGTAGAAACCCGACTTGAATTGACTTGAACACTTTTGATTTCCTTATTTTCTTTTCTTACCTTCACCACTTTTTTTGAAAATTCCCTGCTCTTTTCTATGATTCATCTCCAAATGATCTCAAGCTCAAAGGGTAAGGCTAAACGTACAAGGGCTTGGATACAGATTTTATAGGAGAAGCATGAAAATGGTTAATGTGTTTGGCTTCAAAGGGGTTAATGGAGCACACACAAAGGTTAGGAATTATGGCCTTTAACTCCGTTTAAAAACACACATAGCCTACATCACTTTTCAAGATTCAACCAACTCAAAAGCATAGCACACATGTGAATTTATTTAAAATAGAGTTCATTAGTATCCAAAGCAAAACCTATAGAGATCAATATATTTTAAAATTATCACGGAGAGTGTATAGGAGTAGAAACAATAAAACCCTCTCAAAATAAAACGATAACAGCTTAAAAACTCATAAGGGTAGTCTCCACTATTAATCATGGTCATCCAAATATGTTGTTTCTCCATTATAATATAAAAAACAAGACTAATTAAATACCGATCGATATAAAATTCACTAAGACCTTACTTTCATAAAAGATTATTGACACTGCCTGCAGAATGGTCTTACAATCATATGTGTAAGCATCATATTTCAATAAATTCAACTAACAACAAATTCAACTAACAACGCACTAAATTTCGAATTCCTACCCCCAAACTTAAATCTAACATTGTCCGTAATGTTAGTCAATGAAAGAACAAAAACACAAAATAATAGGGAATTCAAAACTCAATAAAATACACTAGTGAGAATTTACAACGAACACAACAGACTAATAATGTAACAAAGTTGTCAGAACTAACAATCAAAAGCAAACATACTAAAATTAACCAAAAACAAATTTAAAAAAAAACTATCAGCAATCCTAACAATTCCAAAGTTTAAACAATCAATCCAAAAACTAACATTATTAACAAAAAAATGAAACAAAAATAAATTTTACCAGGTTGTCTCTTGCTTTCGCCCACCTGCCCCATAATTGATATCTTCTCATCAACCTACCATACCATCCTAACCAAGTGACAGGAAGAGAAGATAACTCTCCTAGCTATGCATACCTTAAATAAGAAGGTAGCTTTTTAGTACCCAAGTGTAGCGGTTGCTCAAAGGGTGGAGGCGGTTTGGGCTTTCCTTCTCCAAGCTCTTTAAAATAAATGTACTCCTGTACGAGGGCGGAAGCGAAGAATCTAACCAAAGTGCATCATCTGCAACCTTTTAACTATCATCCTTTTCAATGGTATGGATAAAAAATGAATCAAGTGGCTCTTGAGATGTGGCTTCCTTATCTCCATGTGACACGTTTTTGCTCACTTCCATCTCTACTTGATTAATCCCCATCGGATGTTCAACTAGCTTTTTGATTTCCAAGGTAATCTCCTTGCATTGCTTCATCGAATATGTCTCTATGTTGTTTTGCAATGCTTCTTGTGCTTCCCCTTGGATCTCTTTTGCTAATTGGTTGATTTGAACCTCCAAGTTTTGGATGGCTACTTGAGATTGTTGTACTGCTTGGCCAAGTTGCTTTAAAGAACTTTCTTGCACATCCATCCGTGTGTCCATCTTTGACATTATTGCATCTTGCTTCGACATGAATGCAGAAATCAAGTCTTCGACAGAGGACTTCTCTTCTTGTTGGTTGCTCAATGAAAAATCAGCATGGTTGCTCCACCAGGGATTGTATATGCTCGGGTAGAGGTTGTTATGTTGATAGTTACAATTTTGCACATAATTATTTGTTCATAACTGCCATCGGCAAACGGATTACCCACCTGACAATCAATGCTTACATGCTGCCCCCCACATAAGAAACAACCCAATGGTGTTCCAACTGAACTTTCAGGTGTTGCCCTTTCATATGACCATTGATAATTATTAGTTGTCACTTTTTCAATAGGATCATACGCCTCATACCATGAGTACATAACTTATACAAAAAAATTAAAAAATAAAAATAAAAATACAAAAATACAAAAAATATAAAAAATGCAAAAATACACAAATAAAAAAATATCCAAAGTAGCAAAAGGCTAAATCGGTATTGATATTGACACTCAATTGTCCCCGGCAACGGTGCCAAAACTTGAAGCGGATTTTATGCAACTCGCAAGTGTACGAGATCAACACAAGTAATAAAGAGTGAATAGAGTATAGTTCCCACGAGGACAATGAATATCAATTATCAAAATTAACTCAACCTAATATTTGGAATAACAATATTTTAGAAATTGCAAATTAACTAAAAACAATTAAAAA
This sequence comes from Xanthoceras sorbifolium, assembly GCA_003430845.1. Classification (NCBI taxonomy): domain Eukaryota; kingdom Viridiplantae; phylum Streptophyta; class Magnoliopsida; order Sapindales; family Sapindaceae; genus Xanthoceras; species Xanthoceras sorbifolium. The sequence goes on from CM010621.1 coordinate 28,683,911, forward strand.
CTACGATTCGAATTCAAGGGAATTAAGGCGTTAGGATATCCGATTTCACTTGGTTATTATTATCAAACACTCATGAGTTACTATCTAGATTTTATTACTGATGGTTGAATACGTGCTTAACCTAGATTAACCATTAATCTCTCTCGAGTATTACTAGAATTATTCCATCGCACACCAATACCCTATCGCTCGATGACTACTGAGTGCGCGAGAACACATTAAGAATAAATAAATACAAAACAAGCAACACAAACCAATTACTAAATCTGTATGTAATCTAGTGTGTGATAGACTTTAATACGAGCACGTGGCGGGCGTCTCCTCTCGGTTTATAACCCAACCACCTATGATGATGCTAAGTGATGATCAGACACAATAGAAAGTAATAAACTCAATAATATCTATTCAACACATCAATAAAAAATCTAAATAGAAAACCTCAATTGTATTCAATAATTAATAAACCAAGATCCATCATCAGCCCTAACTATGAAAAATTAGTTCATACTTGAGTAAAAGAATAAAGTAATAATATTCTTAAATCATAGCATGACTAATTACAAGGAAAAAGTAAAGGAGAAGAAATTTTAGAAAAACTTCGTTGATTTCCAATCGATTGCTTTCCGGGGTGATGCGAAATTGATGACGAATGCGATGCGGAACGAAGATGTTGCTTCCAAACCCTAGAAGTTTCAACCCTTCTTCTAATTGATTGAGTCTCTATTTATAATTTTCCCTAATGACGAATTTGAGAAGGATATAGCTTTCCCTAATGAAGAATTTAAGAAGGAAACGATCACATGACTTCATGCCAAAAAGCGCTAGCTGAGGGCGCTAGCTGAAGTAGTGCCTCTTGGTAGTGCCACATGATGGGCGAATTCTCTACCAAAAGGTGCTACCTAAGAGCGCTACCTGCCTTCTAGACTTGCTATTTAACTTGATTTTATGGTCTATTGATCCGAAATCATCCAAAACATCATCGATCATTGAATATCACCTGCACACTAAATAAACACATCCAAACATCGAATTTTCCTTAAGAATCGAGCAAAAAGGATAAATAATGTGGTCGCAAAATCATGCAAAATATGACATTATCACTATAATTGCCACAATTATGATCACTATAGCAACGAGTGCAGAGGCAACCCAAATGAGGTAAATGATAGTTCTAACTTTGTAGAAAAAGTGCAAGTTGGAGGAGAATCGTTGAAGTTGATGGCACACAACTCAACCTATCAAAACCAAAATGTTTGGTTTCTTGATTCTAGAGCCAGCAACCATATGACTGGCAGAAAATACTTATTCATTGAACTTGATGAGAAAGTTCATGGAGAAATCTCATTTGGCGACCTTTCTAAAATCCCTGTCCAAGGAAAGGGAGATGTCATGATCAAGTAGAAGAATGAAGATTATGCTTTCATCTCCAATGTTTATTATGTTTCAGATAGGAAGACAAACATCCGAAGTCTTGGACAACTCTTGGAGAAAGGCTATCACATTAGCCTTCAAAATATGCAAGTCACTATTACAGATGCTCGAGGAAAGCTGGTTACTTGAGTCCAGATGACGAAGAATAGGATGTTTCCTCTCGCAATTCATCTTGATGTACCAATGTGTTTAACAGTCATCATCAATGACAAAGACTGGCTATGGCATCTTAGGTATGGACATCTCAATTTTGAAAGTTTGAAGCAACTGGCAAGTAAGAAGATGGTGAAAGGATTGCCAAATATTCATCACCCTAATGAGATATGTGAAAGTTGTGTTATCAGAAAATAACACAGAAATAGCTTCGGAAAGGAGGCAAATTGAAAAGCAACCATGCCACTTGAGCTTGTTCACACATATGTGTGTGGTCCATTAACGCCAGTATTAAATAGACAGAATCAATACTTTCTTACCTTCATTGACGACTACAGCAGGAAGACTTGGGTTTATCTCCTAAAAAAGAAGTCTGAAGTATTTGGTTACTTCAAAGAGTTTAAAACTCTTGTGGAGAAGTAAAGTGGCTACTACATCAAAACACTGAGATTAGATCAAGGTGGAGAATACACTCTAGGTGCTTTCCAGGAATTTCTCAAGCAACAAGGAATCAGACATCAGTTTACACCAACTTATACTCCTCAGTTAAACGGTGTAGCTGAAAGGAACAATCGAACAATCCTTAACATGGCCAGAAGCATGTTAAAGGATAAAAATATGCCTAAAATTTTTTGGGCTAAAGCAGTCTCGTGTGTGGTATATTTACTAAACAGATGTCCTACAAAGAGTCTTGATACAAAGACACTGCAAGAAGTATGGAGCACTCACAAACCAAGTGTGAGCCATCTTAGAATTTTTGGCTCCATTGCCTACATTAAGGTCCCAGAAGTAAGAAGAGCCAAGCTTGAAGATAAAGGAGAAAAGTATATCCTGGTTGGATACGGTGACAGAACTATGAGTTACCGGCTATACAACCCTGTCACCAAGAAAGTAAACTTCAGCAGGGATGTCATTTTTGAAGAAAATGAATCCTGAAATTGGGATCAAACCAAAATTTCTAGAAGTGCAGAGTTAGTACATGAAGAAGAAACAAGAGAAGTGACTACAGAGCCACAAATACCCATAGATTAGCATACTCTTCAACGTGGTTCTCTTTCACTACAAAGGTATGATGCTCTATTACCAATTGAACGTGAACTCTCATATATGAGGCCTAGAGTGACACGTAACCTAGAAGATCTGTATGAAAATGCAGAACATGTGGAAGAAGATATTACTCTGTATTTTCTACTGATGACAAGTGATCCAACTAGTTTTGAAGAGGCTAACCAAGAAGAAAAATGGAGAAGTGTAATGGATGAAGAGATTCAATCCATTGAAAAGAACAAGACATGAGAGTTGACTAATTTCTCAAAAGGTTAAAAAACCGTCGGAGTGAAATGAGTTTACAAGACCAAAAGAGATGCCAAAGGAGAAGTCCAGAGATACAAGGTAAGACTTGTAGCAAAATGCTATAAGCAAAAGGAAGGAGTTAATTATAGAGAAGTTTTTGCCCCAGCCACCAGACTAGAGACCATCAGATTGCTAATATCTTTAGCAGCCCAGAGAAGTTAGAAAATTTACCAACTTGATGTAAAGTCAGCATTCCTGAGTGGCTTTCTTGAAGAAGAAATCTATGTGGATCAACCACCTGGATATGTGAAGAAAGGCAGAGAAAATAAAGTATACAAACTGAAGAAAGCTCTATATGGTCTGAAGCAAGCACCTCGTGCATGGAACATGAGGATTGATGATTAATTCCTAAAGAACGGATTTGAGAAATGTTCATATGAGCATGCACTGTATTTGAAAAAAATAAGTTGATGAAAGTATGTTATATGCATGCTTATATGTTGATGACTTGATCTTCACCGACAACAATCCAGCCATGTTTGAAGATTTCCAAGTGGAGAATGGTGAAAGAATTTGAGATGACTAATATTGGTCTAATGGCTCATTTTCTTGGTATTGAAGCTGTGCAAAGTGAAAAAGATATCTTCATCTCTTAGAGTATCTATGCTAAAGAAATTCTGAAAAGATTCGGTATGGAGAAATACAATCCTGTTACAACTCCAGTAGAAATAGGATTAGAATTAAGAAAGAATGAAAGAGGAGATGTTGATTCAACCTATTTCAAGGGCTTGGTTGGAAGTCTGAAATACTTGACGTGTACCAGGCCAGATATACTCTTAGAGTTGGACTTAGTCAGCAGATACAAGGAGACCCCAGACCAGTCTTACCTAAATGCAGGAAAGAGGATACTCCGTTATATAAAAGGTACCATTAATGATGGTATATTATATACGAAATGTGAGGATTGCAGGTTGATTAGCTATTCAGATAGTGATTGGAGAAGAGATATGGATGAACGTAAAAGCACGACAGGTTTTACGTTTTTTATAGGAGACACAACGTTCACATGGTCATCCAAAAAGCAAGCCATTATGACATTGTCATCAAGTGAAGCTAAGTACGTTGCTGCCTGCTCAGCTGTTTGTCATGATGTCTGGATTATAAATGTATTGCAGTAGTTGAGATTTCTACAAGTTAATCCCACAGAGGTCTACAACGACAATCAGTCAGCGATTGCGCTAGCAAAGAATCCAGTATTCCATGAAAGAAGCAAACATATTGATACACGGTATCATTTCATCAGAGAGCATATGAAGAATAAAGAGGTGGAACTAGTCTCTTATAGGACATTTGATCAAGTTGCTGATATTTTCACCAAGCCGCTCAAACATAATGTGTTTTCAAGACTAAAGTCCATGCTCGGTATGATGAAACATGGAGAGTCAAGTTTAAAGGGGGATGTTGAAAATTAAACTTGCCTCTAGAAGCCTACAAACATGGACTTCAACAACCATCCATTCTAGAATCCATCCACTATTGACTCCAAGAACCATCATCAAATTTTCCATCCTCCAACCACTATGCAATTTGGCACTGGCCTATCACCAACAATTTTGATTTTGATTTTATTTTTTGTTCATCTCATTTCTTATATAAAAGAATGAAGTTTGTATTGAATTATGTGGAGTGGTGTAATATAATTAAGAGAGAAATAAAAGATTCTCCTTCATTTTGTGTGTTTAGAAAATCTCTCTTAGAGGTGCACCACAAGTGACCTCAAACCTTCCCATCCCACTAACAATTGCTACCACCAAGTTTGATCATCTTTGGTTTCTGATCATCAGCATTGCTTATCGAGTTCTATTTGTTGCCAACAGAATTGATCATATGAGATTGCTAAGCTGATGCATATTGTGTCACATAATCAAAGTGATTTGCAATAATTGCAAAGCTTGTTTAAATGGTAGTCCATATGGCAGCACATCTCATCTTCAAAATCATCTTAATAAGTGTGTAAAGTCAAAACTAAGAAAAACCAATTTGAAATAGTATCAACTAGTGAAGAATATAGGAGATGGTGGGAGGATGTAGTTGTGTTGTATGTTTATGATAAAAATGTTGTAAAAACGAAACTTGTACATATCATCATAATGCATGAATATCCCTTGAGCATGGTTGCGCATGAAGGGTTTAGATAATATTTGATGGTTCTTCAAGCTGCATTTAGGCCAGTCCCTTGGATTACAATAAAAAAATAGATGTTGAAAATTTATATTGTGGCAAAGTGAAAACAATAAGTATTCTTGAGGCTGATAACTAGAGAATTGCCGTAACTACTGGTTTAAGACTGTTAATAGTAAGAGGATATATGGCAGTCACAACACACTTTGTGGATGAGTCATGGTGTTTACAAAGTCAAATTTTGAGGTGTGATTCTTATTTTATATTTATTTAATGGTTATTCAATTTTATATCATTTAGTTAATTAAATTGTTACATTATATTTGTTTCTAATTGCATTAGAATATTCTGGTTCATATATGTGCCATGTCCATGTATGACATAGACAATTTGTGAAGGTTTGCATGATTATGTGATGAATTGGAATCTTGATCGTAAGTTGTCTGCATTAGCTGTTGACAATTGTAACACTAATGACAAAGTTATTGAGTTTATGTTTGAAAAAATCAATAGAGGTGAGTTGTGGTTGAATGGACAATTGTTTAACATGTGACGTTGTGACGTTGTGAACATATTTTGAAATTAATTACAAAAGATGGCTTAGTAGTGATTGGGGATGGGATTGAGAAAATACATAACAGTGTTGCTTATTGGGTAGCAATACCAAAAAGAATAGAAATATTTACGGAAAGAGCGAGACAATTAAATATTAATTGTAGGCAGAGGTTAGTTTTTTTATGTAAGAATAGGTAGAAGTCCACCTATCTCATGCACACTGTTGCATTGAAATATAAATATGTTTTTTCTCAATTAAATTCTCATGACCGGCAATATAAAATTGCGCTATAAGAAAAAAGATTAAGAGTTCGCTTCTAAATTGAAAGAAATTTTGATAAAGTTTTTGAAGTAATTGAAATGTTTTTTGGTACAAAGTACCCAATAAAAAAGTTTTTCTTTCTAGAAGTTAGTGAAATTACATCTGAGTAAAGTGATACATCATATGGCATAAAAGTATGATTCAGAAGTATGAAGATTATTGAGGAGTTTTTCATGGAGTAATGGTCGTGGTGACCATTTTAGATCCAATGTATAAACTTAAATTGACTGAGTTTTATTTTGATTCTCTTTTTGGAAAACCCGATTCAGAATTTCATATTATAGGACTTTTAATATATGGCGTGCCTTAGTGGATGAGTGCACTATGAGGTTTAAAGTAAATGATGGATCCTTAAGTTGTTATGAATATTCATCTTCCTCTCAATTGGCAAAATCCATATGTAGGTCCAAGAAACAAGTTGAATGTATGTCAAGTTTTAGTGAATAGGTGAATGAAATCGATATAACTTTTACATTAGAATTGAATGCTGATTTACAAGATAGACCATAGACTTTGATATACTTACTTGGGGAAGGAAAATGGAGGTAATTATCTTATTTTGTCTAGAGTTGTTAGATATGTTTTAGTCATTTCGGTATCTGCAGTTGTATTTGAATCAGCTTTCAGCACTGGTGGTAGAGTGGTTAGTCCACACTGTAGTAAATTACACCCTAACACGTTAGAGGTATTAATGTGTGAATAAAATTGGTTATGGGCAGTTATACGAGGTATGCAAGTTATATACATTTAGTTAATGTTACTTTATTATTTTCATTAAGTATAATTAATTTATTTGCTTTGTTCATATATATAGGGTCAAGTTCAAAAATTTCACATGATGTTTCTTTCCAAGAAGATAGTGATGATGATGATAATGGTGATGATGAACATGTAAATGCTGTAATTAATATTGTATATTATTTATATTTTACATGTTAATTAATCAATTTAATAATTCAAAAATTTTCTTTATTGCTACATATTTGTATTTAAAACAAACCATGACTAAGTTATGAATATAGAAAATTGTTGGATGGATTTTAAATGAAATCTTCAAAAACATTTTTTTTATATATATTGCTACTTGCTAATGTTGTAAGATCTTAATGAATTTTACGATATTTAGGTTATTTTAGTATTTGCATTTTCTATTTGAATTTAAGGTTAATTTATTGAACTTAAGTGTTATATGGTTTATTGAATATAGATGTTGAGACTTGTGTATTGTATTCTATTAAATTTAAGTGTATGTGTATTAAAATTTAGTTATACTTTATGTATGTGTATTAAAATTTAGTTATACTTTATCTTTAATTTCAATTGTATGTTAAAATTTGTTTAATTCGTGCGTTGAATTTTTCTATTTTTTTTGTCAAAAAAAAAAAAAAAATACAAACTGAAACAGGTCAGTTTAGGATGGGTATGGATAACCCTGCTCCAAATAGGTTTGGATTTGGAGCAATAATTGAAAATTCTTCCGAGACATGGAGCATCCTGTCCAAACTGGATTTTGGGTTTGGAGTATGCCAATCCGATACCGATTCAATCCGGTAGCCATTTATAGTCTCTTGTAGTTTCTTCTTGTGATTAATAATAGAGAGATTGGTAAGAAATGACACCAAAATCTCATCATTTTGTCAACCTAATACCAAGTTATTAAATTTTTAAGAAATAACACGACTTTTGATGGAAACCCCATTTTGTCTTTCATTAAATCTATTTTGTCTTATTCCATCTCATTTCATTTGATTTTCTCTTCGGTTACTTTCCTCTCTCTTGAATCGCTAGTTCTTTTCTTCTCTCTTTCCCTCTTTCCTTTGCACGAAACATATTTACTAGATTGTGTGGAACTCATTCTTCAAGAGTTTTAGAGTTTTTTTTTTTTTTTTTTTTTGCTCCTAAACTTTTCGTTGTTGATTTTGCCTTAATTATATTTGATTTCACACTTGAAGTCTATGGTTGGAGTTGGAAATCAACTTTTGGAGTTGAAAACATGAAGTTATGATTTTTTTTTTTACCGTGATCTATTTTTCTTTGATCGTAATTTATTTTCCTTTAACTGTGATCCATTTGGGCAACTGCTGTTGGAAACTTTCGAAAGGTCTTTGAGGTCTTTGAAGGGGCAGTCGATGTCGAACTTCTATCTATAATATATTGTTAGAATCTTCTCGATAAGAAGAATCTTCATCACTCTCGTCGGAGTTTGTTTGTTTCTCTCTATAACTTTCTTTGTTTAACTTTCACTCTAATCTAGAGCTTTGAAGTTTATTAGAGAAAGAAAGAGTTATTTTATCTTTTATTTTGTTTTTATTTTTTCTACTTTTGTGAGATGAGTGAAAAGGAAATTTTAGTCTCAATACACTTTTGAGTGTTATTTATACTTAAACTAATAAATTACTGTTATTTCTACAAATTATTATCTCATTAGTGCTATTTAAAATAAAGAACTCTTAATAATATTGCTCCTTAATTTTATCAAATTAAAAAAGTTATATTAGCACATTCATTTATAGCTCGATCGATTAGCAATATATTTTTTATCAATTCAAAATAGTCAATATTTAATCATTGATAAACAATTAATAAGATTTCTCCTTCTTCTTTTGATACTGTCACGTAACGATTATCTTTTTAAAAAATTAAAAAAATTAAAATATAACATATTTGAAATATGCCGTCCATATCCAGTCTTGATCAATTTGCTTTAATTAAATCTTTAATTATCAGCTCAACATTGATTAGATTTGCAAGGAAACATGTGGACATTTTTAACAACAATTTTAAATATTTTATTTTATTAATATATATTACTTTTTTTAGGTCTAAAATCTTGTTCTTTGTCTCCGATCGGTGAAAAGACCCAACTCATTTATTTTGGTATGGAGTTAGGTTCTGGATATGGATGATCTTGTTTACCTTTTATTTAATTTGGGCTCTCACTGTCAAACAATCCAATAATGGCACTTCTTCGAAGACATCCGAAATACTATATATCGTTTTCTTTTTCCTTTCATATACTATATAAAGATAAACAATCCATTTATCTTTGGATTTTATTTCTTTTTCCTTTTAATATAAACTCACTCTTAGCGTTCTCTCTCTTAAGGTTCTTGTAAAAGTAAAAAAAAAAGACAAAAAATCTTGTCTCACTTTAACATGATGGTAGATTGGCACTTTTATCTCTTCTTAAAAGACTAAAGTTGTGCATAGAAAACTTATCCATTAATTAATACATCTCTCACGTGCCAGACCAATAGATTTAACAAATGACTTACACCCAAATATAAATACATATTCGACAATATCCCATGAAACTTTAAAACTTTAAAATGGGATAAATTTTTACTCCAACCGAACTTTAAATAAAAATTTTAAAATTGTAAAATATAAAATTCTAAATAGTGCAACTTCATATTTGGTGCAACAGTACTATTCACAAAACTCTAAAACTTTTAATTTTTTTTATTTATTTAAAAGTTAATTGCATTGACCTCCTTTGAGGTTTTACCAACTACAAACGGAGTCACTTTATCGTTTATTGATAAACACCTCCCCTGCCCTTAGTAAAATTTGGTTAAATATAACAGTTGAATAGAGGAGTAGGGATGGCCAAAGGAACCGCACCAGTGGTTCTGGTTCCTTTTTTTTCCAATCGGAACTAGAACCGGGACCGGGGATGTCCCGGTCCTGGTTCCGGTTGGAACCGGGGGGGAATCGACAGTTTCGGTTCCTCCCCGATTTTTTTGGAACCGGCCGGTTAAACCGGCGATTGAACCACCGGTTTCAAACCGGCCAGAACTGGACAAATAAAAAAAAATAAAAAATAAAATAATTAAAAAATTAAACATATAAATAACGATAATAATATATATAAACAAAGTGGGTACTGGATTGCAATAAAATAACGATAAAATTGAAATAAAATTATGATGATATCATAAAACTATAAAATAAAATAAATAAATAAATAATTAGGACTTACACTTAATTTTATTTCAATTAAGCTGCCTACGTATCCTCTAGGAGGAATCAAAGTCTACGTAATTCTTTTACCTATTATGTTTCGGATGTGATCAATCGTCGCTTGTTCCTTCAGTTGCCGTTGTATCCTCGTTGGTGTCAAAGAAGTCATTGTCGTCGAACACCAGATCCAATTCCTACTGCCGGTATGAGGCCTTGGTACAGTTGTCAACACAGACCTGGATCTGTATTGAGTCAGGACTGAGCAATGCTCGTCTCTCGTCCAGAACATTGCCACCTGCACTAAATTCCTGTTCGACGGCGACAGTCGAGACAGGGGTTTCAAAAATTTGTTTGGCAATGATGGCCAAAATTGGAAAGTTAATTTCGTGCTCCCTCCACCACTGTAGGACGTTAAAGTCTGGGATGTCCAAAAACTCAAAGGAGGTGTTTATGTAAACATCAACCTCTGAAACATAGGTTGATGAAGACGAACACCCCGACGTCCCTGCTTTTTTGGTAAACACGCTTGCCCCTAACTTCCTTAATGTGGAGGGAAAGTGCAAATGACTAGTACTACCGCTTCCGCTTGGTTCCGGTTGTTGACCAATAATGTTCAACGAGGGACCGTAAACAGAACTATATTCGTCATATATTGAATAAAATAAATTCCTAATATTATTATATAAACCACTAATATCTATGTCCGTTATCCCTAGAGATTGGTAATAAAGTGTAAAAAATTCATATAAACTATTTAATTTATTCCTAGGGTCAAAAACTGATGCAACAGTATAAATTACAGGAATGTCCCTACAATAGTTTATCCATATTTCTCGCATTGCATAAACACACGGAACTAATTCATTTATTTGTGCACATTCATTAAGTGCACTTACAATATTAAGGGCTTCAAATAAAAATAAATGTGAAGTTGGATAATATATACCGGATAAAAAATGTGTTACATCATGAAAAACTTTTAAAAGTAAGCAAATTTTTGTACAAACATCCCAATAATGTTCATATAAATTAATGGTATTAACATTATGCTGCATAAATCTAACTAATAATTCTTTATACTCGTAGTTTTCACAAAGCAACTTATATTTGGAGTTCCAACGAGGTTGAACATCATGGGAAAACCTAATTGGATGTTTCCCGTTAACTTTACAATACCTAGCCCATTGTTTCATAGTGCTAGGATGTTTCCACAAATAGTATAGAGCATCCCTAATTGGTGTAATCCATTCATGTAGTGTTTGCAAGTTATGTTGTACACATATATTTAAAACATGGCAAACACATCTTTGATGAAAAAATCTGCCGCCAAAATAGGGTTGACACAATTGAATTAATTATGGAACGGTGGCAGTATTATTTGCAGCATTATCAAAACCAATTGCAAAAATTTTACTCTCAATACAATATTCTTCAAAAATAATTTTCATTAATTTATAAATATTGTCAGCAGTATGGGTGTCGTCAAAAACTCTAAATGCCAATATTCATTTTTGGAAATCCCATGATTGGTCAACGAAATGGCAAGTGAGTCCTAAGTATGAATGTTTTGGCCAATGATCACTCCATATATCGGCACAAACAAACACACGACCCATATAATTTTGAAAATATTTTACTAAAGCTTTTTTTTCTTTTTTATAAGTATCACACATAGTACGTTTTAATGTGGTCATAGGTACTCTACATGCAGAGGGATTTAAAGCATTATGACAATATTTTAAAAAATCAGTTTTTTCCCCAAAACTAAAGGGGAGATGTTCGGTCGCTACCATTCTTGCTAATTGGTCCATATTATTTTGATCAGTATAGTTAAATAAAGGATGGTTAGGGGATGTGTACTTTGCAATTTGGTGTTGTCCTCACTGATGGCGAGCTTCAACTAGATGTTTGCTGTTGATATGCTTCCAATACTTCTCGTACCCTCCATATTTGTTCTATTTAAAATCTTTGGAACAATAGTTGCAAACCACTATAACTAACCCATCCTTCTCCACCCTATTCATATGAACTTTAAAAAGTTCAGATTTATACTTTGACAAATCTGGCTGCGCCTGCAGTATTTGTATAGTTTCACTTGGGGTTGGGAGGGTTGGAGCAGAGGGACCACCGCCAGAAGAGGGATGAGAATAATCAGGATTAAAATTAAAAGGAGTTTCATTACCAAAAATTACCTCCTCAAATTCTCTTTGTTGCAGGTATTCAGCAAAATTTCGATCGTTGTTGTATTCTGGGAAAGGGCGGCTTTGCACTTCTTGAACATTTAAATCCGGTACCTGCTCATTTTGATCAGCGTTTCTGTTGGAACATGACCTTGTGGAATTGAAAACAGATTTTCGACCTCCAGAAATAGATGGTCTTGAGAGTGATGCCATTATAAATTTATAAAATAAGTGTTTAAACAAATAATGAAAACAATTGCAGTAGTGAAAAATAATAGTAAGATTGAGAGAATGAGAGAATTAGAAAAAGCTTGAGAGAATAAGAGATGAGAGAAATATTGAGAGAATGAGAGAATTTGTGTGAATGATTGGAGAATTGATGGGGTTTATATAGTTTTTTGGATTGGAGAAAAAATAATATTTTTTAAAAAGTTAGGGGGTTAAATTGTATTTATTTAGGGATCTTTGGTAATTTTTCAGGAAGGAACCATTGTTCAACGGCTCCTTCTCAACGTTCTGATTGCTGCCAGCCTGCAGCTAGGGATTGCTGCCCAGCTGGCAGCAGGTGGCCGTTGGCCACACTATAGCCAACGGCCAAAATTTTAAATTTTTTTTTTTTTAAAAAAAAAAAGAAAAACTGGGAACCATTAGAACCGCCCAAACCAGGGGGTTCCGTGAACCGCCGGTTCCAATTTTTTTTAAGGGCAATCAGAACTTGGATCGGCTGTCCCGGTTCGAACCGAACTGGGGCTATGTCTACAAGAGGAGGTGTTTGTCAAAAAACTCAAAAGTTGACTAACGAGAGTAGAGGTCTTTTGTAATAAATCCAAAAAATTGACTCCGTCTGTAATTGAACAAACCTCAGGGGAGGTAGGCGTTATATACTCTTTTTTAGACAATCCAAATTTTTTAATTAATTATCACTTTACCCTATTCAATAAACTTTATATCAATTGTATCCCTTTTATATTTAATAATTTGTATACCCGTATTCAATTAAATTTATTCCAATTGTATCCCTTTTTAT